>OX422211.1:253240352-254576602 GCA_949130495.1 Sambucus nigra
GTATATATATATGGTTAGAATAAATGCCTATATATATATTTATATAACCTATAGATGAAAGGATGTGGAATCTTTGAGGAGTACACCTTGGATGATTATGATGTACTAGATTGATGAGGGTTGATGTATCACATTTAAGGAATATTTAGGTTACATCATCCCAAGGATATTATTGGAGATTTTAAGTTGTTTTGTATGGTAGCTCAAATTTAGTAGTGTAGTAGTATAATATTGTATGTATGGAATAATGAATCTCTAGGATCGACATTGTCGAGGAGTAGTGTAATAGGGTGGTTCCTTGTTTGGATTTCGCTTTGCGAGACACCCCACGCACGAAACGTAGTAAAATGTTGAGATTGGAGAGAAGTTTTGTCAATAATAATAATAATAATTTGTATGCATGTTAATTAGAAATTAAATCTTATGATTTAACCCAAATGTAATGGGTAATGTATTAAGAATTATAATTTATTAAATTATAAACCGGAATCCTTTAAGCCTATTATGGCTTATTTGTTTGTAAAAATAATTAGGTGTGTTTAGAAAGAGAGGATTCTTGGGTTAAGATAGGAAGGCAAATCTCGTGCATTTAGGCTGGGTCTATGTTAAGTTAGGTTGTCCTTATAAACGGGGTAATTTAACTAAAATTTTAGGACGTGAATAGGTGTGCGCCGTTAGATGAGAGGTGAGTTGGGGGTTTCACGAGAGTGCGATTCCACTTTTTAATTATGAAATAGGTGCATCGATATTTATTATGCACGGTTAACACACTTGCTAAATATTTTCACAACTCGGGCTCTGACCCGTTTACTTTTCTCTCCTACCTGTATATATATATATATATATATATATATATATATATATATATATATATATATATATATATATATATATATATATATACTATTACAGGTGTCCCACCGCATGGATGCCGGATGACTTTCTATTCAGAGTCTTGGGAGCCGTGACAGGTGCGGACTGTTGCGGGACTTAGATTGTAACCGCTTCCTACTTCTAAAAAGATATGTAGGATTCATGTTGTATATCGGGTTTATACCCAAGGGATATTTATAGATGTGTATATTTATTTCATTTCAGTTATTGTATTGGCTGTGACCCGACAGCTTATTCAAATCTACTCCTTTGTGGTATATTCAGTTGTAGTTACTCATTTCATTTTTATTCTAGTATTTCATTTATCATAGTTCTTGTTTGCATCTTTCTTTTCTTTGTTAGTAGCTTATAGTGTTGGTTTGTTGTCTATTGCATATTTTATTTAATTTTAACATCTCGCTTATATGATATCGGGTAGTTAGTCTATATTATATTTGTACCGACAGTTGGTGTTGAGACTGAGCCATTTGAAACTCCTGATTTAATATAGTATAGGGCTGGCCACCGGTTATTATTTTAGGTGGGGTGTTACAAAAGAAAGTTAAAAATATAATCATATGAATGTAAAAAATGTAAACAATTATTATAACAACACATAGTATGTATGATGTACAGAATGTATATGTACGAGAAAAATATACATAACGATAAAATCTAACATTAGGAAATATCTAGGTTTCATCTTATAAAAAAAGCCTTTTCTTTTAACAAGGTAGCGTCCAAGAAAAATATGATACCTAGAATAAATATATATGTATAATGACAGTAGTATATATGGACACACATTTTTTTTTTAATAAAACCCACTATAAAGTATATAAAAGATTTTTAATAAAACAAACTAAACCATTGTAAATATACAAAGTGAAATTATATAAATACCAAATAAAATATAAAAAGTATATATAAAAACACTTTTTTAAAATAATATGTTATATGTACATAAAATATATAATCATGCATATATGTATATATGTTATGAAAGTTTGAAATCATCAAAATCAATATATTATATAAAACTAAAATGTACATTGATTTAATATTAATTAAAGCGTTAGTTACATTTTCGTTTAAAAATCTCCCCCTTTTTGATAATGACAAATAATGATTCACAATGATCCATAAAATGTATAAATTATGCACAATGAGTGAATCATGCATATTTCTCCTTATTTGACATTATAAAAAATATTTTTATATAATTTGAGTGTCTTCGGGTAAAATGTGCAACTCCCCCTATAAAAATAATTTGTTCATGGGATCCAACCATAAATCATAAGAGGCAGATAAAAATAGCATAAAATTTTTAATACACATAAATTTTGTGAAATATTATATTTGAATTTCGGATATAGATGAATATAATCAAATATCACATTAGTCACAAAAAATGATAAATGATTAACTTTTCAAGCGCATTAATGGTAAATGATACCAATTGCACTAAGTTGCACATGGAGCGTGCATGGCATGAAATGGTACCTTAGACCAACTTTTTAAGCATAAATAGAAACTGTGACTCAATGTTCTCAAATAGTTTGAATTAAGCACACAACATGAGTTAAAGTATAGCGACATATATATAGCATCAAGAATTTTTTATTTTGATCACTGTTTGCCGTTTTCAAGATACGAGTTGAAATTCTCAAAATTATTATTCACATTGCATCAAAGTCCATGATCAAGCATTTTTCTTATAATCAACTTCAATAAATATTTTTCTCCCCCTAAGGGATACTAATGAAAGCATATATGCAAAAAAATATGTGGTGTATCTTTTTCATGCGATAAAATATTTTTAACATATACTTTTGTAAAATCTTTTCAACAAATGTTAATATATTCACAAATAATAACCATTTCAATAATCATTTGACTTTTCGATTTAAGCTCAAAATATCACAAATGTTATTATCAAATATTATATTATTCATGAATGTCACTAATATTCAAATAATGGAATTAATCATGTAGCATGTCATAAATCTAGCTCACTAAGATTAATATGTTCATATAATCAAAATAAAAAATGAATATCATAAAATCAACAAGTATCACATATGACTAGCAAATTTACAAAGACATTTTCGTTTCAAAATTATCATACGTTAAAGTCATGAATTAATCCAATATTATTAACAACATATATATGTGAAGATGTAACACACGAAGGAATTATGAATTTTCATCTAAAACATTAATCATCAGAAGCAATTATATGACATACAACATAAAATCATCTAAATAATAAATGTATAAATTAACATCTGAAGACATAATCAGTAATATAAAATTAATATAATTAAAAGAGTCTAAGCACGCCAAATAATAAAATGACTTCAATTAAGGTCGTATTTCAAATCATCAGTAAGTAAGGGTATTTGAAATTCAAAAGAGGTGTACCTTACCACCTTACAAATACCAATGATATTTGCACGAAGTTCTTTTGAACTATGGCATTTTCATCATTTGACAAAGATATTTGTAATGACGATTTTGCTTCTATAAAAAATCATAGGCTTTGATGAAACTTACACTACTTTTGAAGATTTTCTCTTTGATACAACAATGTGTTAGGTGCATAGAGCAATATTAAAGAACAAATATTTCAAAATTCATTTTCTTGTCAACTTTATGAAAATTCAAGTATAGGCATAATAATTGATTATTATAAAGATAAATAATGACTTACAATCTTGTAACTATAAAAGTCAGTTTTACCATATTCAAAAATAGATTATTCATCAAAACATATTTAACAAAATTATGAGCCATATGCTTTTATTGAAAGAAAAAATAGATTTATTCACAAATTCAAGCATTAAACACATTTGGGAAAAAATATAAATTTAATGAGATTATTAGTCATTAATAAGCATGTAAAATATGAAAACAACATACCAAAATATTGATCAATAATAATAATAATAATAATAATAATAATAATAATAATAATAATAATAATAATAATAATAATAATAATAATAATAATAATAATAATAATAATAATAATTCTATTCTCACATATTTTTGTTCAAGTACCAACACCTGCCTTGTGCCTAAAAACTTTATCTTTTGGAACCCAAAATGAGTGTGGCAGATTAGGGTTAGCATAGATAATTTTTTCTTTTGGAATCCAAGAGAATTTTTTATGCTCATGACTTCTTTTTCTAAAATAATAACATTTAGAGTAATGTGTATGTCTACCACAATATGTGCATAATGATTCAAAATGACTGCATGAGGCATCATTTTGAAATAAAATGGAATTATTCTTTTTCTCACTTTCTTCATTATATTCAATACCATTTTTATTAAATTGAATTCTTTGATTTTCCACAATATTATGAAAATAATCACTTTCTCTAGTAAATGTATCAAAATATTTCTTTAAATAATCAATCTCCCTTTATAATTCACTATTTTCAAATTCAAGAGGGTTAGTGATAATTATAGATTTTTCATTTTTCAAAGCTTTAGTTTCATTCTTTAAAGATTCATTTTCTAATATTAAATTATCAAAATCATTTGATATAAAATCACTAGCATGAGTCTTTTAAAGTTTAATAAACTTATTTTCAATATCTATATATTTTTCATATTACTCATTAAAGGCATCTTGCAATTGATCATAGTCAACAACAATATCATCATGGTTTGAACTATGGGTAGAATATGATTCATTATCACTAACTCTAAGGTTAGAATTTATCTCCTCAATGTTATTTTCCATGAAATAATGAACATTAATTTCCTTACCGCTTGATTCATTAATGTGAGCAAATAGGTAAGGATTGCACATATCTTAGTTTTGTGTATCAACATCGAGCCTTTCATTGGAGTATTTCTTAAAAACAAATCTTTAAATATGTAACAACCCTCACGTTTGATAGCATATTTTATATTTATTTACTAGGTGTGGTAATTAATTATAAAATGATGGATTTGAGTAAATATTAATTTAATATGGAAAAGGTTAATATTTAATGAAATGTTGTATGATTACTTGATGAGTAGGTAAAAATATCCATGTGGTGACTTATTGTGTCATTTGGATTTAAAATGACATTTTGGTTTAATATGAAATCGGAACTTAAAATGAGTTATAAAATTTCCAAATGATAATTTGGATAGTGTAGTTAGTCCCGGTAGGTGCGAGACAGTCAAAATAAGTGTCATATTGTATTTTGGCATTTCGGACACTTTTGACTAGTTATAGCTTAAATGTGTTGTGCGTATCATTTTATCGTGTATTAGTCATTAAAGTTGGACATTTTAGACTAGTGGTCCGATTTAGTCTTGCTAACTTCATTATTTTCCTCATTTTCTCTGAACACACAATTGTTAACCTAGAGAGAGAAAGGAGAAAGAAGAGAGCTTTGGAGAAAAGAGAGATTGGAGCTTGGATCTTGCTTGCATCTTCCTCAAATCTAATTTTCTACATCAAGGCAAGTTATCTACTTGCTATTATATGATTTAAGGAGAGTAATTAGTTGTGATAGTTATGAATTTGTTGTGTTTAATCATTTTTGGGTTTTGTTAGATTTATGGGTATTAACCCTTGGAAATTGATTTGGATGATTAATATTGTAAATGATGGTAATTAGACATATTTGTGGTGTATTAGTTCCATTAAATGATATGGGCTTTGGTTATTGGAAGAAGAAATAAAGGGTTTTGGTCTAGGTCTGCAATGACCGGTCGATCGGGCCTTCGGGAGAGGGCAGACTTCTTTCTTTCAAAGGCATAAATGTTGAGGTGCGGTCGACCGCGTCCCCCTTACCGGTCGACCGGCCCTGCCGAAGTGAGCTTTCTGCTCTTCTTCTTAGGCAAAAACTTGAGACGCGGTCGACCGCGGTCTTAGGACCGGTCGACCGGTCCCCTATTTTCTTCCCAAATTTTTACTCTTGCTTTTAAATCTTTTCTTTTCATAGGGACTTAAGAACCTTCTTGAATGAAGTAAACTTTGGCTTTTAGAGTCCTAGTTGAGTCTGGTTGTCAGCCTAGAGTGAAACGGATTTCACTTAGGGTTAAGTCCAAGGGGGGGGGGGGTGTTTCAAAGTGATGTTTAGGCATCACTCTTTTGGTTACTTCTTAATAGGAGGATAGGGGTTGTAGGCCCATGTTTGGAAAAGTTAAGGGCTTATCAAAATTTTATGAACTTTGGGGACTTATAGGATCATAATGATCATTTGGAGATTTAGTCGGGACTTGTAATTTGAGGAATATTAATGACGATATTCGAGGGGAATTAGGTTCGCATAAAATGAACCCAGTTGTTTAATGATGATAGGTTCGAATAAAAAGAACCTGTAATACCCCGTATTTTTATGTTATATTAATTTGGGGATTTATTAAATTTAATGTGAGTGAATTATTTAATAAAAATCCGGAAATTAATTATGTTATAATTATTAACGTGATGAGAGTTAGTAATTATGGGAAATTGTTGAATATTACTAATGAGCAAAGTAATATATAATATTGGTTATATTGAATGTCATGAGTGAGTTAAATGGCAATTTTGGAAATTTGAGTCGGGACGCGCCCGTGTCGCGTCAGGACTAAATATTGTTAAATAAAAATGAATATTTTATAAGTTGCACGTATGGTCGTTTTGAGTGTGCCAACGCGTCCGTAAGGGTCGAGATAGTCAGAAAAGTGTACCCGGGGGTGTAGTTTGGGTCTCGGGGCGTTTTTAGGCCTAATTAGTACCCTGGGAGGGCATTTTGGTCATTTTACATATTTGGGTAATTAAACCCACGAAATTCAGCAACCTATATCAGCCATTTAGGTTAACCATTTAGGGTTAGAATATTCAGAACCCTAGTACATCCATTGGAGAAGAGAGGAGGAAGCTCTCAAGGCAATTCAAGGCCAAAAAGTCACCCGCTTGCACCGCCGTCACCGCAAACGCGTAGATCGCGAGAAAGGGAACGCAATCACACCAAAATTAGCCGCAATCCAGACCTTTGAAAAATATGGAAGAAAACCCAATTTGTGATAGGAAAATCCATGTAGTATTGATTTGTATGAAAATTCTGGAAACCTTGCCATGTAGAGGAATGTAACCACAAAATTTTGATAATTATAAGAAGGAATTTCTGAAGAAAATTGGTTAGAAACTTGTTTAAGAGAATTTTAGGGTTCTTGATAATTAATTAACTTTTGGGGCTGTTAATCCTTGATTAAATGATAGAAATAGCCATGCCTTATGTTGGAAACATCTGATATATTGACATAATGTTAGTAGTAGCATTTTGGGATGTTTGGGTTTGGAAAAATATGGATTTGGATGAAGAAAAGTGTTAGAACCCGTAACTGCAATTCTACAGAAATCAAAATACATGTTTGATCGATCGATCGAGCCTAGAGCTTCGATCGATCGAAGGTTTGATCGATCGAGACCCAGACCTCGATCGATCGACCCCTCCTCGCAGACTCCTATTTCCCTTATTTAATTAGTGAAATTAAATTTATCGTGAAATAATTCTTGGGTATTCTTAATAAAATGTTTTGGGAGATAGGAAAGACCAGTAGGACATATGAATAAGTGTTGGGAACTTTATTATAAGACGAGAATTTTGCTTTTTGGGGTAATTATATAATGAATGATGAAACTACGTATTCCAAGTGAGAGATTACGGTGAATAGTTATGATAGTGAATATAGGTATACCTACTGAATTTTCTACTTGGAAGGATAGAGTCCACGAGTGTCACGTAATAAGTGAGAAAACCCTTCGAGTTAAGGTTAGAGATGAAACCTTATACGTAATACTAATAATGTGAAATTAAGGATAAATGTTGTAATTATGGGTGACGAGAAGAACCTATATTAATATGATAAAGTGGTATATTTATATGATTGTGTGTACATATATTATATACATGTGAAAAACATACCGCGCTACTTGCTATCCTTGAGGTTACCGCTCTAGAACAGTCTTATCTCGATGGGTCCTTTATGGGGGATATTGACTTGTACCCTAGGAGATAGATATCCTTGGTACAGGCTATTGAATTGATAGTTCAGACGGTCCTAAGAGACGCGAGTATGTGCCATCCTCTTAGAGACTTGGAATCTATGCTTCGCCTCGATATTGTTTGTGTATGTGTTAATACAGTTCGAGAGTGATTCCGAATTTGTATTCCCCTTGATATGAGTGGTATGGGGTTTGGATAGTAGAAGTATGCACGCACCATAGTTTTATTTGGGGTTCTGTTATTTTATATATATTATACGAGTAGTAATATATATATGAGATTTGGAAATTTGAAACTTCCTACTATGATTTGATAAGTAGGACATGGTTGATGACTCAAATAGTAAATACTTGTTTTGTGTAAGTATATTATGACACTGGGAAACTTTATAAAGTAATAAAGCTAAAACGAGAGTTGTGTTGCTAATTGGAAGTATTCTTTTTAAACAATGATATTGTTCGGTTTTGAAATCTTATGAGTAAGTTAAAATAAAGCTAATTATTGGGAAGGTTAGTAGGATAAAATGATAAGATAAACCGTTGGGATGGTTAGTACGATAGGCGTGCACATTAGAAGAGATGTGAGAATTTCTCAAGAGAGTGTCGCTCTAATATGTTGTTGCATTGGCCTGTATCAATTTAAATACTCGCTAAACGTATTTTTAAATCAAACACACTATCGGGCTCTGACCCGTTTCTTTCTCTCTCTCTCTCTTGTATATATATGTATGTATTACAGGTGCCCAGCCATAGGGGCGTCTTGCTTAGGATCTCTTGGCAGGAACGCACTGCGACTTAGGTGGGAGTTACAGGTCACTTGCGTAGACGGCTTCCTTTATTGACTCCACTTCTAGCATTCTCATTTATTGGGCACGTGTCTCCCTTTCCATTATTTCATTGTTATTGGGACATTTGTATTTCAGTTATTTTTTAGTATTGTCACTATGGGATTCATTCAGTTTGAATTGTGTTACTTTATATTTCACATGTTGACATTCGATTGATGAATGTTTTAAATTAATTGGATTGTGTTCCAGGTTTATTGTGGTGTGATTCTTAATTGTTGAAATGTTGTTTTAAATAAATAAACCATTTTCTTTACATAAAATTTGGAAAGTTATGCATGAAATGGTTTTGACACTTAGCTTAATTAATTAGGGTGTTAAATTGGAAAATTTATTTTTTTTATCGACAGTGATGCTGAGAATAAACCAACTGTTCGCCTTGATTTAATTTAATAAAGGAGTGATCGCCCGGTATTTAATTAGGCGGGGGTGTCACAGGTGGTATCAGAGCATCAGGTTCTAGTGTCCATAGGATCTGTACGGCTTATTTCGCTTTCAGCTTAACATTTTTGCTATAGAGCCCTATTTTTAGGATTGTTGTACTCTTGCTTTTATGTTTAAGTCTTCAGCTATTTGAGATTTGATAATAGATGTAGACTAATAAACTTTTTCACGTTTCAGATGCCTCCGAGATGTGCTCCGAAGGATAGGCGTGCCCAGGCAAAACAGCCAGTAGTTCCGGCATAGGGCACAATGAATGCAAATGAAGTAGCCGCCATTGTTGCTCAGGTGGTGAATGCCGCACTAGCGGTGGTTCAGCAGGCTCCACCCCAGATTCAGGCAGTGGCGCCAGCACCAGCACAACTTCCATCCGTATGGGGGAGGGTTCGGGATGCTTTTCAGAAAGCGCATCCCCCTGAGTTCTCTGGTAGCTCCGATATTGTCACAGTTAGCCAATGGAAGAAGGACATCCAGCGGCATCTCCGTATGTGTGAGTGCACTGACGTGCAAAAGCAGTTATTGGCTTCCTTTAAGCTGGTGGGAGCCGCATTGCAGTGGTGGGAGTCCACTACCACTTTGGAGGAGAGGGACATGATCCCTATTCAGTTGTTTTGGGAGCGGTTTGACCGCAAATATTTTCCACCCGCCGTGCAGACTGAGATGAGGTGGAAATTAATGAATCTGAAGTAGGAGAGTCTTATCGTAGCTGAGTATGAGGAGGAGTTCACGAGACTTCTCACATTGTGCCAGATGAGGCACCTACTGAGAGCAAGAAGATTATGCTGTTTGTCGACGGGTTAGCTTGGAGGATCCGTCAGCACCTTATTGGGAATTTATCCCTGAGTACTTTCACTGATGTACTCAATGCCGCGTTGCTACATTGCCAGGATCATCGCTTCCATCTGCAGGGAAGCAAGAGAGCAGGAGAGTCCAGCCAGCAGGGCAGGACCGGGGGTAATAGTGCCAATGGGGCACTATCTCATGGACAGACTCGTCAGCACGAGCAGAGTTCCCATCAGGGGGACCCTGCTAAGCGATTCCGTTCAGGTGATTCTAGGCAGGGATATGGGGGCTATAGGCAGGGCCAGCAGGGCTAGCCTAATCAGCAGGGCCAGTAGGGCCAACACCGACAACAGGGACAGCAGCAGGGCTAGCAGGGCCAGCAGCGTGCTAATAAGGGCCAACAGGGCCAGGGGCGAGGAGGTAATGGCCAGCAGGGCCGTGGTCAGCAGGGACAGAGGGGAGGCAACTTAAAGGGCCGATGTTTTGGATGTGGTAGACACGTCCATAGGCGCCAGGATTGTCCAAAGGGAGATAGGGCCCCACAGAGACCACTTTATTCGGCTGCACTCCCAGCTCCAGCCCAGGTGCCAGCCCTACCAGCCATTCCAGCAGCTCCAGTGCAGCAGGGGCAGTTACAGTACGGACGTGTCTATAACGTCCACCAGGCAGCAGCTCCACAGGCACCACCCGCAATTGAGGGTATGTTTCCTATCCATGGTACTATGGGTCGAGTTTTGTTTGATACAGGGGCAACATATTGTTTTATAGCTACGCCTTTTGCGAAGGCCTTAGGGTTGTTAGCCACAGCAGAGAGCACAGTGACGTGTGTAGACTCACCGCTGGGGAGTGGGTCACTTATTTTCTTTATATGCCGGGGAGTGGGGGTAGAGATTGGTAGCTTGGTATTACCTGCAGACATGTTAGTCTTAGACATGCACGAGCATGATGTGATTATTGGTATGGATTGGCTCGCAGCTTATAGAGCCATGATTGATTGCTTTGGTGGGAGCATTCTTTTTGCCATTCCGGGTCAAGAGATGTTTGTTGTGGCGATGCCTCGCCCAGAGGGAGGTTCGACTGCTCATTTGTATTACATAGAGGAGGATGCCTCTAAGGAGGTTGTGATTCCCTTGTATTCGATCCCAGTTGTTAGGGAGTATTCCGATGTGTTTCAGGAGATACGAGGCCTACCCCCCAGTCGAGAGATAGACTTTGTTATAGATTTATTACCAGATACGAGACCTATAGCACACGCACCGTACCGTATGGCTCTGGTAGAGATGCGAGAGCTACGAGATCAGATAGAGCAGCTGTTAGGTCAGGGCTTCATTCATAGGAGTACCTCACCTTGGGGCGCTCCAGTTTTGTTTGTGAAGAAGAGAGATGGTTCACTGAGATTGTGTGTGGACTACAGGGAGCTGAACAAGGTCACGATACGAAATAAGTATTCGTTGCCTCGAATCGATGATCTGTTCGACCAGTTAAGGGGAGAAACTTTCTTTTCGAAAATAGATCTGAGGTCGGGGTACCATCAGTTGCGTATTAGGGAACATGATGTTTCGAAGACTGCTTTCTTGACGAGATATGGGTCCTATGAGTTTAGAGTGATGCCGTTCGGACTCATAAATGCTCCAGCCGTCTTCATGGACTTAATGAATCGAGTATTCAGAGAGTTCTCGGATCAGTTTGTCATCGTCCTCATAGATGACATCTTGATATATTCACACTCCGAGGAGGAGCATGCCGAGCACTTGAGGCAGGTTCTTTAGACTCTACGAGAGCATCAGTTGTATCCTAAGTACGAGAAGTGTGGATTCTGGTTGCGAGAAGTACAGTTCTTAGGCCATGTTGTTTCTGAGTAGGGGATAGCAGTTGACCCAAGTAAAGTATCAGCGGTGAGGGAGTGGGGACAACCCACGACACCGACGAAAGTGCGTAGTTTCTTGGGGTTAGCAGGATACTACAGGAGATTCATTCGGGGATTCTGCAAAATAGCAGGTCCATTGACGAATCTGACTCGCAAGGGAGTACCATATGTTTGGGATGATGCTTGTCAATTAGCTTTCGACGAGCTGAAAAACAAGCTTACTTCGGCACCAGTCCTTGCTTTACCGAAACTGGGTGTGGAGTACCTGGTTTACACCGATGCGTCTTTACGGGGACTTGGAGGAGTACTCCAGCAGGAGGAGAAGGCTATAACTTTTGCTTCCCGCAAGCTTAAGATGCATGAGAAGAATTACCCCACCCACGACCTGGAGTTAGCAGCGGTCGTCTTTGCATTGAGGATACGGAGGCACTATTTACTGGGGGAGAAATTCCGTTTGTTCACAGACCACAAGTCACTGCAGTACCTGTTCACTCAGAGAGAGCTGAATATGCATCAGCGCAGGTGGTTAGAGTTTGTGAAAGACTATCAGTTCGAAATACAGTATCATCCGGGGAAGGACAATGTAGTTGCTGATGCGTTGAGCCGTAGTCCGGTAGACGATGTAGCGGACGTCTGGAAAGCAAAGTGGAAGGAGTTGGGTCACCAGGACGCAGTAGCCCGTTCTTTCGTATCCGTTATGTCAGTCACACCCGAGATTGTTACGAGGGTGATACAGGCACAGACCACATACCCGTTTTACTAGGAGCAGATTGTGCGACTTCTAGCCGAGGGTGCTGAGTCCTATTCTGTTAGTTCTGATGGAGGTTTACGGTATAATGGGAGATTGGTGGTTCCAGAAGGAGCAGAATTTCTTCATGCAGTGATGACTCATTCTCATGGGTCCCGATTTGCAGTACATCCGGGAGGAGATAAGATGTACCAGGATATAGGGAGACAATACTGGTGGAGTGGGATGAAGAAGGACATCGCCGAGTTCATGTCCAAGTGTTCTACCTGCCAACTGGTAAAGGTGGACCATCAAAAACCGTCAGGATTACTCCAGCCATTGGAAGTACTTGCGTGGAAGTGGGAGAGTATTTCCATGGATTTTATTACGGGGTTGCCTACATCACAGCGGGGCCACGATTCTATCTGGGTGATTGTAGACCGTTTGACCAAGGTGGCTCATTTTCTGCCAGTGCAGACAAATTATACCACGGGTCAGTATGCTCAGCTGTTTATTGCCGAGATCGTCAGATTACACGGGGTGCCCCTGAATATTGTGTCAGATAGAGACAAGATTTTTGTGTAACGTTTCTGGGAAAGCTTTCAGGAGGCTATGGGTACTGAGTTGAGGTTGAGTTCAGCTTACCACCCACAGATAGATGGACAGACAAAGCGTACTAATCAGATGTTAGAGAATATGCTACGCATTTGTGTTCTTGATTTTGGAGGAGGTTGGGAGCCACACCTTCCATTGGTAGAGTTTGCTTATAATAACTCCTATCAGTTCACGATTGGAATGGCTCCATTTGAGGCTTTGTATGGCAGGCCTTATCGTTCTCCAACTTGTTGGCTCGAGGTGGGGGATAACAAGTTGCTAGGACTAGAAGTGATTCAGGAGACCTCCTCGAGGATTGAGATGATCAGGAGTCGTATTCGGGTAGCCCAGGACAGGCAGAAGAGCTACGCCGATGCGAAATAGTTCTTCCGGGAGTTTAGTGTGGTGGACCAAGTGTTATTGCGTGTATCTCCTATGAAGGTGGTGATGAGGTTCGGGAAGAAGGGGAAGTTGGCTCCGAGATACGTGCGACCATTTCCCATTATCGAGAGGATTGGGCCGGTTGCATACAGGTTGGGACTGCCAGAGCATTTACATCGCATCCACGATGTATTCCACATCTCGTCGTTGAGACGATATCTTCGAGATGATATGGCCCATACGCACATTGCGATAGATGAGATCGACTTACAGCCCGATAGCTCTTACGAGGAGAGACCGGTGGCTATCCTAGACTATAGTGAGAGGAGATTGAGGTCGAAGATAGTTCCACTTGGGCGGGTCCAGTGGGAGCATCATAATGTGGAGGAATCCACTTAGGAGCGCGAAGCAGATATGAGCGAGAGATATCCGGAATTGTTCTTACCAGGTATGCCTTATTTTTCGAATTTCGGGATGAAATTCCATTATTAGGGGGGAAGTATGTAATACCCCGTATTTTTATGCTATATTAATTTGGGGATTTATTAAATTTAATGTGAGTGAATTATTTAATAAAAATCCAGAAATTAATTATGTTATAATTATTAACGTGATGAGAGTTAGTAATTAGGGAAATTGTTGAATATTACTAATGAGCAAAGTAATATATAATATTGGTTATATTGAATGTCATGAGTGAGTTAAATGGCAATTTTGGAAATTTGAGTCGGGACGCGCCCGTGTCGCGTCAGGACTAAATATTGTTAAATAAAAATGAATATTTTATAAGTTGCCCATATGGTCATTTTGAGTGCGCCAACGAGTCCGAAAGGGTCGAGATAGTCAGAAAAGTGTACCCGGGGGTGTAGTTTAGGTCTCGGGGCATTTTTAGGCGTAATTAGTACCTCGGGAGGGCATTTTGGTCATTTTACATATTTGGGTAATTAAACCCACGAAATTCAGCAACCTATATCAGCCATTTAGGTTAACCATTTAGGGTTAGAATATTCAGAACCCTAGTACGGCCATTGGAGAAGAGAGGAGGAAGCTCTCAAGGCAATTCAAGGCCAAAAAGTCACCCGTTTGCACCGTCGTCACCGCCAACGCGTAGATCACGAGAAGGGGAACGCAATCACACCAAAATCAGCCGCAATCCAGACCTCTGAAAATCCCAGGCAATTATTTATCTTGCGTATTTTCGTTGGTGCAATCTTCATATTAGTTTAAGAACGATTAGAGATGAAAAATATGGAAGAAAACCCAATTTGTGATAGGAAAATCCATGTAGTATTGATTTGTATGAAAATTCTGGAAACCTTGCCATGTAGAGGAATGTAACCACGAAATTTGATAATTACAAGAAGGAATTTCTGAAGAAAATTGGTTAGAAACCTGTTTAAGAGAATTTTAGGGTTCTTGATAATTAATTAACTTTCGGGGCTGTTAATCCTTGATTAAATGATAGAAATACCCATGCCTTACATTGGAAACATCTGATATATTGATATAATGTTAGTAGTAGCATTTTGGGACGTTTGGGTTTGGAAAAATATGGATTTGGATGAAGAAAATTGTTAGAACCCGTAACTGCAATTCTGCAGAAATCAAAATACCTGTTTGATCGATCGATCGAGCCTAGAGCTTCGATCGATCGAAGGTTCGATCGATCGAGCCCCAGACCTCGATCGATCGACCCCTCCAGGCAGACTCCAATTTCCCTTGTTTAATTAGTTAAATTAAATTTATCGTGAAATAATTCTTGGGTATTCTTAATAAAATGTTTTGGGAGATAGGAAAGACCAGTAGGACATATGAATAAGTGTTGGGAACTTTATTATAAGACGAGAGTTTTGCTTTTTGGGATAATTATATAATGAACGATGAAACTACGTATTCCAAGTGAGAGATTACGGCGAATAGTTATGATAGTGAATATAGGTATACCTACTGAATTTTCTACTTAGAAGGATAGAGTCCACGAGTGTCACGTAATAAGTGAGAAAACCCTTCGAGTTAAGGTTAGAGATGAAACCTTATACGTAATACTAATAATGTGAAATTAAGGATAAATGTTGTAATTATGGGTGACGAGAAGAACCTATATTAATATGATAAAGTGGTATATTTATATGATTGTGTGTACATATATTATATACATGTGAAAAACATACCGCGCTACTTGCTATACTTGAGGTTACCGCGCTGGGACAGTATTATCTCGATGGGACCTTTATGGGGGATATTGACTTGTACCCTAGAAGATAGATATCCTTGGTACAGGCTATTGAATTGATAGTTCAGACGGTCCTAAGAGACGCGAGTATGTGCCATCCTCTTAGAGACTTGGAATCTATGCTTCGCCTCGATATTGTTTGTGTATGTGTTAATACAGTTCGAGAGTGATTCCGAATTTGTATTCCCCTTGATATGAGTGGTATGGGGTTTGGATAGTAGAAGTATGCACGCACCATAGTTTTATTTGGGGTGCTGTTATTTTATATATATTATAGGAGTAGTAATATATATATGAGATTTGGAAATTTGAAACTGCCTACTGTGATTTGATAAGTAGGACATGGTTGATGACTCAAATAGTAAATACTTGTTTTGTGTAAGTATATTATGACACTGGGAAACTTTATAAAGTAATAAAGCTAAAATGAGAGTTGTGTTGCTAATTCGAAGTATTCTTTTTAAACAATGATATTGCTCGGTTTTGAAATCTTATGAGTAAGTTAAAATAAAGCTAATTATTGGGAAGGTTAGTATGATACAATAATAAGATAAACCGTTGGAAAGGTTAGTACGATAGGCGTGCACATTAGAAGAGAGGTGATAATTTCTCAAGAGAGTGTCGCTCTAATATGTTGTTGCATTGGCCTGTATCAATTTAAATACTTGCTAAACGTATTTTTAAATCAAACCCACTATCGGGCTCTGACCCGTTTATTTTTATCTCTCTCTCTTGTATATATATGTATGTATTACAGGTGCCCAGCCACAGGGGCGTCTTGCTTAGGATCTCTTGGCAGGAACGCGCTGCAACTTAGGTGGGAGTCGCAGGTCACTTGCGTAGACGGCTTCCTTTATTGACTCCACTTCTAGCATTCTCATTTATTGGGCACGTGTCGCCCTTTCCATTATTTCATTGTTATTGGGACATTTGTATTTCAGTTATTTTTTAGTATTGTCACTATGGGATTCATTCAGTTTGAATTGTGTTACTTTATATTTCGCATGTTGACATTCGATTGATGAATGTTTTAAATTAATTGGATTGTGTTCCATGTTTATTGTGGTGTGATTCTTAATTGTTGAAATGTTGTTTTAAATAAATAAACCATTTTCTTTAAATAAAATTTGGAAAGTTATGCATGAAATGGTTTTGACACTTAGCTTAATTAATTAGGGTGTTAAATTGGAAAATTTATTTTTTTATCGACAGTGATGCTGAGAATAAACCAACTGTTCACCTTGATTTAATTTAATAAAGGAGTGATCGCCCGGTATTTAATTAGGCGGGGTGTCACAGAACCAAACACATGGATATTTGAAATGGAATTTGGTAATGGTAATTGAAAATGAAAATGAAATTAAAATGGTAAATGTTAGTTTACTGATACACACCTCTCTAAATGACATCATAAGGGAAGTTCACGCGCTTGGTGATGCCCCCTGGCTAGTGAATGCAGGGTGGATATAGTCCTAGGCCATATGAGGGGTTTTTATATGTTTTTCTGTGCTGGTTAGGGGATTCCGGGTGTGGTCCTGACTTTCCCGCAGGCATATGGCCGCTTCCCGACGTTGCGTTATGATCCCAGGTTGTCTTGTATAGATAGGCCCTGGAAGATGATGGTCATTTAGGGGCGCACCCAGTGGGGAAACTCGGAGGGGCGATCTTAGAATCGTTATATGTATATGAATATAACTTTTCTTCATCAAGTGGGACTTGATGGATATATGCCATAAAGAGCATGGATATGTGCCATAAAGAGCACGGGAATGAGATTTATGAAATATGTGCCATAAAGTGCACTTGATATTAATGGTATTCCTATTAAGGAATGGAAAGATGAAATGGTAAGATAATTAACTATGGAAGTTAATAAATGGTTTTATTCCTATTAAGGAATACAAAAGGTAATGGAAATTTAATAAATGAGGAAAGGTTTTAAATTTAAGTTATTACTTTTCTTTCTTTTATGTAAATGACATTTCATTTCATCATTTAGTTAAATTGTAATGTAAATTTATCATCCTTATCATTCATGCATAACTGTTCATTTCTACCATGATTTTTATTTCTTGTGGTGATTATATAGAACCCGGCCCTGACCGGTTTACTTTCCTTGTCGTGTATATGATTGTATCCGCTCAGGTGCTCCCCCGCAAGGACGCCAGTCTTGATGTTCCCATTCCTTTGCTTTCGAAGAGCTGTAAGATTTTGCGGGTTATTACAGGATATTGAAGTAGACGCTTTCATCTTTGTGCTCTAGATATGATCGGGTCTTATATTCGGGCGTGTGGCCCAAACTTTTGTATTTGATTAATGAATGTATTATGTAAGATATTTAAATCGTTGTACTTTGTTGTATGTTGCTGGGGATCGACAGCCTATTCGGTCCTGTTGTATACATTCGTCTTAGTTGTATTATATATATTCGTGTGGAATTCCACTTGCTTATTAGATGGGGTTGTTTTAATTTAAATTTTTTACTGCATTTTAAATTTCTAAACTTTTTGGTAACCCTTTTTATGATTTATTGGGTGGTTTTCCCGTATACTCAGTTTATATTTTGTGATGCTGAGAATGATATCCATCCATGATTCATGTTACATTTGGGTACCGGGCTGGCCACCCCTTATCTCGGATCGCGGGTTGTCATAGATGGTATCAGAGCATCAGGTTCTAGAGTCTTTAGGATCTATGTTGATTTGTCACGTTCTACCGTAGCATTCTTTGATTTAGAGCCTAATGCTAGGACATATTTGTTGCTTATGTTTGCGATCTTCTGCAAGATAGATTGTTTTAAATAGTATTCTAACTCTATTTATTTCTTCATCTCCAATGCCGCTTAGAGAGGTTGCCCAGCGAGACGTAGTGGGGTTGTAAAAGAGGATGTAGGTCCTCCGCCGTCGCCACAAGGGCCCGTCAATGCTATAGAGGTAGCAAACATAGTAGCTTAAGCGGTTAGAGCCGCCATGACCGCAGTGGTCCAAAAATTGCCACGGGCTCAAGATGTTTAAGCTCCTACGGGAACTACTCCGTGGGAAAGGGTTAGGGAGTCCTTTTTAAAGGGCAGTCCCCCGAAATTCGAGGGAGGCACTGATGTTATTAAAGCCAATCAATGGAAAAAGGACCTGCAACGCCACCTTCGAATGATGGAATGTAGTGAGGAGAGGAAAATAAGTCCTTGCCACTTTTAAGTTAGTCGGATCTGCGTTATACTGGTGGGAAATAATAACCACACCAGATCAGAGAGACACGATGACGATCACTGAGTTTTAGACTTTGTTTGATCGTGAGTACGTTCCTCCCGTAGTTTACAGGAAGATGTGAAAGAAGCTCCAGGATGTTGTGTAGGGAGAGAGATATGTTGCGGAACATGTAGAGGAGTTTACACGGTTGGGGTATTTTGTCCCGGATGAAGTGGCTCCGGAAGATAGGAAGATCTCAAAGTTTATGGGAGGTCTAAACTGGATAATTCGGTAATAATTTTTGGGTAATCCAGCTTTACAAACCTTTGGTGAAGTTATGAATGAAGCCTCACCCCATTGCCATGAGCATCGGTTATATACACCGGGTAGCAAGAAAGCTACTGTCGTGGGGCAAGTAGGAAAGCTTGAAGAACATGGGATTGGAGGAGGAGCATTTCCCTCATCCCAACCTTCGGGTAGTAAGCATAAAGAGAGGGACCCTCGACAAGGGGTTTCGTATAAGAGACATCGTTTGTAGGGTCTATTGCGGGTGGAAATAACATTTGGGCATGGACAGGGTGCTTCGCATCATGCAGGTCGGGGTGGTCATGGAGGTAAAGACCATTTGGGCCAAGGCATTTCCCAGTTTAGAAATAACGGGGGTCAGCTTCCGAGGGCTCCGCTGCAGCCATACGCTTAGTTTTCACCTCGGGTACCTTGTCCGGTTGCTCCCATACAGCAGGGACAGTACTGTACGAGAAAGTTTATCAAATTTAGGAGGTTATACTTCCTCCAGCTTCGTTAGCACCGCCCGCTATTAATGGTAAATTTTATTTCGGAAGTATTTGAGTTATGTGTTACTCAATATGGGTGTTACGCGATCATTTGTTTTATGAGCTCTTCTCAGACTACAGATTTGATAAAATCTTCTGAGAGTATTTTTACTAGCACTGAGTTTCCTTCGAGTGATGGTTCGGTCAGTTCCTTGTTTGTAAATATATAGGGATTTTTTTATTGCGATACTTTATGCTTTGAGGTCGATTTACTCGTCCTTGACATGGTCGGGTATGATGTGATTGGTATGCCTTATCTCCACGACCGACACAGTTGAGTAGTAGCGTATAGGAGGGGTTCCTTGTTTGAATTCCGCTTTTGCGGGACGCTCCACGCGTGAACCTCGACGACATTGGAAGTGGAGAGATTTTGTTCTTGCTTCTTTTAGTTGATTTTATTTTATTTTGTTTTACTTTATTTTATTTTTATTTTTATTTTGTTGGTTGAAAGGTTTAGCCGAGAATCACGTAGAAGAGTGATTAATGGCTAATAAAGTACGAAATAGAAGCACTGTATACAATTCTCTCCTCTGAACGATGCGAGGGAGACTGGGATGCGAAGTCGAATTAAGACTTTGGGTTATGCCTTGATAAGAAGGCTATTTAATAAGATGTATATATATGTTGTGGGGTATATAATTATAAGGCTTTATGGAAAGTGAATGTTTGATTAGTAAAATCTTAATTATTTAAATGGTAATGTGTATAAGTAGAATCTTTTTGGTCCCGAACATGTGTCTTAGACCTGTATATCTTGATGACCGACAACGCGAGGTAGTAGTGTAACGGGAGGGTTCCTTGTTTGGATTTCGCTTCGACGAGACGTCCCACGCACGAAACCGAGCAAATGTCGGGAGTTAAGAAAGGTTTTGGGCACTAAGGATATACCTAGTACTATGCGTATACGACTTATATAGGATATAGGTAGGTAGACCTTAGGATTGTTTGGACATAAGGCCTTTAGTTGATGTGACGCTTGTTTAGGGGGTTGTTTGGAGTTAACCACGAATAAGTTGTGTGTTTACTCTAAGAGGGATTGGATCCCTAGTAACGAGAAGTGGGAGATTCGAGAGGTTTGGTAGATAAGGCAGAAGGAGATGAAACCTCTCGTAGTTAGAACGTTACATTGGCAACTCAGCCTTCGGGATGGAAGGGTGAATTGATTTTCACTCCTGAGCCCATGTTTTAAGCTCGAGGGTGGATTCAATTGACAAGTCTCTGCCATGCTGGGGAGTATTAATACTGGAGCATAGACCTAATGTTTATGCGCCTCATAAGCTAAGACTTGTGAGGAGTATTATCCCATGCTTGAATTAAAATTCATCGTGGGGGTGATCGCCGTACAGGAAAGGGAAGTGCCACTTCCTGGGCAGAATTTAATCCTTCGTTCGAGCAATATTTTGTTGCAAGATGTCGTAGGAGAGACAAGAGAGGTTAAGACCACATATACAAGCTGCTGATTAAGGGAACATAACCCTACTCTATTGACTTTGAGGGTGGGGTGCATTTCCATAAGATAATTTTGTCCCGAATGAATGGACTTAAGAAAGGCAGATATGGTGGGATCTTGAGGTTCTAAGGTTGCGTTACATCCGGGCAACGTCATAATGTGTCAAGTTATGCGCTGCTAGTAGTAGTGGACGGGCATGGAGAGGTTGTTTGACTGCATGGGGTGCCCTTGATTTTAGTTTCTGACTGAAATAGAATGTTCGTTTCCCACTTGTGGCAAGTTTCCAAGAAGCCATGGGAATCAAATTGTGGTTAAGCACTTCTTATCATCCTCCACAGACGGCCAGACCGAAAGGGTAAACCATATGTTGGGGGATATGCTCCTTCTGTGTATGCTTAACTTTAATAGTAGTCGGGAACAGTGCCTTCCACTAGTTGAATTCGTTTATAATGATTTATATCGATTCACTATCGGGATGGAGTTTTAAAAAGCCTTGTATGTTAGGCCTTGTGGAACTCCCGTTTGTTGGTTAGGGGTGCGAGATGATAAGTCTCTCAGACCTGGAATGATCCGAGACACTTCTTTGGAAATTGAGCTCATTCAGAATTTCATTCATATAACCCACATCGACAAGACAACTAAGGCGATACGGGGAGATGGCATATGGAGTTGAGGTCGGTGGACCAAGTGTTGGTGCGATTATCGCCCATGAAGGGCATTAAGCATTTTTGGGTAGAAGGAAAACTTGCACCACGTTATGATGGACCTTTCCCATAAATGTTAAGGTGGGTCCTTACTCTACTAAAATATTTGCAGCAAGTTCATGACGTGATCCATATCTCCTTTGTAAAGTAGTACAAGAGATGTGATGGTGCCTTTATGCACATTTCTTTCGAAGATTTTGGGATGCAACTTGTCGTTCCTTATGAGGAGTAGTCGATTGCTATTTTAGAGCGTGGAGACCGGCGATTGAGATCGCAGGTAGTACCTTTAGTTATGTTGCAAGGTAGTCAGCACAGTGTCGAGAAATCGACATGGGATCGCGAGGATGACTTGCGGGAAAAGTATCCGCATTTCTTCTTGCGAGGTATACCTGAATTTTGGGGGCAAAATTCCCTCTTAAGGGGGGGAGTATGTAACAACCCTCACGTTTGATAGCATATTTTATATTTATTTACTAGGTGTGGTAATTAATTATAAAATGATGGATGTGAGTAAATATTAATTTAATATGGAAAAGGTTAATATTTACTGAAATGTTGTATGATTACCTGATGAGTAGGTAAAAATATCCATGTGGTGACTTATTGTGTCATTTGGATTTAAAATGACATTTTGGTTTAATATGAAACCGGAACTTAAAATTAGTTATAAAATTTCCAAATGATAATTTGGATAGTTTAGTTAGTCCCGGTAGGTGCGAGACAGTCAAAATAAGTGTCATATTGTATTTTGGCATTTCGGACACTTTTGACTGGTTATAGCTTAAATGTGTAGTGCGTATCATTTTATCGCGTATTAGTCATTAAAGTTGGAAATTTTAGACTAGTGGTATGATTTAGTCTTGCTAACTTCATTATTTTCCTCATTTTCTCTTAACACACAATTATTAACCTAGAGAGAGAAAGGAGAAAGAAGAGAGCTTTGGAGAAAAGAGAGATTGGAGCTTGGATCTTGCTTGCATCTTCCTCAAATCTAATTTTCTACATCAAGGAAAGTTATCTACTTTATATTATATGATTTAAGGAGAGTAATTAGTTATGATAGTTATGAATTTGTTGTGTTTAATCATTTTTGGGTTTTGTTGGATTTATGGATATTAACCCTTGGAAATTGATTTAGATGATTAATATTATAAATGATGGTAATTAGACATATTTGTGGTGTATTAGTTCCATTAAATGATATGGGCTTTGGTTGTTGGAAGAAGAAATAGAGGGTTTTGGTCTAGGTCTGCAATGACCGGTCGACCACGGTTCTCAGACCGGTCCACCAGGCCTTCGGGAGAGGGCACACTGCTTTCTTTCAAAGGCATAAATGTTGAGGTGCGGTCGACCGCATCCCCCTTACCGGTCGACCGGCCCTGCCGAAGTGAGCTTTCTGCTCTTCTTCTTAGGAAAAAACTTGAGACGCGGTCGACCACGGTCTTGGGACCGGTCGACCGGTCCCCTGTTTTCTTCCCAAATTTTTACTCTTGCTTTTAAATCTTTTCTTTTCATAGGGACTTAGGAACCTTCTTGAATGAAGTAAACTTTGGCTTTTAGAGTCCTAGTTGAGTCTGGTTGTCACCCTAGAGTGGAACCGATTTCACTTGGGGTTAAGTCCAAGGGGGGGGGGGGTGTTCCAAAGTGATGTTTAGGCATCACTCGTTTGGTTACTTCTTAATAGGAGGATATGGGTTGTAGGCCCATGTTTGGAAGACTTAAGGGCTTATCAAAATTTTATGAACTTTGGGGACTTATAGGATCATAATGATCATTTGGCGATTTAGTCGGGACTTGTAATTTGATGAATATTAATGACGATATTCGAGGGGAATTAAGTTCGCATAAAATGAACCTAGTTGTTTAATGATGATAGGTTCGAATAAAAAGAACCAAACACATGGATATTTGAAATGGAATTTGGTAATGGTAATTGAAAATGAAAATGAGATTAAAATGGTAAATGTTAGTTTACTGATACACACCTCTCTAAATGGCATCATAAGGGAAGTTTGCGCGCTTGGTGATGCCCCCTGGCTAGTGAATGCAGGGTAGATATAGTCCTACGCCATATAAGGGGTTTTTATATTTTTTTCGGCGCTGGTTAGGGGATTCCGGGTGTGGTCCTGACTTTCCCGCAGGCATATGACCGCTTCCCGACATTGCGTTATAATCCCAGGTTGTCTTGTATAGATAGGACCTGGAAGATGATGGTCATTTAGGGGCTCGCCCAGTGGGTAAACTCGGAGGGGCTGTCTTAGAATCGTTATATGTATATGAATATAACTTTTCTGCATCAAGTGGGACTTGATGGATATATGCCATAAAGAGCATGGATATGTGCCATAAAGAGCACGGGAATGAGATTTATGAAATATGTTCCATAAAGTGCACTTGATATTAATGGTATTCCTATTAAGGAATGGAAAGATGAAATGGTAAGATAATTAACTATGGAAGTTAATAAATGGTTTTATTCCTATTAAGGAATACAAAAGGTAATGGAAATTTAATAAATGAGGAAAGGTTTTAAATTTAAATTATTACTTTTCTTTCTTTTATGTAAATGAAATTTCATTTCATCATTTAGTTAAATTGTAATGTAAATTTATCATCCTTATCATTCATGCATAACTGTTCATTTCTACCATGCTTTTTATTTCTTCTGGTGATTATATAGAACCCAACCCTGACCGGTTTACTTTCCTTGTCGTGTATATGATTGTATCCGCTCAGGTGCTCCCCCACAAGGACGCCAGTCTTGATGTTCCCATTCCTTTGCTTTCGAAGAGCTGTAAGATTTTGCGGGTTATTACACGATATTGAAGTAGACGCTTTCATCTTTGTGTTCTAGATATGATCGGGTATTATATTCGGGCGTGTGGCCCAAACTTTTGTATTTGATTAATGAATGTATTATGTAAGATATTTAAATCGTTGTACTTTGTTGTATGTTGCTGTGGATCGACAGCCTATTCGGTCCTGTTGTATACATTCGTCTCAGTTGTATTATATATATTCGTGTGGAATTCCACTTGCTTATCAGATGAGGTTGTTTTAATTTAAATTTTTTACTGCATTTTAAATTTCTAAACTTTTTGGCAACCCGTTTTATGATTTATTGGGTTGTTTTCCCGTATACTCAGTTTATATTTTGTGATGCTGAGAATGATATCCATCCATGATTCCTGTTACATTTGGGTACCGGGCTGGCCACCCCTTATCTCGGATCGCGGGTTGTCCCAAAATACAAGGTTGAATATTTATCCATTTTATTATCATAAAATGAAATAAGGAATGGCTACAAGACAACAAATATTTAAGCATACAGATAATAAAAATGTAAAGTGCAATATCTAAAATAAACATAAAAGAGTTTGCCATGATCTTTAACTATAGGATTGTTAAATCCAAAAATAATCAGAGCACTAACTCTGATACCAATGGTTGCCCAAAAAAATACCCAAAAGAGGGTGAAGTGGGGATTTGCAAACTTTTTGGGTTAAATTAAAATTTAAAAAAACATTTAATTTATAGCACTTAATCAAAATTTAAGATTAATTAAAACTTAAGTGATTAAAAAAACGAGCATAAAATAAACACTGCCAATTAATTTTGAACAAGTTAAAAAGAAGATTTTAACACCTTATAAATATTAAATTCATTTTTGTATTTAATATTAATTAATATTCTGAATTAATTAATTACTTTAAAAAAGTTCATTTTAATCTTAAAAATAATTTTATTAAATTTTAGATTTAATTTATTTGCAAGTGTAAGTGCAAAATATATGAATTCAAGCAAACACAAATAAAATATGCAAATAAAATACGAAAATTAAAAGACACCAAAATTAACATTGTTTGGCCAATACCCGGCCTACGCCCATGCACCAAGAGCATCCGTCTCCTTTGCGCTTCACTATCGTGATCCACTTGACGGGTAGGATCAAACCACCACGTATAACCACTTGAAGCTAAAATCGAACTCCAAACACCTTGGTTCAATTGAGGGTAGGAACCAATCACTGTTTTACAATTCGAAGCTTCAATAAAGCTTCCAAATAAATTTAAATTTTTTGTATAAGGTTGAAATGACAAAACTCCTTAAAATACAAATTTATTTCGAATTGCTTCTTGAGTTAGACTTCATAATCAATCTGATTTTAGCTCAAGTATTCTCTTAAAAGCTTGTTGCAGAATATGATTCTTGTGCTCTTGGATTTCGTCATCAAATATAGCAGAGTATTAATTTGTCGCATTCTTAAAATTTAATAGAGTTAAGTGTCAACTTCAGTTGCTCTTTTTGAATGTATGTATGAGATAAATGAAGATTTATGGTTGCTCTCTACTTGGTGTATGACAAAATATCTTCTTCTATTTTCAGTGTCTCATTATTGTTGAGTTATTTTTAGTGTGTCTCTTCTCTTGGCTTCACACACTTTGAACCTTGAAATAAATATGTCTGAAAATATGACCATTGGAGAGAGCATTTTCTTGTGTTTAGAGAGTAGATTGAAAGAGCATTAAATGCTTAATTACTTTGAAATGAAATTGAATTTGATAAACACTTATTTTTTTGTCTTGAGAAATTAATGTAAACTGATAGAGAGGGGTTAGTTTTTTTTTGGTTACAAAAAGAAAATAAAACCACAACAAAAGGAGAACTAAATCATGGGGTTGTCAAGCTCGGCATGTTTCAGCATCATTAGGATCCGTTCGGGGGTCTGCTCATACTCCATATAAAGCTCCTGAGAGTCTTTCGCAATTTTGGCCATGCAATTCGCTTGGGTGTTCATCTCTCTCGGAATGTGGATGATCTTGGCTTTGAGGCAACTGATGATCTTGCAAAAATCTTCAATGATATTATCCAGGGGTGGTTCCCCTTGTCCTCCGACTCCAAGATTTGGACAGCTTCGAGGTAATCGATTTTAAGGGAGACTCTCTTCCACTTCTCCCTGGTGGCAATGTTAAGTCCATGAGAGATGCCTTCCAGCTCTGCTCTTAGGGGGATTACAGTACCTTGAATACGACCAGTGAACCCAATAACCCAACTTCCATTTTCATCCCTCACGATATTGCCAAAATCTCCCATACCGCTATTAATGTCAAAGCTCCCATCCGTTTGAATGATGTAGGTACCTGGAATACAATCACTAGCATTAGTGGGATACTAGACCTTTACCCTTTGTGGTAATTAGTCTTATTATGAGATTCGAATATATCGCAATTAAGTTAGAAAATAAGATTAATAACCATATAAGGGGCAGTGCTACCATTATAAAAAACAAACTTATTGAGGGGTTTCCAAATACAGCAAAGGAAAGAGATGAAAGTCCCATACCAGTTGTTGTTTGCATTATTCCACACATTAGCAATTACCCACGAATTAAAATCAGTGTACATACCTTGGTAGTGGGTGAGGGGAGAGTTGAGATTTTGCTATACTTAATTAGAGAAGTGGCACTCTCTGAAAAGATGGTGGAGATCTTCCTTGCATGAGCATCTAGGGAAAATATTATCCGTAGTGAGGCCCCTTCTTTCTCTATGAGCATTAGTGAGAAATTTACCATGAAGGATGGTCCAAACAAAGTGTTTTAATTTGGGGAGAATACCAAGTTTCCAAATATTTATCCAACAATTCCAAGTGGGGATGGCCTCCTCCCCTAATGATATAATGTTGTAGCAAGAGTGGATAGAAAAATTACCTTTTCTGCTAGGATTCCAGGAGGGCATGTCCTCCCTAACCCCCCCTTCTAGGAGAGACGTATTCATGATATCGTCCACAATTTTGTCATTAAACCTCTGACGAATCCGAATTAGGTTCCAATCTCCACTATCAGTCAACAGGGTGTTCACATTATCTTCACACATGTGGCTATGGTCACCCCTATCAGCAATAGGTGCGTCCCCACACCACCAGTATTTCATGATGTTAATTTTACTTCCCTTCCCCATATTCCATTTAGTGTTCTTAATGAGAACCTCTTACTTTTAAAAATGCTACGCCAAAGGTGGGAGGAGTTAGTTTTCTTACACCACAACCTAGGATTAGGGTCAACTTTGTATTTTTTAGTGATGACATTGGCCCATAAGGAGCCACAATTATTCATGATTTTCCAACCAAGTTTGGCAATCGTAGCTTTATTATTTTCATGGGCATTTCTGATACCCATCCCACCCCTATCTTTAGGCCTACATATCTTATCCCATCTAACCAGATGTATCTTCTTGTGACTCTCATTACTTCGCCACAGGAAATTTCTATTAAGCCGATCAAGTGTATCACAAGTCTTCTTGGGGAAGAGAGCGGTTTGCATACTATAGGTAGGGATCGTGGAGGTAAATGATTGAACAAGGGTGGTTCTACCCTCAAGGGATAGCAACTTAGCTTTCCATCCCGTAAGCTTCTTCTGAACTTTATTTACAACATTTTTAAGATAGGCATTAGGGATTAGTAGATTCGAGAAAGAAGAAGTTTCCAATGTATCTCCCAATGTATGAAAAGGATTAGTAGATAAAAAATCAAATCACAACAGATATATTGACTGTACTAATCGTGTAAGAGATATGGTTACTAACTCTGTAGCAACATCAGTGTAAGTGGGTCCCAAGAGTTATCACAATCCACTTGTGGACTTCATAGCCTTAAACAAACTGAATATGTTTATGCATGAAAGTCTTAGCTGTCTTTGGCTTTGCGAATAATAACATATGTATATTAATTATATCAAAAGTTATTATAACAGAACAATTGTATATATCATGTGATTTTATAAAATATATAAGATAGTCATGGGAAAGAAATGTTCAACTATGATGATTTAATGGGGACCATAGAAGTGTCCATGTAGTCAAAAGCTACTGTCAAACATATTGGTAAAAGTTTGATACAAAACGCATGACCCAATAAAATCTACACAAGGTATATGACATGTGGGGACCAAGGCCTATCGAAGGTCTGAAATAGAAGTGACGAATGGGTATAGACTTGTAGCTGTAGGTCTGTAAAACCATGCGTGTAGTTATGAAGGAAGTAAGGAAGTGGCAAATGCATATATAAGTTAGAACTTTTAAGATAGACTTAAGGATTATATATATATATATATATATATATATATATACTAGTGAAATGCCCGTGCCTGAAGGCACGGCGAAAATTTCGAAAGTACATAATCGTGAAACGACGAAAATTTTCAAAATACGTAATTGTAAAATGACAAAAATATCGTTCCCCAACAAAATAAAATAAAGTGTAATTTTAAAAAAATTGGCCATAATCTCCCTTGTTTATAGAACTATCTAACCTGCTTAACAAATAAAAAATTGTCCAACACCATTCAAATAATCTAAATTCTTCAAACAACATTCAACTGAACTCACATCGTGCCTCAAATAAACAAAGTGTCCATTTAAAAAAAATTCGGCATGGTTTCCTTCATTTATTGGACTAACCACCCTTTTAAGGGATAACAACAAATCCAACAATATTTAATGATCTCAAAAGTTAAATTCATCAACAACATTTAAAAATTCCATGTTCATCTAACAAATACTTCATCTTGGTTGTCACAATACCCCCATCCAACATATTTGTCCCTTCTTCCATACTAATGATTTTCCTCAGCGTGCATTTCGCTCTCATGATGTTTTTAGAGTACTTTAGCTCTGCATTTAAACAAAAAGTGAAAAGTAAGCACTTTAAAAAATTAAATGCTAGTGAAAAAAGAATCAAATTGAACGAATATGACATGTGTTGTGTATTATATGCGGAAAAATGGATAAATTAGAAGTGCCTCATTAATGTAGTGTTATAGGGGGGAAATGTGAAGAATTTGGGAGTGAAAATTTCTGTAGTATGCAGATGTTATAATAATATGGAAGAACTTAAACATCTTTTTATAAACTGTAAGAGTCATCAAGCTAGGCACTTACTTCATAACTGAGGTCTTTAAGAAGTCGAGTTTCTACAACAGCCAAGAACTCCTACCATGGGAGGAAAGGGAGCTCAAAATTGTAAAGGCAACTGAGCAAGTTTTGAACTACCTGCAATATAAATTTACTCTTTGATAAGAAAAATCAAGTTAATATAAAGGAAAATCACTATTTATCAAATGTTTTCTTGGCTAAGAGTTGTTGCACACCTATAATAGATCAAGACTTGCATATATGGCTGCATAAATGCATATACACTGCATATATGCAAGATATATGCATATATGGTTGCATATATATATATCTGCATATATGGCTGCATATATGCTTCATATATGTAGATATATGCTTCATATATGCATATATTTGCATATATGGCTGCATATATGCATATATCCTGCATATATGGTTGCATATATGCAAGCATATCTGCATATATGCAAGCTGCATATATGCAAGCATATATGCATATATCTGCATATATGCAGCCATATATGCATATATGCAACCATATATGCAGCCATATATGCATATATCTGCATATCTATGCAAGCATATATGCAAATATCTTCATATATGCAGCATATATGCAAGATATATGCATATATGCTGCATATATGCAGATATATGCATATATGCAGCTTGCATATATGCAGATATATGCATAAAAGCAATCTAAATCCGAAATAAAAGAAAATAGAAAAAGGAAGATACAATGATAAATAAGTAATCTCTCGATCAAAAAATGCTCGATCCGAAATAAAAGAAAATAGAAAAAGGAAGATCTAAACGAATTCAAACCTGCTCAATCCATAAATACTCGATCCAATTTAGACCTGCTCGATCCATCACTGTATGCATATATGAGTATGCATATATGTTGCATATATGAGTAACCATACAGTATGCTGCATATATGCATACAGCTTCTGCATATATGCAGTATATTTATTCATAAGTGATGATTGATGCGTAATGTACCTCTTAGCACGATTAATTCAGATGAACAGGGGCTTCTTCGAGCGGTATCTACTGCCTTATTATAAGAATAAAAATTAGATCAAATTTATAGAAAGAAAACTAATTTATAAAGGAATGGCAATTGATTCGAAGAAAACAATATATCGAGTCGTTACTCACCAACTAGTTATAAAAGAACTTCCGGGTAAACGATGTTTGTTATTGAATTTCCTTCGTTACTTGGAAGAAAGATCAAGATGCGATTAGCACTCATGCAACATGACAAAGCGACGTTCAACTGGCCATGACTGAATACGGGGGTTCGCAACTCAACCCCAACATACTTAACAGATTAGCCCTGCGATTTATTCATAGTCATGGCGTAAGCTAAGTTGATTGGAAATTGGCGGCGAGTCATCTTTATGGGCATTTCAGCAGAGGATGTTGTTAAGGAGATTCTCAGAATGAATACAATCGTACCAAATTTATCCCCCGTTAGGATTTTGGAATCGATAACGTGCTCCGTACACCTTGTGACTATTAAGCGAGTTCCATTGCAAAGTCTACCGGAGGTGGAATGTTCGTCACGATATTGCATGTTGGGGTTTGGTTACGTTGTGGAAAAAATTGAGGTGTAGGGGTATTTAATGAAGTAGAAGGTTGATCCTCAATACTTTCACACTGTAATAAAATACGTTGGTTTCGTTCCCGTCCACGTCGGTGTATTTTACCAAAGATGCGATTAGATAATTCCTGACACGTTAAACAGATGCAAATATTTAAGACTCGCAATAATGGCATTTTTAAAACTATAAACTGAAATTCATTGCAGAAGAAAGAAATCACACCAAGTGGGGTGGGTGGTTTTCTTTCCCTTTTCCCTTTTTGTTAACCGAAAGTTGCTCCATGTATTTTCTCTTCTGAAAAAGTAAAATACAAATCTTATATTAGTCAAGTTAAATGATAAAGAGACAAAGAATGCGATGTATGTTCCACCCTAATTAAAGTTTGTTTAAATACCTCTCTAAAAATGATGTCCGCTTTCGAAACATCCCGAATGACAGCACCCTTGTTTGATAAGGGGGTTTGGTTATACCGAGGAAAACATTGCGGTGTAGGGGTGATTAATGACGGAGAAGTCATAGAAGATGGTTTAGCCATAGTTGGAGTTGTTTGATGGGGAAACAACATTTGTTGGGATCTTTCTCGTTCGCGTCGGCGTCTCTGACCCGAGATGCGTGCAGAAGTAGGTGTCGTTCCCTGATAGGTTGAAAACATAGGAAGTATAATCAAAAGAAAATAATGCATACAACAGTTAATAGAAGGGAAATAAGAATCAACAACATAGATAAGTGAAAGAAATATGAATACGAATACGAATCAAGCATAAAATGGAATAACATTATACAGTTCGTGAAACATACTTTGTCAGAATTGGTTATATCATCCATTAAAACTATAAACTGAAATTCATTGCAGAAGAAAGAAATCACACCAAGTGAGGGGGTGGTTTTCTTTTCCTTTTCCCTTTTCGTTAAACGAAAGTTGCTCCGTGTATTTTCTCTTCTGAAAAAGTGAAATACAAATCTTATATTAGTCAAGTTAAATGATAAAGAGATAAAGAATGCGATGTATGTTCCACCCTAATTAAAGTTTGTTTAAATACCTCTCTAAGAATGATGTCCGCTTCCGAAACATCCCGGATAACAACACCATTGTTTGATAAGGGGGTTTGGTTACGCGGAGGGAAACATTGCGGTGTAGGGGTGATTAACAACGGAGAAGTCATAGAGGATGGTTTAGCCATTGTGGGAGTTGTGTGATGGGGAAACAACATTTTTTGGGATCTTTCTCGTTCGCGTCGGCGTCTCTGACCCGAGATGCGATATGAAAATTCCCGACATGTTAAATAGATGCAAATATTTAAGACTCGCAATTACAGCATTTTGAAAACTATAAACTGAAATTCATTAAACTGAAATTCATTGCAGAAGAAAGAAATAAAACCAAGTGAGGGGGGTGAGCTGGGTGGTTTTCTTTCCCTTTACCCTTTTCGTTAACCGAAAGTTGATCCGTGTGTTTTCTCTTCTGAAAAAATAAAATACAAATCTTATATTAGTCAAGTTATATGAGAAAGAAACAAAGAATGTGATGCAGGTTCCACCGTAATTAAAGTATGTTTAAATACCTCTCTAAAATGATGTACGCTTCCGAAACATCCCGGATGACAACCCCCTTGTGTGAAGTCATAGAAGATGGTTTAGCCATTGTGGGAGTTGTTTGATGGGGAAACAACATTTGTTGGGATCTTTCTAGTTCGCGTCGGCATCTCTGACTCGAGATGCGTGCAGAATTAGGTGTTGTTCCCTGATAGGTTCAAAAAATAGGAAGTAGATAAGTGAAAAAAATAATACAAAAGTTAATCGAAAGAAAATAGGAATCAACAACATAGATATGTAAAAAAATACGAATACGAATACGAATGAACAACAAAATGGAATAACTTTATACAGTTCGTGAAACATACTTTGCCAGAATTGGTTATATCATCCATTGCCAATATAAGATTCCAGTCCTGCATAATAAGAAGAACCATATTAAAAATGGGGAAGAATCCCTAATTTGAAAACCGATTTGAAACCCAATAATGTAGAACAAATCAAACCGAATATGGAACGAATCAAACCGAATATTAAACACACATTCAACAAATAATGAAATCTAAACCTAATATTGAACAAATAAATATGGAACAAATCTTATCTAAATTAAAAATAAATGCAACAATTATTCAAAAAATAGTGGGAGAAAACAAAATGCCCTAAACTGAAATTTAGATCCACATACCCCAAAAAATGGGGAAGAAGCCCTAATTTGAAACCCATGAAACATGGGGAAGAAACCCTAATTTGAAAACCTAAGACATATGCATATATTAAACACAGATTCAATACATATATTAAACACACATTCAACAAATAATCAAATCTAAACCTAACATGGAACAAATCAGCCACAAACATCTAAACCTAGTTAGCCACATATATGTATGAAACATCTAAACCTAATACGGAACAAAAACATGGAACAAATCAGCCACAAACAAATATTAAACACATATTCAACAAATAATGAAATCTAAACCTAATATGGAATGAAATCTAAACCTAATATGGAACAAATCAATATGGAACAAATCAAATCTAAATTAAACATAAATGCAACAATTATTCGAAGAAAAAAGAGTGGGAGAAAATGAAATGACCTAAACTGAAATTTAGAGCCACATACCCAAAAAAATGGGGAAGAAGCCCTAATTTTAAAACCATTAAACATGGGGAAGAAACCCTAATTTGGAAACCTAAGCCATAAACACACATTCAACAAATAATCAAATCTAAACCCAATATGGAACAAATCAGCCACAAACATCTAAACCTAGTTAGCGACATATATGTATGAAACATATAAACCTAATATGGAACAAAAACATGGAACAACTCAGCCACAAACAGGGGGTACCTAATCGAGGAAGAAGGTGAGGTGGAGCAGGGGCGATCACGGAGCAGGGGCGGTCGGTGAGGTGGAGCAGGGGCGGTCGCGACAGCGGGGGCGGAGCAGGAGTGGGGAGGGGGAGAGGCGGTCACGGCAGAGGGGGCGGAGTAAGAGTGGGGAGGGGAGAGGGGAGAGGGGGGAGGGAGATCGTGGGGAATGGTAACGGGGGTAAGGGGAAAGAAGAGGGGAGAGGGAGATCGTGGGGAATGGGAACGGTGGTAAGGGGAAAGAAGAAAACAGGGTGATTTTTTTGTTGGACGAAAATGAGAGCAGGGAAGGCAACGTAGAGGGGGTTGTTTTTATTTCATTTTCCACATCATAATGTGTACAATCCAACGTGGCACAATCCCAAACCATTAGATCACCTCAAAAAATTCATTCTCAACCGTTGATTTTTTGGAACAGTAAAACACCCCCCTCTCATAATATATATATATATATATATATATATATATATATATATATATATATATATATATATATATATATATATATATATATATATATATATATACACACACACACACACACACTAGGGTATGACCATGCCTGAAGGCACGTAGATATTTTTGCCCCCAATATTCGTACGTGTGCTTATGAAATGAGACAACCACCAACTACCAAAAACACCTAATTCAACAACCCACACCTAAACATAAAAGTGAACCAAACTCAAATTGTTAAATAAATTACCTGTTACAAATTACTTGACTATTAATTGTAGGGACGAAACTCCAAACAATCGAAACAACCAACAGTGTCACAAACGATACAAACAAACAAATATATCCCTCCAATAAGTAGTTGCCACTAAATATCACAATATGTTTTTTTCCACATTGCCTCAAAGATGAATAAAAGTGAAATATACTATCAAACACGTAAGAATTGAATTCCCATATTGTTCAATGAAAAGGACAAATTTGGTTATATATTCTAGGTATTCAAGTACATTTAATGATCCCCTATTTTCTATTGAAATAAATAAAACAGTAATATATTAAGTGACAATCCGAGAACCAATCCAAGAATCGCAATGACAACGCGTATCTACCAGACCTGCAAAAAATAAGTGAAAAAGAAAAACAGAAATACACGAATGAACTTGAATGAATGAAAGAATAATTAAAATTAGAATTATATACACCTAGTAATAAAAAAATAATAGTTCCAAGACTAACAGTTCCAACTAAGATGCTTACCTTTCCACGTTCTCTCATATTTTCATCAATTTTTACTAAGAGGCTTATGCAATTCACCATTCTAGACAACAATTTGAAGATCATCAGAACCACCAATATGCTTTCCATTTACAAATATTTGGGGAACAGTGTTGTGCCATCAAATAAACAAATTGTATAATTTTTACCAAAGCTTCCATTTTGTTAATCTCAAATATCTCTTATACGATAGTAAAAATGCAAATTTATATTATAACTGTATTAAAAATGCACTATCATTATGTTAATTTTAAAGTCAATTCCCTCACACAAAAAGTTTGAGGGAATCTAGTGACCATGACCCATGTAAGAACCACCACCTTGCTGTGGCCTACTGCTAGAACCACCTCGATATTCAGCATGTGGTATCTGGTACCCACCCCGATACCCACCACTTTGCGGATGTAGACCATTTCCTTCAGCACTGTCACCACTCTATTGATGTTAGTAACAGTACACATAAGAACTATACTCAAATTACAAACCTTTTGGCAATCGATGTAGGCGTGAAGTGATGTCCATGTAATTTTATCAAATACATGCTATTTACAACACAAAAAAATCATACTATCTCTAAATCGATGTGCTCCTGGTAGTGATCTCCATGAAAAGAAAAAAAAAACATCTAGGAAACTAACCAAATTGGTGACCAAACAAAACCCATAATAGATAATCAAAATATGAAAAAAGAATAGATGAGAAGTGTTTCTAATTTGAAATGCAATGTTAATCTACATCATTATCAAATTGAAACTCAAACTGTAACAGCAAAAATCCTCACCAATAAATTTCCTTTTGCTAAAAAATGACACTCTGAATATAGAAGTGGCATTATTCCACAATAGAGTCCATTAGCTAACATTATATTTGTTACAACTAAAATTATATTTATTACAACTAAACCGAGAAGTTTACGATATAAGATTCCCAAAACCTAAGCTTTGAGTATATAGATGATTTGAGCCAAGTTCCATTTTATAGGTATATATACAATGGAGGTTTTTTATGAGAAAAAATAGAATTGACATTACCAAAACCTTGATGTGACGTCCCTATTTTTATTACACAATCTGATTTTGAAGAGACTCATCCAAAAATCCATGTTATAAATCAAGGATTTAACGTCTGATTTTGAAAAAAAAGAAAAAAAAACTAAAGTGAGGTAGAGATTACCTGTGTAGCTAGTGGTGAGAGATGAGAGCTGTGAAAGTGAGATGGAAAAATGAGACAGAGTTCAGCTCAGCTATTTGGTAGTTGATTGTTAGTTTATGTCTCATATATATTGTGGTTCAGAGGTTGAAAAGGCTACTGGAATGGAATCAACATCGCCTACTAAACTTGTGACATGCGCGCAGTCAGTGAATTGCATCTAATTTGTGTTGTACTTGAACTGGTGCCTTTTTGTTTCATTTGCTTCATGTTGAAAGTCTTCTGAGGCTGAATCAACAACATCATTTGCGCTGAAATTAGGGGTGGCAATTCGGGTTAGCCGTGTCATTTTCGAGTCGTGATGATTTTGATTTTATTATAAGTTTTAGGTAATTTTAAATCTATACAAGCTAATCGTGTCATGCTCGGGTCAAGTTCGGGTTATTACCATAAACGGATTATCGTGTCAAAAATTGCCAGCCCTAGCTGAAATGATGCATCTCATGAAACACGAGCTTCACAATAATAGACGGGGTCATTTAATATTAATTAAATAGTCGAATAAAAAAACATTAAGAACATTAAGAAATAAAATACCTCGATGCTTGGAACCATTGTATTTCCATCATAAGTACCTAGTACGTACAGTTTTAATTCATAATAGCCAAAGAAGTTGAAATTAAATCGAAGATGAAATTAAAGTCATAACTAAAACCAACCAAATCATTGATACACTATTTCTAAGAGTAAACACCAAACATAAAAAATAAAAAATTTGAACACTTGCTTCAATAGCAGGGTTTCAAAAGTAGCTATGGCTCCAATGATAGGGGATACTACAAAAACCTATAGATTTTTATGAACACCCGATTCAACAGCTGGGCCGGTACTCCTGGAAGGATTCATTTAAACTCCAGTGATAGGCCTACAAATTTAAGACAAAAAAGAAATTAAAATTGACCTAAAATTGAATCACACACTTTATTTATTGAAACTAAATAAACAAATTTCATACCAAAAATGGGAACAAAAATAATTGACTTAACTTTAAACTTTTATGATAATAGTATGATTTTGTCGACAAAGAGAGGGGTTGGTTGTTCCTCTCCAACAAATGCTTCAACGACATTGTTTCATGGCTCCTACACAACTAGTGTTTTATCGAAGTGAAATTGAAGGAACACACATAAACGAATGTCTATGATCAGAACTTCTGAAGATCTAAAATAAATGATTCTAGGTTCTTAAAGTGTGTTACAGTTGGTGACGGCGTCTTCGGTAAAACCTCTCTTAATTTCCTATACCAATAATACCTTCCCCACGGACTATATACCGAGTGTGTTTGACAATTTAAGTTCAAATGTGGTTGTTATTTTGGTCTCGTGTAACACTACTGGTGGCGTTTACACTGGTATTAGTTTCTGCATCAACAAAAGCTACCATAAGAACATTCTTAATTTCAGCATCAACCAAAGTTACCATTGAAGCCCTTATACTCTTGACTCACTTGAGTCTATATTGTATAAGTGTTCATCTAGTTTGGAAATTGTGACAAATTTATGTCTATCCTAGAAACCAAAGAACCTCAGAGATTGGTTTGCTAGTTCATTCATCTATCTTGTAGTGATCTAGACCAAATTACCAACACTCACACATAGTAGAATGCATCATATACATGTCATATTGCATATTAATGTGTGTACATATGTTGAGTATGTTTAAATCCCTAAATTTGATTTTTAAATATTTTTTGGGATTTTATAAACATTTTTTAATAAAGGTTTTATTAATTAAAACTTAGTTTTAAAAGTTTGTGGGTTCAATCTACAATTATGGTTTAATGGGTTTATTGGATTAAAGTTGCTTTGGGTAGAAACCAAAAGCGACAGAGAATTCTGGGTATGGTTGTAATTATTTTATGACGCGCGTTTTATATCGCCTAATTGAACAACACCTGTTACTTGCTGATTGGTGCATTTTGTGTTTCTTTACTGAGTATATAATCTCGTATGCTTACAACCGTTGGATCAATCCTTATCAGTGATCTGCATGCTTTCTTTGGTAATCCAAGTGTATCCCTCTTGAACCAATCAGGTGAATTTTAATCACCGCGTACTGTGAGCCCTTGGATCAAAGTCAATCCAGCTTGACTCAATCCTGACCCTTGTTTTTGAACCATCTTCTCGATCCTTCTCTTCGTCCTATAAAAGGAACCCTCCTCTCAATCGTCTAAGACTTTTGGCCAGTTCATTTTTTTAGAGTAAAAAAGAGAGTGTAGAGAGAAGAGAGAGAAAAGAGAGAAAAGAGAGAGAAGAGAGAAACCAGAGAGAGAGAGTTAGAATCCCTAACCCTAATCCTGGTTCGTCAAGCCTCTTTCAAACCAAACACTCCTCTAAAACTCCTACATATCCAAAACACTACCCTGAGTGTTCTTGAGTTTTTGAGAGATATTTGTGTTGTTGGTTGTGTTGCTGTAACCTTTTATTCGTTTGATCTTGTTCCCAACTTAAACTGTTTACTTAGATCTATTTTCTTCTTCATAGAAATTTCAGATCTATGTTCTGTATGTTACATCACACTTAGATTTTCATGCTTTATTTCTCATCTTGAGAAATATATTGTTGATTCTTTTCTGAAAATCGTTTTTAACTTTGAAATCAAAAATAAATGTTTTCGATTTCTAGTTCTCTTAAAACTAAACCTTTGACCTAGTTTGGAATCACACTTGGAGGTTTTCAATATCAAAAATCTTTTCAAAACTCTGAGATTGATTAAGATCTTGATACGTCTTCTGAGCAAGATATCCGTGGATTCTGGGATTGATTTAAATGTCAAAAAGGGTTAAAGTTTTGTGAGAAGAGAGAAAAAGAAAAATGACTGCATATAGCCTTATATGTAATTTGTTAGGACTGTTTGTACTTAATAAGTGTGTGTGTGTGTGTGTGTGTGTGTGTGTGCATGTGTGTGCTAGAGAGAACCTCCACAAACACTTTCACCCTACCACACGAAAAGTGTTGGTAATAAGATCTTGTGAACAAGAGTCGACGTAAAGTGCTGGAATAAATCAGAAGTTAACAAATTGGAAGAACAACATCAACAATCAGAACTGCATAGAAGTTATAAGGACACCAGAGGGTACATTCCTAAACTTATATAGGTCTGAGTTGTATGCATGTTAGTTATATAGTTTGTAACTGGTAAATTTATTTTAGTGGATTTTTTTATTTTACTCCGTAGAGGGAGTCGTGGATGTTTCCTCAGTTGGTGAGGTTTTACCACGTAAAAAATCGTGAACTTAATCTTCCTACATCTTCTCATCTCATTCTTGGTTGTGCTGAGTTTAAAGTTTGGATAAACTATTTTATAAACCTGTTAGTTAAATCTTGAATAGATCAGGTGTAAACTGTTTTATTAAACACATCTTGTGTTCAAATAGTTTTGATTTTTAAGAAAAGAATTTCTTGAAAAAACTATTCGGAGTTACTTAAATAGTTTATTTTTAATAAACGGCTTTAGTAACAGATTTTCAATTGGTATCAGAACTTCTTTTAAAGAGATCCTGTGTTTCTGAAATTGTTTTCTGAAAGTCAAATATGGACGAGAAAAATGAAAGATTTGGTAACTTGACCAGACCTCCTATCTTTGATGGAACCAATTTTGCTTACTGGAAAGTAAGAATGATTGATTTCATTCAAGGAACTCTGGGAGATGATTTCTGGGACATTGTTGAAAATGGTTACACTTTTCCTACAAAACCAGCCACTGAAGGAAGTAATGAGAGGGTTAAGAAAGTATTAAGTGAGTTCACTCAAGAAGAGAAATAAGTTTCTCGAAATAATAACAAAGGAAAGAATGCCATATTTATGTCCATAAATGAGCATGAGTTCAAAAGAACCTCATCTTGTACCACTTCTAAGGAAGCTTGGGACACTTTGGTTACTGCTCATGAAGGTGACACTAGAGTTAAGGCTGCTAAAACTCAAATGCTCATTCAATAGTATAATTCCTTAATTATGTCTGAGACTGAGTCATTTGATGACTTCTATATGAACCTGACTGATATTGTGACAAAGCTGCATGCTAATCGGATAACTTATGACATACAAGAAATTGTATCTAAAATTTTGAGATCATTACCATAGAAATTTGATATCAAAAGATATGCTATTAAGGAAATGTGTGATATTAATCTCACTCCTGAACTACTCAGTAGTAAATTAACAACTGTGGAAATGGAACTGAAATTTAAGAAACAATTGAACCAGTCCCATAGGAAACAGACTAGTTCCAATCTAAGCTTCTCTTCGAAATTGATTAAGCCCAAGTTTAATACTTACAATGATGACTCTGATGAGGAATGCAATATAGAGAGCTTGGACAATCAGATTGCCTTAATGTCAAAAAAGTTTAAGAAAATCATTAAGTTTAGAAACAACATGGTAAATAAACAAGGCAAGTCAAATTATCCAACTCCCTTTAATCACAGACCTCATGAGAAAAGCTATGACAAAAATCACAAGGACTCTCACATTAGACCTAACAGAGACCTTAAGAAGACTGAATGTTATAGATGTAGTAAACTAGGACACATTGCACAAGACTGTAGAGTTAACTTGAACACTCAAAACAAACACACTAGAGCCAACATTTGCAAAACATGGGATGATTCAAGTGACTCTGAAAATGAGGAACCTGAGTCATTTGATGTTTTTGACCCTTGCATGTCTTTCTATGCCAAGATTATCTATAATGATGATATGCATGTGCTTTTTAGTGAGGATGATTCTAGTAATTGTATGTCCGATGTTTTGAATATTGCTGTTACTGGTTTAGATGCTTTGATAACTGAGAATATTGCTATCTCCTATTCGGGGTGTGTGAGTCAAAGGGAAAGCGATAATGACGATGTCAATGGGTGTATGAGTTCAAAGAATGAAGCCTTAGGGGTCACTTCACACACTACACTTAGTGACTCGGACAATGGAGACCTCCCAGATATTCACACACTTTACGCTAAAACTCTCAAGAAAAGCACTAGATTAGAAAAAATTGTGAAAGATCTTACCAAAAAGTTGGAAGATCTAAGCCTGATGGTCAAACTGAATGGTGAAGAGTATACTACCCAATGCTTAACTCATGAAAGTGAAATTAAAATGTTTAATCAAAAACTCAAAGAATTTTCTGAAACAAATGAAACTCTGGAGAAAAAATATAAAGGGACATTGTTAGAATTGGAACAAACCAAAGAAAAGACAACAACTGTTTGAAAAAATTTACAAAATTTGAAAATAATTCAAACTGTTTTGATGAATTTGTTGCTGATTCTAAAACCAATTCTGATGATCGAACTGGAATAGGATTTTGCCCCAATTTGAAGACACAAACAAAATTGTTTGAACCTATCAAGTTTATGTCAGGAGGTAAAAGACCTATTGATACATGCCCAGATTTTCATTCCCTAAAAACTGAGTTTGATTCAAAACATCAAAATTTTAACATTAGGGAATCAGGTTGCTCTAAACATATAAGTTCACCTAAGGCTAAATACGTCTGCCCCTCTATTAGGAAGAGTGAATCTACATTCAAACTTGTACTACCTAGGAATAGAGTTCAACCTCAAAATTCCTCAAAACCTTTGTTTAGAGACTTTCCTAAGGAGACCCCAATTTTGAGCAATCTTTATTGCTCCTACTGCGACATATACGGTCACTCATTTGATAGTTTCTATGATAGGAGAGTAGTTAAAACTGTGTGTAATCCTCCTATCTATCAAAATTTTAACAATTCTAGGAGGAGCCGCAATAATTATATACTTCCTAGACAACCAGACAAAAACTCTAATTATAGGAAGAGAAAGACCAAACCTAAAAGAACATTCCCTAGAAGGATGCCTAAAAATCTTCCTAAACCAAATGCTCAAGTCTTTCATAAAATTCAAAATCATGCGCAAAACATTTTTCAACAAAAATTGAATGCTCGCAAATTTTATCAATTGAGAGCTAATAGGCGCAAAATGAAAACTAGAGCATTTTGGGTTAGAAAAGATGATCTATTACCCCAGATGAAGTGTAACATTGTTGTTACTGCTTTAAAAGCTGAGAACACATCATCTGGTTGGTATTTAGACTTTGGATGTTCTAAGCACATGACTGGGGAAGATACTAAACTTTTGAACAAAACTAGCTTCGCTGGTGGTAAAGTCATTTTTGGTGATGGAGTATCATCTCAAATCATAGGCAAAGGAACTCTCCAAGAATATGGACTTCCTGTTCTTGAAAATGCCCTTCTAGTTAAAGGTCTTAAGGTCAATCTACTTAGTATCTCGCAATTTTGTGACTCAGATCATACTGTTACCTTTTCAAAGAACAATTGCAAAATTTTAAATGAAAAAGGTGAATGCATAATTATAGGATTCAGGACTCCTGACAATTGCTATACTGTCATGAACAATTCTGAAACCTGTAATGTTGTCAGAATGGATGACAACGGGATATGGCATAACATAATGGGTCATATAAATTACGATAATCCTAGTAGACTGACCTCTCAGGAAATAGTTAGAGGAGTTCCTAAAATCAAATCCATTCCTAACATTGTCTGTGGTTCCTGTCAGGAAGGTAAAATTGCTAAGGCACCTCATAAGAAAGTTAATGATATTCTTACCTCTAATCCCTTGGAGCTCATCCATATGGACCTAATGGGTCCCTCCCTAATTGTTAGTCTCTGTGGACACAGTTATATTTTAGTTATGATTGATGACTTCACCAGATTTACTTGGGTAGCCTTTTTAAAACAAAAATTTGACACTTTTCAAACTTTCCTAAAAATACTTCTTCGGATTGAAAATGAAAAGGACACTCAAGTGAATAGAATCCGTAGTGACAGATGAGGAGAATTCAAAGATACTGGTATAATAGAGTATTATGACTATAATGGTTACAAACATGAGTTTAGTGCTCCTAAGACTCCTCAACAAAATGGAATTGCCGAGAGAAAGAATCGTACCCTTCAAGAGATGGCACGTGTTATGTTACATGCCAAACATGTGCCTAAATACTTTTGGGTAGAATCTATTCGTACTGCGTGTCACATCATAAATAGGGTCTATCTTAGAAAGAATTCCAAACAGACTCCTTACAAACTTTGGTATAATAAAAATCCTAATCTTAAGTACCTTAGAACCTTTGGTAGCACTTGTTATGTTTGCAAAGATAGGGAACACTTGTCCAAATTTGAGCGTCGGGGAGATAAAGCTATTTTTCTAGGATACTCGCCTAACAGTAGAGCCTATCGGGTGTATAATCTTTGCACTAAAACCTTGATGGAATCCATAAATGTAATTGTGAGTGACACTACTGTAGAGAACAAGACTGGTGAATCAACTATTGAGGAAGAGCCTACAAACACTTTAGAAAATGACCCTTCTGAAATAGATAATTCATTACCAATTGAGATACCTGAAGTACCTAACTGGGTTTCTAAAGATCATCCCATAAATAACATAGTTGGTAACCCTAGTGAGCCAGTGCGTACATGATCCCAACTAAGAAATTATGCACATTATGCATGTTTTGTTTCCCTAGTGGAACCAAAGAATGTAAATGAGGTATTGAATGACTCTCACTGGATTTCTGCTATGCAGGAAGAACTTCTTCAATTTGTCATTCATGATGTTTGGTATCTTGTTCCTCGTCCTGATAACAAAAAGGTTATTGGCACACGTTGGATTTTAAAAAATAAGTCTGATAAAAATGGGATAATCATTAAAAACAAAGCTAGATTAGTTACTCAAGGATACTCTCAAATTAAAGGAATAGATTTTAACGAGACTTTTGCTCCTGTTACTCGTTTAGAATCTGTTCGTCTACTCTTTGCTATAGATTGCCACATGCATTTTACACTTTACCAAATGGATGTCAAATCTGCATGCCTTAATGGAATATTGACTGAAGAGACCTATGTAGAACAACCTAAAGGGTTCATTGACCCGCAATATCCAAATCATGTATTTCGTCTTAAAAAGGCTTTGTATGGCCTTAAACAAGCTCCTAGAGCTTTGTATGAGCGTCTTTCCAGTTTCCTCTCAGATAAAGGTTTCAAAAGAGGTGGAAATGATCAAACCCTTTTTGCCAAACATTTTGACAAACACATCATTATTTCTCAAGTTTATGTTGATGATATTATCTTTAGATCAACTTCTCCATCAGAAGTAAAATCCTTTTCTGAAATTATGCATAAGGAATTTCAAATTTCTCTTATGGGGGAGTTGCAATTCTTCTTAGGTCTTCAAGTCAAACAAAATTCAGAAGGATTATTTGTCTCGCAATCTAAGTACGCTTTAGAGATAGTAAAGAAATTTGGCCTTGAGAGTGCTAAAGATGCTAGAACACCCATGAGTACTACGATAAAACTTTCTAAAGACGAAACTGGAAAATCCGTAGATCCTACTCTATATCGTAGTATGATAGGAACCTTACTATATCTTACTGCCTCGCGTCCTGATATTATGTATGATGTGTGTGTATGTGCTCGTTATCAAAATAATCCTAAAGAGAGCCATCTGAATTCTATTAAATGTATCATTAAATATGTAAAAGGCAATCTGAATCTAGGACTTTGGTACACTAATGACACACCAAGCACTATAATTGGGTACACTGATGCTGACTGGGCTGGGTGTACTGATGATAGTAAAAGCACATCAGGAGCATGTTATTATATAGGTAATAACTTGGTAGGATGGAGTAGTAAGAAACAAAACTGCACATCACTCTCAACAGCTGAATCTGAATACATAGCCGCTGGCAGCTGTTGTGCTCAATTACTGTGGCTTAAACAAATGCTAAGTGATTATGGTATTTAAGAAAACCAATTTTATCTCTATTGTGATAATCAAAGTGCGATTAATATTTCTAAAAACCCTGTTCAACACTTGCGAACAAAGCACATAAAAATAAGACATCACTTTATACGCGAATTGGTTGAAACTAAGGAATTAGAAATCAATTATCTTCCTACTGATTTGTAACTCGCAGATATGTTTACCAAACCTCTAGATTATAATAGATTCATTTCCTTGCGTAAATCTGTTGGTATGGTTTGTGATGAGTAATATCTTTGTTGTTTATCCAAGTTTTTTCCCTTTGTCCATTTCAGACAAAATGGCGGAGAAATTTGAGTCTCTATGAATATTTGTATATATGCTAAATAGCTTGATCTTAGTGATTCATTGCAGGTTTTTGTACATTTATTCTCAACAGATGTAATAGGTTATTCAATTGTAAATAATTGAGTTATGTACTTTTGTTTTCTAGGATTTGGGTAGATAAAATCTTTATAGGAATAGGTTTTTCTTATTTTTGTTACCCTACGAGTTCTAGATGACTCAAAGGAGATTTTGTCTCATATTTCCAAAGGGGGAGATTGAAGCCCTTATACTCTTGACTCACTTGAGTCTATATTGTATAAGTGTTCATCTAGTTTGGAAATTATGACAAAATTATGTCTATCCTATAAACCAAAGAACCTCAGAGATTGGTTTGCTATTTCATTCATCTATCTTGCAAACACTCACACACTGTAGAATGCATCATATACATGTCATATTGCATATTAATGTGTGTACATATGTTGAGTATGTTTAAATCCCTAAATTTGATTTTTAAATATTTTTTGGGATTTTATAAACATTTTTTAATAAAGGTTTTATTAATTAAAACTTAGTTTTAAAAGTTTGTGGGTTCAATCTACAATTATGGTTTAATTGGTTTATTGGCTTAAAGTTGCTTTAGGTAGAAACCAAAAGCGGCAGAGAATTCTGGGTATGGTTGTAATTATTTTATGACGCGCGTTTTATATCGCCTAATTGATCAACACCTATTGCTTGCTGATTGGTGCATTTTGTGTTTCTTTACTGAGTATATAATCGCGTATGCTTACAACCGTTGGATCAATCCTTATCAGCGATCTGCATGCTTTCTTTGGTAATCCAAGTGTATCCCTCTTGAACCAATCAGGTGAATTTTAATCACCGCGTACTGTGAGCCCTTGGATCAAAGTCAATCCAGCTTGACTCAATCCTGACCCTTGTTTTTGAACCATCTTCTCGATCCTTCTCTTCGTCCTACAAAAGGAACCCTCCTCTCAATCGTCTAAGACTTTTGGCCAGTTCATTTTTTTAGAGTAAAAAAGAGAGTGTAGAGAGAAGAGAGAGAAAAGAGAGATAAGTGAGAAAGCAGAGAGAGAGAGAGTTAGAATCCCTAACCCTAATCCTGGTTCGTCAAGCCTCTTTCAAACCAAACACTCCTCTAAAACTCCTACATATCCAAAATACTACCCTGAGTGTTCTTGAGTTTTTGAGAGATATTTGTGTTGTTGGTTGTGTTGTTATAACCTCTTATTTGTTAGATCTTGTTCCCAACTTAAACTGTTTACTTAGATCTATTTTCTTCTTCATAGAAATTTCAGATCTATGTTCTGTATGTTACATCACACTTAGATTTGCATGCTTTATTTCTCATCTTGAGAAATATTTTGTTGATTCTTTTCGAAAAATCGTTTTTAACTTTGAAATCAACATTAAATGTTTTATGTTTCTAGTTCTCTTAAAACTAAACCTTTGACCTAGTTTGGAATCACACTTGGAGGTTTTCAATCTTAAAAATATTTTCAAATCTCTGAGATTGATTAAGATCTTGATACGTCTTCTGAGCAAGATATCCGTGGATTCTGGGATTGATTTAATGGTCAAAAAGGGTTAAAGTTTTGTGAGAAGAGAGAAAAAGAAAAATGACTGCATATAGCCTTATATGTAATTTGTTAGGACTGTTTGTACTTAATAAGTGTGTGTGTGTGTGTGTGCATGCATGTGTTAGAGAGAACCTGCACAAACACTTTCACCCTACCACACGAAAACTGTTGGTAATAAGATCTTGTGAACAAGAGTCGACGTAAAGTGCTGGAATAAATCAGAAGTTAACAAACTGGGAGAACAACATCAACAATCAGAATTGCAGAGAAGTTATAAGGACACCAGAGGGTACATTCCTAAACTTATATAGGTCTGAGTTGTATGCATGTTAGTTATATAGTTTGTAACTAGTAAATTTGTTTTAGTGGATTTTTTTTTATTTTACTCCGTAGAGGGAGTCGTGGATGTTTCCTCAGTTGGTGAGGTTTTACCACGTAAAAAATCGTAAACTTAATGTTCCTACATCTTCTCATCTCATTCTTGGTTGTGATGAGTTTAAAGTTTGTTTAAACTGTTTTATAAACCTGTTAGTCAAATCTTGAATAGATCTCGTGCATACTGTTTTATTAAACACATCTTGTGTTCAAATAGTTTTGGTTTTTAAGAAAAGAGTTTCTTGAAAAAACTGTTCGGAGTTACTTAAATAGTTTATTTTTAATAAACGGCCTTAGTAACAGATTTTCAACCATAAGTCCTGGTGCCTAGGACACGGGATGCAACCGACTGTAAGTAACCACTTCTTGATTCCCATAGCCGATTATCGCGCAATCAAACGTAAAAAAATATAACCATTCTTAAGATGAAGAATAGTAATAATAAAATCAATGACAACATTAAGACCCATACATAAGAACATTGGCAATTCAAATAGAAACAAATTTATATTACATATAATCACATCACAAAGGAAAGATACATCATACAATAAAATTATCACAAAAGGTACCCAACTCAAATCAACATCAAGTAAGAATGAACATCATAAACAAAGGAATGAACACACTGAGACAGAGTGAGTCATGGATCCTATTCCTAACAATGTTCATACTTTATATCATCCTCTAGATTAATTTATCATAACTTGTCGTTGATATGTGTTTAATAGTGAATACAAAATGTATAATTATACCTTTTTCACTCGATTACTATTTGAATACCAAAAGAAAATTTGTACATGAAAAATGTATATATTAGTAATAAATGAAGACCCAAAATACACAAATGACCAAAACATAACACACATCCAAATGCATGTTTTCTGTGTGAGTTGGTGAGGACGATAGTGTATGGTGATATGGATGGGGGGGGGGGGTGAGGGAGGAGTCGAGTCAGAAAGAAATATACAGTAAAAATTCTTTAAATTTGTAACATTATCAGGACTTCTAAAGATCTGAGATAAAGTATTCCAGGTTCTTAAAGTGCGTTACAGTTGGTGACGGCGTAGTGGATAAAATCTCTCTTAATTTCCTATACCAATAATACCTTCCACACGAACTATGTACCGAGTGTGTTCGAAAATTTAAGTTCAAATGTGGTTATTAATTTGGTCTTGTGGAACACTACCGGTGGCGTTTACACTGGTATTAGTTTCTGCATCAACCAAAGCTACCATAAGAACAATTCCAGTTTTTGCATCAACCAAAGTTACCATAAGACCTAGTGCTGAGGACACAGGACGCAACTGACTGTAAGTAACTACTTCTTGATTCCCATATTCGATGACCTTCAATCAAACGTGCAAAATTATAACCTTTCTTAAGATGAAGAATAGTTATAATAAAATCAATGACAAAATTAAGATCCTTACATAAGAACAACGTCAATTCAAATAGAAACTAATTTATATTACATATAATCACATCACAAAGGAAAGATACATCATACAATAAAATTATCACAAAAGGTACCCAACTCAAATCAACATCAAATAAGAATGAACATCATAAACGAAGGAATGAACACACTAAGACACAGTGAGTCATGGATCCTATTCCTAACAATATTCAGACTTTATATCATCCTCCAAATTAATTTATCATAACTTGTCATTGATATGTGTATAATAGTGAATACAAAATGTATAATTATAACTTTTTTACTCGATTACTATTTGAATACCAAAAGAAAATTTATACACGAAAAATGTATATATTAGTTAGAAATGAAGACCCAAAATCCATAAATGACCAAAACATGACACACATCAAAATGCATGTTTACTGTGTGAGGGAGTGAGGACGATAGTGTGTGGTGATATGGGTGGGGGGTGAGGGAGGAGTCGAGTCAGAAATAAATATACAATGATTTTTTTTTAAATTTGTAACATTATCCTTAGATAGAATAAATACATTTATTTGGGAACCCAATTGGGTAAGCCTTGACAAAATTCTTCTCAACAATAAAATTATTTTCGTCGTATTGCATATTTCCTTAATTTGGTTGAGTGTGGTGCCATTTAATCACAAAAATAAGAACCTGAGTTGGTGAATTTAGACATCATATAAGTACGCAATCCACATAATATGATATACAATGTTTTTGTGCGTTGAGTCCTTCCTTGAGAGCCTTTGATGTAGTCTCTTCAGACTCGTTCATCAAACTCACTCGCCATTAAAGAACTAACCCGATAGTAAAAGACTAAAATTACAACACGAAATTTTTTAAAAAAACAGAACCTGAAAATCCTTATCAACAACAATACAATAAAAAGTACATTTTTGTTCAAAGCGACAATAAAAAAATATTTTAAATTCCAATGTTGAGAAAAAACAAAATTGAAAATCCATGAATGCAACTAATTGTGACACCCCGCTTAAAATAATAATGGGTGGCCAGCCCTATACTACTTTAAATCAAGAATCTCAAATGGCTCATTCTTAGCATCAACAGACTATACTAAAACAGATAAGGCTAACTACCCGAAACTATAAAAGCAGATGCCAAAAATTAAATAAACCATACAATGGAATTCAAACAAAAAATGAGATTGACTATTAACATGAATTAAGAATATACATGCTCAACATGAAGAAACGACTTACTTTCAGTACATCATAAGTACATACACCAATATTCCCGAATAAGCTGTTGGGTCAAAGACAGTACAACAACCATAGGGAAGAAATATAAACATCACATATAACCCTTGGGTGTAAACCCGATATACAAAATGAATCATATCTAGATTTAAAAGAAGTAGTAAGCGACAACAATCTAAGTCCCACAATAGTCCGCAACTCCTACGGCTCCCAAGACTCTGAAAAGAAAAGCATCCAGTATCCATGCGGTAGGACACCAGTAGTAAACAGTAAATATATATATATATATATATATATATATATATATATATATATATATATATATATATATATATATATATATATATATATATATAGCAAAAGAGAAATATAAACGGGTCAGAGCCCGATGTGTAAAAATGTTTAGCAAGTGTGTTAACCGTGCGTAATTAATATAAATGCACTATCTCATAATTAGAGTGGAGTCGCACTCTCGTGAAACCCCCAACTCACCTCTCAACTACAGTGCGCACCAAATCGCGTCCTGTAATCGTAATTAAGTTACTTCCACCCATATAAGGACAACATACCTTACCATATGCACTGCCTATACCCGCATGACCTGCCATCTTACATAACCCAAAAATCCTTTCCATTATAATCACACCTAAATATATATACACACATATAAGCCTTATTAGGCTCTAGTGGTTCCAATGATTAACTTAAACCCATTTATAAGTCTGCATACGTCCCAAATTAACATTAAACTTCAATATAAGAGTTTATTCTCTAAATAACATACATACAAGTACAAAGAAAAAAATTTCTCTCTAATCTCAACATTGCACTATGTTTCGTGCGTGGGGCTTCTGGCAAAGCGAAATCCAAACAAGGAACCCCCCGATACACTACTCCTTGACAATGTCGATCATAGGGATCCATCATGTCATCCACATATATCATACTACTGCAACTACTTAAATAATGAGTATTATATCTAAGAACTTAAATAGAATCTCTATATAATCTCCTTGAAGTCGATATAACCACAATTGTCTCTAAGTACGATCTTTCGACCCTAATAAACTAGTACACCAAATCACCCAAGATGTAAGTCATAGAAACTCCATACCCTCTTCACCTATAGGATATATAAATATATATTTACTCTAAATATATATATGCAATAATTCATTCCTATAACCACGTATACATAACACACATAATATACACTTTGCAACACACATACCATAAACGATTATAGGATACCAAAATACTGCACCATGCTATCATCTTCCAGGAATTACTCACTTTTTCCAGGGGCACCACCTATCGGACTATTATCACACCGCCATGGCGACAAAATCAATCATAACGTATGGGAAGTGATCATAGTTCCTAACCGGGAAGTGAGAACAACTCATACCCAAGACTTCTCACCCCCCAAAAATATAAAATCACATAAATAATAATGGACGACTATAACCTAGGGAATATCCACACCCTGCTCCTCAAGCCGGGGGCTCACCCTCATCACGCAACTTCCCATGATAGCATGTGTTAGGTATGCTTCACACCATAAGTATATATATCATTCACACTATATATATACATCCATATGATCACATCATCTAATCAAACCATCACACAAGGTATAGATATTCACACCATATGTACACACATATATACATATCTACACAATTATATATCCACTTATACACATTTATACACACTATCTCTCGTCCGTTTGTATGAGGTTCATAAACTCGGCTATACGTGTACATGATCCTCAATATACTAACCGTCGTTCCAACCGTATTAACTTAATTCGTTATATAAATACGATCCCTACTTGAAGCATATTCATTCATTTCCCTTATGATATGAATAGTCTTCCAATATATCCAACATTAAGATTATCAACCCAAAGTTTAATGTATGTGACAATCACCACACATCCCATCTATCTCTGTAAGCATATCGATATATCTAGTAATAATTTCGACTATTGGTATGCACATAACTAATAGTCTACAAACCTCAAGCTCAATCCTAAATTCATTCCATGATCCCATCACTTATTGGAATCCCGATTGTTAATTCAACACCGATATATAACAACTATCCCGACTAGATTTACAACACACTATTCTAGTTGATGGTATGACCGATTCGCTCCCAATTCCGACTACGGTTCAATTGTCCATATGAACCCTTAACATTAACACATTTATGATATGTACCTTGAATTTATCATCATTAAGGATACGCTACCTTTACCTCTCATTGGTCCCAAATCATATCTTGAATAGAATCCTATCACTATAAGGACTCGACACAAATCTCGGCCTACAATTCCACGCCATGTCTTTACCACTCTCTCAAAGAGTCCTAAACCTTAAATCATACGTAACTCACTTCTGACCTCTAAACAGAACTCCCATCCTTAATGAGATTCCCCACTATAACTTAGAATATATCTTATTAATATGCACATAAACATAAAGGGACTATCTATACATTTCATAACTATTTCATGATAGCCCACCACCAACATATTGAGATAATCAACCTATCATTCAGTCCAATAATCCTTTCCTTCCCAAAAGAGGCATCCTACCCTTATAAACCAATTTTAACAAAGGCCTGAAAGCCCCTATTCATCTTAAGGCACAAATCCCTTAACATTATATCATAACCCTTTATAATAAGTCCACTAAGAAGGCCTCTAAGATAAAAACCCAAAAGAAAAGGGGTAAAAGAAATTCCCATTCTTGAGCTAAAAATAGGGGACCGGTCTACCGGTCCCATACCCTCGGTCGACCGCGGGCCTAAATTTTGCCCTACGAATAATGAAGTAGGCTTTTATCTAGTGTTGTGGTCGACTGGTCCCCTGGGCGCGGTTGACCGGCCATACCAGATCTCTAGCCCTTTTTCCATTTTTGAACTAAGCCAAACTCTCCAAACACCCAAATATCATCATCTAACCCCCAATCTTTCACTCAATTATATTCCTTACATCAAAACCCATCTTACCTCTTATCTCATCAACTTAAATGCCATCAACCCCATATATAAACATAAAATTCAAGTTTTAGTCCCAAAATCTAGGTTTTGATATTAATACCCAAAATTCAATTCTTTTACCCACAAATTATGAAATAAACTACACAAATGAATTATTTAGCAGGATTAAACACTTTCCTCGAAATGGTAGAGGTTGAATCGTCCCCGAAATTGCGTACGGGGCTAAGCCTCCAAGCTTTATCCTCTCTCTCTCTCTTTCTTCTTCTTTCTTTCTTTCTTTCTTTTCCTCTTCTCTTTCTCTCTCTAGGGTTTTCTCTCTTTCTCACAAATGAGGTTGGCTACTTTCGTAATCCTCTTAAACCTATAAAACACAAGTCCCAGTTTTAAATGATAATACACACTTTAAATGACTCGTTTACTCTAATTCGAGTCAAACTAACTTAAAAATATTCCAGGACAGAAATAAAACCCAAGGACAGTCATTTCAACTATCTCAACCTATCCGGAATCAATGGCGCACTCAAAATCATCATTTGGAATACTTTATAACGTCTTCAATTTTTTCACCTCACTTTCCAAATTTTAAAATTTCCCAATTTAGATAAATTTTATTTCTCTTAAAAATTTAATTTCTTAGTCCCATAGTCAAAGGGTATTACATACTTCCCCCCTTATAAGAATCTCATCCGTGAAATTTAAGTTATGCCTAGGACTTCGAATCTTATGTAGTCCATAAATCTATCCTCAACATTGTTATACCTATTTCTCCCACTTCTCACATCGAATCATATAGACTTTAGATATCAAACTAGCTACCTGGGGAGCCCATACACCCTATACCCGAGCTCAACTCGTAAAACCATAACCCGACTTCACTAGACTCAAAATCGTGATATAGCTCTAAACAAATTTATCTATAGTAGCATATTCAGTATATATAAAAGTTTAAAATTCCCAATGGTTGAAATCTTCTCAATTCCTAACATTCTCTACCTTCATGCGGGGGAGGTCTCGCAAGAGAAATCCAAACAAGGAACCCTCCCAGTATACTACTGTGTAGCTATGTCAGGGATTGAGATCAGTTGAATCAGGATTAAGGTTTTATAAAAGATTTTCAAGTCACAGATATTGCCCGAAGGCCTATATAACAAGATAATATAAAAATAATTCCATGTCTTTCGACACGCCAAACAAACATCTTAGGTTCAAGAAACAATGTCTCAACAAATACAATACTCTAACCAATACCTAGTTCTCAAAACTATAACATCCATGAGCCAAATTCGCCGCTCAACTATGATCTGCCAAAATCTGAACCTCTCAGTTATAAAATTACTTTACATCACATCAAAGCATTTCCACAAGACAAGTCCTTTCCTCGTAGGAATAACACAATTACCTTTCTTAGCCTATTTATAAAACAATAACCTTATAACCACTACTTAACAAACCATAACAATTCTCAATTCCTAAAATCAATGGCACACTCTCTACTAGATCATCACGAGACGATCTATTATCCCCAAAAAGAAGCCATATAAAGATCACACTTGATTGCTCCCTCCTCGGAGGAGATTCTGTACACACTATGGTTATAGCGGCTAACCCCTCATTATACTTTACATGCGACGCTCTCAATACCGCGCAAAGCATGAGAAAAACCCAAAGAAAGGAACTCTACCTTGTACTCCCATAATCCAATTGTCTTACTTAATCCATGAATCCTTGTTCAAAATCCTCTACACCTTCTAGGAAAATCTTTCTTCCTAAAGCCTGTTTCTCCACAAGGGAAACATCTTCCCTAAAATCCCTCATAATCATCTTGAAGGACAAAACGCCATTGCGACCCCTGACAACTCCTTCAGTCCTACTCAATGGACCCAATTCTCTAACTTCTTACTCCCTTCTTACATGAAGATGATACTCTTGAAAATGGGACAATGGCACATACCATTTATCGATACGAGTCAGCAACATTGGTTTTCCCTAACAAGTTCTAGCAAATTCACCAATCTAACCTCCCACGAGCTTCACTATTCGTGTATCCTCAGAACTTACCTTATCGATCACAGAATCCTCCATTCAAATCAAATCTCCTTTTCACTCGACCACCGTCAGATCACCTTGAATCATCACTAGAAATCTTATCTTTATCTCCGCCAGAGTCACGAAAAGAAAATACCTCCAGCCAAAGCGTACTTAAAATTTGTTATGGGTGTTGCATCTCTCGTCTTGTCCCTCCCTGGAAAACTTATTCTTGGCGACGTCTGAGATGAGAGCAACTATATCAAAACGTTATTCAAACAATTTCACATCGTAGAAGAAAATAGACGTAGTGAAATCAACAATCCTAATAGTAGGGCTCTACATCAATAACGCTTACAGAAGAACGTAGAAAACCAACACAGATCCTAAAGACATTAGAACCTGGCTCTGATACCATCTGTGACACCCTGCTTAAAATAATAACGGGTGACCAGCCCTATACTACTTTAAATCAATAATCTCAAATGGCTCATTCTCAGCATCCATAGACTATACTAAAATAGATAAGGCTAACTACCCGAAACTATAAAAGCGGATGCCAAAAATTAAACAAACCATACAATGAAATTCAAACCAACAATGAGAATGACAATTAAAATGAATTAAGAATATACATGCTCAACATGAAGAAAGGACATACTCTCAATACATCATAAGTACATACACCAATATACCCAAATAAAATGTCGGGTCACAAATAGTACAATAACCATAGGGAAGAAATATAAACATCTACATATAACCCTTGGGTGTAATCTTGATATAGAAAATGAATCCTATCTAGATTTACAAGAAGTAGGAAGCGACTACAATCTATGTCCCGTAATAGTCCACAACTGCTACGGCTCCCATTCGGTATCCATGTGGTAGGACACTTGTAGTAAACAGTATATATATATATAGCAAAAGAGAAATATAAACGGGTCAGAGCCCGAGGTGTAAAAATGTTTAGCAAGTGTGTTAACCGTGCATAATAAATATAAATGAACTATTTCATAATTAGAGTGGAGTTTCACTCTCTTGAAATCCCCAATTCACCTCTCAACTACAGCGCGCACCTAATCGCGTCCTAAAACCATAATTAAGTTACCCCACCCATATAAGGACAACCTACCTTACCATGCGCACGGCCTATACCCGCATGACCTTCCATCTTACATAACCCAAAAATCCTTTCCATTATAATCACACCTAAATATATATACACACATATAAGCCTTACTAGGCTCTAGTTGTTCCAATGATTATCTTACACTCATTTATAAGTTTAATACGTCCCAAATTAACATTAAAGTTCAATATAAGAGTTTATTCTCTAAATAACATACATACAAGTACAAAGGACAAAACTTCTCTCTACTCTCAACATTGCACTACCTTTCGTGCGTGGCGCATCTCGTAAAGCAAAATCCAAACAAGGAACCCCCTCGATACACTACTCCTCGACAATGTCGATCGTAGGGATCCATCATGTCATCTACATATATCATACTACTGCAACTACTTAAATAATGACTATTATATCTAAGAACATAAATAGAATCTTTATCTAATCTTCTTGAGGTCGATATAAGCTCAACAGTCTCTAAGTACAATCTTTCGACCCTAAAAACTAGTACACCAAATCACCGAAGATGTACGTCATAGAAACTCCATACCCTCTTCACCTATAGGATATATAAATATATTTTTACTCTCTCTCTCTCTCTCTCTATATATATATATATATATATATATATATATATTCATTCCTATAACCACGTATACATAACACACATACTGTACACTTTGCAATACACATACCATAAACGGTTATAGGATACCAAAATACTGCACCACGCTATCATCTTCCAGGAATTACTCACTTTCTCCCGGGGTCACCACCTATCGGACTATTATCACACCGCCATGGCAACAAAATCAATCATAGCGTATGGGAAGCGGTCATAGTTCCTAACCGGCAAGTGAGAACGACTCATACCCAAGACTTCTCAACCCCAAATATATAAAATCACACAAATAATAATGGACGACTATGACCTGGGGAATATCCACACCTTGCTCCTCAAGCCAGGGGCTTTGTGACACTCCGCCTAATTAACCCTGGGTGATCAGTCCTAAATCAAATTAGAGCAGGTGTCTTAGTTTGTTCATTCTTAGCATCACTGTCACCCTTTTTAATTACTAACCACCTAAGTGAGAAAATTAGACTGGTGCCAAGTTTTATTTTTCATTAACTAAATTTAAAGACTCATGCGAAAACTGAATAATATAAACAATCACCATTAACTGAAATCAATCATTCATGATTAATTAACTGGCCGAATAAACCATCGGTTCAAAAACCAACAAAAGTAAAAATAAGTAATGAATCTCAACAGGTCTGACATAAGTACTGAAATAAAACTGTGAGTAACACGCTCGAATAACTAATATGAAGTCTCTACAATAATAATGAAAAGAACGAGGCGCCTATCAAACTCCCGCAACATCCACACATGCTGCAGCAATGGATCCCTGTAGTGAGTCAAGCCTGGCTTCCCCGTGGCTGGACACCTAAAAGGTTTTTAAAAGTTTTTATAGCAAGGGTTAGTACCGGAAAAATTTGGAAAACATTTATCAAATCATTAACTTGCAGTAATAAATATATATATATTCATGTTCTTCACATTTTAGTTAGTGTCTCACTCTCTTGAGAACATCCTCACCCCTTCCCTAATGTGCACTACTAACGCCTTAATTAATTTACCTAGTTATTTATCCCATGACTAGATAACTAATATAACTACTTGCAACTACCCCACTCTGACCGAGTGTGCCATAATTATGATTTCTAAGTTATTATTAACATTAACATAATTAATCATTTCCATTTTTAAAATCATATAACTTTCACAGCCATTATATGTATAATATAATTCACGACATGTATTAATTTACCCGTATATAAGTATCCACCTCATTATATACGTATAGTTATATTGCAACATTCACAAACATGCTAGAATGATAATTAATATTAAACATCCTCCTGAGTAATAACTCACCGGATGTAAATTCTCCAAAGTTCTATCCCACTAGGCATATACACAGAACCTAGTTACCCCAAGTCAGAATTTCTCACTAACTTGGATAATACGTAAAAATTGAAGGCGGTCGTATTCCTTCCCTGAAAGTGAGATGCTCCTCACCCATATAACGCACACTCTGACCTCGGAATAAACTCGCCCTACTTCTCAAGCTAGGGGATTCATTCACGATGCGCAATCTCCCCCTATAGCACTAGAGTTTAAGTAATAATAATATCTAGCCACTTATATTAATGCACACACCATATATATATACTACCGCACAACAGCCTATTCAAATTATTATGAGTTTATGGTCCAAATCTAATTATTAATTAATTCACACATTAATTAATTAAATTACTTTTGGTGTCGCCCCTAACCAATATATCCGGACATACTCTCGTGGTCCGAAATAAACAATACCAGGGTCTAAATTCTCGACTCCAAATTATTTATCCTTCACTCTAAATAAAATTAACCTCTTGTTATCGCTCAACCAATAACCCCGGACTTGCCCACTCAATCCGTATTTAATGATTTGAAATATTATTCCCCAAATATAACCATAGTGTGTCACACATAATTTCCTCCAAATCCCAATTAATTTTAATCAAGGTGTGACACACGTAATTTCCTTCAAATCCTAATTAATTTTACTCATAATTAATTATCTTGAAAGTCCTATATTTATTTCTCATTAAATAAGGCATGGAAAAGAATTTAACTTAATTTCCCCTTATATACATAAACTGGCCGAACTTCTAGAAATTTCGAACCATCGATCGATCGATCCCAACCCTCGATCGATCGATCGTATAGGTCAGCGTCTTCTTCCCCCTTCTATTTCAACCATGGACAAAAATCTTCAAACTCTAATTTCTTCTATAGTGAAACCCAATCCTTCCCATCAACAACATATATCAAAAACCTCGTAAGGGAATCCCATAAAGTCAACAAACACCATTTATTTTACGTTCTCTACTGCTTTCATAATTTGGGGGAAAATCCGATTTAACATTTAACCCATTTAAACATCAAATCTTTGCCTCGAATTCATTTCTAGTTCATCCGGATTACATCCTACCAGATATATATATACTTCTCTCAGATTACACATGAATTTCTACATAATTTAGAAATCAGAATATTGGTTTACAAAAACACCATGTTATACCCTTTAAATCCCAAATCGAATTTTAATTTCTCACATCACATAAATATGAATCGAAAGGAAAATTAAATGCTATAACAATTTAACCACCTGCCTTATGATTCGTAGGGTCTGATTTCGAGTTGTGAAGTCCCAAGGTTGGAGATGAGATTCCCTCTTTTTGGCTCTTTCTTTTGTCCCCCAATTTGCCTTTAACTGCCTCTTAGGTTTTCCTCTCCCACTAAGTGTTTCCTAAACTTCAATCAACAGTTTCCATTTTCTCTTAATTAGGTAATTAGGCTAAATCCCGTTTTTGGCCTAATGTGCCAAGCCCAAGTGACCCAAATACCCCCGTGTTGGCCCGACTATGCATAAAAAAGTCCCGTGACCCGTTTACTACCCCTGGGTACACTTTTCCGACTATCTCGGCCCATCCGAACTCAACCGTATACTTAGAATTGGAATCCGAATTAATTTATAAAAACCCTTATCTCACACCCAAATTAGTCTATACGGACTCCCGACTGAGATAAGTATATACCCCATCATTAATACCCAAAATGACGTAAATAAATTATCACTATTCACTTAGTAATTTAATTTCCCTAAATATTAACCATTCACTCCCCGATTAATATTTAATTATATATTGCCATAATTAATTCAATTAAAATTATGACACATAAGTAATTTTGAATTCCCGAATTAATTAAATATTAAATTCACAAAAATACGGGGTGTTAAATATTCCCCGAGTTACAAAGGAATTTCATCCCAGAAATTAGGTCGTACCTGTGGTGAATAGCTCTGGATATTGTTCCTGCATATCCTCCTCCCGCTCACAGGTAGACTCGTCAACGTTGTGATGACCCCACTGTACTCTAACTAGTGGAACAACCTTGGATTGTAACTTCCGCTCACTACGATCCAGAATAGCCACTGGTCTCTCCTCATATGAGATGTCTGGCTGTAAATCAATCTCCTCGAGTGGAATGTACCAGAAGGATCTCTCGCTTCTTCGATATTTCTTCAGCGGTGCCACATGGAACACGTCGTGTATCCGTTGAAGGTGCTCTGGCAATACTAGTCTATATGCGACCGGTTCCACCCTCTCAATAATAGGGAAAGGTTCCACGTACCTCGATGTTAACTTACCTTTCTTTCTGAACCTCATCACCCCTTTCATAGGGGACACCCGAACCAATACTTGATCCCCAACCTCTAACTCCGCATGTCTCCGTGAAGCATCCGCATAACTCTTCTGCCTGTCTTGAGCTATCCCAATTCGCCCTCGGATCAACTCTATCTTGGCAGATGTCTCCTAGATAATATCCATCCCTAATAGCTTGTTGTCCCCCACCTCTAACCAACAAGTGAGTGAACGATAAGGTCTCTCGTACAGTGCCTTGAACGGTGCCATGCCAATCGTGAATTGGTAAGAGTTGTTATATGCGAACTCTACCAAAGGAAGATATTTCTCCCAACGTCCCCCAAAGTCTAAAATGCACATTCTGAGCATGTCTTCCAGCATCTGATTGACTTTCTCAGTTTCCCCGTTGGTCTGTGGGTGATAGGTTGTACTCAAACGTAACTCCGTGCCCATGGCCTCCTAAAACCTCAGCCTAAAGTGGGCCATAAAAATTTTGTCGCTGTCAGACATAATATTTATCGGCATCCCATTTAGCTTAAAAATATCCGCTATGTATAGCTGTGCATAACGCATTGTCTCAAAGTCCGTGCGGACCGACAAGAAGTTGGCCACCTTGGTCTACCGATCCATAATGAACCATATGGAATCGTTACCCCTCTGTGATGCAGGTAACCCTATAATGAAGTCCATTGAGATGCTCTCCCACTTCCATACGGGAATCTCTAGCGGCTGTAGCATACCCGATGGTCTCTGATGGTCAACTTTCACAAGATGACATGTGGCACATTTCAAAACAAACTCTATTATGTCCCGTTTCATTCCTGCCCACTAATACTGCCTCCTCATATCCTGGTACATTTTATCCCCACCGGGATGTACCGCAAATCTCAAACTATGGGACTCTATCATAACAGCGTGCTTTAACTCCTCATCCTATGGCACAATTAACCTCCCATTAAGGCGTAGGCCTCCTTTCGAGCTGATCGAGTAACCCTTTGCTCCCTCAGCTAACAACTAACACACCCTATCCCAGCAGATTTGATCCTCTGCCTGAGCCCTCACTACCCCCATAATGATCTCAGGTGTGATGGATAATGATGGTATACAGGCCCTGGCTACATCATCCTCATATCGAAGCTCTCTCCACCTCCCTTTCCAGACTTTTGATATTTCTCTAGTCGGTCTCTGACTCAATGCGTCTACTACCACATTAGCCTTACCAGGATGATACTGAATATCAAACTGGTAGTCTTTCACAAATTCTATCCAATGCCTCTGCCTCATATTCAGATCCTTCTATGTGAAGAGATACTCAAGTGACTTGTGATTTGTGAATAAAGTGAATTGCTCTCCTAGAAGATAATGTCTCCATATCCTCAAAGCAAAAATAACCGCTGCTAACTCTAGGTCAGGAGTGGGATAATTCCTCTCGTAGGGCTTTATCTTTCTAGATGCATAAGCTATAGCCATTTCCTCCTACTGAAGCACACCCCTAAGTCCCTGTAGGGATGCGTCAGTGTAAACTCGATACTCTAGTCCTCCCTTAGACAAAGTAATCTCAGGTGCATATGTCAACTTGTCCTTTTGCTCATCGAAAGCTAATTGATAATGATCACTTCAAGTGAAAGGCACCCCTTTTCGAGTCAAATTCGTCAAAGGCCCTGCAATCTTTGAGAATCCTTTAATGAACCGCCTGTAATAATCGACCAATCTTAGAAAACTGTGCACCTCGGTCGGTGTTGTGGGCTGTCCCCACTCCCTCACTACCAACACCTTACTTAGATCCACCGCAATACCCCTGTCTGACACCATGTGGCCAAGAAATTGCACCTCTCGTAGCCAAAATCCACACTTCTCGAATTTGGCATAGAGCTGGTGATCTTGTAGTGTCTGTATAACCATACACAAATGCTCTGCGTGCTCCTCCTTAGTGCGCGAGTAGATCACGATGTCATCAATGAAGACGATGAAAAATTGATCAAGATACTCCTTAAAAACCCTGTTCCTGAGGTCTATGAACACTTCTGGTGTATTGGTGAGCTCGAATGGAATCACCCTGAACTCGTAAGATCCATACCACGACAGGAAAGCAGTCTTAGAAACATCATCCTCTCAGATGCGTATCTGATGATACCCTGACCTCAAATCGATATTGGAGAAGTAAGATGCCCCTCTCAATTGGTATCCTAGGTAACAGATACTTATTTCGTATCGTCACCTTGTTCAGCTCCTTATACTCCACGCATAACCAAAGTAAACCATCCCGCTTCTTTACAAACAACACCGGTGCACCCCATGGAGATGTACTCCACCGAATGAAACCCTGACCCAGGAGATGATGAATCTTCTCTCTCAACTCATGCTTCTCTAAAGGGGCCATAAAGTAAGGTGCTCGAGCAATCGACCTCGTCCCTGGTGCTACATCGATTACAAATTTGATTTCCCTACTTGGTGGCAACCCTGGTATTTCCTAGAACACATCCTTAAAGTCCCTCAGTACTAGAATTGAGTCCATGGAACCACCACCTCCTTTGAGGTTTCCTCCTCGATGTAATACAAGTGTGTGAACGACCCTCCCTCCATTAGCGGCATATTTATTAGAAACATCTCCTGTCCTGAAATGGAGAACACGATTGTCCTCTCGTAACAATCCAAAGTTGCCCGATAACCTGCCAACCAATCCATACCCAGGATGATACCGTACCCCTCCATATTTAACACTAAGAGGTATGTTGCTAAACTAAGCCTCCCAATTAAAATGTCAACTCCTCAACAAATTAAGTGAATCAAAGCCCCGCTTCCTACTGGTGACTTTACACATATACGAAGACTACCCGTGGTCTCTAGTAATCCAGCTCGTTTAGAAAAATTAAATTTAATGAATGAATGCGATGCTCCCGCATCAAAAAGTATATTACCCTCATGACCATAAATAAGAAACATACCAACAACTGATGGCTGAGCCTGCTATGCTGGAGGATTGGGAACATCTCGGACGTTATACACACACCCGTAGTGCATTTTCCCTTGCTGATATGGGGCGAGTGGAACTGGTGCTGCTAGCGGCATCTGCCGCTGTTGCACATGTTGGGAACCCTCCTGATGACCTCTGTCCCTTTACGGTCACTCCCTCTTGAAGTGTCCTGGCTGGCCACATACAAAGTAGCATTTTCTACCATCCCCCTAGCATTGGCCCTGAGGTGGCTGGCTCGGCTAGTTTCCCCCATTGTTCCCTTGGCCCTGACAGCCCTGAGGAACCTTCTACTGCTGATTTGGGCCCGACTACCCCTACCTGAATCCCTGTCCTCCCGGTCGGAACCCACCAGGCCTAAATTTCTTTGCTTGATTCCCTTACTGACTGCTAGTCTGCTGCTGAGTACCACTCGTGTCACCACTAGTAATTGCTTTGCCCTGCTGGCCCGGCTCCCCTACTCTCTTGCTCCCCTTCGCATGGAAGCAATGATCCTGTCAATGTACGAGGGAGGCATTAATGACATCTGTATAAGTCACTAACGTCGGATTCCTAATCAAATGCTGCCTGATCCTCCATGCCAAGCCATCAATGAACCTCGACTTCTTTCACTCCTCATCACTCACCTCATTTGGCAAAAAGTTTTCCAAAAGGGTGAATTATTCCTCATAATCTGCCACAAACCGATCACCCTGCACTAACTCACTGAACTTCTTCCTCATCTCATCCTCTACCACTGGTGGGAAGTATTTGCGGTCAAACCGCAACCAGAACTCGAATATCATCATCAAATCCCTCTCCTCAGCACTGGTAAATGACTCCCACCACTGTAAGGCGGCCCCCGACAGACGAAAGATAGAAAGCATCTATTTTTGCACATCAGTACACTCCAGCATGCGTAGATGGCAATGAATATTCTTCTTCCAGTCACAAGCCTCTACCACATCGGTGCTTCCCCGAAATTCGGGTGGGTGACCCTTTTGAAAGGTCTCCCTAACTCGCTGCCAAGACGGTGGCCCCACTAGAGGTTGAACTGCTGGTGCCACGGGAGGTGGTGCCTGAGGCTGAGGAAAATGGGCTGCCATAGCCCTCATTGCTTTCTCAACTGCCTGGGCCACAATCACGGACACCTGAGTAGTGGAGATGAACACGGATGGGGGTGGGGGTACCTGTGGATCCTGACGAGACTCCCTTAACTCATCCCTAGCCTTAGCCCTCTTCGCTCTCTGCCTCTTCGGTGGCATCTGAAAATAGATTGAATCGTATAAGTACACAGTTTATACAAAAATATATAATAGCAGAAATACGATAACTCAAAAGAAGAAAATGAATCAACAGTCTTAATAGTAGGGCTCTATATCAACCGAACGCTACACTGAAACGTAGTAAGCCGCACAGATCCTAAGGACACTAGAACCTGATGCCCTGATACCATCTGTGACACCCCGCCTAATTAACCCCTGGTGATCAGTCCTAAATAAAATTAGAACAAATTTCTCAGTTGGTTCATTCTTAGCATCATTGTCGTCCTTTTTAATTACTAACCATCTAAGTGAGAAAATTAGAATGGTGCCAAGTTTTATCTTTCATTAACTAAATTTAAAGACTCAGCAGAAACATAATAATATAAATAATCACCATTAACTGAAATCAACCATTCACAATTAATTAACTGACCGAATAAACCATCGGTTGAAAATCCAACAAAAGTGAAGACAAGTAATAAATCTCAACAGGTCTGACATAAGTACTGAAATAAAACTGTGAGCAACATGCTCGAATAACTTATAGGAATTCTCTACACTAAGAATGAAAAGAACGAGGTGCCTATCAAACTCCCGCAACATCCACACATGCTGCAGCAACGGATCCCTGGAGTGAGTCAAGCATGGCCTCCCCGTGGCTGGACACCTAAAAGGTTTTTAAAAAAATTACCCAAAATATTTGGAAAATATTTAGCAAATGATTAACTTGCATTAATAAATATATATGCATGCTCTTCATATTTTAGTTAGTGCCCCACTCTCTTGAGAACATCCTCACCCCTTCTTTAATGTGCACTACTAACGCCTTAATTAATTTACCTAGTTATTTATCCCATGACTAGATAACTAATATAACCCCTTGCAACCACCCCACTCTGACCGATTGTGCCATAATTATGATTTCTAAGTTATTATTAACATTAACTTAATTAATCATTTCCCTTTTTAAAATCATATAACTTTCACACCCATTATATGTATAATACAATTCACGACCTGTATTAATTTACCCGTATATAATTATTTACCTCATTATGTACGTATAATTATATTGCAACATTAACAAACATGCTCGAATAATAATTAATATTAAACATCCTCCTAGGTAATAACTCACCGGATGTAAATTCTCTAAAGTGCTATCCCACTAGGCATATTCACATGACCTAGTTACCCCATGTCAGAATTTCTCACTAACTTGGATAATATGTAAAAATTGGAGGCGGTCATATTCCTTCTCTAAAAGTGAGATGTCCCTCATCCATATAACGAACGCTATGACCTAGGAATATACTCGTCCTACTCCTCAAGCTAGGGGATTCACCCACTACTACGCGCAACCTCCCCCTATAGCACTAGAGTATATGTAATAATAATATCTAGTCAATGATATTAATGCACACACACACACACACACACTATATATATATAAATATATATATATATATATATATATATATATATATATATATATATATATATAACTAATTAAAATAAACTCTCCCGGCTATCCCATATACTATGTCTGTAACACAAACCCATTCAAATTATTATGAGTTTATGGTCCAACTCTAATTATTAATTAATTCACACATTAATTAATTAAATTACTTTTGGTGTCGGCCCCAACTTTTATATTCGGACTTACTCTCGTGGCCCGAAATAAACAATACCCGAGTCTAAATTCCTGACTCCAAATTATTTAGCCTTCACTCTAAATAAATTAACGTCTTGGTATCTCTCAACCAATAACCCCGGACTTGCCCACTCAATCCGTATTTAATGATTTGAAATATTATTCCCAAAATTTAACCATAGTGTGTCACACATAATTTCCTCCAAATCCCAATTAATTTTAATCATGGTGTGAAACATGTAATTTCCTTCAAATCCTAATTAATTTTACTCATAATTAATTAGCTTGAACGTCCTATATTTATTTCTCATTAAATAAGGCATGGAAAAGAATTTTACTTAATTTCCCCTTATATACATAAACTTGCTGAACTGCCAAAAATTTCGAACCATCAATCAATCGATCCCCAACCCTCGATCGATCGATCTTACAAGTCAGTGTCTTCTTCCCCCTTCTGTTTCAGCCATGGACGAAAAGCTTCAAACCCTAATTTATTCTACAGTGAAACCCAAGCCTTACCATCAATAACATATACCAAAACCCTCATAATGGACTCCCATAAAGTCCACAAACACCATTTAATTTACTTTCTCTACTGCTTTTATAAATTGGGGGAAAAATTCCGATTTAACCTTTAACCCATTTAAACATCAAATCTCTGCCTCAAATTCATTTCTAGTTCATCCGGAGTACATCCTACCAGATATATATATATATATATATATATATATATATATACTTCTCTCAGATTACACATGAATTTCTACATAATTTAGAAATCAGAATATTTGTTTACAAAAACTCCATGTTCATACCCTTTAAATCCCAAAACAAATTTTAATTACTCACATCACATAAATATGAATCGAAAGGCAAATTAAATGCTACAGCAAGTTAACCACTTGCCATATGATTCGTAGGGTCTGATTTGGAGTTGTGAATTCCTAAGTTTGGAGATAAGATTCCCTCTTTTTTGCTCTTTCCTTTGTCCCCCAATTTGCCTTTAACTGCCTCTTAGGTTTTCCTTTTCCACTAAGTGTTTCCTAAACTTCAATCAGCCGTTTCCCTTTTCTCTTAATTAGGTAATTAGGCTAAATCACTTTTTGTCCTAATGGGCCAAGCCCAAGTGACCCAAATACCCCCTTTGTGGGCCCGACTATGCCTAAAAATGTCCCGTGACCCGTTTACTACCCCCAGGTACACTTTTCCGACAATTTCGGCCCATCCGAACTCAATCGTAAACTCGGAATTTTCATCCGAATTAATTTATAAAAATCCTTATCTCACACCCAAATTAGTCTATATCGACTTCTGACTGAGATAAGTACATACCCCGTCATTAATACCCGAAATGACATAAATAAATTATCACTATTCACTTTGTAATTTAATTTTCCTAAATATTAACCATTCACTCCCCTGTTAATATTTAATTATATATTTCCATAATTAATTCAATTAAAATTACGGCACACAAGTAATTTTGAATTCTCAAATTAATTAAATATTAAATGTATAAAAATACGGGGTGTTACAGGCTCACCCTCATCGCGCAACTTCCGATGATAGCATGTGTCGGGTATGCTTCACACCATAAGTATATATATCAATCACATTATATATATACATCCATGTGATCACATCATATAATCAAACCATCTCACACGGTAAAGATATTCACACCATATGTACACACATAGATACATAACTACACAATTATATATATCCACATATACACATATATACACACTATCTCTCGTCCGTCTGTATGAGGTTCATAAACTCGGCTATACGTGTACATGATCCTCAATATACTAACCGTCGTTCCAAGCGTATCAACTTAATTCGGTATATAAATATGATTCCTCACTTGAAGCATATTCATCCATTTCCCTTATGATATGAATAGTCTTCCAATATATCGAGCATTAAGATTATCAACCTAAAGTTTAATGTATGTGACAATCACCACACATCCCATCTATCTCTGTAAGCACATTGATATATCTAGTAATAACTTCGACTATTGGTATACACATAACTAATAGTCTACAAACCTCAAGCTCAATCCTAAATTCATTCCATGATCCCATTACTTATTGGAATCCCCATTGATAATTCCACACCAATATATAACAACTATCCCAACGTGATTTATAACACACTATTCTAGTTGATAGTATGACCCAATTGCTCCTAATTCCGACTACGAGTCAATTGTCCCTATAAACCCTTAACATTTACACATTTATGTTAGATTCCTTGAATTTATCATCACTCAGGATACGCGAACTTTACCTCTCATTGGTCCCAAATCATATCTTGAATAGAATCCTATCACTATAAGGATTCATCACAAATCTCAGCCTACAATTTCACCCTATGTCTTTACCACTCTCTCAAAGAGTCCTAAACCTTAAATCATACGTAACTCACTTCTAACCTCTCAATAGTACTCCCATCCTCAATGAGATTCCCCACTATAAATCGGAATATTTATTATTAATACGTACATAAACATAAAGGAACTATCTCTACATTTCATAACTATTTCATGATAGCCCACCACCATCATATTGAGATAATCAACCTATCATTCAGTCCCATAATCCTTTCCTTCCCAAAAGAGGCATCCTACCCTCATAAACCAATTTTAACATAGGCCCGAAAGCCCCTATTCATACTAAGGCACTGTGATAACCCGAGATCCTAAATCGGGGGTGGCCAGCCCGATACGCCAATATAACAGGAATCATGGATGGAATCATTCTCAGCATCACAACAATAAAATAAGTATGCGGGATAAACCACTCCATATTTCAGAAAAACGGGTTGCCAAAAATTTTAATTTTATGAATTAAAGAAAGCATTTAAAGAACCCAATTTAAAAAGAAAATGCAAACCCCACGTATATAATATTACATACACCTCAAATATACAATAAGGGACCGAATATGCTATCGATCAACAGTCTCATACAATAATATTAAATGAGTTCAATAAATTACATAACACATTACATTAGGTAATTACAAAATCTTGGGTCTCACGCCCGAGTAAAAGACCCGATCTTAAATTGAGTACAAAGATGGTGGCTTCTATTGCAATATATCCCGTATGCCCCGCAAAGCATCACGGCTCGCCAAAAATACTAGGATAGGAAGTCAGATCAGGCATCCTTGCGGCGGAGTACTTGAGCGGATACAAGATGCATGCACAACAAGAAATATGAACGGGTCAGGGCCCGGTTCTATATAATTACCAGATGAATAAAGAGTATGACAGTAATGATTGATAAATCATGATGAGAAGAAATAAGAATCTACCTACACAATTTAAAACATAAGTTAAGACAATTTAATTAATCATGAATCTAATTTAATTATGCAAGAGGATAAGAATAATTAACATTAAATTAAAAGCTTACATCATATATTCTGATTCATCTCATAGTTCCATTCCTTATTAGGAATTTTAATCATAAGTATATGCTCTTTATGGCATTCCATTCCTTAGCAGGAATATCATCATCATCAAATGCTCTTTGTGGCATTTCATTGTGCTCTTTATGGCACTTCACCATGCTCTTTATGGCATATCACATACATCAAGTCCCACTTGATTATGAATTGTTATCTTTATATACATATAATGATTCTAAGACAGCCCCTCCGATTTTCCCCACTGGGTGCGCCCCTAAATAACCATCATCTTCTAGGGGCTTATCAAACAAGGCAGGCTGGGCACCTATCACAATGTCGGGAAGCGGCCATATGCGTGCGGGAGAGTCAAGAACACACCCGGAATCTCCTCACCAGCACAGAAAACACAACATATCTCTCATATTTCCTAGGACTATATCCACCCTGCATTCAATAGCCAGGAAGCATCACCTCGCGCGCGAACTTCCATTATGATGGCATTTAGAGAGGTGTGTTTAAATAAATTAACATTTACCGTATTCATAATTAAGTAAATTATCATTTACCTTAATTATTACCATTTCCATTTTCCATTTTCATTTCTATTTCATTTTCATTCACCATTATTCATATATATGTTTCATTTTTATCCGAAACATTAATCATTTACATTATGTAAATAATTCACTTTTTTCTCGGAGCCATACGATAAATTATATCGTCGTTATAACCTCAAAGAATAAGTGAACTCCCAATTTAATTCACCCAACACTCTTTTATGGTGTTATACTATTAACCATCAAGGCCATTATAGCTCAATTGAACTTTTAAAATCTCCCAAACATAATACTACAACTCTGAGTTTCATAATAATCACTAGAAGAAAAGAATGCCCTAACATCAATTGGCATGTCCCCGGAAAAATCCCCACATAACCCAATCCTAATCTAGGATGGTTTTCCCATTCATCTAAGACTCTATAACTCTAAGTTTACTTCATTCGAGAAGGGTCTTAGGTCCTAAGCCTAGAGAAAAAGGATCAAAATTGAGTTATAAAATTAACTCCAAAATAGTAGGAAAACGAATCAATTCGCCCAAGGGCCGAATCGATTCGCCCTAACGAATCGATTCGTCCAAAAAGCGGATCGGTTCGGACTTAAAGACCTGGGATTCTATAAACTGCCGAATCGATTTTGCTTGGACCCGAATCGATTCGGTGCAAGCAGACCTGGAAACTGACCATATACGAATTTGCCAAGAATGGTTTACGGGTTATAAACCCTAGTTTTCTCCCAAATCCCAAATCTCTTCCATTTTTACACACATCCAACACCATTAATCTACCCAAAATCAACCTACATGATTATTAACCACTAATATCCATAATTTTATCATCAAAAACTAAGATTAGGGTTTAAACACCATAAATTCCATTTTTGATCCATAATTGTTAATACACAACTATCACACAAATTATTCATCTTAAATCATATATTAGAAAGTAGAAAACTTTCCTTAAGGTTGAAATCTCAGATTACCTTGTGGTAGATGCAAATCCAAGCTTCAATCTCCAATTCTCTCTTCTTTCTCCTCTTTTCTCTTCTCTCTCTCTCTCTCTCTCTAAGTTGGTAACACACAAATGAGAAATGAAATAAGGGTAAGACTTAAAATTGTGTCTTAAGTCTAAAGTCCCCAACTTAAATGGTTAATACCACATTAAAATGACTCCCAAATACGTGTTTAGGTTAAAATCAGTTAAAAGTGACCGGAACCTAAAAATACAATATGGCACTTATTTTGACTATCTCGGACATTCTGGGACTAACTACGCCCTCTAAACTGGCATCCAACAATTTTATAAATTATTTTAAGTTCCGGTTTCATTTAAACCAAAATGTCATTTAAAACACATGACACTAGAAAACATACAACCTGATGATATTTACTTACACATATAGTAAATATGCATCAATCTAGTAAATATTAACTTTTAACTCATAAAATTAATATTTACTCCTGCTCCAACAATTTATATAATTACCTTATGCGGTAATTTAATATAAAATTAGTCTCCTAACAGCGAGGGTTGTTACATACTCCCCCCCCTTATGAGGGAATTTTTCCCTCAAAATTCGGGCATACCCTAATTTCATAAAGGTATACTACCCTAAACTACCATTCTATCACTCTCCACAACCCCTCAACATTGTGGCGTACCAAAGGGCTCAGATTGAGGTCGTAGCATAGCACCAAATTATTCATCCTGAACTATCGATCCTAACTTCCTATGGCAGAAGAAGATGCCCACATGACTCGGCGCAATTTACCTTGCCACCTAAATCACGTTACATCACTTCTCAGGGGTACTCACACCAACGCTAAATGGTTTAACCCCAGCACTACTCAACTTCTCTTCGCATGGGCGTATCCCATTACAAGCATACGGCTCAAAAGTCCAATCATTAAGGAAATGTTCCGAGACCACTCTATGTCCAAGGAACATATTGTTCGCTGGTCTCATCCAACGAATATGCGAATTAAACAACCGGCTACGTAAAGTCACTTACGGTGCCATAGCTTAGAAAATGGTTCAAATTTATTATACGAGAAATTTCCATTCCATACAATCTACTGCTCCCATCCATCCATTTAGCCTAAGGCGCACATTTAAGGTATGCCTTTCGGCCCTACGTTAACTTCCTCCATTCATCCATCCACTTTAGTGTGGTAACATATACCCCATATCCATACGGTTCCCATTACTTCCTGGAAACTTTACCAAACCTTTGACACAAATATCTAGTCTCGGTCCACCACTATTTTGACAGGCACTTCATACGGTTCTAACACTCCTCCACAAAGTGCGAGGTGTACTCCTCTACATAAAATCCGCCCGCAATGTCCGAAAAAGCAACGGTTGGGTCAAACAATCAATAATTTTCTCAAATAGGATCACGACCAGTTTGGTACCAGCAATTCAAAGAAGACGTCTATAAATATACTCTTCTTTGGTCCACCACCACTCTTCTTCACACGATTAGGTGAAATGGTAATTCATAGACATGAATGCTCTTGCTACAAAGTCTTCCTAGTCATGCTCGTTTCATTTGGCTTTCCATGCCATCACAAATATATTCGACGGGTTTCCTACTCGATGCATCTACTACCCCAATTGCATTCCCTTAGCAAAAGGAAATATTTCCAACCAATAGTCCTTTATGAACTCCATAAACCAACTCTATTTCTCCACAACATCTCACAACAACTTGGTGCTCGCGAAAAAGATCAAATTTCCTGCCCAGGAAGTAGTGCCTCTATCACTTTAAGACGATTACTACAATAATGAATTCTAAATCAAGCATGGGATAATACTTCCCCCAAGATTTAAATTTGTGAGGCGCATGAACAATGGGCCCATGCTCCAGCATTAGTACTCCCCATTCCTGGCAGAGACATGATTCCTTAAATCCACCCCCAAACTTAACCACATGGACTCGGGAGTAGAAGTCAATTCATCCATTTGACTCCCCAAAAGTTAAGTTACCAATATAACATTCTAACCAGGAGAGGCCTCATCTCCTTCGGCCTAACTTTCCAAATCTCTCGAGATTCTATACTGCTCATTTCTAGGGACCTATTCCCTTTAGAGTTAACCCACGACCCATTCATGGTCAACTCCTTACAGCCTCCCCAAATCAACGTCCCATGCCCTAAAGGCCTTATATCCTAAAGATCCTAAGGTTGATCTATATATATCCTATCTAAGTCATATGTATGATTCTAAGTATATCCCTAGTGCCCAAGACCTTTCTCAACTTCTGACATTCGCTCGGCTTCATGCGTGGGACGTCTCGTCGAAGGGAAATCCAAATAAGGAACCCTCCCGTTACACTACTACCTCGCATCGTCGTTTATTAAGATATAACGGTCTAAGGTACATGATCGGGACCAGTAAAATTTTAATTCGTAACCCTATTAATAAGATTTTACTTCTATGTATTACCATATCAGATAATTAAAGGATTTCAACTAGTCGGACATTCACTTTCTGTGAAGTCTTACAAATTTTATCCCACAACATATATACATCTTTTCTAAATAGCCTTCTTATCAAGGCATAACCCGAAGTCTCAATTCGACTTCATATCTCAGTCTCCCTCACATTGATCAGAGGAGAAAACTATCTTTAGTGCTTCTATCTCGCACTTTAATAGCCCTTAATCACTCTACTACGTGATTCTCGGATAAACCTTTTAACCCATCTCTAAATCAACAAAATAAAATAAAATAAAATAAAAGAAGAAAAAGAATAGCATCTCTCCGCTCCCAACGTCGTTGAGGTTCACGCGTGGAGCGTCCCGCAAAAGCGAAATCCAAACAAGGAACCCCTCCTATGCATTACATCTCAACCTTATTGGTCGTGGAGATAGGGAACAATAACCACAAACAATGAAAACAAGCAAATCAAACACACACGCAAGATAACACAACAAGTAATAAAAACCTCCTACTTACCTCAACCACCCATATAAAGTCTCAACCTGTATCCAGGAGAGAGATTATAGGAAAACTAGTTCCACCCTGAAACTAGAAGTAGGATAGCCTCGCAATCTATTTGCTTGCTATTACCCCAATCAAACAAAAATATATTTACTTATATAGTACACATCATACACGTAGCACATTACGCACATATACAATTAAAATATAATTACTCGACTCATAACGAGTGAAGAAAACATAAAAATTCCCTACCACAGAAGTCATATAATTACTCTATCTATAATAGCATCGATACTACCACAATCTCGAGATACACACCCGAATCTAGAGTAAACACAATACCACTTTATCTTATCATGGGCGGAATGCACCACCCACTACTAAGGTGGAATTCCCACCAACATTCTTGCTAATCACTCCGGCTGAATACTAATGGTTCTCAGACACCGTACTCGAGTCTTATTCGAACCCATATTACTTCCATTAACGCCCCAACTAGGAACTTTATCTTTGCCCTTGTTATCCAATAAACAAAATCAAAATGAGTGATTCTACACTCCATGTCACAATAGCCCGCATAGTTCCTTTTTCTTCCTCAACAAAAGAGAACGTGCTACCGGACTCCCCTTCCTTAGTTCAATGAATCCTCTCCGGGCAATTGGCGAATATCCACCAAGGGGGTTCATGAACACTGTTCCTTCTAAAGTGTTAAATACACTTATTCTGGAGCCTATCATTCCACTTAAGGACTCTTTCTTCCTTATACCAACCTTACATGGGTGTACGGCCTCCCTAACTGTACAACTCTTTATTCACTGTCAACCTCCGACCGAACCTCGTGTGAACATTTGAGATTTTACCTTCTCATCAGTCCAATTATCCCAGAGAAACTCGTTGTTGAAAATGTCCACCGGGTTTCTCCATGGGCAAAACTTTCTGCACCCAGAAATATGGTGACTATGTTCCCACCGTTTCAACACTACTCCTACGGGTGAAGGATTTTCCTCCATCCTTTTCATCTGGGCACTTCTATACCCCTCTCTAGGACAAAACTCCTGGACCTTATGCATCCACCAAATGAGGACGCATCTCCTCCATCTTACTTTAGTACGTGGCCCTTATTATGGGCTCTTCTCAACTTCAATTTAACATTGCTTGAAATCTCAATCTTAGTACCACCATTTCTTCTAGTGGTACCTGGAAAACTACATCCACTGTAATTAGTAGTCGCAGTAGCAAGATAAGAAAATGCTACAAAAGGGAGCGACCTCCAAAGCAGTCCTCATCCCCGACCACAATTTACAGATCCTAATAATTCCATCTCGCGACGCCTTCATAACAACTTTCCCTGGTGCCCTTCTTCAATCGGCCTACTAATCTCACACGAACGCGCAACAGATTATATAAGTTCTACCTCATGGCGGGAGAACAAAATCTCACAAGAGAAATCAACGATCTTAATCCTAAGGCTCTATGTCCAATTAAAAGGAACGCTGAAAGAGCAAAGAATTCACACAGACCCCTAAGGACTCTAGACCTGATGCTCTAATACCATCTGTGATAACCCGAGATTCAAAAATAGGGGGTGGCCAGCCCGATACTCCAATATAACAGGAATCATGGATGTAATCATTCTCAGCATCACAACAATAAAATAAGTATGCGGGATAAACCACTCCATATTTCAGAAAAACGGGTTACCAAAAATTTTAATTTTATGAATTAAAGAAAGAATTTGTACAACCCAATTCAAAAAGAAAGTGGAAACCCCAGGTATATAATATTACATACACCTCAAATATACAATAAGGGACCGAATATGCTGTCTGTCAACAGTCTCATACAATAATATTAAATGAGTTCAATAAATTACATAATACATTACATTAGACAATTATAAAAGCTTGGGCCTCACGCCCGAGTAAACGACCCGATCTTAAGTGGAGTACAAAGATGGCGGTGTCTATTGCAATATATCCCGTAATACCCGCAAAGCATCACAGCTTGCCAAAAATACCGGGATAGGAAGTTAGATCAGGCATCCTTGCGGCGGAGTACCTGAGCGGATACAAGATAAATGCACAACAAGTAATATGAACGGGTCAAGGCCCGATTCTATATAATTACCAAATGAATAAAGAGTGTGACAGTAATGAATGATAAAGAATGATGAGAAGAAATAAGAATCTACCTACACAATTTAAAACATAAGCTAAGACAATTTAATTAATCATGAATCTAATTTAATTATACAAGAGGATAAGAATAATTAACATTAAATTAAAAGCTTACATCATATATTATGATTCAACTCATACTTCCATTCCTTATTAGGAATTTTAATCATAAGTTCATGCTCTTTATGACATTCCATTCCTTAGCAGGAATATCAGCATCATCAAATGCACTTTGTGGCATTTCATTGTGCTCTTTATGGCACATCGTTATGCTCTTTATGGCATATCTCATAAATCAAGTCCCACTTGATTATGAATTGCTATATTTATATACATATAACGATTCTAAGACCGCCCCCCCGAGTTTCCCCACTGGGCGCGCCCCTAAATAACCATCATCTTCCAGGGGCCTATCAAACAAGGCAGGCTGGGCACCTATCGCAACGTCGGGAAGCGACCATATGCCTGCGGGAGAGTCAAGACCACACCCGGAATCTCCTCACCAACGTCGAAAACATAACATATCGCTCATATGGCCTAGGACTATATCCACCCTACATTCACTAGCCAGGGGGCATCACCTCGCGCGCGAACTTCCCTTATGATGGCATTTAGAGAGGTGTGTTTAAATAAATTAACATTTCCCGTATTCATAATTAAGTAAATTATCATTTACCTTAATTATTACGATTTCCTTTTTCCATTTTCATTTCCATTTCATTATCATTCACCATTATTCATATATATGTTTCATTTTTATCCGAAACATTAATCATTTACGTTATGTAAATAATTCACCTTTTTCCTGGAGCCATACAATAAATTATATCGTCATTATAACCTCAAAGAGTAAGTGAACTCCCAATTTAATTCACCCAACACTCTTTTATGGTGTTATACTATTAACCATCAAGGCCAATATAGCTCAATTGAACTTTTAAAATCTCCCAAACATAATACTATAACTCCTAGTTTCATAATAATCACTAGAAGAAAAGAATGCCCTAACATCAATTGGCATGTCCCCGGAAAAATCCCCACATAACCCAATCCTAATCTAGGATGGTTGCCCCACTCATCTAAGACTCTAAAACTCTAAGTTTACTTCATTCAAGAAGGTTCTTAGGTCCTAAGCATAGAAAAAAAGGATCAAAATTGAGTTATAAAATTAACTCAAAAATAGCAGGAAAACGAATCGATTCGCCCAAAAAGCGAATCGGTTCGGACTTAAAGACCTGGGATTCTGTAAACGGCCGAATCGATTCGTCTTGGACCCGAATCGATTCGGTCCAAGCAGACCTGGAAACTGACCCTATGCGAATCGATTCGTCCAGGGGCCGATTCGGCACTGCGAATTTGCCTAGAATGGCTTACGGGTTATAAACCTTAGTTTTATCCCAAATCTCAAATCTCTTCCATTTTTACACACATCCAACACCATTAATCTACCCCAAAGCAACCTACATGATTATTAACCACTAATATCCATAATTTTATCATCAAAAACTAAGATTAGGGTTTAAACACCATAAATTCCATTTTTGATCCATAATTGTTAATACACAATTATCACACAAATTATTCATCTTAAATCATATATTAGCAAGTAGAAAACTTTCCTTAAGGTTGAAATATCATATTTCCTTGTGGTAGATGCAAATCCAAGCTTCAATCTCCAATTCTCTCTTCTTTCTCCTCTTTTCTCTTCTTCTCTCTCTCTTTCTCTCTCTCTCTCTCTCTCTCTCTAAGTTGGTAACACACAAATGAGAAATGCAATAAGGGGCAAGACTTAAAATCGTGGCTTAAGTCTAAAGTCCCCAACTTAAATGGTTAATACCGCATTAAAATGACTCATAAATACGCGTTTAGGTTAAAACTAGTCAAAAGTGCTCGGAACCTAAAAATACAATATGGCACTTATTTTGACTGTCTCAAAAATTCTGGGACTAACTACGCCCTCTAAACTGGGATCCGACAATTTTATAAATAATATTAAGTTTTGGTTTCATTTAAACCAAAATGTCATTTAAAACACATGACACTATAAACATGCAACCTGATGATATTTACTTACACATACAGTAAATATGCATCAATCTAGTAAATATTAACTTTAAACTCATAAAATTAATATTTACTCCAGTTCCAACATTTTATATAATTACCTTATGCGGTAATTTAATATAAAATTAGTCTCCTAAAAGCGAGGGTTGGTACAGGCACAAATCCCTTAACATTATATCATAGCCCTCTATAATAAGTCCACTAAGAAGGCCTCTAAGATTAAAACCCGAAAGAAAAGGGGTAAAAGAAATTCCCATTCTTGTGCTAAAAACAGGGGACCGGTCGAGCGGTCCCAGACTCCCGATCGATCGTGGGTCTAAATTTTTTCCTATGAAGAATGTAGTATGCTTTTCCCTTAAGGCACGGTCGATCGGTCCCCTGGGTGAGATCGACCGGCCATACCCGATCTCTAGCCCTTTTTCCATTTTTGAACTAAGCCAAACTCTCCAAACACCCAAATATAATCATCTAACCCCCAATCTTTCACTCAATCATATTGCTTACATCAAAACCCAACCTCCCTCTTATCTCATCAACTTAAATGCCATCAATCCCATATATAAACATAAAATTCAAGTTTTAGTCCCAAAATCTAGGTTTTGATGTTAATACCCAAAATCCAATTCTTTTACCCACAAATTCTTAAATAAACTACACAAATGAATTATTTAGCAAGATTAGACACTTGCCTCGAAATGATAGAGGTTAAATCATCCCTGAAATCGCGTGCGGGCTGGAGCCTCTAAGCTTTCTCGTCTCTCTCTCTCTCTTTCTTCTTCTTTATTTCTTTTTCTCTTCTCTTTCTCTCTTTAGGGTTTTCTCTCTTTCTCACAAATGAGGTTGGCTACTTTCATAAGCCTCTTCAACCTATAAAACACAAGTCCCAGTTTTAAATGATAATAAACACTTTAAATGCCTCGTTTACTCCAATTCGAGTCAAACTAACTTAAAATATTCCGGGATCGAAATAAATCAAAGGACAGTCATTTCGACCATCTCGACCTATCCGGAATAAATGGCGCACTCAGAATCATCATCCAGAATACTTTATAACTTCCTTAATTTTTGGACCTCACTTTCCAAATTTTAAAATTCCGCCATTTAAATAAATTTGTTTTCTCATAAAAATTTAATTTCTCAGTCCCAAAGTCACGGGGTATTACACTAATTAAAACACTAACTCAGAGATATATAAATAGAATTCAAATTCAAATTTGAGACATTTAAAGATAATGCATCTTAGCATATATTTTCAACCGGAATGAATTTGTATAAAAATCATACACCCCTCTTATACAGTGGGGTATTAATAAATGTTTAATTAGAATAGTGGGAAAAATCGACCAAGCAGGTTTAAAAAATCAACCCCCCAAAAACGAAAACCTAAAGCAAGTCATTTGAGTAGTCATGGAGGTTTCTTTGGGAATGTTTTAGGAATTTCCAGAATACTATATGTAGGCATTAGTAGAACACTAAAATTAAAGCAGAACACTCAGATTTATACACTTTATTAATTTGTAAAGAGAAAAATGCAGAAATATGTGAGATGATTAAACCCAAATTAATGTTGTAAAAATAAAATAAATAACATTTCGTATTTATTTGGGGGAAAATAGCGCCAAATCATACAAAAGCGTAGAAAACATGAAGACTCTTCATCTTACTTCAAACAAATAATCCAAGTTATAAAGCAAACAATATATTTACAGTAAAACCACCCTCGCATGCGTTGTAGAGGTATTAAAAAAATGAATCACCGACTACAATCATAAGCCCATACCATTACCTTCCTACAAACCTCTACCCTCATCCCAATTGATGCCACAAAGATGTTTAAATACTACACTACCTTGAATGTACCACTAATCAACTTACACATACCACTCAAATCAAGTCTGTATATAATCGGATCATTGGATAAAAATCTTGGCCTTGAGTTTCATTGACCCAATTTGAGATGAAGTTTATAAAATACAATTTAACATAAGTGTATGTTATGGGTATGATGGGGGCAGTTATAGGGGAAAAATATGCAATTTCTTTCAATAAAACTATATAGATTACAACAACATTCTACACGATAGAACTGTAGAACTATAGATAATAAAAAATTATTAGAGGAGATTACAACAATATTCTAAACGATAGAACTACATAGAAAAAAATATAATTGAAATTAAAATCCAGATGCGGAAAAAAATGTAGTAAAACCAAATCCTTGCCTCCACCTAAAACGTAATACTTGCATCCAAAAAGAAAAGAAAAGAAAAAATAATTGGATAAAAACAAACCGAAACTGAAAGTCAGAAGTTGAACCCGAAATCCCATTTTGAAACTCCAAAGAAATAAAAATAAAAAAATCCCTAATTTCTATGAAATAATGCAGTGGGAATTTTTTTTAAGAACACCGAACACGTATATACCTGTTGAAGCTCGAGCGTTTATTATCATGTTGAAGCTCAAGCGTGTAAAATAGATCAATCAAACTCAACAAAGGCATATACCTGTAAATCAACAATGGTATATACATGTTGGAGATCAACGTGGGAGGGATGGGAGTGTGGGAGGGAAGCAGCGTTGGAGCAGAGTGGTCGGGGAAGATGGGTAGGGAGGAGGGAAGCAGCTCAACAAAGGTATATACATGTAAATCGACTAAAAATGAGGGTTCTTCCATCAGTTATGTACCTATAAAATTGACTCATATATACATGTAAAAATCGACTCCAAATAGGCATAACCCATTTATACAAATAGGTATAAACCCAACAGCCGCGAGACATGGAGAGTACCTGTAAAATTGACTCCAAACAGAGGGATGCGAGTTTGAGAGGTAGAGGGTTTCGAGTTTGAGAGGTGTGGGGTTCCGAGTTTTGACAGAAAAATAGGGGTTAAGAGAAAATAGGTATAATGTCGTGAAAGAGGGTGTGTTGAGAGTGTACAAAGAGAAGTAGTTTACCAAAGTACCCTTTATGTTTGAATTAAAGTGGAAGGGGGGAATTAATTAGTAATAATAAAAAGAGGGGGAATCCAAAATTTTCAAGGGCAAAAGAGGTAGTGCTAGAAAAATTCTTATTGATGACATCATCTATCAATCTTATGACATACATAAGTTTCCTACTTTATTATATAGATATAATAATAATAATAATAATAATAATAATAATAATAATAATAATAATAATAATAATAATAATAATAATAATAATAATAATAATGTTATAAGTCTTACTTGGTACGAATTCTAACTCCCAAAACAGTTTAAAAGGTCATGTTTTTATTATTGAAATTGTGTTCATAATACATAAAGTGTGTAAACCTTGCCAAAAGTATAATTATATATAAAAAAGGAGGCTCAAGAAATTATATATCCGGACAAATATTATGAAAGGGCAATAAGAGATAAAGTATTTCTATAATTTTTAATTCTTATTTCCAATCAACTCAAAGTGAGTATTAATAATAATAATAAAACAAACTTTACTTACAAATATATGTGGGTTCCATTAAAACAAATATTTCCAAGACAGTTGGGAGGAGACAGATATATATATATATATATATATATATATATATATATATATATATATATATATATATATATATATATATATATATATATGAAGTGAGGTATTGGGTTGGAGAAGGTTTATATACAACCAAAAAATTTGCACTTCATACTAAGGAGAAGCACGACCCAAACAGAACTGACAGAAGCATGGCTCAAGTTTCTCCAATTTTTTTAACAATAATGATACAGTCCCCGAATGGGACTTACCGAATCCATCACCGTCAATCCCAGCCATCCATCTCATTAAGTGATAAAATAATCTGCACCCTTCATTTATTTTTAAAAAATAATGCATTATATTTCTAAAGTTATGATTTATTTTAAATTAAAACAAAAAGATATTTTTTTAATTTTTCAAAAATTTATTTTAGATTGATAAATAACTAGAGTTATGATTTATTTTAAAATTAAATTAATATTTAGTGGATTAATTAATAAAAAGTGCTGAAACATTTTTTAATACACATTTTTTTTTTGTTCCAAAAAGTCCTCAAACACAAATTTTACTAATATTTACATTGAGTATTTTTATGTTGTGAGAAACTTTTTGGAACATAGTTTTTTTATTTATGCGGTGTTAAATAAATTTTACATGAAACTAATATTTAATAGATCAATTACCAAAAAACCCTTCAAATATTTTTTAATAGACATTTAGTCCAGTCTTTTTTATTTTGTTCCAAAAAGTCCTCAAACACTAATTTAACCAATATTCTCTTTTTTTTAAAGGTCCGCGTCAGCGGTACACATTCAGTATTTTTATTTTCTTTCAAAAAGTCCTCAAACACTAATTTAACCAATATTATCTTATTTTTAAAGGTTCGCGTCAACGACACACTTTGGGTGTTTTTGTTTTGTTCCAAAAAGTACTCAACCATTAATTTAACTAATATTCTCTTATTTTTAAAGGTTCGCGCCAGAGGCACACATTGAGTGTTTTATGTGGTGAGTGAGTTTTTGCAACATAGTTTTTTTATTTTTGTCGGAGGAACTTTTTAATAGTAAACATATTTTTTTATTTAAAAAAATATTTAATTTAATTTTAATAAATAAATAAACTGTTTAATTTAATGTTTTAGATTCACGAGTGATTAGTGCCACTCGCGCGACCCTAAATTCCCGGACCAACATCGTTTATTAAATGTGGGTTCATGCCAATGGCACTAATCAATCGCGATTCTAAAACATCAAATTAGCAGGTTATTTTTTTTATTAACGCTGATTTTATAAAAAAAAAATACTCGTATCGTGCCTTAGCTAACATAATTTAATTGACATTGATAGAACATAAAACTTATTTTATCAACAAAAAAACACACCCAAAAAATGTGTTAAAACTGTTTTTTACAAAATAAATATTACCTAAAAAAAATTACTACTGAAATAATTTATGTTGCGGCATGTCGTGTTTTAATTAGGTTATGTTCGTATTTGGTAAAAAAAAAATCATTTTTTGTCGCATTTAATTGGGTCTGATTCGGGTTATTTTAATTTAGTCATATTCGTGTTCTTTTTTTTTTTTTAATAAAAATGCAATTTTTTTTATAAAGGCACAACTTTTTATTTATTTATAAAAATACAGTTTTTTTTTTAAATATAATTAATTAAACAAACGAGGTGCCAGCTGGGATGGACGCTTTCGATTTGGAATGGGGATAGAACTTTCGAGGAGTATAGCACTACTCTTTTTTTAATTGAAAAACAGACTTGTACGTGGGAAGACATGTATACGAAATGATGGGACAATACAAAGACAAAAGACTATTATTTTATCTTCCCAAATATGACTAGACTACAAGTTGTATAAACCCTTCAATACAAATGGAGGACACACGCAATAAAGAAAATAGATCTTCTCCTAGACATACTACTATTTAATAAATGGCTATAGGACTTTTGAGAAGAGTACAAGACCTGTTGAAAAAAAAATGAAATTTTTACATTCACTTTCAATCATGGGGCCCTTAAACAAGCATTGTATATATAAAGCTAAATATATAATATATATAACTTTTATAAAAAAAATGTTTTCACATACTAAAGTGTAACAACCCAGAGTGTTGAGCGATTATTTTATGTTATTTTGCCTGATGGGCTAATTTCATAAAATAGAGGAAGTTGGAGTAAATATTATTTTTCGTGATAATAAGGGATGATATTTACTGTGTTTTCCCTATTTACCGTTATGGGAAGGTAAATAGCATCATATTGTGTTTTATTGCGTCGTTGTACCTTAATGTACTTCAAACGACGGTTATGACTTATATGTAAGTTGGAGTGTAATTAATAAATTAAAATAAATTTGGAACATAAAAATATTTCACTCTACTCTGGATGCCAAAATAGGGGGTGCGGTTGGTTTTAGAATAATCGAGATAGTTAGAATAAGTGCTAAGTTGTATCTTTGAGTTTTGGGCACTTTTGACGTGTTATGACTCAATTATGTAGTTACGAGTCATTTTAATGGTGTATTAACATTTAAAAGAGGGGAATAAATGTTTAAGACCCGTATAAGTCTTCCCAACCCTTTTATTTTCTCATTCTTATGTTATAAGCCAGGAAAGAGAGAGAGAGAGTGTAACACCCCGCTTAAAATAATAACGGGTGGCCAGCCCTATACTACATTAAATCAGGAATTTCAGATGGTCCAGTCTCAACATCAACTGCCGGTACTATATAATATAGGACTAACTACCCGATATCACATAAGCGAGATGTTAATTAATTTAAAATATGCAACAACTAACAAACCACCACCAAAAACTACTAATAAATAAGAGAAAGATGCATGAAAGAACTATGAGAAATGAAATGCTAGAATAACACGAAATAAATAACTACAACAAAATGTACTACAAAAAATAGACCCGAATAAGCTGTCGGGTCACAGCCAATACAATAGCTGAAATGGAATAGATATAAACTTGTACATAAATATCCCTGGGGTAAAAACCCGATATACAACATGAATCCTACCTAGAATTTTAAAGAAGTAGGAAGCGGCTACATGATACATCCCGCAACAGTCCGCACCTGTCACGGCTCCCAAGACTCTGGATAGAAGGTCATCCAGTATCCATGCGGTAGGACACCTGTGGTAATATATATATATATATATACAAGCAGGAGAGAAAAGTAAACGAGTCAGAGCCCGAGTTATGAAAATATTTAGCAAGTGTGTTAACCGTGCATAATAAATATTGGTGCACATTTTCATAATTAAAGTGGAATCGCACTCTCGTGGAACTCCAACTCACCTCTCATCTAACGGCGCGCACCTATTCACGTCCTCAATTTTTTTTTACTTAAATTACCCCCAATTGTTATTAGGACAACTTAACTTATCATAGGCCTAGCCTATACCCACGAGATCTACCTTCCTATCATACCCAAGAATCCACCCCCTTATTAACCAAGAGATAAGTATATATTTTCAATCATATGTGCCTTATTAGGCTTAGTGGATTCCGGTTTATACTTACCATTTATAATTTAATAAGTTACCCGTATGTAATTCGGTTGAAATGTATGATTTAATTTCCAATTAATAAGCATGCATAATTATTATTGACACAACTTCCCTCCAATTTCAACGTTGCGTTGAGTTTCGTGCGTGGGGTGTCTCGCAAAGCGAAATCCAAACAAGGAACCACCTCGTTACACTACTCCATGTCAATATCGATCCTGGAGATCCATTATGCCACACATAAATATCGATAAAACTTCTCTCTACTCTCAAGAATGTACCATATTTCATGCGTGGGGTGTCTCGCAAAGCGAAATCCAAACAAGGAACCGCCCCGTTACACTACTCTTTGACAATGTTGATCATAGAGGTCCATAATGCCGTACATACCATAATTGGCAGAACTTTTCTCCAATTTCAACACTGCACTGCGTTTCATGCGTGGGGTGTCTCGCAAAGCGAAATCCAGACAAGGAACCACCCTGTTACACTACTCCTGGACAATGTCGATCCTAGAGATCCATAATGCCATACATACCATATAATACTACTACTACTAATTTTTAAACTACACTATGGAAATAACTAAAAATCTCCAACAATATCCTTGGGATGATGTAACCGAAATATTCCTTAAATACGATACATCAACCCCCATCAATCTAGTACACCATATTCATCCAAGATGTACTCCAATAATATTCCATATCCTTTCATATATAAGATATATATAAATATATATATATATATATATATATATATATGTATATATATATATATATATATATATGTATATATATATATATATATATATATATATGTATATATATATATATATATATATATATATACATATAGGCATTTTATTTTAACCATATATATATACACACCATCATCCAATCCCATGACCATGTGTACATACCATATATGATGTACAAAGGCCATGCACAAATAAATACCTGGCTATATATAGCGCCGATAAACTGCATCAATGCTATCACCTTCCCAGTGCTCGGCTCACGCAGCAATACTGGGGCCACCATGGTGGGATTAAACGACACCCATCTCGTGGTAAACACACATACACGACGTCCCGGGAAGCGGTCATAGCTCCAAACCGACAATGAGACGAAACATACCCACCACGTCTCATCCCAAAAATATAAAAATGTAAATCACATAATAACACACGGGACGACTATGACCTGGGGAATATCCACACCCTGCTTTTCTAGCCCGGGTGCTCACCCTCTACGCGCGCAACTTCCCAATGATAGAATGAGCGGGGTATGGTTAACCAAATAAGCATATATATCATTCACATGCATAATATATATACATCCATATGATCCAATCATATGATCAAATATTAAATCATCATATAAGGTTTAAGTATCCATACCACATATGTCCATAACATAAATATATCCATATAGTCATATCTATATAGATATATAGATATACATATATTCACATATCCACATATCTATATATACAAACTATATCTCGTTCATATGTATCGTAAATATCATCTCGGCTTTAAGTATACATATAATCCTCCACATACAAGCCGTCACCACAATTTCCTTTAATTTACCTCGATATGTGAATACAATCCCTCACTTGGAACATATTCAATCATTTTTCCTTTGATGAATAGTCTCCCAAAATCATATGTATTTATATATACATATATATTCAACCTTAGGGTTATCACCCAAAATTTTTTGTAGGAAACCATCACTACACATTTCATCTATATTCGAAGGTACATAATTTCCTTTAATACTATTTAACCATAGGCACATACATGACTTAATAGTCTAAAACTTCAAATTGTTCCAACCTCGTTTCAAGTATTGGAATCTCAAAGGTCACATCCCCACCATTATGTGTAAACTATCCTAACTAGAATTTATGTTACCGCTTATTCTAGTCGATAGTACAATCCCAAACATTCCCAATTTAACCTATGGTTCAAATAAATCTCAAGAACCCTTACTCTTATTGAGTTATAAATTGTTCCTTAATCTAAACATTTCTAAGGATATGAGACCCCTCACTCTTTAAGAGTATGCGACCACTCTCTTCCATTTGGCCCCAAATTGTATCTTAACAATATCCTATCCTTATAAGAATTTGACATAAATGTCGGCCTAGAAATTTCACAACATACATGGATATTTCTTACCCAATTATTCCAAGAAGTCCCCACTATCATATACCAAGTGAGAGACCCCCTATAAGTCACCAAAAGATATCTCTTACTTCATAAGAGAAAGCCCCAAATCAATTTGAGGGCTAGAAGTCCTCCTAGATAAACCCCATAAAATAACCATTAAGGAAGCCGCTATGAATAAAACTCCAAAGGAAGAAGGAAAAGAACCACTCTAAATTTTGGGCTAAAAACAGGGGATCGGTCGATCGATCACAGACCCCCGGTCGACCGCGGGTCCATATTTTGCCTACGAAGAAATGCAGTAGGCTTTCCCTTAAGGCGCGGTCGACTGGTTCCCAGACCGCGGTCAACCGGCCATACCAGTTACCTTGCCGATTTTCCAATTTCAGCAAACCCACAACCCTCAAACACTCACATATCATCCTCAAGCCCCCAAATCTTTAACCCAATAATATTATTAACAAGAAAACCCATTCTACATCTCATCCCAACCATTTATATATCATTAAACCATATAATAAACCTGATTTCAAGATATAAACCAAAAAATCTAGGTTTTGATATTTATACCCAAAAATCCATTTCTTTAACCCACAAATTATGAAATGAAATACCCAAATAACTATTTAGCAAGATTAAACACTTACCTCAGATTTGTAGAGGTTGGATCATCCTCGATGTCGTGTTTGGGCCGGAAATCCCAAGCTTTTCTTCCTCTCTCTCTTCTTTTCTTCTTCTTTCCTTCTTCTTTCTCCCTCTAGGGCTTTTTCTCTCTTTCTCTCAAATGAGAAATGTCTTCATCCGTAAGCCACTAATCCATTTTAAAACAATAACCCAATGACAGTCATTTTGACTATCTCGACCCTTCCGGGATCAATGGTACCCTCGAAATCATCATCCAGAACACTTTAAAATATTCTCTATTTTTGGGCCTAAATTCCCAAATTTTAAAATTCTCCAATTTAATTAAATTTTATTTTCCCAAAAATTTAATTTCTCAGTCTCAAGAGTCTTGGGGTGTTACAATCTCCCCCCCTTACAAAAATTTCGTCCGCGAAATTTAAGATATGACTAGGACCTAAATATCATCTAGTCCTTACAACAACCTTTAGGATCATCATACTGATACTTCCTAGTTCTCACATCAAACAAATATATTTTAAAACATATTACTACCCCGGGGCGCCCATACACCCCGTACCCGAGTTTCCACTCGTAGAATTATAATCAGGCTCCATTTGCCTCAACTCGAATATAACTATCACCAATATCTTCTATAACAACATACTAAATATATATAAGTTTAAAAATTCCCAATGGTTGAACTCTCCTCAATTCCTGACGCTAGCTGCCTTCGTGCGGGGGAGGTCTCGTAAAGCGAAATCCAAACAAGGAACCCTCCCAATACACTACTGTGTAGCTAGGTCGGGGATTGAGGTTAGTTGAACCAGGGTTAAGATTTTATAAAAGATTTTCGTATATTAGATATTGCCCGAAGGCCTGTATAACAATACAATATAAGTAAATTATGCGTCTTTCGACACGCCAAACAAACACCTTATGTTTAAAACATAAGGCCTCAACACATACAACACTTCTAACCACTACCTAGTTCTCAAAACTAGCACAACTAGGAGCTAAATTCTCCACTCAAAATAAATCCACTAAACTCTGAACCTCTCAGTTATGAAATTACTCTACGTTACATCAACACCTTTCCATAAACTAAGTCATTCCCTCAATGAACCAATAACCTTTACAATTTACATTCCCCCAAAATCAATAGAGCCACTCTCTACTTGCTCCTTATAGGACGTTTTACTATTCCAGAAGGTATCGCATAAAGACCACACTTGCCCACTCCTTCTCAAGGCCTAATTCTCCTCAAAGAATTTTCTTCCTCATAAATCCTTCCTAACTATTTTGAAGGACATAACGTGATGGTGACTGCCGAAAACTCCCTCAGTCCTACACAACGAAACCGAGTCTCCAAATTTTCTCCCTCATCCCAGAAGGAAATACTCCTGATATTGGGACAACTACACCTTCCTCACCTCGGTAAGAATCACCAACATCAGGTTTCCTAACAAAGGTTAACGGGTTTCTCAACTTAAACCTCCTCAGGACTATGCTACATACCTCTCCTCAGACTTACCTTACTAAGTCCAAGATTCACCATTCGAGTAAATTTTTCCTTTCTTACTCAACTGCTGATAAATCACCTCACACCACTGTTAGAAATCTCCTCAATATCTCCTCCGGAATCGGGGAAAACAAATACCCCCGATTAAAGCGTACCCAAAATATGCTATGGGTATTGTACTTCTAATCCTATCCTTTCCTAGACGACCAAATCTAGGCGACGTTTGAAACAAAACAAGAACAACTGTTATTAGAAAGCCAATCAAGTGAATATACTTCACAGAAGAAAACAACGCAGTGAACATGACAGTCCTATTTGTAGGGCTTTATGTCAAGAACATTAACGGAAGAATGCACAAAACTCGCACAGATCCTAAGGACTCTAGAACCTGATGCTCTGATACCATCTATAACACCCCGCTTAAAATAATAATGGGTGGCCAGCCCTATACTACATTAAATCAGGAATTTCAGATGGTCCAGTCTCAACATCAACTGCCGGTACTATATAATATAGGACTAACTACCCGATATCACATAAGCGAGATGTTAATTAATTTAAAACATGCAACAAATAAGAAACCAACACCAAAAACTAGTAATAAATAAGAGAAAGATGCATGAAAGAACTATGAGAAATGAAATGCTAGAATAACACGAAATAAATAACTACAACAAAATGTACTACAAAAAGTAGACCCGAATAAGCTGTCGGGTCACAGCCAATACAATAGCTGAAATGGAATAGATATAAACATGTACATAAATATCCCTGGGGTAAAAACCCGATATACAACATGAATCCTACCTAGAATTTTAAAGAAGTAGGAAGCGGCTACATGATACATCCCATAACAGTCCACACCTGTCACGGCTCCCAAGACTCTGGATAGAAGGTCATCCGGCATCCATGCGGTAGGACACCCGTGGTAATATATATATATATATACAAGCAGGAGAGAAAAGTAAACGGGTCAGAGCCCGAGTTATGAAAATATTTAGCAAGTGTGTTAACCGTGCATAATAAATATCGGTGCACATTTTCATAATTAAAGTGGAATCGCACTCTCGTGGAACTCCAAATCACCTCTCATCAAACGGCGCGCACCTATTCGCGTCCTCAATTTTATTTTTTACTTAAATTACCCCCAATTGTTATTAGGACAACCTAACTTATCATAGGCCTAGCCTATACCCACGAGATCTACCTTCCTATCATACCAAAGAATCCACCCCCTTATTAACCACATATAAGTATTTATTTTCAATCATATGTGCCTTATTAGGCTTAGTGGATTCCGGTTTATACTTTAACCATTTATAATTTAATAAGTTACCCATATGTAATTGGGTTGAAACGTATGATTTAATTTCCAATTAATAAGCATGCATAATTATTATTGACACAACTTCCCTTCAATTTCAACGTTGCGCTGCGTTTCGTGCGTGGGGTGCCTCGCAAAGCGAAATCCAAACAAGGAACCACCCCGTTACACTACTCCATGTCAACGTCGATCCAGGATATACATTATGCCACACATAAATATCGATAAAACTTCTCTCTACTCTCAATGTACTACATTTCGTGCGTGGGGTGTCTCGCAAAGTGAAATCTAAACAAGGAACCGCCCCGTTACACTAATCTTTGACAATGTCGATCATAGAGGTCCATAATGTCGTACATACCATAATTGGTAGAACTTTTCTCCAATTTCAACACTGCACTACGTTTCATGCATGGGGTGTCTCGCAAAGCGAAATCCAGACAAGGAACCACCCCGTTACACTACTCCTAGACAATGTCGATCCTAGAGATCCATAATGCCATACATACCATATAATACTACTACTACTAAATTTTAAACTACACTATGGAAATAACTAAAAATCTCCAACAATATCCTTGGGATGATGTAACCGAAATATTCCTTAAATACGATACATCAACCCCCATCAATCTAGTACACCATATTCATCCAAGATGTACTCCAATGATATTCCATATCCTTTCATATATAAGATATATATAAATATATATATATATATATATATATATATATATATATATATATATATAGGCATTTTATTTTAACCATATATATATATACACACCATCATCCAATCCCATGACCATGTGTACATACCATATATGATGTACAAAGGCCATGCACAAATAAATACCTGGCTATATATAGCGCCGATAAACTGCATCAATGCTATCACCTTCCCAGTGCCCGGCTCACGTAGCAATACTGGGGCCACCATGGTGGGACTAAACGACACCCATCTCGTGGTAAACACACACACACGACGTCCCGGGAAGCGGTCATAGCTCCAAACTGACAATGAGACGAAACATACCCACCACGTCTCATCCCAAAAAATATAAAAATGTAAATCACATAATAACACACGGAACGACTATGACCTGGGGAATATCCACACCCTGCTTTTCTAGCCAGGATGCTCACCCTCTACGCGGGCAACTTCCCAATGATAGCATGAGCGGGGTATGCTTAACCAAATAAGTATATATATCATTCACATGCATAATATATATACATCCATATGATCCAATCATATGTTCAAATATTAAACCATCATATAAGGTTTAAGTATCCATACCACATATGTCCATAACATACATATATCCATATAGTCATATTTATATAGATATATAGATATACATATATTCACATATCCACATATCTATATATACAAACTATATCTCGTTCATATGTATAGTAAATATCATCTCGGCTTTACGTATACATATAATCCTCAATATACAAGCCGTCACCACAATTTCCTTTAATTTACCTCGATATGTGAATACAATCCTTCACTTGGAACATATTCAATCATTTTTCCTTTGATGAATAGTCTCCCAAAATCATATGTATTTATATATACATATATATTCAACCTTAGGGTTATCACCCAAAATTTTGTGTAGGAAACCATCACTACACATTTCATCTATATTCGAAGGTACATAATTTCCTTTAATACTATTTAACCATAGGCACATACATGACTTAATAGTCTAAAACTTCAAATTGTTCCAACCTCGTTTCAAGTATTGGAATCTCAAAGGTAATATCCCCACAATTATGTGTAAACTATCCTAACTAGAATTTATGCTACCGCTTATTCTAGTCGATAGTACAATCCCAAACGTTCCCAATTTCACCTATGGTTCAAATAAATCTCAAGAACCCTTACTCTTATTGAGTTATAAATTGTTCCTTAATCTAAACATTTCTAAGGATATGAGACCCCTCACTCTTTAAGAGTATACGACCACTCTCTTCCATTTGGCCCCAAATTGTATCTTAACAATATCCTATCCTTATAAGAATTTGACATAAATGTCGGCCTAGAAATTTCACAACATACATGGATATTTCTTATCCAATTATTCCAAGAAGTCCCCACTATCATATACCAAGTGAGAGACCCCCTATAAGTCACCAAAAGATATCTCTTACTTCATAAGAGAAAGCCCCAAATTAATTTGAGGGCTAGAAGTCCTCCTAGATAAACCCCATAAAACAACCATTAAGGAAGCCGCTAAGAATAAAACTCCAAAGGAAGAAGGAAAAGAACCATTCTAAATTTTGGGCTAAAAACAGGGGACCGGTCGACCGGTCACAGACACCCGGTCGACCGCGGGTCCATATTTTGCCTACGAAGAAATGCAATAGGCTTTCCCTTAAGGCGCGGTCGACCGGTCCTCAGACCGCGGTCGACCGGCCATACCAGTTACCTTGCCGATTTTCCAATTTCAGAAAACCCACAACCCTCAAACACTCACATATCATCCTCAAGCCCCCAAATCTTTAACCCAATAATATTATTAACAAGAAAACCCATTCTACATCTCATCCCAACCATTTATATATCATTAAACCATATAATAAACTTGATTTCAAGATTTAAACCCAAAAATCTAGGTTTTGATATTTATACCCAAAAATCCATTTCTTTAACCCACAAATTATGAAATGAAATACACAAATAACTATTTAGCAAGATTAAACACTTTCCTCAGATTTGTAGAGGTTGGATCATCCTCGATGTCGCGTTTGGGCCGAAAATCCCAAGCTTTTCTTCCTCTCTCTCTTCTTTTCTTCTTCTTTCCTTCTTCTTTCTCCCTCTAGGGCTTTTTCTCTCTTTCTCTCAAATGAGAAATGGCTTCATCCGTAAGCCACTAATCCCTTTTAAAACAATAACCCAATTTAAGTGTTAATACACAATTTAAATGATTCGTTTACTCCAATTCGAGCCAAACACATTTAAAAACATTTCGGAGCCAAAATAAAACCCAATGACAGTCATTTTTACTATCTCGACCCTTCCGGGATCAATGGTACCCTCGAAATCATCATCCGGAATACTTTAAAATATTCTCTATTTTTTGGCCTAAATTCCCAAATTTTAAAATTCTCTAATTTAATTAAATTTTATTTTCCCAAAAATTTAATTTCTCAGTCTCAAGAGTCTTGGGGTGTTACAGAGAGAAGAGAGAGTTGGGATAAAATGGAGAAAAGAGAGAAAAAATGAAGATTGGAGCCGGAAATCATTGCTTCGAGGAGGGAATCCTAGCCTACAAACTTGAGGCAATTTTCTTACTTGCTATATATTGATTTAATATGATAATTTGCATGTATAGTTAGTTTTTGGGAGATTTAAACCATTTTTGGGATTTGTAGGTTTTTAGTGATTAAACCTTAAATCTTATAGTTTATTTTGATTTGAGTTGAGAAAATTAGTTAGTTGTAGTATAGAAATGATGTAGTATGAATAATTATTGTTGATGTTGGAAGAAATCAAGAATTTGAGGGTTTTGGAATTTTAGGGTTCTTCAAATCGTAGCCCAAATTGGGCAAATTTGCAGGGCCGAATCGATTCGGTTCCCAGGAGAATCGATTCAGTTAAGGGGCAGGATACAGGTCTAGGAGACCGAATCGATTCGGGCTAAAGCTGAATCGATTCGGATAGAGGCAGAATGTTGGTTTTACTCACCGAATCGATTCGCTGTTGGGCGAATCGATTCGCAACCAGGGGCGAATCGATTCGGCCCTAGGGCGAATCGATTCGGATACCCTGTTTTTGTGAGATTTTTCTAGTTTGGTTTTAGCCTTTTCTTTTAGGTTTGAGGTTTAGGAACCTTACTTTGGGAAGTAATGTGGAGTCCTAGAGGGTTGTGTTGGGTATACAAATACCCTAGGCTAGTATGGGGTTAATTGGGCTCACTCTAAGGGTTAGTTTATGTAGGTTAAGGTCCGAATGATATAGGAAGTTAACCTAAAATGAATAGAAGATAAAATGATAATGTTGGGACTTTTGGGAGACTATTATTGAGGGAGACTCACTTTGATGATTTATGGTATTGTGTTGTACTCTTGGAGACTAGTTTGAGGATATTGTCACTTCGGGTCTTAGGTTATTAATAAAATATGACTTTAAGAATAAGAAATGCATATTTTAAAATGGTATTTCATCATTGAAAATAAATGATTTATGAGAATGTAAAATATGGATGTTTTTAAATGGAAAAAGAAATGATTTTCATAAATGATAATTTATGTGAACACACCTCTCTAAATCTCTATCTTAAGGGAAGTCCGCGCGTGAGGTGAAGCCCCCTGGCTAATGAATGCAGGGTGGATATATTCCTAGGCCATATAAGCGTTTATTGTATGTTTTTCTGTGATAGTGAGGTAATTCTGGGTGTAGTTATGAGTCTCCCGCAGGCATATGGCCGCTTCTCGATGTTTCATTAGGATCCTAGGTTGTATTGGTGATAGGCCCTGAAATATGTTAGCCATTTAGGAGTGCGCACCGTGGGGAACCCGGACGGGCAGTCTTAGAAACGTTATATGATATGATATATATAACTATTGATAATAATGTGGGACATTATTGATTTTAAAGCATTTTATGATAATAAAATGGCTTTAAATACATTTTTAGGATGGAAGAAGGAAAATGGGAAGTTAAATACATTTCCCGGATGGAAGAAGGGAAGTGGGATGTTATGAAATGAAAAAGCATTTTTATGATAATAAAACTTGCTTTATATATATATGTTTCCTAGATGGAAGAAAGGAAATAAAATTGATATAGAAAGTTTTGAAATGAAATTGAATTGGTAAACATTTGATATAATGAATTGCCATATACGTATTTCCTATAGAGAAATAGGAACTGTGCATGTAGACTGTGAATATTTGATTTGATGTCTCCTAGAGTAATTATGTAGATGAGTTCTCCCATGTTTATATGATCATTGAGCATCATCCTTGATATTGCGCTAGGTTATGCTTTTAGAATGAGAGGTGAGAACCTTTATATTATATTGCGAGGGATTATTACGCACTTAACTGTCATGCATTTTAGTCACATGGTAATCATATCAAACCGGGCCCTGACCCGTCTATATTTCTTTGTCCGTTCCGGTGCTCCTCCACAAGGACGCCCGTATTGACCTCTCCTTTCTGGTTGTCTTGGAGCTATAGCGGTTGCTGATGTTTTAGGATATTGGTCATAGATGCTTCTTTCCATTGTACTCTAGTTATGTTCACTTTATTTTTCGGGCGTGTTACCCATGCTTTGTATTCATTTAATATAATATGATATTTAAATTATAATACTCGGTGTAACTAATTGTATTGGTCTCTTAACCGATAGCTTATTCGGTTATTTGTTTATGCATATTGTATTCTATTATTCGTTGATTTTTGGTATCCACTGATTTTGCAAATGGGATTGTCTAAGTGTTTTTCTTTTACTTTTAAAATTTTAAATTTGGCAGTCCATTTTCTAAAATATTTGGTGGTTATCTCGTACTATTATTTTAATCGACAATGATGCTAAGGATGGACCATCTAGGATTCCTGTGATTATTGTAGTATCGGGCTGACCACCTCTTATTTTAGTAGGCGGGTTGTCACATAAAGGAAAAAAAAATAAACTAAAACAATTAATATATGTAATGTTTCAAACTGCCTGAGGAGCATATATATACAATTTAACATCATTTAAAATATAAAAAGGACGTTAAAAATATAAACATATGAAGGTAAAAAAATGTAAACAATTATTATAACACCACATAATATGTATGATATACAAAATATATATGTATGAACAAAATATATATAATGATAAAAGATGAAATTAGGAAATATCTAGGTTTCGTCCTTATATAAAAAACTTATGTTTTAACAAGGTAGCGTCCAAAAATATGCTAACTAGAATAAATATATATGTATAATGACAGTAGTATATATATATATATATATATAAAACTATAAAGTATATTAAAGATTTTTAATAAAACAAACTAAGCCATTGTAAATATACAAAGTAAAATTATATATATAAAAAATAAAATATATATAAAAGCACTTTTACAAAATAATATATTATATGTATATAAAATATATAATCATTCATATATGTATATATGTTATGAAAGTTTGGAATCATCAAAATCAATATATTATATTAAACTAAAATGTACATTAATTATAATTACATTCATTTAATATCAATTAAAGGGTTAATTACATTTCCGCTTAACAAATTGGTTAGATGATCATATAAAAAGGGGTTTTGAATCATGAGGGGGCCTATAAATATTTAAATCAAAGTATTTAAAACATTGGAAAGAAAACTAGAAATTTAAATATGATATTCGTATAAAAAAATGTAGCAGTTCTGGATTCTGCCAGAATTCAAATTGATTCAGCTTTGGGGGAGAATTGATTTGGCCAGCCCTAGAGGCTAATCGATTCGGCCTTTGATCCTGGGTCTGGACAAGATCGGGAAAACGTCTGGGTATTTTTACAAGCTTATGCAAGCATGTGGGAGGTCATCCGAGTTAGTGGATAATAAATTAAAAATAATTTTATGTCACTAATTTTTATTTGGTGATATTGATAATCAACTAGATGGTAAATTCTCAAATAATATTATTTGGAGCCTGATGAGACTCACTGTGGGTAATTATGGGGATGCTTGCCGATACATATTGTGTTAAAATATTTATTTATTATTTGTATGAACATACCCATATTCGTGGACAACCCATCTGTTGGGGTTATGCACATCTCAAAGCCGTATCATACGTCGGCATAGGTGGGCTAGGCATGGTGAATGTCATTATCAGAGCTCCTACGTGGTAGCACCACTTAATAGTATCTAAGTGGGATAGAGGGAATTTAATGTCATCGTCAGGGGTATGGGTCATGCAATGGTGTACTACATAGGGACCACCATACCTGTGTGTATTTTGTGACGTTAGTTTAGACGAGGGGCTCCTTCGGACTTATCGATACAGCACGGACTAGACAATGAAGGGAGATTCTTTCATGTTTCGTGTATATGTAAGGATATATATATTCATATAAATTAATTGAGAATAAATTCATGTAGTCGAATGGTGTATAGAATTATTAATGAATCCAATGCTAGGTAAAATGCATAATGTGATGATATGTTATTTCTTGTGGGTAATATTATAGGAGTAACTCTTGGGACTAGAAGAATATGTGTGGATGGTTAGCTGCAATCTATCAATTGTACCAGATGGCTTAAACATAATCTTATTAGCATAGATATCGGATTTCATAACTCGGACTTGGGTTGATATGCGTATAGTATTTCACTTAGATCAGGGGTGAGATATTTACTGCATGAGAGTGCCGATGGGCGGTGTATAATGTGAATTGACTTCATAATTGAATATTAATTTTGTAAGTTAATTCTTGAAAATTTAGAGCGCAAACCCAAAATTATAAAAAGTCCCCCCCCCCCCCCCCGGGTTTGCTTGATAGGGACAATAAGGCTATTAGGAAATCATGCTTACGGTCGGATTTGATTAGTTATTACTTCAGTTCGAATGAATTTAGAATTCTCATTCCAATTTTTTATTATTCCATAGATTGTATGGGCATAAGCTCGAGATTTATTATTTAGTCTTTAAGTGTTAGTTGTACTTGTGTTGGATGTTTTATAACTTGTAGGATATTAGAATTACTTATTACTAGTTATTATTTAAATGATTTCATCCTGTGCATCTGATTTTAAATAAAAATGTCTTATTGTGGTTTGATGTTAAGAATGATATAAATTGTTAGACAAGCCCCATCTTTGGCATATTATGTCTGGCCAACCTTTACGGGGAAAATTGGGATTGTTCCAATTGGTATCAGAGCATCGAGGTTCAAGCGTCTTTAGGATATGTCTTGCATTCATTACATTTCGTGTTGCATTTTTTGACATGAAGAGCCTATGATTAGGAATTTTTGTACTCTTTACGATCTGTTACTAATATGAACCTTGTTTACTTTGAGATGACAAATTGTAGGCACGATAGACCACGTCGTGTTACCATTAAGGCTACAGAATAGAGGTCTAAGTGTGAGCCACAACCACAATCGCAGCCACCACCAACCCCCCCATGGTTAATCCTATAGATTTTTCCATGATAGTGATGTGGGAAGTATCAACGGTGATGGTTGCTATGCTACAACACTTTCGGTCACAACAATAACAACCATCACCAACACCCCCGCAACATGTGTTGCTACCCGTTCAGTCACGTGGATTGGTATGGGAGAGAGCTAGGGAGGCATTCACTAAAGGCCAATCGCTAGAGTTTCTTGGGAGTGCAGATATATTCATAGCCAATCATTAGAAGAAATACATTCATCGACACTTGAGTATGGTTGAGTGCATGCTAGTGAACAAACTTATGTTGGCTTCATTGCGACTAGTAGGGATGGCCTTACAATGGTGGAAGTATGTCACCACACTAGACGAGCTAGTTCAATTGAGTATTAACAATTTATGGTTCAAGTTTGAGGAGAAATATTTCCCACCCATCATGAAATCAGAGCTAAGGAGGAGGTTCATGGACCATAAGTATGAGGGTCGTACTGTAGCAGATTATGAGGAGGAGTGTATCACATTTTCTTATTTTGCTGGAGATGAGGTACACTGAAGAAAAAAAGATGAAGAAGTTTATGTTAGGGACAACATGGCACATCAAGAAATCTATGTTGCGAAATACTACTTTTACCATTTACACTTATATGGTGAATGCCATTGTCAGGATTACAGGTCATTTCAAAAAATTATGGGGAAGACGAGATCTTGTTCAGAGACATTGAGCCAGTAGGGTAAGACAATTAGAGGACACATCTGTTTAAGGGGTTATAGGCAGGTGATCAATATAAGAGGCACAATGGTTCTTATGATAAGAACAAGCAGGGCCAGGGCTAGTATTAGATAGGCCATCAGAGCCAGTGACAATAGGACTGAGGCCAGAAGGGCTCATAATAGGACAAACATAAATTTTTAGGGAATTTCTATATTTGTTAAGAGAAGGGTCATATTACTAGGAAGCACCGTTGCGATAACCGGGGAGCAAAGGAGGAGGGAGGATAACATGGTTATCAAGTACCAAAATGGTAGCATCAGCAGTTGCTAGTCCCAGCACTACTAGATCTCGTCTCTCCACCGCAGGGGAAATAACCAAATTTACAATATGGGTGAGTGTACCCTCTTGCATTGTGAAAGGAACCAATTCAAGTACAGGAAGTAGAGGGTATGTTCCCTATTTTTGGGCATGTAAGAGACATTTTATTTAACACTCGTGCATCATTCATTTGTTAGTACTAGTTTTGATCATAAACTATGGATGATAAATTTAGCATCTGACATAATACTTTATATTCATTCTTCCGTGGCTAGAGGGGAACCTATACGTTCAGTGTGAAAAGGTATATGGATTGATATTGGGTGACTTAAGTTTGTAAAACACCTACTTGTGTTAGATATGTCTAAGTATGACATTATCTTAGATATGGATTGGCTAGCTACGTATAGAGGTTTTTTTTATTATTATAGTAGGTCTATCATCTTTGCTATTTCGGGTAAAGTATGTACTTGGTTACGACGTCGCACCAGAGGGAGGGTCGAGTACGCATTTATATTACATTGAGGAGGAGACTTCTTTGGAGGTTATTGTTTCTCTAAACTTCATTCTGATTGTTATAGTGTTTTCAGATGTATTTGGAGGGATTCCAAGGCTTCCACCATGTAAGGAAATTGAGTTTATGATTGAATTGATTTCAGGTACAAAACCCATCGCACGTGCACCGTATTGCATAGGTCTTCTGGAGATGAGATAGATTAGACATCAGATTTAGTACTTACTGGGTTAAGGTTTTATTCGGAGGAGTACTTCACCTTGGGGGTGCTCCCATTCTATTTTTTAAGAAGAAGGATGGATCATTGGGACTTTGCATTTATTATCGAGAGTTGAATAAGGTCACTATATGGAACAAGTATATGTTGCCCTGTAATGATGATCTGGTCAACTAGTTGAGGGGTGCAACATATTTTTCTAATATCTATTTGAGGTGGGGGTACCATTAGCTGAGGATTGGAAAACAAGATGTTCTAGAGACAACATTTTTGACAAGATACAAATGTTATGAGTTCTTTATTATGCCTTTTATCCTGAACAATGCACCGATAGTGTTTATAGACCTGATGAATATGGCGTTTAGGGAATTTCAAGATCAATTTATCATCATATTCATAGATAACATATTTATATATTCTCAAACCGTAGAAGAGAGCGTACAACACTTGCGAGTTTGTACAACTAACGAGCATGCAGAAGATTTACTATAATCTTATATATTGGCTAGAGAACGGAATCTCACAAGAAGAATCAATGATCCTAATCCTAAGTCACTATATCAAATAGAGAGCAATGCTAAAAGCGTAGTACGTTAACACAAATTCCTAAGGACACTAGAACCTGATGCTCTGATACCATCTGTGACACCTCGCCTAATAAAATACCGGGCGATCACTCCTGTACCAAATTAAAACAGGAGTCGCATATGGATCATTCTTAGCATCACTATCAAGAACCGAATTAATTACTAATAACCTATTAGGCTGGCGTCAAAATTTTATTTAACTAATCATTTTAAACAAACAATACAATTAAAACATCCACACAGTTTATATATATGGAACTGAAAAGAAATAAAATAACCGAACACTCGATCTAACATAATGCAACCAAATCGAATGCCGCAAGAAAAGGCGGTAAAAGAATAATTAAATACAGTTTGGCTTTCAGCCCGAATGTTTCTATAATACCTACAATCTAGATCTCAAGGATAGAAGCTTCTACAGTAAACCTTGCATGCATCCACAACTGCTGCAGCAAGCGTCTGACTCGAAGGAATTATCATCTAGGCGTCCCTATGTCTGGACAACTATATATATATAGCAAGAGGGGAAAAATAGATAAACGGGTCAGATCTCGAGTAGTGAAAATAATTTTCAAGTATATAAATGCTATATTTTAAAAAATACGTTATACCTCATATTTAAATTTGGTATCGCACTCCCTTGAGATACCCCTCAACCCTCTTCTAATAGTGCACACCTATCGCATACCTAACAAAAAGCCTAGTTAAGCTACCCTGCGTAACTAATTCGTTTCACCCAATCTCTAAAAATCCTAGTTAACCCGAGTATTAAGGGCTAAACTTCTACCTAGTCCCAACACTGCTCTACGTTCGTGCGTGGGGTGTCTCGCAAAGCGAAATCCAAACAAGGAACCCCCCCGATACACTACTACTTAGCAATGTCGATCGTCAAGATCCATTAGGCCCCCATTACATAATACATATGTATATACATACTCATATACTTATTTACATCATCATTCTCACTCTCATATACATATCACAATATACATCCGGATAGAATCTTTCGGAATGAGATTTAATCTATATTCATTTTTAATCTCTTTACTCTAGTCAGAGATATTTATATTCTTGTTCTCATACACAAGTAAGGTACTATACACACAAGTATAATAACCATCCCAACGAGCTATAACTCGAGGATGCAATCTCATAATGCCTATCCAAAATTCGAGTTTACTCACCATACCGCGGTAGTAAGCCAGACTCTCTCATGGTCATGGTTAACAAATACACAACGGTGGACGCGGTCATGTTCCCCCTGCGAGTGGAGTACACACATCACATTCGAATGCGGGACGAGATGACCTGGGGATATACTCACCCTACTTCTCAAGCCAGGGGATTCACCCACATCGTGCAACCTCCCTGGATTGCACTAGAGAAAATATATAATTTGGCTGCTCCAAACCTATGCCAAAGGAAAGCCCATGGAAATCAGCCTCTAAAATACAAATATATCAACCACACACACACACACACACACACATATATATATATATATATATATATATATATATATATATATATATATATATATATATATATATATATATATATATATATATGTATTCGTCTCATAATATATGGCTATAATCGCCAATCTCATATAGCGATAGCCAATAACCCCGAATGTTCCCATTCGTAATAGTATATAAGTATTCGCACACTTCAAATACTCAACCGATAAGTATTCTCTCACTCAATATATAACTCGTACCTTAATCACTTTGAAGGATTTACTCTCTCTGAATATGCCAATTCGTACTAATTAGTTAAGTGTACCATCGATTCATCTTAATTCCATAAGTATCGCACCACCTATAATGACCGTCCTCAATAGATGTGTCGGGCAACCGCTAAATCCCCTTTAGCCTATATCCCAAATTTCATCATATTCGCTTCGTAGTATTTTCTCACATGCAATTAGCACATAATTACATTCTCTATGTGCATAATTCTATACGTACGATCCCCCACCGAAATATCAACTTGAGTGTTACTTGCCCTAAACACCCTTAAATAAATAAGTCATTGATTCCATTTTCCATGAACATGAGGTTTACCCTTTGCTCAATTAATAATTTAGAGGTTCCCACTCTATTTTAGGAACCCCAAACCTTTATTTTTTTAATCCATTTATTTTCCTCGAAAATATATATTTAGTGCCACAAAATCTTAGCACCCTCCTAGCCCGTAAAAATAACCCCCAATGGAAAGATGTTTAATTCCTAAAGAATACTTATCTCCTTAAATAAATAAACTAGGAGAAAATAAATCGTAAATTTATCCCACATAATTAACCCTAAGCAAAATTGCCAAAAATCCTGGGCCATCGATCGATCGATCAACCCAGACAGCTTTTTCTCCGACAAGCTGTTTCGGCTATTAAAGCTTCCCCCAAGCTTTTATCTCCTCTCCCAAGCTCCTCCAGCCTCAATCAAAGACATATGCACACATAAAAAGGGTTCTGAACATCCTAGAACCCATAACCACCAATCAATTTTAATTAAATCCTAAGTTTCTCAAATTGGTTATTATTCGAGGTTTTCTCGTTTAACTTCTGAAAACCTGTTTTGATTCACGAAAACCCAACCCCAAAATTGTCTTATTTGTTATTACCAAATTATAATATGAGATTTATGCTCAAAAGGAAATAAAGCAAGTAAACACTTGATCGTGGATGAAATCCGATGACCTCAAGCCGAATCTAGCTGAGTTTGGTCGGAACCTCGCTTTTCTTCCTCTTTTCTCTCCTCCTTTCCTATCCTCTTTCTTTTCTCTCTTTCCTTTCCTTTCTTTTCCTCTCCCGTGCCTTATATAGGGATAAATAAGGGTTTATCCCATTAAACCTAAAAATGACTCGTTTACTCAATTGCGAGTTCCTTTTAATCCAAAAATATTCGGAACTCAATTACGACCCCCAGATACTCTATTCTGACTATCTTGGCCATTCTGAGACCAATCGTGCACTCAAAATCTCCATCCGAGGTACTTGACCGAAAATCTCTAATTTAACCTAACACAACTTAATGCGGGTTTTCCCATTAAAATATTATCATCTGTCTCTTTACCCAGCTGCGACATATAATTAAAATACTCCAACTTATTTACTTAATCCCAAAAGTAAATATAACACCAATCGAAAATCATCTAATCCTTGAAAACTCCAAAAATTACTATTTATGATAATTTCTGAAATTCCCAAATTACACTAATTTATGAATTTTAATTATCCCCAAAAATATGGGGTGTTACAAATGGTCACGGCCAAAGTCCCTGACCAGGAATGTGTGTCGCGGTCAAGGGTCGTGACCATTTCGAGCATGACCATTTTCGTGGGTCACGGCCTAAATCCTTGACCAAATTAATGGTCACGGACCTTGGGTTCACGGAAGATGGTCACGGACTATAGCCGTGACCCATACATACAACTAGTCAAAACCATCCTTTAATATGTGTGAAAGGTCACGATTCTGGTCACTGCTCATGTCTATGATGCATGCTTTAATATATGGTAATGGTGATGGATCTGGTCATGCACAAAGTCCATGACCCATCCTTCATAATATGAAGCTCGTACATAAGAGGTGCGATCTGTCAAAATTTTATTTTTGTCATATGTGAGCCAACACCTCTCGTCCTCTCCCTTTTCTCCTTTACAAAGGTCTGACCCAATGCATTATTATTAAGGTAAAAGTCAGCATTAGGTTTCGAATCTGACTGACTACGGATGACCTCTATTGATTCTAGCGTCTGAGCCAACTAAGGTGGAAATTTATTATCTTTGTCCCATCGAGCATGAACGAATAAGTTAGAGTGATTTGGTTTTTACCCGCATCTGGACCATATTTTGTCCTACTCGTCCATTCATTCTTCAAATCCTCATATGATTTGGATCCTAGCCTATGGATATCATTTTTTTGTGCCCTACCTTTTTGTTTTGCTCCCTCTGGACCAACTTTTTCTCCTTCACCTCATTCTCCAAAAACTTATTCCACTGCTCCAGAGAAATTTCAACATTGGGAGACACTCTATCTTTCAAAGACAATAATTAGAGCTCGCTGCCTCCTTCGGGAAATGTTTCTTCTGAAGGTTTCTCCTATATGCCCTCAATGATTCATCAACCTGAGATATAACCTCATTCTTGGAATGATTAGAAAATGAGAAATACGTACAGAGTTGATCGTATACGTCATCTTTGATGGCTTGGTCGGTTCCAGTTGTCTGGTCCGCCAACTCCCACATTTATTTTTCCAGTGCCAAACAATGGGCTTTAAATTTCATGACATCATTCCTATCACCTGTCTGGCTATTCATGAGAAGGAAGAACATAATGGGATTTTTTTTATTGAACGAGAGGCGTCAACAGCGTTGTGTATTGCTTCGGTGTTGATAATGCTTCGGTGTATTGATTGAGTGAGCAGGGAACCATTGGTGGAGTTGTGTATTGCTCATTCATTTGTGTTGATAATGCAAGTTGTGTATGATATAGTGAACCTTGTTGCAGTGTCACCTCGGCACTTTGTACCCTTGGGTTGTTTCCTCCCGACATTATCTATAAACATGAAAAACCATAAGTGAATAAATAATTATAATAAGAAATTATAACTAATTATTCAAGATTATGACTATATATATATACCTTTTTAGAGTAAGACTTTAGAATATATTCAATGTGTCTAATCTCCATCCATTTGGTATTAGTTTTTAAAAACCTATGAATTTTTGCCCGTGGCCAATTAGGAGGAAGGGTATCTATGATTGATGTCTATATATCCGTGACATGAACTCCGAATCCCATCATTTTTAACTTGTTGGCAAGATTCAATTTAATGTGCATATGGTGCGAGACATGACAATATATGTCCATGCTCTTTATACGCAGTTGTATCCATAACGGGTGGATTTTTTTCACCTTATCCCACAATGTAACTATGGTCAGGGCTACGTCAGGATTATATGTGTGGAATGTATTTTGTAGAACGTCATGCCAATTTTATGGTAGGGAAAATAAAATACAATCGAATAGGTAATCTTGCTAGAGATTAACTCCATGATTTATAGGGTATTTAAATTCTTCGATCTTTTTATTTCCATACCTATAAATAGGAGTACCCTTTAAATGACTCTCACTAATAAAAGAGTAACGTGTGCGGACCAATTGCAACCTCTCCAACTCTTGTTGCTAGTGATTATCACCGTGCCTCATTTTTCCTGAGAAAAATGTACGAGGGCATGAATATGAGTCCTACAGTTATGTAACAACCCAGATTTTTGAGCGGCTATTTTATATTATTTTTCCCGATGGGCTAATTTTATAAAATAGAGGAAGTGGGAGTAAATATTATTTCCCGTGAGATTTAGGGATAATATTTACTATGTTTTTGTCTATTTACTGTTATGAGAAGGTAAATAGCATTATATTGTGATATATTGTGTCGTTATATGTGAAACGATGGTTACGACTTGTACTTTAAGTTGGGTAAAATTAATGAAATAAAATGAAATTGGAACATAAATTTTTTTCACATATTCCCGAATGCCAAAATAGAGGGTGCGGTTGTTTTTAGTATAGTCGAGATAGTCGAAATAAGTGCCAAGTTGTATTTTTGAGTTTCGGGCACTTTTGGGGTGTTATGAATTAATTATGTGGATACGAGTCATTTTCATTGTGTATTAACACTTAAAAGAGGATCATTTATGTTTTAAGACCCGGTTAAGTCTCCCAACCCTTTTATTTCCCTTATCTTGTGTTAGAAGCCAAGAGAGAGAGAGAGAGAGAGAGAGAGAAGAGAGAGTTGGGAGAAATGAAGAGAGAAATAGAGATAAATGGAGATTTGAGGTCGGATTTCGTTGCTACTAGAGGAGGATCCGAGACTACAAACCTCGAGGCAAGTTTCTAACTTGCTAGATGTTGATTTAAAGTGATAAATTGCATATGTAGTTAAGTTTTGGAGATTTAAACCATAAATGGGTTCTTTGTTGATTTTGTTTTTTTAACCCTTAAATCTTAGTTTTAACTTGATTTGAGGAATAAATATTAGTTAGTAATTGTGTAGAAATGATTTGGGAACAACTATTGTTGCTAATGTTGGAAGAAATCAAGGTTTGGGGTTTTGGGGATTTTAGGGTTCATACAACCCGTAGCCCAAACTGGGCAAATTCCCAGGGCCGAATCGATTCGACTCCCAGGCGAATCGATTCGGTTAAGGGGTAGGTTACAGGTATGGGAGACTGAATCGATTCGGGTTAAGATAGAATCGATTCGGCTATTATAGAATGTCAGTTTTTGCTCACCGAATCGATTCGGCTTTTAGGTGAATCGATTCGGTTGCCCTGTTTTTGTGAGTTTTTCCTAGTTTGATTTTTAGCCCTTTTTCTTTTAGGTCCAAGGTTTAGGAACCTTCCTTTGGGAAGTAATGGGGAGTCCTAGAGGGATGTTTTGGGTAGAATAATGTCCTAGGATAAAATGGGATATTTGGGCTTACCCCGAGGGCTAGCTTGTATAGGTTAATGTCCAAAAAATATAGGAAGTTAACCTAAAGATAAATCGGAGATTGTATGTTATTGTGGAAACTTTTGAGAGTCTATATTTGGTGAAGACTCACTTTGATGGTTTATGAAATTACATAAACTTTTGGAGACTAGTTGAGGATGATGGCACTTCGGGTCTTAGGTCATTAATAAAATATGACACTAAGAATAAGAAAGACATATGCTAATATGTATTACTAAAAGAAATAAGTACAAATGATTTTAAGAATGTAAAAGTGAACATTTTCAAAAGGAAAAAGTAATGTTTTTCATAAATGTTAATTTATGATTACACACCTCCCTAAATCGCTATCATAAGGGAAGTTGCGTGCGTATGGTGATGCCCCCTGGCTAATGAATGCAGGGTGGATATAGTCCTAGGCCATATGGGAATTTGTTTTACTACACTGGTTAGGAGATTCTGGGTGTGGTCTTGACTTTCCCGCAGGCATATGGCCGCATCCCGGATGGACGGTCTTAGATAAATTTAGGGGCATGTCCAGTGGAGAAACTCGGAGGGACGATCTTAGATAAATTTAAAGCAATCCATGATAATGAATTATCTTTAATTACATTTCCCAGATGGAAGAAGGTAAATGGGATATATGGTTTGTCTTCGGATACATTTCCCAGATGGAAGAAGGGAGATGGAAGCATATGGTATGTAAAAGTATTTTTATGTTAATAAAAATGACTTTTGATTACACTTTCTGGATGGAAAAAGGGAAGTGGGATTTTATGAAAAGGGATAAATCATTTTTATGATAATAAAACTTGCTTTAAAAATGTATTTTCCTGGATGGAGGAAAGGAAATAAAATTGGTAAAGAAAGTTTTATAATGAGATTGAATTGCTAAACATTTGATAAAATGTTGTACCATTTATATATATTCCTTAAGAAGAAATAGGAATTGTGCCTTAAGAGGGTGAATGAAATTGGTTATGTGTATATAATTAGATTTGTATGTATATTGATTACGTGATGAGGGTCTAATGGATCTCGACGATAACCATGCCTAGAAGTAGTGTATCGAGGGGGTTCCATGTTTGGATTTCTCTTTGCGAGACACCCCACGCAGGAACTTGGCGTAGTGTTGAGACTGGGGAGAAGTATAACCCTCAGTACTATTTTTCAGGGAAATTAAATTAGATGATAATATACATAAATATTGTACTTAGGACTAATGGATCTCGGCGATCAACCTTTCCTAAGTAGTAGTGTATCGGGGGGGGGGGGGGTCCTTGTTTGGATTTCTCTTTGCGAGACACCCCACGCACGAATAGGGCATAGTGTTGAGACTGGGGAGAAGTTAGACCTTAGTACTTGGGTTAACTAGATCATTTCACGATATTAAGCTAGGTTGTGCTTTTAGATTGAGAGGCGAGAAATATTATGTTAACTGCGAGGGAATTACGCACTTAACTGTCATGCATTTTAGTCACATGGGAGTCATATCAAACCGGGCCCTGACCCGTCTATATTTCTTTGTTTCTTCATATACTCTTTTCCATACAGGTGCTCTACCTCATGGACACCCGTATTTACATTTCCATTCCGGTTGTCATGGAGCTACGGCATATTGCAGATGTTGTAGGTTATTTATATTAGACGCTTCTTTCCATTGTACTCTAGTCATGCTCAGTTTATTTATTTGGGCGTGTGGCCCAAAGCATTGCACACATTTATTATAATGTAATATTTAATGTGTAATACTCGGTGTAACTAATTGTATTGGTCTGTTCGCCGACAACTTATTCAGTGATTATTTATTATGTTGTGATTCTTTATTCGTTGATTTTTGATATCCACCGTTTTTGCAAATGGGATTGTCTAAGTGTTTTTCTTTTACTTATAAATTCTTTTTAAATTTGACAGTCCGTTTTTTAAATGATTGGTGGTTATCTCATACTATTATTTTAATCGACAGTGATGCTGAGAATGGACCATCTATGATTCTTTTGATTATTAGAGTATTGGGATGGCCAACTATAATTTTAGTTGGCGGGTTGTCACAGATGGTATCAGAGCATTAGATTCTAGAGTCCTTAGGAATCTGTACGAACATATTTTTCTTTCAGCGTTAATTCTGATTTGATATAGAGCCCTAAGATTATGATTGTTGATTTCTCTTGTGAGATTTCGTTCTCCTGCTAAGATATGAGAACCCCGAAAATCTTTTGCGCGTTCGTGTGAGACTCGTAAGTCGTCAAATGTAGGGCGTCAGGGATGCCGTTGCGAAGGCATCATTATATGGGATTACTAAGAATTATAAGTTGTAGTCGGGGATAAGGGACGATTTAGAGGTCGCTCCCTCCGTAGCATTATTTTAGTATTGCTACCGTGACTACTGAGCATGGTAGATAGAGTTCTCCAAGTACCGCTGCCAGTTGAGAGTGGTGCTAAGCTTGGGATTCCATGCGATATTAAGTTGGAGATTAGGGGTCCTTGATGAGGACCACATGTTGAAGTTTTATTGGATAGAGGAAGTGTAGTCTCATTCGGTGAGAACATAAAGCCTCAGAGTTTTGGCCTAGAGAAGGGTATAGAAGTGCCCACGTGCAAAGATTGAAGGAGAAAAATCTTTCACCCGTTGGTGTAAAATTGATATGGCGGATATGGTAGCCGCCTTATTTTTGTGGAACGGGAAGTTTCGATAATAGAGAAACCCGTTAGATATTTTTAACAGCAAGTTTCTCTGGGATATCAGGAATAATGATAAAGTAGATTCTCAAATATTCATGCGAGGTTCGATCAGAGGCCGACTGTGAATAAAGGGTGTTATAGTTAAGGAAGCTGTGCACCAAAATAAGGTTAGTGTAAGGGAGAGAGATTATTTTAATGGAAACGATAGGCTCACAAGCAAGTGTTGCTAACACTTTTGGAAAAGTAGTGTTCGTGAGACCCCATCGGTGGACATCCACCCGGGGAAGACTCACTGAGCTATGGCAGGAGAGGTTGGTAGAATGTTCTCTTTGCTAAAGAAGTTAAGGGAACTACGTGAGAAATCGCCAGAGAAGCTAGAGATGGAGTAGTATTGTATTAACCCTAGATTCCGGTGTGTATATTGAGCTTGTGGTGGTAATTATGTTATTATACAGAGTACCCATATGGCTTGCATGGTAGGGAAGTTCTATATTTTTCTTCGCTCGTTATTAAGTGAGTGGGGATATTTTAGAGGCACATTTGTGGTATGTGCCACTCGTATTGTATGTAATATGCGAATCGAGATGTTCTTGGTTGGGTTGGTTCGATAGAAAGAAAATAAATTGCGAGTCTATTCTATCTCTAGTTACAGAAAGGACTAGTTGTTCTATAATATCTCTCTTGGATATAGGTTGAGACATTTTAGAATTGGTTTACGGTACGTAGGTAGTTTTCATTTATTGTTTTATTTATTTTATTTGGTTGGTTACTTGCTTTGCCTGTGTATGATGTTGCTTTATCTCCACGACCAACAAGTTAAGGGGATTGTGTCGGAGGGGTTCCTTGTTTGGATTTCGCTTTGCGAGACACTCCGCGCATGAACCTTAACGACGTTGGGAGTGGAGAGATGCCATATTTATTTTCCTTTCTTTTCTTTCTTTTTATGGTTGAGTGCTAAATTGGAAGGTTGAGCCGAGAATCACATAAATGAGTGATTAGAGGGCTAAGTTGATGTGCGATATATGAGCACTGCGATAGTTTTTCCTCTGATCGATGTGGGGAAGACTATGGTATGAAAGTCGGATAGAGATTTATGATTATGCTTTAATGAGAAGGCTATTTATAAAAAGATGTATGTATAATTGGGATAAAGCAATTGTGGCATCTTACAGAAAGTAAATGCCTCAATTGATTATTATGGTAAAACATAAAAGTAGACGTGCATAGTTAGAGTTACGAGTTAGGACTTTAGCGGTCCCGATCATGTGTCTTCAATCGTTACTTCTCGATGACCGACGATGCGAGGTAGTAGTGTAACGGTAGGGTTCCTTGTTTGGATTTTTCCTCGGCAAGACGTCCCACGCATGAAACCAAGCTAATATTAGAAGTCGGGAAATGTCTTGGACACTAGGGGCATAATTAGTATTATATTTATACGACTTCAATAGGATGTAGATCGACTTTAGGATTTTTAGAACGTAAGGCCCTTAGGGCGTGCGATATTTGTTTTAGGAAGGTGGTAGGGAGTTGACCACAATAGGTTTCTGGGTTAACTCTAAGTGGGATTAGGTCCCTAGAGCGAAGAGGTATAGGATCTCGAGTGATTCGAAATGCCAGGCCATAGAAGGTGGGGCCTCTCTCAGATAGAGAGTTACGTTGGTAACCTATCTTTCGGGGAGTTAAAAGGATGAGTTGACTTTTACTCCTGCACTCGTGTTGTTAAGATCGAGAGTGGATTTAATGAACGAGTCTTTACCAGGAATGGGAAGTATTAATACGGGAGCATGGACTCGTGGTTTATGTGTCTCATAGACTTAACCTTCGTGAGAAGTGTTATCCCTCGCTTGATTTAGAGTTTATAGCGGTAGTATTCTCCCTTAAGAAATAGTGGCACTACTTCCTGGGCAAGAAAATTGGTCTTTTCATGAGCAACAAGTGGAGTTTGTAAAGGATCAATTGGATATTACCTTTCTCTAAGGGAATGCGGATGGTAGAGTAGGTGCACCGGGTAGAATACCGTCGGAGAGTAGTGGAGGCATGGAATGCCAAGTAGAATGAGCTTAACTGAGGGGATGCTATAGTAGGAGCGTTCATATCCATGGTTGATCGATTCACCTACTAGTATGAAGAGACTAGTGGTGGAACGAGGATGATGGGAGTAGTAGCGTTTATGGACAGAACTTCCGTACAATAGTTCGGATTGTTTTCTATAAGTATGGGGCCGTGTGTGTGGCCTAGTGTAGTTGGCTGTGTGCCTTGTCTGTTCGTTGGAATGGAAATAGCGGACAGTATATTTCTTAGACTTGGAGTGGTCCGGGAACATTTCTTTAAGGATTGGGCTCATTAAGCCATATGCTTTCAAGGGCTCCGCCAATGCGAATAGAAGTTAGTAGTGTTGGGGTGAGCAATTATAAGTTAGTATAGTTATCCCCTAGTAAGGGTGTAATGTATTTCGGGAAGTGAGGAAAATTGTGCCGAGATGTGTAGGTGTCTCCATCCATAGTAAAATGGTAGGATCGATAGTTCAAGAGGAACAATTTGGTGCTATGTTAGAGCACGATGTTATGGACTAAGATCGAATAGTAATGACTTTAGTCTGAGTCCTATGGGGACACCGCGCTGTCGAGGGGTTTTCTATAATGATAGCACGATAGTTTGGTATAATATACCCTTGTTATGATTATGGGGTACGCCTGAATCTTGAGGGAAAAATTCCCTTCTAAGGGGGGGAGTATGTAACGACCTAGGTTTTTGAGCAACTATTTTATATTATTTTTCCCGATGGGCTAATTTTATAAAATAGGGGAAGTGGGAATAAATATTATTTCCCTTGAGATTTAGGGATAATATTTACTATGTTTTGTCTATTTACCGTTATGAGAAGGTAAATAGCAATATATTGTGATATATTGCGTCGTTATATGTGAAACGACGGTTATGACCTATACTTTAAGTTGGGTAAAATTAATGAAATAAAATGAAATTGGAACATAAAATTTGTTCACATTTTCCCGAATGCCAAAATAGGGGGTGCGGTTGTTTTTAGAATAGCCGAGATAGTCGAAATAAGTGCCAAGTTGTGTTTTTGAGTTTCGGGCACTTTTGGGGTGTTATGACTCAATTATGTGGATACGAGTAATTTTAATTGTGTATTAACACTTAAAAGAGGGGAATTTATGTTTTAAGACCCGGTTAAGTCTCCCAACCCTTTTATTTCCCTTATCTTATGTTAGAAGCCAAGAGAGAGATAGAGAGGAGAGAGTTGGGAGAAATGAAGAGAAAGAGAGAGAAATGGAGATTTGAGGCCGAATTTCGTTGCTACCGGAGGAGGATCCGAGACGAAGAACCTCGAGGCAAGTTTCTTACTTGCTAGATGTTGATTTAAAGTGATAAATTGCACGTGTAGTTAAGTTTTGGAGATTTAAACCCTAAATGGTTTCTTTGTTGATTTTGTTTTTTTAACCCTTAAATCTTAGTTTTAACTTGATTTGAGGAATAAATATTAGTTAGTAATTGTGTAGAAATGATTTGGGAACAATTATTGTTGTTAATGTTAAAAGAAATCAAGGTTTGGGGTTTTGGGGATTTTAGGGTTCATACAACCCATAGCCTAAACTGGGCAAATTCCATGGGCCGAATCGATTTGGCTCCCAGGCGAATCGATTCGGTTAAGGGGTAGGTTACAGGTCTGGGAGACCGAATCGATTCGGGTTGAAGACCGAATCGATTCGGCTATTACAGAATGTCAGTTTTTCCTCACCGAATCGATTCGACTTTTAGGCGAATCGATTCGGCCTAAGGGGCGAATCGATTCGCCATTCGGTTGCCCTATTTTTGTGAGTTTTTCCTAGTTTGATATTTATCCCTTTTTCTTTTAGGTCCAAGGTTTAGGGACCTTCCTTTGGGAAGTAATGGGGAGTCCTAGAGGAATGTTTTGGGTAGACTAATGTCCTAGGATAAAATGGGATATTTGGGCTTACCCCGAGGGCTAGTTTGTATAGGTTAATGTCCGAAAAATATAGGAAGTTAACCTAAAGATAAATCGGAGATTGGATGTTGTTGTGGAGACTTTTGAGAGTCTATATTTGGTGAAGACTCACTTTGATGGTTTATGAAATTACATAAACTTTTGGAGACTAGTTGAGGATGATGGCACTTCGGGTCTTAGGTCATAAATAAAATATGAGACTAAGAATAAGAGAGACATATGCTAATATGTATTACTAAAAGAAATAAGTACAAATGATTTTGAGAATGTAAAAGTGAAAGTTTTCAAAAGGAAAAAGTAATGTTTTTCATAAATGTTAATTTATGATTACACACCTCCCTAAATCTCTATCATAAGGGAAGTTGCGTGCATATGGTGATGTCTATGGCTAATGAATACACGGTGGATATAGTCCTAGGCCATATGGCCGTTTGTTTTACTGCGCTGGTTAGGAGATTCTGGGTGTGGTCTTGACTTTCCCGCAGACATATGGCCGCTTCCAGACGTTTGTTAGGTTCCCAGGTTGTCTTGTTTGATGGGCCCTGGAAGATGATAGCCATTTAGGGGCGCGCCCAGTGGGGAAACTCGGAAGGACGGTCTTAGATAAATTTAAAGAAATCCATGATAATGAATTATCTTTAATTACATTTCCCGGATGGAAGAAGGGAAATGGGAAATATGGTTTGGCTTCGGATACATTTCTCGGATGGAAAAAGGGAGATAGAGGCATATGGTATGTAAAAGTATTTTTATGTTAATAAAAATGACTTTTGATTACACTTCCTGGATGGAAGAAGGGAAGTGGGATTTTATGAAAAAGGATAAAGCATTTTTATGATAATAAAACTTGCTTTAAAAATGTATTTTCCTGGATGGAGGAAAGAAAATAAAATTGGTAAAGACAGTTTTGTAATGAGATTGAATTGGTAAACATTTGATAAAATGTTGTACCATTTATATATATTCCTTAATAAGAAATAGGAATTGTGCCTTAAGAGGGTGAATGAAATTGGTTATGTGTACATAATTAGATTTGTATGCATATATTGATTACGTACTGAGGGTCTAATGGATCTCGACGATCAACCTTGCCTAGAACTAGTGTATCGGGGGGGGGGGGGGGGGGGGGTTCCTTGTTTGGAATTCTCTTTACGAGACACCCCACGCACGAACATGGCGTAGTGTTGAGACTGGGGAGAAGTCTAGCCCTCAGTACTATTTTCCAGGGAAATTAAATTAGATGATAATATACATCAATATTGTACTTAGGATTAATGGATCTCGACGATCAACCTTGCCTAAGTAGTAGTGTATCGGGGGGTTCCTTGTTTGATTTCTCTTTGCGAGACACCCCACGCACGAATAGGGCATAGTGTTGAGACTGGGGAGAAGTTATCCCTTAGTACTTGGGTTAACTAGAGCATTTCATGATATTAAGCTAGGTTGTGCTTTTAGATTGAGAGGCGAGAAATATTATGTTAATTGCGAGAGAATTACGCACTTAACTATCATGCATTTTAGTCACATGGGAGTCATATCAAATCGGGCCCTGACCCATCTATATTTCTTTGTTTCTGCATATACTCTTTGTCGTACAGGTGATCTACCACATGGACACCCATATTTACATTTCCATTCCGGTTGTCATGGAGCTACGGCATATTGCGGATGTTGTAGGTTATTTGTATTAGACGCTTCTTTCCATTGTACTCTAGTCATGTTCAATTTATTTATTCGGGCGTTTTTCCCAAAGCATTGCACACAATTATTATAATGTAATATTTAATGTGTAATACTCGGTGTAACTAATTGTATTGGTCTGTTCACCGACAGCTTATTCGGTGATTATTTATTATGTTGTCATTCTTTATTCTTTGATTTTTGATATCCATCGTTTTTGCAAATGGGATTGTCTAAGTGTTTTTCTTTTACTTATAAATTCTTTTTAAATTTGATCGTCCGTTTTCTAAAATGATTGGTGGTTATCGCATACTATTATTTTAATCGACAGTGATGCTGAGAATGGACCATCAATGATTCCTGTGATTATTAGAGTATTGGGCTGGCCAACTATTATTTTAGTAGGCGGGTTGTCACTGGTTAAGGTTTAAGGGTATATTAGTTTGATTAAGGTATTGATAATGCAAAGGATTTTGAGTCAATGGGTGCAGAACCTGAAATACTCAATTAACTCCAAAATCAAAATAAATACCAAGCCCTAAATGCCAATACCCTTAAATAATGCAATTTATTTTAATCCCTCAATAACCACATTCAGTCAATACTAATAATTCTCAATTAATTTTAAACTCTAAAAAATTTCAAGCCCTAAATGACAATACCCTTAAATTATGAAATTTATTTTAATCCCTGAGTAACCAGATTCATTCAATACTAATAATGACAATACCATTAAATAATGAAATTAATTTCAAACTCTAAAAAATAATTCCCAATCAATGTTAAGAATACCAAAAAAATTTCAATCCCTAAATATAACATACCCAATCAAAATATGAAATATAGAACATCCCATTTTCTTGAAAAAAAGTATACACACATGCACACATACATACATAAACACACACACATGCATATACCCACGTACACACACGTATACACAGGTACACAGAAATACACATATATACACACGTACACACACATATACACATGTACACACACATACATAGAAATGCACACATATTCACACACATATATATTAGGGTTTAACACATAAATACAAAACATAGGGTTTACCTTTGAGATTGAGAGGGAGATTTGGGCCAAAATTAGGGTTTGAGAGAGAGAATGCAAATCGCCGAAATCGCATAGAAAAAGAGTGAAAGAGAGATTGACATGGGAAGAAATGAAATGGAGGCAGATTGTTTTTAGTGTAAGGACCCTGGTCACGACCTAGAGCCGTGACCCTTTACCATGTCCCTTATTTTTTTTGCACATTACCGTGTAGGCAACCATGTGGTCATGGCCCCCACATGTAACTCCCTATGTTTTTATTAATTAATTTAATTAATCAATTGGGATATGCGAGGAAATAAAACTTTGGATTAAATGGTCTTTGATGAATAAACATGTTGATTCTTATATTCGAGTAGCCAATTTTCAACCGAAATTAAATTAGTGTTATGAGACAATGTTAGAATGATTTTTGAAAATATTTTACAAGCAGGTACATTTTTATTGAGCTAAAGAATATTTTCCTAAGTGTAAAAGCGGTGTTTTAAAAATGTTAGTTTTGATGATGGGGTCGTTTAAACGACATCGTATGCGTTCGAACGACATAGCATCTCATTCAAACGACATTGTATGTCGTTCGAATGACAGAGGCGGTGAATGGATTAGAGACTCCTAATCAGATTTTAACTCTTAAACCCTTTAAATACCAAACTGATATGGGGCCGGGACTTTACAAGTCACTTTTCTCTCAAACTTTCTCTAGTAAGGTTCTCAAAACATATTTCCTCTCATCTTCAAACCCTAGCCCAAACTTTTAACAATTATTGAATGTTCAATTGGTGTTTTCTCAGGAGGAGTTCAACGTTCTACTTAGATTTTATCCAACTAATTTCAGGCATGAATAATCTATTCGTTTCCTTTAGTATTATGCGTTTTAAGTGTTGCCTAAACCTTAATTTCATGTGTTTCTTAAAATCAATTAGCAATCTAATTAGAGAAAGTGGACACTAAAACTCGGGGTTATTTTTATGAAATCTTTTAATACATAAAATATTCATAACCCATGGGTACGTAGGATTCATGAGTGAATTTTGGGTTTTTTTGGTTGTGACACCCCGCCTAATAAAATACCGGGTGATCAGTCGTATATCAAATTAAACAAGAATCTCATCTGGTTCATTCTTAGCATCACTGTCGAAAACGTTTTAAAACTTACTAACCACCTAATATTCAAAAGACATGGTGCCAAATTTTATCTTTTTATTTAAGACAAAACCAATAACATAATACGAATCCAAATAACCAACGTAACAAGAAAATTCATCATACCACAAGTCTAATAAAAATCCAATCAACATAAAGAGTAATGAAAGTCTCGCCGAATAAACCATCGGCTAACACCAATACCAAACCAACAAGCAAGAGTAATAACTCTCATATAATCTGAAAAGCAACTGAAATAAACTGTGAGCGAACATGCTCAGGATAGTCTGATAGAGATCCCTACACTAGGAACAGAAAAGCAGATGCGTCTATCCAAACCCTACAACATCCACACATGCTACAACTGCGAGTCCCTGGAACGAATATCAAGCCTGGCACCCTTGTGGTAGGATACCTAAAAGGTTTTGAAAATATTTTACAGCAAGGGTTAGAACCTAAAACATTTGAAAATATTTAGCAAGTGAATTTAAATGCAAGAAGTAAATATGCAAATGCTCCGCACATTTAAATTAGTGTCACACGCTCTCTTGAGTCTACCTCACCTTTTAACTAATGTGCACGCCTACTTAAACTGTAAATGACCCATATTGCTAACCCTCCGTAGCTAGTCCTATCTCATATATCTCATTATTTCGTACTATTCCAACTCGAGTGAATATCGTATACATTGTATAGTTTATCAATCACATTTGCTTATTCAAATCACTTCCTATTTAACGCCAGATAACATTCTCATGAGTTATATCGTTTATACCATTCACATCATGTATAGGAGTTATAAGTTACATTTCCCTCTAACTTATTTACATCTCTATTCAACTTAATACTAAATAACTATTTCACAAGTTATATTATTTATACATTTCACAGCATGTATATATATATATATATATATATATATATATATAAAATACCCATATATAAAACTACACTATATATACGTATAATTATATTATGACATTCACGCACATGTTGTTGATTCATAGTCATCCTCCCGATTAGGCACTCATCCAAAAAATATCTAAGTGCTATCATTACCGAGTATTCTCATCCACCAAGGATCCCTGACATGGCTCGTCACCTGAGTCAGAAAAATAACAATTCGTAAACGTACTGGAGGCGGCCATTGTTTCCCACGATAGTGAGACCGAATCATACCCAAAGTGTCTCACTCCTGAACCCGAACGTTATGACCTTGGGACTATACTCACATTCGCTAGCCAAGGGACTCACCCACATCGCGCAACCTCCTATGATAGACTTAGGGTGGGTATGATACCTTATAAATATTATTCACACCAATATTTATAAATCATATATATACTATACATCACCGCATATATATCAAGAAAAATATCCAGGCTACCGGTGTACTATGTCCATACACAAGCCTAAAGCAAACAAGTCTACGGTTCGACTTTATTCCAATTAATTATATACTAATTAATTTATCATTATTATTGTGGCACTCTACCAATCATTGCCTGAACTCTCTCTCTTGTCCGAAAGTTTCAATTTCCCCTTTCATCATCCAATTAAGCCTACCTACTCAATTAACAAGGTTTTAAATCACTCAATCATAAACCTTAACTCCGCAGATTAATAAATCCTCTACTCAATTCAAGGGTAATTACTTCACAAATATGAACCCTAAATTATAATAAATTTCATAAAAACCCATGCAGAAACTATATAACTTAACTTCATAATAGGTCTTATTCAGGGGAAAGAAAAATCTGACAGGGTATAGTTGGGTCGTTCAAACGACAAGCCCTATCGTTCGAACGACAGTGGCTCTCGTTTGAACGAGATACCATGTCATTCTAACGACCCTGGTATGACATTCTTTTCCAAACTGCCCAGAAAAGAAACCCAGAAATACAGTCCAGCATTAACGAATTTAAACCTCTATACTGAACAGGTTTCTGCAGTAAAACGCCCCCAAATCCATCCTAAGTTCCCTTTTTCTTATAACCATTTTAGCCCTAATAATCTCATCACTTTAATCATCAATTGCATCAATTAACAAACCATCTACAAATTTATAATCCTTATAAGGAGAAAACCCCAATTTATGCAAGAACTAACCCTAGAATTTCAATTGGATTACACTTCTTTTTATATAAATAGCAAGATACAATTTAATACTCAAAATTTAAACCACTTGCCTTAACCAAGATGATCTAGAGATTTGAAAGATGAGGTTGAATTGCAATTGTTTCTTCAAGATCCCCAAATTCACTTTTCCTTTGGCTCGTCCTTTTCTTCTCTCCCTTTAGTCTTGTTTTATGACTTAAGGATGCCAAACCCCTTACACATCTTGGGGTTAAAACACTATTCACATTTTGGGCCTATGGGACTTAAGTAAAATGGCACAAACTCTCTTTATTAAGTTCACACATGTGTAATTGGACCCCAATACCCAATATATGTATGTACCCACTCCTTTTGGACTAATTCAATCCTACCGGACTCAACCAAGCACTAAAAATTGTCATTCGAATTATAATTCCAAAACACATCCTCACTCGTTAACTTATTTTAAATATTACCACTTTTAAATATTACCATTAATTAATTCTCATTAATTAAGGATCACTAATTACCGAAATAGTTAACTAAAATGATTACCTAGAAATTACGAGGTTTTACATTGGTGTAGGTTGCATGTAGAAAAACCCTAGTTTTAAATTAAACGAATTTGGGGGAGTATAACTCACGTAATTTGTGTAGAGATAATGAAATTTGTATTTTGATGTATAAATGATGAAATATCGGTGTATTTAATTTAAATTAATTAAATGGGATTAGTTGGGTGTTTGTGACGATGTGAAAATTAAATTAAGATTTAATTAAATTGGAGTATCATGCGTAGTTTTGTACATTGATTAATCGTGCTTATTTGTGTGACCTGTTGGTACTATTTAATTGCCATTGTGACAACAGTTGTTGGTTATTTTTCCTCTCCCTATATTTTAGGATGCCATCTAGGTATGGGACTAGTGGTTAGGCCTTTTGATGATTTATGCCTTCTAGGTATGGGACTAGTGAATGTAGATTATTAAGACTTTATTATGTCGGGGGTGGGATTATTTTTGATACTTTATCGTCGTTGCGCTAGCCAAAGAATGGGACTAGGTCGAGGTTTATGTTAGAAATTTAACCTATACATAGGCTAGGACGTATTGATAACTTGGGGACCCTTAGGTATAGGACGAAGGGGTATTTTGAGGATCTCACATCGATTAAAAGGGTGGGGTAATTTATAAATTGTGAAATTGAGAATTAATTCCTAAGATAAAAACGGGTATTAAAATTTAGGGCAACATAATGTGTCAGGGACCGACAGTTTAAAGGGGCCAGTAGATGATTTATGTCATGTCGTGTGTGGAACCTTGTCATGGGGCGGGGTCGAGAGTTAAATGGATTAGAGGCAATTTGACAAGGGGAAGTGTGACACTTCGGTGGATTATCTCCCGGGGTGGGAGGACCGCCATAATAAAAAGTGAGAACATTAATAAAATTAAGTTTATTTAATTAAATTGAAATCGTGGGACTTGGGAACTTATAAATAATATTGGTGTGTTATTTTGAAATGGGTATCTCTGCGGAAAGTTAGTGATTTATATTTATCGCGATTAATTATCTCGTTTTATTAAAATACTCTATTGTGATATTTATTATGTATCATGCTACTGTCTAGATTCAAGGATCCAGACTGAGGGGAGTAGCGTGTATTCTTTCTTGGGGCTCTGACCTCGTGCGTTGACTAAATTTTTCCAGATAGTATTTGGAGAAGCTGCATAGAATTAATTGAATATTTACTTAGAGGTGAAGTTGGAGTTGCTCTACCTTATGTGTAATTATTTAGTTCAACTTTCTATTCAGTCGTATTTCATTATGAGACTTCACTTGGGTTTTGTTGGGCCATTCAGTTCCAAAGTTGTTATAGGATTTCAGTTGGATTATTCATAGTTAATTGTTACTCAATTTTAAATAAATAATTTTTTCATATTGGATTTACTTTGAGTTTAGCATGGAGATGGATCTTTTATCGCTTAGTTGGATGGTTTATCTTTTGGTATTGATTATCATTTATCTTGTGAATTAATTTTATATGTCGCACATCTGTCTCATGCTACGAATGGTATTTTATTTTATCGCGACTGACCCTAGAATTTAGTGGGGTGTGACAGATGGTATCAGAGTTTATTTAGTTTACACGTTATCGATCTTTAATTCCCTTAATTGATTCGTACTCCTTAAGATAGAGGGTCTAGAAAACGTGTTAGACATGTTTCCTGGAGATATATAATTTTGTGTTAAGGACGTTGTAGGCATTGATTTCAGAATTAGTAAGATTAATGTGAGGATCCTTAGAGTTGATTTTCGAGATGTTAATTACTTGGAAGATCATTAGTATAAATTTTCGGTATGTCTTATATCGATGCAGCGATGATATTTCATTTGAGGATTTACGTGTTACGAAGATTATCGAAAATATAATCGAGTGGTGATTTGCGAGAGCGCGTGGTCCATCGTTGCTTTAATAGTTATATATATATATATAATAATAATAATAAAGGAGGAGTGTTTTTTGGTCTCCTCCAACTGATGCTTCAGATTCAAAGTTGATGAGTTTGATTTTTATCAACTAGAGGCAGAGATTCAATGTTGAAAGTTTCGTCTTATACCACGTGGCCGCTGTAATAACCCTCTCTTATGAGAACCTATTTTATATTAATTATTAGGTATAGTAATTAGATATAAATTTTGGGTTATGAATTGAGTGCAAATTTAATGGAGAAAAGTTAATATTGACTATGAGTTTGCATATAAACCATAACTATGGGTGCATCTTGTCATGTTATGCTTATTAATATCATATGAATTAAAATGATATTTGGTTTAATAATGAGACTAAAACTTAAATTGACTTACAAAATGTCCAAATGATAATTTGGAGGACGCAGTTGATTCCGGAACGTGCGAGATAGTAAGATATTGTGCCATTATGTGTTTTGAGATTTTAGGCATTTTTGACTGATTATGCCTTAAATATGCAATTGCGTGTTATTTTATCACAATATCGATCAATTGAGTTGGGATTTTGGCCAAAGGCACGATTTATGTCTTGAGTAAATCATTATTCACCAAATTCTATTCCCTAAACCTAGAGAACTAAAGAGAGAAAGAGAAAGAGAAAGAGTAGAGAGAAGAAAGGAGATTGAAGATTTAAGAAGGATTCTTACTCCCACACAGAGAAAATCTGCATTTTCTACATTGAGGCAAGTTTACTACTTGCTATTTATGGTTTAAGGTAAATGATTTGTGTGAGAATGATGTATTTGATTATGGTTTACTAGTTTAGGGTTTGGATGTTGGTTGATTTTGAACCGTTAAAGGATAGTTGAATGATTGTTGATGCTGATGGTAGTGGTAGCAGCATTTATGTTGTGTGGGTGAGAATAAATGAGTTGGCTTTGGGATTTTCTTGAAAATAGGAAGTCTTGGTCTAGGTCTGCAGTGACCGGTCGACCGCGTTTCTCAGACCGGTCGACCGGGTCTTCGGGAGAGGGTACACTGCATTTCTTTTAAAGGTCTAAAATTATGGCGCGGTCGACTGCGGTCCCCTGACCGGCCCTGCCGAAATGAACTTTCTGCTTTTCTTCTTAGGCCAAATCTTGAGACACGGTCGACCGCGGTCTTGGGACTGGTCGACCGGTCCCCTGTTTTCTTCCCAAACATTTTATTTTCATTCTTTAATTTCTTCTTTTCATAGGAAAATAGGTACCTTCTTAAATGAAGTAAAATAGGGTCTTAGAGTATTAGTTGAGTTCGGTCGACTCCCTAGACTCGAAGGGGTTCATCTAGGGTTCCTGTCAAAAGGGGGTGGTGGATTTAAAGTAATGGTTAGGCATTACTTTAGTCATGTAGTTCTATAAGAGCCTAGTAAATCTTAAAGTCGAATTTGGAGACTTTAGGAGTAAATGCGAACTAGACCTCATTTGATGGGTTATCATAAAGTCCAAACAATGACATTTGGGAGAGATAACTTGGGAGTTTAAATATTCTTCGAGGTTATTATGATGATGTGAAGTACACCATAATGCATTTGATAAAATGTAAAATGGATAAAGTAAAACATAACTTACTTAATCATGAAATGGAAATTAATAAAATTGATGTTACACACCTCTCTAAATACCATCTTAAGGGAAGTCCGTGCGTGAGGTTAAGCCCCCTGGCTAATGAATGCAGGGTGGATATAGTCCTAGCCCATATGAGCGCTTGTTTTATATTTTTCTGCGATGGGTAGGAGATTCTGGGTGTGGTCTTGACTACCCCGCAGTCATATGGCCGCTTCCCGACGTTTGCGATAGGATCCCAGGTTGTCTTATGTTAGGCCCTCGAAGATGATGGTTATTTAGAGGCGCGCACAGTGGGGAAACCCGAAAGGGCGGTCTTAGAATCGTTATATACGTATTTATAACTATTCTATTATCAAGTTGGACTCGATGGAACATTAATGCCATAAAGAGCAAAGTATATGCCACAAATAGCATATTATTGAGATAAGTGCCATAAAGAGCACATGGTAATAATTGCATTCCTGATAAGGAATGGAATGAAGACGGAAATGAAAATGATGAAAGATGAAAAAGGCTTATAAGTACTTTTATTTCTTTGTATAATTGAATTTCATTTTTATAATCATTTAACTGTCTTAGTTCTTAAAATATGTTACCATGCTAGAATATCATCCATATCATCCATGCTTACCTGTCATTATTTTCATACCTGTCATTTATCTAGTGATCATATAAAAATCGGCCTCTGACCGGTTCTTCGTTTTATTGTGGTGTATGTATCTTCTACCTTCGTTCAGGTGTTCCGCCGCAAGGACGCCCGTAATGACTTTCTTTTCTCTGAGTCTTTTGCGGGGCTGTGACATTTTGCGGGTATCACGGGATATTTTGTGTAGACGCCTCTATTATTGTTTTCTAGCTAAGATCAGTTTTTATTCGGGCGTGTGGCCCAAGTGGTTGTAATTGTATAAATGATGTATTATGTAACACCTAAAACTTATTGTATATTGTATGGATTGTATCGACTGACATTTCATTCGGTCCTTCCTTATCAATTGGATTACATATATATGTTTGTGGGAGTTTCCACCCCCTATTTTTATTATGGGTTGTTGAAAGTGTTTTCTTTAAATTACAAACTAAAATTTTTGATAACCCGTTTTCTGGAATATTGTGTGGTTACTCCCGATACTCTGTATGATATTGTGATGCTGAGAATGATATCTATCCATGATTCCTGTTTCATCAGGGTATCAGGCTGGGCACCCTTTATTTTGGATAGCGGGGTGTCACAGATGGTATCAGAGCATCAGGTTCTAGAGTCTTTAGGATCTATGCGGACTTATCACGTTCTACCGTAGCGTTCTTTGATATAGAGCTTAATGTTAGGGTTGTCTTGTTGCTTATGTATGCAATCTTCTGCTAGATAGATTGTTTTATATAATATTCTAACTCTATCACTTCTCTATCTCAGATGCCGCCAAAGAGAGGACGTCCCGCTATATGAAAAAGGGTTGTCGAGGATGAGGTTGATCCTCCACCGCCACCGTCGGGGAATATCAATGCCGCTGATGTGGAAAATATTGTGGCCCATGCTGTTAATGCAGCGATGACTGCATTGGCGCAACAAATGCCACAAGCTCAAGCGAGGGGACAATAAGCACTAGTTCCTACGGGACCTTCTCAGTGGGAACGGGTAAGAGAGTATTTCCTAAAGGGTCATCCCCCAGAATTTGAGGGAGGTTCAGACGTTATAAAGGCAAACCAGTGGAAGAAGGACATGCAGTGCCATCTTAGGATGGTCGAATGTAGTGAGGAGAAAAAGAAAATCCTCATTACCTTTAAGCTTGTCGAATCGGCCTTACACTGGTGGGAGTCAATAACGACACCCGAACAAAGGGATACAGTGTCAATCACCAATTTTTGGGCTTTGTTTGATGGAAAGTATTTCCCTCCCGCAGTTCAAAGGGAGATGTAGAGGAAGCTTCAAGATTTTGTAGAAGGGGAGAGATCGGTGGCCGAATACGAAGAGGAGTTTACCCGATTAGCAAGCTTTATACCGGATGAAGTGACTCCGGAAGCGAAGAGGATCTCCAAATTTGTAGGAGGTTTGCACTGGTGAATAAAACAACATTTTCTTGGAAATCTATCTTTGGTAACCTTTGGGGACGTGATGAATGATGCTTTACTTCACTGTCAAGAGCATATATTATTTGTGCAAAACAATAAGAAGGCTGCAGCAATGGGGCAAGTGGTGAAACCGGGAAGTAATGGGATCGGAGGGGGAATATCTTCTTCATCCCAATCCTCAGGGAACAAGTAGAAAGAGAGGGATCCTCAGCAAGGGGATTTGTCCAAGCGTCAACGTTTTGGTGGGTTTAATGCTGGTGGCAATAATAATAACAGGCTGGGTCAAGGAGGACAACAACAACAGGGAGGTAGAGGTGGAAATGGAGGTAGGGGCCAGCAGGGCCGGGGTGCGGGGAAATTTCGAAACAATCAAGGTAGGAATCAGGAGAATGCGACTAATAAATGTTTCAGTGTGGGGAGTTGGGCCATTATAAAAGGTCATGTCCTCAGTTGGTTGGAGGGCATCTTCCTAGGGCTCCACAATAGCCGTATGTACAGTTTCTGCCCCAGGCACCTAATCCGATTGCTCCTCCTCAACTGGGGCAACTGCAGTATGGACGGGTTTACCATATTCAGGAAGCTATGCTTCCTCCACCCCCTTCGGCACCGCCAGCGATAGAGGGTAAGTTTTTCATTCATGGGCATATGGGTCGATACTATTTGATATGGGTGCTACACACTCCTTTATTTCTAGGAGTTTTGCTCAGACCACAGGTTTGATAAAATCTGCTGAAAGTACCTTCACTAGCGTTGAATCCTCTATGGGTGATGGTTCATTGATTTTCTTTGTTTGTAAAAATGTAGGGATTAATCTTGGCAACTTGTGTTTTGAGGCCGAATTGCTCGTCCTTGACATGGTCGGGTATGATGTAATATTGGGTATGAATTGGCTAGTGAAATACCGCGCGATAGTAAATTATTATGGGAAAAGCATAGTTTTTGCACTTCCGGGACAATAAATTTTCCTTGTTGTTATGCTTTGTATGGAAGGGAGTACGAGTGCTTATTTATATTCTATTACGGAAGATGCATGTAGGGATGTTGCGGTTCCCCTAAATTCTCTTCTGATTGTTAGAGATTTTGAAGATGTTTTCCGGGAGATACCGGGATTACCTCCAAGTCGGGAGATAGAGTTTGTGATTGATTTAATGCCGGGCACTCGACCGATTGCTAAAGCTCCATATCGAATGGCTCCTGTGGAGATGAGGGAGTTGAGAGATCAAATTCAGCAACTATTGGAGCAGGGATTTATTAGGCGTAGCACATCGCCATGGGGTGCTCCGATATTGTTTGTGAAGAAAAGAGACGGTTCCCTCCGGTTATGTGTGGACTATAGGGAGTTGAATAAAGTCACCAACCGGAATAAATACCCTTTTCCTCGCATCGATGATTTGTTTGACCAACTTAGGGGAGCATCATACTTCTCCAAAATCGATTTGAGGACGGGGTATCATCAATTGAGGATACGGGCGCAAGATGTATCCAAGACTGCATTTCTGACCCGTTATGGATCCTATGAATTCTTGGTTATGCCCTTTGGGCTAACCAATGCTCCTGCTGTATTTATGGATCTTATGACCAGGGTGTTTCGAGATTTCCTTGACCAGTTTGTTATTGTATTTATTGATGACATCTTAGTCTATTCTCAGACAGAGTCTGACCATGCTACTCACTTACGGTTGGTCCTGCAGAGATTGAGGGATCACAAATTGTATGCAAAGTTTGAGAAATATGGCTTTTGGTTGAAGGAAGTTCAATTTTGGGGTCATGTGGTGTCATCCCAGGGTGTATCTGTGGATCCTAGCAAGGTGATTGCAGTGAGAGAGTGGGGTCAACCCACGACACCTACTGAGGTTCGTAGTTTTCTGGGCTTGGCGAGTTATTACCGTCGATTCATTAAGGGTTTTTCAAAAATTGCTAGCCCGTTGATGAATTTAACCCGAAAGGGAGTAATATTTGTTTGGGACAGTTCATGTCAAGCTGCATTTGATGAGCTTAAAGATAGATTAACTTCGGCTCCAGTCCTTGCATTGCCAAAACTGGGATTGGAATACCTAGTCCTCACCGATGCATCTCTTCAAGGGTTAGGAGGTGTTCTTCAGCAAGAAAGACAAGCTATTGCTTACGCTTCTCGTAAGTTGAAGCCTCACGAAAGGAGATATTCGGTGCATGACTTAGATTTTGCCACAGTTGTCTTTGCCTTGAAGATATGGAGGCATTATCTCTTGGGGGAATAGTTTAGTCTTTTCACAGACCATAAATCACTGCAATATTTATTTTCCCAAAAGGACTTGAACATGCGTCAGCGTCGTTGGTTGGAGTTTGTGAAAGACTACCAATTTGATATCCATTATCATCCTGGAAAGGCGAACGTAGTAGCGGATGCCTTGAGTAGGAAGCCCGAGGGAGACTTAGCTAATGTGTGGAAAGCTAAGTGGAGAGAGCTCAGTCAGGAGGATGCGGAGGTGAGAGCATTCATTTCCGTGATGACCGTTACTCCTACGATTATAGCGAGAATTATGGAAGCCCAAGGAAGAGATAAGGGTTGTCAAGACCATATAAACTGACTGTTGTTTGAGGGAGCGGAGTCGTACTCGATTGGTTCTGAGTGTGGACTACGCTTTCATGGAATACTTATTATTCCCGAAGATGGGGGCTTGAGACGCGCGGTGATGGCGGAATCTCACGGTACATCCAGGTGGGGACAAGATGTACCAAGACATGCACCGTCAGTATTAGTGGGTTGGTATGAAGAGGGATATCTCGGAGTTTGTATCCCAATGCACTACTTGTCAGTTGGTTAAGATTGACCACCAACGACCGACCGATTTGTTGTAACCGCTGGAAATTCCATTATGGAAATGGGAAAGCATTTCGATGGACTTCATTACGGGCTTACCTAGATCACAGAGAGGTCATGATTTGATCTGGGTGATTATCGACCGTTTGACTAAGTCGGCACACTTCTTGCCTGTACGTACGGATTATGATACCGCTCGCTACGCCCAATTGTTCATCGAGGAGATCGTTAGACTTCAAGGGGTACCTTTAAATATTTTTTTCGACCGAGATAAAATATTTGTGTCCCACTTTTGGTGAAGTTTTCAAGAGGCCATGGGGACCGAGTTGAAGTTAAGCTCTTCCTAACATCCTCAAACAGATGGTCAAACTGAAAGGGTAAACCAGATGTTGGAGGATATGCTTCGTATGTGCATGCTTGATTTTAAGGGAGGTTGGGAACAATACCTCCCATTGGTTGAGTTTGCTTATAACAACTCATACCAATTTACTATTGGAATGGAACCTTATGAATCTTTGTATGGCCGGCCATGTAGGTCACCCACTTGTTGGTTAGAAGTGGGTGATAACAAATTCCTTGGACCTGAAATGATCCAAGACATTTCTTAAAAGATTGAACTTATTCGAAATTGCATTTGGATAGCCCAAGACCGTCAAAAGAGCTACGCCGATGCGGGTAGGAGACACGTGGAGTTAAAGGTTGGAGACCAAGTGTTGGTGAGAGTGTCTCCAATGAAGGGCATTAAACGTTTCGGGAAGAAAGGAAAGCTTACACCGCATTTTGTTCACCTTTCCCAGTTATTGCAAAATTTGGTCTCGTGGCGTATCAACTTGCTTTACCGGAGCCTTTGCAACAAATCCATGATGTATTCCATGTCTCCTCTTTGAATAAGTATAGAAGATGTGAGGGTGCCCTTTGGCACATCCTTTTTGAAGATATCGACTTGCAACCCGATATTTCATATGAAGAACAATCGGTTGCTATTGTTGAGTATGGGGAGCACAAGTTAAGGTCTCGTGTGGTGCCCTTAGTGAGAGTTCAATGGAGTCATCACAATGCGAAAGAATCAACGTGGGAGCGTGAGGACGAGATGCGAGGGAAATATCCACACCTTTTCTTATAAGGTACGCCTGAATTTTGGCGACAAAATTCCTCATAAGTGGGGGAGTATGTAATAACCCTCGCTTATGAGAACGTATTTTATATTAATTATTAGGTATAGTAATTAGATATAAATTTTGGGTTATGAATTGAGTGCAAATTTAATGAAGAAAAGTTAACATTCACTATGAGTTTGCATATAAACCATAACTATGGGTGAATCTTGTCATGTTATGCTTATTAATATCATATGAATTAAAATGATATTTGGTTTAATAATGAGACCGGAACTTAAATTGACTTACAAAATGTCCAAATGATAATTTCGAGGCCGCAATTGATTCCGGAATGTGCGAGATAGTAAGATATTGTGCCATTATGTGTTTTGAGATTTTGGGCATTTTTGACTGATTATGCCTTAAATATGCAATTGCGTGTTATTTTATCGCAATATTGATCAATTGAGTTGGGATTTTGGCCAAAGGCACGATTTATGTCTTGAGTAAATCACTATTCACCAAATTCTATTCCCTAAACCTAGAGAACTAAAGAGAGAACGAGAAAGAGAAAGAGTAGAGAGAAGAAAGGAGATTGAAGATTTAAGAAGGATTCTTACTCCCACACCAAGAAAATATGCATTTTCTTCATTGAGGCAAGTTTACTACTTGCTATTTATGGTTTAACATAAATGATTTGTGTGAGAATGATGTATTTGATTATGGTTTACTAGTTTAGGGTTTGGATGTTGGTTGATTTTGAACCGTTAAAGGATAGTTGAATGATTGTTGATGCTGATGGTAGTGGTAGTAGCATTTATGTCGTGTGGGTGAGAATAAATGAGTTGGCTTTGGGATTTGCTTGAAAATAAGAAGTCTTAGTCTAGGTCTGCAGTGACCGGTCGACCGCGTTCCTCAGACCGGTCGACCGGGTCTTCGGGAGAGGGTACACTGCATTTATTTTAAAGGTCTAAAATTATGGCGCGGTCGACCGCGGTCCCCTGACCGGTCGACCGACCCTGCCAAAATGAACTTTCTGCTTTTCTTCTTAGGCCAAATCTTGAGACGCGGTCGACCGCGGTCTTGGGACCGGTCGACCGGTCCCCTGTTTTCTTCCCAAACATTTTATTTTCATTCTTTAATTTCTTATTTTCATAGGAACATAGGGACCTTCTTAAATGAAGTATAATAGGGTCTTAGAGTATTAATTGAGTTCGGTCGACTCCCTAGACTCGAAGGGGTTCATCTAGGGTTCCTGTCAAAAGGAGGGGGGGGGGGGATTTAAAGTAATGGTTAGGCATTACTTTAGTCATGTAGTTCTATAAGAGCCTTGTAAATCTTAAGGTCGAATTTGGAGACTTAAAGAGTAAATACGAACTAGACCTCATTTGATGGGTTGTCATAAAGTCCAAACAATGACATTTGGGAGAGATAACTTGGGAGTTTAAATATTCTTCGAGGTTATTATGATGATGTGAAGTACACCATAATGCATTTGATAAAGTGTAAAATGGATAAAGTAAAACATAACTTACTGAGTCATGAAATGGAAATTAATAAAATGGATGTTACACACCTCTCTAAATACCATCTTAAGGGAAGTCCGTGCGTGAGGTGATGCTCCCTGGCTAATGAATGCAGGGTGGATATAGTCCTAGGCCATATGAGTGCTTGTTTTATATTTTTTGCGACGGGTAGGAGATATCGGGTGTGGTCTTGACTACCCCGCAGGAATATGGCCGCTTCCCGACGTTTGCGATAGGATCCCAGGTTGTCTTATGTTATGCCCTGGAAGATGATGGTTATTTAGAGGCGCGCACAGTGGGGAAACCCGGACGGGTGGTCTTAGAATCGTTATATACGTATTTATAACTATTCTATTATCGAGTTGGACTCGATGGAACATTAATGCCATAAAGAGCAAAGTATATGCCACAAAGAGCATACTATTGAGATAAGTGCCATAAAGAGCACATGGTAATAATTGCATTCCTGATAAGGAATGGAAAGAAGATGGAAATGAAAATGATGAAAGATGAAAAAGGCTTATAAGTACTTTTATTTCTTTGTATAATTGAATTTCATTTTTATAATAATTTAACTGTCTTAGTTCTTAAAATATGTTACCATGCTAGAATATCATCCGTATCATCTTACCTGTCATTATTTTCATACCTGTCATTTATCTAGTGATCATATAAAAACCGGCCTCTGACCGGTTCTTCGTTTTCTTGTTGTGTATGTATCTTCTACCTTTGTTCAGGTGTTCCGTCGCAAGGACGCCCGTAATGACTTTCTTTTCTCTGAGTCTTTTGAGGGGCCGTGACATTTTGCCGGTATCACGGGATATTTTGTGTAGACGCCTCTATTATTGTTTTCTAGGTAAGATCAGTTTTTATTCGGGTGTGTGGCCCAAGTGGTTGTAATTGTATAAATGATGTATTATGTAACACCTGAAACTTATTGTATATTGTATGGATTGTATCGACCGACATTTCATTCGGTCCTTCCTTATCTATTGGATTACATATATATGTTTGTGGGAGTTTCCTCCCTCTATTTTTATTATGGGTTGTTGAAAATGTTTTCTTTAAATTACAAACTAAAATTTTTGATAACCCGTTTTCTGGAATATTGTGTGGTTACTCCCGATACTCTGTATGATATTGTGATGCTGAGAATGATATCTATCCATGATTCCTGTTTCATCGGGGTATCGGGATGACCACCCTTTATTTCTGATAGCGGGGTGTCATAGCCGCTTACTTTCTGATTCGAAAGCCACAAAAACAATTGTCTTTCCCATGCTCAAAAAAGATTTTAAGAATTGATAGTACCTCGAGCCTCCCACCCGTCATTACTTTATTCTTTTCCACATGTCAGTATCCTCGCTGTTATACTTTCCCACACGTCAATATCCTCTCCCACATATCTTTTGGGAAGAAAATACTTCCACTCGCTCTCCTTATGTTAAAACTAATCTGCATCTGCTATTTTTGATGTTAGATCGCAGTTGAAGAAAGACACAAGTGTATGCTTATCTACACGATTTCTCACAAACACATGTTCTTTATGTTGAATCAAGCAGTTTCCTCTCTCCCGATGTTCATTTGCGTTGGGTTTTGTCTTGGGTTTCGACCTGATCTATGTTTTTAATCGTTTTGGTTTGAGTTGTTTTGATTTTGGTTTTGTGGTTACTAAAACAAAAACAAAGCTACAGGTAGTGCAAGAGGTTCTTCCCAAGGTAACAGTGGTGGTGGCTACTTCTGCTCTCATATCCGCTGTTTGCATGTTTATTTTGCGGATCTAAATTTTTTTGGATAAGATCGTACTAACTATGTAAAAGTTTTTGGTTAAGTATACTAACTACGTTTTGCTCTCATATCCTGACGCTTAATTTTTGCAAGTACTATAGGTTTTTGGTTTAACCTATCTAACTCGGGCCCTTTCTCTTATCTGAACTCAGTCCATTCTCTACTCAGGCCTTTAGAGATTTCAGGTATACTCTCTCAAACCATTTGCTTACGGGTTAACATTTTTTATTAAACATTACAGGTTTTGGTTGAGATCTCTCAGAGTTCAAAACATTGGATCTTGGCTGAAATTCTTTCTCTAATTTGTATTTTAGATTTTGGGGTCTAAATATTTTGGGTTCATATTTGTATTTGTATTATTTCGTTTCTAGATAAGTTATTTTTGTATTCATTTTTAGTTAGTTATTTTTCGATAAGTACTTATAGGAGTGCTTCTTGGGTTTTGAAAGAAGAGTTTTAAAATGGGGATTGGTTGCTAGGGGATCAAAAGAGTTTTGTGTTTGAATCTTGAAGCAGCGCGTGTGTCAAAATGATTTCGGGTAAACTTTCTTTCTCTCTCTATCGTGTGTGTGTGTGTCAAAATGATTTTTTTTGTGTTTGAATCGAAGTTTAAGTGTTGTGTGAGAATTAATTTTTTTGATTTTTGTGTTTGAGGATCACAGATGCATTTACCTATAGTGGATCCCTATAGAAAGGGATATGTTTCAGCAGTAGGTTATGGAACTTATGGGTTTCATTTTTTTACCATTCAAGATGTCTTCAAACTAAAAAAATTTATTCACGTAGACAAGGTGTGATGGTAACTATATTTAGCGATGGAAGTTACTTTGTTGTGTTGGAGTGTATTTGAGTTTGCTGTGTATCTTAGGGGTGTTGTGTATTTGAGCTACTGTGTGCGTGATCATTCATGATTTAGTCTTGAGTGTTTATTTCTTGGTATCCGAGTGTTCATTCAAATAGTGTTTACTCTGAGTGTTTATTTCAAAACTTGTGTGTTTGGTTGTGCTACTGAATGTGTATTCTTGCTTAAATTTTTTTCAAGGAGGAATTTTTTACACCACCACTTAATTAGTAAAAAGGAAAAGTTCTTACCCAAACAACAATGGCTTCCGCCAAAGCAAGAGAATCTAATGTAAAAACGAACTTGAGTTTTGTAAAAATCAACTAAAGGAAACTGACTTTTGGGTTTTAACTTTTGGGGTTTTACGACATGTATTTTGGTTACAGATCTATTATTTTGGGGTTACAACTATAATTTAATGAGTGTGATTTGATCATCCTAGATGTGACAGGTCTCAACAGTTACACTGTTATGGGCATCTTTTTTTAGAGGAAGAACAATTTTAAAGGAAGAACAGTTCTTTTTGAAAGGAAGAACAACTGCACTATTATTTTTAAAGAGCTTTTACATCTTTTCTATATTTTTCATTAACAATGTTACCCCCTTTCATAAAAATTATTAATGCGTTTATTGGAGGTTTTTAGTTTAGGGGTGACGTGTAACCCAACCTAATGTAATTTACCCATTGGAGAAATTATAAATAACACCGTAAGTATAATATGACTTAGAATGGCTTGATGGATGTGTCAAAGACATTGGAGCAAGTACTATCAAAGATATGTACCCTGCTATTTATAATAAACGTCATTTTTGTTGGAAGAAGCTGAAAAGATTTTGTAAAACTAATTTTAATTGCATATTTTACTTTAGATCATTTAGCTAGCACCGGGTAGGCGAAACACATATCATAATTTACACACGTAGCATTGGTGTGTTGTTGCGCATCAATACATTATAATAGAACTACACAACAATGATTATTTTTTTAATAAAACAAGAACACAACCCGATTAAAATGTGACCCAACACAATTTTTTTTGTCTAACGCGAGCACAACCAAAATAATGCGGTTTCACGTCGTGCGTGAAAAAAAATATTATGGCGTGCCGTGTTTTAATTGTGAGGTGGTAATGTTTGGTACAAAATAAGATTTCATGTCGTGCTATGGTTTAATTGGGTCGTATTTAGGTTAAGTAAAAAGATGATTTCATGTTACGCATTTTAATTTTGTATTGTTCGTGTTAAATGCAAAAAATATTTTGTTTTGTATCGCATTTATTCGGGTAGTGTTCATGTTGGGTAAAAATATACGATTCCATTCGTTTTTGTATGTTAGTTGGGCCATATTTTTGTTAGGGTAAAAAATATCATATGTCGTGTTTTATTTGAGTTGTGTTCAGTTAGATTTAAAAAAAGAATTTGTGTTGTGCAGTTATTAAATGAGTTGTATTTGTGTTAGGTAAATAAATATAATTTTATATTGCATGTTTTTTGGGTTCGTGCTAACTTTAAAAAGGATTTCGTCTCGTGTTATGTTTTTACTTGTTTCGTGTTAGGCAGAAAATAAGAACATACATAGGTAAAGACATTAGCTGCAAGCACCATTTAATAGTTGGAGGTATTAAATTATGAAAATATTTCTTAGATTTTTTTAATGCTGGGTTCATTTATTATTTTCACCGTGCTATCGTCGTGCCATCGGCACGGGTACAAAATATCATGGGAACAAATTTATTCATGTGTCGTTGACACGGTTATAAGCATGCTATAATCACCAATATACGGTAGCAAATTTATTACCGTGCCATCTGCATGGGTACATCCTAGTATATATATATATATATATATATATATATATATTGAGAGAGAGAGAGAGAGAGAGAGAGAGAGAGAGAGAGAGAGAGAGAGAGAGAGATTATTTTGTTGTTCGTGGGGTAGGTGCACGTAAGATTCGGTGTATGAACACCCAATTATGACATTTTACAGGTAGGCATATGTGAGCCTTATTTTATTTTGCACGATTACGATTTGCTGAATTTTGAGGATGAAATTCCTTTGCTAGTTGGGAAGTATGTAACACCTCGTGTTTTTATCAATTAATTTAATTAATTAATTGGGATATTCAAAGAAATAGAACTTTGGATTTAATGGTCTTTGATAAATAAACATGTTTATTCTTATATTCGAGTAGTAAATTTTCAACCGGAATTAGATGAGTGTTATGAGAAAATTTTAGAATGATTTTTGAAAATATTTTCACAAGCAGGTACATTTTTATTGAGTTAAAGAATATTTTCCTAAGTGTAAAAGCAGTGTTTTAAAGATTTTAGTTTTGATGCTGGGGTCGTTCAAACGACAGCGTATGTCGTTCAAACGACATCGTACGTCGTTCAAACAACAGACGCGGTGGATGGATTAGAGACTCCTAATCAGATTTTAACTTTTAAACCCTTTAAATACCAAACTGATATGGGGCTGGGACTTTGAAAATCACTTTTCTCTCAAACTTTCTCCAGTAAGGTTCTCAAAACATATTTCCTCTCATCTTCAACCCCTAGCCCCAACTTTTAACAAGTATGGACGGTTCAATTGGTGTTTTCTTAAGAGGAGGTCAACCTTCTACTCAGATTTTATCCAACTAATTTCAGACATGAATACTCTATTCTTTTGCTTTAGTATTATGAGTTTTAAGTGTTGCCTAAACCTTAGTTTCATGTGTTTATTAAAATAAATTAGCAATCTAATTAGAGAAAGTGGACACTAAAACTCGGGGTTGTTTTTATGGAATCTTTTAATATGAATAATATTCATAACCCGTGGGTACGTAGGATTCATGAGTGAATTTTGGATTTTGTTGGTGTAGGCTTCATGTATAAAAACCTTAGTTTTAAATTAAACGAATTTGGGGGTGTATAACTCACGTAATTTGTGTAGAGATAATGAAATTTGGATTTTGATGTATAAATGATGAAATCTCAATGTATTCAATTTAAATTAATTAAATGGGATTAATTGGGCGTATATGACGATGTGAAAATTAAATTAAGATTTAATTAAATTGGACTATCAGCATAGTTTGGTACATTGATTAATCATGCTTATTTGTGTGACTTGTTGGTATTATTTAATTGTCATTGTGACGACGGGTTCTTGGGTATTTTTTCTCTCCCAATATTTTAGGATGCCCTCTAGGTATGGGACTAGTGGGTAGGCCTTTTGATGATTTACGCCTTCTAGGTATGGTACTTGTGAGGGTAGATTATTACAACTTGATTATGTCGGGGGTGGGCTAATTTTTGATACTTTATCATCACTACGCTAGCTTAGACAAGAGACTAGGTGGAGTTTTATGTTAGAAATTCATCCTATACGTAGGGTAGGACGTATTGATAACATGGGAACCCTTAAGTATGGGACTAAGGGGGTATTTTGAGGATCTCACATCGATTAAAAGGCTGGGGTAATTTATAAATTGTGAAATTCAGAAATTGAAAATTAATGCCTAAGATAAAAATGGGTATTAAAATTTGCGGCGACATAATGTGTCAGGGACTGATAGCTTAAACGAGTTAGCGGACGATTTATGTCGTGTCGTGTGTGGAATCTTGTCTTGAGGCGGGTTCGATAGTTTAAACGGATCAGAGGCAATTTGATAAGGGGAAGTGTGACACTTTGGTGGATTTCCACAGGGGGTGGGAGGACTGCCATAATTAAAAGTGAGAATAATAATAAAATTGGGTTAATTTAATTAAATTAAAATCGTGGGACTTCGAAAATTATAAATCATATTGGTGTGTTCTTTTGAATTGGGGATCTCTGCGGGTAGTTAGTGATTTATATTTATTGCGTTTAATTATCTCGTTTAATTAAAATACTCTATTGTGATATTTATTACATATAATGCTACTGTCTGGATTCAAGAATCCTAATTGAGGGCAGTAGTGTGTATTCATTCTCGGGGCTCTGACCTTGTGCGTTGACTAAATTTTTTCGGATAGTATTTGGAGAAGCTGCATATAATTAATTGAAGATTTTCTTGGAGGTGCAATTGGTGTTTCTCTACCTTATGTGTATTGATTTAGTTAGACCTTCTTTTCGATCGTATTTCTTTTGAGACTTCACTTGGGTTTTGTTGGGCCATTCGGTTCCAAAGCTGTTACAGAATTTCAGTTGGGTTATTCACAGTTGATTATTACTGAATTTTAATTAAATCATTTTTGGAGATTGGATTTACTTTGAGTTTAGCATGGAGATGAATCTTTTATTGCTTAGTTGGATGGTTTATCTTTTGGGATTGATTATCATTTGTATTGTGAATTAATTTTATATGTCTCACATCTATCTCATGCTAAGAATGGTATTTTATTTACTCGCGCCTGACTAAGTTTTGTTGGCGACCGATGCCAGAATTTAGTGGGGTGTGAAAGATGGAATCAGTGCATGCTCTTAGGTCTCATAGGTTATGAGTCCATTTAGGTTCCACGTTATCGATCTTTGATTCCCTTATTTGATTTTTACTCCTTAAGGTAGAGGTTCTAGAAAATGTTTTACACATGTTTCCTCGAGATATATAATTTAGTTTTAAGGATTTGTAGGCATTGCGTTTGTAATTAGTAAGCTTAATGTGAGGATCCTTAGAGTTGATTTTGGAGACACTAATTATTTGGAAGATCATTAGTATAAATTTTGAATATATCTTATATCAATATAGTGATGTGATTTTATTTGAGGATTTATGTGTTACGAAGATTATCAAAAATAGAATCGAGTGGTAATTTGGGAGAGCGCGTGGTACGCCGTTACTTTAGTAGTTATGTGTGTGTGTGTATATATATATAGCGATATATATTGTTTTGTTGTTCGTGGGGTAGGTGCGTGTAACAACCCGAGGTCTTGGAGACGATTATTTATTTATTTTGGGAAAAATAAATATTATTTTATTTAGAGAATAATTAAATTGGCAATTAAGGTCAAAATTTGGAGTGTTAGAAAGAGTGTCGAATGGCAATTCTGAGGGTACCATTGTTTCCGGAAGGGTCGATAAAGTCGAAATGACTGTACTTGGGGTCTATTTAGGTTCCGAAATAATTTAGGACCGTTTGACTCGAATTAAAGTTACCGGGTCATTTAAAGTGTGTATTATCCTTTAAAGTGTGTATCTTGTGGGATAAGGCTTAAAATCCACGTGAGAATTCATTCTCACTTAATAGAAAGAGGAAAACCCTAGAGATAAAGAGAGAACAAGAAAGAAGAAGAGAAAGAAGGAGAAAAGGGAGAGAAAGTGGAGATTTCCGGTTTCCACGCGATCTCAAGGCGGATTTAGACCCTACGAACCCGAGGCAAGTGATTAAACTTGCTAAATAATTGTTGTGTACCAATTATTGCATGATTTATGGATTGATATTTTGGGTTTTAGGTTTAGTTTAACAAAACCTAACTTTTGGGTATAATCTTAGATTTAATATGTAGATCTTAGATTTAATGATAGAAATTAGTTTCAATGCATTCTAGGATGAATATTAATGTTATGAATATGGCTGGGTTGAAGATTTGTGGTTGAATGGAATTATATTGGGGTTTTTGAGAAGTTGGAGTTGTGTAAAAATGGAGTTTGGCCGTGGTACCTGTTAGGGCCGATCGACCGCGTACAGAGGGTCGATCGACCGCGCTTCCAGAATTGGGCACACTGTCTTCGATTATAGGCAAAATTAATAAACGCGGTTGACCGCGGTTTGGGCACCGGTCGACCGGTCCCCTGTTTTGGGTTCTAGTTTGAGAATTTAAGTTATCCCCTTCTTCTTTGGGTTTGTATGAATGGACTTCCATAATCAGAGTATCATAAAGAATTAAGTGATTATATAAGGGGATTATAGAGCTTAGAATCATAAGACGATATATGAGGCTAATTGATAAATAAATGACTAAATGAAAATGTCGGGGAGTTTTAGTGATTGATTTTGAGAAGTGAGAATCTAAAAGAGTATATCAATTTGGTGGAAAATCCTCAAAGTATGGAGGTTAGTATTTGAGGAATACCCATTGGAGATTTTGGGTATTTTATTATGTGGGGAAGCCCACTTTTATATGGGATTTTATTTGGTGATAATAACAATTTCACGATCTGAGAATGAGAATAACTTAGAGATAATGGATCTTAGGATCCAATCCCAAATGGGATAACTTCAAAGGTTCATAAAATAAATTGAACCATATTATGGGTGGAGAACCGCGTATGCAAGTTGAGGTTTATTAGGATCAAGAATATCCTTAACTTGAATTGAATTTTGAGACAATTCATTATTAGAAGCATCATGTGAGCTTCAAGTGAGTATTAGTATAGCATATACTAAGTGGGGTTATTGTGCGAGAATTGACGGTTAGTGTATCAAAAGAGAGAGATGTACTAAATAATGATATTAATCTTTTGCGCCTAAGGGCGTATAACGAATATGAAATGATGTGCATGTATACCTTATATAATGGTATATCTTTATTATGTGGGATGTATGTATACCTTATATGATGGTGTATATACATGTTAAGCATACCCCCTCCTTGCTATCATTGGGAAGTTTCGTGCGTAGAGGGTGAGCATTCTGACTAGAAAAGCAGGATGTGGATATTCCCCAGGTCATAGTCGTCCATGGTGGTCAGCAAATGACATTTATATATATACATTATTTATTTTGGGGGTGAGAGGTCGTGGGTATGTGTCACTCTCACTTGCCGGTTAGGAGCTATGACCGCTTCCCGGATGTTGTGTGCGTGAGTAGATCACGAGGTGGGTGTCGTTGAACCCCACCAGGTGGCCCCAGTTTGCTACGTATATGGGCTGATGGAAGATGATAGGATGTGAGCCTGCGTCCTTCAAGTTATAGCTCGGTAGGATGGTTGTTATTGCTTGTGTTTGTATTTGGGTGTCAAGGGCATAATGGACCTCAATGACCTACATTGCCAGGATTAGTGTATCGGGGGGGTTCCTGTAATACCCCGTATTTTTATGCTATATTAATTTGGGGATTTTTATATTAATTTGGGGATTTAGGATTTATTAAATTTAATGTGAGTTAATTATTTAATAAAAAAATCCGGAAATTAATTATCTTACAATTATTAACGTGACGAGAGTTAGTAATTATGGGAAATTTGTTGAATATTACTAATGAGCAAAGTAATATGTAATATTGGTTATATTGAATGTCACGAGTAGATAAAATGACAATTTTGGAAATTTGAGTCGGGACGCGCCCGTGTCGCGTCGGGACTAATTATTGATAAATAAAAGTGAATATTTTTATAAGTTGTTCGTATGGTCGTTTTGAGTGCGCCAACGCGTCCGGAAGGGTCGAGATAGTCAGAAAAGTGTACCCGGGGGTTTAGTTTGGGTCTCGGGGCGTTTTTAGGCCTAATTAGTAACCCGGGAGGGCATTTTAGTCATTTCACATTTTTGGGTAATTAAAACCACGAAATTATAAGAGGCTATATCAGATATCTGGGTTATCATCTACGGTTAGAAACTCTAAACACAAGTGACGGCCATAGGAGAGGAAGGATAGAGATCTCAAGGCAAATTCAAGGCCCGAAACTCACCCGTTTGCACCGCCGCCACCACCAACGCGTAGATCGCGAGACGGGGAACGCAACCATACCGAATTCGACACCAAACTAGACTTCTGAAAATCCCAGGAAAGTGTTTATCTTGCTTATTTCGTTGGTGCATCTTTCATATTAGTTTAGGAGTAATTAGAATGAGTTTTTATGGAAGAAACCTAAGATATGAGTTAGGAAATTGCATGTAGTGATGGATAATTTGATAATTCTGGAAACTCTTGCCAGGTAGAGGAATTACCCACGAATTTATGATGTTTAAAAGAAGAAATTTCTGCAAAAATGGATTGGAACCTTGATTTAGAGATTTCTAGGGTTCTTGAATATTTAAATGAATTATGGCATGATTAATCCATGTTTAGTGACGTAAATTGACATGCTTTACGTAGGAAATGTATTATATCATGTTAGGATGTTAGTAGTACAAATTTTGATGTTGTATAAGAAGGAACCACGAAATTATGATATTTATATGAAGAAAACCTTAGAGACAAATCATCATAAAGGAGGAAAATCGCGCTACAGGACCCCCGAACCGGTTCGCATGTTCCTCGAACCGGTTCGCCCCCCAAACCGGTTCGCCCTTGGGTTCGCAAAGGTTTGCTGGTCTGGGGTTCTTTTCTCCCATTCAACACTTAGATTTTTCTTCAACTTCAATGGGTCATAACTCATCAATCGTAACTCGGATTTGGGTGCCGTTTCTTCTAGTGTTCTCATTGTTCCAAGCTCTTCAACTGTCTAGTTGACTTCTTCTTCAGGAGCTGGCTGTAAAATTACCAAAATTCCCTTGAACTTGCCTTCTTAGCTTTTCTTTCATTTTCACGCTTTCTCTTTTGCATTGCTTGCATAATTAACCTGTAAAACCAATAAGAGAAGCACGAAACACGAAATACTTGACGACGAATATTAGTAGCATAACGTACGTTAAATCCATATGGGTTACATCACTCGGGTTCACAAATGCATTGAAATTAGGGGAATAAATATACAATATTTATGCCCAATCACGTGGTAAGTTGGAAAACCCCTTCGAATTAAGGTTAGAGACGAACCCTTATACGCGATTCTAATGATGTAGAAAATAAGGATAAAAGTCATAATTATGGGTAATGAGAGGAACCTATATTAATATGATAAAAGTGGTATTTATATCATTATGTATGCATATATTATATACATGTGAAAAACATGCCCACGCTACTTGTTATCCCTGAGGTTTCCACGCTGGGACAGTCTTATCTCGATGGGACCTATATGGGGGATATTGACTTGTACCCTAGAAGATAGATATCCTTGGTACAGGCTATCGATGTGATAGTTCAGACGGTCCTAAGAGACGCAGGCATGTGCCATCCTCTTAGAGACTTGGAATCTATTCTTCACCTCATCTTGTTTGTGTATAGATATCCTTGGTACAGGCTATCGCAGTGATAGTTTAGACGGTCCTAAGAGACGCAGACATATGCTTTCCCCTTAGAGACTTGGAATCTATGCTTCGGCTTAATATTGTTTGAGTATGTGTTAATACAATTCGAGAGTGATTCCGAATTTGTATTCCCCTTAATGTGAGTGATATGGGGTTTGGATAGTAGAGTATGCCCGCACCATAGTTTTTATTTGGGGTGCTGTTATGATATATATTTTACGAGTAGATAATATATATATATGAAATTCTGAAATCTGGAACTGTCTACTGTGATTTGATATGTAGGACATGGTTAATGACTCAAATTGTAAATACTTGTTTTGTGAAAGTATAATATGACACTGGAAAACTTTATTAATTAATAAAGTTAAAATGAGAACTTTGGTTACTAATTGAAATATGCTTTTCAAACAATTGAATCGTTAAATTTTGAATCCTGCGAATAACCTAAGATAAGTTAAACCATTGGCAAAGGATAGTGTGGTATATGACGAGATAGACTATTGGGAAGGTTAGTGCGATAGGTGTGCACATTAGAAGAGAGGTGAGAATTTCTCAAGAGAGTGTCGCACTAATATGTTGTTGCATTGGCCTGTATCAATTTAAATACTTGCTAAACGAATTTTAAATCAAACACACTATCGGGCTCTGACCCGTTTCTTTTTCTCTCTCTCTTGTATATATATGTATGTACTACAGGTGCCCAGCCACAGGGGCGTCTTACTTAGGATCCCTTGAAAGGAACGTGCTGCAGCTTAGGTGGAAGTTGCAGGCCACTTGCATAGACGACTTCGTTTACTTGATTCCACATCTATCATTCTCATTTATGGGGCATGTGTCTCCCTTTCCACCATTTATCTGTTTTATTGGTACATTTGTATTTCAGTTATTTCTAGTACTGTTACTATGGGATTTATTTCAGTATGGATGTTTTACTATAAGTTTTAAATGTTGGGACTTTGAATGTTGAATGTTTAAATTAATTGGATTATGTTCCAGGATATTGGGAGTATGATTCTTATTTACTGTTAATGGTGTTAATAATTAAATAAATGATTTCCTTTAAAAATAAAACTTGGAAGGTAATGTTTAAAAATGGTTTTGACACTTAGGTTAATTAATTAGGGTGTTAATTTGGAAAAATTTATTTTCACGACAGTGATGCTAAGAATTAACCAACTGTTCACCTTGATTTTAATTTAATAAAGGAGTGATCGCCTGGTATTTAATTAGGCGGGGTGTCACAGGTGGTATTAGAGCATCAGGTTCTAATGTCCTTTAGGATCTGTGCGGCTTATTATGCTTTCAGCGTTGCTTTCTTGGATATAGAGCCCTAATACTAGGAATGTTGAGTATATCTTTATACATTGGAAATTCGTGCTTCTGTGATTTGTTTATACGAATGATGAACTCATCCAAATTTACTTAAATTTTTAGATGGATCGTTAAGAAGAACTAGCTAAAATGATTAGGGGAGTCGACGAGCAAGGTCGACTCACACCTCAGGTATCCCCTGAGAGAATATCAACCGCCGAGTTAGCAGGTATCGTGGCACAAGCAGTTACCACTGCGGTCTTGCAGTATCAATAACGCAACACACAGCTCATGAGGGGGGGCAAAAGATCTAGAGATTACAGTCAGTCTGTCATGACTGGCAATAACAAGTGTGTCAAGATACAAAAATCGCGACAGCAGGCTCCTCAGGCCCGAAAAAGCCACGAAGGTAACGAATTGTACGGGGAAGCCCAAAAGCGTCAGGGTTAACAAAGACGGGGGCCGAGTGAAGTCATGAAGAGGTGTTTTAAATGCGGAATGTACGGTCATGAATGTCGAACTTGTCTGGATCAGTCTGGAAAGGAACTTCAACCCAACCAAAGAGAACTTTCAGGACTCTGTTATAAATGTGTACAATCGGGTCACAAGTAGATGGATTGTCCTCACCCTGACATAGTTTTTCTGCAAATTTCCCCTCAAGGCCAGCAAGACCAAGGAAAAAGGGAATCGAGTCAACAACGTGGTAAATTGAAGCAGTTTCAAAAGAGGAATAAAGTCCCAAGTCAGCAAGACCAACACCGACAGCAGTAGGGTCGGAGGGGGAGTAACTTCCGAGGTCGATGTTTTGAGTGTGGCAACCATGGCCATAAACGCCAGGATTTCCCAGAGGGTGTTAGGGCCCCACAGCAGCAATGTGCCCGTAATGATCCACAGGGGACACTTTTTCCAGTCGCTCTCCCAGCACCAGCTCAGGTACCAGCCTTACCAACCTTTCCAGTAGCTCCAGTGCAGCAGGGGCAGTTACAGTACAGACATATCTATAATGTACACCAGGCAGCAGCCCCACAGGCACCACCCGCGATTTGGGGTATGTTTTCTATCCATGGAACTTTGGGTCGAATTTTGTTTGTTACTGGGGCAACGCATTGTTTTACAACTACATATTATGCGAAGACCTTAGGGTTATTAACCACAATAGAGAGCACTGTAACGTATGTAGACTCACCACTGGGGAATGGTTCTTTTTTCTTTATATGCCGGGGAGTGGGGGTAAAGATTGGTAGTTTAGTATTACCTACAAACATGTTAGTCTTAGATATGCATGAGCATGATGTTATTATCGGTATGGATTGGCTCGCAGCTTATAGATCCATGATTGATTACTTCGGTGGGAGCATTGTTTTTGCATTCCGGGGCAAGAGATGTTTGTAGTGGCGATGCCTCGCCTAGAGGGAGGTTTGACCGCTCATTTGTATTATATAGAGGAGGATACCTCTAAGGAGGTTGTGATTTCATTAGACTCGATTCCTGTTGTTCGTGAGTATTCCGATGTATTTCAGGAAATACCAGGCCTACCCCCCAGTCGAGAGATAGACTTTGTTATTGATTTATTGCCAGATACCAGACCTATGGCACGCGCTCCATACCGTATGGCTCCGGCGGAGATGCGAGAGTTACGAGATCAGATAGAGCAGCTGTTAGGTCAGGGCTTCATTCGCAGGAGTACCTCACCTTGGGGCGCTCCAGTTCTATTTGTGAAGAAGAGAGATGGTTCACTAAGGTTATGTGTGGACTACCAGGAGTTGAACAAGGTCACGATACAGAATAAATATCTGTTGCCTCGAATCGATGATCTGTTCGACCAGCTAAGGGGAGAAACTTTCTTTTCGAAGATAGATCTGAGGTCGGGGTACCATCAGCTACGTTTTAGAGAGCAGGATGTTTCAAAGACTGACTTCTTGACGAGATATGGGTCTTACGAGTTCAGAGTGATGCCATTCGGTCTCACAAATGCTCCAGTCGTATTCATGGACTTAATGAATCGAGTATTCAGAGAGTTCTTGGATCAGTTTGTCATCGTCTTTATAGATGATATTTTAATATATTCACACTCTGAGGAGGAGCATGCCGATCACTTGAGGCAGGTTCTTCAGACTCTACGAGAGCATCAGTTGTTTGCTAAGTACGAGAAGTGTGGATTCTGGTTGCGAGAGGTACAGTTTTTGGGGCATGTTGTTTCTGAACGGGGGATAGAAGTTGACCCGAGTAAAGTGTCAGCAGTGAGGGAGTGGGGACAGCCCACGACACCGACGGAAGTGCGTAGTTTCTTGGGGTTAGCCGGATACTGCAGGAGATTCATTAGGGGATTCTCCAAAATAGCGGGTCCATTGACTAACCTGACTTGCAAAGGGGTACCATATATTTGTGATGATGCCTGTCAATTGGCTTTTGATGAGCTGAAAGACAAGCTTACTTCAGCACCAGTCCTTGCCTTACCGAAGCCGGGTGCGGAGTACCTGGTTTACACCGATGCCTCTTTATGGGGACTTGGGGGAGTACTTCAGCAGGAAGAGAAGGCTATAGCTTTTGCCTCCCACAAGCTTAAGCCATATGAGAAGAATTACCCCACCCATGACCTGGAATTAGCAGCGGTTGTCTTTGCATTGAGGATATGGAGACACTATTTATTGGGGGAAAAGTTCCGTTTGTTCACAGACCACAAATCACTGCAGTACCTGTTCACTCAGCGAGAGCTGAATATGCGTCAGTGCAGATGGTTAGAGTTTGTGAACGACTATTAGTTTGACATACAGTATCATCCGGGGAAGGCCAACGTAGTTGCTGATGCGTTGAGTCGTAGACCGGTAAATGAGGTAGCGAATGTCTGGAAAGCGAAATGGAAGGAGTTGGGGAACCAGGACGCAGTAGCCCGTTCTTTCATATCTGTTATGACAGTCACACCCGATATTGTTACGAGGGTGATACAGGCACAGACCACAGACCCGTTTTGCCAAGAGCAGATTGTATGACTTTTAGCTGAAGGTGCTGAGTCCTATTCTGTTAGTTCTGACGGGGGTTTGATGTTTAATGGGAGATTGGTGGTTCCAGAAGGGGCAGAATTGCGTCATGCAGTGATGACCCAATCTCACAGGTCCCGATTTGCAGTGCATCCTGGAGGAGATAAGATGTAACAGGATATGAGGAGACAATACTGGTGGAGTGGGATGAAGAAGGACATTACTGAGTTTGTGTCCAAGTGTTCTACCTGCCAGCTAGTGAAGGTGGACCATCAGAAACCGTCAGGGTTGCTTCAGCCATTGGAAATACCCACGTGGAAGTGGGAGAGTACTTGCATGGATTTTATTACAGGGTTGCTTACATCACAACAGGGCCACGACTCCATCTGGGTGATTGTAGACCGTTTGACCAAGGTGGCTCATTTTCTGCTGGTGCGGACAGATTATACCACGGGTCAGTATGCTCATTTGTTCATTTTTGAGATTGTCAAATTACATGGGGTGCCCCTGAATATTGTGTCAGATAGAGACAAGATTTTCGTGTCACGTTTCTGGGAAAGCTTTCAGGAGGCTATGGGTACTGAGTTGAGTTGAGTTCAGCTTATCACCTACAGACAGATGGACAGACAGAGCGTACTAATCAGATGTTTGAGGATATGCTACGCATGGGTGTTCTAGATTTTGGAGGAGGTTGGGAGCCACACCTTCCACTGGTAGAGTTTGCTTATAATAATTCTTATCAGTTCACAATTGGCATGGCTCCATTTGAGGCTTTGTATGGTAGGCCTTGTCGTTCTCCAACTTGTTGGCTCGAGGTGGGGGATAACAAGTTACTAGGACCAGAGGTGATTCGGGAAACTTTTGCGAGGATTGAGATGATCAGGAGTCTCGCATTCGAGTAGCCCAAGACAGGCAGAAGAGCTACACCGATGCGAAACGGTTCTTCCGGGAGTTTAATGTGGGGGACCAAGTGTTACTGCGTGTATCTTCTATGAAAGGAGTGATGAGGTTTGGGAAGAAAGGGAAATTGGCCCCGAGGTATGTGGGACCATTTCCCATTATCGAAAGGATTGGGCCAGTAGCATACAGATTGGGACTACCAGAGCATTTGCATCGCATTCACGATGTATTCCACATCTCGTCGTTGAGACGGTACCTTCGGGATGATATGGCCCATACTCACATCGCGATAGATGAGATAGACTTACAACCTGACAGCTCTTACGAAGAGAGACCGGTGGCTATCCTAGACTATAGTGAGAGGAGATTGAGATCAAAGATAGTTCCACTTGTACGGGTCCAGTGGGAGCACCACAATGTGGAGGAATCCACTTGGGAGTGCGAGACCGATATGCGCGAGAGATATCCAGATTTGTTCTTACTAGGTATGCCTTAGTTTTCCGAATTTCGGGACGAAATTCCGTTATTAGGGGGGAAGTATGTAATACCCCGTATTTTTATGCTATATTAATTTGGGGATTTTTATATTAATTTGGGGATTTAGGATTTATTAAATTTAATGTGAGTTAATTATTTAATAAAAAAAAATCCAGAAATTAATTATCTTATAATTATTAACGTGACGAGAGTTAGTAATTATGGGAAATTTGTTGAATATTACTAATGAGCAAAGTAATATGTAATATTGGTTATATTGAATGTCACGAGTAGATAAAATGACAATTTTGGAAATTTGAGTCGGGACGCGCCCGTGTCGCGTCGGGACTAATTATTGATAAATAAAAGTGAATATTTTATAAGTTGTTCGTATGGTCATTTTGAGTGCGCCAACGCGTCCGAAAGGGTCGAGATAGTCAGAAAAGTGTACCCGGGGGTTTAGTTTGGGTCTCAGGGGGTTTTTAGGCCTAATTAGTAACCTGGGAGGGAATTTTAGTCATTTCACATTTTTGGGTAATTAAACCCACGAAATTCTAAGGGGCTATATCAGATATCTGGGTTATCATCTAGGGTTAGAAACTCTAAACACAAGTGACGTCCATAGGAGAGGAAGGAGAGAGCTCTCAAGGCAAATTCAAGGCCCGAAACTCACCGGTTTGCCACGCCGCCACCACCAACGCGTAGATCGCGAGACGGGGAACGCAACCATACCGAATTCGACACCAAACTAGACTTATAAAAATCCCAGGCAAGTGTTTATCTTGCTTCTTTCGTTGGTGCATATTTCATATTAGTTTATGAGTAATTAGGATGAGTTTTTATGGAAGAAACCTAAGATATGAGTTAGGAAATTGCATGTAGTGATGGATAATTTGATAATTCTGGAAACCCTTGCCAGGTAGAGGAATTACCCACGAATTTATGATGATTAAAAGAAGAAATTTCTGGAAAAACAGATTGGAACCACGATTTAGAGATTTCTAGGGTTCTTGAATATTTAAATGAATTATGGCATGATTAATCCATGTTTAGTGACGTAAATTGACATGCTTTACGTAGGAAATGTATGATATCATGTTAGGATGTTAGTAGTACAAATTTTGATGTTGTATAAGAAGGAACCAAGAAATTATGATGTTTATAAGAAGAAAACCTTAGAGCCAAATCATCATAAAGGAGGAAAATCGCGCTACAGGACCCCCGAACCGGTTCGCATTTTCCTCGAACCGGTTCGCCCCCCAAACTGGTTCGCCCTTGGGTTCGCGAAGGTTTGCTGGTCTGGGGTGCTTTTCTCCCATTCAACACTTAGATTTTTCTTCAACTTCAACGGGTCATAACTCCTCAACTGTAGCTCGGATTTGGGTGCCGTTTCTTCCAGTGTTCTCATTGTTCCGAGCTCTTCAACTTTCCAGTTGACTTCTTCTTCGGGAGCTGGATGTAGAATTACCAAAATTCCCTTGAACTTTCCTTCTTAGCTTTTCTTTCATTTTCACGCTTTCTCTTTTGCATTTCTTGCATAATTAACCTGTAAAACCAATAAGAGAAGCACGAAACACGAAATACTTGCCGACGAATATTAGTAGCATAACTTACGTTAAATCCATATGGGTTACATCACTCGGGTTCACCAATGCATTGAAATTAGGGGAATAAATATACAATATTTTTGTCCAATCACGTGGTAAGTTGGAAAAACCCTTCGAATTAAGGTTAGAGACGAACCCTTATACGCGATTCTAATGATGTAGAAAATAAGGATAAAAGTCATAATTATGGGTAATGAGAAGAACCTATATTAATATGATAAAAGTGGTATTTATATGATTGTGTATGCATATATTATATACATGTGAAAAGCATGCCCACGCTACTTTCTATCCCTGAGGTTTCCGCGCTGGGACAGTCTTATCTCGATGGGACTTTTATGGGGGATATTGACTTGTACCCTAGAAGATAGATATCCTTGGTACAGACTATCGATGTGATAGTTCAGACGTTCCTAAGAGACGCAGGCATGTGTCATCCTCTTAAATACTTGGAATGTATTCTTCTACTCATCTTGTTTGTGTATAGATATCCTTGGTACAGGCTATCGCAGTGATAGTTCAGACGGTCCTAAGAGACGCAAACATATGCCGTCCCCTTAGAGACTTGGAATCTATGCTTCGCCTCAATATTGTTTGAGTATGTGTTAATACAATTCGAGAGTGATTCCGAATTTGTATTCCCCTTAATGTGAGTGATATGGGGTTTGGATAGTAGAGTATGCCCGCCCCATAGTTTTTATTTGGGGTGCTGTTATGATATATATATTTTACGAGTAGATAATATATTTATGATATTCTGAAATCTGGAAGTGCCTACTGTGATTTGATATGTAGGACATAGTTGATGACTCAAATTGTAAATACTTGTTTTGTGAAAGTATAATATGACACTGGAAAACTTTATTAATTAATAAAGTTAAAATGAGAACTTTGGTTACTAATTGAAATATTCTTTTCAAAAAATTGAATCATTAAATTTTGAATCCTGCGAATAACCTTAGATAAGTTAAACCATTGGGAAAGGATAGTGTGGTATATGACGAGATAGACTATTGGGAAGGTTAGTGCGATAGGTGTGCACATTAGAAGAGAGGTGATAATTTCTCAAGAGAGTGTCACACTAATATGTTGTTGCATTGGCCTGTATCAATTTAAATACTTGCTAAACGAATTTTAAATCAAACACACTATCGGGCTCTGACCCGTTTCTTTTTTCTCCCTCTTGTATATATATGTATGTACTACAGGTGCCCAGCCACAGGGGCGTCTTGCTTAGGATCCCTTGAAAGGAACGTGCTGCAGCTTAGGTGGAAGTTGCAGGCCACTTGCATAGACGACTTCGTTTACTTGATTCCACATCCATCATTCTCATTTATGGGGCATGTGTCACCCTTTACACCATTTATCTGTTTTATTGGGACATTTGTATTTCAGTTATTTCTAGTACTGTTACTATGGGATTTATTTCAGTATGGATGTTTTACTATAAGTTAAAAATGTTGGGACTTTGAATGTTGAATGTTTAAATTAATTGGATTATGTTCCAGGATGTTGGGAGTATGATTCTTATTTATTGTTAATGGTGTTAATAATTAAATAAATGATTTTCTTTAATAATAAAACTTGGAAGGTAATGTTTAAAAATGTTTTTGACACTTAGCTTAATTAATTAGGGTGTTAATTTGGAAAAATTTATTTTCACGACAGTGATGCTAAGAATGAACCAAATGTTCACCTTGATTTTAATTTAATAAAGGAGTGATCGTCCGGTATTTAATTAGGCGGGGTGTCACAGTTCCTTGTTTGGATTTCGCCTCGGCGAGACGTCCCACGCACGAACCACAGTGTAATGTTGGAACTTGGGGATAAGTTTAGTCCTTAATGCTCATAATTAATTATATATATATCACCTATCCCGACAATCGACAGTGCCAGGAGTAGTGTAACGGAGGGGTTCCTTGTTTGGATTTCGCTTCGGCGAGACGTCCCACGCATGAAACGCCATGTACTGTTGAGAATTGGGAATATTAATTAATTAAAATTGGATAATAATCATTTGGGTTACATGTATCTTGCATGGAGGGCATAATGAGCCCCGAGGACCGATACGGTCAGGAGTAGTGTAACGGGGGGGGGGGGGGGGGGGGGGGTTCCTTGTTTGGATTTCGCTTCGGCGAGACGTCCCACGCACGAAATGCAGCGCCGTGTTGAGAATCGGGAGGAGTTTAGTCCTTAACTCTTGATGCTAATATCTCATATTATAATTATATTTATGGTTTCATGCCTTATAAGGGCATTTCTAGAATATAAATTCTAGTAAATGAGATTGATGATATATTGTGATGATGTGGACATGATTGGATCATGTAACTTTATATATTCAACAAATGAACATTATAAAGACAACAATAATTATTATATTAAAGTTAATATTTATAACTTTTAAATTATGGAAACAAATATATTGGGAGATAGGTTAGATGGTTTCACTTAAATACTTCTTTTGGGTTTAAGTTAGAATCCTCTTACCTAAATTAGAATCGGATATCAATTTGGAGATCACGTGCATACATTTAGTGCGCGCTTTAGGTGAGAGGTGAGTTGAATTATTATGGAGAGTTCGATTCCAACTAAATCATGTGATAATGCATTTATAATTATTATGCCTTTTAATACACTTGCTATAAAACGTTTTTCAAACTCGGGCTCTGACCCGTTTATATTTTTCCTTCTCCTTGTATATATTTTATTACTTCAGGTGTTCCTCCGTAAGGACGCCTTTGATGTTATCCGTCCAGAGTATTTGTGGAGCTGTGGCAGTAGCGGACTGTTGCAGCACATTGCTTTAGTCGATTCCTATCTTTGTATTTCTAGATTAGGATTCAGTTTGTATATTGAGTTAGTATTCAAGTGTTGTAGATTAACACCTCCATATTTCATTTCTAAAATTATTGTATTATCTGTTACCCGACAGCATATTCGGGTATTTCATTGTTGAGATTTTGTTGTACAATGTATTGTACTCTTTCATATTATTGGGGCATGCACATTTCACTCCTCATAGTTAGATGTATATTGTTGGTTATGTGCATTATTGGTTTTGTTGTTGTTGTTATTATAAAAGTTTTAAATTTTTGTCAATTCGCACTTAATAATTTCTGGTAGTTAGCCTTATATTATAGTGTTTAGTAGTTGATGTTGAGACTGTGCCATCTGAGATACCTGATTTATTATAGTATAGGGCTGGCCACCCGTTATTATTTGGAGCGGGTTGTCACAGTGCGCGTAGGATTGGGTGTATGGACGCCCAATTATGTCATTCTATGGGTAGGCATATGTGAGCCTTATTATATTTTGCGTGATTATGATTTGTTGATTTTTTAGGACGAAATTTCTTTGCTAGTTGAGAAGTATGTAACACCCCGTGTTTTATTAATTAATTTAAGTAATTAATTGGGATATTGGAGGAAATAAAACTTTGGATAAAATGGTCTTTGATAAATAAACATGTTGATTCTTATATTCGAGTAGTAAATTTTCAACCGGAATTAAATCAGTGTTATGAGAAAATGTTAATATTATTTTTGAAAATATTTTCACAAGAAGGTACGTTTTTATTGAGTTGAAGAATATTTTCCTAAGTTTAAAGCGATGTTTTAAAAATTATATTTTTGATGCTGGGGGTCGTTTACACGACAGCGTATGTCGTTCGAACGACATAGTACGTCGTTCGAACGACAGATGCGCTGGATGGATTAGAGACTCCTAATCAGATTTTAACACTTAAACCCTTTAAATACCAAACTGATACAGGGCTGGGACTTTAAAAATTATTTTTCTGTCAAACTTTCTCCAGTAAGGTTCTCAAAACATATTTGCTCTCATCTTCAACCCCTATCCCCATCTTTTAACCACTATTGAAGGTTCAATTGGTGTTTTCTCAAGAGGAGTTCAGCCTTCTTCTCAGATTTAATCCAAATAATATCAGGCATGAATACTCTATTATTTTCCTTTAGTATTATGCGTTTTAAGTGTTGCCTAAACCTTAATTTCATGTGTTTATTAAAATCAATTAGAAATCTAATTAGAGAAAGTGGACACTAAAACTCGGGGTTGTTTTATGAATTATTTTACTATGAATAATATTCATAACCCATGGGTATGTAGGATTCATGAGTGAATTTTGGATTTTGTTGGTGTAGGTTTCATGTAGAAAAATTATATTTTTAAATTAAACGAATTTGGGGGCATATAATTCACGTAATTTGTGTAGAGATAATGAAATTTGGATTTTGATGTATAAATGATGAAATCTCGATGTATTCAATTTAAATTAATTAAATGGGATTAGTTGGCCGTTTACGATTATGTGAAAATTAAATTAAGATTTAATGAAATTTAACTATCATGCGTAGTTTTGTACATTGATTAATCATGCTTATTTGTGTGACTTGTTGGTATTATTTAATTGCCATTGTGACGACGAATTATTATGTATTTTTCTCTCTCCCTATATTTTAGGATTCCCTCTAGGTATTGGACTAGTGGGTAGGCCTTTTGATGATTTATGCCTTCTAAGTATGGGACAAGTGAGGGTAGATTATTACGACTTGATTATGTTGGGGGTGGGCTGATTTTTTATACTTTATCATTTCTATTCCAGCCTAGACATTAGACTAGGTCGAGCTTTATGTTAGAAGTTCATCCTATATGTAGGGTAGAACATATTGATAACTTGGGGACCCCTAAGTATGGGGCTAAGGGGTATTTTGAGGATCTCACATCGATTAAAAGGGTAGGGTAATTTATAAATTGTGAAATTGAGAAATTGAGAATTAATGCCTAAGATAAAAATGAGTATTAAAATTTGTGGAAACATAATGTGTCAGGGACCGACAGTTTAAACGGGTCAGCGGACGATTGATGTCGTGTTATGTGTGTAACCTTGTCATGGGGAGTGGTCGACTGTTAAAACGGATTAGAGGCCATTTGATAAGGGGAAGTGTGACACTTTTGTGGATTACCACACGGGACAGGAGGACTTCCATAATAAAAAGTGAGAACAATAATAAAATTGGGTTAATTTAATTAAATTAAAATCGCGGGACTTCGGAACTTATAAATCATATTGGTGTGTTCTTTTGAATTGGGGATCTCTGCGGGTAGTTAGTAATTTATATTTATCACGTTTAATTATCTCGTTTAATTAAAATACTCTATTGTGATATTTATTGCATATAATGCAACTGTATGGATTCAAGGATCCTAATTGAGGGGTGTGGTGTGTATTCATGCTCGGGGATCTGACCTGATGCATTGACTAATTTTTTTCGGATAGTATTTTGAAAAGTTGCATAGAATTAATAGAAGATTTTCTTGGAGGTGTAGTTGGAGTTACTCTTCCTTATGTGTATTGACTTAGTTAAACTTTCTTTTCAGTCGTATTTCATTATGAGGCTTAAAGTTCTTATAGAATTTTAGTTCGGTTATTCACAGTTGATTATTACTCAGTTTTAGTTAAATCATTTTTGGAGATTGGATTTACTTTGAGTTTAACATGGAGATGGATCTTTTATTGCTTAGTTGGATGGTTTATCTTTTGGAACTGATTATCATTTATCTTGTGAATTAATTTTATATGTCTCACATTTGTCTCATGCTAAAAATGGTAATTTATTTACTCGCGCCCGACTTAGTTTTGTTGGGGCCGAACCCAGAATTTAGCGGAATGTGAAAGATGGTATCAGGGCATGGTCTTAGGTCTCATAGGTTATGAGTTCGTTTAGCTTCCACGTTATCAATCTTTGATTCCCTTCATTGATTTGTGCTTTTTAAGAAAAAGGTTCTAGCAAACATTTTACACACATTTCCCGGATATATTTAATTTTGTTTAAAGGACTTGTAGGCATTGCGTTTGGAATTATTAAGCTTAATGTGAGGATCCTTAGAGTTGGTTTTGGATACGTTAATTATTTGGAAGATCATTAGTATAAATTTTGGGTATGTCTTATATCAATGTTGTGATGTGATTTGATTTGAGGATTTATGTTTTACGAAGATTATCTGAAATAGATTCGGGTGGTAATTTTCGAGAGCGCGTGGTACGCTGTTACTCTAATAGTTATGTGTGTGTTTGTATATATATATGTATATATATACGTATATATATATAGCGATATTTATTCTTTTGTGGTTCATGGGGTAGGTGCGCGTAGGATTGGCTCTGTGGACGCCTAATTATGGATTTCTACGGGTAGGCATATGTGAGACTTATTTTGTTTTGTGTGATTATGATTTGCTGAATTTTGAGGAAGAAATTCCTTTGCTACTGGGGAAGTATGTAACACCCCGTGTTTGAATTAATTAATTTAAGTAATTTATGGGGATATTCGAGGAAATAAAACATTGTATAAAATGGCCTTTGATAAATAAACATGTTCATTCTTATATTGGAGTAGTAAATTTTCAACCAGAATTAAATTAGTATTATGAGAAAATTCTAGAATGATTTTTGAAAATATTTTCACAAGCAGGCACATTTTTATTGACTTAATGAATATTTTTCTAAGTGTAAAAGCGGTGTTTTAGAGATTTTAGTTTTGATACTGGGGTCGTTTAAACGACAGCTTATGTCGTTCGAACGACATAACAACTCGTTCGAACGACATCGTATGTCGTTCGAACGACAAAGGCGCTGGATGGATTAGAGACTCCTAATCTGATTTTAACACATAAACCCTTTAAATACCAAACTAATATGGGGATGGGACTTTAAAAATCACGTTTCTCTCAAACTTTCTCCAATAAGATTCTCAAAACATATTTCCTCTCATCTTCAACCCCTAGCCCGAACTTTTAACAAGTATTGAAGGTTCAATTTGTGTTTTCTCAAGAGGAGTTCAACCTTCTTCTAATATTTTATTCAACTAATTTCAGGCATGAATACTCTATTCTTTTCCTTTAGTATTATGCATTTTAAGTGTTGCCTAAACTTTAATTTATGTGTTTATTAAAATAAATAAGCAATCTAATAAGAGAAAGTGGACACTAAAACTCGACGTTGTTTTTATGAAATCTTTTAATATGAACAATATTCATAACCCGTGGGTACGTAGGATTTATGAGTGAATTTTGGATTTTGTGGGTGTAGGTTTAATGTAGAAAAATCCTAGTTTTAAATTAAATGAGTTTCGGGGAATATAACTCATGTAATTTGTGTAGAGGTAATGAAATTTGGATTTTGATGTATAAATGATGAAATCTCGATGTATTCAATTTAAATTAATTAAATGGGATTAGTTGGGCATTTATGATGATGTGAAAATTAAATTAATATTTAATGAAATTGGACAATCATGCGTAGTTTGGTACATTGATTAATCATGTTTTTTTGTGTGACTTGTTGGTATTATTTAATTACCATTGTGACGACGAGTTGTTAGGTATTTTTTCTCTCCCTATATTTTAGGATGCCCTCTAGGTATGGGACTAGCGGGTAGACCTTCGGATGATTTACACCTTCTAGGTATGGGACTAGCGAAGGTAGATTATTATGACTTGATTATGTCGGGGGTGCGCTAATTTTTGATACTTTATCATCGCTACGCTAGCCTAGACAATAGACTAGGTCGACCTTTATGTTAGAAGTTCATCCTATATGTAGGGTAGAACATATTGATAACTTGGGGACCCTTAAGTATGGGGCTAAGGGGTATTTTGAGGATCTCACATCGATTAAAAGGGTGGGGTAATTTATAAATTGTGAAATTGAGAAATTGAGAATTAATGCCTAAGATAAAAATGAGTATAAAAATTTGTGGCAACATAATATGTCAGGGACCGACAGTTTAAACGGGTCAGCGGACGATTGATGCCGTGTTATGTGTGTAACCTTGTCATGGGGCGTGGTCGACTGTTAAAACGGATTAGAGGACTTTTGATAAGGGGAAGTGTGACACTTTTGTGGATTACCACACGGGTCAGGAGGACTTCCATAATAAAAAGTGAGAACAATAATAAAATTGGGTTAATTTAATTAAATTAAAATCGTGGGACTTCGGAACTTATAAATCATATTGGTGTGTTCTTTTGATTGGGGATCTCTGCTGGTAGTTAGAAATTTATATTTATCGCGTTTAATTATCTCGTTTAATTAAAATACTCTATTGTGATACTTATTGCATATAATGCAACTGTATGGATTCAAGGATCCTAATTGAGGGGTGTGGTGTGTATTCATGCTCGGGGCTCTGACCTGGTGCATTGACTAATTTTTTTTGGATAGTATTTGGAAACGTTGCATAGAATTAATTGAAGATTTTCTTGGAGGTGTAGTTGGAGTTACTCTTCCTTATGTGTATTGACTTAGTTAAACTTTCTTTTCAGTCGTATTTCATTATGAGCCTTAAAGTTCTTATAGAATTTCAGTTGGGTTATTCACAGTTGATTATTACTCAGTTTTAGTTAAATCATTTTTGGAGATTGGATTTACTTTGAGTTTAGCATGGAGATGGATCTTTTATTGCTTAGTTGGATGGTTTATCTTTTGGAATTGATTATCATTTATCTTGTGAATTAATTTTATATGTCTCACATTTGTCTCATGCTAAAAATGGTATTTTATTTACTCGCGCCCGACTTAGTTTTGTTAGGGCCGACGCCAGAATTTAGCGGGCTGTGAAAGATGGTATCAGGGCATGGTCTTAGGTCTCATAGGTTATGAGTTCGTTTAGCTTCCACTTTATCAATCTTTGATTCCCTTCATTGATTTGTTCTCTTTAAGGTAGAGGTTCTAGCAAACGTTTTACACACATTTCCTGGATATATATAATTATGTTTAAAGGACTTGTAGGCATTGCGTTTGGAATTATTAAGCTTAATGTGAGGATCCTTAGAGTTGATTTTGGATACGTTAATTATTTGGAAGATCATTAGTATAAATTTTGGGTATGTCTTATATCAATGTTGTGATGTGATTTGATTTGAGGATTTATGTTTTACGAAGATTATCTGAAATAGAATCGGGTGGTAATTTTCGAGAGCGCGTGGTACGCCGTTACTTTAATAGTTATGTGTGTGTGTGTGTGTGTGTATATATATGTATATATATACGTGTATATATAGCGATATTTATTCTTTTGTTGTTCGTGGGGTAGGTGCGTGTAGGATTGGCTATGTGGATGCCTAATTATGGCTTTCTACGGGTAGGCATATGTGAGCCTTATTTTATTTTGTGTGATTATGATTTGCTGAATTTTGAGGACGAAATTCCTTTGCTACTGGGGAAGTATGTAACACCCCGTTTTTGAATTAATTAATTTAAGTAATTTATGGGGATATTCGAGGAAATAAAATTTTGTATAAAATGGTCTTTGATAAATAAACAAGTTCATTCTTATATTGGAGTAGTAAATTTTCAACCAGAATTAAATTAGTGTTATGAGAAAATGCTAGAATGATTTTTGAAAATATTTTCACAAGCATGTACGTTTTTATTGAGTTAATGAATATTTTCCTAAGTGTAAAAGCGGTGTTTTAGAGATTTTAGTTTTGATACTGGGGTCGTTTAAACGACAGCTTATGTCGTTCGAACGACAGAACAACTCGTTCGAACGACATCGTATGTCGTTCGAACGGAAAAGGCGCTGGATGGATTAGAGACTCCTAATCTGATTTTAACACATAAACCCTTTAAATACCAAACTAATATGGGGATGGGAGTTTATAAATCACGTTTCTCTCAAACTTTCTCCAATAAGGTTCTCAAAACATATTTCCTCTCATCTTCAACCCCTAGCCCGAACTTTTAACAAGTATTGAAGGTTCAATTTGTGTTTTCTCAAGAGGAATTCAACCTTCTTCTAATATTTTATTCAACTAATTTCAGGCATGAATACTCTATTCTTTTCCTTTAGTATTATGCATTTTAAGTGTTGCCTAAACTTTAATTTATGTGTTTATTAAAATAAATAAGCAATCTAATTAGAGAAAGTGGACACTAAAACTCGACGTTGTTTTAATGAAATCTTTTAATATGAACAATATTCATAACCCGTGGGTACGTAGGATTTATGAGTGAATTCTGGATTTTGTGGGTGTAGGTTTCATGTAGAAAAACCCTAGTTTTAAATTAAATGAGTTTCGGGGAATGTAACTCAAGTAATTTGTGTAGAGGTAATGAAATTTGGATTTTGATATATAAATGATGAAATCTCGATGTACTCAATTTAAATTAATTAAATGGGATTAGTTGGGCATTTATGACTATGTGAAAATTAAATTAAGATTTAATGAAATTGGACAATCATGCGTAGTTTGGTACATTGATTAATCATGCTTTTTTGTGTGACTTGTTGGTATTATTTAATTACCATTGTGACGACGAGTTGTTAGGTATTTTTTATCTCCCTATATTTTAGGATGCCCTCTAGGTATGGGACTAGCGGGTAGACCTTCAGATGATTTACACCTTCTAGGTATGGGACTAGCGAAGGTAGATTATTATAAATTGATTATGTCAGGGGTGCGCTAATTTTTGATACTTTATCATCGCTACGCTAGCCTAGACATTAGACTAGGTCGAGCTTTATGTTAGAAGTTCATCCTATATGTAGGGTAGAACATATTGATAACTTGGGGACCCTTAAGTATGGGGCTAAGGGGTATTTTGAGGATCTCACATCGATTAAAAGGGTGGGGTAATTTATAAATTGTGAAATTGAGAACTTGAGAATTAATGCCTAAGATAAAAATGGGTATTAAATTTTGTGGCAATATAATGTGTCAGGGACCGACAGTTTAAACAGGTCAGCGAACAATTGATGCCGTGTTATGTGTGTAACCTTGTCATGGGCCGTGGTCGACTGTTAAAACGTATTAGAGGCCATTTGATAAGGGGAAGTGTGACACTTTTGTGGATTACCACACGGGGCGGGAGGACTTCTATAATAAAAAGTGAGAACAATAATAAAATTGGGTTAATTTAATTAAATTAGAATCGTGGGACTTCGGAACTTATAAATCATATTGGTGTGTTCTTTTGAATTGGGGATCTCTGCGGGTAGTTAATAATTTATATTTATCGCGTTTAATTATCTCGTTTAATTAAAATACTCTATTGTGATATTTATTGCATATAATGCAACTGTATGGATTCAAGGATCCTAATTGAGGGGTGTGGTGTGTATTCATGCTCGGGGCTCTCACCTGGTGCATTGATTAATTTTTTTCGGATTGTATTTGGAAAAGTTGCATAGAATTAATTGAAGATTTTCTTGGAGGTGTAGATGGAGTTACTCTTCCTTATGTGTATTGACTTAGTTAAACTTTCTTTTCAGTCGTATTTCATTATGAGACTTAAAGTTCTTATAGAATTTCAGTTGGGTTATTCACAGTTGATTATTACTCAGTTTTAGTCAAATCATTTTTGGAGATTGGATTTACTTTTAGTTTAGCATGGAGATGGATCTTTTATTTCTTAGTTGGATGGTTTATCTTTTGGAATTGATTATCATTTATCTTGTGAATTAATTTTATATGTCTCACATTTGTCTCATGCTAAAAATGGTATTTTATTTACTCGCGCCCGACTTAGTTTTGTTAGGGCCGACGCCAGAATTTAGCGGGCTGTGAAAGATGGTATCAGGGCATGGTCTTAGGTCTCATAGGTTATGAGTTCGTTTAGCTTCCACTTTATCAATCTTTGATTCCCTTCATTGATTTGTTCTCTTTAAGGTAGAGGTTCTAGCAAACGTTTTACACACATTTCCTGGATATATATAATTATGTTTAAAGGACTTGTAGGCATTGCGTTTGGAATTATTAAGCTTAATGTGAGGATCCTTAGAGTTGATTTTGGATACGTTAATTATTTGGAAGATCATTAGTATAAATTTTGGGTATGTCTTATATCAATGTTGTGATGTGATTTGATTTGAGGATTTATGTTTTATGAAGATTATCTGAAATAGAATCGGGTGGTAATTTTCGAGAGCGCGTGGTACGCCGTTACTTTAATAGTTATGTGTGTGTGTGTGTGTATATATATATGTATATATATACGTGTATATATAGCGATATTTATTCTTTTGTTGTTCGTGGGGTAGGTGCGTGTAGGATTGGCTATGTGAACGCCTAATTATGGCTTTCTACGGGTAGGCATATGTGAGCCTTATTTTATTTTGTGTGATTATGATTTGCTGAATTTTGAGGACGAAATTCCTTTGCTACTGGGGAAGTATGTAACACCCCGTGTTTGAATTAATTAATTTAAGTAATTTATGGGGATATTCGAGGAAATAAAATTTTGTATAAAATGGTCTTTGATAAATAAACATGTTCATTCTTATATTGGAGTAGTAAATTTTCAACCGGAATTAAATTAGTGTTATGAGAAAATGCTTGAATGATTTTTGAAAATATTTTCACAAGCAGGTACGTTTTTATTGAGTTAATGAATATTTTCCTAAGTGTAAAAGCGGTGTTTTAGAGATTTTAGTTTTGATACTGGGGTCGTTCAAACGACAGCTTATGTCGTTCGAACGACATAACAACTCGTTCGAACGACATCGTATGTTGTTCGAACGACAAAGGCGCTGGATGGATTAGAGACTCCTAATCTGATTTTAACACATAAACCCTTTAAATACCAAACTAATATGGGGATGGGACTTTAAAAATCACGTTTCTCTCAAAATTTCTCCAATAAGGTTCTCAAATCATATTTCCTCTCATCTTAAACCCCTAGCCCGAACTTTTAAGAAGTATTGAAGGTTCAATTTGGGTTTTCTCAAGAGGAGTTCAACCTTCTTCTAATATTTTATTCAACTAATTTCAGGCATGAATACTCTATTCTTTTCCTTTAGTATTATTCATTTTAAGTGTTTCCTAAACTTTAATTTATGTGTTTATTAAAATAAATTAGTAATCTAATTAGAGAAAGTGGACACTAAAACTCGGCGTTGTTTTTGTGAAATCTTTTAATATGAACAATATTCATAACACGTGGGTACGTAGGATTTATGAGTGAATTTTGGATTTTGTGGGTGTAGGTTTCATGTAGAAAAACCCTAGTTTTAAATTAAATGAGTTTCGGGGAATATAACTCACGTAATTTGTGTAGAGGTAATGAAATTTGTATTTTGATGTATAAATGATGAAATCTCGATGTATTCAATTTAAATTATATAAATGGGATTAGTTGGGAATTTATGACGTTGTGAAAATTAAATTAAGATTTAATGAAATTGGACAATCATGCGTAGTTTGGTACATTGATTAATCATGTTTTTTTGTGTGACTTGTTGGTATTATTTAATTACCATTGTGACGACGAGTTGTTAGGTATTTTTTCTCTCCCTATATTTTAGGATGCCCTCTAGGTATGGGACTAGCGGGTAGACCTTTGGATGATTTACACCTTCTAGGTATGGGACTAGCGAAGGTAGATTATTATGACTTGATTATGTGGGGGGTACGCTAATTGTTTATACTTTATCATCGCTACGCTAGCCTAAAAATTAGACTAGTTGAGCTTTATGTTAGAAGTTCATCCTATACGTAGGGCAGAACATATTGATAACTTGGGGAACCTTAAGTATGGGAATAAGGGGTATTTTGAGGATCTCACATCGATTAAAAGGGTGGGGTAATTTATAAATTGAGAAATTGAGAATTAATGCCTAAGATAAAAACACGTATTAAAATTTGTGGCGACATAATGTGTTAGGGACAGACAGTTTAAACGGTTCAGTGAACGATTGATGTCGTGTCGTGTGTGGAATGTTGTTATGATGCGGGTGTGGCCATCCCCGATCCTCGCCGTGCGGGCGGGCGCACAAAGGGAAAGTATTCACGGGTCCCGCGCATCCCTCTCGGCAGTGCTTTGGCCGACATCATTTGAGATGAGGTGTAAAAATATAGAGAGATTCAGAGTCGCTAGTCTATTTTACTAAAAAGAGACAAAAGAAAAAAGGGAAGCTATCCCGAAGGAGGGCCTCCAAATACATACTAGTGCATGCAAAACCAAACTGATTCGAGAATGGTTCGGAGGCTAAGTTACGAAATGGGAAGGTGTTAGACACCCATTCCGCCCTTTCGGTCTCTCATGAATATTTTCTATTTTCCTTTATTTTTCCCCGTGATATGTGTGCATGTGTATATATATAGTGGAGATAGGAATCCTCGACTTGTATCATGGAAGATATAAAGTGAGTCATCCGTCGGAAGGTATAAAAATAATATTTAAAAGATAAGGTTTACGTGATTACCCCTACATTGATCGTTATAATGGAACGATAATGAGTATGGAGTAAAATGTCACTAAGAACGAGTGTATAGAATATAAGAAAATTGGATTTAGAGAAGATAGAAAATGAGAGAGAAAGTGAAAAAGAAAAGGACTCGAGTCTCAGGTTTTACCCCAAGACACTTACGTAGCCTATAAAGGCATCAAATTCCACGAAATTCGCATACAAAACGAGGGGTGGGGTTTATCCCATAAATCCAAATGGGGGATATTTTATTTGTGAGTGTGTGTGTGTGTTGAAAAAGTATTTTAGTTGTGAGAAAAGTGTGAGAAAAGTATGAGAATCCCTATTTAGAATTTATGAGAAAACCCTCTTTTTCTTATTTTTTGGGTTTTATTTATATGAAAATAGGAGATGTGCAATAATACTAAATAAAAAGTATATTAGGATGTGTGAGATGAGATAATAAAAGTGCTAAGTAATAAAACAAGTTATTGCGAATTTAAGAGAATTTAGAGAGAAAGTTGAGAAAATTGGACCTTCTTGAAGATCTTGAGCTTGATCTTGAATGTTGGAGAGCCCTTGCACTTGGATGATGATGGAAAGTGGCTAATTCCCATGTTTGATGAAAAGTGGAAGTTAAGAAGGGATTTGGATGTTGAAATCGCCCTGCCTTCGAGAGAGGTTTTCGGGATTCGCTGAGAGCGATTTGTATCAGATCTGGGCGCCTCTTACAAATAAGGTGAAGGCCTCATTTTACAGGCCCAGGTCATTGCCGATCAGCATAGATAAGGTCCTGCCTATCGGCACCTGTCGATAGGCAGGGTCTGGAACCTGTCATTTGGTAGTGTGTTTCAGGCCTTTTTCAGAAAATTGCCTGTCGAGGGCAAACCATTGGTCTGAATCGTGCTCGGGGAAGCCCATTGGAAAGGTAATTCAGAGACCTTTGAAAGTCCCTCAGACCACTCTTGGGTTCAGGAGTTTACTTTGGGTCAAGTATGGCTCGAAAGCATTTGTCGGTCCATTGGACGGGGAATCGTTCGGACGCAAACGGATCGTTCGTCCGTATGGTAAGTCCGAATTGCACACGGGGCATAACGTTGGTAATTTTAGGAGATATAGTTCGACATTCAAAGAGTTTGGCCCAGTTTGGGCAGTTAACTTTGGTCAACCGGGTCCTGGAAGCATTCGGTGACCACTCGGAGTCAAATGGATCATTGGTATGTATGGTAAGACAGAATCGTGCACGGAGCAGACCATTAGAAAGGTATTTCAGTTCCCTTCGAAGATTCATTTAGCCTCGGTCTAGATGAAGAGTTGACTTAGGTCAAACAGATCCCGGGAGTGCCCGATGGCCTTTAAATCAAATTTCGAATGCAAATGGATCATTCATCCTCATGGTAAGTCAGAATCGGGAACGGGATGAACCGTTGGAAAGGGATTTCAATTCCCTTCATATATTTATTCAGCTTTGGTCGAGCTGAAGAGTTTGACTTTTTGGTCAAACGGAGCTTGGGAGTGCCCAATGGCTTCTAGGTCACTACTCGAGACATGACCTAGGTTTGTAGTGATGAAGGGAGGTGCTAGGGACCTTAGGAGAGTTAGGGGGTAACAGAATGTGGTGTCTATAGAGCCCCTCGACGGGTGAGTTTGGAACAAATAATGACCATCTAATAGACACCATATGATACTTTTGATGGAGTATGACCGATTCCGAGGGTCAAGGCCGATTCTGAGGACCTGAGGGGTGTGCCGGGGATGGTGAATTTTGTCAAAGCCAAATCTACGAGCTTAAGTGAGGAGGGTGATCGATTCTGCAGGCCAAAGACAATTCTGCGGGCTTAGGGTGAAGATCTAATAACCGAGGTCAATTTTGACCTAAGAGTGGTAATGATTGAGGATCGATGTCATTTCTGACCTAACTCAGGTGACGATCCAAGACAGAGGTCAATTCTAACCTAAAGAGTGGTGACGACCGAGGACCGAGGTCAATTTTGACCTAACTCAAGTGACGATCCAAGACCGAGTTCAATTCTGACCTAAAGAGTGGTGATGACCGAGGACTGAGGTCAATTCTGACCTAACTCAGGTGACAATCTAAGATCGAGGTCAATTCTGACCTAAAGAGGGTGACGACTAAGGACCGAGGTCATTTCTGACCTAACTCAGGTGACGATCCAAAACCGAGGTCAATTCTGACCTAAGAGTGGTGACGACAGAGGACTGAGGTCATTTCTGACCTAACTCAGGTGACGATCCAAGACCAAGGTCAATTATGACCTAAGAGTGGTAACGACTGAGGACCGAGGTCATTTTTTACCTAACTCAAGTGACGTTCCAAGACTGAGGTCAATTTTGACCTTAGAGTGGTGACGACCGAGGATCGAGGTCATTTATGACCTAACTCAGGTGATGATCCAAGATCGAGGTTAATTCTAACCTAAGAGTGGTGATGACCGAGGACCGAGGTCATTTCTGACCTAACTCAGGTGACAATCCAAGACCGAGGTCAATTCTGACCTAAGAGTGGTGACGACCGAGGACCGAGGTCATTCTGACCTAACTTAGGTGATGATCCAAGATCGAGGTCAATTCTGACCTAAGAGTGGTGACGACCGAGGTCATTTCTGACCTAACTCAGGTGATGATCCAAGATCGAGGTCAATTCTGACCTAAAGAGTGGTGACGACCAAAAACCGAGGTCATTTCGGACCTAACTCAGGTGATGATCCCAAATTGAGGTCAATTATGACCTAAGAGTGGTGAAGACCAAGGACGGAGGTCATTTCTTACCTAACTCAGGTGACTATCCAAGATCGAGGTCAATTCTAACCTAAGAGTGGTGACGACCGAGGGCCGAAGTCAATTCTGACCTAACTCCGGTGACGATCCATGACCGAGGTCAATTATAACCTAAAGAGTAGATGAAGATTGGATTTTGATTCTGCTACAGAAAGTGCTTTGTGATTTTGATCTGAGCTGGGGAAGCTTTGTTTCCTTAGGAGGCCTCGTAGGGGGAATAATCAATTTTGGTTCTATAAAAACTCCGCTGGGGAAGTGATTAGGCGATCCTTAGAGATCCTCTGAAGCTTTACCGGGAGGAGATTCACTTGGTTTTGCTGGGAAAGAGGGGTTCCTCTTGAGGGAATGCGATATTTTCCTGGTGAAAATGTTCTAAATTCTTCCTGGGATTTTTAGGAATTTTTTGAGGATTTTTCGGGGCTTTCTGGTATTTTTTTAGAATTTCTGTACGAAATTTAAGGGGGGTGCCAGTCGGCATGGTATGAGTTTTGCCATTCGGAAGTGGAACAAAATTTTGGGCTACCTCGGGAAGGTAAGGAGTTAGTGTCGATCGGGAATTTTCAGGGATGTTTGGGAGCATCTCCCACCTGTGGTGCATTGGGTGGTATCATTAGCGGGTTTTGGGAGGCTGGAATCTATACTGGATGAGACACCTCGTTCGACAGCGGTCCTGTGCGCTTTGGGGGAGAGGTGGTGGGATACTACCCACACCTTCCATTTCAATTTTGGGGAGATGACTGTGACTCCCATAGACGTGCAGCAGCTGTTGGGGCTGGATTGTGATGGAGAGCAGATAGAGGTGGATCGCTCTTTGAGGGTGAGACTGGAGGCAGTGCGTGCAGCACTTGGTGATGTAGCGAGGATAGTTTCTAGGGATTCTATCCGATTGTCCCTGCTAAAGGATGTTCTGTTGAGCAAGATGATTGATGTGGAGGACGGGCTGCAAGTGAGGCAAATGGCCCAGTTTTTTATTTTGCTAGTGTTGGGAGGTTTCTTGGTGGCATCGAGCGACGACATCATCCATTTGTGGTTCTTGTCGTACCTGAGGATGTTTTCGAACATCCCTTTCTATGATTGGAGGAGTCTGACTTTGGCGACCCTTTACTCTTCTTTGGATGCATTCATCCGGTGCTGCCGACAGACCTTTACTGGGGCCACGTATCTTCTTGAGGTATTATTCATTTTGTGCATTTTTTTTCATGCATTCGCATTTTCCTTTCAGGCATTCGCATTTTCCTTATGCGTCTCTTTTTGTTTGTGAATTCTTATATTTGACAGAAGTGGTTTTATGAGGTGACTGGGTGCAATACCCCATTGATCACTCTGAAGGACGACATTGTTGGGGACTTTTTCGATTGTATCGATGGCGTAAGGCCAATCGGTTGTCGAAGGGATCTCTCCCGCTGGAGGCGGTGCGTCAGGTCTTGAATGACCTGACCAATGGCAGGGTAGGACTCTTTCCATTTTTAGTCTTGATTTTTGCACCTTCTGATCTTGTATTAATTTATGCATGCTTGGAGATTTTCAGGTGACCTTCTATCCCTGGGGGACAACCATTGAGGATATGGGGATGATCGGGGTGAACGCGCATATGAGGCATTTACTGGCGCATGAGTTCGACCATTCCTGGTATCTCGGGGAGAGGGTGGTTCACCAGATTGCTGAGGAGGAAGTGGTGGTGCCACTAGCGTAGCCTCCTATGTCTATGAGGCAGGAGCGACTGCTATGAGAGGATGCGAGGATCGAGGCGATGATCGGTGAGTCTTACTTGTTGTACACCGATACGGCTGTGTCGTATGACTATATGGACTTTGTGGAGAGCTAGTTGATGGTGCCCAGCATATATGATGCCCTGCCTTTCCTTCCTGCGGGTTCGAGTCGGGTGATGGGATCTTCCCACAATGGCGGTGGTCCGACGACATCTGCGGCAGTGGCTACTTCAGAGGTTCCTTTCGTGCGATTACATACCCCTTCGTACAACATTCAACGGGCTGATGGAGGGATGGTGCCTATGTTGCATTGTCCTCATGCGATGAATCCGGAGGAGTTGGGTTTGATAGAGGAGGTCTTTCGACCTGCAGTATAGCTTTTTGTTCTTTTCTTTCTTTCCAATTTTTGGCATCTCTGCTTTGATACTGATTTTGCCTTTTTTTACAGCAAGTCCAAGTGTCGACCACTTGGCTAAGAGACATCAGAGACTGGATATCTTCGACGACTGCCCATATTCGGGATGCGGTTCCTGTTCCTTCTTGCTTGGTGACATCTTCTTCGTCCGGAGAGGACTCTGGCTCGGGTAGTGGTGGTGCATCGTCTCGCCGTAGGGGGAAGAGATCACGTCGTAGCGGTGGAAGCTCTTAGAGATAAAGGTGGGTCAGAGAGAGAGAGAGAGAATGTGGGTTCGGGCTGAGTCCCGCTGTTTTTTTCCTTTTCTTTTTATTTCCTGCAAAGATGTAACACAGAAACAAAAGGATGCAATGCAATGCAGTTTTTTATTATCTTTTATTAATGATGAATGAATCCATGCACATGAGCTTTTTACTTTGCTGCTGAGACCGTAAAAAGGAGTATTTTTGGAATTTTTGAAGTAATGGTTTTAATTAAAAGGGGAAACTATATAAGGAGGAAAAGTGATTTTGAAATTCTGTTGAGAATATCAATTTATTTTTATTGAGTTTTCTGATTGGACAAAACAGGAAAAAGGGAAATTTCTAAAAATGGGGGGTTGCCGATCGGCAAGTACCATGTTTTGCTTATCGGCAGTTCAGTCCAGTCCCATAAATTCAAAGCCTTGAATGGTACCCTCTTCAGCCTTTTGGTACCTTATGGGGTAGGATTCCCTCTAATTCCTGCAGGGATTATGTCTCTCGTGAGGGTTCTTCAAGTATAAAAAGGGGGTAAGGGTGGAGTGTTTTCATCACACCTTTGCATTCTTACTTACTTGCCCCTATCTCTTGGCCTTGCAACATGGATCTCCCTGGTAGCATTGAGTTTGCTAACTAACTTGAAGCCTTGGAAACAATGTGCTCTTATAATGTCAGCTATGATGCTTTCAACATGCGTCGAGTCTCCTTGTGGCGCAATCGGCCTAATGAGTGGAACATGCTGATGGCGGTGGTACAATTTTGGTACCCCGAAGATCATGTATTCCACTTTGGGTCAGATGAAGTTTGTCCTACCTACGAGGAGTTTTCTTCCATGCTGGGTGTAAATCCTAGTGTTGCTGTGGATTTTCTCGAATTTTCCCGTTCTCCCAGGGGTTTGTTTGTTGGGCTTCTTCATATTTCGCCTTTGGCAGCCAGATCATTGGTTGCTGGAGGAATGATCTCCCTCCCGGCGCTGCTGCAGTCCGTGCATTGGTGAGAAGTAGGTGATGCTGGCTATGCCGGAGCTGTTGCTTTGGGCCTGGTTTCCAAATTACTGCTGGTGATTGGGGAACTACTGGTGGACCCGCAACTTGCATCCATTACTTAATGGATGTCATACCATTGCAATCCCACGGCGGTGATACTGGTGGAGACCCTGAATAGCCTGGATGCCTGGAGAGAAGGTCATTTTGACTTTCTGAGGGGTATCCCCATGATGCTGTTCATGTGGTTGTCTAAAAGACTCGGCTTGGCGGTCCCTACAGAGTATCCTTTGTTGGCTGTACCCAACTTCTTTTGGCGTTATTTCATCCGCATTGGCCTGGATATTGCAAGCTGGGAGAATTGGTTTGTGGAGCATGGGGGCGAAATCTGTGTTGGTCAGTGCCTTGGTGGGGGCAGTTGTAGCCGGTTTTGGAGCTCGGAGAGTACTCATATGTGCGGCTGGTTGGTCTCAGGCAGACCTCTTTTTATTTTCCTTGGCGGCTTCTGCGCCAATTTAGCTAGGCACAGGTTGTGCCACCTCGGACCTTAAATTTCTTTCTGGTAGAAGATTTGACTGAGCGCCTACGTCTGTTGTTGGATTTCAGTGGGAAGATCGGCGTCCGTCGACCCGTCCCTCTCAGTCTGTTGGGAGATTTTTCCATGTCCCTAAGGATTATATGAAGTGGTTATGTAGGAGAGTAGTCAGTAATATGTTGGCAGTGGAGACTGGACAAATGTGGTATGTTTTATTTAACACCATGGAAGGGGGTGTTGTGGGCTTTTTGAAGATAGTTCGGGATCATCGGTCCATGGAGTGTTTACGACGTTCTATTCAGGCAGGGGAAGTTTGGGGACCCCAGGATGTAGATGATGAGGGTGCAGGCTCCTCTGGTAAATGTGGGTAGGGCCATTGGAGAGTTTATTTGTGTAATAGGGAATAAATGTGGGGAGTTTGATTTAGCTTTTAATGGCAGTAGGGGGAAGGGAGTCATCCGTTCCTTTTTTTATGTAATCCGTGATATAATTTCTTACTAATGAAATAAGAAAGTTTCTGATCATCTAGATATGCCTTTCGATGAATTTTGTAATTTTGAATTATTTATACCGATCGCTAAGTCATACATAATCCTTTTGTTCAAGTATATGTTAGAATGAACTGCTGTTCTCGGAGATAAGAAAAGAATAGTATCTTATGAAGAAGAGAGGGTTGTGCTCCTGTAAGATGTATAAGCTGCCTATGTACCTCTGGGTTTTTTGATTTTTTTTTATTTTTCTTGAAAAATGTTTTTTTTGCAGAGGATCTGGTCCACGTAGTTCTGGGTAGAGGGAAATGAAGAGAGTTTTTTTTTAAGAATAAAAGGGAGATGAGAAGAGTCGTAGCGCGCCGAGATTTCGAACTAGGGGTAGAATTTCTTGAGATGGTCCAGGTTGACTGGACGAGCCATCCCTTACCCATCTAGGTCAGTGAGCATGTCGGCACCTCCGGATAAGATTTTCTTCACATTGTATGGGCCGCTCTAATTGGGCTTGAATCTCCCTCTGGGATCCCAGATGGGTTCTACTATCTCCTTGAGGGCTAAATCCCCTTCCCGAACACCGTGATCCTTGACTCTCTTATTGAATGACCGCGTTATTCCTGTATGTGGTAAAGAGCTTTCAATCTCCTTTCATCTAGGAGGGCCAGCTCATCGAGATAGCTTTGTCACCAATCTTCTTCATTAACTTTACTTTCGAGCATGACGCATAGCGAGGGTACTTCGAGGTCCACAGGTAGGACCGCTTCCATGTCATAGACTAGAGACTAAGGGGTAGCCCGAGTAGAGGTTCGGATTGAGGTTCGATAGCTCCAGAGGGCGTACAGGATCTGGTCGGCCCAATCCCTATAGCTTTAGGTCATCTTGCTGATGATGGCTTTGAGGTTCTTATTGGCGACCTCAACTGAACCATTGGTCTGAGGTCGGTAGGGAGAAGATTTGTGTCTCTGAATCACGTACTCGTTGACTACTTCGATGACTTCTTCTTTGAAGTGAAACCCGTTATCTGACACTAACTTGTGCGGGACCCCATATCGACAGATGATATTTTTCTTGAGTAATTTGGCCACTTTCTTGGCGTTCAATACTGCGTATGACTCAGCTTCGACCCATTTAGTGAAGTAATCAATGGAAACTAGGATGAATTCATGCCCGTTTGAAGCCTTTGGTGTAACCTTCCCTATGATGTTGACGCCCCAGGTGGAGAACGGCTAGGGAGAGGTCATGTTGTATAATTCTCGCGGAGGGAGGTGTTGAATATTAGAGAACTATTAGCATTTGAGGCATCTTCGGGCATAGGCGGTGCAATCTTGGGCTATGGTGGTCCAGTAGTAGCCCTGTCGGATGATCTTCTTGGAAAACATGCGATCGTTCATATGGGGCCCGCATTCCCCGATGTGGTTCTTCTGCATTATCTTTTCTATCTTAGCCCCTGCGATATAGTGTAGACGAGTTAAATCGAGGTTCCTCTTGAGTGGAGCTTTATAATAGATGATGTACTGGGAAACCAGTCTTTGGAGGGTTGATAGGTCTTTCTTATTGGAACCCTCAGGATACCTACCATGTTTGAGGAGGCATGAGATATCATAGTACCAATAATCGGTTAGTTCAGGGTCTTCGGTAGAAACAAACTCAATATGGTAGCAGTGGGTTGGTTTGTCTTATTTTTGAACTAGGAAGGGGGTCATTGTTATTCCTTTGGGCATGTCGACCATGGAGGCCAGGGTAGCGAGAGCATCGGCTAGGTTATTCTTTTCTCGAGGTAGGGAATGGAATGTGATATCTCATAATCGGGAGGCTAACTCTTCTAAGTGGGCATGGAAGGGTTGGAGCATTTCGTCCTTGACTTTCCACTTTTTGAGCACTTGACCGATGATGAGGGAAAAATCCTCGTAGACATCAAGGTATTGAATACATTTCTTGAGAGAAACTTTGAGGCATACTGTGCATGCCTCATATTCCGTCATGTTCTTGGTGCAAGGGAAAAACAATTTGATGCAGATAGGAGTGTGTGAGTCATCTGGGGCGATCAGAAGTATCCTAATGCCATATCCCTTTTTATTGGCAGCACCGTCGAAAAACATTTGCCATCGAAGGTTGTCTTGATCAGTTTAGAGGATATTTCATATGGGAATTCGGAGATCCAGGCATCTGCTTCTTCTACGGGGAAATCAGTGAGGTAGTAAGAGATGGATCTTCCTTTAATGGCTTTCTGCGTGACATACACTATATCAAACTCAGTTAGAAGCATCAACCATTAGTCCATTCAACTCGATAAGGTAGGTTTATCAAGTAGGTATTTGATGGGATCTATTCGGGATACATGTTTGATGGGGAAGGCGAGATGTAGTGTCACAACTTTTGGGTGAACTAGACAAGTGTGGCACACGCCTTTTCCAAAGCAGTGTAGTTGACCTTGTACCTGGCTAATTTGTGACTGGCATAATAGATGGATCTTTCTTTCCAATAGTCTTCAAGGTATTGGGATAGCAAGGCCCCAGTTGCAGTGTCGGTTATGGTTAGGTATTGGAGCAAAGGGAGACCAGGCCGTAGTTGTATGAGCATTGGAGTTTGGGTCAGATATTGTTTGATTCGGTCAAAAGTTTCTTGGCAAGCCTCATTCCAAACCTTGGTTGAATCCCTTCGGAGGAGCTTGAAGATCGGTTCACAGATGGAGGTTAGCTTGCTGATGAACCAACTGATATATTGCAATTTCCCAAGAAAACCTCGGACTTCTTTCTCTATTCGGGGCGATGGCATCTCAAGTATGGCCTCCAACTTTGCAGGATCTGCTTCTATCCCCTTCTCACTGACCATAAATCCCAAGATTTTTTCCTTTGTAACACCGAAGACACATTTCTGTGGATTGAGTCTCATCTAATACCGTCGCAGTCGTTCAAAGAATTTCCGGAGAGAGGGAACATGACCTTCTCTAGTTTTGGACTTGATAATCATATCATCCACATAAACCTCGACTTCTTTGTGACTCAGATCATGCAGGATGGTTATGGAAGCCCTTTGGTAGGTAGACCGAACATTCTTGAGACTAAATTGCATAACGGTGTAGAAAAAGGTTCCCCATGGGGTGATGAATGCAGATTTTTCTTGGTGGTCTTGGTGCATCTTGATTTGGTTGTATCCGGCAAACCCGTTGACGAATGACTTGAGAGCATGACTGGCTGTGTTGTCCATGATCATATCAATATTGGGTAGCGGATAATCATCCTGTGGAGAATCTTTGTTTAAATCTCGGTAGTCTACACAGATTCGAACCTTCGCTCCTGATTTTGGCACAGTTACTATGTTGGCTAGCCATGTGGGATATTCGATCTCACGAATGAAGCCCACATTCAACTGCTTGACCACCTCTTCGTTGATCTTGAGCGACCATTCGGTACAAAGCTTTCTCAATTTTTATTTGACGGGCTTATAATCTGGGGGAGTGGGGATCTCGTGCTGAGCTATTTCAGGATCAATGCCGGGCATATCATCATAGGACCATGCGAAGACATCCACAAATTCCTTTAGCAATCTTCTAGGTTTGCGGGCTCATGCTTGTCAAGGGTGGCCCCTATCCTAATCTCGTGCAGTTGGCTACTAGAACCGAGATTAATAACAACAATATCCTCTTCATTAACTTGAACGCGGTTATGTTGTTTATTATTAACCTTATTTAGACCAGTTAAGAATTGTTCATTTGCAAAATCATCATCATCAAAAGTTTGATTAGAATCCAAGCAGTTAATACAAGGCACAACAAGATACTCAAAATCTTCATTTATTTCATTGATAGGAAAAACTGCATTGAGAACCTTATCAAAAGAGGTCTCGATTACATTTGAACAAGGATAGACAACATAAGAAGAAATAGGGTAAACATTGGGGTTAGGGGAAATTTAAGCAGGTAGAACTGGCGCAGCATGCCAGTTGAGGAGGGGTGTATCAGCAGCTTTAATCATATGGGATGTATCAATTAATGTAGTGCTTAAATGAACCATGCAGAGTTCTAACCCCAGTGTCTGTAAGTTGAAAGAATCTTCGGAATCACTTTCCTCAGTCTCTTCAGTATCTTTGATGAGCGGATGTACTCAATGTTAGAAACTTTTGGCCCAGTTATCTTGGAAAAAGATCTCCATTCCAGGCTTCATCTTCCTGTCTGTGTGGTGATACCATGGTTCTGGAAAATCGCAAAAAGGGAAGTCTTCGCCTTCTTTGATGAATCGTCCATTCAAGGAGTCTCCTGGTGTAGTTGGGATGCAGTCTAATATTCTCTTTGGTCGAGACTGGTGGATCATTCTGAGCTCTTATTCTAATGGTTGATACTCCAAGCCACAAGGAGGGAAAGCTTTCTTCAGTACGATGGGCTCAAGTATCCCTTGAACGTTCATCAACGCCTTTGTCCTAGCCCCAGTCCAGGAATAAAATGCATGTTTTTGAACATTTAAATCACATTGACATTGCCATGAGGGTCATATTCTGGACAAACTTTTTCTTTGAAACCGTCCCCCGCCGAGAGTAGGAGTGGTTCAACTCGAAATCCTGATAGAAGCATATCATTTGATCCTTGCTGTATCTCAAAGATTGGACTACTAGTGCTTGCAACCTTGACATTTTTGTCGTTGCCCAAAATGGTGATGACTTGCCCATCGGCGAAGAACTTCAATTTATGATGGAGTGAGGAAGACACAACCTTGATACCATGGAGTCGGATCGTCCGAGCAACAGGTTGAAACAAGCTGGGATGTCTATGACTTGGAATTCAATGACAGGGTTTATAGGGCCAACCCCTATTATAAGTTTTATGGATCCCATCACCTCTCGGCCGGTATTATCGTAGGCACGTTCATCAACGGAGGTTGGAGCTATGTCACTTTCTTTCATGCCTAAACACATGAAGGTTCTTAGTCGGCAGGCATTCAAGGCTGATCCGTTATTAATGAGAGAGAGTGGCACGACCTTCCCCATAACTTCGACAGAGATATTGTGTGCATGATTATGATTCGACCCAATTCTGGGGATTTCTTCTTCAGAAAATGATAGCATTCGGGTAGAGGTCAAGGATCCGACCAGATTTATCGCTTCTTCTGGTGTGGTAGAAGGAGGAACTATGGGTCCAGTGAGTAGCTTGATTAAATCATTTCTGTGCAATTGGGAAGACATGAAAAGCCCGTATAGAGTGATGTTAGCTTGAGTTTTCTTCATTTAATCGAGGATCTTTCTCTCCTCGATGGTCATCTCTGGCATAGGAAGGTTTTGAATGCCCTTCCCTTTGTCATTTGCTGGTAGTGAGCTTGGAACCTGGTAATGTCTCCCTGATCTGGTCATGTGATTTACTCAAGAAGGGAAGAACATGAATCATGTTTCCTCATCAATCTCAGGTTGTTCTTTCACCCTGTTTATTTCTTCGAGGAGTTTTTCAAATGATATCATCTCACACATGTTGGTTTCTAGTCCAGTTCTTCTTAAAGCTTGTTCTTCACTTGAATCTTTGAATTCTTCCCCCCATCCGGTGGCAACAATTATGTCTTTCCTTGTAAAGTTAATGCATTCCACAACTTAAACGGATTCTTCATAAAGGTCTTCCCATTCTGTGCGTATATGTATGGTTGAAGGGACTAAGAGCCCTTGTAGATTCAAAATGTCAAGTAACCTAGTGATACTATAAATGCTGTTGGTTTGCCTGAATAATTCTTCCATAATCTGGACAACATCATCTAGGCTGACTTCATCGGTTAGTACCACCCACTTATCTAAATCTCGGGCCCATTTTTGTGCTTCCAAGAACAGTGTACTGAACCTTTGGCAATGGATGACTGTTTATGAGGGCAATTTCAGCCCGAACTCTAGGAATTGGTTTAACACCTCTGACAATTTCGTATTCCCATTTTCAGAATGGGTATGAACAACAATGCATGCTCTGGTAAGGAGTGATAGTGCCTGATCAGCGAGGCTAGTAGGGTTTAGGAGGAAATATGGGCAACTTTGAATAGGTTTAGGAGAGTATATGGGTGTGATTTGATTTGAGGGATCGAAATCTGGGCTTTCTTCTAAGAAGATGGCATTGGTATGATTTAGGGGTGGATTGTGAGTAGTGTTTGTCTTAGGATTGGCTGGTGGGGCGATGGTACCCCGGTCAATGAGATCTTGGATTACGTTTCGGAGGTGAAAGCATTGGTCGGTGGTATGGCCAACAGTTTGGTAAAAGGTGCAATGAGCATCGGCCTTGAAGTTTCTTGGGAGAGGATTTGGCAATGGATGGGTATCCAAGGTTTTGATGAGGTTTCGGCTTAACAAGGCTTGGTAAACTTTGGAGAGGGGAGCATGGAGCTCAGTGTATTCCCTTCGGATGGGGGCAGGGCGCCTTTCTGGTGCCCATGATGTGGTTTGTTGAGAGATGTTGTTGATGGTTGAGACTGTAGCACTGACAGGCTTGTCATACTTTCTAGGGGTGAGCTATCCGGACACCTTCTTCGGTTCAACTTCTGTTTTAACAAGGCTTTCCTCGATTTCTAATCCTGCCTCTCGAAGAGCTCGAAAGTGGGGATAGTATTATCCTCCCATTGTCGTTTGGACATGGGGCAAGAAGTTCTTCTTCACTATGTTGACCTGTTCTTCCTCAGATGGCCGATTGGTCATGGTAGCTTCTTGTTCCCTCCAACGGGTTATGAAGTTACTAACTAATTCCCCAGGGTTCTGTTTGAGCAGCTCTAAATCACGATGGGTGACCTCAAGCTCTTCGTTGTATTTGTACTACGACATGAATTCTCGGGCTACATCCTCCCAACTACGGATTTTGGATTCCTCGAGAGACAAAAACCATCGGAGGGCAATATCCTTCAAAGTTTGCTAAAATAATTGGGCCATCACTTCTTCAAAAGCCCTGAGTGGATTCATGGAATGAAGATAACTGTGAATATGAATAATCGGGGGTCCACTTCCTCTGAACTTCTCGATGTTTGGCATCTTGAACTTCTCGGGTAACTTCGCTTTAGGATAAGGAGACATATAGGTGTAGTTCATGTAATTCCCTGAGATCCTGACTTGGTCGAACTTCTTGGTGAGCATCTTGAGATTTTCTTTGACTTTGTTCAACTCCTCCTCTTTGGGATCAACGATCATAGGAAGGTTAGCCATAGGTTGGGCAATGTTTACCATCGGAAGATGGGCTGGCGGCGGCCCATTGATAAGAGGGGCACATGGAGCATGCTGATATTCTTCGAGAACCCAGATAGGCTCAGGTGGACCCATAGCACGAGGGAATAGGGCCTCAGGCTCTTGAGGAATAGGACCCTGGTTTCGTTACATATCTCAGACCTCAGTTTGGAGGTTGTCAATCTTGGACATGAGCTGAACTAGGACTGCCATCAGATCCGACTGTATGACCGGTACTTGATATGTATTCTCCATGGAAAGTGGATGGATTTCGGACCCGAAAGAATTCGTAGAGGAACGAATGAAATTCTGGGATGATTTGACTGAAGACCGAAGCCAATAGGGATCCAGACCAAGGGCTTGCGATTGACCTGAGAAGACGTAGAATGGGATTTATTTTTGAGAAAAAGGGAAGAAACTATTTTTGGATTTTTGATAAAGAAGGGAGAAATGTTTTTGGATTTTTGATAAGGAAGGGAGAAATATTTTTGGATTTTTGATAAAGAAGGGAGAAAATTTTTTGGAGACGGAACTCAGCATGATTATTATGATTATTTTGTTCCCACTTGAATTTAATTCTCCTAAATGCAATGCCGGATGGGACCCGAGCCTGGAAAAGTGGGGTTTTTAATATATGCAAATCTACGACTGAACTTGTGACCAGGCTCATGGATAGGGTACCATTTTAAAAATGAGCGAAAATTGGGCGGCAGGCCGACCCGAAATTTCGGTAGAGTTTCGGGTCGAAATCGGCAATCTAAAGTGCGTGTCCTAGGTTTGACACCTATATGCGGGTATGTAGTTGGTTGGGTGAATCGGCATGGGTTCCCCCCTTTTACGTGACTTCCACGATATACATCTTGCTCTTGCAGGCAATCGGTACGTGTGGACAAGCCATTTGATATACCTAAGTGTACGTGAATTGCCTCACTATATACCTCGTGGGGACGGTACGTGTGGGAGCTAATTCAATATACTCGACGTACGTGAATGAATTCCCTGCAATATACCTCTCGTCATGACTTCGGTCAAGCGGTACGATGCGGGGGAACCATTCGATATACGCCGAAGGTACTTGGACAATGGAAGTTGAGAGTCATATAGCTTAGGCTAACTGCGACCTGCCGGACCAGCGCCCATCACGAAGTGACCCTCCAGTTACGGGGTAAAGTTTGGCCAATAGCAATGATCTTTGGTGATGTCGTGCGAATCATGCATGATTCTCTTTATTAGTATCTTATGATGAGAATGCCTTTCTTGATTATGCCAAAAAGGGAGTAAAGTACAAGTACCAAAGGTACACCAAGTATGGATGGGGGATGCGTGCAATATGTAAATATATGTGATCCTAGGTGCACATGGGGCGAAGTGTACATGGAGAATTTTCTACAAGTATGTGAATATAAGCATAAGCATGGGATACATACGGAAAAAGGGGAACATACAGATATAGGGGAAACATAAACAAATATAACATCCATGCAAATATAGTCAAGCCCTCAAAACATACAAATCCCCAGCGGAGTCGCCACTATGGCCATCCCCGATCCTCACCGTGCGGGCAGGCGTGCTAAGGGAAAGGATCCTCAAGTCATGCGCATCCCTATCGGGAGCGCTTCGGTCGGAGTTATTTGAGATGAGGTGTAAAAATGTTGAGAGATTCAGAGTCGCCAGTCTATTTTACTCAAAACAGACAAAAGAAAAAGGGGAAGCCATCCCGAAGGATGGCATCCAAAGACATACTAGTGCATGGGAAACCAAAATGACTCGAGAAGGGTTCGAAGGCTAAGTTACGAAATGGGAAGGTGTTAGGCACCCATTCCTCTCTTTCGGTCTCTCATGGATATTTGCTATTTTCCTTTATTTTTCCCCCGTGATATGTGTGCATGTGTATATATATAGTGGAGATAGGAATCCTCGACTTGTATCATGGAAGAGATAAAGCGAGTCATCCGTAGGAAGGTATAAAAATAATATTAAAAAGATAAGATTTACGCAATTACCCCTACGTTGATTGTTATAATGGAACGATAATGCATATGGAGTAATACGTCACTAAGAACAAGTGTATAGAATATAAGAAAATTGGATTTAGAGAATATAGAAAATGGGAGAGAAAGTGAAAAAGAAAAGGATTCGAGTCTCGGGTTTTACCCCGAGATGCCTATGTAGCGTATAAAGGCATCAAAGTCCACGAGTTCGCATACAAAATGAGGGATGGGGTTTATCTCATAAATCCAAATGGGGGATCTCTTATTTGTGAGTGTGTGTGTGTGTATAAAAAGTGTTTTAGTTGTGAGAAAAGTGTGAGAAAAGTATGAGAATCTCTATTTGGAATTTATGAGCAAACCCTCTTTTTCTTATGTTTTGGGTTTTTTTATATGAAAATAGGAGATGTGCAATAATACTAAATAAAAAGTATATTAGGATGTGTGAGATGAGATAATAAAAGTGTTAAGTAATAAAACAAGTTATTGCGAATTTAAGAGAATTTGGAGAGACTGTTGAGAAAATTGGACCTTCTTAAAGATCTTGAGCTTGATCTTGAATGTTGGAGATCAGCCCTTGCGCTTGGATGATGATGGAGAGTGGCTAATTCACCTGATGAAAAAGATGATGAAAAGTGGAAGTTAGGAAGGGATTTGGATGTTGAAATCGCGCTGCCTTAGAGAGAGGTTTTTAGGATTCGCTGAGAGTGATTTGTATCAGATTTGGGCTCTTCTTTCAAATGAGGTGAAGGCCTCCTTTTATAGGCCTAGGTCATTGTCGATTGGCATAGACCTGGTCTTGCCTATCGGCACCTGGCAATAAGCAGGGTCTGGAACCTGCCGTTTGGAAGTGTGTTTCAGGCATTTTTGGAAAATTGGTTGCCGAGGGCAAATCATTGGTAAGAATCGTGCATGGGGCAGACCGTTGGAAAGTTAATTTAGAGACCTTTGAAATTCATTTGGACCGCTCCCGGGTTAGGGAGATGAATTTGAGTCAAATATGGCTCAGAAGCGTTTGTCGGTCCATTGGACGAGGAATCATTCGGATGGTAAGTCTGAATTGTGCATGGGGTGGATCGTTGGAAAGTTTAGGAGATGTAATTCGACATTCCAAAGAGTTTGGCCCGGTTTGGGGAGTTGACTTTGGTCAACCGAGCCCTGGAAGCATTCGGTGACCTCTCGGAGTCAAACAGATTGTTCGTCCGTATGGTAAGTCAGAATCGCGCATGGAGTGGACCATTAGAAAGGGATTTCAGTTCCCTTTGAAGATTCGTTCATCCTTGGTAGAGCTGAGGAGTTGACTTATGTCAAATAGAGCTCGGGAGAGCCCGATGGCCTCTAGATCAAGTTTTGGACGCAAACGGATCGTTCGTCCGCATGGTAAGTCAGAATCGTGCACGGGAAGGACCATTATAAAGGGATATTAGTGCCCTTAGAAGATTCATTCAGTTTTGGTCGAGCTGAAGAGTTTAACTTTTTGGTCAAAACGGAGCCTAGGGGTGCCCGATGGCTTTTAGGTCAGTACTCGGGACATGACCTAGGTTTGTAGTGATGAAGGGAGGTGCTAGGGACCTTAGGAGAGTTAGGGGGTAACAAAATGGGGTGTCTACAATGGGGTCAATTGTTAAAACGGATCAGAGGCCATTTGACAAGGGGAAGTGTGACACTTTGGTAGATTACTACACGGGGCGGGAGGACTGCCATAATAAAAACTGAGAACAATAATAAAATTGGGTTAATTTAATTAAATTAAAATTGTGTGACTTCGGAACTTATAAATCACATTGGTGTGTTCTTTTGAATTGGGGATCTCTGGGGGTAGTTAGTGATTTTTATTTATCGCGTTTCATTAAAATACTCTATTGTGAAATCTATTTCATATAATGCTACTGTCTGGATTCCAGGATCCTAATTGAGGGGATTAGTGTGTATTCATGCTCTGGGCTCTGACCTTGTACGTTGACTAACTTTTTTAGGATATTATTTGGAAAAGCTGCATAGAATTAATTGAAGATTTTCTTGGATGTGTAGTTGGAGTTTCTCTACCTTATGTGTATTGATTTAGATAAACTTTCTTTTCAATGGTATTTCATTATGAGACTTCCCTTGGGTTTTATTGGGCCATTTAGTTCCAAAGTTGTTATAGAATTTCAGTTGGCTTATTCACAGTTGATTATTACTCAGTTTTAATTAATTTATTTTTGGAGATTGGATTTACTTTGAGTTTAGCATGGAGATGGATCATTTATTTCTTAGTTGGATGGTTTATCTTTTGGGATTGATTATCATTTATCTTGTGAATTAATTTTATATGTCTCACATCTATCTCATGCTAAGAATGGTATTTTATTTACTTGCGACCGACGCCAGAATTTAGCGGGGTGTGAAAGATGGTATCAGGGCATGGTCTTAGGTCTCATAGGCTATGAGTCCGTTTAGCTTCCACGTTATCGATCTTTGATTCCCTTCATTGATTTGTACTCCTTAAGGTAGAGATTCTAGCAAACATTTTACACACGTTTCCCGGATATATATAATTTTGTGTTAAGGACTTGTAGACATTGCGTTTAGAATTAGTAAGCTTAATGTGAGGATCCTTAGAGTTGATTTTAGAGACGTTAATTATTTGGAAGATCATTAGTATAAATTTTGGGTATGTCTTATATCAATGCAGTGATGTGATTTGATTTGAGGATTTATGTGTTACGAAGATTATTGGAAATTGAATCGAGTGATAATTTGCGAGAGCGCGTGGCACGCCGTTACTTTAATAGTTATATATATATATATATATATATATATATATATATATATATATATATATATATATATAGCGTTGTATATTATTTTGTTGTTCGTGGGGTAGGTGCGCGTAGGATTGGGTGTATGGATGCCCAATTATGGCATTCTACGGGTAAGCATTTGCCTTATTTTATTTTACGTGACTACGATTTGTTGAATTTTGAGGACGAAATTCCTTTGCTAATGGGGAAGTATGTAACACCCCGTGTTTTTATTAATTAATTTAAGTAATTAATTGGGATATTCGAGGAAATAAATATTTGGATAAAATGGTCTTTGATAAATAAAGATGTTGATTCTTATATTCAAGTAGTAAATTTTCAACCGGAATTAAATCAGTGTTATGAGAAATTGTTAGAATGATTTTTGAAAATATTTTCACAAGAAGGTACGTTTTTATTGAGTTAAAGAATATTTTCCTAAATGTAAAAGCGGTGTTTAAATATTTTAGTTTTGATCATGGGGTCGTTCAAACGACATCGTATGTCGTTCGAACGACATAGCATCTCGTTCGAACGACATCATATGTCGTTCGAACGATAGAGGCGCTGGATGGATTAGAGACTCCTAATCTAATTTTAACTCTTAAACACTTTAAATACCAAACTGATTCGGGGCTGGGACTTTAAAAATCACTTTTCTCTCAAACTTTCTCCAGTAAGGATCTCAAAACATATTTCCTCTCATCTTCAACCCCTAGCCACAACTTTTAACAAGTATTGAAGGTTCAGTTGGTGTTTTCTCAAGAGGAGTTCAACCTTCTTCTCAGATTTTATCCAACTAATTTCAAGCATGAATACTCTATTCTTTTTCTTTAATATTATGCATTTTAAGTGTTTCTTAAACCTTAATTTCATTTGTTTATTAAAATCAATTAGCAATCTAATTAGAGAAAGTGGACACTAAAACTCGGGGTAATTTTTATGAAATATTTTAATATGAATAATATTCATAACCCGTGGGTACATAGGATTCATGAGTGAATTTTGGATTTTGTTGGTGTAGGTTGCATGTAGAAAAATCCTAATTTTAAATTAAATGAATTTGGGGCGTATAACTCACGTAATTTTTGTAGAGATAATGACATTTAGATTTTGAAGTATAAATGATGAAATCTCGGTATATTCAATTTAAATTAATTAAATGGGATTAGTTGGGTGTTTACGACGAAGTGAAAATCAAATTAAGATTTAATTAAATTGGACTATCATATGTAGTTTGGTACATTGATTAATCATGCTTATTTGTGTGGCTTGCTGGTATTATTTAATTGCCATTGTGACGGCGGGTTGTTGGGTATTTTTTCTCTCCCTATATTTTAGGATGACCTCTACGTATGGGACTAGTGGGTAGGCCTTTTAATGATTTATGCCTTCTAGGTATGGGACTAGTGAGGGTAGATTATTACAACTTTATTATGTCTGGGGGAGTTGATTTTTTCTACTTTATTGTTGTTGCGCTAGCCTAAGCATGAGACTAGATCGAGTTTTATGTTAGAAATTCATCAAATATGAAGGGTAAGACGTATTGAAAATTGGGGGACCCTTAAGTATGGGACTAAGGGGTATTTCTAGGATCTCACATCGATTAAAAGGGTGGGATAATTTATAAATTGTGAAATTTATAAATTGAGAATTAATGTCTAATATAAAAACGGGTATTAAAATTTGTGGCGACACAATAAGTTAAGGACCGATAGTTTAAACGGGTTAGCGGACGATTTATGTCGTGTCGTGTGTGGAGCCTTGTCATGGGGTGGGGTCAGCAGTTTAAATGGATCAGAGGCCATTTGAAAATGGGAAGCGTTACACTTTGGTGGATAACCCCCGGGGCGGGTGGACCGCCATAATAAAAATTGAGAACAATATTAAAATTTAGTTAATTTAATTAAATTAAAATCGTGGGACTTCGACACTTATAAATCATATTGGTGTGTTCTTTCGAATTGGGGATCTCTGCGGGTAGTTTGTGATTTATATTGATCACGTTTAATTATCTCGTTTAATTAAAATACTCTATTGTGTTATTTATTGTGTATAATGCTACTATCTGGATTCAAGGATCCTAATTGAGGGGAGTAGTGTGTATTCGTGCTTGGGGATCTGACCCTGTGCGTTGACTAATTTTTTTCGGATAGGATTTGGAGAAGTCACATAGAATTAATTAAAGATTTTCTTGGAGGTGCAATTGGAGTTGCTCTTCCATATGTGTATTGATTCAGTTATACTTTCTATTCAGTCGTATTTCATTATGAGACTTCATGTGGGTTTCGTTCGGCCATTCGGTTCCAAGGTTGTTATAGGATTTTAGTTAGATTATTCACAATTGATTATTACTCAATTTTAATTAAATCATTTTTGGAGATTGAATTTATTTTGAGTTTAGCATGGAGATGGATATTTTATCGCATAGTTGGATGGTTTAGCTTTTGGGCATTTATCTTGTGAATTAATTTTATATGTCTCACATCTCTCTCATGCTAAGAATGGTATTTCATTTACTCGCGCCCGACTTAGTTTTGTTGGCGGCTGATGCATGAATTTAACGGGGTGTGAAAGGTGTATTAGAGCATGGTCTTAGGTCTCATAGGTTGCGAGTCCGTTTAGCTTCCACGTTATCGATCTTTGATTCCCTTCATTGATTTGTACTCCTTAAGGTAGAGGTTCTAGAAAACGTGTTACACATGTTTCTTGGAGATATATAATTTTGTGTTAAGGACTTGTAGACATTGCGTTTTGAATTATTAAGCTTAATGTGAGGATCCTTAGAGTTGATTTTGGAGACGTTAATTATTTGGAAGATCATTAGTATAAATTTTGGGTATGTCTTATATTAATGCATGGATGTGATTTGATTTGAGGATTTATGTGTTACAAAGATTATCAGAAATAGAATTCAGTAGTAATTTGCAAGAGCGCGTGGTACGTCGTTACTTTAATAGTTATGTATATATATATATATAGCGATATATAATATTTTGTTTTTCGTGGGGTAGTCGCTCGTAGGATTGGGTGTATGAACTCCCAATTATGGCATTCTATGGGTAGGCATTTATGAGCCTTATTTTATTTTACGTTATTACGATTTTCTGAATTTCGAGGACGAAATTCCTTTGCTAGTGGGGATCTATGTAAAACCCCGTGTTTTTATTAATTAATTGAAGCAATTAATAGGGATATTAGAGGATATAAAACTTTGGATTAAATGATCTTTGATAAATAAACAATTTGATTCTTATATTCGACTAGTAAATTTTCACCGGAATTAAGTTAGTGTTATGAGAAAATGTTAGATTGATTTTTGAAAGTATTTTCACAAACAGGTACGTTTTTCTTGAGTTAATAAATATTTTCGTAAGTGTAAAAGCGGTGTATTAAAGATTTTAGTTTTGATGATGGGGTCGTTCAAGAGACACCGTATGTCGTTCGAACAATATAGCATCTCATTTGAACGACATCGTAGGTCATTCGAATGACAGAGGCGGTGGAAGGATTAGAGACTCCTAATAAGATTTTAACTCTTAAACCCTTTAACTACCAAACTGATACGAGGTTGGGACATTAAAAATCACTGTTCTCTCAAACATTCTCTAGTAAGGTTCTCAAAACATATTTCCTTTCATCTTCAACCCCTAGCCCCAACTTTTAATAGGTGTTGGAGGTTCAATTGGTGTTTTCTCAAGAGTAGTTAAACCTTATACTCATATTTTATCCAACTAATTTAAAGCATAAATACTCTATTCTTTTCCTTTAGTATTATGGGTTTTAAATGTTGCCTAAACCTTAATTTCATGTGTCTCTTAAAATAAATTAGCAATCTAATTAGATAAAGTGGACACTAAAACTCGGAGCTGTTTTTATGAAATCTTTTAATAAGAATGATATTCATGAGTGAATTTTGGGTATGTAGGATTCATGAGTGAATTTCATGTGACTTGTTGGTATTATTTAATTACCATTGTGACGATGGGTTGTTGGGTATTCTTCCTCTCCCTATATTTGAGGATGCGCTCTAGGTATGACACTAGTGGGTAGGCTTTTTGATGATTTACGCCTTCTAGGTATGGGACTAGTGAGGGTAAATTATTACGACTTTATTATGTCGGGGGTGGGCTGATTTTTGATACTTTTTCTTCGTTGCGCTAGCCGAAGCATGAGACTAGGTCGAGGTTTATGTTAGAAATTCATCCTATACACAGTGTAAGACGTATTGATAACTTGGGGACCCTTAGGTATGGGACTAAGGGGTATTTAAAGGAACTCACATCGATTAAAAGGGTGGGGTAATTTATAAAATATGAAATTGAAAAATTGAGAATTAATGCCTAAGATAAAAACACATATTAAAATTTATGTCGACATAATGTGTCAGGGACCAACAGTTTAACGGGTTAGCAGACGATTTATGTCATGTCATGTGTGGAACCTTGTCATGTGGCAGGGTCGAGAGTTTAAACGGATCAGAGGCCATTTGACAAGGGTAAGTGTGACACTTTGGTGGATCACCACCCGGGGCGGGAGGACCGCCATAATAAGAAGTGAAAATAATAATAAAAATGGGTTAATTTAATTAAATTAAAATCGTGGAACTTGGGAACTTATAAATGATATTGATGTGTTCTTTTGAATTGGGGATCTCTGCGGGTAGTTAGTGATTTATATTTATCGCGTTTAATTAAAATACTCTATTGTGATATTTATTGCGTATAATGCTACTGTCTGGATTCAAGGATCCTAATTGAGGAAGTAGTGTGTATTCATGCTCGAGGCTCTGAACTCATGCGTTGACTAACTTTTTCATGATAGTATTTGAAGATGCTGCATAGAATTAATTGAAGATTTGCATAGAGGTGCAATTGGAGTTGCTCTACCTTATGTGTATTGATTTAGTTAGACTTTCTTTTCAGTGTTATTTCATTGTGATACTTCACTTGGGTTTTGTTGGGCCATTCGGTTCCAAAGTTGTTATAGGATTTCAGTTGGATTATTCATAGTTGATTATTACTCAATTTTAATTAAATTACATTTGGAGATTGGATTTACTTTGTGTTTATCATGGAGATGGATCTTTTATCTCTCAGTTGGGTGGTTTATCATTTGGGATTGATTATCATTTATCTTGTGAATTAATTTTATATGTCTCACATCTGTCTCATGCTAGTAATGATATTTTATTTACTTGCGCCCGACTTAATTTTGGTGGCGGCCGACTCCAGAATTTAGCGAGGTGTGACACCACGCACATGAAAAAATTGATATGGTCAGGGCCCAAAGTCGTGACCCAATGGGTGTGAATTTTGGCCTTTCTCACACCCTTGTTCATGACCCTACCATGACAAAACTTGGATGGAAATTTTATGCCATTTTGGCTCCATGATGACCACGACCTTAGACCGTGACCCATACTGGTTATGGATTTGGTTCGTGACCACTTCCAAGATCATACATGGCCACACTTGGTCATGGATATGGTGACGCCAAATTTTATGCGGTTACAACTTTGGGCCCTGACCCCCTATGGGTGACCATTTGTAGAATGTGGTGCAGTTTATTTATATGATCATAATGAGTCTACTCGTAGAAAAATAAATCGTATGTTAATTAAATTATTATATGGTGATTAAACATAATAAAAGTTTGTAATTTGGGTAGCCATAGTTTAGGCTCATTCCAAAGTGAATTGGGAATTCGTTTAGGCTTGGGTCATAGGAGGAGTTATTGGGTCAATTTAGTTAGTGTTTTAGACTTATATGGATGCCTAAAAGTGGACGTTTAAATGTAGTACGAGATTAGATATTATAAGATGATAATTAACAACCTAAGAATCTATTCCCATCCATAAGAAAACAACCCTAACAACCCCATACTCCATTGAAGAAGTTACCAAGGCCAGAGAAGGAAGCAATGGCAAGGATCTAAGATGAGAGACTCCAACCATCAGTTTAAGGAAAGAATTCTCTCGCTAAATCAATTAACTTTTTTTTGGTGTTCATTAATTATTTTTCTCATAACAATTTTGGGTTAATTAAATAAATTGTTGACTTTGAACAATTGGAATGAACTCTAGAATTTCTTAGAATAAATATGAAAATAATGATGTTTAAGGATTAAACATTTTGGTGATAAATCCGGAATTGGTGTCGAGTTATTGAGGAAATTAAATATTAGAACTCATTTGCTAGGATTAATACTTTAATGATGACAATTCATTTGTTGATCCTTTTAAATATGAGAATTCTTAGATGAAAATTACGAGTCAAAATTGGGTTAGGTGAACTCTAATGTTAGATTTATTTTCTAGGATTATGGCGTCACTATCTTATGTTAATTGGTTAGATGATCATATAAAAAGGGGCTTTTGAATCATGAGAGTCATAACATTGGAATGGAAATTAGAAAGTTAAGTATGTTTAAGAAAAATGTAGTTGTTTTGGATTCTACTAGAATTCGAATCAAATCGGCCTTCTAGGTGAATCAATTTGGTCTGGGCATAATATATTCGGCCATAGAGTAGAATCGATTTCAACTCTGGGCCCTGGGTCCATACAGGATCGGGGAAACATTTTGGACATTTTTACGAACTTCAGCGAGTATATGGGAGGTCATCCGACTGAGTGGATAATAAATTAAAAATAGTTTTGTGTCATTATAATTTATTTGGTGAAATTGACAATTACCTAGATGGTTAATTCTTAAAGTAAGGATATTATATGGAGCTTCATGAGACTCGTCGGGGTTAATTATAGGAATAATTATTCATACATATTATATGTTAGAATATGTATTTATTATTTGTGTGAACATGCCCGTGTTCGTGGATGGCCTATCAGTTGGGGTTGCTTACGTCTTGGGACTGTAGCACATGTAAGCACATGTGGGCTAGGAATTGTGTATGTTATTATCTTAGGTCTTACATGGCATCACTACTTACGAGGAGGTAGGTGGGATGGATGGAATCCATTATCATGGTCGGCGGTATGGATGATGCAATGGTGTACTACGAAGGGACCGCCCTACTTGTGTATGTTTTGTGATGTCCGTTTGGATGAAGGACTCCTCCAAACTTACCAATAGAGCATGAACTGGAGACTGAAGGTAGATTCATTCATGTTTCATATATATGTAAGGACATATATATTCATAAAAATTAATTAAGAAAAAAATCATGTAGTCTAATGATGTAGACAATTATTAATGAACCCAATGCTACGTAAACTACATAATGTGATGATACGTTATTTCTTGTGGGTAGTATTATTGAGGTTAATCTTGGTACTAAAGTATTTGTGTAGATGGTTGCTTAAGTTTATGAATTGTTCTAAATGACTTAAATATAATTTTATTAGTATAGATATCAAATTTCATTATTGGGACTTGGGTTGATATGCATACAATATTGCATTTAGATGAGGGGTAAGATAGTTACTACATGCGAGTGCCTAAAGGCGGTGTATAATGTGAATTAACTGTATAATTCCATTTTCACACACATGTAAATTTTAATTTAAATAGGGAGTCTTAAATTTGGACAAATGGAGGATATATAAGTATGGGGTCCTCGCCACATCATTTTTGTCGTAACATACACCACTTTTAATGACCAAGTATAGTAATTTCAAAGTTTTACACCATCTCCTAATGCTATTTTTTTCGATAAAAAGAGTATTATATGGTAATCTATTCTATAATACTACTATTTATGAACTTATTCCTTTAGTGTTATGCAAAAAGATAAAGATACACAAGGTATAAGTGGTTCATCAAGTCAGTCTTGCCAATTCCTATGAAGAAAGTGAGGAGTTCATAAATCACTTCTAAAATCATCTTAGACTCTTAGGTAGAAATCCTAGAACTCTAATCATATATCTTGATAATAAATAGACTCCCCATATTTACCCCTAGACATAGGCAAAACTGGCCTACTGAACTATGTACATCATGTGTCTCTTTATATTAACGCATATCTTTCTAGGCATTATTTTATAAACAATAATATTGTAGATATAATTTCTTTGCAAGCATCAATTTCAGGGTATGAGGACATTATTTTACACTTCTTTGTTTTGGTTTTGTCTTTACTCATAAACCAAAAGAAAAAAATGTTTAAATTTATTATTTAGAGAATTTTGAGTTGTAATTGTCATATTATTGAAGACATACACAAAGCACCGCAATAATGTTCACCAAACTAGAAATATGAGATATTCACGCAATCAGAGGTTGGTTAAGGACTTGAGGATTTTGTATTACCCTCGTATACTTTTACGTAGGAAATAAACATATCATAAGCTTCTTAAAAATTAGAGGAAAAAGTTATAATATTTTTTTTTGCAAAATTCACTATAGGAGATTTTTTAATCATTATCTCATTCAAATGAGAGCCATGGGAAAGGGACTTTGCAAGAGAACCATGCATTCTTGAAAGAAGTCATCATACAATAAAAATATTGCTCGATAGACCCTCATGCGAATTAACCCCATTCGAACGAAGCACTATTTTACTGGAGAATATGTTTGAGTTTGTTACTTATGATGCAAAGTATAAATAACAATGTAATTCATCTTTCACGATAAATAACCCACTTTTATAGAAATCTTTAAAGGTTTTATGAGGTTTTTGAGATTCAGTTCAATGTAAACTCTTTTTTATGTTCCCTTCAGTCTTCTACATCAGTATAACATAAAAGCACAAAGGATACATGTGGGTTACTCATAAAAAAAAGATCAATTGATATAGGGGTCTAAGGATTGGGTAAGTTGAGTTCAAGCATGGAACAACTGATTTCTAGTACAAAAGAATCTGGAGATTGACAATAAAAAAACTATGCTTCTCAAAAAAAATGATTAATCTTATTTGAAAAAGATGAAGAAAAGAACTAAACCTATGTGTTATCATATAAAAATGGTGTATGAATAAGGGCCTTAGCTTAAAAATACTTAGTCATAAACTATAATAAATAAAGAGATTAGTATACAAGCTATACTAATCTAGAAAAAGTATTTTAAAGAAAAGATGAAAGAAAAAGATATGGGAACTACATTTACGTGGTTCAGCCCAAAATGAAGCCTATCTCCACTGATGTAGTTATTATTTTACGGATTTTTGTTGGATTTAGCCACGGATGGAGGAGAGTTATAATATCTCTTGTTGATTCTAAAAATGGACAATGTAACAGTAGGAAAATAATATCTCCTTATGCATGTGGGTTTGTGTACCATATTTATATGTGTTGTGAGTGGGAAGACATATACACTATAGTGGAGAAAAAAAGAATGTAGAGTGATATGTGTCATGCCTTTATATGTGAGGAAGGTGAACCTTTACATGAATTTATGGGAAAGTAATAAGACCCATGTTCTTTTGCCAATAGTGGAGGAATAAAAAAGTATATGTCCCATATGTATGTCTGGTTAGTGCTTATGACCTCATCTTATCCTCTCACTCATGCCAATTTTAATGGTGTTAAGTAATATTACCCAAATAGTCAAAGATATAGCTAAGTCGTACATCTGCATACCTGAGCCAACCTCACTGGATATAGCCGACTTTAAACTAAGTTAGGCCAACCACATTACTCCAAATAGGGACGCATGTAACCTTCAGAGAGGTGCATGAGGTATTCCATATTTCGGGTATAACGTAAGACCCCAAGACTTCATTCATTATCAGAGTAAGTAGCAGGCCCTCTAGATTATTATATCATCGGAGTAACTTTTGGATTAAGTGAATGGATGGAGTATTAAAAGTAGGATGTGATCGTCTTTAAATTCTTCTTGGCTTGTGCCAAAAAGATAAACTTGTAACATCTGGTTTGAATTAGTGGGCCTCCATATGTCAAATTACTTGGATCAGTGCTTGAGGCTATCATCATGCGCATTTAGTAAAGTTCGCATTTTGATTCTTTATACCTACAACACCATTTTATTTTTTCAAGATGACATCACATGTCATGATTAAGTGAACTTGTCAAAAAAATAAAAGTATTAAAATACACAGAACCTCATCGTTTGAACTCACATGCCATTTCAAACCTTTTGAGAATTTTTATATAGAGAAAAAAATTGTCATGTTTTGAGATCTTCTTCATCTCTAGAAAGTTTCTTCCATTTCTGGTGAAGTTACCACTTTCTCACGTATGTCTTCAACTCTCTTTAGGAATCAAAGGTACATAACTATTTGACCTCTTAAGATCTTTAGTGTTTTCTTCCATCTTCTATAAGTTCTTCATAGTTATCATTGTTCATTCTTCTTTTGTCTTGGAATCGCAGGGTGTTTTGTGTTGATATTTAGAAGGTTAATCATTTAGGTGGCCACTGAGTTGGTTGGCCTAGAATCCCGCCATTTTAGGATTTTTTATATGAAAACCCCGATTTTGTCATTCCTACAACCCTCAAACCTCACAATACCCTGATTATGTTGAGTCTTAATGAGTTATGAACCCTGTATGAGTAAATGGTTGTAATATTTGTCTGATTTGGTGTTTGATTGTCCAGGTATCCTTGCGAGGAGGTTTCCAAATACATTACAAGTTATCCTCCCCGAAGATTAGCCTGGGCAACCAAATTATAGCCTCAACGAAGCTTCCTCGAGTGGTTCTACCTCATTGCTTGCTAGAGTGTCCTTTGAGAGTCATGATTGTGAGGATGCAAGGCCAACGAATTCGGCAGAGCAGCAAGTGGGTGTTGAGAATTTGGTGAATACTATGTTAATGTCTACCATAGATTTGTACTTTTCTTCTGAGAGAGTTTTATCTTATAGATAAGTTCCTATAAGGCCTTCCCTTCCCCTCCCCCTGTAGAGGAATTCACTGGTGAGGAACCAATTGATGAGGAGAGTTCTTCGGGAGACTCTTCAAACTCTTATAACCCCTCAACTACTGATTTTAGTGGTGTGCATGTGATGTATTAGAAGACAAATTGGACAACCTAAGGGAAAATATAGTATCCCCATTAGCATATCCACCAGGTTTCCCACTAGTGAGGAGAGGGTTTATGACACCTACTACTTAAATGAAATTTGATCCCCTCCCCTTAGGCCTTGAGGTCGAACTCCGCTTACCTTTGCACCCTATATATGCTACATTCTAAATAGGTGTGGTTCCACTCTCACCCAGCTGTAACACCCTATGTTTTTAAAACATTAAAAAAATATGTTGGGAATTTAAAATTTTAGGTAAAAATAATTTTTTGGAAATTAATTATTTTCATATTTGAAACTGTTGATCTTGATTTATAATAAAAGGCATTTTTACTGGAATTCAAATCGGATTTAAAATAAGGGAGTTTTGCATTTTATAAAATAAAAGGAAAAACCCGAATGTCAGGGAATCCGAAATGGTTCAGATGGAGGGGATAACCGGTTTGCTTGAACTATTTTACAAAATTAAAACTCTTTAATTCAAGAATTATGTAGTACTCAAACTATTTTTTTATAAAACATAAAGTGATGGTTTTAGACTTTTTAAAACATGTTTAACCCTTCTAAAAAAGTAGTAGCCTCCCAAATTATTATCTCCTCTCATCTAAGAAACCTAAACCCCATTAAAATAAGTTTCAACCTAAGTTTGGAAAATATGTACCAAGTTTTTTCAAGAACATCCAAGAACTTGTCTTTACTATTTTTGACCGTGTAATCAAATTTTTAAGATGATTTCTTTATAGGCATGAATACTTCTATTGTTCCCCTTTATTATTATGCATTATAAATGTTTCCTAAGTACTAATAATCATTATTTTCTTGAAATAAATTAGAGAGACTAATTAGGAAAGTGACTCTAAAGTTGAATTTGTTTTTATTCAAATCTATAATACGAAATAAGGCTCAAAACTCTTACACACTTGGATTAAAGGTTGGGATTCCGTTAGAATATGCATAAACGTTTGCATGTTAGAATAAATAGCATGAACTTTATAATTTAAATTCAACTCGTAAAATTATGTTATTTATTTGTTGCTTACGCAATAGAAATTTATTGTGGTATGCCCTAAAATATGCATGTTGATGGAAATTGTATAAGTTGTTGAAAACGGAGTTGCCTAATTAATATTATAATTAAATGAATATAATTTGGATAAGTAGTAATATTGTTATTAAATAGAAAGAATTATTGTGATAGGTTAAAATATGCCTTATGTGATCGTTAATTTTGTTAAAACTCGACACCAAAGGGATGACGGGAATTTTGAGGTAGCTATGCTTTCACTTTATTTTAGGTTGCTCGCTAGGTATGGGATTAGTAGGTTGGCCTTTGTTATTGTCAACACTTTCTAGGTATGGGACTGGTGAGTGTAGGTTTTTATGAATCAGAATTTTTGGGGTGGAACTAAGTAGTACACTTTTTCGTTGTTCCGTTTAGCCTAGGTGCGAGACTAGTTAGTATTTGTTGGTCGGTATTCTTTCTAAATATTAGGATAGGATATACTTGAAGTTTGGAAACCTCTAGGTATGGTACTAGGGGTGGTTTGAATATGTATGCTCGAGTAAAGGGTGGGGCTATTTCAAAATAGTGAGAACTTGAGAAAATTCATAATTAATGCCTACGATACTTAATGGGTATAAAAATAAATTTGCATCGCAAGTTTGTGCAGAACTAACAATAATTGGGTTGATTGGTTGTAGCGACATTGGTGTATGTTGGCGTTTTGAGTATGTGTGGGGCTAACGATAATTAGGCCAGTTGTCTATAGTGATGTGTCGTGCACGGATCTTCATGTGCCTATTTAGAGCTAACGAAATTGGACTGATTGACTATAGTGAGGGGAATGGGTGTGATGTGTAGAACGTTATGCGTGCGAGTAGTATGTACATAACCAATAAAAAGGTAGGCTGACTGTAGTGGTGTCTGACGAATAAGAATAATTAGATAATTAAATTAAGTCAGAATAAGAGCTAATGCTTAAATTAAAGATGTAATGGAATAATTGGTCTTAAATAATATGGCGACTTAGTTATGTGGGTAGAGAGTGGTAGTTTTTTTTTACACGCGTGTTAATATATATCTTGTTTAATTTAAAATACTCTATTGTGATATTTATCATGTATAATAATATTGTATGGGTTTGCGGACCCTAATGGGGAGGAGTAGGTAGTATTCATGTTGTGGGATCTGCCCCATTGCATTGACTAACATTTCAGGTAGGATGGATTGGTGATCTTGGGAGTTCAGCTGGAGATTTATTTGATCTGTTTTAGTAGTTTAAGTTTACTTTCCATCCATCGTTTTTATTATGATACTATCATTATGGATTTGGTGGGCAATAGGTTCCATGGTTGTTTATGTTTTAGCAGCTTAGTGTTGGATTTTAAATTTCTTTAATGTTTATGTGGGTTTTATAAATTTGAATATCATCCCGTAAAAAAAAAATTATCGTCTCATAATTTTGTCGCATAATGGGAATGGTATTTTATTTAGTGACGTCCGACGTGGATTGGTGGCCACCGATGCCAGAATGTAAGGGGTGTTATAGATGGTATCAGAGCATTGTCCTATGTCTCGTACGTTATGAGTCCATTTTATCTTACGCATTTCCTATCTTTGATTCTTTTTTATGATTTATACTCTTAGTTATTCTGAGTCTAATTTTTATTTGTTCCTATCTTTTCACATCGCGAACACTAGGAGATTTGAAGATAAGTGAGAGGGTTTAGTTTCTTGTTCCACAGTTCAGGAGAGGCAGGGCCACTTTTTTGGGGTCTAGGAGTTAGAGATTATCGGTTGTGAGGCCACAGGGGCCAGTATTGATATAGGGATACAAATGTGGGTAGATATAGAGGCATTGTGGTAGGGTACACCCGCTTTAGTTTGGTACTGGATGAGATCCCATTTTCATAAGGGAAATCCTCCCACCTTCATAGGATGATATTAACCAATGCTTGCTCACGAATGGAGGAGAGATGTGGAGATGCACTTAAGAATGGTAGAATGTACTGATGTGTAGATGCAAATGTTGTCTACATTCAAGCTGACTGGACATGCGCCGCAGTGGTGGGAGAGCGTCACCACATTTGAGGATAGGGATCACTTGAACTATAGAGACTTTTTGGTGAAGTTTAATGAAATATATTTCCCATATTCTATTCAGAGCACTAAGAAGGAGTTTCTGGACTTAGAGTAGGGTTCGAAATCAATTGCTGAGTATGAGCAGGATTTCACTAATCTGTCGATGTTTGTACTGGAGGAGGTGAATAACTAGGCAAAGAAAATGCAATGTTTCATTAAAGGTATATCATGGTCTATTAAGCAAATACTGTTGCAAAATCTAGCATACACTACTTACACCCAGGTGGTGGACGTCGCACTGTTATTGTGGAAAGAGAAAGTGAACTACCAAAAAAAGTTGTAAAAGTGATAAGAGTCAAATGGTCAATGAGGAAAGAATAAGGTTTGCAATGATTAAATATGGAAGAAACATGGAGTAGGATAGGAGCAATAAGCCTTTTAGAATGGCAATGGTGTCCTGCAGGGCCCTCGGGGACAGAGCATGGAGAGTAGGGTGAAAGCGTGCCAAATTGACAATATGGGCATTTTATAGGCACATGTTTTAGTTATGGGGAAGAAGGGCTCCGCGCTTCTAGTTGTCTAAAAATGCATGACCATCAAGTCCAAGGATCACAGGGCTAGGAGGGCCAAGGGCCTCTAGGACTAGCAGCACTAGGTGTACAGTGAGTGCTAGTAGCCACCCAGTGGGTAGGTGTTACTTATTTTAGAATCTTGAACCTCGAGAAGAACATGCTCTAGTAAGGCCAAGGTGTGGCTAGTAGGGTAGGATGTTTCGTAATTATTTTTCTTAATAAGAATAGTTAAGATATGTATATATATTTTATTTTTTTCGCGGGGTAGGTGCATTTAGGATTAGATGTATGGGCGCCCAATCATGGCATTATAGGAGTAGGCATATGTGAGACTTCTTTTATTTTGTGCATTTACACTTCGTCGAATTTTGAGGACAAAATTCATGTCTTATTAGGGAAGTATGTAACACCTCGTGTTTTTTAAATAATAAAAAAATTATTGGGAATTTAAAATTTCAAGCAAAATTATTTTTTTGGAAAATAATTGTTTTCATATTTAAAAATGATGATCTTCATTTATATAAAAATGTATTTTTATTGGAATTAAAATCGAATTCAAAATAGGATATTTTTTCATTTTATAAAATACGGGGGAAATTTGGATGTCAGGGAATCCGAACCGGTACAGATGGATGGGAAAACCGATTCGCTTGCACAATTTTGCAAAATTAAAACTCTCTCTCTCTCTCTCTCTCTCTCTCACGAGCAACCCTAATTAGGGTTGCGTGGCCTCCATGATCTTGAATCCTCCCCATGTTAATCCTAAACCACCTGATCCAACGTCTGCATGGACTAAATCCGTCGCTGATATTCTGAAATCCAAAGTACCTGATCAAATCCCTCTCAAAATATCCCTTCTTATAAAGGTGATCATTCTATTCATTTTTCTCATAGAGATATCCTCAAACTTGCTGAACCTTATCAATTTTATATTATGGGAAATTTCCCCCATGGCCGCCCCTCCCTTGAATCTATTCAAAATATTTTCTACTCAATGGATCTCAAAGCCTCTTTTTCGGTTGATCTTCTGGATCAAAACACATCATTATCAAACTCTATCATGAAGAATATTTATCTAGGCTATGGATGCGTAATCAATGGTTTATAGGAAGATTTCCTATGCAAACTTTCAAGTGGACCCATGATATCAAGTCTGAAAGAGAAAGTACCATTGTGCCAATATGGATTTCATTCCCATCTCTACCCGTTCACTTTTTCTCCAAATCATCACTATTCTCTATTGCTCAAGTTGTTGGTCAGTCCTCAAATTGGATAGTTCCACTATTACTATCAACAGACCTAGCATTTCTAGCGCTTGCATTGAGTTTAACCTTCTTAACATTAGAATTGATAGGGTATGGATTGCGTTTGGGGATGAAGAATTTTGTCAATTTTTTTTTATGCAGATGTTCGCAGTTGCTGTACTGATTTCTATAAGGTTGGACATGATAATAACAAATGCATTCTTAAATCAACCACTCCAAATGATCCTCATAAACCCAAACCTCAAACCACAATCTTACCTGTTACCCATCCTAATAATCTTTAATCCAAATCCCTAATACCTAGACAACAATGTATGATCGAAAAAATAGCCACTCCACACCCTCTGACATCCCAAACCAAGATTGGTGAATCATAAAAAACTCTTACCTCTCAAAATAAACACCAAAACCAACACCAGTACCTACATCCAGTTCAAATTTCTAAAGAAAATCCAAACAATCATCTTCGGCCGAATTTGATGCCTAGTCCTATCAAAGACTTGGTTATCATGCCATCCCCTGAAAAATAGACATCTGATTTAATTCTACCACTTCTCCAAAAATTTGATTCCAAAGCTCCTAAGACACCAAATTTGACAATTAATATCCAAGAGTATATCCATAAGATTCACGATGAGGACCTAGATAACCAAGAATTGGAAGTGATGAATATTCTTATGCTATCTGCAAAAGGCACAAAGATTCCAAAGAACAAAATTAGATCTCTACAAGTCCTATTCAAATTCAAATACAGAGACATATAGTGTTGAAGGTAATACTCTTATTAAGGAATTAATATGATTCTCTTATAACATTGCCAAAAAAATGGTGTCCCTCAATTACACCAATCCATGTTAGGTGGTTGATGATCCCCCATACCACATATCTTCTCCTCTCAAAACTGCCAATACTCATAAGAAGATATCTGCTCTATTTACTAAAGTAGCGTCAAACAGAACCCTAAACCCCATGTTTAAGAGGATTACTAGAAAACCTCTTAAATCCTCAAAATATTTCTCTCCTAATATTTCTCAATGATCAATTTCCTTCTATGGAACATGAGGGGGTTAGATAATAAACCATCAAAAAGAAGGATCAATAAACTTTGTTCAATGCACAATCTTCCTTTCATAGCCCGTATAATTCCAAAATCAAATGAAAATAATATTGTAGATCTTAGGAGAATAATCAATTATAAGGGCTGCACAATCAATTCTAATAATAAGATTTTTTTTCTTATGGAGATATGGAGTTTTATGTTCTACTATTATGACTAGAGATCAATCTCTCTCGCTAGAATTATCACATCATCACCTACCTTTAAAGGTGTGTCTTTCTATTGTATATGAAAAATGTACAAGCTATGAGAGGATTCCCATTTGGGATAGTCTCAATCAACATATAGTCTTTGAAGATTCTAAACCTTGGCTTGTAATGGGAGATTTTAATGTTATTTCAAAAAGTTCTGAAAAGTTTAGTGGTAATGACATGGATTTCAAATCTTTGGAAGATTTTTAACAATTTTATTCTCAATGTATATTCGATGGAAGTCCATTCCCTTAGCTCTAAATTCACCTGGCACAATTTTAGAGATAATGGAAAAATCTGGGTTAAGTTAAATAGAGGTTTAGCTTCTATAGAATGATTTAATTCCTTTTCTAATTTTTAGATCACTCACCTTAATAAAACATGCTTTGAGCATTGTCCTCTCCTTTCCTCTATTAAATGCCACCTTGATGATGATCCCAACTCATTTAAATTCAAAATATGTGGTGTAACCACAAGGATATCAAACCTATTATTGAGGAATATGTAATACCCCGTACTTTTGACTATATTTATTTTTGGGATTAATTAATTAAATGCGTATTAATTGGAAATTAATCCGGGTTATAAATACTAACGAGATGCGAGTTGGTATTTGATTATGTGCATACATGTTTTTATATGAATTTGGAATTATAAAATTTGTCGTGAGATTTATATACTGCATTTTAGGAATTTTGTTGAGACGCGTGGGACCGCCGCGTCACGGTATAATATTTTGATAATAAAAGTGAATTTAAAATCTATAAACCGTATGGTCATTTTGAGTGCGTCAACGCGTCCAGAAGGGTCGAGATAGTCAGAAAATACTAGCCGGGGGTGTAGTTTGGGTCCCGGGGTATTTTTAGGCCATACCGGCATCATAAAGGGTATTTTGGTAATTTTACATTTTGAGGAATTAAAAGTGACGAAAATTAGAGATGTAAATCTGATGTGGATTTAACCCACTAAACCCATTAACCAACCCATATTAACCCTTTAAGCTACGGAGGTTAACATTAGGTTTTACAATCTTCCCAAAGAAAACCCTAGCCACCTTAAGCCACCATTGGAGAAGGAGCTTGGAAGAGAGACAATTCTGCAGAAAAACTCCATCAAACCTACACCAAAATCAGAAATCGAACCAAGGCAAGTGACTTTATTCCATTTAATTTCAGAGAATGTCTTTTCCATGTTAGAAATTGAAGAATATCAATTGTTCTTGAAAGATAATGAAAACCCATGTTAATTGAACTTAGAACTTGAAATCTTGAGGAGGATTTGCATGTAGAATGATAGGTAGATGTTCCTACTGATGACATTTATGATTGAGGGAAATTTAAAATGGATTTTATTGGGTTAATTCATGATTCAAAAAGTTAGGGTTCATGTTCTTGAAATAATTGGGAAAAAGTGTAGAGATTTATATTTTTATTGATGTTAAAGAGATTTAATCCTTGGAAACATGTTAGGAGTTGACTTGAATATGTTTAGGATGAATTAGAGACCCTAAAACGTTGTTGGGATGGACTTTGGAAGAGATTAGAAGTGATAAAAATGGATGAAAACGAATTGGGGAAAAATCTGGGCCGAAACTGGTCAGTCGTTAGAAGCAACCCCAGGTCGTTCGAACGAGCTCGTTCGAACGAGCTTCTAACGAGTTGACCAGTCTCTTCTAACGAGGGGTAGTTTCGTTCGATATCTCGTTCAAACGAGATATTGTTAGAAGGTACAGTTCGTTCGAACGAACTGGAATCTCATTCGAACAGTCTCGTTCGAACGAGACTTCTAACGAGCTGACAGTCCAATCTCGTTCGAACAGTCTCGTTCGAACGAGACTTCTAACGAGTTGACAGTTTGGTCCTTTTTGGACTGTTTTGCTTTTTGGAGTCCCGTAAACTTGTTCGAGGGTAGAGTTAACATTCCTTGATGATGTATTGATGGATTTGGGACTTTTGGGTTATTACGAGGAGTAAATTTATATACGAGGGATTTAATTCAATGAACCATTTGGGTTGAGACTTGAGTGTCTACGACGTGAGAATAGACTATGGCGCGTATTATAATGAACCAGAATAATATAAGTGTAGATATTATAGTTAGTACGAGAATGCGATATGTACTACGATTAAACTACGGTATTACTAAGACGTGTGTTACTTAGTATTGGTATATGAATTGTGTGTATGACATACCTACCATACTTGCTATCACGGGAGGTTTGCGTTCTCTTAGGGCCCTCTAATCCTTGTGTTTCCCGGATTTAGACTGGTTACCTTGATGAACATAGGTCAGAGAAAGACTTATTGGGATGTTAATAAGTCCGTTGATCGTGGGAGCGTAGGTATGTACGTGACCCATGTGATGTGATTGTGTTCGCCTCCACTATTTGTGATTTGCGTTATCTGGACTATTCCTGAGAGATTCGGAATATGTGATCCTTATATACGTGATGTACTGGGATGGATAGCAGAGTATGTGTGCACCGCAGCTTAGTTCTCGGGGTGCTTATATTGTATATTTATGATGTTAATAATATACACTTGATTAATGAGAACCTTCATGTTAATGATGTGAATATAATTACGGTATTGTTTCGAGAAATATAACGAGTTAACTGATAGTTATATATATTGCATATTGAATAGCTGAGTTTACGTTAAACCTCTACTTAATTACGAGCGTGATAATGTTAATAGAATCGAGTAAAATGGGTAGGACCTATGATAGTCTAGCTAGAGATGATGTCACTTAGCTAGTGGGTTATGTCGTTATAGATGGGTACTTCCGTTAGGAGTGCACAGTTAGACGAGAGGTGAGAATATCATGTGAGTGCACGTCCTAACATGTAATTTGAATTTAATGTTTTAAATGTTTTTAAAGCACTTGCAGGTTTTTAAAATATAACTCCACATTCGGGCTCTGACCCGTTTGCTTTTCAAATATTTTTCTTTGTAAAACCATTTTAGGTGCCCAGCCACAAGGACACCAAGCATAGGATACTCATTCAGGTGACGAACTGTAGCTGTTTGTGGAAGCTACAGGGACTTTGCTTGTAGACGCTTCGATCTTTTGGCTTCCATAGTTATTATCTATCAGTTGTAGGGCATGTTGCCCATTTCTATTAGAGACATATTTTATATTACAGTTTTCAGACTTTGGCATGTACGGTTTTAGTATTCAGTTTACTTTTCAGTTGTGGGATTGTAGTGAGGAGTTTTCCTCCAGACTTTACTTACCTTATGTGATGGTTATGCTATTTATTTCAGTATGGTGAATGGTATTAGTTATTCTTTATTACACTTGTTGCATGTTAATCAGACTTTAAGTAAAATTTGGCACTTACTTTTTAAATACTAGGTGGTTAGTAATCTTTAAAATGTTTTCGACAGTGATGCTATTAACTGGACCAACTTGGCATTTTGAATTAATTTAATAAAGGAGTAGCTACCCGGTATTTAATTAGTCGGGGTGTCACAGGTGGTATCAGAGCATCAGGTTCTAGTGTCCTTTAGGATCTGACGGCTTGTTATGTTTTCGCTAAGTTTCTTTGATATAGAGCCCTATATTTTAGGACTGTTGTACTCTTTTTGTGTATGCTTCGTTCTTCAGCTATATTAAGTTTATAACCGTGAACTTATAAACTTTGTTCTTATTTCAGATGCCTCCACGACGTGCACGATGAGTTCCCAGGGATGCAACGCCCGAACCCCAGCCCGCTCCAGTTCAGGGTATGATGAACGCCGCTGAGGTTGCAGCTATAGTAGCTCAAGCGGTAAATGCCGCCATTGCTGTTGTTCAGTAGTCACCACCTCAGGCGCCAGTTGCCGCGCCAGTACAGGCTAATGCATTCCCGTCTGCTTGGGAGCGTGTACGTGACGCTTTTCAGAAAGCGCATCCGCCAGAGTTTGCAGGTAGCTCAGATGTGGTAGTCTCGAGCCAATGGAGGAAGGATATGAAGAGGCACTTAAGGATGTATGAGTGCACGGAGGTTCAGAAGCAGGTGATAGCTACTTTCAAGCTAGTTGGATCTTCACTACAGTGGTGGGAGTCTATTACCACCATGGAGGAGAGGGATACTCTCACGATTCAGGAGTTCTGGGTGCGGTTCGACCGCAAGTACTTTCCGTCAGCTGTTCATACGGAAATGAGGAGGAAATTGATGAGTTTGAAGCAGGAGGGCAAGACTGTGGCCGAGTATGAGGCCAAGTTCACGAATCTGTTGAATATCGTCCCAGATGAGATACCAACAGAGAAGAAGAAGATTGAGAAGTTCACGGACGGGTTGACTTGGAGGATTCGTCAACATCTGCTAGGGAACCTATCATTGGCCACTTATTCTGATGTGGTTAACGCTGAATTATTACACTGCCAGGACCACCGTTTTCATATGGCCGAGGGCAAGAGGTCGGGGGAGTCTAGCCATCAGGGCAGGACTGGAGGACATGGTGCCAGCCGGGCACAATCGGGTCAGGGGCAGAGACAGAATGAGCAGGGCTCCCAGCAGGGGGATAACAAGAGGTTCCGGTCAGGGAACTACAGGCAGGGACAGGGAGGTTTCCGTCAGGGCCATCAGGGTCCAAACGGCCATCAGGACCAACAGGGGCAGAATGGGCAGCAGTTTCATCAGGGCCAGCAGGGCCAAGGGAGGAACGGTAATGGCCACCAGGGTCGGGGATAGTAGGGGTAGAGGGGAGGGAACTTCCCAGGGAAGTGCTTTGTTTGTGTCAAGACTGGCCATAAGCGACAGGATTGTCCTGATAGGGGCAGGGCCCCACAGCAGCAGCAGCAGGGTGCTCGCCAGGAGCCACAGAGGCCTATGTTTCCCGCCGCTCTTCCCGCACCGCCACAGATGGCAGCATTGCCACCCATTCCAGCAGTCCCAGCTCAGCAGGGGCAGCTACAGTATGGACGTGTCTACAACGTTCACCAGGCTACAGTTCCACAGGCACCGCTCGCGATTGAGGGTACGTTTCCTATCCATGGCACTATGGGTCGAGTATTGTTTGATACGGGTGCTACACACTGTTTTATAGCTACACACTTCGCGAAAGCTTTAGGATTGTTAGCTACGGCAGAGAGCACAGTGACGTGTGTCGACTCACCATTGGGGAGTGGGTCACTTATATTCTTTATATGCCGGGGAGTGGGGGTAGAGATTGGTGGTTTGGTATTACCTGCAGATATGTTGGTATTAGATATGCATGTTCACGATGTGATCATCGGTATGGATTGGCTCGTAGCTTATAGGGCCATGATTGACTCCTTCAGCGGGAGCATTATTTTTGCCATTTCGGGGCAAGAGATGTTTGTAGTGGTGATGCCTCGCCCAGAGGGAGGATCGACCGCTCATTTGTATTACCTTTAGGAGGATACCTCTAAGGAGGTTGTGATTCCTTTAGATTCTATCCCAATTGTCAGGGAGTATTCGGATGTGTTTCAGGAGATACCAGGCTTACAACCCAGTCGAGAAATAGACTTTGTTATAGATTTGCTACCGGGTACGAGACCTATAGCACGTGCACCGTACCGTATGGTTCCAGCTAAAATGCGAGAATTACGGGATGAGATAGAGAAGCTATTAGGTCAGGGCTTTATTCGCAGGAGTACCTCACCTTGGGGCGCTCCGGTTTTGTTTGTGAAGAAGAGGGACGGTTCACTGAGATTGTGTGTGGACTACCGAGAGTTGAATAAGGTCACGATACGGAATAAGTATCCGTTGCCTCGAATCGATGACTTATTTGACCAATTGAGAGGAGCTTCATTCTTCTCGAAGATTGATTTGAGATCGGGTTACCATCAGTTGCGTATCAGGGAGGAGGATGTCTCGAAGACTGCGTTCTTGTCGAGATATGGTTCTTACGAGTTTCGGGTTATGCCTTTCGGTTTAACCAACGCTCTAGCTGTGTTTATGGACTTGATGAACAGAGTGTTCAGGGATTTCCTAGACCAGTTTGTCATTGTCTTCATTGATGATATTCTGGTTTACTCCCAGACAGAGGAGGAGCACGCCGAGCATTTGAGGCAGGTTTTGCAGACACTTCGTCAGAACGAGTTGTATGCAAAATATGAGAAGTGCGGGTTTTGGCTGAAGGAAGTCCAGTTTTGGGGACATATTATTTCCGACCAGGGAATATCAGTTGATCCGGGGAAAGTATCAGCGGTGAGGGAGTGGGGACAGCCCACGACACCAACGGAGATTCGTAGTTTCTTGGGTTTAGCAGGATACTACAGGAGGTTTATTCGGGGTTTCTCAGAGATAGCAGGTTCTTTGACACATCTGACTCGTAAGGGTGTGCCATACATCTGGAGTGATGCCTGTCAGTTGGCATTCGATGAATTGAAGGACAAATTGACCTCAGCACCTGTGTTAGCATTGCCGAGACCGGGAGTTGAGTATTTGGTTTATACCGATGCATCTTTGCAAGGACTGGGAGGTGTATTATAGCAGGAGAGACAGGACATAGCTTATGCTTCCCGTAAGCTTAAGCCTCATGAGAAGAATTACGCCACGCATGATTTGGAGTTGGCGGCAGTGGTATTTGCCCTACGGATTTGGAGAGACTATCTTTTGGGGGAGAAGTTCCAACTGTTCACGGACCACAAGTCCCTATAGTACCTATTTACACAGAAAGAATTGAATATGTGGCAGTGTAGGTGGCTTGAGTTTGTGAAGGACTACCAGTTCGATATCCAGTATCACCCGGGTAAGGCTAACGTGGTAGTAGACGCGTTGAGACGTAGGCCAGTAGATGAGGTGGCAGAGGTGGGGAAGGCTAAGTGGAAGGAATTGGGACACCAGGATGCAGTGGCCCGATCTTTCATGTCTGTGATGATCGTTACACCGCAGATTGTCACGAAGGTAGTACGGGCACAGGCCAATGACTCGTTCTGTCAGGAGCAGATAGTTCGATTACTAGCAGAGGGAGCCGAGTCCTATACCGTTAGCTCAGACGGGGGATTGCGCTTCAATGGGAGATTGGTAGTTCCTAAAGGAGAGGAATTGTGGCATGATGTGATGGCAGAGTCGCACGGCTCACGGTTCGCAGTACATCCCGGAGGGGACAAAATGTACCAAGACATGAGAAGGCAGTATTGGTGGAGCGGTATGAAGAGAGATATCGCTGAGTTTGTTTCGAAATGCGCCACTTGTCAGCTTGTAAAAGTGGATCATCAGAGACCGGCAGGATTGCTACAGCCATTGGAGGTCCCGGTGTGGATGTGGGAGAGCATATCCATGGACTTTATCACGGGGTTGCCTACGTCGCAGAGGGGTCACGACTCCGTTTGGGTAATTGTGGACAGGTTGTCCAAGGTCGCTCACTTTTTACCCGTAAGGACTGATTACACTACGGGACAGTATACCCAGCTCTTCATTTCAGAGATTGTGAGACTTCACGGTGTGCCCCTAAATATCGTGTCTGACAGAGATAAGATATTTGTTTCGAGGTTTTGGGAGAGTTTCCAGGAGGCCATGGGCACGGAATTGCGGTTGAGTACGGCTTATCATCCGCAGACCGATGGGCAGACTGAGCGCATAAATCAGATGTTGGAGGACATGCTACATATGTGCATTATTGACTTCGGGGGTGGATGGGAGCAGTACCTTCCACTGGTGGAGTTTGCTTACAACAACTCCTATCAGTTCACTATTGGCATGGCTCCGTTTGAGGCATTGTACGGTAGGCCTTGTCGTTCCCCAGCATGTTGGTTAGAGGTGGGGGATAACAAACTACTAGTGCCGGAAGTGATTCAGGATACTTCAGCAAGGATTGAGTTGATTCGGAGTCGCATTCGGGTAGCTCAAGACAAGCATAAGAGTTATGCTGATGCGAAGAGATTTTTCAGGGAGTTCCAAGTGGGGGACCAGGTTTTGCTCAGAGTATCTCCTATGAAGGGGATTATGCGTTTCGGGAAGAAGGGGAAGTTGGCACCGAGGTATGTGGGGCCGTTTCCTATTATTGAGCGGATCGGACCGGTTGCGTATAGACTTGGACTACCGAAGCATTTACATCGGATTTACGATGTGTTCCATATTTCCTCGCTGAGGAAATACCTTAGAGATAATTTGGCTCATTCTCTCATTGCTGTGGAGGACATCGATCTCCAGCCGGATAACTCCTACGAGGAGGGGCCGATTGCTATTTTGGACCGAAGTGAGAGGAAACTGCGGTCAAAGATAGTACTGTTAGTGCGTGTTCAGTGGCGACATCACAATGTCGAGGAGTCCACATGGGAGCGCGAGGATGAGATGCGCGAACGTTATCCAAAGCTATTTTTAGCAGGTACTTTCTAGTTTCGAATTTCGGGACGAAATTCAGTTATTAGGGGGGAAGTATGTAATACCCCATACTTTTGACTATATTTATTTTTGGGATTAATTAATTAAATGCGTATTAATTGGAAATTAATCCGGGTTATAAATACTAACGAGATGCGAGTTGGTATTTGATTATGTGCATACATGTTTTTATATGAATTTGGAATTATAAAATTTGTCGTGAGATTTATATACGGCATTTTATGAATTTTGTTGAGACGCGTGGGACCGCCGCGTCACGGTATAATATTTTGATAATTAAAGTGAATTTAAAATCTATAAACCGTATGGTCGTTTTGAGTGCGCCAACGCTTCCGGAAGGGTCGAGATAGTCAGAAAACACTAGCCGGGGGTGTAGTTTGGGTCCTGGGGTATTTTTAGGCCATACCGGCATCATAAAGGGTATTTTGGTAATTTTACATTTTGAGGAATTAAAAGTGACAAAAATTAGAGATGTAAATCTGATGTGGATTTAACCCACTAAACCCATTAACCAACCCATATTAACCCTTTAAGCTACGGAGGTTAACATTAGGTTTTACAATCTTCCCAAAGAAAACCCTAGCCACCTTAAGCCACCATTGGAGAAGGAGCTTAGAAGAGAGGAAATTCTGCAGAAAAACTCCATCAAACCTACACCAAAATCAGAAATCGAACCAAGGAAAGTGACTTTATTCCATTTAATTTTAGAGAATGTCTTTTCCATGTTAGAAATTGAAGAATATCAATTGTTCTTGAAAGATTAAATCAATTGAACTTAGAACTTGAAATCTTGAGGAGGATTTGCATGTAGAATGATAGGTAGATGTTCCTACTGATGACATTTATGACTGAGGGAAATTTAAAACGGATTTTATTGGGTTAATTCATGATTCAAAAAGTTAGGGTTCATGTTCTTGAAATAATTGGGAAAAAGTGTAGAGATTTATATTTTTATTGATGTTAAAGAGATTTAATCCTTGGAAACATGTTAGGAGTTGACTTGAATATGTTTAGGATGAATTAGAGATCCTAAAACGTTGTTGGGATGGAATTTGGAAGAGATTAGAAGTGATAAAAATGGATGAAAACGAATTGGGGAAAAATCTGGGCCGAAATTGGTTAGTCGTTAGAAGGAACCCCAGGTCGATCGAACGAGCTTCTAACGAGTTGACCAGTCTCTTCTAACGAGGGGTAGTTTCGTTCGATATCTCGTTCAAATGAGATATCGTTAGAAGGTACAGTTCGTTCGAACGAACTGGAATCTCATTCGAACAGTCTCGTTCGAACGAGACTTCTAACGAGCTGACAGTCCAATCTCGTTCGAACAGTCTCGTTCGAACGAGACTTCTAACGAGTTGACAGTTTGGTCCTTTTTGGACTGTTTTGCTTTTTGGAGTCCCGTAAACTTGTTCGAGGGTAGAGTTAACATTCCTTGATGATGTATTGATGGATTTGGGACTTTTGGGTTATTACGAGGAGTAAATTTATATACGAGGGATTTAATTCAATGAACCATTTGGGTTGAGACGTGAGTGCCTACGACGTGAGAATAGACTATGGCGCGTATTATGATGAACCAGAATAATATAAGTGTAGATATTATAGTTAGTACGAGAATGCAATATGTACTACTATTAAACTACGGTATTACTAAGACGTGTGTCACTTAGTATTGGTATATGAATTGTGTGTATGACATACCTACCATACTTGCTATCACGGGAGGTTTGCTTTCGCTTAGGGCCCTCTAATCCTTGTGTTGCCCGGATTTAGACTGGTTACCTTGATGAACATAGGTCAGAGAAAGACTTATTTGGATGTTAATAAGTCCGTTGATCGTGGGAGCGTAGGTATGTACGTGACCCATGTGATGTGACTGTGTTCGCCTCCACTATTTGTGATTTGCGTTATCTGGACTATTCCTGAGAGATTCGGAATATGTGATCCTTATGTACGTGATGTACCGAGATGGATAGCAGAGTATATGTGCACCGCAGCTTAGTTCTCGGGGTGCTTATATTGTATATTTATGATGTTAATAATATACACTTGATTAATGAGAACCTTCATGTTAATGATGTGAATATAATTACGGTATTGTTTCGAGAAATATAACGAGTTAACTGATAGTTATATATATTGCATATTGAATAGCTGAGTTTACGTTAAACCTCTACTTAATTACGAGCGTGATAATGTTAATAGAACCGAGTAAAATGGGTAGGACCTATGATAGTCTAGCTAGAGATGATGTCACTTAGCTAGTGGGTTATGTCGTTATAGATGGGTACTTCCGTTAGGAGTGCACAGTTAGACGAGAGGTGAGAATATCATGTGAGTGCACGTCCTAACATGTACTTTGCATTTAATGTTTTAAATGTTTTTAAAGCACTTGTAGGTTTTTAAAATATAACTCCACATTCGGGCTCTGACCCGTTTTCTTTTCAAATATTTTTCTTTGTAAAACCATTTTAGGTGCCCAGCCACAAGGACACCAAGCATAGGATACTCATTCAGGTGACGAACTGTAGCTGTTTGTGGAAGCTACAGGGACTTTGCTTGTAGACGCTTCGATCTTTTGGATTCCATGGTTATTATCTATCAGTTGTAGGGCATGTTGCCCATTTCTATTAGAGACATCTTTTATATTACAATTTTCAGACTTTGGCATGTACGATTTTAGTATTCAGTTTACTTTTCAGTTGTGGGATTGTAGTGAGGAGTTTTCCTCCAGACTTTACTTACCTTATGTGATGGTTATGCTATTTATTTCAGTATGGTGAATGGTATTAGTTATTCTTTATTACACTTGTTGCATGTTAATCAGACTTTAAATAAAATTTGGCACTTACTTTTTAAATACTAGGTGGTTAGTAATCTTTAAAATGTTTTCCACAGTGATGGTATTAACTGGACCAACTTGGCATTTTGAATTAATTTAATAAAGGAGTAGCTACCCGGTATTTAATTAGTCGGGGTGTCACAGAATATTGGAGTATCCCTACTTATGGCAACCCTCTGAGATGTTTTTCCACAAAGTTACACAGATTGAAGGCTGCTCTGAGTTCTTGGAAAAAATGTCTTTACTGATATAGAGGCGTTGGAATATTAAGTCTTGATCACTGAAACAAACAATGAGGAAGATTCCTCTTCCGTTAATAGAGATATATTACATAAGGATCAAGCAAAGTTACTTTCACCTTTGAAAAATGAAAAAATAATTGGGGTAAAAAATTGAAAGGTAAATGGCTTATTGAGGGGGACTCCAACTCCAAACTTTTTCATGCTTTTGTCAAATCTAGAAACTGCATCAAATGATCCATAAAGTAAAATCTCAATATGGGCAATGGATGGAGAATATAGATTATATAAAGGCTTCATTTATAGACTATTATAAAGAATCTTTAAAGCTGAAGTTATCCGTGGAGAGGATGAGATCATTGTGTGATTGATAAACAAACAAATTCTAAACAGTCTTTGAAATTAGATAATTTTTCTGATGAACTTGAGATATTTAAGGCAATTCAAAATCTCAATGAAGATAGTTGTGTTGGCCCTCATGGTTTCCATGGAGTTTTCTATAAAACAAAATTGCGATGTTATCAAACCTGACATTATCAATGTTATTCACTATTTTTTTCCAGGTGGAGAATTTCCAAAGAGTTGGACTAGTACCAACATCATGCTTATTCCTAAAACCAATAATCCAATTCCATATTCAGATTACAGGCCAATCAGTTGTAACTTCTGCTTTAAGATCATCACTAAGATTCTTGCTTCCAGACTTGCAAATGTCCTTCCTCAAATCATAGACACATTCTTAGGTGGGGTTCATAAAAGGTAGAGAGATCACTGATAATATTCTATTGAACCAAGAACCCATGCATAGTATTGGGAAGAAAACTCATGGCTCCAATGTTATTATCAAGCTTGACATGTCTAAAGAATATAACAGAGGCTCTTGGCATTTACTAATTAAAACTCTTAGAAAGTTTGTATTCTCTGAAGTATGGATTGATTGAATTTGGATGTATGTATCTAACAAATTGTTATCTACTCTCATCAATGGTCAAAGTGTTAGATTATTCAAATTTTTTGGAGGTTAAAAGAAAGGGGATCCCCTATCCCAAGGATTATTTGTGCATGTAGTTGAAACTCTAAATAAAGGAATTCACAATCTGATTGTTAAAGCTTTGGTTAAACACTTCTTTATCCCTGAAAATATCCCATTGATTAGCAACCTAAGCTTTGTCGATGACACCATTATATTTTACAATGGTTCTCTTAGTAGCCTCAAGAATTTAATTGCTTTTCTTACGAGATTTGAAAGAGCATCAGTTCAGTTGATCAATTTTTCCAAAAGTATCTTCTCTATGCATCACTTAACTCATTTGAATAGGATTAGATCCAATTCTAAAGCTGCCAATTTGTCTTTCAAGAAAATACCCATCATATACCTTGGGTGCCCTTTATTCTATGGGAGAAATAAACATGTTTACTTTGAAGACCTCATCCAAAAAATAAGATTAAAAATTTCCAGTTGGCAGACAAATTTCCTTACTTTCTCTGGTAGAAGAACTTTAATCAATCCAATCCTTTATTCTATTCGTATTCATAGTCTTGCATCTTTGAATCCTCCAACTAAAATCGTTAACCTTGTTCAAAATATGTTCAGTAATTTTTTATGATGCTTATCTAAGGATTATAGCCATAAATATCACTGGATGAAATGGTATGATATGTGTTGTCAAGTGAATGAAGGAGGTTTAGGATTTAAATTAATTACTATTAAGATCTAGTCTTTCAGTCTTAAAATATGGTGGAATCTCTCAACTATTTCAACTCTTTGGTTTGATTTTTTCCAGGAATAAGTATAAAAGCAAGCCTCAATTTGGTGGTTCTCCTAACTATAAAAGGATCATGATGATCGAATCCTCAACTGAAGATGCTTCAATCACTTGATGGGATCAGATATTGGAAACAAATAACTAATGGGAATTTTACTACTAAATTTGTTTAGCAGTTGATTAGATCCCCCATATCTTCTTCTCTTTTTTGTAAACTCTCTTGGAATTCTGTTTTTCCTCATAGAATTTTTATATTTATGTGGAAATGTTATCACCATATTATTCCCCAGGATAATTCTATCCAAGCCGTGGGTATTCCACTGGTTTCAATGTGTCATTTTTGCTCTAATGAGATGGAAATTTTTGGTAATTTATTCTTTTCAAGCCTCTTAGCTCAGAATATTAGGAAATACTTTTCAAATATTTTTATGGATTAAACTATCCTTCTATTCTTTCAATATCCTTTTGATGTCGTGGTGTTTGAAAAAGCCTTATCAAGACTTTCTCCGACATACTTTCTTGATCATACCAGCTGCTATATTGTGGGAAATTTGGAAGAGTCAAAACAAAGCAAGATATGAAGGCTCTTATATAAATAAAAACGTTCTTATTCATCAAATCTCTCATCTAGTGAGTATATGCAGCAGCAATAAAAGGTTTTTGTCCAAACCTAATCAATTTGAGCATGTTTTCCAAATCTTCAAGTTATATTATGTGAGTCCAAAGCCTTCTTCATTTAAAATGACAAAGTGGATCAGACCTACAGATGGTGTCGTGAAATTAAACACCGATGGTTCCTCAAAAGGGAATCCAGACCCCTCAGGATCTGGTGGTATATGGAAAAATCATATTAGAATATTCATTCAAGAATTTTCTTCATTTGAGGGCATCTGTACAGATAATAAAGTTAAATGTATGGTTATTCTTAGAGGTCTTAATATTTTTTGTCTTTAAACATTCGATCATCTATTGTTGAATTAGGCACTAAGCTGCACATTGAGATTCTTAAAGGTCATATCAAAGCTCCACCTTGGAACATTTTGACTGAAATCAACTCAATCAAATCCATTGAGCTTTAAATGCATGTATCATATTCACATATTTGTAAAGAGACCAATACAATGACATATAGTTTAGCATCCCATGTAGTTAAATCTTAACCTCGTCGTACTAGTCGTACTATAGATGTTGTTGTAGCAAACTTGTCCACGTGGGATTTTCCATATTGGAACTTTTTACTAGTCGTACTATAGATGTTGTCTGGAGGGGTCTCGACCTGTCCAAGTACGATACTATTGATGTAGTGCATGATTACGTGTTGGAAAGTGTTAAGTGTGGTCTCAACTGAAGGTCTGAGGATGAGACGTGCTATGCAAGTTATTACCAGGTGTTGGATGAAAGAGAGGACGATATATGTCTTCATTGATGAAATTCTCCCCTGGGGTCTCGGCTTATAAGATGGCTGAGATCATTGATGATGATGCTGACCCTAATCTAGACGGGTCTTCGGTATGACTTAAGTGGGGTCCTTTTGGAACTCGGATGCAAATGTTAATGTCCTTATCTTAGGATGAGGTCACACTTGGTCATATAAATCAACTCCTAGACCTTATCAATCTATGAGAAGAGGTGGCTGAGGGATATGAGTAGGAGCAGCCTTGATGAGACTTTTTTGAGGTGTCAGAGGCTCATTGCTTATAGGTTGGGAGAGTGACACGTGTCTTAGTTTTGATTGGATAACTTCTTCCCCAAGTTGATTCGACAAATGGGTTTTTAAGAGTTTTTGCCCTTAATGATGGGCCTTGGAACTCGCTCTTAATCATTACTAGGTTTAAAAATGGGTTGAACCTCATTTTAACCATTTTTTTAATTATGTGCGTAATTTCTCGCACTCTTTAAACTCTCCAGTTTTTCGAACAACTGATCCTCTCTTTCATTTACAGGCATTTTTCAGCCTTTCTTAGGTTTTTCCTAATGAGATACATTTCCAGGTAAGCTCCTTTCTTCTCCTTGTGCATCTTTCCATTGATTTAGGTTGGTTTTCTTGTGTTTGTTTATTTTTCGACAATTTTTTATACCTTCGACGACCCTCACTGGTGACCGTAGCTCCCTCTGGGTGTGGTTTGTGGTAGGCTTGTAGTGGTCTTAGGGTCTTTCACCCCCTTCCCTAGTAGTTTCGCTTCTTAGGAACGTTTTTGGCATAGCTCCGTCCATCTTCTCTGACAGTTTTGTTTCTTGCTCTTAGTTGTTCTTGAGCAAAATAATTAACCTTCCAACCTCAGATATTCTAGTCAATAAAAGTCAAACTTGAATCTTGTTTGCCCCCCCCCCCCCCCCTTTTTAGCCAAGTTGAGTCTTGTCTCAAATATGTTAAGGTAGTTGTATAAGTTAGCAGAGGAATTTCCCAGCCTCAGAGAGAGGTATTTTCTAGAAATTAGGAGGGTAGAGGTGGAGGAATTCGAGAGGTGTAAAGCCTAGGCATTTCCTATTTGTCGTATTTATCCTCCCCCAATGGATGTTATTCGTCCCCCAATTGTTGAGCTTAGTGAACTTATATCTGTGTCATCTTCTTTTACAGACAATAATATCTTTAACTCTTAATAGGGCGAGAGTGTTAACTCTTATGATGAATCCATGTCTTATCATGCACCCCATGCTGAAGGGTCTGAGGTAAATGAATCTTCTTCTCATGTCTTGTCCTCTTAGAGGAACGATACATCAGACGAATATTACTCTTCCGTCCATATACTTGAGCCTAGTGTTTGCATTCCAGTTCCTTTAGAAGCGATTCCTTTCTCGACTATGATGAGAGACGAATTTTTCAATAAATTCCCAAGTGGTGATCCAAAAAATCCTCAGGACGATTCAATAGAAGATAGTGAACTTGACACCTCTTTTGTTGAATCCTATGAAAGCACTATCTCTGAGGCTAACCTTTTGGTTTGGACATACCTTTATGGCATAGGACCCTCCATTTCTATGAGAAAATCCTCTAAGTATGAAAGAGCCTTTCATGGCCGAGCAGGTGCGATTTGCATCTATGAAAATATGTTCAAGGTCGGCTTCTAACTACCTATTCACCTGACCATTCAGGCCATCCTAGCCCGCTTAGGTCTTGCCCCCATCTCAGCTTTCTCCGAATGCCTGGAGAATTATTCTCGGCTTTATTTCTATCTGGAAGATTTTTCACCAAGTCGACCATCCAGTTCACATTTTTATGACATGTTATACTGCGTTGTCTTCTAAGACTCAACCTGGATACTATCATCTCGTAGCTAGGAAATCTGAGAAGAAATTCTTGCTGGTCACTCAAACTTCAAATAATTACTCAAAACCTCGATATTTTTTCATCTCTAGGGCTTGGTAACTTGGTCCCACTGATGTTTGTGGAACCTCTGAGCCCAGGACTCTTTTGAGATGGTATAAAGTCTCTACGCCAGCAAAACTTGATCCGGGTTTGAACCCTGAGGCTACTAAAAAGGTTAAGAAACTTCGCATATAAGGTGATGGTGGTCGTCTTATTAAATTTGAGAATCTGATGACCCCATATTACTTGGCTCAGACAGATATGGGAGTTGACCCCCTAGCCGAGCTGCATTAGTGATTTTTTCATATAACTGTTGTCCCGTATCTTTATAGTTGTTCATAGCTGATTTCGTTCATTTTTTATTAAACATCCAGAAAACACACCAGACGGAAATGATGGCCCCAAACCTGAGTAAGCTTGTTGGCAAACATGATAATAAATCTGATGCCCCTACTACCAAAAGGTTTATAGGTGGCCCCAACCGAGTTGACAATGTTGGGAAGAAAAGGAAAGGATGAGCCGAGGACACTACCACTCACTGTCCTGCTAAGAAATTTCATCTTGAGAGATAAATTCCCATTTCTATGAATGAGGCTTTGGCATCTCATCTTTCCCAATTGAATCTAGACGATGAGAGTGTCCTCAACCATGCTAAAAAGGCCATGGATGATATCGGCTGCCTAATCTCCAAAGGTGATAAGCATTTCCTCTAGTACTTGGACATCCCTCTGCTTACTGAGTTTGCCATCCATAGGGCTGTTCAGGTATTTTCATAAAACTGTCAAGTGTAGTCTCTTCAGTCCCATATCATACTGATTTATCTATCTATATTTTTTGGTGCAGTGCGTGGTCTCCTGCTATCAGATGGGGGAATATATCCATAAGAAACTTCCCTTGATTCAGAAGGTAAGAGATGCAGTGATGACCGAGAATAATCTGAAGGATGATCTTAAAAAGTCCAAGTCGGCCGTATAAAAATCAGTGGACAGGGCTACAAATCTGAAGATCGAGCATTTTAACACCTTAAAGATAATGGTTGAGAATAAATAGGCCTAGATTGATGTTGTTGTCAAGGTTGCATTGAACGAGGCTAAGGCGCAAGCCATAGCCGAGTTCAAGGAGTCTGATGATTTTAGAGGCTAAGCCTTTCAATATCTAGAAAGCAAGATAAAGACGATTGACCAATGAGCTTCCCTCAATCACACTGAGGTTAGAAACTTACCCTCCCCCCCCCCCCCCCAATGATTTCTTGGGATTTGACTTCAGTGACCCCCTTCTTGAGACTACCTTGGCCGATATTGAAAATCTAGCCAACCCTTTGGAGGTCCCCATCGAAATCACTGAGAACAATGAAACTATAGACGAGATAGGCATCAACTATGATGGGGTCGAGAGTATCAAAGTTGGGGTTGATGGGATGGATCAGGCAAGTGCTGGTGGAATATTACAACTTTAAGCTTATGTAATTTTTTGTTTCTATTAGGATGGTCGTTTGTGGCCCTGTAATTCGTTTTTGTGTAGTTCTTTATATTGAAATGACTTGTAACCTCATTATAATGAAATGAATCTCTTTATTTTCCTATATTCCTCTTGTGTTATGCAAATACATCTGCCCTAATTTTACATCAGTAGCATAATTTGAATCCACCATAATTCATAAGTCCCCTCTCATCGTTTTGAGAGTGTATGGATGAGTATCATCTCGTCCATGGACTGTCGTCTCAGCCTAGAGAGAATTTCCACCAAGTTAATGATATTTAATACAATTAATAAGTCCTCTCTCGTTGTTTTGAGAGTCTATGGATGAGAATCGTCTCATCCATGTGCTCTCGTCTCAATTGAGAGAGAATTTCCACCAAGTTAATGATGTTTAACAAATGAACCACGACTAAGTGATTTTAAAATTTGAATCCACAAAATTATTGTGTTATAGCACAAGTCATTTTGAGAGTGTATGGAGGAGAGTCGTCTCGTCCATGCACTGTTATATCGGCTGAGAGAGAATTTCTACAAAGTTAATGATGTTTAATTGAACCACAACTAAGTGATTTTTAAATTTGAATTCACCAAATTATGGTGTTATACCACAAGTCTCCTCTTGTCTTTTTGAGAGTGTATGGATGAGAGTCTTCTCATCCACACACTGTTGTCTCGCCCGAGAGAGAATTTCCACCAAGTTAATGATGTTTAATACAATTAATAAGTCATCTATAATCGTTTGGAGAGTGTATGGATGGGAATCATCTCGTCCATGCGCTCTCATCTTGTCTAAGAGATAAATTCCACCAAGTTAATGATGTTTAACAAATTAAACGCAACTAAGTGATTGTTAAATTTAACTTCACCAAATTGTAACAACCCGCGTAATTTTTGGGTTATTTTAATTAATTATTAGAAAATTGAGGAAAATAAAGTTTTTTATAAAATTATTTTTATTGCTCAAATATGTTGGTTATTATTTTTAAAGGCGTTAATTTCAAACGGTTTCGAAAACGGAGTTAAAAAGGATTTTAAAATGATTTTAAAATGTTTTTAACTCTTGGAGTAGTTTTGACTTCCAACTCTTCATTTCTTTGCCTTATTTAAAGGAGTCCTTTGGATTCCAACTTTTCATTTCTTTGCATTATAAAAGGAGGTTGTGGGCAACCCTTTTTAACATACTTTTGGCCCAACTTTTGGCAGAAAATATATTTTATATTCCTCTTCTTTTTATATATACATTGGCCCTTGAGATTTGTGAGTTCCAACCTTAGATTAGAGGTGTTCTTGGGGCTATTTATTTTTTTTGGTTCTTGGATGAGATTTTGTAGATCTTTTGTGTTGATCTTGAGGATGTGATCGTTGGTTTCTCATCATGGTTTGAGGTATGGGGTTTTACACAATATGCTCCTTAAATCTCGCGAGTGTCATTCTCTTTGAATTCTTCTTTAATTGAACTCATATTTGAATTGATAAATTCATTGAAATCTGGAAAATAATTGTTGAAATTATTTTGATTTATGTGGTATCATTATATTGTTATTGAGCACGTTGTCATGAGATTTTAATATGGAACGGATGTTGTGAACCCGCCAAAATACCTATTTTCGGCTATGGCTTGATAAAGCATATGCGAATGGGGTGAGGCTTGGTTACCCATTGATGTGTTGTTGAAAAATTATATTGATAAATGCTTTGAGATTTGCATTTGATTTGAATATTCGTACTCGTGTTGTTATGCTTTATTCATTGCTAATCCATATTTGTTGAGAATCTTTCTTGTCGTATTATGTACTTCCCCATATTTTCTTTTAGTTGGCAGGTTAGCGTGGATTTTAGGGCACTATGGAGATTGATTTTAGCGAGGATTGTTTGGGAAAGATTTGTATTATTTTTATGTATAGAGCTTTGGAGATTTGTATTTATTTTTCGAGTTAGATGTTGTATTTATTCGAGAGACTTGTTGTAATTGAAGAGATTGAGATTAGTGGATTTATATTATTGTGGGTTTATTTAGATGCTCTATACCTTGTCACTTGTGGATTTGGATTTATTTTATTTCATTAGCGCTCTATTCGCTCTCCCCGGGCGGGAGGGGTGTTACACAAATTATGGTGTTATATCACAAGTCCCCTCTCATCATTTTGAGAGTGTGGATGAGAGTCGTCTCGTCCATGAACTGTTATCTCGATCGAGAGAGAAATTATACCAAGTTAATGATGTTTAATTAAACCACAACTAAGTGATTTTTAAATTTGAATTCACCAAATTATGGTGTTATACAACAAGTCCCCTCTCATCATTTTGAGAGTGTATGCATGAGATTCGTCTCATCCATACAATGTCGTCTTGCCCGGGAGGAAATTTTCACCAAGTTAATGATGCTTAATAATTTAGCCACAATTAAGTGATTTTTACCATTCTCTATGTTATTGAAAGTCCAAGGACTGGTTCAACCCCATCTGGATTGTTGTGTCACCGAGAGAAACTTAAAATTATTTCACCACAAGTGATGTTTTATAGCTTAAGATGAGTTGATATATACAAGCGACAAATATACAAACAAATGCGCAAGGCATGATGGAACAATTGGAAATTTTATTGCATATTCATATTTCATTTATCATCTAAATCTGAATCTCATATACATGTATTACAACGGAATTAAAGAGACAATGGAACTGAAAACTTCCTGGTAGTATTTTTTGAGATAGTCGGCGTTCCATGGGTTGGAGAATGGATCTCCTTCCAAGTTTTTCGACCGATATGTTCCTGAAACCACCTCTTCAGCCACTCTATATGGACCATTCCAGTTCGGATGAAGCTTATTGGGTTTCTTCCATGTTTTCTCTAGGACAAGGTCTTTTAACTTTAGCGGCCAAGCCTTCACCCTATAATTATAGAACTTCATTGTCCTTTGTTGATAGGAAGCTTCCATGACCTCAGCATCTTATTTTCTTTATTCTATAAGGTCCAAATTAAGCCTTCATTCCATAACATTTTCTTTTGAGTCATACGTATGAACCCTGTTGATAGGGAGACGAACCTCTGACGGTACCACTTCCTCTAAGCCATAGGCCAACATGAATGGAGTTTCCCTAGTTGGAGTCCTCTCCGTCGTTCTGTAATCCCATAGAACATCACACACCTCCTCAGTCCACCTCCCTTTAGCATCATTTACTATTTTCTTGATTCCATCAAGAATTGTTATGTTCGTTACTTCTGTCTACCCGTTGGCCCGGGGTCGATCAGGAGTGGAGAAGAATCTCTTGATGCCGACTCATTCATACTATTTCTCTAGGGAGATGTTCTTAAATTGCGTACCGTTATAAAAAATTAGGGTATTAGGTAGGTCGTACCCACAGATGATGTTTTTCAAATAAACTGGAAGGCTTTCTTCTCTATGATTGTAATCATCGTCTTGGCCTCTACCAACTTTGAAAAATAATCAATCACCACAATCAAATAGCGATAACTGTTCATGGCTCTCTATAATGGACAAACCAAATTAATACCCCAAAACATAAATGTCCAAGGAGAAGTAAAGGAAGTAAGGGGTTGATGGGGTATGGTGGCAAACCTCTAGAACTTATCACACTTCTTAACATAAGCGATTACATCTTTAGCCAATGTCGATCACCAGTAACCCTGAGTGATGATCCACTTAGCCAATGACCTTCCTCTAATATGAATAGATCATGACCCCTGGTGAATGTCGTTTAAAATGTACTCTACCTCAGATGGATGGACACATCTAAGTAGAGGAAGAAGGAACCCCTTTTTGTATAAAACATCTCCTATAAGGGACACCTTTGCTGCCTTATACCTCAGCTTCTTTCTCTCGGCTCTAGACTCTGGTAGCTCCCGACCTATGATATACCAAATGATTGGATCCATCCAAGAAGATCCCATATTCAAGTTAAAGCAAAATTCCATAGTATTCTCTTCTCCTTTGATCATTAGATGAGGAAGGATCTCTATCGGGACCATTCTTCTAATTTCAATTATGGTGCCTAAAGCTAACCTTTCTAGGGCATCGGATCGACCATTATCTAGATGGGGTATCCTCTTCCGTTTCACTTCATTGAAATTCTTCAGTGTTATCTTCACCCTTCCCAAGCATTTGGCCATTCTATTATCCTTGGGCTCACATACTCCCAAATTTTTTTTGACAGCCAACCTGATATCACTATGAATAAGGAATTAGCCGACGTTCAGTGCCCGAGATAGGGATATACCTTCTAAGATGGCTTTATATTCTGATTTAGTATTAGAGGATTTAAAGTTGAACATCAATGCAAATTCAATATCAGTTTCATCTAGAGCTGACACAATTAATATATCCCCACTTCCTCTTCCGCACGAATATCTATCCATGAACAAGATCCACACAACACCATTTTGAGAAAAAAAAAACCTCTTATATGGTTCCATTAATGAATAGGTACATCTCTTCTTCATTATCGGGCACCTTACTTCTTGTTGAACCCATCTCGGCCTCGACCGAGGTAAGACATGCCCTACTCTCTTTCTCACAAGTTGTACCTTCAATCTCTTCAGTATCGACCTCGACAAATGTGAACTCAACTACGAAATTAGCTAGGTCCTTCCCTTTAATGGTCGGCCTTATCTAGTAGATTATGTCAAACTCTCCCAATTCAATTTTCCAGGCCATCATCTTTTATGACTTCTCAGGCTTGTAAATGACCTATCTGAGAGGAGAGTCTGTAAGGACCACCATGGTATGTGCCTAGAAATATGGCTTCAATTTCCTTGAGGCATGTATTGGACTGAACTCCATCCTCTTATCTAACAATAGCGACGCTAATGGACGACTCTGAAACCGCTAAATAAAGGTACAACCTCTCTCCTTGGATTGATCTTGACAATAATAGTAGAGAGCCGAGATAGGACTTCAAATCTTGATTCCATTCAAAAGTTTTCTCAACACTCTAACGAAAGAAAGGTATTTATCGATAGCTCTAAACATAAACCTATCTAATGCAGCCACTTGTCCAATTAGTCTATGCACATCCTTTATTATTGTGGGAGTCTTCATCTCCATCAAAGCTTTGATATTTTTGGGGTTAACTTCCTCTCTTATTCACAACAAAGCCTAAGAACTAGCCTACTCCAATGCCAAAGAAACACTTAGTGGGGTTGAGCTTCATCTTATCCTCATCCATGGTGTCAAAAGTGCGCTTAAGGTTGGCCACGTGAGTGTCAGCCTTGAGGCTCTTTGTCAACATGGCGTCGACATATACCTCCATCATCTTCCCAATATTCTCTTCTAATATCTTGTTCACCAATCATTGGTAGTTAGCCCTGGCATTTTTCAATTCGAAGGGAATGACCTTGTAGCAATAGGTCCCCTTGTCAGTTATGAAAGTTGTCTTCTCTGCATTAACCGGATCCATGAATATATAATTATAACCTGAGTAAGAATCCATAAATATCAATAATTCATGGTCGATAGTATTATTAATCCTCTGATCTATCCTTGATAATGGGAAGTTGTTTTTAGGGCAGGATTTGTTTAGATCTGTAAAATCAACACACATGCTCCACTTGACATTAGCTTTGTGGACGATGACAGCATTGGCCAACCACTAAGGGTAAATGACCTCTCTGATAAAATCCTCCTTCTCTAACTTATTCACATATTCTCGGATGACATCATACTTTTCACGAGAGTAGACTCTCCTTCTTTATCGGATCAGATTTGCACCGTCGACCACATTCAAATTATGACAGAGAACCTTCGGATCAATGTTCGGCATATCCTCTTCACTCTAAGCGAAGATACTGTGCCTCTTCCTCAACATCTTAATCAACTGACGCGACTAAGAATGTGTCTCTAAAGTGCGTACTCTTTAGGCTCAAGTGCAAGCCTATCGCTCAAGTAATAATCCGATAAATTGGGTATCGATCCTTAGGGAAATATGATGAACGGAGTCGTAGCAATGTTGGACAGACGAAGGAAACCTAACTTTGACTCTAAAGAAAAGGAAAAGATGATTTGATTTGTGAAATAACTACAATTATATGCACTTTTGAAAATGATTAACTAATGAAATTATGAAAAATAAGGCGATGCAATTACTCTAATGCATAACTAAGAACGATTTGACTAAAATTTTAAAGTATGAATGGAGAAAGATAGGACGGATTACAATCCCCCACACCCTAGTAATTCACTTCTTAAGATACTAGATTCATAATTAAAGCTTTAAATGAATCCGACTCTTTAATACTCCTAAGTATTACATATATGAGGGATCGTAGACCACACAGTACGTAAGCAAAGGTTGAATTAAAATTCGATCTTTATTTATCCTAAGTATTACACATATGAGGGATCATAGCCCGCACAATATGTAAGAAAAGGATGAAATAAAGTAGTATCATATGAACTATGATACAATTCATCCAAGGTTTTAATTTCGACATCTATTTCCACAATCGTGAATTACATCAGGTGGGGTTCATGCACCCTAACCCTTGAAACTTATCCAGACATAAGAAAACTGGAAGAAAAGGCGTTTGGAATGAAAGAAAACATTTTTACAACTGAATGAAGATCAAGAGTGATGAAATTGCTATTAGAAAAGTAACTACTGCAATAATTAAAATAAGAATCATAATGATATTACTTGAATTGCAAAACTATAAGCAAACTAGGGTTTCTTATTGTTCTTCTTCTGTAAACTGATTACAAAGCATCCCTAATGAATCAGAAGCCTCCATCTATGTCTACGAGGAGTTTGCAATTTATAAGCTATGAATTATAAGAGTTTCAACCATGAAGGGTTCTAATTTTGCAAGTGGATGAGTTCAAATATCTGAAAATAGAACCGATCATATTAAGGGTTTGGTTCGATTCCATCTTTGACAGCCTTTACAGAAAGTTCTTCGAGCATAGGATCGGTTCATTTTTCTTCTTCTTCGGTTCAATTCCATCTTGACATTGCTTTACAGGAAGTTTTCCAGATATAGGTTCAGTTCGTTTTCCTTCCACTTCGGTTCGGTTCCATCTTTGTAGTGCTTTACAGGAGCTTTCCCAGGATGGGATCGATTCTTTTTCCTTCTGTTGGGTTCGATTACATATTTTTAGGAACTTTTCCTCCTAGTATTTCCTTGAAGCTTTTGGTACGGAACTCGGATTGGGGTGCTGGTCCTTCCTAAACACTGAATACCTAGAAAATATATGGAAAATGCACAAAACTCAGCGTACTCATTAGAAACTTATCAACAAAAATGATATGATATAAATACACTCGAATTACACTTTGCGGAGTGATAAAAGCCTCTAAATTAAGGGGATAAATGGGAAGAATTTATGCCTAATCATTAGCTCTTCTTTGATTTCCTATTTCAGGGCTTTGTCGATTTGGACAGTTTAATCCGGTTTGTCCTCATTGAGGACGATGGATTCTACCTCCTCATCGTCCTCTCCATTCTTTATCTTCTTTTCATCTCTAAGGTCCAAGGTATCAATATTGTAGGTCGTAGTGGCCCTTTTGTATTATTCCCTCTCTTCGACCGAGTTGAAGTAGCATTCATGTGTCTCAGCTTGGTCCCTTTGAACTTCCCTTACCCCATATGGAGTCAAGAACGTAATCATCTAGTGGACTGTTAAGTGCACGACCTCAAATTCCTTGAGGGCTACCCTTCTGAGAATTATATTATAGGCTGAGTAGACGTTTTCATCCATAATGAATAAGTTGATCTTCTCTGTAAGGCATTTTGGCCAACTACTTCCCATTCTTATTTCCATTTCATATATACCCAAGGTCTTCACCTTCTCACCACTAAAACCAATGAGTGGTTGGTGATAAGGAGTCAACCTCTTCTTGCTTAGACCTAAACCTTTGTAACAGTCCCAAAACATAACGTCGGCCAAATTGCCATCATCCACAAAAATCATCGGCACCTCATAACCATGTACTAGTGTGGTGATGACCATAGGATCATCGTGCGGAGCTAAAATCCTTTTGAAATTAAATCTTTAAAAACCAATAACTAAGGTATTTATATCAACTTTATCTCTCTTACCTTTCACGGGTTCTACTGCAGCTGAGTTGACAGTCTTCAGTTTTGGTTGAAGATCTTTTTGCCTCATCCACATGTGCTTTCATGTCTATAATCTCCTTTCCTCCTCTAGAAAATCCCTTACAAATCATCTTGACCTCATGTGAGATCATATTGAGCTGATATTTTGGATCGACAAACTTTAGAGGGAGGTCGGGGTCGTCTTCATCACAGTCATTTGAGTCATCCTCGTCTCGGTTGGCTAGGGCATCTGGCTTACACTTATCACTTCTCTTCTTCTTCTGGGTGTCCTCTCAACCACCCTTCGTGTTGAGATTGTCTACATACTTCATCAACTTTCCAACATTCATCATCTTCTTAATTTCATCCTTGAGAATAAATCACTTGTCGTTCAGGTGGCCATGGTCTTAGTGAAACTCACACCATAGATTTTTGTTCCTCTTATGTGGAGGCACTTTCAACTTTTCACGCCACCTCTGAAACTGATCATTTTTTATCTTGTTTAGGATGTGCTCACAGATAACTATCAAAGGAGTGTAGTCTGGAAATTTGATATCCATTAACCTTTTCTTATTATGCTTATTCTTTTTCTCGAACTCGCCTCCACTCCTTATTCACTTCTCATCATAATTCTTTGTTGCCATAGCCTCTTCAGTAATCATGACCTCGTCGGCCATTGCCAGAGCTCATCCATGGCCTTTGGTCGGTCTTCATCAACTTTTCCAACTAGCTTTCCTTTCTGCGAACCTCCAATCAAAGTTGTCATTGCGATTCTCTCCTCATAATCTTCGACCTCTAGCTTCTCCTTGTTGAACCTCGAAATATACTCCATGAGACTCTCATTTTTCCCCTGCTTGACATACAGCAGGTGTGTTGTCTTCTTTTATGGTCTCACCCAAAAGTAAAAGTTGTGTATGAATCTCTCTATGAGATGTTTGAAGTTTTCAATTGAGTTCTTAGGGAGAGTGGTAAAGTATATATGAGATGCTTTGGTCAATGTTCTTGGGAAGGCATGACATTTCATCTCATCTGAGACCAAGTAATTATCGATAGTTGACTAGTACATCTCCACGTGGTGGACTGGGTTAATGCTCCCATCATACTTGGGAGTGACCATGGAAGGCTTGAATTTGGATGGGGTTGGATAACTGACAATCCTGGCCATAAATGGGGAGCCTTCAAAGTAGCCCATTTGCAAAGGATCTCAACTTTTAAAGATATCCCCTATTTTTTCTTCCATCCTTCGAATAGAATCAATCCAGGGTCTCTCATTCTTCGCTATAACATCAGATTGGGCCACATTATTTCCAACACCCTCTCTAACATTTGAACACACTTAGTACTCCTTAGAAGTTGTCCTTTGTTAGCTATTAACTTCTCTCTTCTCCTCGTCTCAGCATCTTGAAGGCTGACAACCATTAACTATCTCATTTCTTCAAGATCCTGTAATACTTTTGGAATTGGAAAGGAGGTTCCTAAGATCATCCGTTGTTGTGCCGAGCCTATTAAAGGCTGCCCACCTGCTCAACCTGTTCAATGTTGATGCCCTGGGCCTACACTCTCGGCTTGACCTACCACACTCAGCCCGAATGTGATGAATTGGTCATATAGTGCCTCTAGAAATTTCATAAGGTTCCCAGCATTCCCTTCTATCTTCGTCAACATATTGGTCATCCTTGTCATCATGGCATTCTTGACCCACCCTCCCCAGGTGTAATCTCCTAGGGTTGGCCACGTCCATGCGCCTGTGTTAAGGAGGGAGATCCTTTTGTGAAGCTTGGGGTGGTACTCTGGCTGTTTGATCCGCAACACCATCTCTGGCGTTCAGAGTTACCAATTAATCTTCAGTGTCGATAGGCCTCAACGTCAAGTTTTTGCTGGAAGTGGTAAGGGTGGATTGCATCTGTCCTTGACTGTCGACCAAGGAGCGTAGGGCCATCACTACCTCAACCATATGACAGAGGGGGGCCTAACTAGTACTGGGACCACCTATAACTGGTGGATCTATTGCCATTTGGAGAATTGCAGTGACCAGGAAAATCAACTGAGGTACTAGTAATAAGCTAGTAGAGCAAAAAATGAGATAAAGCTCACCTAGTGCTCTTCCCATGGTGGTTCAATCTGACGAGCGGATGAGATAGGAACACTACGAGAGAATTCGGTAGAGTAACTATAGAAAAAGAGAAAAGAATGGATATCCCATTCCCACAAATGACGCCAAACTGATGATACCAGAATTTGTATCACCATATCAAAGTGATGAATGAGCTTATACCAGTACAACAATGGCAAAAATAAAGCAATATAATAACAGAATGAGATGAGGCAAGGAAGAAGAACATTGGAGGTTAAGTGGTTTAGTCGGAGCCTACGTCCACTATGCAGTGTGAATGGTGATCTTCGACTATAAGAATGGCACTAATGGCCTGCAAATACAACACTCAAGCTTTTTCTCTCTCACTAAGTAATTTGAAAGATTTCTGCTAGGGTTGTGAATTTTGGATCCTTTATAATATAGAAGATGAAGTGTATTTACAGTGCCTTAGGAGTCTAATGTACCCCCAATCATGTAACTAGTATGTGCATGGAAGGATCCCAATAATGAATTAACACATGTCCACTGCACATGTAAAGAATCATGATGTAATATTCCCTCATGTGAGAGGATAATCTTATTGTAACAGACTTGTCCATGTGGGATTTTCCATCTTGGAACTTTATACTGCTCATACTGTAGATGTCATCTAGAGGGGTCTTAGCCTATCCAAGTACGAGACTGCTGATGTAGTGCAGGATTACATGTTGGCAAATGTCAAGTGTGGTCTTAGCTGAAGGTGTCAGGTCGAGACCTGATATGCAAGTTATTATTAGGTGTCAGTTAAAAGAGAGGACGAGACATGTCTTCACTGATGAAATGCTATCCTGGGGTCTCGGCTTATAATATAGTTGAGATCGCAGATGACGAGGCCGACCTTAATCTCAAAAAGTCGTGGGTAAGACCTAAGTGGAGTCCTTCTGGGACTCGATTGTGGATGCTAATGTCCCTCGTCCTAGGACGAGGTCACACTTGGTCATATCAAAGCTGAAGGAGGTAGGAGTGGAGGAGTACAAGTCTTCTCCTAATTATAACATGGATATCTTGGCCTTATTTCTTGACAGGCATGAAGAATTGAAGATAAAGGTAATGAAACACTACATTGGCATAGCTACTAAAGTCAAAAAGTGGGAGGGTGACAATGCAGAGGCTATGACTCTCAATGTGTAATAATTGGAGGAGGAGTGTTCTTCTAAAGCTGGAAAAGTCCTTACCAATGAAACTTCTCTTCTCCCTGTTAAGGATATTATCATTATTGATTCGCCTTTCCCCTGTTGTTGCTGAGAATATCCCCATGGATTGATCCTCGTCATATGTATTGAATGTTTTTAACTTTATTTGTAATGAAAATTTTTATGCCTTTCATTTATAATGATCAGTCCTTTGTCACATTTGTGCTTATGCTTATTATTCTAAATTTGATGTAGACGTTTACATGCATTCGACCAAGTCACATTATTTTATTCAAAATATTTTACACAAGTAAATGTGGTAGAATGTGTTTAACCCTGCTAGTTATACACTTATGGACTTATTGTAGCATATTTATTATTTTCCATGTCAACTTACTAATTCCTTTGGTGCTTGAGATAGGCCTACTAATAATATAGTCTTATGATCATGTGGTCGGCTTATCACAAGTCTGATCTCCCTTACTTGCTACCAGTTTGGGGTAAACCTAAGTTGCCCTGACTTAGAATCTACCAATGCTTTTTCAATCTTATTGGTCGTGTGGACATATATTATTATCCCGACCATGTATCAACATTGGTTACCAGAGTCGACCAAGTTTACAAGGATCTTTCCTTGTGTTAGTTATTTATGGTTGGATCTTGTCGTCGATAAGATTGCACTGGATTTCTTAGACTTGGTTAGACTTATTAATAGGGACATGTTTGTAAACGCGGTCAACCAAGAAGCGTTAGGATATTTGTACCAGTAGTTTAGACTTATGATCATGTGGTTAAATCTTGTAGACTTCATCTACCTTACTATTAACCAATTTTGGACGAACCTGAATTGTCCTGACTTAAGATCTACCAATGTTAGTGCCAACTTAATAGTCATGTGGACAGACCTCGTTATCCTGAACAAGTGTCAGCATAAGTTACTCAAGCCAACCAATTTTATTTGGATCTATCCTTACATTAGTAGGTTGTGGTCGGATTTTATCATCCATAATACTGCACTGAATTTCATACATTTGGTTTAAACTTCTTAATCATGACCCATGCATAGGCGATGTCGTATATAAATCATGTTTTTGATTATGAATCTTGATGTTCTCCACTGTGAGGTGTCTATACTGATAAAATATTCATTGAGTAATATATAAAAGCTTGAAATGACTCCATGTGTAGATCATAAAGTTCATCTCTCATTAATTATTGAGCTGAGAGTGAAAAGAGGTTTACATATGATTTTATCATTAGTCTTCCATATGTTGTCATTCCTACTAGTAGTACCTCATCGGGTGTTCGGTGTTCCAATGATTCTTAAACTTCTCACCTTCTAGTATTTCAATCCTATAAGATCATAGCCTTACTATAACAGATACTCTGTGTGGACTATGCTAGTTGGGTTATAGCTTGTTCATTTTCTAAATTACCAGTTTTAGCATATAGTCTCCTTACTTTTCTTGGTTTTATTCTTTTTTATTATAAAATAGAACAGTCCTTTACTGATAGGTAGAAAACCATAGTGTTGCGCTCTCCCATACCTCTTCCACTAGGTTTAGATAAAGTCTTCTCACTAGATCACTTTTTGGTGAGTCAAATTTGAGCACTCGATGAATGGGCAGGCCGATCTTAGTGGGCATTATATCTTCATTGCCAAATGCCAACAAGAGCAGAGTTTTTCCCATCGTCATTCTTGGTGTTGTTTTGTATGACCAAAGCATGCTCTTTATCTTATTGATTCAGTTCACCTTTGCATCATCTAGTCTTTTCTTCATTCTACTGAACAAAGTTTTGTTTCTTATCCCTGTTTGCTCGTTGTACTACAGGGGACCAGGGGATGAGTGTAGTTTTTGGATCTTTGAATGTAGTCTTCGAATTCTTTGTTATCAAACTAGGGGCCATGATCTGTAATTAAATAGTATGACATTTCATAATGGAAGATGATGTTCTTCAATATAAAGTGGAATACTTTATCATAAGGCATATCAACCAGAGGATTAGTCTCCACCCATTTAGTGTGGTAATCCACTACTACAAACAAATATTTGAATATTCCCCTTATATTAAGCAGCGGGCCGACCAGATTAATCCCCCATATAGAGAATTACAAAGGGGATGTGACCAACGTAACTGTGGATCCCAAACTCTTATGGATCACGACATAATTTTGGTACTTGTCATATTTCTTCATATAGTTCGCACAATCTTCTTTCATAGTGACCTAATAGTACCATTGAATGGCCACTCATTTCACCAACGATCTGCCCACCGAATATGCTCCACATCACCCCTCGTGTACCTATGTAGGTATTCCAATGCTGTGATACCCCGCCTAATAAAATGACGGGTGATCAGTCCTATACCAAATTAAAACAGGAATCCCAGTTGGATCATCCTTAGCATCACTGTCGAAAAACTTTTTAAAATTTACTAACCATCTAGTAATCCAAGAGCTGGTGCCAATTTTAACTTTTTGATTAGACAAAATAGTACATGTGGAATTAAAATATAAACCATTCACACAACTGAATGAAAATAACTGAATCATAATTACACAACTTGCCGAATAAATCACTGGCCACTAAAGAAATAATCCAATACCTGAATAAATTACACCTGAAACTGTACTGAAAAGTCTGAGCGACAAGCCCTAAATAAAACTAAAACTGATACAAGATTCCTACTGTAACACCCCGCATTTTTCATGCATTAAATATGTAATTAATTCAGTAATTGAAAATTAGTTGTGAGACATAATTTTAATTGAATTAATTAGGAAAATTTTATTTAAGATTAATCGGGGAGTGAATGGTTAATATTTACGGGAATTTATTTAGTAAGTGAATAGTAATCATTAATTTAAGTCATTTCGAGTATTAGTGACAGGGTATGCACTTATCTCAACCGAGAGTCAGTATAGACTAAAGGGGTGGGGGGATAAGTATTTTTATAAATTAATTCAGATGCCAATTCTGAGGGTACGGTTGAGTCCGGATGAGCCGAGATAGTCGGAAAAGTGTACCCGGGGGTAGTAAACGGGTCACGGGGCATTTTTAGACATAGTCGGGCCCAGATGGGGGCAATTGGGTCATTTGGGCTTGGCCCATTAGGCAAAAAACGGGATTTAGGTTAATTGTTAAGTTAGGAGAAGAAAGGAAACGGCTGATAGAGTTTTAGAAAAAGGTTAGGTGTATTAAGGAACCCTAATAGCAGTTAAAGGCAGTTTTGGGATCACTAGAGAGCCAACAAGGATCATCTTCAACCTTGGAATTCATCTCCGAATCAGACACTACGAAACCTAAAGCAAGTGGATAACTTGCGATAGTATTGAATGTATTTTTCAATTCATATTCATGTGATGTGTTTGATCAAAATTCGTTTTGGGTGTTCATGGCATAAACATGAGGTTTTGAAAATAATAACCTGATTTACGAATTTGAATGAGGATTCTTATAGAAATCTGATATTATAAATTGATACATATCTGGTAGGATGATATCTGGATAATTAGAAACGAATTTGGTGAAGGGATTTGGGGTGTAAATGGGTAAGGAATTAAAGATTAATATTTTCCCAAATTCAGAAATTGTAGTTAATGGACGAATTAATAACGTTGGAGGACATTCTGGAGGTCCCTAATAAGGTTCATAACTGGTATTATTGTTAAGAAGGCTTGAGATTTGTGGTAGTAGGATTTAGGGTTTTATGAAACTTGTCCATGGCAGAATCTGTCTTCGCAAAGAAGACGAAAACCTGCTCGATCGATCGATCGAAGGTCAGGGGTCGATCGATCGATGGTCGGCATATTTTGACAGTTCGCCCAGTTTTCTTTTATATGAAAAAAAATTAATTTTTTTTTCATGAATTAATTTGGTGAGAAATTTATACATGGGTTTTAAATCTAATTAATGGTGAATAAAGTTAATTAGAATTTGGAGACGACTTAGTGTGACATCATAATTTAAATTTGTTGGGTTTTGGAGAAATTAGGTGTGACACACTAAGGTTGAATTTTTGGGAAGGGTTCGAAAGGATTAAATATAGATGTAGAGAACAAGTCTGGCGATAATGGTTGAGGAATACAGAGAGATAAATCTCATTTCGGTAAAGGCTAAATAATTCGGGAGTCGGGGATTTAGATTCGGGTGAGGTTAATTCGGACTACGAGAGTAAGTCCAATTTTATGGTGGGGGAGACACCAAAGGTGACTTAATTAATTAATGTGCGAATTAATTAATAATTAGAGTTGGACCATAAACTCTTAATAAATTAAATAGGCTTATGTTATGGATTTTGTACATGGTGTAGCCGGGACATTTTATATTTATATATATATATACACAGAGTGTGACAGTATATATATATATATATATATATATATATATATATATATATATATAGTGTGTGTGTGTGTGTGCATTAATATCAGTGATTGAATATTATTAGTATATACTCTAGTGCTATAGGGGGAGGTTGCGCGTACTGGATGAATCCCCTAGCTTGAGGAGTAGGGCGAGTATAATCCCAGGTCATAGCGTCCGTTATATGGGTGAGGGGCATCTCACTTTCAGGGAAGGAACATGACCGCCTCCAATTCGTATGTTAAACTAAGTTAGTGAGCGAATCTGACTTGGGTAACTAGGTTATGTGAATATACCTAGTGGGATATCACTTGAGAAAATTTATTTTTTGTGAGTATTTTTACTCGGTCGAATGTTAGTATTAAATGTTATTTCAGTATGTTTGTGAATACTGTAATAGGATTAAATATATAATTAGGTAAATAATTATATATGGGATAATTAATACATAGTGTAAAATGTATTATGTGCATAACAGGTGTGAATGTTATATGAAATTAAAAAGGGTAATGATTTAATTATGTTTGACGTTTATAATAACTTAAAAATCATGAACTAAGGCATACTCGGTTAGAGTAGGATAATTTCAAGGGTTAACATAAGTTTTGGGTCAGGAGCGTAGGACCTAGTAAATTAAATGGAAGCGTTAATAGTATACATTAGAGAAGGGGCGAGGAAGTCCTCAAGAGAGTGCGACACTAACTAAAATATGAAGAGCATGCATATTTATTTATTACTGCAAGTTAATCATTTGTTAAATGTTTTCAAATGTTTTTGGGTACTAACCCTTGCTATAAATTATTTTTAAAAACCTTTTAGGTGTCCAGCCACAGGGACGCCAGGCTTGACTCTATTCCAGGTATCCTTTGATGCAGCACATGTGGATGTTACGGGGTTTTTGATAGACGCATCCTTCTTTCATTCATGTAGAGACTCTCTAGTAGTTATCTGAGCTTGTCGCTCATAGGTCATTTATCAGTATTAGACTTGTTGAGATTTCCTTCTTATCTTTACTTGTATTGGATATTTGGACCGATGGTTTATTCGGTTATGTATTTTATTTGTGGATGGTTATTTTAGTTAACTGTGATTGTGTATTATTTTATGTTCCGCATGAGTTTTATTTAATTAATTGAAAAATAAAAATTGGCACCAGTCTATTTTTCTAACTTAGGTGGTTAGTAATAAAAAAGACAACAGTGATGCTAAGAATGGACCAACTGAGAAACCTTTTCTAACTTGATTTAGGACTGATCACCCGGGATTAATTAGGCGGGGTGTCACACCTACTCTAGGAATGAATGAATGATGCGTCTAATTCAAACTCCTGCTAGCATCCACATATGCCGCAACTCCGTGTCCCTGGAATAGAATACCAATCTTGGCGTCCCTGTAGCTGGACACCTAAAAGGTTTTGAAAATAGTTTTATAGCAAGGGTTAGAACCCAAAATATTTTGAAAATATTTAGCAAGTGAATTAACTGCAGTAATTTAAAATGCATGAATGCGCTTCATATTTAAGTTAGTGTCGCACTCCCTTGTGGACATTCTCACCCCTCCACTATTGTGCACACCTACCGGTTACTTTAACCCCACCTAGTTGTACTAACCCATCCAACTAGTCCTGGTATAATCTTCCCTTGCCATACTACTCTATCCCGAGTATAATGATTCTTGAATTATAAGTTATTTCACAATTAACTTAATTAATTCCTCTTAAATAGTAGAATATAACCGTATCACAAATTATATAAAGTAAATACATCACACACTGTGTTATTACCCGTATATAATATTTACTACTATTATATACGTACCTTTGTCACAAAATTCACACATATAACATACGTATATCCATCCCTTCGAGTATACCCTCGTCGGATGATTCCCTCTAAAATGATATCTCACTAGGTGTGCTCACAAAACCTAGTTCCCCAAGTTGGAATCGCTCACCAACCTGGCCCAAAATATAAACGTAGTGGAGGCGGTCATATTCCTTCCCTGAAAGTGAGATAAATCACTCACCCGTATATAGCGGACGCTATGACCTGGGATATACTCGCTCTACTCCTCAAGCTAGGGGATTCACCCACATCGCGTAAGCTCCCTTGATAGCATTAGAGTATTTAAATTGAATAAATATCTAGTCACTGATATTTAATATCACACACAATATAAACACGTATATATATACAATCACTATACCGTATATATATAATATAAACCCCGGCTTTACCGTGCACTCAAAATCCCGTACACTGCCTGTAACTTAATATCACACACAATATATACACAAATATATATATATATATATATATATATATATATATATATATATATATACTATCACTACACCATATATATATATATTATAAACCCTGGCTTCACCGTGTACCAAAAATCCCGTACACTGCCTAAAATTTCCTGAGTCTGTGGCCCGACTCAACGTAATTAATTTTCTCACTTAATAATTTATAGTCATCCCGAGTCTATGGTCCGACTCTAATATATTTAATTCACACCTCAATTTATAAAATACTTTTCCCGAGTCTAAAGTCTGACTCTAATTAAATTAATTAACACACTTATTAATTTAATACTTCCCCGAGTCTATCGTCTGACTCTGCTTAAATTAATTATTACACCCATTAATTTAATACTTACCCGAGTCTACAATCCGACTCTTATTTAATTAATTTACACATTAATTAGTCAACAAAAATCCGAGTCTGCAATCTGACTCTAATTAAATTAATTATCACATTTATTAATTTAATCCTACCTGAGTCTACAATCCGACTCCAATTAAATTAATTATCACATTTATTAATTTAATCCTACTCAAGTCTATAATCCAACTCTAATTAAATTAATTATCACACCCATTAATTTAATAAGTTAGTGTCACCCAACCATTATCCCCGGACTCGCTCACTTGGCCCGTACCTCAATATTTCCCGAGTCAATGTTCCGACTCCAAATTAGTTACTTTCTCCCAATAATAAATTTACTACTTTGATGCCACTTAACCAATATCTCCAGACTCGCTCACTCGGTCCATTTTACATCTCATAATTTCATTCTCACATTTTCACCCACAATGTGTCACACATTTATTTCCATAATTTCCCCAATTATATTTACCTATAATTGTTAGCACCCACGGACTCATCCACTTGGTCCATAATTAAATATTTCACCTAAATTCCTTTAATAATGTAGTGTCACCCAACTACAATTCCCGAATATCATTTTTTGGCCCAATATCAATAATTCAATTATTTCTCAAAATTCGTTCATCTCATGACATACCGTTCACACCCTCCTAAACCCAATTATATCACCCTATAATTGTTAAGGAAACATATGTCCCATATAAATTTATCACCAAAAAAAGTAAGGGAATTAAAACTTAAATTAAACCCTCATTATAAACAAACTGGCCGAACTGCCAATTTCCTAGGACCCTATCGATCCTTCCTGGGCAGCTCTTCTTCCCCACTGCATTACACCATTAACGAAAATTCAAGGTTTGTAAACCTTAATTTCAACCCCTGATCAAGTCATCCCATCACATAAACATATGAACTTGGATCCTATACATCATATACACCCTCTAGTATATTAATTTCTCAACTTATCTCACAATTTTCGAAATGGGTTTTCCATTAAAATTCATAAATCTTATACTACAACCCAAATTCCAAATCTAGAATTTCCCCTGTTTATACTCCGAATTCTTATTCCAATTAAACATCCATACTCAGATATGTTCAACACAACCATTTTTACTATGAATCTCATTCAATAGTTTCATGAACAAAAACCCCATTTTGTACCCATTTATCCCCAAAACGAATTTTGGTTTACACATCACTATGATATGAATTGATTATCATACTTTAAGAATCAAAACAGTTAACTAATTGCCTGTAAGTGTTCGAAGTGTCTGATCCGTTGACGTAGTCCCTCCATTTGGCTCCAAATAACCTCCAATTTATTCTTGATTTGCTTTCCCCCAAATCTCCTCTCAAACCCTAGGTTTAGAGTTATGTTGGCTTCCATTACTTAATCTCCCAATTAGGTTAAAACCCCTTAATCCCGTTTTTAGTCTAATGGGCTTAATTAAAGTGGCCCAACTCACCCCATGTGGGCCCGGTTATGCCCAAAAATACCCCGAGACCCAATTACTACCCTTGGGTACTCTTTTCTGACTATCTCGACCCATCCGGACTCAACTGCGCACTCAGAATTGGCATCCGAATTAATTTATAAAAATCCTTATTTCACACCCAATTTAGTCTATAACGACTCCCGGTTGAGATAAGTGCATACCCCGCCATTAACACCCGAAATGACGTTATTAATTTATTACTATTCACTTAGTAAATAAATTTCCCTAAACATTAACCATTCACTCCCCGATTAATATTTAAATATATATATATTGCCATAATTAATTCAATTAAAATTACAACACACAAGTAATTTAAAATTCCCGAATTAATTAAATATTAAATGCACAAAAATACGGGGTGTTACAAATGCTATACCTGAAATGTTATTCGACGCAATGGGTTAGAGCCCACTGCATGACTACTAGCTACTCTCCCCAATTAGGGTTTGGAACTCGGACAGTAGCATTATACATGATAAACATCACAATAGAGTATTTTAATTTATAGGAGATATAAATATTAACACGCAAATAAAAATAACTGTCACTATCTACCCATATAACTAGGCCACCCCATTATTTAAATCCAATTATCATGTGAAAATTTTTAACTAACTTTTATATTTTAATTTAATTAATTATCCTCACTAATTTATGCGACACCAGTATAGCCAGTTCACCCTCTCTCGGGTCCTGCACATATTGCTGGCACACCCAAAGTTTTACACCGCACACCATCCCCTCACTATAGCAAGTTCGCATGTATTCTATCAACCCTACACATATTGGTGAGGTTCCACACACGACACATCACTATAGCTAGTTCGCCCGTATATTGTTAGCCCTACACATATTGGTGATGCCAACACACACCCACATCGCTATAGCCAGTTCACCCCTTATTGTTAGACTTTCACATATTGGCGACTCCAGACAATTTTAATACCTGTTTATTATCTTCGGCATTAATTCTGAATTTTCTAAATTTCTCATTATTTTATATTAGCCCTACCCTATTATAGAGAAAAAATCCTCAAACCTACCCCTAGTCCCATACTTAGAGGTCTCCAAAACACAAGTACATCCTACCCTATTATATAGGATGGATCTCTACCATTAATTTCCTCTTAGTCTTCCACCTAGACTATCGAAGCAATAGAATGACACAAAAATTGTCCCCATCCCGGAACATCTGATTTGTAGAAATCTACACTAACTAGTCACATACCTAAAAAATGTTAACCACTACTAAGGCATACAATAGTCCCATAGCTAGAAAGCACTCCTAAAATTGATGTGAGATCATAACTACCCAAAAATCCCGTCGTTCCCATGGTGTCAAATACAATTAAATCAATAAGTCGCATGAGACATTATACCAACAATTATACCAATTTCTCATAAGATCACAAATAAATCTAATTTCATCCGTTCAATCAATTTTCATAATTACACAACTTATTTTATGCAACTAATATAATTTCAACAATGTGTAAGTTTATGGTGCACACAATAAAATTTTTCTTTTATCACACTTATGTAATTGTATGTGATTTCACAAGTCCCTTTTAATTAAATAAAGCTACAATGTTTCCTACATTCAAATCTGCATCCATGTTAACCAAAATTCCAATCTCTACCATAAGCACACAAGGGTTATATGTCTTAATTCATACTAAGAATTTTCATAAAAACAACCCCAATATGGATTTCATTTTCCCTAACTGAGGATTCTAGTTTATTATAAGAAAACCATGCAAATTAATGTTTATGCAATATTTAAAACGCATAATACTAAAGAGAAAGAATACACAAATTCATTCCTATAGGAAAGTCAGTTGAAAATTTCGGTTGGATGGTTGTGTTCCTCTCGAAAAATTAATAAAGACTGATTCTTGAACGATCTTGAGAAAACACGGCTTGAGCCTTCAAAACTTGGATTGAAAGTTGTGTTCAATAGGGTTTAGGTTTCATAAATAAGAAAGAATGAAATTATAGGAGGCTACAGATTTTTGAGAAGGCTAAAATCTTTTTTAAAAGTCCTAAACCCGTCACTTTATGTTTATATACCAAAAAGAATTTGAGTCATAATCAAACACAAAAACTAAAAAAAAACATTATGGACGATCGGACCATTGGAATTGGATGAAATTTTAATATGTTATAGATGAAGTGAGATGAAACTTCTCAAAAAAATCATCTTGATCGGACCGTCGAATATTGTTTTTTTCTCCTTGGGTCGAATCCTCCCCCGATTTTTATACAAAAAAAATATAATTTCCAAATTTTAAATCCCGATTTAAATTCCACTTAAAACCTTTTTTATATATATAAATTCCAACCTTTTTACATACGAAAATTAAATAAATTCCAAAAATTATTTTTTATCAAAATTTAATATACCAAAGATTTTATGTTTTAAAAACATGGGGTGTTCCACACGTACCTTGTTGCCTTATAGTTGAATCTTCTCGCCTTTTTTGGATCCGTTGGGACTGTGCCGACCTCCAAATATGCTTGGATGGGATCCATCCAGGATGTCTCCAAGTATAACTCCATCACCAATACATGTTCCTCATCTGTACTATGGTGCATCAAGACTTCTACTGGAATCGTTCTTCATAATTCTGTTTCGGTGGATGATGCTAAGTGAGAGAGTGCATTTGCTTGTATGTTTTTGGCTCTCAGTATTGAGATCATCTGACCAATTTATAATTTCACAAAAACACATTTGCCTTTGCCAAGTACTTAATCATTAATTCTTCTCTTACCTCATAAACTCTGAGGACTTGATTAACTATCAATTGAGAATTTCTATTTGATGATAGCTACTTGGCTTTTAATATTGATGTCAATCCCATATCTTCTATGAGGGATTCATACTCTGCCTCATTGTTGGAGGCCTTAAATTAGATCGGAGGGCATACTCCACATCAACCCCATCTAGCATCATGACTATCAAACTTTTCCCACTACAATTGGTTCATGACGAGCCTTCCATAAATAATTACCAACATTGGGGGTTCTTCATCAAAACTTCTTTTCACTAAATGCTAATTTTTGAATAATTTTTTCATTTTTTGGGGATCATGAGCCATTTCTTCTTATCGAGTTGTTGACCCTGGTATGTCAACATCCTAGTTAGATGAACTAGTCATTAATCTATCTTCTGTAAAAGTCTGATCGATAGGCTAAATTGTTAAACTCTCTAAGGAGAAGTAACTTTGATGGCTTAAACTATAAAAATTTCTTATATAGAACTCTTCTTGGTTGTTCAGACTACCAAGATCTCTTCCGTAGAAGTGTGCTCTGTTGCCATGTTCAATTTAATAGAAATCTACTTTATTATTTTGATTGTTAAGATCTGTTCTATTGAAGTCTGCTTAAGAGTCTTTTCTTTGTATGTAAATTATGTGATAAAGTTAGGCATTTAGTGACCTTTAATTGTTATTATAGGCTCATACTAAATGTCGTACTGTCTTAGTTCTACAACCTAAGCCATCAATCTTCCTGATTTCTCAGGTTTATGAACATTTTTTCGTAAAGGGAGGTCTATATACACGATAATAGTATGTGCTTCGAAGTGTGGCTTCATTCTTCAAGTGTCTTTAATTAGGGCCAATGATACCTTTTCCATTCTATGATACCGTATTTTATATTATTGGTATGCCTTACTAGTGTAGTAGATCGACCTTTAAACCCTAGTTTCTTGTCTAACTAATGTCGAACTGACAGTTGATTCTGAGACTGCTAAGTACAAATAAAGTTTTTCACTTAGGATCAGCCTAGACAATAATGGCGCATATCCTAGGTATTTATTTCATTCTAAGAAGGTTGTTTCCATTATTCATTCTAATTGAAGGTGTTTTATAACACCTTAAAAAATGGAATACATCTATCAGTGGGTCTAAACACAACCCTGTTTAGTTTTAACACTCAACCTTGCAATCTTTGGATATCCTTTTTACTTGTGGGAGGTTGCATGTTGATCAGAGGTTGGATCGTGTCTGGGTTTGCCTCTATACCCCTATGGTTAACTTTAAACCCATGAACTTTACCTCATTGACCTCAAAACACATTTTGTGGGGTTTAGCTTGATTTGGTATTTTTCCAGCCGGTCAAATGTTTGTTCAAGGTCACTAATCTGGTCGACAACTTTCTTGATATTTGTCATCATGTCATCAACGTAGACTTCCATAGTTATTTTGATCTGATCTTTGAAAAACTTATTCACTAGAGTTTTATACTTTGCTCTAGCATTTTTGTGTTCAAAAGTCAAAACATTATAACAATATGTACCTCGTGTGGTGACGAATCAAGTTTTCTCTAGGTTTTTCAGTTTCATTTATATTTGGTTGCATCCTAAATAGGCATTCATAAAACTGATTAACTCGTACCCCACAGTAGCATCGACCAATTGATTGATCCTGGGCAAAGGATAAATATCTTTGGACAAGCGTTGTTGAGGTTTGTGAAGTCTACACAAATATGCCAATTGTCGTTCTTCTTTATGATTATAACAACATTCGAGGACCACCCTGGAAACTTCACGTCCTCGATGAACTCAACCTTTTACAACTTATTCACCTCTTCCTGGATTGTTGTGTTCTTTTCCCGACTAAATATATGATGTTTCTATTTTACTGTCTTAGAATATTTTATTATGTTGAGATCCTGGCAGGATAATGTCATGTGATATGCCTCTAACATTCTCTCTTTCATCATTAGATTCTTAAAACAAATATAAAACAAGACATTATCTGAGATGCCATGGATCCTCACTACACTGCTATCATGCACCACCACGGTGATGAACATGGGTTCGTTGTGAGGGTAAGGAACACTAGACCAATTATCTTTTTAAAAAAACCTATAAGACGATCAGTGTTTACCTCTCTGGGATAAGCTTGCACGTCTCCAACTTAGTTGATTTATATAATATGAGCACAAGCCTTCTCCTAATCTAGGTAGGCTTCTTTATCTATCGGCTCATCTTCACTTCCAACATCTACTACTGCTATGAAGTTGCACCCTAAGGCTATCATATTAACCTAATGAACTGGTTCCTTAGGTTTTTTATGAAAGTCTGGATAATTTTTCGAATTGTCATCCTGACCCCATTTCTTCTCATTGCCTTCCTACAAGGGGGTTCTGATCGGCGTCTTTTTGGTTTTTATTCTTTGTTCCTATCGGATCACACACATTTTTTAACAAACATTGTCAATTTTTCATGCCTGATGAGAATATGAATCTCATTTTTAAAGCTAGGAAGAGATTCGTGTTATGGAGGTGATCCTTATAGAACTCGCAGTACTTCGTTTTATCCCTCCTGTTAGGAGCCTTTAACTTTTCAGGCCATTTCAGTTCGTTACTTTATCGAATCTCCTCAAGAATGTGGAGCACCCCCACAGTCAGTGGGGTATATTCATCAAACTTCCCAAGTCTAACAATCTTTTTTTTTAAATCTTTCTTTTTCCTTTAGCTTTTGTTGCATCATCCCTAAAAATGACTTGATTCCTTCGCTGACATAGCAGCTTAAGTGTTCATAATCTTACCAACCATGGCTAATATCTTAGACAACATTCTTGGTTGTACTTTATCTACTGTTCAAAATAACATTTTAGGTTATAGGCCACTCATGAGTTCTATGATTATTGTCTTCTCTTCATAGTCAATGGCCTCTAGCTTTTTAGTATTGAATCGGGAAATAAATTCCCTCATCATCTCGTTTGTTCTCTAACAAACACTTAACAAATGGGCCACCCTTTTACCTAGTTTTGAACCCGAAGAGAAAGTGTCGATGAAAATATCAGTCGGTTATCAAAAATTTGAAATCTGATCTCTTGAAAAAACATTTTACTAAATTTGTCCCAAACCAATAATTGGACTAGAGAATTTTTAACAACTCGTCTCATCAGGGACATAGTAAATATGTAAATTAGCTTGGTACTTGTCTACATGCATCATAATATCTAATGTGCCATCATATTGACAAGTGGTTTGAACTTCGCTGGTGTTGGATAACTAATGATTACTGATGTGAAAGGGGACCTTTGTACGATACCTCTCTACATAGGGTTCTTAGTCTTTGTGATCTCACCTAGACGATCCTCTAGGTACTAAATTGACCCTTTATTGGGTTATTCTTCCTTGTCGGCCTCAATCGATACAGTATTTCTTGCTCATCCTTGGCTTTCGATTGAGGTCTCTTCCTAGGAAGTTTTCTCAACTTTGGTCGACTCCTTCATGCTTTGTCTAGACTTATATAAAATTTTAACCCTTGTGGTTTCATCCCTTATTTGTTCCTCCCTATTCTCTATAAGCCCTATGTATTGATGGGCTCTTACAACTATTAGTCCTAGTGGTCCCAATGAGGATCGTCTTCTTAGCATCTCCAAAATACACGAGCACCTAAGGGACTAAGTATGGTTGTCATCATACCCACTCGTTCTGATGGTGGATGTATCTCCTAGATGATAAGGCATGTCATCTCATTCATATCCAGTGTATGTAGGCCTACTAACTTCCCCTTACGAACACATATCTAATCGTCTAGGTTTTCTAATGCCCTTTTGTGGTACATTTTCCTCCTATCTCCGTATAGGGACAGTGGATGCATCTTTTGCCTTCGAACGGGGGTTTCACCCCTTGTTGGGATAGCAGGGTTCTTTTCTAACTTTCTTTGCCTAATTAGGTTGCTTTCAGTTAACTACCTGATTATATCATGGATAGCCTCTAGCCAAGTGGTTTAATATTCCATGTAGGTCACTCATACCTATAGTCATGGAAGGCGAAGCTTCCTCACTAGCTCTACTACTTTCTAGATTTTCTCCAATTTTTGTAGAATCCGCAGAAAAATAGAGTATTGCAACCCATAAAATATGGCTATAGCAATAGTTCTAGTAACATTGGATCTAAAGTTGAAAGAAACAAGTTTGATGGCAGACTAAAAGGATAAAAGATGATCAAAAGGAGATTTATGAATGAATGAGATGGAAGTAAATAAAACAATGATGAATTAAAATTGGGTATCCTGTAGTTTGAGAGAAAATATTGGTAGAAAGAAATGACAGTCTTGTCAATACTTTTTTTCATAGATGGCGCCAATCAGTTATCTTCTAAAAATGGTGTATGGATTAGATGCTTAGCTTAACTACACTTAATCTTAAACTATAAAAGATAAAAAGATTATTATGAAAGCTATACTAATCTAGAACAAGTATCGTAGAGAAAAGGTGAGAGAAAAAGACATGGGAAACACATTTACATGGTTTAGCCCAAAATGGAGCTTATGTCCACTTGTGTAGTTATGATTGTATTGCAATGGGCTAAAGCCATGGATGGATGATAATGAAAAGATCTCTCGTTCACTCTAGAAATGGACAACATAGCAATAAGAAAATAATCTTTCCCTCTGTATGAGGGATTACATGATATATTTATATATGTTGTGAGTAGGAAGAAACAGAGTATAGTTGAGACAAAAATAATGTAGAGTGACATGTGTCATGCCTTTATACGTGAGGAAAGTGCACCTTTATGTTCATTGGTAGGAGAATAAACAAGAACCATATTTTCTTCTAGTAGTGGAGGAATAGAAAAGTATACATCATACCCCAAACACAAATCCATTCTAATCATTGCTTTTATAATTATTAAAATAAATCTTCAACCATTTTAGGTATAATTCATTTATCAAGATTCTTATTCATAATGTACATAATGATCATAATATTTCTCCTTGTACCATAACATAATTAACATCAGAGTCATAATTAAACGAACTTACAATACTATGATTAACTATTACAGTTATTAAGTTAAACCACTCTAACTCAATATATACAATATGTGAGTGTAGTAAAATCCCCAGTGTGACAATAACAAATCCCCATATATTGTAAGGACATAAATTTCCAATTGAGTCCCTATATTGTTTTGACTTAATTCCGTGAACAAAACTGTGTTTCTAATATGTCATAGGGAGAATTTTATTTTATCACGATCACACTTGGTCTATGACGTATTGAAGAAAATTGAAGACGTTGTGACAAAGATTCAAAGAATTAATTAGGACGATGTTTAATTGGTGCAAGTTTAATCGTCTTCAAAGTTAATTTCATTCTGAGATCACTCGGGTATGAATGCATATAATTAATGATGCTCGGAATTGTTTTTATAAAAGATAAGGATGTATTTTTATAAAGAAATATATTTTAAAATGTTTTTAAAAGTGTTTTACAGGTTTAACCTACATTTTAATTCTGATAAGCTCGAAAAAGGAGTTTGACTTTACTGGATCTCTTTAAAGAAACGTTTTAGTTAAAAAGTCAAAAAGTCAAACTTCTCGCTCGAAGGACATTAGATTCGCGCGAACGAGGTACCTATGTCGCTCGAACGAGAGCCTTAAGTTGTTCGAATGACACATTTTTCGAGGTTACGCTAAATGGTTATTTAAAGTGTTTCTATGAGAGTTTCGCAAGTGTGCATTCTGGAAAACTGTTTATGAACCAGAAACTTGTTTGCACATGTTTTCTAAGGTTTCCAACCCATAAAAACATCCTTAGAGTTTACAAAGATTCAAGTTATCATTCTTATATACTTACGTGATCTTGATGCACCAAAGAAGTGTGTTCTATCATTGAACATCTAAGGGTTTTGCGGTGAATAAAAGAGGACTTCTTGTTCGACATCGTAGACGAATCAAAACCATTTGGTGGACACCGAGATATACGTGGACGCGTGTGTTGTGGACAGGTATCGTGGAAGACGGAATTTTTGTGTGGGCACTATTGAAGAACAGCTAAAGATTAGAAGAATTCTCAAGACCCTTGGAGATCGAGTCTTGGTGTAAGGCTAATCAGTCTTTGTAAAACCATTGTTCATAGTGATTGTCTAGCTTGGGGTGTTCGAGGTTGTTTTCCCATTTTGGGTTTTTTCCTCGTACATCCGGCATTGTGAGTATTCTTTACTTTATTTTACTTGTTTTAATCACTAAATGCATGTTTAGGATTAATCAAGATAAAATCGGTTTAAAGTAAGAATTGGGTTTTCACAACTTGGTTTGGTGCATATTTAAAAGTTGGATAATTTTCGGAGAAAATTGGTTCTGTTTAAAAACACACATATCAGGTCGCACTTTCATATATAAACCCCAGCTCTTCCCAATGGTGCATCTCTCAAAATCACCGACCATATGGTATCCTAGCTCGCAGCGTATAAAACTGAAAATGTTAAAATATAAAAAAAAATCACTAAGCTTAATGAGGTACTCCTTCCGTGCAATGAATTAACAGTTCTATATAAAAAAATGATATAAAATCCAAACAATCCTACCCGTTGGTAATAATAAATCCTGGAAACGATGTTCTTACAAATCCTCATCATAAGACAAATCGAATCATTGGATCTTTGTCCAATTTCAAATCCTGGATCATAAGACCCAAATGAATCCTGGATCATAAGACTCAGACAAATCCTGGATATTTGAGTTTCCAAACAAATCCTGAATATCAAAGTATTCCAACCAATCCTAATCTTAGAGTTGTATTCAAATCCAACATACTTTCATATTTGTATATGAAACACTCATAAGTACACTCACCATGGCAATTTATCAGGGTTTTTCTTTTCCTTTGTCTGAAACTTGTTCAACCGGTTCTGCTTCCTCTCCTACCATTCTCATAATATTAGTATCATCATAATAATATTGGCAATCCAAAGAATAATTCAAATGTAATAAGCATTATATGATTCCATTCAAATCATTTATCATAAATGAAGTTTCATCTAAATTCATGTAAAGATATTTAACATATCCAAATCATAGCCTCACCATTGTTTAGTTTCTTCCTGGCAATCCAATACTTATCATATTAGGTTTCCAATAAAAAAGACTACACACCATTTCAATTTTCTAGAGAAAATATGCCTATTTATTTACTACATAGCAAATCTGACCTCTAGGCTCCTCTATTGTTTAGTCAACTTCCAGTAATTACCATAATTTTTTTGCATCATAACTTTCTATGATCTTCCATAAAATTTCAATAAACATATTTTTTCATTTTCTATGTGAAGCAAATCATCGAACACATGGTGTACATACTTACTCTTTTTTGTGGACAGATTTTATATCTGAACTCCAAACTATCGCCCAAGATTAATTTCTTGGTATTTTTACCTAATTTTTGGATATGATATACATATATGAGTCTGTTTTCATCTCCAACTATAATTATACAATTCAAGTAAGTATACAAAAAGATAAATTAGTTTGAATACACAATGTTTCTCAACGAAGAAATTTTAAGGGTTTGCACATTCAACTTAACTTAAACTTGCATCTAACCATATATATATATATATCAATGGCTGAAAGTTTAATAAAAAAATTATGATTTAGATCATCTAAATAATTAATTTAAGAAAAATAACAAGATTTACGGGTAGGATTACCTTCGGGACTTTTACGTAATTTCTATGGATTTTTCTCCAATTTTTTTCTCCTCACTTTTTCTTCCTAAACTTCCTAATTCTCTTTCCTTAAGGTAAAACTATTTCATGGATGATATATACTAAAGGAGGATGTTATTTCAAATGTTTGAAGTTGTCCAAACCCACCATCCTTTCGAACCAATCAAAACAAACCATTTGTTATACTAATAAGACAAAATACTATTTATTGAATGGACAGATTTGCCCCTATTTCATAATTTCAACATCACTCTTTGCTCAAACCTCAATTTTACACATCGTTTATTGTGTTACAAACCTAATTCATAGATCCACAACTATCTATTTTTTTACCTCAAGTCAATTGTTATATTATGACAGTCAAAACTAGTCTCCAGCATGAACATTCCTACCGAAAGCTTCAAAATTTTGTGTTTGTAACTAATTTGATATTTCATGCATTACTAAAGTAGGATTAGACTAAAACAAATTATCTAAAATTATATATATTAATAACCCGTTACTCATATCACATAAGCTAAGCATTATTTAAAGACTAATTAATCATAATTATAATCAGGTTGTCACAACTCTCCCCCCGTTAGTAAATTTTGATCCCTGAAATTCACATACCTTGGTTGTCTAGATCAAACAAATACAGATAATGAATTTTCAAACTATCTTCTCTCTCCTATGTACCTTCTTCCATAGAATGCCTTCTATACACAACTTTCACAAGTGGGATTACTTTGGATCTCAATATTTGTTCGTTCCTAACCACAATAAAAAGTGGCTCTTCCACATAGCTCAAGTCTTCCTTCAACTCAACAGGTTGTTCCACCTATATATGTGAAGGGTTTGCTACATACTTTCTCAACATAGAAACATGAAAAACATCATGTAATTGGGATAACTCTGGTCATAATGCTAACTTATAGGCAACCATCCCGGCTTTCTCGAGAATTTTATAAGGTCCAATGTAGCGTGGACTCAATTTTCCTTTCTTTCCAAATCTCATAAATCCTTTCCATGGCGTTATTCGGAGAAACGCATAATCCCCTTTCTGGAATTCCAAATATTTTCGTCGTTTGTCTACGTAACTTTTATGTCGGCTTTGAGTTTCTCCCATTCTATCTTGAATAATCTTCACTTTTTCAGTGGTGACATTAATCAATGTTGGACCCTCTATCTTCCTTTCACCAACTTCACCACAACATATTGGTGTACGACACCATCTACAATACAAAGCTTCATATGGTTCCATACTAATAGTAGATTGAAAACTATTTTTATATGCAAATTCTATCAAACGCAAATATTCATCCTAATTACCTTTGAAATAAAGCACACAATCTCTAAATATATACTTCAAAATCTGTATAGTTCTTTCAGACTGCCCGTTCATCCGAGAATGAAAATTTATACTAAACTTTAAGTTAGTACCCATAGCATACTGTAAATTATCCCAAAATCTGGATGTAAAAGTAGGGTCCCTATCTAAAATAATAGAAACAGGTGCTCCATGCAATCGAATAGTCTCATTCATATACAATCTTGCATACCTATCAACTGTACACGTAGTGTTGACTGCTAGAAAATGAGCTAACTTGGTCAATCTGTCCACTACTACCCAAATCGAATCTAAACCAATCTGAGATCGAGGAATCCCAACCACAAAATCTATTGTTACATGATCCCATTTCCATTTTGGTATTGGCAATGGATGAAGCAAACCCACGAGTTTCTGGTGTTCCACTTTCACTTGTTGACATATAAGGCATCTAGAAACAAAATCATCTAGTTCCTTATTCATATTATTCCACCAATAATGCTCCTTTCAACCCCTATACATTTTAGTACTACTAGGATGCATAGTATAAATTGAATTATGAGCCTCGTCTAAAATTTCTGCTTTCAATTCATTCACATTAGGTACACATAATTGATGCTTATATAATAAAGTGTCATCATTAACAATACAAAAATCGTCAGACTTACCATCTCGGACATCTTTTCATTTCTTTTTAAGAAAAGGATCCTGACTTTACAAATCACGAATACGGGTATCTAGCAATGGCCTCACGCTTACCTGAGAAAAGAATTTATCCCCATGTGCTGCTAAAATTATACTCCCATCAATCTCAATTACATAACATGGGCGACTTTAGCACACTTAATACAAGATAAACTGCCTGCATCCTTTCTACTTAGAGAATCTACAAATACATTTGCCTTCCCTGAACAGTAGTGAATTGTACAGTCATAATCTTTAATTAACTCCATCCACTGCCTCTGCCTAAAATTCAACTCCTTCTGAGTAAATAAATACTTAACACTTTGATGGTCAGTAAAAAATTCACACACTTCACCATACAAATAATGACACCACAATTTTAAAGTGAACATAATAGAAGAAAGTTCTAAATCTTGTGTAAACTAATTACGAGCATGTGTACGCAATTGTCTAGAAGCATAAGCAATAACCTTTCCATGCTGCATAAAAATGCAACCCAACCCCTTATGTGAAGCATCGGTATAAATAGCAAAACCATCTCCACCATGTTGACTTGTAAGAACAAGTGTGGTTACCAACCTCTTTTTCAATTCTTCAAAACTATTTTCATAATCAGAATTCCATTCAAACTTAACATCTTTTTAGGTTAATTTAGTCACTGCAAGGCTATCGAATATGATCCATTTATAAACCTCCTATAATACCCATCAAAACCCAAAAAACTCCTCACCTCAGTCACATTATTAGGCATCTCCTATTTTACAATAGGTTCTTTCTTTTTAGGATCAACACATATACCATCACCAGAAATAACATGGCCTAAGAATACAACTTGTGGTAGCCAAAATTCACATTTGCTAAACTTAGAATACAACTGATTATTTTTCAACACATTCAAAATAGTTTTAAGATGCTTTTCACGTTCAACCTTTTCACGTGAGTAAATGAGAATATCATTACTAAATACTATCACAAATGAATCGAAAAAAGGATGTAGTACCCGGTTCGTTCAATCCAAAAATATAGATGGAGCATTAGTCACTCCAAAAGGCATCACCTGAAATTCAAAATGACCATATTGATTACGAAAGAAGTTTTAGAAATATCACTTTCTTTCACTCTCAAGTGATGAAAACCTGATAGCTAGTTTGTCTTTGAAAAAACTTTAGCACCCTACAACTGATCAAACAAATCATCTACACGTGGGAAGTGATATTTTTTTCATAATTGTAGCTTTATTTAGTTGACTATAATCAATACACAAATTCATAGTACCATCTTTCTTTTTCACAAATAAAACTAGTGCACCCCATAGAGATACACTAGGTTGTATGAACCCCCTATAAAGTAAATCTTGTAACTGAATCTTGAGTTATTTCAATTCAACAGGCGCCATTCTATATGGTGCCATAGAAATAGGGGTTGTCCCTGGTGCTAATACAATACTAAATTCAACTTCTCTCTCTGGAGATAACCCAGACAACTCATAAGGAAACACTTCTGGAAAATACCGTACTATATGAACATCAACTAATTGTAAATCCCCCTTCGTAGTATCAAGAACATATGTAATAAAACCCTCACAATCCTTACTTGTCTGAATAAAAGATATGATGCAACTGGGAATAATTTTTCTTTTTCCCACATATTTAAATTCAAAATCACCAGGCATATTAAAAATAACTTCCTTACGAAAACATTCCATATATGCATGATATTTAGATAACTAATCCATTCCCAGAATTAGGTCTACAAGTGTATCTCTAACCCACATAATCAAAATACAATCACGAAAAACATATCGAGCTACAATCATATCCCCCATAGGCATATAAATACCCAACCCCCATCTAAATGAGTACATGGACTATTAAGATAAATAGAAAAAACATAAGACATGAAAGAATGTGTGGACCTAGGATCAATCACAACATAAGCACTTCTATTAGTAACAGAAAGTGTACATGTCACAACATCCGGAGTAACATGATCCTTTTTCATCATAAAGACTCGCCCACATGGCCTCTGCCCATACTCCCTGCTTTATTACCTAGAGGTAACATTCTTCTTGCTGCTTCACTAGGTTCTGTTGAGTCTCTGCCAACTGTGGACAATTCTTCTTAATATGCCCCACTTGATGATAAGGGTAGTATTCCAATCCCTTAAGCTCTAACACTCAGATTTATAATGCCCTTCCTCTTTATAAAAGAAACATGTAACAATAATCACCGGTGCCTCACCTCTTTCTGTCTTTCTAACTGAACCCGAAGATCCTCCACCCCTAGTATTTCTACGAAATCTCCCTTGGCCTCTACCACTATCTACACCACCTCTCTGAAATTTACAAGGTTCCATCTTAACACTTCCACCCTCACCTCCCTTAAACTGATATGCGTCTAATCTAGCTTTCTTAAAACTCTTTCTACTCGCCACCCCTTGGTTCATTGGCCTTTCTGCTATCCTGGTTGTATTCACCAAAGAAGAATAATCATTTAACTCATAAGTGGCCACTATATTTTGAATGGGTCAAATCAATCCATCTTGGAACTAACTACATTTATCTCATTCATACTCCACTTATTTAGTAGAAAATCTAGATAAAGTCGTAAATTTAGCCTCATACTCCCTCACAGACATTTTCCCTTGGGTCAAATTTATAAATTCCCTAATCTTATCCCTCCTATAAACTTTAGGAAAATACTTGACATACAAAGCTTTAATAAATTCATCCCAAGTAATAATATTACTACCCTCTATACTGGGCATCAAATGGTTGTTGGTTTCCCACCAATATTTAGCCTCTCCTTTCAGTCTAAACACAACCAAAATCACTTTTTGATTATTTGGAACTTTTATCATTGCAAAGATAGTCTTTAAATCTCTAACCCATGTCTTAGTTTATATAGGTTCAACTGGCCCTGAATATTCTGGAGGATTCAACTTCAGGAACTTTTTATACATGGTGTATTTAATATCCTTCCTCGCCTCTTTCTCAATTTTGGCTGTACTATTTAATTCTAGATATCTAGTGTGTTGTTCTTCCATTAATACCATATTTCTTCCCTGTTGTTCTGCCATCCTCAGCATCGCTTGTGCTATTGTTTGCATCTCTGTAGGCTTCTCATGCTCTTTGGCTATTCATGCAATACTCTGTTCTATTTCAATATCCTCGTGTGTACGAGAAGCTACTCCCTCTTCTCTATGTTGTTCATTCCCAGGTTCCATCTGTAATTATCTGCAATACAAATAAATTCTAAGAACCAATATAAATAGTTTAGAATACTAAACTATTGGTTAGTACAAAAAAATTCATAAATATCAAATCAACTCAATAACTGCCACTTAACCGTCACATACGTCCAGAACTAATAACCTAGACGCTCTGATACCACTAATTGTCACACCCCAAACCCAAATCCATTTTAATCATTGTTATTATAATAATCAAATCAAATCTCCAACCCATTTGAAGTATATTTCATTTATCAATATTTTTATGCATAATGTACATAATGATCGTAATAATGTTCCTTGTACCATAACATAATTAACATCAGAGTCATAATTAAGCAAACTTACAATACTGTGATTAACTATTACAGTTATCAAGTTAAACCACTCTAACTCAATATATACAATGTGTGAGTGTAGTAAAATCCCCATATATAAACCCGATCTCTTCCCAATGGTGCATCTCTCAAAATCACCGACCATGTGGTATCCTAGGTGGTAGGGGTATAAACCTGAAAATGTTAAAATATAAACAATGATCATTAAGCTTAGTGAGGTACTCCTTCCCTGAAATGAATTCAAAATTCTATATCAAAACTATGGATATAAAATCCAAACAATCCTGCTCGTTGGTAATAACAAATCCTGGAACAAAAGTTCCAATAAATCCTTAAAGACAAATCAAATCATTGGATCTTTGTCCAATTTCAAATCCGGGATCATGATACCCAAACGAATCCTAGATCATAAAACCCAAACAAATCCTAGATATTTGAATATCCAAACAAATCCAGAATAACAAAGTATTCAAGCCAATCCTCCTCTTGGAGCTACATTCAAATCCAACATATCATTTTTATATTTATGTATGAAATAATCATAAGTACACTCACCTTGTCAACTTATTAAGCTTTTCCTTTGTACAACACTTGTTCAACCGGTTCATATTCCTCTCCTATCATTCTTACAATATTGGTATCATCATAAGAATATTAAAAATGCAAAGAATAATTCAAATGTAACGTAGTTCATAGGCATTATATGATTACATTCAAATCATTTGTCATAAATGAAGTTTCATCTAAATTCATATTAAGATATTTAACATATCCAAATCAGAGCCTGGCCATTCTTTAGTTTCTTCCTGGTAGTCCAATACTTATCATATTAGGTTTTCAATACAAATACTACACATCATTTCAATTTTTTAGAGCAAATATGCCTATTTCTTTACAATGTCGCAAATCTGTCCTATAAGCTCCTCTATCATTCACTCAACTTCCAGAAATTACCATAATTTTTCTACATCGTAACTTTCTATGATCATCCATAAAATTTCAATACACATATTTAATAATACAAAATTAAAGTTTCATAATTTTTAAGGTTCATTTGTTATGTCAAGCAAAGCATCGAACACAAGGTGTGCACACTTTATCTTTTTTTGGGGCAGATTGTATATCTGAACTTCAAACTATCACCCAAGATTTATTTCTTGGTATTTTTTTACCTAATTTTAGGATATGACATAAATATATGAGTCTATTTTAATATCCAACTAGAATTACGCAATTCGTGTAAGTATACAAAAAGATAAAGAAGTTTGAATACAAAAGGTTTCTAAACAAAGCAATTTTAAGGGTTTGCACATTCAACTTAACTTAAACTTGCATCTAACCACATATATATATATATATATATATATATATATATATATATATGTATGTATGTATCAAGGGCTGAAAGTTTAGTACGAAAAATTATGATCTCTATTATCTAAATCAGTAATATAAGAAAAATAACAATATTTACGGGTAGAATTACTTTCGGGACTTTTTTGTAATTTCTATGGATTTTTCTCCAGTTTTTTCGCCTCACTTTTTCTTCCGAAAATTCCAAATTCTCTTTTATCAACGTAAAAATATTTCATGGATAAAATATGCTAAAGGAGGAGGTTATTTAAAATGTTTAAAGTCGGCTAAACTCACCTTCCTTTCCAACCAATCAAAACAAACCATTTGTTATACTAATATGACCAAATACTATTTAACGAATGGACAGATTTGCCCATGTGTCATAATTTTAGCATAACTCTTTATCGTACCTCAATTTTACACATTGTTTCTTATGTTACAAACCTAATTCATATATCCAAAACTATCTACTTTTCACCTCAAGCCAATTGTTATATTAAGACAATCAAAACTAGTCTCCAACATGAACATTCCTACCGAAAGATTCAAAATTTTGTGTTCCTAACTAATTCGATATTTCATGCTTTATTAAAGTACTATTAGACTAAACATAATTATTTAAAATTATATATATTAATAACACTTTACTGAAATCACATTATCTAAGCATGATTCAAAGACTAATTAATCATAATTACAATCAGGTTGTCACCGTATATGTCCCATATGTGTGTCTGATTAGTTTTGTTGACGTCATCTTAACCTATTCTCATGCTAACCTTCACGATGTTGAGTTGAAATACCCAAATAGTCAAAGATATAGCTAGACCGACCACCTGCATACCTGAGACGACCTCCCTGGATAAAGTTGGACAGATACTGAGTTAGGTCAACCACATTATCTACCCAAAATAAGGACACATGTCACCTTTAGAGAGGTCTATGAGATGTTGCATAACTGGGGTACAACACATGTCTCCCTCACATACCCTTGTGAATGTCCCATGAAGCTTAAAACCCTTTTCCCTCTCCCATACATGAATTCCATCCGTGCCAAAATGGGGTTTCCATAAAGTTTTGGACTAGTTATTTGGTACATGGACTTTATTAGGGATCTAAGTCTAATAATTAATTGGTTTCCAAGAAAAATAAAAATGTTCCAAATTATGGCCCATAATTTTTTTGTTCAATTATAATTAATTACACTAATAATTACAACTGCACTCCAATTTAATTATTTAAAAATAATCTAAGATATACATTTTATTTGCAATGTTAGATAAAACATAATATGATTTTCACGCATTAATCGCTCAATACCCACATGGAGAAATATAATGATAATCCATTTTTACCAACATATTATTTATTCCTTGATTTCAAGATTAACTTATTTGATACTCTATCAAATTATAAAATACGCCATACGGGATTACTACTACAAACTAAACTTATAATTTTATCAAGGGGATATCACAATCCAAAATATGTCCTTGACATAGATTCCTTCGCAATATGATCTCAGGAATATTCACACAATGATTGCCAAATTTAAAGATATTATTGACCCAATAAATTGAAAATTACCCATAAAAATCAAAGTAATAATTCTATGTACATTCTAATCCCCATGTCCCTTGATATTACGAATATATGCAACATTTTCAAACTTGTGATATTGTGCAAGTCTAATCAAGTCAGCATCTAGACTCAAGACAATCCTATTTAAACTATCAAAAAGTTCCTTAATTATCAAGCATGCTCCCGTAGTCAAGTTAAACTACTAGTATTGTACAAACAGCTTTAACGATAGTATGTCAACACTCTATCTAGTTTATGAACTATTCTATCGCATTAGAACCAAAACTTCAATATTCAATAATAAGAAAAATCCAAACTCACCAAAATTTCTAGTAAGTATATTTCACTGACATATGCAATATATTAATAAACTAATATTAGGCTTTCCCAAAAATATAATTATGATTTCAAATGTGCTTTGACACTCATTTACTAATAAATTATAAATGTAATAAATCATGGTTTTGCATATTTGAGAATGCGCATGATCTTAACGGAATAACTTATTTAATTAAATGCCTCCAAACACAAATTCAATTTTATCTTATTATCCTAAGACATGCATCTAAGTTATAAGATAGAAAAATAAAATATGGAATCACCCGAAAATTGAGGAAAAATCCATTTTCAGGGGAAAACCTTTTATATCAGCACCTTAGTGTAATGCCCCGTATTTTTATGCTATATTAATTTGGGGATTTATTAAATTTAATGTGAATTAATTATTTAATATAAATTCGAAAATTTAATATAAATTCAGAAATTAATTATGTTATAATTATTAATGTGATGAGAGTTAGTAATTATGGAAAATTTGTTAAATATTACTAATGAGCAAAGTAATATAAAATATTGGTCATATTAAATGTCCCGAGTGAATAAAATGACAATTTTGGAAATTTGAGTCGGGACACGCCCGTGTCGCGTCGGGACTAAATATTGATGAATAAAAGTGAATATATTATAAGTCGCTCATATGGTCATTTTGAGTGCGCCAAAGTGTCCAGAAGGGTTGAGATAGTCAAAAAACTGTACTCGGAGGTTTAGTTTGGGTCTCGGGGCGTTTTTAGGTTTAATTAGTACCCCGGGAGGGCATTTTGGACATTTTACATTTTTGGGTAATTAAACCCACGAAAATTCAAGGATTATATCAGATGTCTAAGGTTGTCTTCTATGGTAAAAATAACCAAAGACAAATGACGGCCATAGGAGAGGGAAGGAGAGGCTTTTCCAAGCAATCCAAGGCCAACGATTCACCCGGTTGCACTGCCACCACCACCAACGCGTAGATCGCGCGATGGGGAACGCAACCACACCAAATTCGTCATCAAACCAGAACTTCGAAAATCCCAAGCAAGTGTTTATCTTGCTTATTTTCGTTAATGCATCACTCATGTTAGTCTAGGGATGATTAGGATGAGTTTTATGGAAGAAAACCCAAATTTGAGATAGGAAATCGCATGTAGTAATGATTTGAATGTTAATCTGGAAACCCCTTAACATGTAGAGGATTAAACCAAGAAATTTTGATGTTTTAGAAGAAGAAAATTCTGGAAAAAGACTGATTAAAACCATGTTAAAGAGAATTCTAGGGTTCTTGAGATTTACATGAATTTTGGCCTGTTAATCCATGATTATTAACGGAAATTTGCATGCTTTACGTAAAATATGTATGGAATGGATTTATACTATTAGTAGTACAAATTTTTGGACGATTGGGAACGACAAGTTTGGATTTGGATGGAGTTATGTGAGAAAACCCTGTAACTGGTAACTGCAGAATTCGCCATACCTGCTTGATCGATCGATCGAGCCAAGAGCTTCGATCGATCGAAGGTTAGATCGATCGAGCCCCAGACCTCGATCGATCGAACGCACCTGGAAGACTCACAGGGGCGTCTTGCATAGGATCCTTTGGAAGGAACGTGCTGCATCTTAGGTGGGAGTTGCAGGCCTCTTGCTTAGACGACTTCTTTTATTTGACTCCACTGCATATTCATTTGGTGGGGCATGTGTCGCCCTTTCCAATATTCAGTTGGTTATTTGGACTTTGTGATTAAGTTATTTCTAGTATTGCCACTTTGGGATTTATTACTGTCTGGATGTTTTACTTTATGTTTTAATGTTGGGATTTAGTTATTGAATGTTAAAATTATTTGGAATATATGTTTTAGGATTATTGTGGTGTGATTCTTTAAATATTGAATTGTTGTAAATAATTAAATCTTTGTTTTCAAAATAAAATTTGGAAAGTAATGTTTAAAAATGGTTTTGACACTTAGATTAATTAATTAGGGTGTTTAAATTGGAATAGTTATTTTTACGACGGTGATTCTAAGAATGAACCAACTGTTCACCTTGATTTTAATTTAATAACGGAGTGATCGCTCAGTATTTAATTAGGCGGGGTGTCACAGGTGGTATCAGAGCATCAGGTTCTAGTGTCCTTAGTATCTGTACGGCTTATTTCACTTTCAGCTTAACATTTTTTGCTATAGAGCCCTAATTTAGGATTGTTGTATTCTTGCTTTTACGTTTATGTCTTCATCTATTTGAGATTTGATAATAACTGTAGACTAATGAATTTCTTCACGTTTCAGATGCCTCCGAGACGTGCACCAAAGGATAGGCGTGCCCAAGCCGAGTATCCAGCAGCTCCGGCACAGGGTACTATGAATGCTAATGAGGCAGCCGCTATTGTTGCTCAGGCGGTTAATGCCGCGCTAGCGGTGGTTCAGCAGGCTCCACCCCAGATTCAGGCTGTGGCGCCAGTACCTGCACAGCTTCCATCTGCATGGGAGCGGGTTAAGGATGCCTTTCAGAAGGCGCATCCACTGAGTTCTCTGGTAGTTCAGATATCATCATCGTCAGCCAATGGAAGAAAGATATCCAGTGGCATCTTCGTATGTATGAGTGCACAGACGTGCAGAAACAGTTGTTGGCTTCCTTTAAGCTGTTGGGGGCCACTTTCCAGGGGTGGGAGTCCACCACCACCTTGGAGGAGAGGGACACGATCCCGATTCAGTCATTTTGGGAGCGGTTTGACCGCAAGTACTTTCCACCCGCCCTGCAGACTCAGATGAGGTGGAAATTACTGAACTTGAAACAGGAGAATTCTACTGTTCTTGAGTATGAGGATGAGATCACGAGACATCTCACCATAGTGCCAGATGAGGCACCCACTGAGGGTAAGAAGATAACGGTGTTTGTGGACGGGTTAGCTTGGAGGATCCGTCAGCACCTTATAGGGAATCTATCTCTGTGTACTTTCACTGATGTACTCAATGTTTCTTTACTACATTGCCAGGATCATCGCTTCCATCTGCAGGGAAGCAAGAGAGTAGGAGAGTCCGGCCAGTAGGGCAGGACCGGGGGTAGTAGTGCTAGTGGAGCACCATCTCAAGGATAGACTCGTCAGCACGAGCAGAGTTCCCATCAGGGGGACCCTGCTAAGGGATTCCGTTCAGGTGATTCCAGAAAGGGATTTGGGGGTTATAGGCAGGGCCAACCTAATCAGCAGGGCCAACACCGATAGCAACAGGGTTAGCAGCAGGGCCAACAGGGCCAACAGCATTTTCATCAGGTCCAGTGGTGGGGTGGTAACGGCCAGCAGGGCCGTGGTCAGCAGGGTCAGAGGGGAGTTAACTTCAGAGGCCGATGTTTTGGGTGTGGTAAGCATGGCCATAAGCGCCAGGATTGCCCAGAGGGTGATAGGGCCCCACAGCAGCAGGGTGCCCGTAATGAGCCACAGAGGCCACTTTTTCCAGCTGCCCTCCCAGCACCAACCGAGGTACCAGACCTACCAGTCGTTCCAGCAGCTCCAGTGCAGCAGGGGCAGTTACAGTATGGACGTGTCTATAACGTCCACCAGGCAGCAGCTCCACAGGGACCACCCGCGATTGAGGGTATATTTCCTATCCATGGTACTATGGGTCGAGTTTTGTTTGATACTGGGGCGACACATTGTTTTATAGCTATGCATTTTGCGAAGGCCTTAGGGTTGTTAGCCATAGCAGAGAGCACTGTGATGTGTGTAGAATCACCACTGGGGAGTGGGTCACTTATTTTCTTTATATGCCGGGGAGTGGGGGTAGAGATTGGTAGCTTGGTATTGCCAGCAGACATGTTAGTCTTAGATATGCATGAGCACGATGTTATTATCGGTATGGATTGGCTCGTAGCTTATAGAGACATGATTGATTATTTCGGTGGGAGTACTGTCTTTGCCATTCCGGGGCAAGAGATGTTTGTAGTGGCGATGCCTCACCCAAAGGGAGGCTCGACCTTTCATTTGTATTACATAGAGGAGACCTCTAAGGAGGTTTTGATTCCCTTCGACATGATCCCAATTGTTTGTGAGTATTCCGATGTATTCCAGAAGATACCAGGCCTACCCCCCAGTCGAGAGATAGACTTTATCATAAATTTATTACCGGATACTAGACCAATAGCACGCGCTCCATACCGTATGGATCCGACAGAGATGTGAGAGTTATGAGATCAGATAGAGCAGCTGTTAGGTCAGGGCTTCATTCGCAGGGGTACCTCACCTTGGGGCACTCTAGTCTTGTTTGTGAAGAATAGAGATGGTTCATTGAGGCTATGTGTGGACTACCGAGAGTTTAACAAGATCACGATACGGAATAAGTATATGTTTCCTCGAATCGATGATCTGTTCGACCAGCTGAGGGGAGCAACTTTCTTTTCGAAGATAGATCTGACGTCAGGGTACCATCAGCTACGTATTAGGGAGCAGGATGTTTCAAAGACTTCCTTCTTGACGAGATATGGGTCTTACAAGTTCAGAGTGATGCCATTCGGCCTCACAAATGCTCCAGCTGTGTTCATGGACTTAATGAACCGAGTGTTCAGAGAGTTCTTGGATCAGTTTGTCATTGTCTTCATAGATGACATTTTGATATATTCACACTCCGAGGAGGAGCATGCCGAGCACTTGAGACAGGTTCTTCAGACTCGACGAGAGCATCAGTTGTATGCTAAGTACGAGAAGTGAGGATTCTGGTTGCGAGAAGTACAGTTCTTTGGGCAGGTTTTTTCTGAACAGGAGATAACAGTTGACCCGAGTAAAGTGTCAGCAGTGAGGGAGTGGGGACAGCCCATGACACCGACAGAAGTGCGTAGTTTCTTAGGATTAGCCGGATACTATAGGAGATTCATTCGGGGATTCTCCAAAATAGCGGGTCCATTGACGAACCTGACTCGCAAAGGGGTACCATATGTTTGGGATGATGCTTGTCAATTGGCTTTCGATGAGCTGAAAGACAAGCTTACTTCAGCACCAGTCCTTGCTTTACCGAAGCCGGGTGTGGAGTACCTGGTTTACACCGATGCCTCATTATGGGGACTTGGGGGAGTACTTCAGTAGGAAGAGAAGGCTATAGCTTTTGCCTCCCGCAAGCTTAAGCCGCATGAGAGAATTACCCCGCCCACGACCTGGAGTTAGCAGCGGTCGTTTTTGCAATGAGAATATGGAGACACTATTTATTGGGGCAGAAATTTCGTTTGTTCATAGACCACAAGTCACTGCAGTACCTGTTCACTCAGCGAGAGCTGAATATGCGTCAGCGCAGATGGTTAGAGTTTGTGAAGGACTATCAGTTGGACATACAATATCATCCGGGGAAGGCCAACGTAGTTGCTGATGCATTGAGCCGTAGACCGGTAAACGATGTAGCGAACGTCTGGAAAGAAAAGTGGAAGGATTTGGGTCATCAGGATGCAGTAGCCCATTCCTTCATATCTGTTATGACAGTGACACCTGAGATTGTTACGAGGGTGATACAGGCACAGACCACATACCCGTTTTTCCAGGAGCATATTGTACGACTTTTATCCGAGGGTGCTGAGTCCTATTCTGTTAGTTCTGATGGAGGTTTGAGGTTTAATGGGAGATTGGTGGTTCCAGAAGGAGCAGAATTACGTCATGCAGTGATGACTCAGTCTCACGGGTCCCGATTTGCGGTACATCTTGGAGGAGATAAGATGTACCAGGATATAAGGAGATAATACTGGTTGAGTGGGATGAAGAAGGACATTGTTGAATTCGTGTCCAATTGTTCTACCTGCCAACTGGTAAAGGTGGACCATCAAAAACCGTCAGGGTTGCTTCAGCCATTGGAAGTACCCGCGTGGAAGTGGGAAAGTATTTCCATGGATTTTATTACAGGGTTGCCTACATCACAGCAGGGCCACGACTCTATCTGGGTGATTGTAAACCGTTTGACCAAGGTGGCTCATTTTCTTCCAGTGAGGATAGACTATACCACGGGTCAGTATGCTCAGTTGTTCATTGCTGAGATTGTCAGATTACATGGGGTGCCCCTGAATATTGTGTCAGATAGAGACAAGATTTTCGTGTCACGTTTTTGGGAAAGATTTCAGGAGGCTATGGGTATTGAGTTGAGGTTGAGTTCAGCTTATCACCCACAGACAGATGGACAGACAAAGCGTACTAATCAAATTTTGGAGGATATGCTACGCCTGTGTGTTCTTGATTTTGGAGGTTGGGAGCCACACCTTCCACTGGTAGAGTTTGCTTATAATAACTCTTATCAGTTCATGATTGGCATGTCCCCATTCGAGGCTTTGTATGGCGGGCCTTGTCGTTCCCCAATTCGTTGGCTCGAGGTGGGGGATAACAAGTTGCTAGGACCAGAGGTGATTCAGGAAACCTCCGCGAGGATTGAGTTGATCAGGAGTCGCATTCGAGTATCCCAGGACAGGCAGAAGAGCTACGCCGATGCGAAACGGTTCTTCCGGGAGTTTAATGTGGGGGGCCAGGTGTTACTAAGTGTATCTCCTATGAAAGGAGTAATGAGGTTCGGGAAGAAAGGGAAATTGGCCCCGAGGTACGTGGGACCATTTCGCATTATCGAGAGGATTGGGCCGGTAGCATACAGATTGGGACTACCAGAGCATTTACGTCGCATTCACGATGTATTTCACATCTCGTCGTTGAGACGATATCTTCGGGATGATATGGCCCATACCCACATTGCGATAGATGAGATAGACTTACAGCCTGACAGCTCTTACGAGGAGAGACCGATGGCTATCCTAGACCATAGCGAGAGAAGATTGAGGTCGAAGGTAGTTCCACTTGTACGGGTCCAGTGGGAGCATCATAATGTGGAGGAGTCCACTTAGGAGCGCGAGGCAGATATGCGCGAGAGATATCCAGATTTATTCTTACCAGGTACGCCTTATTTTTCAAATTTCGGGACGAAATTCCGTTATTAGGGGGAAGTATGTAATACCCCGTATTTTTATGCTATATTAATTTGGGGATTTATTAAATTTAATGTGAATTAATTATTTAATATAAATTCGAAAATTTAATATAAATCCGAAAATTTAATATAAATCCGCAAATTAATTATGTTATAATTATTAACGTGATGAGAGTTAGTAATTATGGAAAATTTGTTAAATATTACTAATGAGCAAATTAATATATAATATTGGTCATATTAAATGTCACGAGTGAATAAAATGACAATTTTGGAAATTTGAGTCGGGACGCGCCCGTGTCGCGTTGGGACTAAATATTGATGAATAAAAGTGAATATATTATAAGTCACTCGTATGGTCGTTTTGAGTGCGCCAAAGTGTCCGGAAGGGTTGAGATAGTCTGAAAAGTGTACCCGGGAGTTTAGTTTGGGTCTCGGGGCATTTTTAGGCTTAATTAGTACCCCCGGAGGGCATTTTGGACATTTTACATTTTTGAGTAATTAAGACCATGAAAATTCAAGGAATATATCAGATGTCTAAGGTTGTCTTCTAGGGTGAAAACAACCAAAGACAAGTGACGGCCATAGGAGAGGGAAGGAGAGGCTTTTCTAAGCAATCCAAGGCCAACGATTCACTCGCTTGCACCGCCACCACCACCAACGCGTAGATCGCGCGACGGGGAACGCAACCACACCAAATTCGTCATCAAACTAGAACGTCAAAAATCCCAGGAAAGTTTTTATCTTTCTTATTTTCATTAATGCATCACTCATGTTAGTCTAGGGATGATTAGGATGAGTTTTATGGAAGAAAACCCAAATTTGAGATAGGAAATCGCATATAGTAATGATTTGAATGTTAATCTGGAAACCCCTTAACATGTAGAGTATTAAACCATGAAATTTTGATGTTTTAGAAGAAGAAAATTCTGGAAAAAGACTAATTAGAACCATGTTAAAGAGAATTCTAGGGTTCTTGAGATTTACCTGAATTTTGGCCTGTTAATCCATGATTATTAATGGAAATTTTCATGCTTTACGTAAAAGATATATGGAATGGATTTGTACTATTAGTAGTATAAATTTATGGATGATTGGGAATGAAAATTTTGGATTTGGATGGAGTTATGTGAGAAAACCCGTAACTAGTAACTACAGAATTCGCCATACCTTCTTGATCGATCGATCGAGCCAAGAGGTTCGATCGATCGAAGGTTCGATTGATCGAGCCCCTGACCTCGATCGATCGACCCCTCCTGGCAGACTCATATTTACCCTTTTTAAATTAGTTGAATTCAATTTAATGAGAAATAATTCTTGGACACCCTTTTAAAAATGTTTTGGGAGATAAAGAAGACTAGTAGGACATGTGAATAAATTTTGGGACCTTTAATGTAAGACAAGAGTTGTATTTTTTGGATATTTACATATAAGGGATGATGAAATTATGTATTAAGGGTAGAGAAGCATAAGATGGTTTCGTTGGAAATTAGATGAGCACCTACTGAATTTTACACTTGAGAGGATAGAGTCCATGAGTATTACGTAGTAAGTTGGAAAAAACCCTCGAATTAAAGTTAGAAACGAACCGTTATACGTGATAACTAATAATGGGAAAATTAGAATAAATGTTGCGATTATGGGTTATGAGATGAACCTAAATTAATATGATAAAAGTAGTATATTTATATGACTGTTTGTATGCATATATTATATACATGTGAAATCATGCCCGCGCTACTTACTATCCCTAAGGTTACCGCGCTGGGACAGTCTTATCTCGAATGGGCCTTCATGGGGGATATTGACTCGTACCCTAGAAGATAGCAATCCTAGGTACGGGCTATCGGATCGATAGTCGGACGGTCCTAAGAGACGTGAGGGTATGTACTGACCTCTTGGACTTGGAAAGTATGCTTCGCCTCAATATTATTGTATATGTGTTAATACAGTTCGAGAATGATTCCAAACTTGTATTTCCCTTAGTATGAGAGATACGGGGATTGGATAGAAGAGTATGCACACACCATAATTCTTATGTGGGGTGCTATTGGAATATATATATATTGTACGAGTATTTAATATATATATGAAATTCTAAAATTTCGGAAACTGCCTACTGTGTTATGGTAAGTAAGACATGTATAATGACTCAAATTGGAAATACTTGTTTTGGAAAAGTATAATGGAACACTGGGAAACTTTATTAGTAAATAAGGTTTAAATGAGAACTTTGTGATCAAATGAAATATATTCTTAAACGATTATATTCTTCGGTTTTGAATCTTACGAGTAACCTAAGATAAGTTAAACCATTGGGGAGGTTAGTGCGATAGGCGTGCACATTAGAAGAGAGGTGAGAAATTCTCAAGAGAGTGCTGCACTATTATGTTGTTGCATTGGCCTGTGAACATTTTAAATACTTGGTAAACAAATTTTAAATCATCTACACTATCGGGATCTGACCCGTTTCTATTTCTCTCTCTCTCTTGTATATATATGTATATATTACAGGTGCCCAGCCACAGGGGCGTCTTGCATAGGATCCTTTGGAAGGAACATGCTGCAGCTTAGGTGGGAGTTGCAGGCCTCTTACTTAGACGGCTTCATTTATTTGACTCCACTCCTAGCATATTCATTTAGTGGGGCATATGTCACCATTTCCATTATTCAGTTGGTTATTTGGACTTTGTAATTCAGTTATTTCTAGTATTTCCACTTTGGGATTTATTATTGTCTGGATGTTTTACTTTAAGTTTTAATGTTGGGATTTAGTTGTTGAATGTTTAAATTATTTGGATTATATGTTTTAGGATTATTGTGGTGTGATTTTTTAAATATTGAATTGTTGTAAATAATTAATTCTTTGTTTTCAAAATAAAATTTGGAAAGTAATGTTTAAAAATGGTTTTGACACTTAGCTTAATTAATTAGGGTGTTTAAATTGGAATAGTTATTTTTATGACAGTGATGCTAAGAATGAACCAACTGTTTACCTTGATTTTAATTTAATAAAGGAGTGATCGCCCGGTATTTAATTAGGCGGGGTGTCACACTTAGGAACTTTACAAGACAATTGACTTACAATACTACTTGATAAAACCATAAGTATAACCCACAGTCTTCACAGGATCTCTAAAGAATACAATTCATTCTTGAGTAGTCCATAGGCGATGATCCACCCTCGGTATCCATTGATCAACGTTCACCCATCCATCTTCAGTCGTGATCCCTATAGGTTCACAAATCAGCTGTAGATATGATCTCTCCATAATGATTACAATTCAACGCAGGTTCAAAATAAATCACAAAATATATTTTGGGATGTGTTTGTGAATCAAAAGTGTTTCATAAATAAGAAAGGTTGAAATTTTTTGTAAAAGATATGCAGAAATCATTTTGACAAAAGTCTTATGAAATTTGGACTCAAAACAAGTATCTATAGAGACAACACAAAATTCGAGGGGAAAAAATTTATTAGAACAAAAATGGAAGTCATACGAATGAGAAAAGGCATTTCGTTTGAATGAAAACACAGTTTGTTCGAACGAGAATCCAATATCTTTTGAACCTTCTTCTAATGAGCTTCTAACAAATTCAAACAGAACGACCTCAGTGGATGTTCATTTAATGTAAGATCAAACGACCTTTCTAACGAAAAGACCACTTCATTTGAACGATATGGGCATCTCATTTGAACGAGGTTAATAAAAATCTATTTTAAAATAAAAGCCTTAGTTTGAATTAGAAAAATCCCAAATAGAGTTTATGAATAATTTTAAACAACAATTGTTTTATACTTTCGTGGGATGTAGGGGAGTCTTGAATATCCGAGTCGGTTTTTTGTGATGGTACGCAATGTTTGTAGCGGTATACGCCAAAGTAACTTAATTATAAAAAGGCCTAAACTATGAGCGATATCAGAAAATTGCTCTTAAAAATCCCCCCTTGGCTATTCCGATACAAAACTATACGAACCTAACCAAAATCCAAATTACATAAAATACCCCTACAAGAGTTAAATTATTTAATACCCTTCCCACCCCTAGAAATAGAATGGCAAAGATAAACTTTATCCTTATTCTCTTCCTGTTCTTTTTTATTTTTCCTTGGGCTTTTCGCATAAGGTTCCTAGACACATGAAGCAAACAAAACTACCGTGATGCACATAGAGTTTAAAATATAAATAAAAACCCCCCTTAATTTGTTCTCCCTCATTTTGTTCGTAATAGACAAAGGATTAAAAATATAATCATTAAATAAAATCATCACAAATAAGAAGTAAATGTCATCAAAAAATATATAAATAACAAATATGTAACGATAATCTCAAAGGCTTCACAAACTATTTTTGAGAAGTTTTGAAATTTTTTCACAAGTATAAAATTGTACAAATACAACAAACCATGGAGAAACATAAAAATACCCGAATCTTGGAAGTGGAATGTAGGGTTGTGAACATATTCCATAGGTTAATCAACGTAGACGAACATTTCACATGTGCATGAAGGATTGATATACCACTAACGAGTGATCTCAAAGTTTAACCTAGGTGTAAAAGATTGTGAACTCATGTGAAATTGACTTAACCTAATCAACAAATCAAGATGTAAGTGATTTTCACACCAATAACGCCCAAACTATGATTTTTTTAGATTTACTTAGTTTGTACAAACCCAATGATCTTCGACTTAACTCCCTCAAAATCTCACATATAACATTAATACTCTCAATTTTTTTGAAGAAATTAATGCTCATTTGTAAAGAAGCATTAATGTTAACACAAATTAGCCTGACAATTCTCTTTTAATGTGTCTCTAATCTATTTGGGATATTTTAATTGCAAATGGAAGATTTTAACGCAAAAACTTTTGTCCCCTTTCCATTGCTTAATATTTTATAATTTTTTTCAAAAAAATGATTTAAATCGAGACAATGGTTCTTACAAGCACAACTTTTTATCTCATTTTTCACATTTTTTCGTGTTAAAGCAAAACTGATATGAAAATACTATGATCGACATGTGATAGGTAAGTACAATACTGATATAAGCTCGTGCTCATGTCTAATAAAGGAGACAATGAGTCAAACACGTTGCAAGTTATCATCAAATCATAACTTAATCACTCCACACATTATTAAGGACATATATTTAATGATGTCATCTCAAAACACTACAAAATAGTTATGTGGATATGGAATGAATGGGTGACTCGGACATCTTTAATGTTCATCCATATATGGTGAAAAAATGCAAAACTCTTTTTGTCTTTTTCACGATTTCTTAAAAATTTAAAACTTTTTGCATTTTTCAAAACTTTTCTAAAAAGAAAAAATCTTTTCAAATTTTTCTTAAAATATCAAAATAAAAAATATAAGTACAATGATAATACAATAGTAACACAATTTAGCAATATGAATAAATGGATATAATCATGACAATCATGCTATACTAGATAACATACCCAAACTTAGTCAACGGTGAAAATACCTAAAGATTTTCGTAGATCCTTAAATCGAAGTGCATCAAAAGGTTTCAAAAATATGTTGCCTAACTAACGATCGGTGCTCAAAAACCTCAGGGAAGCGACCTTTTCCTCAATTAGGTGTCGAATAAAGTGCTCGTATATCCAAATGTGTTGTATGCAAAAATGTTGGTCCAGATTTACCAGAAATGTGTATATAACTTGTATTATCATAGGAAATATTCATCGTTCCCTATGAAATGTATTAATCCTCCAACATGTGCTTCATCCATAAGAGTTTCACGTAATAACTCTCGGCAGCTATATACTCATCCTCCACCGTGGACAAAGATATGAAGTTTTGCTTATTGCTCATCTAATAGACAAGAGAACACCTAAAATAGAAACACCCACCTAAAGTGATCCAACAACTATCTACATCCTCGACCCAATCGACATTCGAATATGCAGACAAACGGACATCGGTATCAAAGTAATAATAAATATTGTATGAAAGAGTTCCACTCACGTATTTAATAATACATTTAAGAGCGTGTAATTATGACTCCTTCAGGGATGGCTGGTATCGCACACAGACTCTAACTCTAAAAGTGATATTGGGACAACTGGCGGTTAGACAAAGAAGAACACATGTCATAATCTGATAGAAGTTTTGATCTACGTCCTTTACTAAAGTGTCTTTACTAAGCTTTTTTTAGGTACTCATAGGGTGCGTGAGTGCGTACCGGAGTCTAGACTAAATTTCTTCACAAGGTCTCTTATATATTTATATTGACATTTGAATATCCCATCTTAAATATGATGAACTTGGAGACCAAGGAAGAACATAATCTCACTTACTATGTTCATCTTAAACTCACTCTTCATCTCCTCCTCAAAAGTGTGAGCATGGAGGGAGCACGTGGATCCAAAGACTATGTCATCCACATAGACTCGGGCAAATACAATGGCACCACTATCACTCCTCATAAACAATGTCTTATCTACTTACCCTCTCTTGAAATCATGAGCTAGGAGATAGGAAGTAAGCCTCTCATACCAAATACGGGGTTCTGTTTTCAAACCAAACAAACCTTTCCCAAGATAGTAAATGTATCCAGGGTGCTTAGGGTCTACAAGCCCTTTTGGTTGTTCCACGTAAACCTCCTCATGTAGAATGCCATTTAAAAAGGAACTCTTGACATCCATATGATATAACTTGAAGGGCAGATGGCATGTTGTGGCTAGTAGTAAGAGGTTGGACTTAAGCTTAGCAATATGAGAAAATGTCTCTTCAAAGTCTATACCCCCACTAGTGTGTAGCCTTGAACAACCAACCTAGACTTATTATGAACTATGGTACCGTTTTCATCAACCTTATTCTAAAAATACACTTGGTACTTATCACGTTCGTCTCAATAGGTAAGGGGACCAACTCCCATAAATTCTTATTTCTAAACTGGACAAACTCTTCTTGCATGGAAGAAATAGAATGCTCATCCTTGATTGCTTCTTTCACGTTCTTGGGCTCGACTAGTGATGTGTATAGCAGATAGCTAACAATATTTTTTAGTTGAGCATGAGTCTTAAAACCTAGTGTAGTATCACCAGGTATAGAGGAAGGGTTACAACTCTTCGAACCTAAGATGGTATCTTCCTTAAAATAGGAATAGGGTCCACCGTGTTAGCATGAGGAAGGACGGGATCATCACCAGGGGTGCATCATCCTCACATTGTGGGCTAGGAGTAATAAATGTATGTGGCTCGTCATGTCTAACCGTGATGTTTATCAACTTCATAGCCTTAGATATATCCAAATTATAAGCTCAGTAAGCCCTAATCATCGATGAATATCCTAAAAATATCCCCTCATCTCTTTGGGGATCCAACTTTCCTAAAGGCTCTCTATCTCACAAAATGTAGAAGTACTCCCAAAGATATGAAAAAATAATAGATTGGGCTTCTTCCCTATCCACAACTCATAAGGCGTGTGAAGTGTGTGTGGACCAAGATATCAACTAGTAACCTTATGGAAAGTGTTGCTCACCACCTCTTCTCAAGACACGTTTCTCCCAAGAAGTATGGATTTAAACATTTCTTGCATCATCCTTTTCTTTCCCTCAACAATTTCATTTTATTGAGGAGTGGGAATGGATGAAAACTCATATATGATGACCACCCCATCACAATATCTATCCACTTTTGCTTCTTTAAATTCAGTGCCATTGTCACTACTCATCCTATTAATAATGCACCGTCAATACATCAAAACTACCAATCTGGAACACTTGGACAAGGAAAAACTAGAACGGTTTAAAGCTGTGTCAAATTTAAAAAGGTTAAATAAAAGAAACAAAATATTTAAAGTCAAAGAGTTTTCATTTAGGGCCATCTACTTTCATTCCCTCCCACTCTCTCTGGCTATTCACCCAATTCTCTCTCTATCTCTCTCTGATATATATATATATATATATATATATATATATATATATATATATATATACTAGTAGTCAACAATATTACACAGCCAGTACAGAACCTCGAATGAACTGAGTTGAAATTTGAGAGTTTTACGCAGTCAGCAATATTGGGTAGAAATCTACTACCTACAAAAAAACATTATCCACATCAATGAGATAATAGTTAAGCATAACCCACTACTTAAAAAACAGCATTACCTACTACCTAACCCCAATTCCACATGGCCCCAGACCTCCCCTCCTTATGGAATCTCCTAGGCTGGACTCAGTTCATGTTCTCAAGCTCAAGCATTACCAACTGAAGCGTTACCCACTTCAGTTGTTTTTCTCCTGCAAATATTAAAATGAATTAGAAAAAGGGAGAAATGAAAAAAGTTATAAGCGTGAGGAGAGGAGAGAGAGATACATACTGTAGGTTCGTGAGAGAAGATGAACATCTATTGAGAAAACCAAGAGTTAAAAAAGGAGAAATGAAAAGGTTGTCGTAAAAACATGCACATATACCGTCTCCCTACAAAAATAGGTGTACTTCCAACATAAAAAAGTAAAAAAAATTGAAATTTGAAATTTAAAAAAAAAGTGTACAAATGAAGTGAGCGGGATTTCAAAACATTTTGAAAATAAGAGAGTTCTTGTCATCACCTTATTTTTTCTTTAAAACTGACACATGGTAGAAGAGGTGGATCCCAAAAAATTTAAGGGTAAAATTGGAAATGTAAGAAAGAATCATAAAGATGAGATCATCAAACAAACTTATGACATACATAAGTTTGTTACTTTATTATATATATATATATCTTAACCTAATCTCGATTCAGGGGTATCACAAATGCTAAAGCTCATGACGAACATAGCCCATCGAATGATGGTGGAAGATAAAAATCTTGTGTTTGAGACATCAAATGACGATTAACCCATGATGACCTTCAAGGAGATGGGAATCAAAGACAACCTCTTTATATGTGTCTACCAATACCCTTTCGCCTTTAAATTTGGGATCGAGGCTGTAATTTTCCAAATTTTATTAGGAACATTTAAACTCTCTTTAACTGTTTCGAAATTCTTCTTATCTGGTTTGGACATAGAATTAGGGTTAATGTTAGTGTTTAGTTGAGGAGTAGAGTAAGGATATATTATATGTTAGGGTTTGAGTTATTGTTTGTTTTGATTGTACGATTTGTTTAGGTTTTGTTAGGGTTTGTAATTTTTTTAATTTGATAGGGTTTGTATGAGAGAACATTTTATAAAGACGTGTTAGGAAATTTGTTGAATATAAGATAACAAAGACAAATTCAAGGAAAAAAACAATACGTGCTTCAGTTATTCGTGTCTGCATCCTATATTTTATTAAATAAATAATTTCTTAAAAAATTCAGTTTCCCCTTTTTTATGTTGTGTTGTATACGTAGTGTTCGTTGAAATGACACATAGAAATTTAGAACAAAAAAAATTATAAGTTCTCGATGTTTTTATTTCCTATATAGATGCTATATTGAATATTTTGATTTTAATTTTTCATTTCCCCTTTTATTATATCATTTTTTATGTATTTGTTCTCAACACACACAAAACATTTGTAAAAGAGAAAACTTGTATGGATTCCTACTATTTATGGTGATTGGGTGAGCATTAACAAATGATTGTTGTGAGTTGATTATGTATTCACTTTAACTGTTTTAACTTTAATTTTTAATGTGTTTCTCATAGATTTTGTTGCAGATAGGCGAAGGGAAGTGAGCTACACAAATAATGAAGGTTATGATCTCATGTCTTTATTTGATAAAATAATTAGTGACTTATAATCTATGACTATGGTAAATTCAATAATATTGGACTTCATTTGCATATTTGTTTGATATTCTGTATATTATGTTCTAAGAGGTTTAATATATGTTGGTTACATAATTATTTTATATTCATATTGCAAGTAACTAAGGAATGGTATAATACGCTAATTGATGAATTCAAGATTGGAATACACTAAGTAAACAATTTATGATACCATCTTTGTTGTGTTTATTTGGATTTTCAAACTTCATTTAATCAGAATCTATTAGATAAAAAATTTAGTTACTGTTGTGTACATTTACATTGTTATCAGTTTTTGGGTGAGTTTTTTTAATTGAATCTTTGCAATTACTTTTTTTCTATAATTGGTTTACATATTGTTTTCTAAAGCCCCTATGGAATACCTGTTTAATGGATCCCACCTCCTCCCTCCTAGATCAAACTCAACTCAGATGGTATGGCCAACGCTTCTCCTGGACCTGCTGTCATTGGTGGTATGTTTAGGGATCACAATGGTCATATGATTAGTTTATGGATCATAATGGTCTTATGACTAGTCCTAAGCAAATGATAGTTAACACCTTATGTGATAATGTGATGCTACAACATATGATAGATAGGTTTTGCTCTAATTCTCTAGTGATGCTCTATTTCTTTTGGAATCATGAGTTGCTTCAATACAAATGATAGGTGATACTTTTGTTGTCATAGTGATGCCTTTAATTTTAGTAATTTGGTTATATGGTTTATTTTTTGTTTCCCCTCTCTACTTTGGTATATGCTACTACTTGCAACTTTGTTTCTCTTATTCAAGGTTATGGTTTCTACGCATATGCCACATAACTGCTTCTTATGATCATCAAGTCTTGGAGTTTCCATTTTACTGTTTGGTTTTGTATGGTATTTTGGACCTTGATCTGACCAGAATTGAAGACTATTGATAGCCATGGATTTCCTCAGACGGTATGCTTCACTTGGGCTTATGGTTGTATCTATGCTTATCTCACTAGAGTTTATGATTATATTCATATGTTAAGCATTTCAAAAAACCCAACTTTTCTTCTTTTTCTTCTTAAAGTTGGGAGTGTAACCAACCTAGTTGGGGCCACTTTTCATTTTGAGACTGTTGATTATTGTAGCCATGCATATATAGCTTTATATTTATTTCCTTTTCTAATTTTGTTTTTTCTGTCTTCTTGCACTCTTCTTTTTTGTTTTAATAAATTTGGTCTCTACATTCTTTATATAGTTTAAGGTGTTCCATTGATTGTGTATTTTCACTATATGAGCGAGTTTAAAATGTGACTTACTTGGGTTCTGAAAATCATAGTTGAAGGTTGTATTACTTCTATACCACTAACGATGAAATCTAATATAACATTTTCTCTACTCCTTCCTTAGTTTTTGTTATGATGTCTCTTGTGCTAATATGGTTATTTTGATCATGTTCTCGAGGTTGTATTGGAAACTGTTGCCAAAATCACTCATAAGAAGTTGAAGAAAAATGAAACCTTAGAGGCAAAGTAGAGGAATGTATATAGTCTTCTTTGGTATGAAACCTTAGTGTATGATAATATTATATATATATATATATATATATATATATATATATATTGTATTCTTTTATATAAATATCATCTTACCCCACCTATGATAGACTTTATAAAATTATATGTTATTTTTTTATATAAGTATGGTAGTGGTAGCAGATCATTCCAGTTTTAAGATGCTTTTTCTATAGAAAATGAAGGTTCAGATGACATGACATATTTAATAGACAAGAGGTGATTAGAAACTTAGAAGTGTACTTATTTGAGAAACTTCCATGCATATGCTTTATAGTAATTATTTTGTTTAATATTATGAAGCTGCTAACTTGCTTATATTTATGTCAGGGAAATGTGTTTGTAATGTCGAACACGAAATCGAAATATCCAGTACTCCAAGTAGATTAAAGGTCAGTATCTTCATGGTTCATCCTTACTGTATCAAAGTTTTGTTGTCAATCTTATTTGGTATAGGTGACTCATGGGGTTACCATTTTGCATTTCTCTAGGCTTATTTCAGACTTGGTGGCGATTATAGTTTCTGCTATCTTTGGTGGAACCATCTTTTCCTATTTGGGACATTTGGTTTGTATCTTTAGACGTGGCTACATTTTTAAGCATATTTTACATTGCATAGTTATTCTTACCTTGAGCTTCGTTTATATTCAATGATAATTAGTTTATGGAATCTGTAAGTTTCAAATTGTAGATCATTGTTTCCCTATCGTTATTTTTAGTAGGTTATTGTTGGCTATCTTTTTGCAGGTTCACTTATTAGATCTAATGGTTTTAAATTCATGAGTGAAATGGCGCATGTATATTGTTTGAGTAATTCAATACCTAACAATCCTAAATTTGGAATTCTAAAATTTTCAAGCGGAATTACAATTTTTTTTTGCTATTATCAAATCGTGTTAAAATCTGTCGACTTCGTCTTGAAGTGCTTGGCCCCATAGCTACTTGTATATACATGTAATGATTTTATAGCCATATTAACTTTCAACCTGAGTTTTTATTTCTTATGACCTCACTCATTTGTAAGTTTGAGATATATTCCCCAAAGTATTAGTAAATCTATTTAAGTGTCACTTTGAGGGCCTTGTATTACAATATGTGAGCTTTAGCGATGCTTTTGTGAGTGTATCTCAAATTATTATACAAATGAAGGTGTAATATGAAAGTTCAAATAAAAATGAGGGTGAAAGTATAAAATTATCTAATATTCTAACTGTTGTGCGTAAAGCTTAGTTTGTTAATGTATGTTTGCCTTCTATAGATTATATCAGAGATATGCAAGATGACGGAATCTGTAGGTTTTGTTGAAGTCAACATACCAGTTTTACAGGTTTGAAAATTTCTTTATGTTCGTGTTCGATTGATTCATCTTGTGGTTATAGTTGTCTGATTAAAGGAGCTAGAAATATTAGAAAACATACATGCTTAATAAAAAAAAAAGTCATGTTCCTTTATACAAATGAAAATGTTAATAATTGTAATGTAAACATGGATATACATATACTACTAAAATCGTCAATGGCCTGTCTTTTGTAATGTAAAGCCAACAATATTGTTGATTAATTACAAATACATAAAATGAAATTTGTCAACTTTATTGAAGTTTATATTTTAATACCATAATTGCTAAGATGCATATTGTAGTATGCTTTGAGAATATGACGATAATTTGAAAAACTCAAGACTCGTGCTTAAAAACACATTGTTAGGGGGTTAAAATCCAAACTAGCTTGAGAATATGACGATAATTTAAATATCTAGGTTTTGCCTTAAAAACATGTTGTTAGAGGGTGAAAACCTAAACAGCCTACAAACGACCTTGTAAGAGGCACAAAAATCTCGCATGGGATCAATGTAACTCGTAGGAACTGACCACGTAGTCTAGGACTCCTGGTTTGAGAATATGATGAGAATTTAAAAATATTTAGATTAGGCTTAAAAACATGTCATTGGATGGTGAAAACCCAAACCATCCATCAACGGCCTTGTAAGAGGCATGAACATCTTGCACGGGACCAATGTAACTCGTAGGAACTGACCACGTAGTCACAGGATTACCTGTTTGAGAATATGCTGATAAATTGAGAATATAGAGACATAAGCTTAAAAACATGTCGTTAGGTAGTAAAAATCCAAAACGACCCATAAGAGGCAGAACACCTCTCACGGGATGAAAGTAACTCATAGGAACTAACCACATAGTCACGAGACTCCTTTTTTGAGAATAAGACGACAATTTGAAAATATATAGATTAGGCTTAAAAATATGCCTTTAGAGGATGAAAACCAAAACTAGACATCAAACAACCTCTAAGATGCATGAACACCTCGTACAGGACAAATGTGACTTGTAAGAACTGACCGTGTAGTCACGGGAGTCCCGATTTGAGAATACAATAATAGTTTAAAAATATCTAGACTTAGGGTTAAAACTATGCCATTAGAGAGTGAAAACTAAAACTAGCCTCCAAACGACTCCATAAGAGGTACGAACACCTCGCACGAAACTAAAGTAACTTGTAGGAACTAATCGTGTAGTCACGGGACTCCCGATTTGAGAATATGATGGTAATTAGAAAATATCTAGATTAGTCTTACAAATATGTCGTTAGAGGGTGGAAACAATAACCAATCCCCAAACGGCCTCGTAAGAGACACAAACACCTCGCACGGGGCTAATATAACTTGTATGAACTAACTACATAGTCATGAGACTTTCGATTTGAGAATAGGGTGATAATTTGAAAATATCTAGAGTAGGCTTAAAAACATGTCATTAGGTAGTGAAAACCCAAACTAGCCCCTAAATGTCCAAATAAGAGGCACGAACACCTCGCACGGGGTCAATGTAATTCGTCCGAACTGATTGCATAGTCACGGGACTTACGGTTTGAGAATACGATGATAGTTTTAAAATATTTATACTTTGGAATAAAAACAAGATGTTAGAGGTTGAAAACCCAGCCCAACCCAACCCACAAATGGCCCAATAAGATGTACGAACACCTAGCATGGGACCAATGTAACTCGTAGGAACTGAGCGCGTAGTGAAAGTGTGATATCTCGATCTTAATGGGTAATTTCAATAATTTAGTGTCCAACACACACAAGTCCAAATTTTATCGTTATTATCCTAAACATGCATCTTGGTGATAAAGCTGATAAATTAAAATATGCATTCAATGAAGGAAAATTAAGGAAAAAACCTCTTTCGGAGGAAACCTTTTTTGACACTTTAGAGAGTTTGCAAGACTATTGACTTACAGACTACTTGATAACTTCCACAAGTATAATGTGCAGTGCCTAGTAAATCGCTAAAGTCAAGAGTCATCCACACATGGTTTTCCATGCTCGGTATCCATCGATCATCCTTAGTCGTCAGTAATGAATTCCCTCAAGTATCACAAGATCATGCGCGAAGAAACTCTATCCATAAGAATTGTATTCAAGATACAAGTTATAGTGTTTAAACTTGATTCACTCAAATAGATATTGCGGATGATGATTTTTGAATCAAAAAGTTTTTCTCAAAACAAAAGGTTAAAAACTTTTGCAAAGGATATGCAGAATTAGTTCTCGTAAAAGTCTCAATGAAATCAAGCACAAAATAGGTATTTATATGACATTCATAAATTTTGAGGCGGTGGCGTCGTTTGAACGAAATTGCCATGTCGTTCTAATAAGGACATCATCTCATTCGAACGAGACATGTCTTGTTTCTAACAACATCAAGAAAGTCAAAACAGTAAGCCCTCGTGAGATGTTGTTTGGATAAACCTTACAACGAACCCTTCCAATGAGATACTAATCTTGTCTAAACGAGATTACCATCTCATTTGACCAAGATACCCGTACAAAAATTTATTTTTAAATATAAAAAAACTGTCTGAATTTTTAAAGAAAAAATATTGTTTCCAGTTTTAATTAAAACTAACATCCCAAAATAAATTTAACGAATAAATTCAAACACTGAAGAATTATACCTTCAAAGTATGGATATGCCTAAATGTTAGAGATGTTGGATCTTCAGACTTCGCCTCGTCTCGAATCAAACGGTAACGGGATATGCCAAAAATAAATGTAAGCCTAAGCTATTTGAGCAATGAGAGAAAATATGATCTTAAACGTAGTCATAGGACTCCCAATTAGAGAATACGATGATAATTTGAATATATCTAGGTTAGTCTTAAAAACATGTCATTATAGGGTGAGAACCCAAACCAACCAAAGTAACTCGTAGGCAACGACGTATAGTCACTGGACTCTCGATTTTGGAATATGATGATAATTTGAAAATATTTAGACTTAGGCCTAAAAACATGCCGTTAGAAGGTGAAAATTGTAACCAGTCCCCAAACGGACCAATATAACTCGTAAGAACTAACTGCATAGTCATGGGACTCACTGTTTTGAATTAGGATGATAATTTGAAAATATACATGTAATACCCCGTATTTTTATGCTTTCTAAATTTGGAGATTTATTAAATTTATTATAAATCCGAAAATTAAATATTTTTAATTACTAACGTGACGAGAGTTAGTAATCACTGGAAGATTGTTGAATATTACTAATGAGTAAAGTAATATAATATTAGTACTATTAAATGTCACGAGTGAATAAAGTGACAATTTTGGAAATTTAAGTCAGGACGCGCCCGTGTCGCATCGGGACTAAATATTGATTAATAAAAGTGAATAAATTATAAGTCGCTCGTATGGTCGTTTTGACTGCGCCAAAGTGTCCAGAAGGGTCGAGATAGTTAGAAAAGGGTACCCGGGGGTTTAGTTTGGGTCTCGAGGCGTTTTTAGGCCTATTTAGCACCCCGGAAGGCATTTTGGACATTTTGTATTTTTGGGTAATTAAACCCATGAAATTTATTAGGTTATATAAGCCATTTGGAATGGTCTTTTAGGGTTAGCAGACTCACAACCTTAGAACGACCATTAGAGAGGAATGTAGAAAGCTTTCCAAGCAATCCAAGGCCAAAAATTCATCCGGTTGCACCGCCACCACCACTAACGCGTAGATCGCGTGACGGGAAACGCAACCACACCAAATTCGTCCATAAATCAGAACCCTAAAATCTACAGGCAAGTATTTATCTTGCTGAATTCTAGTTAATGTTCCTCGCATGTTAGTCTAGGAATAAAAATTTCGTATTTTGATTGAAAAATTATATGTTTTGGAAGAAGAAATCGCATGTGTTCAAAGGAGAATCTGTGTATCTTAAACCTTGATCATATGTAGAGGTTGTATTACAAAATTTGGAATTAATATGGATGAACGAATTGATGTTGAATAGGTTCTTTAATTGAAAATTTTGGAATTAGGGTTCTTACGAATTATTTTGGGGATTTCATGTAATCTAAATGATTGTTGATCAATTAATGATTCTAGGAAGTTATTAATGTTATAAAATCATGATATTATTGATTGGGATTGAAGAGGAGACGTTTGGGATTAAAATATAGAGGTGTTTAGGCTTAAAATGGTGAAAAACGAATCTGCCAAAGGTTGAAGACGAAACAGTGCAGCTCGCGCGATGTCGCGCGAAGTAGTTCGAGCGAGATGTCAATGTCGTGCGAAGTCGTTCGAGCGAGATGGACAAGTCGCTCAAAGTAGTTTGAGCGACACGTGGAATTCGTTCGAGTGAGATTTTCAATTTTTAGGGAAATTCCTTTTTTTATCCCTACTTTAGAACTCGGTTAAATTGAGTGAGGAAAACCAGTATTCGAGGAATTCAGGTTAGTACAAAATTTTTGGGGTTGTGTAGGTGTGACGATTTAAGTATTTGGGACGGTGAGGTTACTTTAAAGATCACGAGAGGGAGATAACCGTAATAAACGATATGAGTCCTTTATACGAGATAAGTGAGTAAAATGTCTTCATAACAAGAAGTTATAATTATAGGTTGTGGGTACGCCAAATTGAGAAATGTGAATAAGTGTTGTATATATATGACTATGTGATTGTGCATATATTATAAATGTGTAAAAATCATGCCCGCGCTACTTTCTATCACTGAGGTTACCGCGCTGGGACAGTCTTATCTCGATGGGACCTTTATGGGGGATATTGACTCGTACCCTAGAAGATAGAGATCCTTTGGTACAGGCTAATCAGATCGATAGTGAGACGGCCTAAGAGACATGGGGGAATGTGCTGACCTCTTAGAGACTGGGACTCTATGCTTCGCCTCAATATTGTTTAGGTTTGTGTTAATACAGTTCGAGAGTGATTCCGAACTTGTATTTCCCTTAGTACAACTGATACGGGGACTGGATAACAGAGTATGCCCGCACCATAATTTTTATTTGGGGTACTATTAGAATATATATATTACATGGGTATTGAATATATATATTAAATTCTTAAATATGTGAATTACCTCGTGTGTTTATTGTAAGTGAGATATGAATTCTGATTTCAATTGAGAAATACGTGTTTTGAAAGTATAGTATATTACAGAGAAACTTTATTAGTAAATAAAGGTTAAATGGGAACTTTGTTATTAAATGAAATCTACCTCTTAAACAGTTGAATTCATCAGTTTAAATCTTACGAGTAACCTAAGATAAGATAAGTTAAGTCGTTGGGAAGTTTAGTTCGATAGGTGCACATTAGAAGAGAGGTGAGAATTTCTCAAGGGAGTGCCGCACTAAAATGTTGTTGCATTGGCCAGTAAACATTTTAAATACTTGCTAAACAAATTTTAAATCATTTTTTATAATCGGGGTCTGACCTGTTTCAAATTTCTTTCACTCTTGTATATATATATGTATGTATTACAAGTGCCCAGCCACAGAGGCGTCTTGCATAAGATCCTTTGGAAGGAACGCGCTGCAGCTTAGGTGTGAGTTGCAGGCCTCTTGCTTAGATGGCCTCATTTATTTGATTCTACTCCTAGCATTATTTATTCTAGTTGGGCATGTGCCGCCCTTTCCATTATTCAGTTGTTTCATAGGACATGGTGATTCTTTTATTTCCAGTATTCACACTTTGAGATTTATTACTGTCAGGATGTTTTTCCTTTAAATTTAATGTTGGAATTACCTAGTTGGATGTTTAATTATTGGATTGTTTGTTCCGGTATAGTTGTTGTGTGAGTCTTTAATTATGAAATTTGTAAAGTTTAAATGTTGGTTTATAAAAATAAAATTTGTAAACTAATGTCTAAAATGGTTTTGACACTTAGCTTAATTATGTAGGGTGTTAAATTGGAAAAGTTATTTTTACGACAGTGATGCTAAGAATGAACCAACCGTTCTCCTTGATTATAATTTAATAAAGGACTGATCACCCGGTATTTAATTTGGCGGGGTGTCACATGTGGTATCAAAGCCAGGTTCTAGTGTCCTTAGGATCTGTACGGCTTATTTCACTTTCAGCTTAACATTTTTGTTATAGAGCCCTATTTTAGGATTGTTGTATTCTTGCTTTTACGATTACGTCTTCAGCTATTCGAGATTTGATAATAACTGTAGACTAATAAATTTCTTCACCTTTCAGATGCCTCCGAGACATGCACCAAAGGATAGGCGTGCCCAAGCCGAGCAACCAGCAGTTCCGGCTCAGGGAACGATGAATGCTAATGAGGTAGCCGCTATTGTTGCTCAGGCGATGAATGCAGCGTTAGTGGTAGTACAGCAGGCTCCACCCCAGATTCAGGCAGTGGCGCTAGTACCTGCACAGCTTCCATCAACATGGGAGCGTGTTAGGGATGACTTTGAGAAGGTGCATCCCCCTGAATTATCGGGTAGTTCAGATATCATCATCGTCAGCCAATGGAAGAAAGATATCCAGCGGCATCTGCGTATGTATGAGTGCACAGACATGCAGAAACAATTGTTGGCTTCATTTAAGCTAGTGGGGGCCACTTTGCAGTGGTGGTAGTCCACCACCACCTTGGAGGAGAGGGATAATATTCCGATTCAGTTATTCTGGGAGCGGTTTGACCGCCAATATTTTCCACCCGTCGTGCAAACTGAGATGAGGCGAAAGTTACGAAACTTGAAGCAGGAAAATTCTATTGTTACTGAATATGAGGAGGAGTTCACAAGACTTCTCACTATAGTTCCAGATGAGGCACCCATGGAGAGTAAGAAGATACTATTATTTATGGACGGGTTAGCTGGAATCTGTCCCTCAGAACTTTCACTGATGTACTCAATGCTGCTTTGCTACACTGCCAAGATCATCGCTTCCATCTGCAGGGAAGCAAGCGGGCAGGAGAGTCCGGCCAGCAGGGAAGGACAAGGGGTAGTGGCGCTAGTGGAGCCCCGACGTCGCAGGGCAGACTCGCCAGCACGAGCAGAGTTCCCATCAGAGGGACTCTGCTAAGGGATTCTGTTCAGGTGATTCCAGATAGGGATTTGGGGGTTATAGGCAGGGCCATCCTAATCAGCAGGGCCAACACCGACAGCAACAGGGTCAGCAGTAGGTCCAATAGAGTTTTCATCAGGGCCAATGGAGGGGTGGTAACGGCCAGCAGGGCCGTGGTCAGCAGGGTCAGAGGGGAGTTAACTTCAGAGGCCGATGTTTTGGGTGCGGCAAGCATGGCCATAAGTGCCAAGATTGCCCAGAGGGTGATAGGGTTCCACAGCAACAGGGTTCCCGTAATGAGCCACATAGGCCACTTTTTCCAGCTGCCCTCCCAGCACCAGCCCAGGTCCCAACCCTACCAGTCGTTCCATCAGCTCCAGTGCAGCAAGGGCAGTTACAGTATGGACGTGTATATAACGTCCACCAGGCAGCAGCTCCACAAGCACCACCCGCGATTGAGGGTATGTTTCCTATCCATGGTACTATGGGTCGAGTTTCGTTTGATACTAGGGAGACGCATTGTTTTATAGCTACGCATTTTGCGAAGGCCTTAGGGTTGTTAACCACAGCAGAGAGCACTGTGACGTGTGTAGACTCACCACTCGGGAATGGGTCGCTTATTTTCTTTATATGCAGGGGAGTGAGGGTAGAGATTGGTAGCTTGGTATTTCCAGCAGACATGTTAGTCTTAGATATGCATGAGCACGATGTTATTATCGCTATGGATTGGCTTGCAGCTTACAGAGCCATGATAGATTGTTTTGGTGGGAGTATTGTCTTTGCCATTTCGGGGCAAGAGATGTTTGTAGTGGCGATGCCTCGCCCAGAGGGAGGCTCGACCGCTCATTTGTATTACATAGAGGAGGATACCGCTAAGGAGGTTGTGATTCCCTTAGACTTGATCCCAGTTGTTCGTGAGTATTCTGATGTATTTCAGGAGATACCAGGCCTACCCCCCCCCCCCCCAGTCGTGAGATAGAATTTATCATAGATTTATTACCAGATACTCAACCTATAGCGCGCGCTCCATGCCGTATGGATCTGGCAGAGATACGAGAGTTACGAGATCAGATAGAGCAGCTATTAGGTCACGACTTCATTCGAAGTAGTACCTCACCTTGGGGCGCTCCAGTATTATTTGTGAAAAACAGAGATGGTTCATTGAGGCTATGTGTGGAATACCGGGAGCTGAAAAAGGTCACGATACGGAACAAGTATCTATTGCCTCGAATCGATGATCTGTTTGACCAGTTGAGGGGAGCAACTTTCTTTTCGAAGATAGACCTGAGGTCAGGGTACCATCAGCTACGTATTAGGGAGCAGGATGTTTCAAAGACTGCTTTCTTGACTAGGTATGGGTCCTTTGAGTTCAAAGTGATGCCATTTGGACTCACAAATGCTCCAGCTGTATTCATGGACTTAATGAACCGAGTGTTCAGAGAGTTCTTGGATCAGTTTGTCATCGTCTTCATAGATGACATTTTGATATATTCACACTCTGAGGAGGAGCATGTCGAGAACTTGAGGCAGGTTCTTCAGACTCTATGAGAGAATCAGTTGTATGCTAAGTATGAGAAATAAGGGTTCTGGTTGCAGGAAGTACAGTTTTTTGGGCATGTTGTTTCTGAATAAGGGATAGAAGTTGACCCGAGTAAAGTGTCAGCAGTGAGGGAGTGGGGACAGCCCACGACACCGACAGAAGTGCGTAGTTTCTTGGGATTAGTGGGATACTACAGGAGATTCTTTCGGGGGTTCTCCAAAATAGTGGGGCCATGGACGAACCTGACTCATAAAGGGGATCCATATGTTTGGGATGATGCTTGCTAATTGGCTTTTGACGAGCTGAAAGACAAGCTTACTTCAGCATCGATCTTTGCTTTACCTAAGTCGAGCGTGGAGTACCTGGTTTACACCGATGCTTCCTTATGAGGACTTGGGGGAGTACTTCAGCAAGAGGAGAAGACTATAGCTTTTGCCTCCCGCAAGCTTAAGCCGTACGAGAAGAACTACCCACTCACGACCTAGAGTTGGCAGCGGTCATTTTTTCATTAAGGATTTGGAGGCACTATTTATTGGGAGAGAAATTCTGCTTGTTCACAAACCATAAATCACTGCAGTACATGTTCACTCAGCGAGAACTGAATATGCGTCAGCGCAGGTGGTTAGAGTTTGTGAAGGACTATCAGTTCGACATATAATACCATCCTGGGAAGGCCAACATAGTTGCTGATGCATTGAGCCGTAGACCGGTAGACGATGTAGCGGACGTCTAGAAAGCAAAGTGGAAAGAGTTGGGTCACCAGGACACAGTAAACCATTCCTTCATATCTGTCATGACAGTGACACCCAAGATTGTTACGAGGGTGATACAGGCACAGACCGCAGACCCATTTTGCCAGGAGCAGATTGTACGACTTTTAGCCGAGGGTGCTGAGTCCTATTCTGTTAGTTCTGATGGGGGTTTGAGGTTTAATGGGAGATTAGTGGTTCCGAAAGGAGCAGACTGACGTCATGAAGTGATGACCCAGCCCCACGGGTCCCGATTCGCAGTACATCCTGGGGGAGATAAGATGTCCTAGGATATCAGGCGGCAATACTGGTGGAGTGGGATGAAAAAGGATATTGCTGAGTTAGTATCCAAGTGTTCTACCTGCCAGCTAGTAAAGGTGGACCATCATAAACCTTCAGGGTTACTTCAGCCATTGGAAATACCCGCGTGAAAGTGGGAGAGTATTTCCATGGATTTTATTACAGGGTTGCCTACATCACAGCGGGGCCACGACTCCATCTGGGTGATTGTGGACCGTTTGACCAAGATGGCTCACTTTCTGTCGGTGCGAATAGACTATACCACGGGTCAGTATGCTCAGTTGTTCATTGCTAAGATTGTCAGATTGCATGGGGTGCCCCTGAATATTGTGTCAGATAGAGATAAGATTTTTGTGTCGCATTTCTGGGAGAGTTTTCAGGAGGCTATGGGTATAGGGTTGAGGTTGAGTTCAGCTTATCACCCATAGACAGATGGACAGACAGATCATACTAATCAGATGTTGGAGGATATGCTACGCATGTGTGTTCTTGATTTTGGAGGAGGTTGGGAGCCACATCTTCCACTGGTAGAGTTTGCTTATAATAACTCTTATCAGTTCACGATTGGCATGGATCCATTCGAGGCTTTGTATGGCAGGCCTTGTCATTCCCCAACTTGTTGGCTAGAGGTGGGGGATAACAAGTTTCTAGGACCAGAGGTGATTCAGGAAACCTCCACGAGGATTGATATTATCAGGAGTCGCATTTGAGTAGCACAGGACAGGCAGAAAAGCTACGCCAATGCGAAACGATTCTTCCCAGAGTTTAACGTGGGGGACTAAGTGTTACTACGTGTATCTCCTATGAAGGGAGTGATGAGGTTCGGGAAGAAAGGGAAATTGGCCCTGAGGTACGTGGGACCATTTCCCATTATCGAGAGGATTGGGCCGGTGGCATACAGATTGGGACTGCCAGAGCATTTACATCGCATTCACGATGTATTCCACATCTCGTCATTAAGACGATACCTTCGGTATGATATGGTTCACACCCACATTGTGATAGATGAGATAGACTTACAACCTGACAGCTCTTACGAGAATAGACCAGTGGCTATCCTAGACCATAGTGAGAGGAGATTGAGGTCGAAGGTAGTTCCACTTGTACGGGTCCAGTGGGAACATCATAATATGGATGAATCCACCTGGGAGTGTGAGGCAGATATGCGTGAGAAATACCCAGATTTATTCTTACCAGGTATGCCTTATTTTTCGAATTTCAGGACGAAATTCCATTATTAGGGGGGGAGTATGTAATACCCCGTATTTTTATGCTTTCTAAATTAGGGGATTTATTAAATTTAATGTGAGTTATTAATTTAATATAAATCTGGAAATTAAATATTTTTAATTACTAACGTGACGAGAGTTAGTAATCATTGGAAACTTGTTTTATATTACTAATGAGTAAACTAATATAATATTAGTACTATTAAATGTCACGGGTGAATAAAATGACAATTTTGGAAATTTAAATCGGGACGCACCCGTGTCGCATCGGGACTAAATATTGATTAATAAAAGTGAATAAATTATAAGTCGCTTATATGGTCATTTTGAGTGTGCCAAAGTGTCCGGAAGGGTCGACATAGTCAGAAAAGTGTACCCGAGGGTTTAGTTTGGGTCTCGGGGCGTTTTTAGGCCTATTTAGCACCCTGGGAGGGCATTTTTTATACTTTGCATTTTTGGGTAATTAAACCCACGAAATTTATTAGGTTATATTAGCCATTTGGAATGGTCTTTTAGGGTTAGAAGACTCACAACCTTAGAACGGTCATTAGAGAGGAAGGTAGAAAGCTTTCCAAACAATCCAAGGCCAAAAATTCATCCGGTTGCACCGTCACTACCACCAACGCGTAGATCACGCGACGGGGAACGCAACCACACCAAATTGTTACACAAATCAGAACCCTATAATCTACCGGCAAGTATTTATCTTGCTGAATTCTAGTTAATGTTCCTTGCATGTTAGTCTAGGAATAAAAATTTTGTATTTTGATTGAAAAATTATATGTTTTGGAAGAAGAAATCGCTTGTGTTGCAAGGAAAATCTGTGTAGATTAAACCTTGATCGTATGTAGAGGTTGCATTACGAAATTTGGAATTAATATGGATGACCTAATTGATCTTGATTAGGTTCTTTAATTGAAAATTTGGGAAATAGGGATCTTACGAATTAATTTGGGGATTTCATGTAATCTAAATGATTGTTGATGAATTAATGATTCTAGGAAGTTATTAATGTTATATAATCATGATATTATGGATTGAAGAGGAGACGTTTGGGATTAAACTACAGAGGTTTTTAGGCTTAAAAATGGAGAAAAACGAATATGCCAAAGGTTGAAGATGAAACAGTGCAGTTCGCGCGATGTCGCGCGAAGTAGTTCAAGCGAGATGTCAATGTCGCGCGAAGTTGTTCGAGCAAGATGGACAAGTCGCTCGAAGTAGTTTGAGCGACACGTGGAAGTCGATCGAGTGAGAAACATTCTCATTCGAGCGAGATTTTCAATTTTTAGGGAAATTCCTTTTTTTATCCCTATTTTATAAATCGGTTAAATTGATTGAGGAAAACCAGTATTCGATGAATTCAGATTAGTACAAAATTTCTGGGGTTGTGTAGGTGTGACGATTTAAGTATTTGGGATGGTGAGGTTACTTTAAAGATAAATAGAGGGGGATAACCGTAATAAACGATATGAGTCCGTTATACGGGATAAATGAGTAAAATGTCTTCAGAATAAGAAGTTATAATTATAGGTTGTGGGTACACCAAATTGAGAAATGTGAATAAGTGTTGTATATATGTGACTATGTGATTGTTCATATATTATAAATGTGTAAAAATCATGCCCGCGCTACTTGCTATCCCTGAGGTTACCGCGCTGGGACAGTCTTATCTCGATGGGACCTTTATGGGGGATATTGACTCGTACCCTAGAAGATAGAGATCCTTTGGTACAGGCTAATCGGATCGATAGTCAGACGGACTAAGAGATGTGGGGGCATGTGCTGACCTCTTAGAGACCGGGACTCTATGGTTCACCTAAATATTGTTTAGGTTTGTGTTAATACAGTTCGAGAGTGATTCTGGACTTGTATTTCCCTTAGTAAAAGTGATACGGGGACTAGATAACAGAGTATGCTCGCACCATAATTTTTATGTGGGGTGCTGCTAGAATATATATATTACATGGGTATTGAATAAATATATTAAATTCTGAAATATGTGAATTACCTCCTCTGTTTATGGTAAGTGAGATATGAATACTGATTTCAATTGAGAAATATGTGTGTTGAAGGTATAGTATATTACCAGGAAACTTTATTAGTAAATAAAGGTTAAATGGGGACTTTGTTATTAAATGAAATCTACCTCTTAAACAGTTGAATTTGTCAGTTTAAATCATAAGAGTAACCTAAGATAAGATAAGTTAAACCGTTGGGATGGTTAGTGCGATAGGTGTGCACATTAGAAGAGAGGTGAGAATTTCTCAAGGGAGTGCCGCACTAATATGTTGTTGCATTGTCCAGTAAACATTTTAAATACTTGCTAAACAAATTTTAAATCATTTTTTACAATCGGGCTCTGACCCGTTTCCATTTTCTTTCCCTCTTCTATATATATATATATATATATATATGTATGTATTACAGGTGCCCAGCCACAGGGGCGTCTTGCATAGGATCCTTTGGAAGAAACGCGCTGCAGCTTAGGTGGGAGTTGCAGGCCTCTTGCTTAAACGACCTCATTTATTTGATTCTACTCCTAGGATTATTTATTCCAGTTGGGCACGTGTCGCCCTTTCCATTATTCAGTTGTTTCATAGGACATTGTGATTCATTTATTTCCAGTATTCACAATTTGGGATTTATTACTGTCAGGATGTTTTTCCTTTAAATTTAATGTTGGAATTACCTAGTTGGATGTTTAATTATTGGATTGTTTGTTCCGGTATAGTTGTTGTGTGATTCTTTAATTATGAATTTTGTAAAGTTTAAATGTTGGTTTATATAAACAAAATTTGGAAACTAATGTCTAAAATGGTTTTGACACTTAGCTTAATTATGTAGGGTGTTAAATTGGAAAAGTTATTTTTACGACAGTGATGCTAAGAATGAACCAACCGTTCACCTTGATTATAATTTAATAAAGGACTGATCACCCGGTATTTAATTAGGCGGGGTGTCACAATACAGAGTTTAGCTTAAAAACATGTCGTTAGAGGGTGAAAACCCAAAACAAATTCTAAAAGTCCCCGTAAGAAGCATGAACCTCATATGGGACCAATGTAACTCGTAGGAACTGACCACAAAGTCACAGAACTCCTAGTTTGATAATATGAAGATAATTTGAAAATATTTAGATTAGGCTTAAAAACATGCTATTAGGTTTGATAATTTTTTAAAATTACTTGATTACTGATATCATCTCTTTTGTATCCTATTTTTTAAAGGATAAGATTTTATCGTTAGGTTTTATCCACATGGAACACATGAAGCAACCACTAGTTTACAACGCGGAGATTGTTTATTTAATGTCGTTGACATTTAGGATTTTGTTTTTTATATTTTATGGTCGTGCGGGCTTTTGCAATTTTTTCTATAATTTCATGGTCGTGCAAGCTTTTAGAATTTTTTTTCTAACTTTTATAGCCATGTAAGATTTTTATTTTATTGTTATATTTTATGGTCTTCTGAGCTTTATATAACATAGGCTTTATATTAACAAGTTTTAGAATGTCCTGAAAACAAAGAAAATTCTGCCCAATTTTTTTGGTATGTGAACTTTTAAGACTTGTATATTTTGAAGTATGTACGTGCATTACAACGTGCAAGATTCGCAATTTATGAATTTTCTTATTTTTTTACAAATAATAAATATTTTTTCCACTACATTTAGAATTTGCTGATTTTCCTCGTTTTGTTTGCAAATAATAAATATTTTTTATTATTTGAAAATTTTGGTAAAATTTTCGTAACAATTTATAAGATTTGAGTATGCCTATGAAACAATCTAGCATGCTTTATAATCATGCCGAAATCGTGTCAGAAAATGGAAATCTGGCACAGTTTTAAATCATGCCAAAAGCATGCCTGATTCAATATCTGGCACGGTTTAAAAGCGTGCCAAAAGCATGCCATAATTAGCAATCTGGCATAGTTTTAAACCGTGCCCATAAATCTGGCACCCTTAAATATGGGGCGGCTTAAAACTATTCCAGATTGGGTTTTTCATGATTTAAAATCGCGCCAGATTGTTGGTTTTAGTGTAGTGTGTGTTATATTTATAGGACACGACACTTAGTCATAAGGAACTCAACCGCGTTGAACTTTTCTCTACGGAGTCCTACGATAGAATATCTAGAAAAGTTATCGACCATCACAAGTATGTATCTCTTGCCACCTAAGTTTTTCGGGCGAGTAGGTACCATAAGATCCACATGAATCAACTCCAAAACACGGGAGGTGATAATAGTATTCAACTTTTGATGGTGACTTTGAATTTTTTTTCGTAGTTAGTAAGGTCCATAAATTGAGGAAGTTGGTTTCCCAAGAAATGGTAAGCCACAAACTATGTATTTTTTCACTAATCTCTAAAGATCCCTAAAGATCATCTGACATAGTCGTTGATGCAAAAGATCCATAGTGGACATTGTGGTACTGTTTCACACAAAGGAAGACTTGGGCACAATATCATAAAAATTATCTTCCGTCCTCACACCTTGTAGTAAAAGTTTATCAGATTGATCATAATTTTGTATTTTGATAGATCAAACTTTACCGTAAAGTTGCGTTGCGTAGGTGGCTTATGTTAATTAAATTAACTTTCTACCCTTTGGCGTACAACACATCATCTAGCTTAAGAAATCTGGATATCTCAAAAATACCTCATCCTAAAATGCTGGATGTAATCCCATATCCAAATGTGACTTTACCTTCTTTACGATCCTCAAGGTGGGTAAAAAATGTGACCTCACCAGTCATTCTCCTAGACCACCCACTATTAGAATAACAGTGGGAAGTATTTGTAGCCTTGAGAGCAACATGAACAACATGGGCTTTGTCATCTCTCTTAGGTACCTAAGTGCCGGTATCCTTTTATTTTTCCCTTATTGTTGTTGACTCTTGTTGGAATGTTGGAAGCATTCTCAAATGGCAAAGACGTCTATTGAAATTCTTCCATCAAACTATACGAAGTTGTGACTAGAAATTCAACTTTGACTCTAAGACTAAAAAACTTAGTAAAGTGGTGTACAGGATTATATGTACTAATTCTACTTAATTTATAGAAAAACTCTATAAGGTGACCTCTTCTATTTCCAAAAGCACAAATATAAATGTTGATGCAAAAAACTAGAATAGATTTAATTCTTTAATCACAGATAAATATGAGTAAGTAGAAGAAAGAGACAAAAAGGTTTTTAATGTGGTTCAGCTAGGGAGAAAAGCCTACGTCCACTGTGCTTTTTATTGGCTTGTGTTTGCCTTTCAATCACTTTCCCTTGATGAAATATCAATAGGGAGACAAAGATATGGAATGTTAAACGATGGAATGCCTTTACAAATTAGGCATTTAGATCAGTACATAATGTCCATAATGTTTCTGGGTATTAGCATTGTCTGATAAAGTTAGTCGGTCTCCCTACTGTTGGTCGGCCTTCTTGGTGTTGTCCGGGCTTTCTTTATGATGGTTGGCATTCTAGCCTTGGCATGTGGTTATGTCTTACTGACTAGGATTATTGACACAGTGGATGACACATGCATATTTCTGATTGGTCCATGTAAGTGGGTAATTGTTTGTATCAACAAAAGCGTATAATGTTCTATGATTGATGCCCCCTTTGAATGTATAGAGCATTTAGTTCTACTAGTAGCTCGGGCTACATACCTAATGCTTGTTCAGTTGTTGTCCCACACTTATAAATTTTCATTGATATGGTTGGTGATGTGTGTGTTGATGGCATTTTTGTAAATATTCTGAACTTTGGTGAACAGTCTTAGGGAAAATACGTCTTTTTCTGTTTTGCCGCCAAAACTTCAATCATCGTTTCTCTTTAATCATTGCGCTCGCCAATTTTTGAGGAAATTATAAAACATGGTACATTTCCGGTTGTCTCTTACCTCAAACCTTCTAAGTTTTTGTTATAACTTCTTGAGCTTTCATGCGATCGTTCTTTCCGTCTTCTAATTCTTACTTAATCCTTAAGTTTTTTTAATAACTCTTTCTCTTTCTTATTTTCTTCATATTGAATCATGGTTTACGTTGTTATCTCCTTAGATGAGTTTAGAAAAGAATGGAATATACCAGACTGGGTAGACTTAGAGTTCCCCCGTACCTCTATAGACATTTTTTCTTTATCTGAAGGTCACTGGATCCCTTCCTTATTCGTTGTTGAATGTGGTTTCACCTCTCCCCCAAATCATTTTTATCTAGAATTTTGTCAATACTTTGATATTATACCTGCTAGAGTAGCCTCCAACACTTAAAGAATAATTAATGATGTCCATAGGCTTAACCAAATCCATGGGACCCATATCGGTATACCTGAGATTATGTCCTGTTACAAATGGGTCACTAGTGACAATACCTATTATTTGAAAACTAGGTCTGTTAATAAAGCTCTAGTCATCAATCTGCCCGATTCCAATAATGATTACTTTACTAATGGAGTTGTTGCCAAAAATTGTAAACATGTACCTCTTGAAGGGGGGAAAGTATATATTAGACCAAGTTGCCCTCAAGAGGGTCATAGAATAAGTTGTAATGACTATATTTTATGTGCTTATGCTACTGAATTACCTGCTGAAACTAAACATTGGTTACTTGTTTTCTTACAGTTGATAGGAAGAGAAAGTGTCCCAAGGAGGGTGATATTAAGCTCGAGGATATCAAGTTTATCTGGGGCCTTCATCAAAAAATTGGTAAAGAGGTCGGATTAATATTTGCTGAAATATAGGAGTTCTCTCACTCTTTTGTTGCCCGACCTTTTACTATTGCTCCTACCATTGTGATTGACTTGGACCAAGACCCAGTGTCTACCTCAACAGGAAGTGGTGAACTTAGTGTTGGCCCTTCTTCTTCCTTTGAGTCAGACATTCCTCTCTCTGCAGCCATAGGCAAAATAAAATTTCCCAACCTTCTTGGGGATGATGTTATTGCTGGAAAAAAGAAGGACAGTGCATGAAAAATCCCCAAGCCTCTAAGGGACGTGATTCTATCTTAAAAAGATTATGGAGAGGTCATACTGCTAAGAAGGTTAAAGGAATTATTGATATCGACCAATAGAGCATGGTCGATGACACTCCATCTGGTGCTGGTTCTTTTGTAGTCATTGGTGCCTGGCTTGGCCAGGAAATTAATTAAGTCTAGTACTCTTCCAGACCATAGGGGTGTTACTTCCTCTATGACCCGAATTAAAATTTCTGAAAGGGCTTCTCAAAGCCTTACCATGGTGAGAATTCTTCTTTTTATCTTTCATACTTTGAATTTTGTGTTTGACTTTTTGTACTGATTTTTCCTTTCTTCTTTGCATTTCCTAGTTGATTTAAACTAGATGTTGGAGAAGGAAGATGCTCTTCGTTCTTCTTTAACTGATGTTGAATAGGCTTTTGCTGGTCTCAATAAGTCTTTGCTTGACTCCCAATAAGCCTTGACAACTAAAAACAAGACTTCGAGAAAAAATTAAAAGCTACCGATGAAGCTTGATAGAAGGCTGAAGATGAGGCTACAGAAGCTCAGAAACAGGTGGTTGAGCTAATAAAGAGCTTAACTGCTAAGAAGGCCAAAAGAAAGAAGGCCAGAGAAAATTACTTCAATAAGGTATGGGATAAATCTATAACTACTCCATCTTCTTAGAGTGAGCATGAAAAGAAAAAATATTTTAAGGATGGTTGGTCGGCTGCACTAAAGGAAGTCGGCACAACAGAGGACTCCAAACTCTTTTAAAGGCATTGACCTTGCTCTCCCCCAATATGAACGATGCAGTTGAAGATGATATTGGTTCTAGGGAGTCATATATAGTGGTTGAGTCTTCTGCTGACCATCGTAAAAATGTTTTTGAGTCAGTCCTCCTATCAACCGAGTGTCACTCTATCCATCCCTTCTGCCGACTAAGCTGAAGTTGGAACCGACAGAGCGAAGTTATAGATTTGCTCGGTAATTTACCTTTGTATTTTTTACTTTCTTTTGTTTCTTTTTTTTCTTTACTTATAACTTTATCTTATATAAGTAAAATAATTTTTCTTTATACTGTTTGTTATTTCTTTGGCTTTTATATCTTCTACTTTGTTAATCAACTGTTACTTCATTTTTCTTGTTCATGGCCAAGATAGAAAAAATTTCTTCCAATGATTCTGATCTACTCAAGTGCTGCAACAGTTCGTTCAAAGTTTGTCACATGACTTTAATTGATGAAGAGTTATCAAAATTGCTCGGTGCAAATGTTATTGTTCAAGCCAAGGATGCATATGTCTACCTCAAGTTTCTTCTTGATCGGGATGTGGCCAATAACGTGGCTTATTTTGAAAAAATGAAAAAACTTTAAGAGGATCATAATGAGGCCATGTCTTTGCTTCATGCTGACTATGAGGCCAAATATAAGGCTTTGAGGGGAGCTCGGGGATTTGAGGAGAAATTGGAGAAGCACCTTTCTATCTTTAAGAAAAAGGAATTTCAGCTCAAGTGTGAAGTTGATAAGGCTAGAGCCATTGCTAAGTTATTGTAGGAAGAATATAACAAGTTAATGAGTGAACTAGACTAATTGAAGGCTCCTTCTGTAACTTCTACTGCTGATGAAGGGGTATCACTCTAAGAAACTAAGAATATTATGTTAATGGAGGAACTAGAAGCCTTGAAGAAATCCAAAACTGCTTCTACTTCCCGATAAAAATCTAGATTTATTCAACTTATAACTAATGAGGCCAGAACTCAATAAATGCTTACTAATCATGTTGCACAGATAAAGGCAAGAACTTAGCCATTGCTGAGATGTCTCAATGGATCCAAACTCAGGACGAGCAACTTTCTACCCAATCTTCTCAATTACAAATTAAGGATGGAGTGTTGAAGAAACTGCAACACCAGGTTAAAAGATTAACTTTCCAGTTTCACAAGCAACCCAGAGAAGTTTGGATAGAAGGGTACAATGAAGCCCTTTGACGATTTGATGATCATTTTAGTCAGGCTCATCGCAAAGGCTATACATGGGTTTGGAAAAATTGCCTAACAGTTATAAAGGTTAAACAGGACAGCAAGCTATAGTACTAGGTTGATCCTAGGTTCTTGGATTGTCATAAATTTCCCTTCAAGATTGAGGTTAGTTGGATCCCTGTAGAAACCATTCCTTAATGCTTGATCTCCAAATCTTTAGGGGATTATGGCCTGCATGATGAACTGGATATAGTTTGGCCTCCTCATTTTTCGAATACTTCGAGTAGCAGTAATAGGAGAATGCTTCATAATTTTAACTTTATCAATTCTCCATATACATTGGACGATCCTCCAGCAGGCATGGAACCAGTTTCGAGCTCCTCTAAAGCTGAAGGGAAGCATCCAACAGAATATTCTTGGGAGTAGTTTATCCCTGTATTTCATTTGTACATAATATTTTCATGTAATCATCATTAATATAAATGAAATGTGCTTTATTAACTTATCTTTTTAATGTTTGGATGTTCGAATAACTTTGTTATTTCATTAGTTCTACTGATACACTTATGCATTTTCATAAGTTTAGTATCAGTTACCAATGAGATTATCATAGGCTCTACTGATATACTTATATGTCTAAGTTTAATATCAGTTACCATTGATGTGGCCACATGTTCCACCAGTGCACCTAGATTAAAATCAAAGTTTAATACTAGTCACCCATGGTACTGCCATAGGTTCTACTAATGCACCTAAATTTTTAGGTTTAGCGTTAGTTACCAGTGGTCACCAAACGTATGTGGAATATGTGTCTACATTAATATTTAGAAATATTCACAACTTTCTTCCTCCATTTTTCTCAGTTTGGATAATAGCTTGTTGATTTTTATACAGAGTTTTATCCCTAATTTTTCTTGACCAAGTAGTGAAGACTTAAAATCCTATTTTGACTTGGGTTTGTGTTTTTCCGATTAAGTAGGGAATTTTTGTAATCTTTCTGATTAATTATTGCCTTTGCCCACCAAGAATTTATGGGGGCTTGCATATGCATAGCACTAATATTCCCAAAAAAATAAAAAAATGGAAAAAAAATATTTTTTTATTGATAGTGAAGTAGATTTATTACAAAAGATGTTGCTTGCTAAATTACTCGTAGTATTTCCTAAGATGCTTGCCATTCCATGTATTTTAGAATTCTTCCCCTTTAAAGTTTCAATTCGATAAGTTCCCGATCGAAAAACTACTGAGACACGGTAAGGCCCATGTAAATTGGCTTCAAGCTTGTTGGTCTTCTGAATCACCTTTTTAAGTACATAATCCCCCGCTTTTAAGTTGGTCGCCTTCATCATTTCGTTATAAAAGCGTGTTGTTCTTTGTTGATAGGCAGCATTACTCAAGGTTGCATCTCCGCGCAGCTCTTCCAACATGTCCAGGTCTAGCTTTGGCATCAAATCACTGACATGAGAATTAAAGTTCAAGACTTTATGAGTTAGCAAACCTATTTCATCTGGTATGACTGCTTCCGTCCCAAATTCCAACATGTATGGTGTCTTACTAGTAGCAGCTCTTGGAGTTGTTCGGTATTTCCACAAAACTGAGTGTAATTCATTTATCTAATTCCCCTTAGCATCATCATGTCTTTTCTTCAACCCATTGAGTAAAGTTTTATTCATGACCTCAATTTTCCCATTGCTTTGAGGATGACCTAGAGCAGAGTGCAACTTTTGAGTCTTAGATTGAGCACAATATACTACGATCTCCTCATTATCGAACTGGGTACCATCGTCATAATGAATGCATATGGAAAACCATATCTACAATGATGTTTTTTTCCAGATGAACTGGTACGCCTTCTCATAGGGCATATTAACTAATGGTTTTGCTTCAACCCATTTGGTGAAATAATCAACAGCTACGACTGAGTACTTGAATCGTTCTCGGGTGGTCAGCAATGGCCCGACCAAGTTTATTCCCCAAATAGCAAATGGTCATGGTGAAGTGATGGGAGTCAAAGATGCATGTGGAGTTTTGCATATATTGGAGAATTTTTAGCATTTGTCACACTTCTTTGCAAAGTTGTACAATTTTCCATCTTGGTCGGCCAACAATACCCTTGAGTATTCATTCTCTATAGTAATGATCTTCCTGCCACATGACTCCACAAGATCCTTTATGAACTTCTATTAGGTTTTTAACCTCTATTGGGTGAACACAGTGTTGCAGAGTAGCTGTTAACCCTCTCTTGTATAGAACTCTGTTATCTAACACATATCTTGCTGCTTTGTACTTAAGCTTTTTGGCCTCAATTGGGTCTGCTGGAAAAATTCCTTCTTTAATATAAGTTCAAATGGGATCCATCCAGGATGGTCTCATGTCTACTGTAATGAAACTAATCATCAAGTCTTCATCAATACTTCGATCGGTCAAAATTTCGACGGGAATGGTCCTCTTGAGATCAATTATAATTGCTAATGCTAGCTAAGCAAGTGCATCAGCTCGAGCATTCTCTAATCTTGGAATTCAAATCATCCGAACAACAGGAAATTTCGATATAACCTCTATAGCTTAGGCAAGGTACCTTCTCATCAATTCACCATTGGCTCCGTATAAACTTAAAATTTGGTTAACCACCAATTGAGAATCACTGTGTACCACAACTTTCTTGGCATTTAGTGTTTGAGATAGACATAATCCCACAACTAATGCTTCATACTCTCCTTTATTATTTGAGCCCTGAAATTGAAATCGCAATGAATACTCAATATTTATCCCATTAAGAGTGTTGAGTATAATGCTAGCTCCACTTCCTGATGCACATGATGATCCATCTACATACAAGTTCCATATTGGGATGTGATTGTCAAACCTTTGGTCTGAAAATATCCCATGATGGAATCATTTATTCCTTGCCTCCTAATATCTTTTATCTATCTCCTGCATCTTGGTTGATTATTTCGGTAGGTTGGAAGCACCTTCTTTAGAGCTTCCCCCATCATGGTCTGCTTGGGATGTTGGTCGGTGATGACCTCACTTGAAATTTACCATGTTGGGGTTTGCTCTGCCTGACCTCTTTATTTCTCAGGGACCTCCAGATAAGTGAAATCTATAATGAAGTCTTTTACATCTTGTCCCTTTAATAAGGACCTTGGTTCATATACAATATCGTATTCCCCTAATTCTACTGCCCAATATATCAATCTACCAAACTTCTCCAGTTTATGAATAGCTTGCCAAAGAGGCATATCATTATACACCACTATAGTATATGCATGTAAATAAGGCTTCATACGTCAAGATGCTTCTATAAGCGCTAAAGAATGTTTCTCCAGTCGTAGATATCTGATTTATGCTCCTCAAAAATATTTGTTGGTGTAATAGAATGGTTTATGCACTCCATTATCTTCTAGTATTAAAGCATAACTTACAGCCAACTCAGAAAACAGCTAAGTACAAATATAAATTTTCTCCGAAAATTGGTCGGGAGAGCAGTAGGGGTGATCCTATATACTTCTTCAACTCTTGAAAGGCTTTATCGCATTCTTCGTAACATTCAAAGGTTTCCTGCATCAATTTAAATAACGACAAAACATCTGTCGGTTGCTCGGGACACGAATCTTTTCAATGCATCTACTCTCCCAGTGAGCCTTTGGACATCGTTCTTGCAAGTCGGGGATTTCATTTCAATCATTGCCTTTATTTTTTGAGGATCAACTTCAATTCCCCTATGATTTACTATGTACTCGAAGAACATGCCTTCCTGTACACCTAACATGCATTTGGTTTGATTCAACTTCATCTGGTGCTTCTCCAACTAATCAAAGGTTTGGTTGAGGTCGGTAATATGATAAGATGATTTTTTTTCTCTTCTTTAGCATGTCATCTACATATACCTCCATGTTTTTTCCTATTTGTTCCTCAAAGACTTTGTTCACGAACCTCTTTAAGTAGCACCTACATTTTTCAAATCAAAAGGCATTGCATTATAACAATAAGTTCCTCGGGGAGTAATGAAAGAAATGCTTTCCCTATCTCTGAGCTTCATCTTAATCTGGTTATAACTAGAATATGCATCCATAAAACTTAATAGTTCATGCCCTGGCATGACATCAATAAATTGATCAATCCTGGGTAAAGTAAAGTGGTCTTTTGGGTAGGCTTTATTCAAATATGTGAAGTCCACACACATTTTCCATTTTTTTTTCTTTTTGACCATAATAGCGTTAGCCAACCAATCTGGATATTTCACATTTTCAATGAATGAGAATTTTTGAAGTTTCTCAACCTCCTCCTGGATAGCATGGTTCTTCTCGGGGTTCAACATCTTTCACCTTTGTTTCATTGGCTTAATCTCCTTGTTGACGTTGAGATCATGGCAGAGGAAATTGGGATCAATCCCAGACATTCCCTCATGACTCCAAGCGAGCATGCTTTATCTGTCCTAGGCATGTTCGCTGTCCTAGGCATTCCCTCATGTTCGCTGTCCCATGCATTCCCTCATGTTCGCAGTCCTAGGCATGTTCTCTGTCCTAGGCATTCCCTCATGACTCCAAGCGAACATGCTTTCTCTGTCACTAGCTCCTATTTAAGAACATGGTCTGGTGTTGATCCCACCTCGGTAGTTCGCTCTGGCTTATCATCTTCTAAGATGTTATTCTCTATTGCCTCCATAATTTGACCTTTTACCAACTCTTTCTCTTCTCTTGGAACTAATGTTTCCACCTTGACTTCGTTATTGGGCTCAGAATGTCAACTTGGTAAGTGGTGGTCTTCTTTTCTTATTTCTTCCAGATCCTCTTGCTCGGTAAAGGAGTAATAGCTTTTCGAGGATACTTTTTTTTCACCCTTCACCACACCTAATCCAATCCTACTCTGCCATGATGACATTATAGTGTTACTGCACATTCTTATCCATGATAAAAAAAATGAACTTTCTCAGTCCAACTTATTGGCCAGATGTTAAGCAATACCTCCAATTTGATTATACCCAAAGGATAAACCTTCTCACCAGAAAAAAATGATCAAAAGCCTGTGGTACAGATCTAGTTAATTGAGCTTCAAATCCATCTTTTAAAAACATGAATAAACTATGATATCTGTTGAAATACCGTTGTCAATCAATAGCCTAGAAATGATTGTGTCCTGGTATCTGAATTTGACCAACAGAGGGTCGTCATGGGCTGACAAGTCATTTTTAGAAAACCCAATTACCATCTTTTTTTTGTTCACCTTTCTCGACCTATCTTCTTCGGCTAGATTGATCCTATGGATGTAAGAATAAGATGGAGCCTTATTGAGGTAATCTTTTCCCTCAGCAGTGTGATTTCCAACTCCAGCGTCTCCACCTGTAATCATCTGATAATTAAAGGTAGCAAAATTAAGTGTAAATACCTCACGTTTTGATTGCTTGGGTTTTTTAGGGAAGTTGGGATCATCTTAGTAATTTCTTTTCTTCTCTTCCCTGGGATTGTAGGGAGATTTTGACCTACGCTGAGCTCTTCTGTCATCCTGTCGATCAACAAATTTATCTAGTTTTTTTCAGTGGATGAGATTATCAATCTCATTTTGTAGAGCAATACAATGATTTGTAGTATACCCATGGTCCTTATGAAGGTCATAGTATTTGGATATATCCCTCTTCCCAACAGGTGCTCTTAGCTTCTCTGGCGAATGTACCTCCTTATTGTGCTTAATTTCCTTTAAAATATGGTAAATGCCCATCGTTAATGGAGTGTAATTGTTATATTTCCTAAGCCTATCATCAATCTTCTTTTGCCTTGAATCCTTCTACTCCTTGTGTTCCTTCTACTCCTTCTTTTTTATTTTTCCCTCAGACTTCATGCCTGCACCTTGTTTCATTGCCATAGCTTCCTCGACGATCATTATCTTGGCTACTTTGGCCATTAATTCAGTCATAGTCTTGGGAGGATCTTTGGCAATAGTGTAATAAAGTTTCTTGGGGAGAAATCCACTCATGAGAGTTGTAATAGTTGTCTTCTCCTCATAATCAATCACCTCTAACTTTTCATTATTAAAGTTAGTGATGTAATCCCTACTGCCTTCTCTTACCCACTGCCTCACACTTAACAAGTGAGCTACTCTTTTTACCGATTTGGCTCCAAAGTAGAAGTTACCAATAAATAGTTCAGCAAGCTGGTTAAATCTAGAGGTTTGTCCCCGGGGAAGGTTGTTGTACCAAATCTGAGAAGGGCATGTGATTATACCTGAGAATGCCCTATATCTCATTTCATCAGGAACAACATAAATATTAGTTGTTTCTTGATATTGTTCTATATGAAGAACATGATTTGTTTACCCATCATACTTAGGAGTAGCCACAGGAGCTTTGAACTTTAAAGAAGTAGAAAAATACATAATAAATTGGACAAAAGGAGACCCTTTCACAAAGTTTCGTTGCGAAGGGTTTTTCACCTTTACCATCTCTCCCAACCTATCTTCCAATCATTGAATATATCCCTTCCATGCATTATTTTTAAAATTAGATTTATGAGTGGTAGCTCAACCATTATGACTAAATGTTTATGCTAAGCTCTCCTCCTATGAGGTCTGTTTGGCATGGATGGATCGTCAGGCGTCTGATCTTGATTGGGATAATCTCTCATGTTGATCAGCTGGTCGTTGAATATTCCTCGACAATGCCCTGGGAACGTTTCTATTTTCTTTAGGTCCCAATCTATCAAAGGGAGATGATCTTCTTAACCTTTCTAAAGCACTTAATCTTTCAGGAATAAAGGATTGCTCATCATATGGTTCTGAAGTTCTAAGAGAAGAACGTACTCCTAGGCAGTAGGACGTATCTCTGGTAGTCCTGGATTGATTTTGCCTGCTATTTCTTGGATGTGATGTTGGCGGAAATTTTTTATTCTTGTGACTAGATAAGGCGGGGGATCCAGTTTGTAATGTTTGGTCCAATTGCCTAATAATATCCTATATAGCCTCTTGTCCTCTGGCAAGACTAGCCAAGATTCTAGTCAGATTATTATTTATTGGAGGAACAAACGGAATATGCAAATCGCCATCGTTTCTGGCACTAGATTCAGGAATGTCAGCTAGTTTTGGATCAATGGCCGATAATAAAGACGTTTAGAAATATATTCCCACAGACGGCGCCAATCTGTTGATGCAAAAGCTAGAATATATTTAATTCTTTACTCACAGATAAATATGAGTAAGTAAAAGAAAGAGGTTTGGCTAGGGAGAAAATCCTACGTCCACTGTGCTTCTTATTGCTTTGTGGGTGCCTTTCAATCACTTTCCCTTGATGAAGGGATTATAACGTATTTATAGCTCAATAGGGAGACAAAGAGACTCAATGTTAAAGGATGGAATGCCTTTACAAATTAGGCATTTACGTCAGTATATAATGTCCATAATGTTTCTGGATATTGGCGTTCTTTGATAAAGTTGGTCGGCCTTCCCTACTATTGGTCGGGCTTTTAGGTGTTGGTCGGGCTTCCTTTATGCTGGTTAGCATTCCAGGCCTTAGTCGGTGGTTATGCCTTGCTGACTAGGATTATTTCCATAGTGAATGACACGTGTATATTTCTGATTGTTCCACGTAAGTGGGTAATTTTTTGTATCCACAATAGACATGTTTGGGATTACCTTGATTTTCATTTCTAGGTTGAACTCTCTTTTGTGTTTTAGGTTGAAGGTCATAAGGATTAACCACAAATTTAGGAACTAATTCCGATGCGGTATGGGAAGTGGAGGCACCATTAAAACCTATTCATGCCTCTCAATAAAACCTAAAGTAGGGCCAAAGAGAATATTACTTACCTTCTTCGATGTATCCTCGATAGTTTCCATAACCTCCCGAGCACGTTTGAGATCTTTCTCGAGTTGGGATACAAAGGCTTTAAGTTTCTCATATGTCTCCACGGATTTTTGGAGATCTCTCATAAGTATATCCACCTTATTGGTCATGTCCATGTTCTCTCTCTCAACTAAACAAAATCTCTCTCCCAAAGCATCTCTCACCGAGGATCCACTCTCTCTTGCCTCTATCAACTCTTTCTCTAGAACTAAAACTCTTATATCTAAACTTTTGTTTTATTTCTTAGTTTTACAGGACTCATCATAAAGATTGACATAGGCATGTTATAGGTCACTCTCTCTCTCTCTCTCTCTCAATTAAGACATTATCTCCCCCATTCTCCTTGTAATTACTAGACTCACTATCGAGGTGTTCATGTTTACCAGCTTCCACATTATTGTGAGGTGCACTAGATATTCTAATATTACTAGCCATGAATGCGATGAAGTTACATCCATGCATTGATTCATCCCCTGAACTCACCGACTCGCGTGACATTTAAGAAAATTTTACCTTTCCCTTAACGTTTTAACTTAGTCGAACACTCATGTGCTTTGTGACCCTTTCCCTTACACTCATAACATCTTTCCTTGTCTTTCTTTAGGAAATCTTTCTTTTCTTTTTCAAAATTCTTCGTGGCCACTTTTTCTTTTTATCTTTCTCAAAACTTTTCTTAGCTTTAGAAGTAATTTTCTTTTTAAGTTTGAGAAATTTCTTAAAATTTTCGTCCAAAAGGGACAAATCATCTAAATCAAAGTCGTACTCATAATCCGATGACACTTCCTCTATCTTTTTAGATTGGTCTTTAAGTGTAATTCAATTTTCCTTAGGTTTTATAATTTTTAAGAACATATATATCTCGTATGTTTGAAGATCTCCTACAAATTTCTCTTACCTAAGAGTGTCTAGGATCCATAATGAGTTATGTACGGTAATGTTAGGAATAAAACGAGCCGGAAGAGATCTCAAATTTTCTTAATGACATGCGTCTTAAGTATTTTCTCACCTAAATTGAAACTCGAGTTAACCATATCGGACAGTCACGCATAAAACTCATCAAATGATTCAGATTCAAGCACTGTGATTTTCTTAAATTGTGTGGTGAGATTCTACAACTTGGACGCTTTAACAACTTTAATATTCTCATGAGTGAGATCGAGGGTATCCCAATCTTCTTTTGATGTGGTACACATCATAATGAAGTAGAATTCGTTAGGAGTGATGGCTCTCGAGATGGCACTCAAACCGCCATAATTAAAGATGTTCCATTTAAAGCCATCTTATGTTCATTGAGAGACATGTTTAGGGCCAACATGCATTGTCAATAGCAACAGTGTTTGGTGTCCACTTTCTTTCATAGAGCGACCAAACACGTTCATCAATTGACTTAAGAGTAGACCTCATTCTAGCTTTCCAATATGCATAGTTAGTACCATCAAAGATCGGCATTCGATTATACAAATTATCCACTAAAATCATGCCATTTTCAAGATGAACAATTTTTAAAAAAAAATTATATCAAAGGAATTTTTTTTGCAAAAAATATCTCATAGAATTTTTGTGTAACTTTCTCTGATATTAATTTGAGAGTGCGCATGATCTTAACGGAATAATTTATTTAATTAAATTCCTCCAAACACAAATCCAATTTTATCTTATTATTCTAAGACATGCATTTAAGTAATAAGACAAATAAATAAAATATGCAACGACACGACAACTAAGAAAAAATCCATTTCCAGGGCAAAACCTTTTTTATCATCACTTTTTGAAACTTTGCAAAATAGTTAACTGATAATAATATTGATACAACCATAAGTATATCGCACATTCTTCATAAAATCTCTAGAGAATATCAAATATTCCTGAGCAGTCCATAGGCAGCTATCCACCTTCAGTATCCACTAATCATTCCTTAGACTTCGGTCTACAACCATGATCCTTCTGAGATCATAAATTAGCCATAGATACGATATGACAACAATGGGTATAACGCAACTCAGGTTCATAATGAATCACAAAATATATTTTGGGATGTGTTTGTGAATCAAAAGTGTTTTATAAACACAAAAGATTAAAAACTTTTGTAAAACATATGTAGAAATCGTTTTTGGCAAAAATCTAATGAAACTTGGATTCAAAATAGGTATTTATAGACCTGACACAAAATCTTAGGTGGAAAATTTTGTTTGAACGAAATAGAATTCGTTCGAATGAGAAAGACATTTCGTTTGAATGAAACATAGTTCGTTCGAACGAGACTCCAATCTCGTTTGAACTAGCTTCTAACGAGTTTCAAATAAATTCAAATAGAAGGCCCTTGTTGAATGTCCGTCCGATGTAAAATCTAGCAACCGTTCTAATGAAATGACAATTTCGTTCTAACGAGATTGGCATCTCGTTTCAAGGAGGTTAACAATAATTTATTTTTAATTAAAAAAAAGCCTCGGTTTAAATAAAAAAAAATCCCAAATAGAGTTTATGAGTAAATATAAACACTAATTGTTTTATAATTTTGTGTGATCTATGAAAGTTTTTAATGTTGGAGTCAGTTTTTCATGATGGTACGTGACGGTTTGTAATGGGATAGGCTAAACTAGTCTAAATTATAAAAAGTCCTAAAATATGAACAATATTAGAAAAATACTCTTACAATATAAAATCCACAAAATTTCCATCTTAGTCTTAAAGCTACATTATTATGCATCTAACATCCAATATGTCTACACGACAGTTAATAGTCCTAGTTGCGGAGGATTAGCCGATTATTATCCAATGCAACCTTGATCATAAACTTATCACCTCCCTTATTTGATTACTCGCACAATGTGATATGTACTCTAGATGTGCTTAGCCTTTTACTTGGTTATCGGTTCTTTTAAACTTGTAATCATTATGTTATTAACATAATATAGTGTAATATCCAATTGGAATAAAGGAACCTCAAGCAAGTCTCTGAGGAAGTTCATAAGCCATATAGCCTATTTAGTTTCCTCTGAAATGCAAACAACTTTGGCCTCCATTATGGAGTTAGCAGTACATGATTTTTTCACACTCCATCAACTAATAACTCTACTAACTATAGTAAATACATATCCTGAGGTAGAATTTTGAGATTCCTTATTTGATATATAATAAAATATTTTTACCTTAAAGGTACAAATTTTTCCACTGAGTAAATTATCACATAATCTCTGTCCCTTTTCGGTATTTTAGAATGTGCTTTTACTGCAATCTAGTGCTCCTCACCTAGACTAGATTGAAATTTTTTGACCATGCTAGTGTCAAAGTAAATGTATGGTCTTGTACGGAGCATAGCATACATGATGATTAACACCTTTGAAGCATAAACTATATTACCCATTCTCTCTACCAGATTGTTGTCATAGAACACCAATCTTTAGACAAAGTGATTTCATGACAGAAAGGAACAAATTATTTCATGAAATCTTGCATGCTAAAATTTGTGACCACATCATAGATATAAGTGTCTTGGGATAAGCCTAACATCATATTTATTCGATATAGCAAAATCTTGATCACAAGGAATTAAATGGATTTTCTAAAGTTCTTTATATCGAGATCCCCGGATAACCACACTCTTATGTAAGATAATATACCCACCCCATTCCAGATAAGGATAATAGCATCTAAAGGATTTAGTAAAAATACCACCACATTTTCGACATACTTCTTATTCAAATAAGTATTATTTGGGCTTTAATTAAAATCAAAATTTTGATTGCCTGATCAAACCTTATGTTCCCAGACCTTGATGTGAGGTTAAGTCCATAAATGAACCTCTTAAGATGACACACTTTTCTTTCCTGACTTCTTACTATGAATCCCTTGGATTTCAATATATAGATTCCCTCGTCGAAATCAACGTTCATGAACAAAATAGTGATGTTAAAATAATCCTTATAGACTTTAGCATGGCTATCAATGATAAGTTTAGCTCATAGTCAATCCCTTTTCTTTCTTAGTAAACCATTATGTATCAAGAGTTGCCTTGAAGGTTTTCACCTTCCAATCAATTCATCTTTTTACTTCTTCTAGATCCACTTGCACCCAATGGATTTTATCCCATCAGCAAGTCTATAAGCTCCCCAAACCGATTACAATACATTGAATTCATCTTGGTAACTATAGTCTTAAGCCAAAGCTAAAAGTTCTTCTCTTAGATGCCTTGTTATAGTTCCTGAAACCTAGTTTGAGTTTCCTTGGGATCTCACTGAAATGTTCACCCAAAACACAAACATGTCAGGATATGTCCTGACCTCCCACTACAACGTGGCTCCCCTTATGGTTTAATATAAGTGACATGTGTTTCATGATCATAGTTTATATTCCCACTACATTATGTAATTAGTTACCGATATAAATTTGCATTTCTTCTTGTACGGAAGGTATACCAACACCAGTAATGTGACGGTTCTTTATATTCTTTTATAAGACTAGCTTTCTCTTGGCACGTGATTTATTATATAACAACATAAATGTGTCTTTCAAGTTACGCAACCCAGTTTTATCAAAAAAATAAAAAAATTATGTGAGAATTTTTATTCTGAGAGTGAGTTCTTATCGAGTTCATGCTTTCAAGGTAAACTCTTATTTTACAATCCGCTCTGGTCTTTTATATCGACAAAAAATATTATCACGTATCATATGTATGGTTTGATCGTCTACAACAAGGGTTAGTGAATACTTAGGTGAGAACCGTACAGGATGAGTCCAGGCATAGAGCATATAATTTCTAGTATGGGTAGGGATAAGCGATTGGGTTTTCTCGTGAAGGTTTCAAATAAAAAAATCATGTATGCATTTAGCTTCCTCATTCATATTCTGAATTACCCGTGAAAGTTGAACAAATTAATTTTATTTAGTAAAATTAAAATTGGGTTCAATATAAAAAGGATTTCATTTTCACTAAATGTTATAATTAATTAAGTGATTAATTTTACTAAATCCCTAGGGCACATACTTTTTTATAAGGCTTTGGGCATACTACAATTCCCCATTAATTTGAAACATCGCGACATGAATCTTAGTGAAACATTTCAAATGCGACAGGTGATACGAGTTTAGAAAACCCCAAATCCAAAGTTGGTGATAGTTTATAATATTATAGCCTTTCACGATTGATGATGTTTTCCTTCTTGGACACAACAATTTCCCTCTTGTAGTAAAACTCCAAACAAAAAGAGAAGCTTGTGAATCATATCGAAAATTGTATGTTACACTCTCATCATCATCATCATCTTTGCCTTAATCTCAGCATATGGGGTCGGCCACATGGATTATCCTTTTCTATTCTAATCTATTATATGCAATTTTATCATTCAAGTTAAATTTCTTAAGATATCTCCTAATAATTTCCTCCTACGATAGCTTAGGGCGACCAATTTCTCTCTTACCCTCTATTTTCAATAATCTTTCTCTTACACTCTCACACGCATAAAAGAGTTTTAACGACATTTCGGGCCACATCATGTAAAGATAAAAAAATTTGCGCCACAACTATTGGAGACACTTTGGGGCATTTCGAAAAGGCATATACAAACTTGCCAAATGATAAAAACCGACCCACAACTTTAGGCTCAAAATTTAATTCAATCTCGACCAGGGACGAAGCCAGGATCATATTTTAGGGGGGGGGGGGGAATAAAAATCTAAATGATAACACACACACACACACACACACACATATATATATATATATATATATATATATATATATATATATATATATATATATATATATATATAGCAAAACTTTATTAAATGGATTTTATTAAATTGAAAACAAAACATTATTAAATGAAAAACAAACCAAAACTTTACTAAATGGTATAGAAAAACTTTATCAAAATTGCACTCGACGTGTTTTCAAATCACGAAATCCATCTATAATTTCATCCATACTAAACTTTCTAGAGATTTCCCTCTCAATATAGACTAAAAAGAGAATTTTCAAGATATTCATTCTCCATTTTATTCTGAAGTTTAGATTTGATGTGATTCATAGATGAAAATGCACGTTCTGTAGTTGCAGTAGAAACTGGAAGAGTTAGAACAAGCCTGATTAGCCTATCAATTAGTGAATATATTATCGACTTTCTTGTTTTCACCAACCACCTATATAAATCTGAAATAGTGGACAATTCATGAAATTCTGGATGTTGGACGACATCAGACTCGTAATGTTTCAATTGTACCTTCAAATCGTCTCTCTCGTGCTCTATGAAGTCTTTTGGGTAAAATACATAAACAAGCATGCATATATCATCAATACTAAAAGATATATTCCTATTTTGATGATCCAATGAAGAACTAAGAATTAATAACTTCACCGCATTGTCACTAAATCTGATATTTAGCTCCTGCAACTGAGAATCTATGGTAGTAAAAAAAATATCGATACGATAGTGCTCAATAACGGTAAAATGATCTTGTTGATGTCGGGCTCGACCTCGTTTTTCAACATACAAAGCATTCATATCTGGGACATCAACTGTATGCCTTTCACAAAAAGATTTCACCTTCATAATAAAAGTGTCAAATCCATCATTCCTTAACTTTTGGACAAGTTTTTTGTGGTCTTCACCAAATGCATAGCATTCAAAATGTCTTGAGACTGCCGTTGCAAAGCTTGAGAAAGAATATCAGTGATTTCCAAATTTTCTTTCATAAGATGCAAGATGAACACAAACTCAAATGAAATCATATAATTATAAGTTGTATCCGCATCTCCACTTTGCTCCCAATTTCCATCTTTGATGAGATTTAATATAACTTGACAAGTTGCACTAAACATTTTTATCAAGGTAGATATAGATCTCAGGTGAGAACTCCATCGTGTATCTCCAGCCTTTTGTAAAGTACCAATTTGATTCATTCCTGTACCAATCTCAAGTTCTTAAATAGAAACCAAATAAGCAATATCAGAGGCATGGGCACTTTTCAGTTTACCATTACGTTTACAAGAAGAGCTCACAATATTTATGATAAAGCTCAATTTAGAAAAAAAATTAATGAATGGGAATAACTCGTCTAGATGTTGTAACATGGGCTAATTGCAAATAATGGGCAAAACAATTAATATAGTAAGCATATGGACATTCAGTAGAAATTAAGGCTTGTAACCTATTCCATTCGCCACGCATATTACTTGCCCCATCATATCCTTGACCTCGAATTTTCTGAATGTCAAGATCGTGACGAGCAAGAGTGGAAAAAATTTCATTCTTTAAAGTTAATGCCCTCATGTCTAGAACATGCGCAATAACTGAAAAAATGCTCTCAAATGAAACCATTTTTGTCAATAAATCTCAAAACCATAGCCATTTGCTCCTTTTTTAACTGATCTTGAGCTTCATCAACAAGGATACAAAATTTAGCATCACTAATTTCCTCTCGAATCACCTTTCTAATTTTCATTTCGTAAACAAATAAAATCTCTTTTTGGACTTGGGATGATATATATTGGGCATTTTGAAGAGCCTTACCCAACATAACATTTGCAACATCTTTATTATAATCCCCAAAAGGTTTAGCATGGTGGTGGCACATGAGTTTTGGGCCAAATCTCAAATCATGTGTCATGTAGGTCAACTCCCCTTTAAAACCTTGAGATATGCTAAGGGTATCCACAATCACTTGCAATTTTAAGTTCAATATACTACTTACACTTGAGTTATTCTGCGTATATACAACGAAAAATTTCAACCAACAAGCAACCAAGTTTCACCTATTCAAATGAGTCACTTAATTAAAAAAAAAACATTTATACGTTAATAGGTTGAACGAATGAATACTATCTTCATTACATGTGGAGGAGGATAACATATTCCAACACGACCCATACCAAGGGATGGTCCTACTTTTCTATTTGAAACAACAACTAAATGTTCTATACCCATTTTTCTAACAATAATTTCGAATTTCCTGTCCCAATCAGTTCACCTCTTAAGGATTGGCAAGATAGAATATATAATTTAAACAAGGAAACGTGCAGTAGATTTATTGGCCAATGCATAGTTCGCTGAAATAAAAACTGCTCTTGATGTTTGAAAATAAGTTCTCTATTCTCACAACCTGTATTCATAATCTTCTACCAATGATGTGCTTGTTACCTTGTGTTGTGAGCACTTACTAAACTTTTACAACTGGAAATGCGCGGCTTCAGAAACAACCTGACGTGGGAGAAGTCCATGGCAAATAGAGGTAGTCTTTCTGTAGGCATCATTAATTGAAGGGCCCTCCTCTTGGTGGGAAACATAAATTATTACATGTGGAATTTAATTGGACCACTCCATCTTTTCTTTTTTATTTCACCAATACAAATCAAATACATTTTGTGAAACTAACGAGATTGTTGACATTATATGAAAGCGGCGTGTTAGGAAAAAACAATTCGAATTTATTTTAATTGAACGTATGACTCATTTTATTCAAGTGTTAATTAATGATACACGGATTTGTGTCCGTTTTTTCTCAAGTGTATTCTTAAAGTATACTCATATCATTTTGGAACAAATTTGTTGACGAATGCAAATCAGAGTTAATATTACTTTTCAACGTGATTGGTGAAAATATGAATTGACTCACTAATAAACTTCAAATTGTTTCAATAAGTTATTCATTTATAATCAATGACATTAGAATACCGTAGTACCACTCCTTAAAAAATCAATAAATTTGTGTTATACCATATTTTTTATAAATGATGAAAAGAATACTTTTTGAACATACTCTTATTAGCATTTTATTTTTATAATCTAATATTGTAAACTTATAATATTATGTTTATCACATTTCGTGTATATATATATATATATATATATATATATATATATATATATATATATATATATAGAGAGAGAGAGAGAGAGAGAGAGAGAGAGAGAGAGAGAGATGGGTTTAGAAGTGAACATAAAAAATGAATATTTTAATGAATCTTAACAAAAAAAAAACCTACAATCCATTAATTTTAATTATTATGTTGTAATTGATCTACGCCAGTGGTAACGAACACGTGTGTCGATCGAATATTTTTTTTACACCTCACCCCCCACCCAACTCCACCACCATGACAGCGCTTATGGCAGCAGGTTATGGATCCACAAGTGTTGCCATAAGGGTTGCCGGAGGGGGGGAGGGGGGGATCGATCAACACGCGTATTCGTAGCCGCTGGCGCGAACCAATTACGGAAGTAAAATTGAAGTGTTGTTGAGTGTTTTTTGTTAAGGTGTATTAAAATGTAGATCTTTTATGTTCACTTCTGAACATCTCCATATATATATATATATAATGCTCTTGTGCGGTCTAGTTCCCATTTAAGACAAAAATTTCTTAATATTCATCATGCATAACAAATAAGAAATGTCGTAATTGCAAAACGACAAAAATTTCGTTTCCCCAAATTTCTTAAAAAATTGATCAAAATCTCCTTTGTTGGTAGGACTATCGACCATGCATAACAAATAAGAAATTGTCCAACATTCAAATAGTATAAATTCATCAAACAAATTCACATATAACATGAAATATATAATATTCATCAACTGAATTCACTTTGTGCCTTAAGTAAACAAAATGTCCATTTAGAAAAAAAATGAAAATAGTCTCCTTTGTTTATTGAACTATCTACCCTCTTAAGGGATAACAACCAATGCAACAATATTCAATAATCTCAGATTTATCTAACACATAATTCAACGAAACAAAATTCGAAAAAAAAATCACTTATATAGTAACTTAGGTTTGAGGGCTTTAAACGATTCTTTTTCTTTTTCTTCATCCTCGTTGAATGAGTATACCACATCCTTCAATGCTTTAGAGATTCTTGAGATGACAACTTGTGGAGAATTTTGATCGAGAATAACTGTATATGCAAGAAATATAGAAAAATTATGTCAATTTCTAAATAATGTGAGAAACATCAAACAACCAATATCATATCTAAAGAAAATAAAAGACAATACATTTCATCCACCTGAGTTTGTCTATCGAGACCTTTAACATATGTTGTTCTAGAGCTTGGCCTTATCAGTCATCTGTCAACAAATATACATATTCACAGTGTTATAGAGAGGGAAATATGGTGCATTATGATGCGAGTTATGTTTACGAACATATGTGGTACGCACCTATTCTTATATCTCCGCGCCACATTCCTACAATATTTATTGCATTGACCCCATTCCTATTAAAAAAAAAAAATGTTAGAAAATAAGAGAACATAATACGATACGACAACATAATACGAATATGATCCAAATAAAATAGACATAACATAATACTAGACAATACCTTATTCTTTTTACACGAGACCAACACGTCTTTATTAAAACTCAACACAAAATCTTATTTTTTTTATCTAACACGAATGAATGACCCGAAAAAAGCGACACGACCCAAATCATTTTTTCCATCTAGAACGAACACCACCCCAATAAAAGCAAAGAGACACAACCTTTTTTTCACCGTAAAAACAGTTTAAAAAACTGTTTTGAAATATATTTAAAAAAATAACAGTTTTTACTTTTAACAGTTTTTATATAAAAAAAACAACTATCTTTATATATACTTATAAAAAAAGTAAAAAAGTAAAAAAGTTTAAAACAGTTAAAAATAACACTTTTTTTAAATATATATCAAAACAGTTTTTTAACTATTTTTATATATATCAAAAGAATAAAAACAGTTAGCTGACCTTTTTTTGTTCATAAACAAAACACCTAACTAACCTTTGTTTGTTCATAAGAGTGGAATTTTTTGTATAACAATCAATTTACCCTAGTTGAAGAAGGTGTGGAGTCTATTGGTATTCAGCGCCCCTGACCCGAACTTTCATGTATCTGAAGTAATGATAAATGCATCTGAAGTAATCATCATCAGAAGCTAGCATCAGTTCAGGTATATCAAAGAAGATCCGATATATTATTTTATTAATAAGAAGCTAGCATCAATTTTAATACCAAACTACCATCTGAAGTAATCATCAACTAATAAAATGCATCAGTTAAACTCTCAAGAAACTAAACTTAGTTTTCAAAAAAATGAAGGGTACCTACTGTTATAAAACAACAAAATGAGGACACCTGTTGTTAGATCTAACAATGCAGGGAACCAAAAAAATGAAAGGTAAAATCAATAAAAACACAAAATATAGGCGTCAAATTATAAAATAAAGTTATATCTAACAATGAGGATACCTACTATTGTAACAATGAATTTGAACCATGATTAATAAATTGAAAAATATTATATGGAAAGATCGATAATACCATGATGTTTCTCATTTTAAAACTCTAAAAAACACTAATATACCTGATTGAGGAGGGGAGAGGTGTCGTCGTACGTGCCGGTGGCAGGGGAGATGGTACGTGCCACTGCTTGCACCTTTATACAGGCCACTACTTGCACCTCTGAATCCCAGATTGGCAGTAATGAAAAATTAGTAGCAGTACAATTGAAAATTCAGGAGTTATACATGTTTTTGAGTATTCAGATCAAAATTTTCTTCCAATTTGGACCGTATGAAATAATAATTTTATGAAAGTTGCAATAATATAGCAACTCACCACCCATTTGTATGGCCTATCCATTTCACCAGTATCAAGTAGGATAGGTTTTAGATGTTGACATTCAACGATATTTTTATGTCACGTATATATGCATATATGATTGCATATATGCAAGCATATATGCATATATTAACCAATATAAACTTATGTTTGGCCCTTTGTATCTAAAAGGGATATTCTAACATTCTCATATAATCATATTATTTGGTTCTTATTAACATCTTACATTAGCAGAATAAACCTCCATAACTCATTGAAGGTAAATTGAGTATGTCTTCATGTATTCTATCATAAAAGAAAAATGGTGTAGCATCTAAATAGCATATGTCATGAAAGTTCATGGTAAATTGAGTTTAAATGACTCATTGAAGTCTCTTGGTTAATACAACAAACACATGTAAGACTATGCTTTGAATGAATGTATTACCTTTACTTAAAATATACCAAACATACCATATTAAAGCAATTACAAGACTATGCTTTGAATGAATGTATTACCTTTACTAAAAAAAAAAATTAAACTATTGATGGTAGTTCCCAAATAGGGACCTGGGAAAAAATAATGAAGTTGTGGTTGCTGAATAACCAAAAAGAATGAGCAGTTGAATAAAGGTGGCTTAAGAATTGAGATAATAAAAATGAAAAGTCAAATAAACTCTGATAAAAAAGAGATTATAGGTTTCTCATACCTTCTTGTTTGTTCTGATCCGCAGGGGGGCATCATAAGGTTGATTTGAAGCATGGCAGGAAGATGCCAGGGGGACGTTTTGTGTGGGCTAGAAGTTGTTGCATTAACAAACACTAAGAACATTGGATACTCAATTTGACTACCTATATTTATTATTGAATCAGTAAATTCAAGGGGAACATTGTTTGGTTTGTTTCATTTGCCATGTCACAATGCTCAAATTGTGAGGTGGAACAATGTAAGACCATTAGATCGCCCAATTTTTTTTCCAACCGCTGATTTTTTGGAACAGTAAAACACCCCCTCTCATACTATATTGGCACAAAATCAAAACTATATGAAAAGGAAAGAAAGTACAGTGAAGTACCAAATCATAGGCACCATATCAACAGTGCTCAAGTACTAAATCGAAAGAACAATAAAATGAAGGAAACATGAATATAATAAACTGGTAGGGATATACCTGTAGGAGTGTAAAAACCAACCATATATAAGCCACAAAAATCTGTTGTACTCCAGCAATGTCATAGCATAGAGAAAAACAGAAGAAAAAAACCTTCAAACTCGAATATGAGAGTTAATGTAAAACAATTAAAAGCTCAGAAGCCACAAACTATTATATTAACAAATATGAGTAAATTGATACACAGTAAACTATCTACTAACTATTAGGCTAGTTCGATTTGTTTTTTCTTTCATAGAAGCTCTCAAAGCCAAATTTATTAAAAGTAAACAATAAACACTCACAAACAATGCTAAAATTGAAATAAAAATTGTATAGGTCATACCATGAATATCTTCAGACCAATAATCCAAACCTATAACAAAATAGAGAGGCACCAAGTTAGTACTTGAAAGAAAAATAGACTAACAAATGAAAATACACAAAAAAATCAGAAATAATTAATTGACAAACCTTAGATTTCACTTTGGAAACTGAAGTAATCAATTTCGAAACTAAAAAATACAAAACAATTATATATAAAGAATTTCACCTTCTGAGTATACCTGAAAAATAAAAAAAAAATGAAATTAAGGGTAAAAAATCATATCTGAAAACAAATTGTAGTTGCGGGGAGATGGGGATCTTGCTAGATTTGGGGGGACGAAATTTCAAAAAAAAAAAAACCCTAAAGTGTGTGCGTTGTAGTTGCGGGGAGATGTGGATCTCGCTAGATCTGGGGTTAAAAATCAAATTTTATAAAATCCCCAAAACGAAATTTCAAAAAACCTCAAACCGCAAAGTGTGTGTGCGTGTGTATAACTGATGGGGGGTTTTCGAGGAACCATCAGCGGCAATTGTGTGTGTGCGCGATTGTCTATGCGCAAAAACCCCAACCCCCAAAGTGTGTGCGTCTGCGTATACCTGAGGGGGGTTTTCGGAGGAACCATCAGCCGCGATGTGTGTGTGTGTGTGTATGTGTGTGCGATTGTCTGTACGATTGTATGTGCGATTGTGTGTGCATGCGATTGTGTTTATGTGTGTTGAAATCAGTGTGTGTGTGTGTGTGTGTGCGCAATTTGTGCGTGTGTGTGGAAATGGGAGAGATGAGGAGGGACGACATGGGCTTGGGGAAGGGAAGCGTGAAGATGCGAAGAGGAGGGACGACAGCTGGAGGATGCTTGAGAGGGAGAGAGGGTTAGGGTTTGGAGGGATGAGTGATGGGGGAGAGAATGAGACGTCGGGTAGGGTACCGGGATTGAAAAAACAAGAAGTCTCATTTGCCATGTCACAATGGGTATAATCCTACATGGCACAATAAAAAACCATTAGATCGCCCCAAAAAAATCGCTCCTAACCGTTGATTTTTTGGAACAGTAAAACACCCCCTATCATATATATATATATATTAATTTTTGGATTTAAAAACAACTGATGTGGCGGGTAAAACACAAAACAAGAGTGTTGAATACAAAGTGATGCATATTCCCTTTTTTTGCCATGATTTCTCCTATGGTCTGCTTTCCACAACATAAAAAAAAATAATACTAAGGGTATGCTATGTTATGTGTTGACAAAATCCTTCTTATTTTTAAACATAATTCGGCTTATAGTTTTTTAAAGACAACAAAATTATGTTTTCACAAACTTTTTTTTAATTGGGAATAGTTTATTCTTCATTTTCATTCATCTCTCTCTCGAGAGAGAGAGAGAGAGACTCTTGTGCACACTTAGTTTTTACACACGTGCTGGCGCACACCAATTTTTTTAAAATATTAAAAAAATATTTTTGAGTTGATTTTTTATGTGATATTTAAACATTTAAAGTAACCCATATAAAAAAATAAGCTAAAAAAAACTTTTTTTGCTATTTTTAAAAAATCGGTCAAACTTTCCCAACTTTTAAATTTCTTAAAAGCAATGAATGTTTAACCAATTTTTTAAAAATAGCAAAAATGATTTTATTGAGCTGATTTTTTTATATAGGTCCCATGAAATGTTTAAATATCACACAAAAAAAATCAACTAAGTTTTTTTTATTATTTTAAAAAAATGATGTGCAAACTTAATATGCACAAGAGTCTCTCTCTCTATCTCTTTGTGTGTGTGTGTGTGTGTGTGTGTGTGTGTGTGTGTGTTATATACATACACACACACACATACACACACTATATATATTTATATATATATACACACACACACACACACACACACTTTTATGCATCTAGGTATATAATCTATTTTTTATTTTATGTGCAATATCATAATAATAAGTGTATATGCTATAAATGGGTAAATCTGGAATTATATTTATATATGTTGATATGCATAATACATATTGTATATATGCTTATATATATATTGTGAGTTCAGAAAATATCACAATAAATGATTCTATGAAAATAATCACAAATGGCAGAAAGTATTTGGAATCACACAAACGACAACAATTTACATGGTTCGGCAACTTTCCTACGTCCATGGAGAGGTTACTTGTTCTTATTAAGTGTCTCTCAAAATCTCAAGTTTCAATTCCTTTGCCCCGGGTCAGGGTGTAAAATTTATAGATATGTCGTTACAGAGTTTCAGTTGTTTAAGTAACTCAAAGTAGCGTGCGGATTTTCCATGAGGTACTTGAATGTCTCATCCAAGATTTTTAGTACATGATTTGGGCCGGGCCAAGTGTTTAATTTATCAGGACTTGGTCGGCTACTCTCATAAACTTATAAAAAATGGGCTACCACAGTTACACCTAAAATCTTTGGGCCAATAAATTTTAATTGAGCTAATAGGCCCAAGGCTGGAAATAAAAAAAAAATGGTATTTTTGGTATTTGTGAGAGTTGGTGAGGACGCGCTTGTCTTTTAGGAGAATTTTAAAGAGTTGGGATCTTCTTAGGGAAATTCTCATGATTTGAGATACTTTGAAAACCCTTCATGTGTAACTTAACCGCCAGTTCAGTGTCTTTAGTCATTTTCTTCTCGTACTTCGTCTATAAGATTCCTCTCTTCGTCTTATACTTCAAAATTAGAGCTTCCTTTCTTTATTCATTTCTCTAGGCTTCATCAACCCTTATAAGTTTTGTCTCTAACTCTTCTCTAATTATTCTCTTTTGTAAAGTTTTTGTAGTTGTAGCTAGAGTTTTGTTTGAAAATGTCAATGCTTGATAATAAATCTCTTTCCGAATTTAGAAAGTGTTACAATATCCATGAGTGAGTGGATACTGAGTGTGTCCCCATTCCTCAGAACGTTCGTAAAATAGGCGACGACCATTGGATCCAAACTTTGTTGGTCTCTCAAGGGGGTTTGACATTTCCCCTAAATCCCCTGTTTTTACATTTCTTCAAATATTTCGACATTATTCCTGCCCAATGTAGTCCAAACATTTGGAAATTTGTGAATGGAGTACATATGATAAACGAGTTATATGGGACCAACTTAGGGCTTGCAAAAATTTATTTTTGACATATCTTTAAGTTTAAAAAGATGGAATCATGTACCTAAAAACTAGGTGTGTTGACCGAATTCTACTTTTAAACTTGTCGGATTCTCATAAGGATTACTGAAATGAAGGCTTCATTGCTAGGAATTGGCAATATCCTCCCCAATCAGAGGGCGTAAGGTACAAGGGACCTAGAATCCCTACCTCTGGGGAGCAGTATATAGGTTGCTAACACTGTCTGTCTTTTCAATTCCTTGCTTGTTCTTTCCTCTTTGTGATTTTTATGATATGTTTTATTTTTCTTCTCTAGTTGTTCTTACAGCAAAGGCAAAGAACCAATAACCTAGTCCCAGTGAGTTTAGGGCCACTGAAATTCTAAAATATTGGTAAATTCGGGATACTCTTGTTGTCGGCGAGCATCCCCGATCGACTGCTTATTTGCTTGAGTAGAAGAACACTACCTCCATTTTCACTACTAGGCCTGTTAACATTATTCCTGATTTGGAGGTTCAAGAGGAAGAGGTTGGTGGCCCTTTTAAACCAATTGAGCTTGAAGAAGACAGCGAGGAAGGAACTAGTGAAGAAGAAGTAATGGTGCCACCAAAGAGAAGGTGTGTGATTCTTCCTGATTGATGACAATGAGGTGTTGTCTGATCGGATAAAGTCTGTGAAAAGAAAAATGGGTACTCTCCAAAGATTGGTAGATCAATTTCAGGAACTAAGGAGAGCGAGGTGGAGAGTAAGAAGATAGAAGATGAATAGAGAAATAAATAGAGAGAGGAGATGAGAAAGAGAGAAGAAGAAAGGAAGAGGGAATAGTCCCTAAAGGCCTCTATTATGCCTTCTCCTGTTCTTGTCACCAGGGGAAGATAGTGGATAGCTCCCGCATCTTTCCCCTTCACTATTGGAGGGGGCTAGGCTTGCTACCAACTGCGAACGGTCGTTGAAGATGGATGGAGACCAGTTAGCCCTGAAATCAGCCCAAGGGCTTGCTTTGGTACATCACGTTTCTATGAGATTTCCTAATTCTTTCCTTTTTAGCAAATTGATTTGTGCGTACATTCTTTCAGTAGTTTATTTCTAATTTTACCATGTTGCTTCGTGGTTGGGATGATCAGTACAAAAAGAACGTCAAGATGGATGAGTCCTTGAGGATCTCCCAGGAGGCCTTGGATAATGCTAAGGCCACTTTTGACCAACATAAGCAAAGGGCTTTGGATGCCCATAAGGAGTAGTCGGCAAAAGAGATCGTCAGACTCCGTAAGGCTTACACCCAAGTAATTGCTGATAAATTAAAGATGATAGAGGCTAACAAGGAGTTGTCTATAAAGGTGGACACGTTGGAGGGAGAGGCTACTGCTCCCTGCGATAGAGCATATAATGAAGGATGGTATGTAACGTATGACGATGTTGAGTGCCAGATTTCCTATATTCATCTCGTGGGCTTCAATAAGGGCTGGTACTAAGCTTTGGTCGCAGCTAAAGTTTTAGCTGACTCCCCTCTATTTTCTCAACACGAGTCAGGTCCAAACCCGATGGATATTGGGGAGACTTTGATCGACCATCCTCCGATTCAAGCTAGGATATAACTAGCTAGTCCTATTGTTGAAGACCTTTCGAATGACCAAGTTGCAGGTGGTCCTGGTGCGATCATGGTTGATGGAGATCAAGCTACCTCAGCTGTTGACAAGGGGAAGTGGCCAACATCTTTTGAGAAGATGTAGATCTTTACCGCTAGTCTACAGTTTCTACTTTTTTTTCTTTGTTCGTTGTATTTTATAGTTTTAAAACTTTTACTTGGAGTTTTCCCCCACTAATATTTGTATGAAAAGAAACTTTTAGTTGTTAATCTTGTGTTGGTACTGATGTTCATTGAACCTATTGGTTGTTTACAGTTTATATCCCATTGATATAGATGATTACATACCTATAAACTCTCCATTTGGGGTAAATTCTTTGGGTAAATATTGATCTGAAGGTTCTCAAGTCCTTTGTAAAGATATAAAATCTTTGAGAGCAAGAAACCAGCATTATAAGGACCAATCCAAGTTGATCGCAACGTGAAAGACAATCTCCAAGAGATGGAGGAAGTTGGGGCTTCAGTCCAAGAGGAGGTAAATGACCTTAAGGCCAAACTCCTGGATGCCAGCGAAGTAAGCCAAGTGAGCGAGCTTATCCATAAGGAGAATAATGATTTGAAGAGGGATATTGCTCTGCTAAAGGATAAGACCCCATCAGCGTTCTCCTTGGTGTTGCGAGGATCTTCATCATCGTCTAAGGGGGTCACTCGAACTTAGACCCAAGCTCTACATAGGGACGTTGCTGAGCTGAAACAAGATATAAAATAGGGCATATGTAATTGCTTATTGGCTTTAGAGGGATGCGGCGAGGTTGAGGCATTTTTTCAAAAGGGATCCTAGACAAGTCTAGGAGGAAGGTTATGACTAGGGTTGGACTGATGCCTCGTCAAGGCAAAAGGAGGAAGATGACCTTGACTTTGCCCGAGGGTAGCTCAGTGCCCTTAGAAAGCTAAATATTCCTAATAACTCTGCCTTGTGGTACAAGTATCAGATCGATTGCCTGGCCTATCATTATAATCCCTTTTTCTATGGATGATCGGTGGATCCCCATTGAAGTTATTCCTGGAACATCACTTAGAAGATAAAGGAGAAGAACTTGTGCCTCATCCAAATGATGGTCAAAGAGCACATGTATAAGATTACCTTGCTCGCCATCATGGGTCATTATAAATTCTTTGCATATTCCAATTTTAATTGTAAATGTAACTTTTCATTCTAATGAAAAATTATAGCTTACTATTTCTTGATGTTTATGTTTTGATCTCATGTTGACTAAACATTTGGTTTAGTATATAATTACTTCAACCAAACATCTTTTTGCCTCTAACTTTATCATTTTGAGCTTCACATCTGACTAAATGATATTGAGAGATATTGATGGTTACATGTTGTTTGTGTTTATCCATTCCCCCAGTCCAACAAGCCTTAGTAATGTCGTTCCATCTAATTTACTTTTTAGGTTGTGTCATCACACTTTCTTAGGCCTAAGTAACATGACGACGAGAATGCACCTAGTTAATAGTCCATCTGCCTGAGCAGGTTTTTGTGACCAACAATGTTGGCGACAAACATAAGTTGTCTTTTTTTCCCTAAGGATCCTCTTTAGGGATTTTTGTGGTTACCTGGTTAACCTATGAGGTTCCTTATGTTGACAACAAGAACCTGAGGGACATAATAATTGAAATGAATCTATTGCTACACACCCTACTCAAATTGTTAAGTTATCAGATTTAAAAATAACTTGAACAACTTCCAGTAATATCATAAGTTTAGTTATACATGATGGAGGCATCTCTTGGAAATGGTGTGTATTAATGAGATGTTACCGATAAGATTTAAGAAGACAATGTAAGGATATGAAAGAAAAGGGTCCAATTCGGCCTTTATTCATTGAATACTATCTGAGCAGCATAATTTTGAAAAAATAAATTTTTACATAAACTACCTGAAAAAAAGAGAAGATCTAAAAGTAAAACTTCTTGAGATTGGCTGCATTCCATGTTCTTAATATCTCCCTGCCCTCCAGCGTTTCCAAGTGACATGATCATTGAAGATCGTCTCTGATTACTCTAAAAGGTTCTTCCTAGTTTTGTTCCAGTTTGCCATTTGATGGTTTTACAGCACTGCGAGGACTTTTCGCAGAACATAGTCCCCTATTAAAAACTTCCTCGGATTGGCTCTCTTATTTTACTGCTTAGCCAGTTATTATTGGTAGGAGGCTAACTTTATTAAAGCTAGCTCTCATCGCTCATCTGATAGGTCAAGCTCCGTGTGTAGTGATTCATCATTGAGGCCTTGGTCAACCAGAGTGGTTCTCATAGTGGGAAGACCTGCTTCTAAAGGGATAACAACCTCCATTATTTAAGTGCGGGCGAAGGTTGTTTCTCCAGTTGTTTTCCTAAGTGTGGTACGACAAACCCATAGAACACGAGGGAGTTCATCCACTTAGTCACCCTTAGATCTTTCCAACTATTTTTTCAGACCATTAATCATGGATTTATTGGAAGCCTCTGCTTGCCCATTGCTTTGGGGATACGCCATAGAACTGAAGTGATCCTTGATGTTGTGCTCATCACAAAAAGCTTGAAAGAAATCACTTACAAATTATGTATCGTTATCGATGAATATAGCCCTTGGTATCCCAAAGCGAGTTGTGATGTTCCTTCATATGAACCTTATCCTATTAGAATCTTGAATATTTGCCAATGTTCAACCTCTACCCATTTGGTGAAGTAATCTGTGGTGTCCAGTAAATACTTACGATTTCCAGTTGCAGTAGTTAGTGGTCCCATGATGTTTAGTCCCTATTGAACGAAAGGCCATGGTCTAGTGAGTGATTTTAGGTCGCTGGCGGGTTGGTGAACCATAGGTGAGTGCCTCTGGCACTTTTTGTATTTGCGAACGTAGGCACCAGCATCTTTTTTCACGTGAGGCCACCAATATCCTTCCTTGATCGCAGGAAAGGCTAATGATCTTCCACCTGCGTTACTCCCACAGATGCCCTCATGGAGTTTACTAAGTGCTTATTCGATATCTTTTGGGTGAACGCACTAGAGGTAAGGGTCTATGAATGATTTCTTATAAAGCTTACCTTTAGGGTTGAGGTAGAACCTAGCAGCCTTGACCCTAATTTGATGTGCCAACCTCGTGTCATCTGGCAGTATGTCACTTCGTAGATAATTGATGATGGGACCCATTCAACTTACGGCCTTATCTGTGAGGAGGACTTGCTCATCTATGAATAACTAGTCGATACTGGATTGTGTGAGGAACTCTATTTTAATTGTTCTCCTTACGTTAGAGTCAATTGTCGAGCTTAGTGCTGCTAAAGCATCAACATGATTGTTCTGTCTACGAGGGAATTGTTGAATTTCAATATTTTTAAATTCTTCCATAAGTCCTCTTACAACGTTGAGGTACGCTGACATTCTATCATCTTTGGTGTTGAAGTCCCCACTTACCTGCTTAGAGACCAGTTTTGAATCAACGAATACGTGGAGGTATTTGTCCCCTAATAGTTTGGCTTTTCATAAACTGGCAATCAGTGCTTTGCACTCAGCTTCATTGATTCCTTGCTTAATTACAATGTCTTCCGAGGGGGATGAGAATAATCTCTAGTCCTACCCCTTGGAATTTAAGGCTACATCAACATACAAGGTCCAATCTTTGGATTGCACTTCTTGTGCCATTGAATGCTCACTATTCAATTGGTCTACTGGCTGATCTCCTGTGAATTCAGTAATGATATATGTTAGGATCTGTCCTTTGATCGTCGTTCTAGGCTGAAAGTTGATATAAAATCTCCCGAGTTTGACCGACCACTTCGAGAGTCATCCAAAAAGGCTGACCTTTCGTAGAATAATCTTAAGTGGATAGGAGGTGATTACGATTATGGAGTGGACCTCTAATAATGATTCAACTTCCTTGAAGCAACCACCACTACATAAATGAGCTTTGCCAGAGGAAAGTACCACTGTTTAGCGTCTAGGAGTGTCTTACTGGCGCAGTAAATCGGGTACTATCCCCCTCCTTTTAACATACTAAGCCAGAGCTCACAGCATGGTCTAATACTTCCAAGTGAAGATATAGTTGGTCTCCATTATTTGGAATTACCAGTAGTGGAGGATTGCTAAGGTAGGATTTGATCTCTTCTAGGGCTTGCGAACAACCATCATCCCATATGAGGCCTTTGCCCTTCTTTAGAAGATGGAAGTATGGTCGACAACATTTCGCAGACTTAGAGATGAATCGATTGAGCACCGCGAGCATCCCCGTAAGATTTTGAATATATCTTAATGTTTGAGGAGGATGGACTCTGGTGATAGCATCGATTTAGTCCCACTACACCAAAACTGGCAATTGGTCACGACCAAAATCCCTGACCAAAACTGTGGGTCTCAGACTTGGTCCGTGACCATTTCGGGCATGACCAATTTCGTGGGTCGCGGCCCAAGTCCGTGACCTAAAAATGATCACAACCCAGAGGGGTCATAACAGATGGTCGTGGACTTGGGTCGTGACCCATTCCGTGACAGGTCGCGACCCTCATCCACGACCCACAATCGTGACAAATTGGTCGCGGCCAAAGTCCGCGACCCACTACAGTGGCAAAAAAATAAAAAAAAAATTGGTCGCGGCCCTCATCCGTGACCCACAATCGTGACAAATTGGTCGCGGGCAAAGTTCGTGACCCACAACCGTGACAAAAAAAGTAAAAATAAAAGGTTGCGTCCCAGGTCCTTGACCCACAACCGTGACAAAATTGGTCGCGGACTTGGGCCGCGACCCACAACCGTGACAAAAAAAAAGAAAAAAAAAATGGTCGCGGACTTTGTTCGCGACAATTTTTATGCGCGACGAAAAAAATAAAAATGGCCATGGACAAAGTCCATGACCAAATTTAAGTATAATTTTTTAAAAAATGTATTTTTTTGTTCCAATCCTGAAATTGGGGGTCCTATGAGTGCACCGTCGGTTGCTACGTGTAACGTTGGATGCGTACGAGGTGTTACAAATATTTATTATTGGCAACACAATAAAAAAATCACAAATTGCGAATCGAGAAAGTTATTAATAAATAAATATATATATACAAACTTAAAAATATAACACGTCTTAATAATTCACAAACCCAAAAAAATTAGGCAGAGTTTCCTGTATTTTTTTGACATTCCAAACCCTGTAAATGTTAAACTTGCTTATTATAAAGCCCGCACGACCATAAAATTCAACAATCAAATTATAAAAGCCCTCATGACCATAAAACTAAACAATAAAAGCCCGCACGGCTGTAACACACAAAAAACATAATCCTGAATGTCCACAACATAAAAACAATCTTCATGTTGTAAAGCATTGCCTCCTTCATTTGTTCCACGTGCAAAAATCCTACAAATGATAGGATAAAAAAAATATCAGTAACCAAGTAGTTTTACAAAAAATTTAATCAAGCTGAAAAATTGCATATATGAGTTAAAATTATCAACATATCAGTGTTTTTTTGCCTAAGTCTAGAAATATGCAAATTACCATCATATTCTCAAACCGGGAGTCCCGCGGCTGCGTGGTCAGTTCCTACGAGTTACATTGGTCCGGTGGGAGGTGTTGGTGCCACCCATGGGGCCGTTCGAGGTCTGTTTTGGGTTTTCACCCTCTAACGCCATATTTTAAAGCCCAAGTCGAGAAATATGAAAATTATCATCTTATTCTCAAATTGGAAGACCCGCGGCTGCGTGGTTAGTTCCTATGAGTTATATTGGTTCGGTGGGAGGTGATGGTGCTTCCCACGGGGCCATTCAAGGGTTGTTTTGGATTTTCACCCTCTAACGCCATGTTTTTAAGACTAAGTCTAAAAATATGTAAATTATCATCGTATTCTCAAACCGGGAGTTTCGTGGCTGCGCGGTCAGTTCCTGCGAGTTACATTGGTCCCATGGGAGGTGTTGGTGCCTCCCACGGGCCATTCGGGGGTTATTTTAGGGTTTCACCCTCTAACGCCATGTTTTTAATCCTAGTCCTCATGTTTTCAAATTACTATTGTATTATCAAACCGGGAGTCCCATGACTAAGCGGTCAGTTGCTACGAGTTACATTGGTCCCGTGGAAAGTGTTGGTGCCTCCCACGAGGCCGTTTTATTTTTTTATCTATTTTTTTTAGACAAAATTACGTCGTACACTCTAATCGGGAGTCCCGTGACTACGCGGTCGGTTTCTATGATTTACATTAGTCCCGTGCGAGGTGTTCGTGACTCTTATCGGACCATTTTATATTTGTTTTAAGTTTTCACCCTTCGATGGCAGGTTTTTATGCTTAAGTGTAACTTTTTACAAATTTATGTCGTACACTCCAATCGGAATCTCCGCGACTACACGGTCGGTTCCTACGAGTTACATTGGTCCCGTGCGAGGTGTTCGTGACTCTTACGGGACCGTTTTAAGGCCGTTTTTATGTTTTCACCCTTTGATGGCTTATTTTTATGCTTAAGTCTAATTGTTTACAAATTTACGTCTTACACTCAAACCGGGAGCCCCGTGACTACGCGATCGGTTCCTATGAGTCACATTTGTCCCGTACGAGGGGTTCGTGACTCTTACGGGACCGTTTAAAGGTTGATTTATGTTTTCACCCTTCGAGAGCATGCTTTTACACTTAAGTCTATTTTTTATCAAATTTTCGTCGTACACTAAAATCGGGAGTCATGTGACTACGCGGTCAGTTCATATGAGTCACATTGGTCCCGTGCGAGGTGTTCGTGACTCTTACGGGACCGTTTAAAGGATGTTTTATGTTTTCACCCTTCGGGGGCATGTTTTTAAGCATAAGTCTAATTTTTATCAAATTTTTGTCGTACACTCAAACCGGGAGCTCCGTGACTACGCGGTCGATTCTTACGAGGCACATAGGTCCCGTGTGAGGTGTTCGTGACTTTTACGGGATCGTTTTATGTTTGTTTTACGTTTTCACCCTTGGATGGCATGTTTTTATTATTTAAGTCTAATTTTTTTCAAATTTACGTTGTAAACTCCAATCGGGGGCCTCGTGACTATGCGGTCGGTTCCTACGAGTTACATTGGTCCCGTGCGAGGTGTTCGTGACTCTTATTAGACCATTTTAAGGTTGTTTTTTGTTTTCACCCTTCGATGGCATGTTTTTATTCATAAGTTTATCGTTTTACAAATTTAAGCCGTACACTCAATCCGGGAGCCCCGTGAGTATGCGGTCAGTTCCTACGAGTCACATTGGTCCCGTGTGAGGGGTTCGTAACTCTTACGGGACCGTTATAAGGCTATTTTATGTTTTCACCCTTCGATGGCATGTTTTTATGCTCAAGTCTATTTTTTTTTTGCAAATTTACGCCTTACACTCTAATCGGGATCCCCGTGACTATGCGGTTGGTTCCTATGAGTTACATTAGTCACGTGCGAGGTGTTCATGACTCTTATCGGCCCTTTTAGTGGCTATTTTAGCTTTTCACCCTTCGATGGCATGTTTTTATGCTCAAGTCTATTTTTTGTAAATTTGCATCGTACACTCAACTCGAAAGCCCCGTTACTTTGCGGTCGGTTCCTACGAGTCACATTGGTCCCGTGCGAGGTGTTCGTGACTCTTACGGGACCGTTTTGTGCTTGTTGTATGTTTTCACCCTTCGATGGCATGTTTTTATGCTCAAGTCTAATTTTTTTTCAAATTTACGCCGTACACTCTAACCGGGAGCTCCGAGACTACGCTGTCGGTTCCTATGAGTTACATTAGTCCCGTGCGAGGTGTCCGTGTCTCTTATCAGACTGTTTTATGTTTGTTTTACATTTTCACCCTTCGATGGCACATTTTTATGATTAAGTCTAAATTTTTGCAAATTTACGGCGTACACTCCAACTGGGATCTCCGCGACTACGCGGTCGGTCCTACGAGTTATATTGGTTCCGTGCGAGGTGTTTGTGACTCTTACGGAACCATTTTAAGGTTGTTTTACATTTTCACCCTTCGATGGCATGTTTTTATGCTTAAGTCTATTTTTTTACAAATTTATGTCGTACACTCAAACCGGGAGCCCCGTGACTACGCGGTCGGTTCCTATAAGTCACATTGGTCCCGTGTGAGGGGTTCATGACTCTTATGGGACCGTTTAAAGGCTGTTTTACATTTTTGACCTTCGAGGGCATGTTTTTATGCTTAAGTCTAATTTTTATCAAATTTTCGTCATACACTCAAACTGGGAGCTCCGTGACTATGCGATCGATTCCTACGAGTCATATTGGTCACGTGCGAGGTGTTCATGACTCTTATGGGACCGTTTAAAGGTTGTTTTATGTTTTCACCATTTGAGGGCATATTTTTATGCTTAAGTATAATTTTCATCAAATTTCCATCGTACACTCTAAGCGGGAGCCCCGTGACTATGCGGTCGATTCCTACGAGTCTCATAGGTCCCGTGCGAGGTGTTCGTGACTCTTACGGGATCATTTTGTGCTTATTTTATGTTTTTACCCTTGGATGGCATATTTTTATGCTTTAAGTCTAATTTTTTTCAAATTTACGTTGTACACTTCCAACCGGGGGCCTCATGACTATGCAGTCGATTCCTACGAGTTACATTAGTCCCGTGCGAGGTGTTCGTGACTCTTATCGGACTGTTTTAAGGTTTTTTTATATTTTCACCCTTCGATGGCATGTTTTTATGCTTAAGTTTATTTTTTTGCAAATTTAAGCTGTACACTAAACCGGGAGCCTCGTGACTAGGCGGTCGGTTCCTACGAGTCACATTGGTCCCGTACGAGGTGTTCGTGACTCTTACGGGACTGTTTTAAGGCTGTTTTACGTTTTCACCCTTTCGATGGCATATTTTTATGGTTAAGTCTATTTTTTTACAAATTTACGTCGTACACTCAAACCGGGAGCCCCGTGACTATGCGGTCGGTTTCTACGAGTCACATTGGTCCCGTGCGAGGGGTTCGTGACTCTTACGGAACCGGTTTAAGGCTGTTTTACATTTTCACCCTTCGATAGAATGTTTTTATGCTCAATCCTAATTTTTTTGCAAATTTAGGTCGTACACTTTAACCGGGAGCCCCGTGACTACGTGGTCGGTTCCTATGAGTTACATTGGTCCCGTGCGAGGTGTTCATGACTCTTACCGGACTGTTTTGTGGCTATTTTAGATTTTCACTCTTCGATGGCATGTTTTTATGCTCAAGTCTAATTTTTTTCAAATTTGCGTTGTACACTCAATTCGAAAGCCCCGTTACTACGCGATCGGTTTCTACGAGTCACATTGGTCCCGTGCGAGGTGTTCGTGACTCTTACGGGACCGTTTTGTGCTTGTTGTACGTTTTCACCCTTCAATGGCATGTTTTTATGCTCAAGTCTATTTTTTTTCAAATTTACGTCGTACACTCTAACCGAGAGCCCCTTGACTACGTGATTGGTTTCTATGAGTTACATTAGTCCTGTGCGATGTGTTCGTGACTCTTATAGGACCATTTTATGTTTTCACCCTTCGATGGCATGTTTTTATGGTTAAGTCTAACTTTTTGCAAATTTACGTCGTACACTCCAACCGGGATCTCCGCGACTACGTGATCTGTGACTACGAGTTACATTGGTCCCGTGCAAGGTGTTCGTGATTCTTACGGGACCATTTTAAGGTTGTTTTACATTTTCACCCTTCGATGGCATGTTTTTATTCTTAAGTCTAATTTTTTACAAATTTACGTCGTACACTCAAACTAAGAGCCCCGTGACTACGCGATCGGTTCCTATGAGTGACATTGGTCCCGTGCGAGGGGTTCGTGACTCTTAGGGGACCGTTTAAAGGTAGTTTTACATTTTCGCCCTTCGAGGGCATGTTTTTATGCTTAAGTCTAATTTTTATCAAATTTTCATCGTACACTCAAATCGGGAGCCCCGTGACTACGCGATCGATTCCTACGAGTCACATTGGTCCCGTGCGAGGTGTTCGTGACTCTTACGGGACCGTTTAAAGGCTGTTTTACGTTTTCACCCTTCGAGGGCATGTTTTTATGCTTAATTCTAATTGTCATCAAATTTCCATCGTACACTCAAACCGGGAGCCCCATGACTACGCGATCGATTCCTACGAGTCTCGTAGGTCTTGTGCGAGGTGTTCATGACTCTTACGGGATCGTTTTGTATTTTTTTTACGTTTTCACCCTTTGATGGAATATTTTTATGCTTTAAGTCTAATTTTTTTCAAATTTACATTGTACACTCCAATCGGGGGCCTCGTCACTATGCGATCGGTTCCTACGAGTTACATTAGTCCCGTGCGAGGTGTTCGTGACTCTTATCGGACCGTTTTAAATATGTTTTACGTTTTCACCCTTCGATGGCATGCTTTTATGCTTAAGTTTATTTTTTTGCAAATTTACGCCGTACATTCAACCCGGGAGTCCCGTGACAACGCAGTCGGTTCCTACGAGTCACATTGGTCCCGTGCGAGGTGTTCGTGACTCTTACGGGACCGTTTTAAGGTTGTTTTACATTTTCAGCCTTCGATGGCATGTTTTTATGCTTAAATCTAATGTTTTACAAAATTATGTCGTACACTCAAACCGGGAGCCCTATGATTACGCAGTCAGTTCTTACGAGTCACATTGGTCCCGTACGAGGGGTTCGTGACTCTTACGGGACCATTTTAAGGTTATTTTTTGTTTTCACCCTTCGATGGAATGTTTTTATTCTCAAGTCTTATTTTTTTGCAAATTTATATCGTACACTCTAACCGGGAGCCCCGTGACTACGCCCGTCGATTCCTATGAGTTACATTAGTCCCGTGCGAGGTGTTCGTGACTCTTACCGGACCATTTTATGGCTATTTTACGTTTTCAACCTTCAATGGCATGTTTTTATGCTCAAGTCTAATTTTTTGTAAATTTTTGTCATATACTCAAACCGGGAGCCCGTGACTACGCGGTCGATTCCTACGAGTCACATTGGTCCCGCGCGACAATTGAATAAGATGAGCGGTCACAAATTGCAAACCTAAGAATAACTTTCGAACTACGGATAATTTTTATTCCTATTTTCACTTGTCTCTTATTCGTCTCGGACTAATCAAGAATATCTTTAAGCTAATAAATAAATAGTTACCAATTAGTTTAATGTGAACCATTGCAGAGAAATTGACACGCCATAAACCTGGAAAGTGGCAATCCATTGGATAATGCCTTCTTTTTCTAGTGTTCTCCCTAACTATTCTTTGTTCAAAAGTTATGTACTTATCCCCCCCCCCCCCACACTATAAGTGACAAGAAACAAATGCGCCAACAATACCCAAGCTATAGGGGCACAAAAGAATTAAAATTACGGGGTTTAGACATAAATAGGATCCAAACCCAAAATAATTGAAAAATTGAATCAATGCATATTTACCTTAAAATAAAGTTCATCATAGGTCTATCCATTACCTAGATATTTTGTTACACCCAACGCCAATCAGAACCTTCTCTATGCCAGCAGCGATGCAATTTCATATTATGTTTGATAGTAGTTCGACCGCAACATCAATGCATCCTATGACAGGGAAAAAATAATGAATTTTATGAAAATAGTTATGTTCAATTAAAAAAATGGTAGAACCAAAAAAATAATTTCAACACCAAAGGAAAAAAAACAGAGCTTGTTCAAAAGGGGCACACACACACCTAACTTCTTGATATAGCGCTAGAAAGTGTGAACTTGAAACAACATTAAAAAAATTGTAGTATCTTGGGAACTATTTTGAAGAAGAGACATTTATGTGATAAATTTGTTAAAGAAAGAGGAACTAAAATCATAATCAATTGAGAATATATCCAATCAAAATCTAAAATTCCAAAAATTAAGTATGCAAATAGCAATCAAATATAAGAGTGTGTCCATGTGTAAATGTACAAATGAGAAAATATACATGAAGACTATCAATTAGATTTTCCATATCGGGGTAATCCTTAGAAGGCATCTCAAAGATTGTTCAAGATGGCCAACCATGATCTTTAAAATACCTGATATCCCAAACTCCAATCTAAGAATACCTTTATAGCAGTCTTAAATTCACCTGCCATCAACTTCATTCCATCAGCCATTGAATCAACCAACACCTATTATCCCAAATTACATGTTTGGTCGTTTGAACAAAGTCAAAAGGCTCGTCCGAACGATGTACCAAATCTCATTGACACCAAACTTCTAACAATGTAATGGATTTAGAGATATATAATAATGTATAATAATGTAATGGATTTAGAGATATATTATAATTTAATACGACGGCTTATGTACTTCTTTTCTTGGATAGTTTTGAGATATATTTTGTCGAGGAACAAAAAATTCTCTGAACTTTAAACTATGCTCTTGGTCTTGAGCAATATTTATATGGATATGCAACTTGGTATATTTAATTAGTTTAGTACACAATGTAGCTGTATTTATATGGATATGCAACTGGTATGTAATGAAGAAGTGGTATTTAATTAGTTAGGTATGCAATACGTAAACAATGTAGTTATGATTATTACGCCGCCATTTGAAGGTTTCAAAATACATATTCAATCAAGTTGATCACAACAAATCTCAAACTAAAACAGAACTGTATAAAATCAACATAACTATGGCATACATGTAAAGTTAAAATATGAATGAACGAAATTAAGTTCTATTTGTTCCATGTCAGGTTGTAGCCTCATAATATCTTGACTTAAATGTAAAAAAATGCACATTAATCGCAAGATATGTGATATACTTTTTCATAGGCAAATCAAGAACACACCCAACAAATTTAATAACATGTACATTTATCGACACTAGTATAAATTCAACATAGTATCCAATAACCAAGCCAACAATATCTCAAGATAGTAATGTGCACACGTGTTTGCGACTCCTATGTCAAAAAAAATTCATTTAATTATATTTTGTCAAAAAAAAGCAAGATAAGCATATTTTGTCAAAAAAATACACACACATACAATCTAGGGTTTATTGACATAATCTACACATATACACACATACAATCTAGGGTTTACTTAAACCCTGACATTTTTTGAAATAAATCTATGCATACATATAACCAACAACAAGACGGTTGTAATTTTTTTTTTACTTATTATATAAACATTTAATTATAATTTGTCAAAAAAATATATTGTCTAGAGTTTTGAATAATATTTTATCAAAAAAAATACACACACATACAATCTAGGGTTTATTGACATAATCTATACATACACACCTACACACACATACATGCACACACATACACACACATAATGTCTAGAGTTTTGAATACTATTTTGTAAAAAAATACACACACATACAATCTAGGGTTTATTGTCATAATCTATACACACAGACACATATACACACAAATAGCTGCCACAAATCAAAACAAATCGAAATGCACACACACAAATACAAACACATATACATACACACACACACACACACACACACACACACACACACATACACTCGCATACACACATAGCTGCCACAAATCAAAACAAATCGAAATGCACACACATATACACACATACCTTTCGCGAATCTTATATGAAATCAACAAAACCCCCAAATAGCCGAAATCCCAAATCACCCCAAATCGTCCAAAGCTAAACCGCGAATGGCAGAAATTTGAGTAGCGTTGCTAGTAAATCGTCTTTTAATATGTTGACCTGGTCACGGTCTAGAGCCGTGACCCAAGCTCCGCGACCAATTAGATATCCCCTGACCACTGGTCATGGCTCTAGGCCGTGACCCACCATGCTCAACCAACAGCAGTCCACCATGAATGACCAATAACCCTTCGAATGAGGTATGGTCACGGTCCCAACCCATGACCCACTTCAAAATTTAGTTTTAGCCCCCAGCCGTGACCCCATTTGCATGACCAATTTTTTTTCGCGGCAGTGGTCATGACTCTAGGCCATGACCCACCATGCGTAACCAACAACAGTCCCATCATGTGCGACCAACAACCCTTCGAATGAGGTATGGTCATGGCCCCAAGTCGTGACCCACTTTAAAATTTGGTTTCGGCCCCCAGCCGTGACCCCATTTGCGTGACCAATTTTTTTTTCCGAAGGTGGTCATGGTCCAAGTTCGTGACCCATCCGTGACCAAGTTGGAGAGAATTTTGGCGCGGTTTTGGTGCCAACATGGTCACACCTTGGGTCACGACCAAAGTCTGTGACCCACAGTGGTCAGGGACTTGGGTCGTGATCACTACCAAAATATCCATGACTCAGTGTAAAAATGGAAATGGTCACACCAAAAATTGAGTTGGTTATGGCCCAAGTCCGTGATCAGCTCGTCGCGGACTTGGGCCGTGACCAACTGGGCGTGACCATTCGCAGTATTTGGTGTAGTGTCCGGATTGACCTCAATTCCCCTATTACATACTAGGTAACCTAAGAATTTTCCTAACTAGACACCAAATGAACACTTACATGCATTAAGCTTCATTCAATACTTCCTAAGGATCTCAAAGGTTGTTACTAAATCTAAGAGGTGATCGACCTTGTCCTTTCTTTTAACAAGCATGTTGTCGATGTATATTTCCATCGTTGCTCCTATCTGTACGCTAAACATCTTAATTAGCAATCTTTGGTAAGTTGCTCCTGCGTTCTTAAGGCCAAACGACATGACCTTGTAATAGTACAACCCGATTGAGGTTATAAATGAGGTCTTATCCTAGTCCGGCACGTATAGAGTGATCTGATGATAGCTTGAGTAAGAGTCTAGGAAGGTCATCCTCCCATGCATCGTTGTGGCATCAACCAATTGATATATCTTCGAGAGAGGGAAGCTATCCTTAGGGCATACCCGATTTAGGTCGATGAAATCAATGCAAACCCTCTAGCTTCCATTGCTTTTGGATACCATCACTGGGTTGGATAACCATACAGGGAACTGACCTTCCCTAATGGATCCTACATCCAGTGCCTTACCAACTTCTTTCTTCACTGACTTAGCCTTCTCGGGGGATGTTCGGTAAGCTTTTGAGTGATGGGATTAAAGGTGGGACCGATAAGCAGACAATGGCAGGACACACTAGGGTCAATCCCTGGTGATTATTAAGGATCCCAGATGAAAACATCTATATTGATTTTGAGAAATGCAACTAACTCCCTTTTCTCTTGATCGGTAATAGCAGCTCTAATTAGAAATATCCCAGAAGAAAATAGCATGTTATGAGGACTCAATGTCCACCACTAAAAGCTCAATTATCTTTGAGATGTTTCTTGCCCTAACCGACAAGATTATCTTCCCCATAGGCATCATGATCCTTCCTACAAACTCGGCCAGTAGAACAGTGGCTTCTTTGAGGTCGACGATGTTAAGCTTCAATTTATGGAATAGTTCTAAGTACATTACTTTGGATGAACTCCCCTGGTTCAAAAGTAGCTTATCAACATTCTAATTGGAAATTCTAAGTATGATCACCAACGCATCATGATGTGGGGTTCTTACCCCAAATAAGTCTTCTTCGGTGAACATGATGTGCTTGGTGTAATCAACGTCTTCTGGTCGTCGACTCTTTATAGAATAGGATTTTGCTTCCATTACGGCAGTCATCTTCTAAAGTTCCATTCGAATGACGTTGCCCTGGATCTGCTTGAGGTTTAACACTCCATGGATTATTGTAAAGTCATATCATGTATCATCGTTGAGGACGTTGTCTTACTTTTGGTCACCTTTGGCTATGACCTTCTCTGTTTTATTTTCAACATACTTGCTGAGGTGTCCTACCTGAACTAGCTCTTCTAAGTGCGACTTTATAGCTGTTCAATTATTTGATCGGTGACCTCCCTCCTTTGTAGAACGTGCATCTCAGCACGTTATTCCTTTTAGTTGGGTCGTCGTCTTACTTCTTGGTCCATTTGATAAAAGGCTGATCGTTGCTCTTGCTAAATTTTTTATAAATAGATTACTTGAAGGTTGTGTTAATATCTTGGAACACTTTGGAAGAGTCATTCTTGTTCCCACTCTTGGAGCCATTCTCGCCCTATTCTTGCTTCCCTTCTTGTGGGTATCATTCTTATCCGTTCCCTTGTTCACCTTCACGCCACTGTCTCCCCCACTAGGATGAACCATGTCTTCCACCTTGGCGTACTTCTCGATATGATCCATAAGATCATCGATGGTGATGGCTTTATTCTTTGTGAGGGATTAATGTAGCAAAGAGGTGATTGGCAAGCCGATTTTAAAGGATGCTACATGCACATGCTCTAAGGAAAATAATTCGAAAGCCATAATAAGAGTCCTTAGATATTTAAGATATACTCTTAACGAGGGATTTCACTACATAAGGTATCCATCTCTACTTCAAAGATACAGTGATGCTAATTGGATATCTGATTCAAAGGATTATTAATTTTAAGGACATATTTTCCATAGTCCCTATTTTACATTAAGTATGTCGTATCCCTTTACAACCATCAAAGCAATTCACGTTCGCACATTCAAGAAGACGGATCCTAATAGCACTCATCTTTAATATCTACGCGATATGAGATTTACTTTGGTATATATTTTGTTTTGAGTTACTTAGAATTTTTACTAAGTATTGGAATACATTTATAAATTTTTTTTTATCAAAATGAGACGTATTTCGAACTTAAAAAGTTTTTTAAAATACTTGTAGGCAGACTTTAAAAAGTAATTTTTTTATTCCTGTCATTTAAACGACATGCCAATGTCATTCAAACGACATGCTAATGTCGTTAGATACGTCCCTGATCAACTTTTAATCAAACGACAACACACTATTATGATTTTTGATAGGTCATTTCTTTGGACATTCAAATGACATCTTAATGTCGTTCAAACGACATAAGGAAGTTGTTCCAAGGACATGCGCCGCCTCAAATTTTTTTTTTAGCCTATAAATACCTGTTTTGTGAAGCTTTTCAATCAATACTTTTCATTTAAGCAATTTGCATAACTACTGTAATTAAGTCTTCACATTTTAGGGGAAAAAAACTTTTTGATTCATACAAACGCATCGAATATACTTTTATGAATCATTTTTTGAACCCAAACACTTCTGTAACGAAGTTTTTTCTTGTGGAATGATGTCTCGACTGGTGGACTTGGGGATAATCGAGGGTATTCACTGTTGAACGAAGAACTGTGATTCTTATGATTCTCAAGGGAGTCATTGTTGGTTTCAGGCTACAGTCTTTGTGGGTACTTGTTGGAATTCATTGTAGTGTTTCACTTGTAAGTTTGTAAATTACGATTTACAATTTATTAACTGAAATAAAGGTTTTGTCCTACGGGAATTTTTTAATAAATTGCATGTTTGCATGCTTGTTAATTTAATGCTTTCAATCACATAGATTCATGTTTAGGGTTTATTAAAATTGAAATCTGTTTTGTTTGAGATTGACATCTATTTAAATAAGTTAATCTATTGAAATATTGCAAAATCTGAAATTGGTATCACATCCATGAATTTACAAAGTAGTATTAAAGCAGGTTGCACTAAGTTATTGTGTTTGATCTTGTTTACCTTGGGTTTTTGTTTATTCATCTTTCTTGTGCTTATTTTTTTTATCTCTTGATGGATTCTCATTTGAAATTGAAGTTTTCTAAAAGAATTGAAATTCTTGAAAATAGTGTTAAAAATGTTTTGAAACTTTTACAAACTGTTCAAAATCAAAGAGATATCATTCGTTAGAAGTTTGATGCTTTATATGATGACTTTATATCTTTCAAACTGGCCAAAAAGGAGAGTGCTAATAGAGTCCTTGTTTTAGAAAAAAATTAGAGGGCTTGAAATATTCTAGGGTTTGTGTTTTTTCCAATGATGATAAACTTATTTTAATAAATGATTTTAAGGGACGTGAGAAGACTTTTAGAGATAAGTTTGCATTTATTGAGGGATAGTGAGATTAACTTCTAGGAATGATTGAAAATATGAAGGAGTTCTTAAAATTGGAATAGTCTAATTCTTTGTTGAGTCTAAAATTTTGAAGTGAAAAGATAATTAAAAAGACTCGAGTAGTTTGAGTAGTGATGGTAATAGCTCATAAGTTTCTAATGCTTCGAGTATTAAAGACAAAACTATTGTTTATTTTAAAGGGTCAACCAAAACCAAGTACGTCAGAAAAGGTCAACCCATAGGTAACATTCCTCCCATTTACACATGTTCACATTGTGGTAGGAATGGTTACCTTAGGCATATTTTTTGTGATCTTGAAAGAGGTCCTAAGAAGTTTAAGGATAATGTACCGTCGGTTCTCATAACCCCTTGAGTTAGGTATACACCGGTTTGAGTTAGGAAATATGTTTTGGAGACGCTAAATGTTAGTTTGGTTGATTCTCACATTCTTAGACATGATTTTTCTCTTGTCATACCATATGACTGATTGCTTGCATGATTTTGTTTGTCATACTCTAGTTGCACTCCATAATTTATGTTTGCTAGAGTTATGACGTGTGTACTTTTTATTGTATATTTTTCATTTATTGAGTTATATTTGAAAAATACAAAAATATTTTTGGTTTTATATATTTTTAAAAAATATAAAAATATATTTTTTTTTGAAAAATATTTTGAAAATTTCAAAAAGATTTTCGATTTTTGGATATTTTAGTTTAATATTTAGTGTGACATATTGGTGTATTTGAATCCAATTTTTTGTGCAATCTCCTTGTGCCTAGGACATTTTGCTATGACTTTAGAAAATTAGATTGATCTTAACCATGTTTATGGAGTTGTTTCGAAATTCACTTGCTTTATGGATTCAACTTTTTTATGCCTCCACACACACATGAACGAGCTTATTGAATTTTGACTTCATGATGTATATTTCATCTTGGTGAGATGTTCTCCTATCAATTTTTCCATCTACATATTTTTTTGTCAACGGAGGATTTGTGCATGTAAGAATCATTGCCCGTGAGGATTTATTTAATATTGAAAAAAATGATGAGTGTACATATGAAAGACCTGCAAGAATATAATGAACTCATCATGAAAGACACCGTTTGAAAAGATCCTAAGAAAAAAATTAAGGCAATAAAAAGAACAATTTTGTCAAAAAGGGTCCAATAGGAAATCTCTTAAAAAGAGAATTTAGAACCTCAATAAAAAAAATGCATTATTATTTATGAGGGAGTTTGGTTGAACATTAACGGGTTGCAAGTCGTGACCAGGTCTTGAAAAGCCGTTACATAGTTTTAGACATTATTGGTGTGACAATCATTTATGACTTTGAGATGTTGATTAAATTGAGTCGATTTCATTTGAATTCAACATTTTTACACCTAAGGACGATTTTGAGTTCATTCATTACGAGTATCCAAAATTCATCGTGCACATATGTCATAATTATTTTAGTTGATTTTCCTATTGAATTGGTTCACTTCCATTCATTCCGATTCCACGATTTGGTTATCTTAGTGTTAGTTCATGGTGTGTATTGTTTTTATAATTATTTTTCTTCTCCTGAAAAATATTTGAAAAAAAAAAATAGTTTGTGGAAGCCTTTTGAGTATATCCTTGCATGAGCTTAATTGATATATATTTGCTATGATTATCGTGACACTCCGTATTTATTGTGATTTTTTATTTTCTTTGTCCATTTCGGACAAATAAAAAGGTGGAGAATGAATTATAAATTATCGGGAAATGAGAGTTTGAATTTTGTGGGATATTTTCTTTGATTCAATTGATTTGATATTTGATTTATGTTTATCCAATTTCAAACTCGATACATCACCAAGGTATTTGCTTTGTCTATTATGTGTATGACTTTGATTATCATTTGGAAAGCAAACAAAAAGAAGAGCAAGAGGAAGCAATGAGATTTGAAGATTGAAAGTTAAAGATTTTTGAAGACTTGCATATTTAGTATCTTTCCAGTTTTTGGTTCATGGGAGGGTATTAGATTTATATAGGATATTTGTTGATAATTTGGATGTTTTATTTTATACCAGAATAGACATAGGGGGAGATTTAAAAGGACATAATTTTCATAGTCTCTAGTTTATATTAAGTATGTCGTATCCCATTACAACCGTCAATGCAACTCACGTTCATATGTTCAAGAAGACGGATCCGAATATCATGCATCTTCAACATCTACGCGACATGAGGTATACTTTGGTATATATTTTGTTTCGAGTTTAGAAGATTTTTTACATAGTATTAGTATACTTTTATACAATATTTTTTTAATCAAAATGAGGCATTTTTCGAACTTAAAAAGTTTTTTGAAATACTTGTAGGCAGACATTAAAAAATAAAATTTTCATTCTTACCATTTAAACGACATGCTAATGTCGATAGACACATCGTTCGAAGCCCTGATCGATTTTGGATCAAACGATAGCACATTGTTTTGATTTTTGATAAGTACTTTCTTGGGTCATTCAAAAGACATCTTAATGTCGTTCAAACAACATAAGGAAGTCATTCGAACAACATGCGCATCCTCAATTTTTTTACCCTATAAATACCTATTTCGTGAAGCTTTTCAATTAAGACTTTTCATTTGCGCAAACTTCAGAACTGCTACAATTATGTCTTCACCTTTTAGGGAGAAATCCCTTTTTGATTTACACAAACACATCCCATATACTTTTGTGAATCATCTTTGGAAACCAAACACTTATGTCATGAAGTTTATTCTTATGGAATGATGTCTCCATTGCTGGACTTGGGGATACTCTAGGGTATTCACTGCTGAAGGAGGAACTTCGATTCTTGTGATTCTCGAGGAAGTCATTGTTGCTTCAAAGATGTAGTTTTTGCTGGTTTTTGAGGGAATTGATCGTAGTGTTTCACTTGTAAGTCTATAAGTTGCGACTTACATTTTATTAAGTGAAATAAAGGTTTTGCCCTGCGGGGATTTTTTCGTGAAATTGTTTTTGCGTGCTTGTTGATTTAATTCTTTTAACCACATAGATGAAAGTTTATTGTTTATTAAAATTGAAATTTTATTTGTTTGACATTGACATCTAGTTAAATAAGTTAATCTATTAAAATATTGTGAAATGTCAAATTGGTATCACATCCCGCTTTTACATAAATCCACATGTGTTGTGCTATCTTTGAAATCCTCAAAATAGAGTTGTATTGCGAGATCTACTATGGAATATGAATTTATAGATTTAGATAAAGATGGAGAATAATCAAAGTGGCTTTGACACTCTATAGAGAATATTCCAATGAGCGCAAAAAATGTGCCTATAGTTTGCATACATTGTGATACCCAATGGGCAATTGGCATAGCACAGAGTAATATGTATAATGATAATTCTTGAAATATACATAGAAGACATAATACCATGATATAAATTCTCTCTACTGTAATTATTTCCATTGATTAAATTAAGTCTATTGACACTATAACGGATTCGTTAACTAAAGGTTTAAATAGAGATCACGTATATCATTTGTCGAGGGAAATGGGACTAAAGCCTACAAAACAAAGATTTATGTTAATGGAAACACTACCTAACTAACTAGAGATCCAAATATATAAGTTCAAAGGGACAACCGAATCTTAACTTACTCCTTAAAATGAGCACTGGTGAGTTTTAAACTTATACCTATTCCTATCATAAACAGTGTTACCTATAAAGTAAGTAAGGATAATCATTGTTTTTAATTATTATTATATCCTGCAATTCCAAGTGGGGAATAATAGGACACTCATAATAGGAAATCACAACATGAGTGTGAAGGATCCGCTTATATGAGAACTTCAAAAGGTCAAAATTCTCTAAAGCACTCCCGAAACTAGGATTTTCTTTGGGCCAAAATGAACATAACTGAAAGAATTAACATTTTTTAGAGAATTACTGTGTGAATTATATTGTCTTGATTTACACCAAAAACTAAGTAGTTTAAAACATCGTGTTCACTGATCAATTAGTAAATCCTGTAGTCTTTCACTAGGAATGATTCACGACCAAAATCTTTGGGTTTACATAGTCTTTGATGTCGACCCAACTAATTTCCATTCTTGTGGGGATTATTGGAATTTATGGAATTTAACTAGGGTTACAAAATCCTATTTTGGTCAATATTAGGGTTAATTTAATACGGTATCCAAACCCCTTTCGAGATAGTTCAAAGTTTTAATGTGTTCTCGATATGATCACTTGTGCAAAACTATAAACTAATGAATAAGAAATTAATGTTCAAAGTACCCACTTGGAACATGAATTTTTTTTGAAGTGTTTTGTGTAAAGCCAAAGTCCCACGTAGATAAATATATGAAAAATTGGTACGGTATATTATAACCCATTCACTTGGGATTTGTTCCCTTGGGATAAGTCTTTCAAGGATGGAGGACCTACATAGTCTTGGATTGATTTCTATGTTCACACATATGCATCGCCTCCCGTCCGACCAGACCACATCTGGTTCAATCTCACTTAGCTCAGCTCGGTAAGTTTACGGGCATGGGTTGTTGGTCGTGGGCTATAGCTTGGCATAAGTATTACCTTTTAGGCCAAAGTTAATTGATCATTTTTTTATTTTCTTAGTCCATTATTTTGGTGTGTATTTTATTTATTTCTAGACAAATTTTAATTTTATATTTACTATTTATTTTGTTTGCAACTATTGTGATAGTTCGGATAGTTTAACCGTTTTAACCATAATTTATATTCGTATAAATTGGTGATTTATATTTCATTTTTCCTATTGATTATTAAACATTTTTTTGTAAGTCAGTCCATATCATGTCTAAAATAAAGAGAGTTCTTCCATTGTTGGTTCGCATTTTACTTGTAATTTTGAGTGCTACTATTGCAAGTATAGATTGTTGTATCATGAAAGATGATTTCTGTCAAGTTCATGAAGCGCCATTGAGGGGAAAATCTTATTTTAAGTAAAGAGTATTGAAAAATTTCCTCAATTAGATTTATATTCATCTTTTTATTATATGTTCATATTTGTCTTGATTCTTACGCATATATATTTTTGTTTTTATATATTCTGTAATTATTGAAAAATCATTATCGATAACATTTTTATTATATGTATTATTTCATATTATATATATTTTATGTATCATAGTACTCCAGTGTTGTATTTCTAGAATTGGATGTGGTAAAGGAAGCCATAAAGGTATGTATATGATATTTTATAAGATTTTTTTTATAAGTAAATGATTAAATAAAACAAACCCGCCTAAGGGGGAGGAATCCCATATATAGTAATTATACGAAAGCATCAAGCAAGGACCGTATTCCATAACTGACTAGGCTAGCACCTGTATCTCTTCCAAAAACTCAAGAAAGAGAGACATCGATGAATCCTGTCTCTTCCTATACCAAGTAAGAAGGAGATTGAGAAAATGTTACCAAATACGAGAGGGGGAAAGCTCGACCCCCTCAAAGCATCTCTTATTCCTCTCCTTCCAGATGGTATAAAAAATACAATGAGGGACCATCCTCCAGACCGCCCCGTGCCACTCCAACCCCTAGGGCTCCTCCAAGTCGCTATCAACTCACACATCGTATAGGGCATAACCCAAAGAATCTGGCAAAAAGAGAAGAACAAATCCTACAGACCCCTAGTTACCTGATAGTGAAGAAGAAGATGATTGGACGTTTCCTCCTCGTTTTTACATAACCAACATTTGCTGACCAACTTCCTCCCTCTTCTCTGAAGACCCTCCACAGTCAAGATGGCCAGTCTGGCAGCGGTCCACACAAAGAAGCAAACCTTGGGGGGTCGGACTCTTCCAAATGGATTTCCAAGGAAAATAACCACCCCCACGACCCCTCAGCACATAATAGTATTTCTTAAAGGAAAAAACCCCATCCTGAGAGTTCATCCACCCTAACCCATCAACCCCTAAGGACGGGATAGGCACCAAATTCAATCACTCAAAGAACTCCTCTGCCTCCTCCATCTTCCAATCTCGGAACTCCCTCCTAAACTTCGGGTCCCACATCGAACGATCTCCAACCCATCGTCTGTGATTCTCAACTGACCCCTCTCTATCTCCCCCAATTCGAAACATCCCTGGGAAAAGATCCTCTAGAGATCCCCCCTCCCCCCAGACATCCTTCCAAAACCTGATGCGACTCCCATTCCTGAGTCGGTAGGAAGTGAGCCTAGAGAAAGTCCCCCACCCAAGAGTAATATTTCTCCACCACCCAACCCCATGTGCAGAGTGTCCAACCAAAGTAACCCACCCATACGAACCGACCCCATTCCTAGGTACTACCACTTTCCTCTACAACCTATCAATTTCCCTATTGAAGCGCCACAACCACTTACCCAGAAGATCTTTATTAAATTGGGAAAGACTCCACACCCCAGTCTCACCCTCTTGTAATGGTCTGAACACTTCATCCCAACTCACCAAATATTATTTAAACTGATCATCATGCCCTTTCCAAAGAAAATCCCTCATCATCTTGTCGAGCCGCTTCCTAATGGAACTAGGTAATGGGAGCACATATATAAAATGTTTAGGAAGACTCGATAAAATACTTTTGATCAACGTCAATCGACCCCCTTTGGAAAGATAATTATGCTTCCAACCTACTAACTTCCTTTGCACCCTCTCAAGAACCGGTTCCCACATTGAAGGATACTTAAACTTAGCCCCAAGAAGAAGGCCAAGATAAGTATAAGGGAGAAAGCCTACCCGACAACCAAGAACACTAGCCAACATACCCATGTTCCCCACCTCTTCAATAACAATCATCTCACCCTTCCCGACATTGATGCAAAGACCCGACACGACCTCAAAACACAGCAAGAGCAACCTCAACGTCCTCACCTCATCCATAGATGCCCCAGAGAAAACAATATTATCATTCACGAACAGAAGGTGAGAAACCTCAACTTAATGGGGCCCCAAGCTCAAGATAAAAAAACCTGAGACCAAAACGCCCTCTACAGTACGACTCATTATTTGAGAGAATGCCTCCATAACCAAGATTAATAGAAAAAGGGACAAAGAGTCACCTAGTCGAAGACCACGAGATCTCGAGAAAAAACCCTCAGGGACCCCATTCACTATAACAGAGAATTTGACTGAGGAGATACACCTCTTCATCCACCTACACCACCGCTCGCTAAGCCCCATCCTCCTCAGCAATATAAAAAGAAGGCCGAGTTCACATGATCGTAGGCCTTCTCAATACCAAGGTTATAGATAATATCAGGATTTCCACTTCTCAACCTGGATTTGATGCACTCATTAGCCACAAATGCTGCATCAAGGATCTGACGGCCATCCACAAATGCGCTCTGAGCATTCGAAATAAGAAGATCAATAACTTTTCTAAGTCTAACCTATAAGACCTTATAAATTAGATTATACACGCTACCGACCAGACTAATAGGTCTGAAATCTCTCACATCAACCCCCCCCCCTTTCTTAGGAACCAAAGTAATGAACGTGGTGTTCAAACTCCTCAGAAAATACCCACTATCATAGAACTCGATGAAAACTTGCATCACATCCACCCTGATAACCGACCAACAATGCTGAAAAAAGTCCATGGTGAACCCGTCGGGCCCAGGCGCCTTATCACCACACATTGATGTCAACACCTGTACTAAATCCTCCTCTGTGAATACCCTGTCCAACTTATCCACCTCATCCCCCTAAATGATCGCCACTGGAAGATTGTCCATCTTTGGGTGCCACGGCTCCTCCTCAGAATAAAGACGCACGTAGAGCTGACTAATCTCCCTACGAACCTCAGCCTCTTCTGTGAACTCAACATCCCCATCAACCACCTTCCCAATATTTTTAAAACGGCGATAGGAGTTCACTACTTTATGAAATAATTTTGAATTTCTATCCCCTTCCCTAAGACAAAGAGCCCTAGACTTTTGCCTCCAAGTAATTTCCTCCTGAATCAATCTCTTCCCCACCTCCCTTTGTTTCACTACCCTAGTCACCCTCTCTACCCCTGACAGACCGTCCAACCCTTCTTTCACGTCGAGGGACCGAATATATTCCATAATCTTCTCAATCATCCCCCCTACACATTGCCAAACACATCTCTGTTCCACCGAATAAGATCCCCCTTGAGACGAACCAACTTCATCGCCAGCCTGAAACTCGCATTCCCCCTAACTCATACCCTTGCCACCACTCCTAAACCATCCTAATAAAGTCCTCCTCCTTTAACCACTTATTCTCAAACCTAAACGGGGTCCTCCCCCACCCCCATCCACACTCCAGTAAAATAGGAGAGTAATCAGATGTGACACGAGGCAAGCAAGATTGAGTAACTTCTGAAAAATGCTACTCCCACCTATTAGAAAGTAAAAACCGATCCAGACGAGAAAGCTAGGGCTCGTCCCTAAGACTGGACCTGGTGAATGTCCCCCCCTCCAAAGGGAGATCAAATAGCTCCAACTCGTCTATGAAGTCCGAGAAATTCGGCATAAAAGAACTCGAGCCCCCCCACCGCTTCTCTCCGAGGGGAATCTAACGATGTCGAAGTCTCCCTTTGAGCACCATGGAACACCCCAGACATTCATAACCCCTGCCAATTCCTCCTAAAACTCCCAACGAACTGAGTCCTCCACTGGCCCATAAACCCCCCAAAATATCCAAGTGAACCCATCCTCCACATTCCTGAATAAGCAAGATAGAGACCAAGATCTTATAAGAACATCAATTTTTTCCACCACTCTATTATCCCAAAAAATGATAATCTCCCCCCCCCCCCCCCACGATGCCCCATCCGAATCCAAGAAACACCACTCAATCCTATGACCTCCCCAAATAGACTGTGCCATTTCCCTATCAATAGACCCCAACTTGGTCTCTTATAGACAGACAATATCCGACCTCCATCGCGAAATATCCCCACTAACCACTCCTCTTTTACTGAGGTCGTTCAAACCCCACACATTCCAAGATAAGAGTCGTACCTTCATTGGAAAGCGTTAGACACCCCAACCCTTCCCCCTTGATACCACCTCTACTCTCTCCCTCTCCCTCTGCCTCTCCTCAATGGTACGGAACACCATAGGTGCCTCCTTTTCATTCCCCCACAAAACTTATCCCTAGGAATTTACTAAACCCCTCTATCACACTAGAAACCCAATCCTCTGCCTCGTCCTCCCGAACCCTTTTGTAAAACATTCCATCGAACACCTCCGCTTCCCCCTCCAAACCCTCGAGTTACACCCAAAGTCTAGGGGATATATCAACCATATTAACGCCTCCTGACCGCACAACGCCTCCCCAGATGTGCCTAAACAATCCTGCGCAAACTCCTCCCACTTGAACTCCCCTTCACCATCTTCCACGACCGTGCCAAGAGGCCCTCCGCTAGTAATAATCGACCCAGACGAGATAAAAGAAGCATGCCCCTCCGACATGCCTGACGTCGGACCTGCACCCCAGATACGCCATTAGGGCCCTTGTCAACCACGCCGTTCACCTTAAATTTACCCAAACCCGACTCCCCTCTAAGCCAATATTTTTTCCTAAAAACACCATTTTTAACGCTTTATTAGAACCAAACTATAAGTGGAACACTATTTACTGAATTTATCAATAAAGGGCACTCTATGTTTGGGTTTATTAACTGGTGCCAAAGCTACAACCTCATCCCTTAAGGTGAACCCAGACTCGCAAATTGACGCCACTGTATTATGCCCTTCTATTTGGCCACAAGTCACAATCAAAACATCCTTCCCACATTAGCTGACATCAAAAGGCCCCTTCCATTAAGAGCATCATTACTGGTGGAAGATGACGAATGGCAAAGTTAGCAAATGGAAAAGTGAGTTACCTTTCATTCATCAGTGCTTTACACAGTGGGGAACAGTACAAAAATGTAAGGATGAGTTTCTACGAATTTATATTGTTCGTAGGAAGTAAATTTTTTTTCTTACGAACAACATTTGTTCGTAAGAAATTGTTACGGACAAATGTTGTTAATTAGAACCCAAATATATTAAGGAAATAAATATTTATATTTCTTACGAACTTCTAAAGTTCGTAGGAACTTCTTACGAACAAAAGAAATTTTTAGAAAGTTTCTATGAACTACACAAGTTCGAAGGAATGTTTTACTGATTCACAAATCATTTCGTAACTTTGCAAATCGTCTACCTTTCTCTCTGCTAAAATTGGCAACTACCACCCACTAATGTATTCCTTCAAATTTGTAACTTTGCCAATTTTCTTGGTTATACTTTTCACCATTGTGAATGCTCTAACACTAACTACTCAAAATGTACCACCTGCAGACCCAACACTCTCATCAGACGAAAGAAATAGACTACACTCATCAGTTTTTTCTCCCACCACAAGAGAGCCAACAACCTTAGTCATATCCGCCACCCTACCTGCCCCATTCCCTATACCTCGTACGCTAGTAAGACCTCGTTCCAAGCAACCTCCCACCTGCTCCTCTGTGCCGAAAACCTGACGACCGGAGACAGAGTCCAAAACATTAGCAGCGGACACACCCAAGTGTTCTCTCACACACTTAAAACCCCCTTCTACTGAGACAATGTTCCCAGTCGCTCCAAGCCCACCGGAGCTGGAAGCTTCATAACGTTGATTAATCTTGACTTTGGGCCGGTCAGTTGTTCCACCGGAAATGGACTCACCGACCACACACTTCTAACCCTCATATGTAGACCATTGCGCATCCTGTAAACCACCCCTATGTTGACCCTTAGCATCGCTGTGAACTAACCAAGTGGGTACTGGTGACAAGGCACCTAGCGGCTGCGCAACAAGCCAAGGAATATGAAACAGGGGTGGACCCACCATAGGCCGAGGTGGGGTGATCCCCCAGCTCAATTTTAAAAAAATAGCGGTATTTTGATAAAAATTCAAATTTAAAGGTTAGCTCTTCGTATTTACGAAAATGAGGGTGTAAGTGTGTAATTAATTTAAAAACAAAAACAAATGTGTGTTGCCAATTCTGCCAACAACACGCACGCTCTTTCTTCTCTCTTCAGTCTCAGTCGCTCTCTCTACTCTCATTCAAACCCTATTTTCATTCTTTTCAAACCAAAAAATCACACCCAAATCATCCAAAAACTCACACCCAAATCATCCAACAATATAAATTAGAGTAATACATTTACTTTTCAAAAGATATGCCTCATGGGAGTTTATCACTCAACACATCCGTCAATACAAGGATGGATGTAATTTCCTTAAGATCATACTCTCCAACAGTAGCTTTGACAAAGTGCCTTGAATTTGTAATTTTCTATAATCTAAATATGCAAGTCATTTGTTTTGCGCCCACCGTAATAGTACTTAATTTTTGTTATTAATAAATTCAATTGACATATTTCAATATTTTACCTATATTTGATTTAAATAGTTCGATTATTATAGTTATTCACAAAATACAAAATAAGTTTTTATTTTTGTCCTTTGCACGAGTTTATTGCCACAACCGATCATGTTCAGGATCTACTCTGAGACAACCTAAGTTTGGTTCAATCTTGATTTTTTTAGATATATAATTTTTATGGGGATGCGAGTAGAGCAATAAATATGTAGGTAAATCTCACTATGCAACTATTGTTGATGTTTGGGTTAGCTAATGAAGAAATATAAGGTCAGCTTGGACCATAGAGTAGACCATATGAGAGTATAGTTTCAAGGCTACCCTCGGTGTTTGACTTGACCATTTATCAGAATACGACCGACTAAAGCTAAAAGGGAAATGTTTTGTGTTCCAAACAACTCCCCCAAATCCTCCCATAAATAGCATTAAGTGTTATACCTTGTGGTATGAATCCCTTCAGGATACAACTCATTAATGTTATTTGGGGGAGATTTGAGGGATTTGTTTGGTATTCATGGCACCACTCAAGCTAAAATGACTAACCACATCGAGATCTGGTCAAATCCCAAGATCTTGGTGTATGTATCCTTAATATAAGTGGTACGTGAGTCCAACTCAACTACTTCGATCCACATGAGCTAAATAATTACGAATCAACAAGTATGATATGGTCCATTTGTAATAAGGGCTCGGGTTGTATAAGTATCCCACCCCCACATGAAGAGGGCATTCACAAAACACTTTGTACTCCCAAGATTCTCACTTGGCTAGATCACTCAATACCATGGTTTTCTATGATAATAAGTCACTCCCTCCCTCTTCTTTTATGGACTCAGGAAATAAGAATCTTCTTTTTTTTTGAACCACAAGCATGCAAGGGAACCAAAATTTCATATCAGTACACATGAACTAGAAAGTCAATAAATAAATAAAAATAATAAACTACAAGACATGTTCCATGAAACACGTTAAGGAGCTTGTATGAGTACATCTCATAAGCCCCCCTTTTTTGTCAAGCATTGATATCAAATATTCTTTCACTCGGGAATCATCTGCTCAGTGTCAGCATCCTCTTGCTCAATTGTAGGTTTTGATGGTACAGACCCAGGAGCTTGCTTCTTCTTGATTCCACTAACTATATCATCAATCCTTAGTAGCATGCAAGTTGCCTTAATAGCCGTCTTAAATGTTTGCGCCTTCACGTTATAAGAGTCCCATATCTTCAGCTCTTTCCCATCGGCAATCACACCAGCATTCCCATCGATTCTAACCCATGCATTTTCACCATTTGCAAGCTTTACATGCAGAGCAGTCATGGTCCTAATGACATTGACACCACAGTTCTGCAACAATGTCCAGGGAATAGCCTCAAATGCTACTGAAGCAGCTTCATAAGGCCACTTTTCAATGCCTTCTATAGATCAACTATTATGTTTTAGTGTCGCTGACACAGTTAACTCGGTAGCAGCACCACTAGGAACGAGTTGTGGATTCTTAATGATGTTCTTCGCCATGAACATAGCATCCTGCAAGTTCCGTTCCACTTGATTTAAAAGATCCTTACTACCACCACGCAAAAGAACAATGCACGATTTAGGATCACTACACTCGACAATATATGCAAAAAACTCATCTCCAATTTTCTTGACTTCAAAAAGTCCAGCCCCAGTTCCTACATCTGATTCTTGAAGTTCATCAGGTCTGTTTACGATGACGGCCCCACACGCCTTAGCAATTCTATTGTTGTTTGTTTTCCTTAATCTCCTGATTGCACTGACCCAACTTTACTGAAGTATTAGCACGCCATGTCACTAATACCTTTTTCTATTATAACCAAGTCAGGTTTGAACTTCAGTATTTTCATGCACAGACTCTCAATGTATTCTTCCTCCATTTTCAGTAAGACTAACCAGTCTTCTTCTCTCACCAATTCTGCATTTGTTTGATTCTCCCATTTCTTATACTCAAGAGGGCAATCAAGGAGAATAATGCGGGGATTGATAATTTTTCTAGGAACCTCCACATCTTTGTTAAACATAATACCATGGAGAACCTTGGAATTTTTCAACTAACCCTAGGTATTTTCTCGATCTTTATATATTTCTTAATATCTACTTCTCGCAGTCCCTGACCAAGATCAACACCAACTATTGTGGTTGCATCAAGCGCTAAACCTGAATTAAATCCCCAAATTAGCCTGTAAATTTTGTGCTTATACAACTCTTCACTAATACCAACATTGTGACATGATCATTCACATCAATGGGCATAGCGATCTTCTCAAGCACCGCAAGAGCATCCTCAAGAGCTTTATTGTAAGCTCGACAAATGGCTGTAGGATGATACATCTTGTCAACAAAAGCTTTCGCAACGTGAAGCATCTCACCAGTAAAAACTATGATTGAAGTCGTTCCATCACCCACTTCTTCATCTTATGTGGGGCTTAATTCAATCACGGACTTCCTCAAAATGGCAATCCCGTCATTAGTGACCACGATTCCTCTGCTAGCATCAAGGTGCATCTTCAACATAGATCGTGGTACCAAAGTAGTGCGAATTACATCAGCCACAACCTTTGAAGCTTGGATATTGGCATGGTGAACCTTACTTCCAAACTCGAGAGTTAGTGCATCCTTGAGAATGAGAAGTGGTGCGTGCATGATTGGAGATGTGATGTAAAACTCTAAACATAGGACTGACCCAAAGGTGATGACGATAGCTTCCTTCTAATTGAATAACTGGGAGGAAAAGAATCAATAGATCTCTCTGTGTTGAGTAGAGACTAAAAGAGGGAGTGTGAAGGATAGGAAATAAGGAATTGTTGATCCACATTTCATATTCTTACAATGCAATCATGTAAAATAGAGTGATTACAATGATGTAGAATTAAATCCCCTACAGCCAGTTTCTCATATATGTAACTATTCTTCCACTCATCTCTTTCTTTTAATATGTTTAACATTTGTTAAGATTGGTTATTAGGGAAAAAAAATCCCTGCTGGAAATATAGATATTTTTATGACGGGAAAAAAGGTCATAAAAAGTTATATATTTTGAAAATTGAAAAACTGTCGTAAAATTGTATGTCATAATGAAATTAGCGTTGACAAAACCGTCATAACAAACGAACGTATTATAACGACTTTTTCGACAAACTGTCATTAATGATAATATCTATAAACCTCTTTATATGATGAATGTTATTACTATAGTAATAAAGGGTACCTATTACGATGGTTATTTTATTCATTATAATGATTGTGTACTAAAAATCATCATAATTTTTTTTCTTTTCTTTTCGCCTTGATTTATGTTATACTCTTATAATATCCCAAACATGTTATGTATAAACTACAATCTGGCAATTCAAAGAACACATCACCATACTCAAAGTACTAAATTTCAAGTACCAATCTAACTTATAAATAAGTATAAAAAAACGTCATTAATATATGACATTAAGGAAAATAAGTAAAAATAATGATCTGCCAACTGACTTGTGGACAACTCACAAACAAAAAGATATATACTATAGACATAAAAACAAGAAAATTAAACTGCGACATTAGTTTCATTCATGTAGCATGGAAATGCATAAAAGTAACAATTACGGAGGATACACAATATGCATTAATGGGATCAATGTTTCTGCAGAAAGAAGAAACCAATAGTAGTTAACAAGTAAAATAGATTAACCATATAGAGAATATACATCAAACAATAATGATAATAATACCAAGCATCACAAATTAAACGATTGCATAATCTCAAAGTTAATTTTTACTACATCCTTTATTAAGGTAGGGGAGATATAAATGGAAAAGGTTTTACGAAAATTTTAGCAAAGTTTCGTCTGGTTTTTAATAATCCAAAATAACGTGACATGTTTAATCACTCAAAACAAATATAATCAACAACAATAGAAATCCCACCCCTAGTATTCACCATCACTAACATCAACAATATAAAAGCCTAGTCGATCATTCACTATCAATAATAACAATATAAATACCACCTTGCACATTTATTATCAATAACAACAATATAAAGATGTCTCTGGGCATTAAAAATAAACAAAAGTATAAAAGACATCATGGGCATCATAACAAAATATTTTCATAATCTTAAAGTTAGTTTTTACTTCATTAATTATTAAAGCGTGGGGGAGATAATGGAGAAGGTTATATGAAAATTTCGACAAAGTTTCCTCTTTTTTTAATAATCCAAAATTAAACATGACATTTTTAACAAATAATAAAAATATAAAGCCCATCCTGGACATTCACCATCAATAATAATATAAAGTCACCCCAGGGATTTAGCATCATCAATAACAACAATATAAATCTCACCTTAGTCATTCACTAAAAGAAATAATACCCATAAGATCATATTATTATAGTTTTTATAATATTAGTTACAATTTTTGTTATATTTTCATATATAGTCTTTTAATTCTCTACATTCAACATTCTTAATAGCATCATGGATTAATTAATTATATTGGAAAAAATTACCTAAAAAGATTTGACAAAATGGCCCACAACTATATCTCAATAAAAATATTCATGAATGAAATCAATAAACTCATGTTGATCTTCTATCTCATGATTTTCATATATTTCTTTTTTAGCTAACTCCTTTATTTAAACAAATCAAATAACATAAGTTGTATTCAATATTGTCCTTGTAAAAGTATTTTGCAATGAAACAACATATTATACAATAAATATTTATTTCCTTTAGTTTAATATATTGAGATGGTTTCTCAAATATATCTCTCATAAAATTCAATAAGTAAAACCCAAATTCGATATTTCCCGATTGTAGAGGGACCTATAGATGGATATGTTGAAGATAACAGTTATATCAAGATTTAAGACATAAGTCACTAATCTATATTCATTACCATTTGTGACACCCCTCCTAATAAAATACCGGGCGATCAATCGTGTACCAAATTATAACAAGAGTCTCATATAGTTCATTCTTAGCATCAGTGTCGAAAACTAAATTAATTACTAAAACCCTATTAGGCTGGCATCAAAATTTTAATTAACTAATCTTTTTAAAAAAACCATTGTATAAAAACATCCACACAGTTTATATATAAATGAAACTTAGATGAAATAAAATAACCGAACACCCGATTTAACAATAATACAACCCAATCAAATTCCGCATGAAAAGCGGTAAAAGAATAAATAACTGCAATTGGGTTCTTGGCCCGATTACTTATACAGTACCTCCTGTCTAGATTACAAGGATAAAAGCATCTATAGTAAACCTGCATGCATCCACAACTGCTGCAGCCGACGTCCGACTCGAAGGAACCATGATTCAGGCATCCCTGTGTCTGGACACCAATAAATATATATGTATATATAGCAAAAGAGAGGAAAAATAGATAAACGGGTCAGAGCCCGAGTTGTGAAAATATTTAACAAGTGCATAAATTCTTTATTTATGAAGAATATATTTTGACTCATATTTAAATTGGTATCTCACTCCCATGAGATACCCCTCCCCTATCTTCTAATAGTGCACACCTAACGTATCCCTCTAAACATCCTAGTCAAGATACTCTGCCTAACTAATCCGTCACCACCAACTCTAAAGGTCCTAAGTAAATCGAGTAATAAGGGCTAAACTTCTCCCCAGTCTCAACACTGTGCCATGTTCGTTCGTGGGGTGTCTCGCAAAGAAAAATCCAAACAACAAATCCCCCCAATACACTACTACTTGGCGGTGTCGATCATTGAGATCCATTAGACCCTCAGTACATAACATATATATATATATATACACACACACACTCATGTAATTATTAACGTTATCATACTCACTCTCATATACATATCACAATATACATCCGAATATGATCTCTCGGATCGAGATTTAATCTATATTCATTTTATCTCTTTACTCTAGCAGAGTTACATATATATATTCTTGATCTTATACACAAGTAATGTACTAAACACACAAGTACAATAACCTTCCCACGATCTATAACTCGAGGATGCAGTCTCATAGTGTCGATCCAACATCGAGTTTACTCACTATACCACGATACCAAGCCAGACTTACTCAATGGTCATGGTAAAACATACACAACGGTGGAGGCGGTCATGTTCCCTCTACAAGTGGAGTACACACATCACACTCGAATGCGAGACGAGATGACCTGGGGATTACTATCCCTTCTCCTCAAGCCAAGGGATTCACCCACATCGCGCAATCTTCCTGGATCGCACTAGAGAAAATATATAATCTGGTTGTTCCAACCCTACACCAAAGGAAAGCCAATGGAAATCAGCCTCTAAGATACACATATACCAATCACACACAGATATATATATATTCGTATCATATATTACATATACCGTATTCACATCGTATATATATATATATATAATTTCCAATCTCATAATAACATTTAAGTATTCTCCTACTTAAATACTAATTCCATAAGCATTTTCTTACACAAATATACCTCGCACCTTAATCACATTTAAGGATTTGCATATATCTAATCTCGAAAATACTAAGTCCTAGTAATCGCGTCCTAGGGTTTACTCGGATGTATTCATCTCACATGCATTTGAGTAACGTTAATACCTAGGCCCAATGGCAGAAGAACTCTCTCTTGTCCGTCCCGAACGTTTACTAAGTCCGTTCCCTAGATTATGCCCTATACAAATCCAAGGTTTTCTTTTTGATTAAAAGGTTTACTCGCCCTCAAAACCAACATTTAAGAGTCCCGATATCATAACTAGGATCCCCCATATAAAACCCTAAATTGTAATTTAACACCCCATGCTCTTAAGGGAAGAAAACTAAAAAAACTGGCCCAAGCGAATCGATTCGCCCTTATTGTGAATCTATTCGGTAGGCGAATCGATTCGGCCTCCAACCCGAATCGATTCGGAAAGGATTCTGCAAATAGATCCCCAAGGGCGAATCGATTCGGTCTAAATCCGAATCGATTCGGCCCAAGGCAGCCTTATAGATCCCTTTAGGCAAACTGATTCGGCCTAGACCCGAATCGATTCAGGTTGTTTGATGGTCACCGTTTGGGTGATTTTTCAATCTCCAAAATACCCAAATATCAACCCAAACTCCATTTTAATGGTTTCTAATCTCAACCAACAACCCTATTATCATCCTAACACTAATTTAACACTAATACTTCAATAAATTTGTGGTATGAAACCATTTATCTAAAAAATCCTAATTTGACATTTCTCCCATTTCAATTCAGTTTTACACTCCATTAACAAGGTTTTAACACAAGAAATCATTTAGAGTTTACAATACATTAATTTGTAAACTCTTAATCAAGTTTTCCCCAATTTTATTATAAGGGTTCTATCCCAAAATTTTATAATTTACCAATTATGATATGAGATATACACACTAAATTAAATAAAGCAAGTAAACACTTGCCTGGAGGACAAAATTCGACGACCTCGAGTCGAATCCAAAGGAGTTTGGTCGGAATCTCCATTTTCTCTCACTTTTCTCTCTTTCTTTCATCTCCTCTTTCTTTTATCTCTTCTTTCTTTCTTTTCTTCCTCTCTCTCTCTTGCCTTATATAGGAGATAACAAGGGTTTCTCCCTTTAAAGCCCAAAAATGACTCGTTTACTCAATTACGAGTCCTTTTTAATCCAAAAATTTTTGGAATCCAAACATTACTCCCGGATACTCTATTCTGACTATCTCGGCCATTCCGAGACCAACCGCTCACTCGAAATTTACCTCCGAGTCACTTAACTGTAAATCACTAATTTAACCCAACACAACTTAATGCGGTATTCCCATTAAAATATTATCCTTTTTCGCTTTACCCAACTGTGACATGTACTTGAAATAGTCTTACATTTTTACTTAATCCCAAAAGTTATATTTTACATACATCGAAAATCATTTAATGCTTGAAAACCTAAAAAATTACTATTCATGATAATTTTTTAAATTCCCAAATTACACTTATGAATTTCAATTATCCCCAAAAGTGCGGGGTGTTACATAGTCCCCCCCTTACAACGGAATTTAATCCATGAAATTCGGATATAACCTATGCCAGCAACCTAGGATTGCTAATCACACATCAATCATACACTCGTTCGGTGACTTCCTATCTCAAGGTTCATACTATAACACACTAGCTTAACTAAATCCCTATGTGCTACATCACTACCTCGTCATAAGGTTACTCTAAAAATGTCACATCGCACTCATTGTTTTTAGTACTACATATAGAGTGAACGAGCCTATAGCCATCGCTCTAACATCTAAATCTCACCGTAGAATCACGATTCTAAGCGTCCTCTCATCTAAATCAAGATATCTAATTTCCCTTAAAAAGGAAATTACTCTAATGCTTGACTATTCCCATCAGTCTCATCTCTTATCTTGGGCATGCTACCTCTTATTTCCCCCTACAATTCGGTTATCGTGTGCTTCTTATGACATTTCATCCAACACACTCCAGATCCATTTATGACTGCCTCACGGCATAATTTTCAACTTATATACGACACCCCTTATCTCAGGCAGTATATACAACCAACTTACCAGGGTGCACACACACCTTATAACTTGTCCTTCTCTGCACAACTATTGTAAACGTCCGACAGGTACACTTTCTCTAAATAATGGACCTTATTTCCTCGGCGTAATACTCACACATGGGTTTTCCTAACCCGCAATATTCAATTCTTCCTATACTTGGAAATCCAATTCTTCTCTAGGTTACCCAACCAATCTTCTTGTGGTTAACTCACAACTAACTCCTTACATCGGCGTTACTAATTCGGCTGAACTTACTTCCTAATAATCCTACGATCGATGCGTTTCTTACATATATAAACTAGTACTATTCTATCTATATATCCTTAGTTCCCTAGACCTTCTCAACTTCTGACATTATCTCGATTTCATGTGCGGGACATCTCGCAAAGAGAAATCCAGACAAGGAACCCTCTCGTTACACTATTCCCTCGCATCTTTGGTCATCGAGATATAACGGCCTAAGTCACACCAGCGGGACGTCCTAAATCCTACCTCGATAACCTACTAACGCTCTTCTACCACTGTATCCTTCCACCTTGGCAGAAAGGAAAATATGTAACACCCCGACTAATTAAATACCGGGTAGCTACTCCTTTATTAAATTAATACAAAATGCCAAGTTGGTTCAGTTCATAGCATCACTGTCGAAAAACGTTTTAACAATTACTAGACACCTAATATTTAAAAAGTGAGTTGTCATTTTTAACTAAATCCGATTAACATGCAATAATTAAATTATGAAATGCTAACATAACAACCACAATATAATGACAATGGAATAACCATAAAATAGTAATGAGTCTGGAGGGATACTCCTCACAACAATCCAAATACAGGAATAAACAAATACTAAGTCTGCATCACTAAATTAATTACAACCCAAAATCTGATACAACTGGATAAATAAAGTGTCTAAAAGAAATGGGGTGACATGCCCAACAGATGAGAAAAATCTGATAACATAGAGTCAAGATCGAAAGTGGAGGCGTCTACTGTCAAGGTCCTGTAACTTCCACAGCAGCTACAGTACGTCACCTGAATGGAACTCCTATGCTTGGTGTCCTTGTGGCTGGGAACCTATAAGGTTTTTACAAGAAAATATATTTGGAAGCAAATGGGTCAGAGCCTGAGCGTGAAAATAGTTTAAAATATAGCAAGTTTTTTAACGACATTAAACAATGAATGCAAAATACATGTTAGGACATGCTCTCACATGAAATACTCACCTCTCGACTATATGTGCACTCCTAACGTATCCGTAACCAAATCTAGTTATTTTTACTATCAAACTAGTCCTCTTCAACATTTGGTATTTACTAGACTAATCATGGTTTAATTCCCGATGTCTTTATATAAACTGGGAATTTTACTTTCATTTAATTCTCGGAATTAATCATAACAATTTCTAAGCGTTTTCCCATTTTTAATTCTACAGGATGTAGAATTACTTCACACTTGCACTTATATAGACAGTTCGCATCAATATTTTATTTCATCAATATTCTCATAATTATACAATACTAGCACCTCTAGACTAAGATGCGGTGCACACATACTTTGCTATCCAATCTCGGTACATCACGTACATAAGGATCACGTGTTCCAAATCTCTTAGGAACCGTTTTGACAAGTAACAAACACACATAGTGGAGGCGAACATAGTTCACATCACATGGGTCACGCACATACCTACGCTCCCATGATCAGCAGACTTATTAACTTCTCAATAAGTCCTTCTCTGGCCAATGTCCTCAAGGTACCAATCTAAATTCCCCCCGTAGACACACAAAGATTAGATGGTCCTGAATCGAACGCCGACCTCCTGTGATAGCAAGCATGGTAGGTATGTTATACACATATAACCACATATACTAAGCATTCACACTTCTTAGATATTTCAGTATATTAATAGAGGTATACTTCTTGTCCTTATCCCATCATTTACAATTACATGTTTATAAGTTCCCGTTTTAGATGCATTAGAGTTGTCAACTCTTCTCACGTCGTAATTAGGTACTCGTTTCCAAATCCACAATTGTCATCCGGTAAACTATAAGATTCTAAGTTCTACTCCTCAACGTACCCCAAATCCTCTCAATTATACCCACTAGTCAATAAGAGAAGGTTAATTCTTCGTTAATTAAGTCTCCGGAACATTTGAAATAAAATCAGGCCTAAAAGGCCATTCTATCAACTCGTTAGAAGTCTCTTTCGAACGAGGTCATTCGAGCGAGTGTCGTTCGAACGTAAGGCTTCGAACGAACTACCAACTCGTTAGAAGGGACACTATCATCTCGTTAGAAACTCGTTCAAATGAGTTCGTTCAAACGACTTGGGCAGGTCTTCTAACGAGATGGCAGAACACGCCCATAAATCTGCAAAATCCGATTTTCTTCCTTTTTCTCCTTTCTAAATCCATCCCATGATCATCCAAACTAAGTTTTAATGTGTTTAAGATACACTAAGTCCTCCTAGGTCACTCTTTAACATACATATGGGGTCAATACCTCCTAGATCAACATGTAATCATCATAATTCCCAAATCTTGTCCCAAACCCTATAAACATGAACACATAATTTAATGTCTACAACTATTTCTTAATAATCCATTTTTTTAAAATTATCAATAGATATATTTTGGATATGAAATTCGTCCATAACTATTCTACATGCGATTCTCATGTAAGATTACAACTTCTATCTCAAATTTCATGGGTTTTTATCAAACTTTCAATATAAGACATATATTCAATTCTAAGCATGGAGGAAACATTCACTTAAATTCATGTAATTAAATCGATTGCCTTAGATGTTCTAATTTGATGTTGAAGGATGAAGGTTGATTCTCCTCTTTCTCTCTACAGATTTCTCCCAAAGATGGTGATGGTGGCTAGGGGTTTCTTTTGGAACCTCTTAGGACTCTCCCTTTAACTCCCGTAGCCCACTACTTGATCAATGATGATAATGGACTTAGTGGGTTCATTAGTAATATATTATTTAACCCTAAAATTCGTGGGTTTTAATTCCCATATTTTTAAAATTACCAAATTACCCTTTTGGGTTGCCGGTATGGCCTAAAAATACCCCGGGACCCAAACTAAACCCCCGGCTAGCGTTTTCTGACTATTTCGACCCTTCCGGACATGTTGGCGCACTCAAAAATGACCATTCGGTTGATGAAAATATAATTCACTTTTTAATTTAAATAATTTCATTACTGACGCGACTGACATGTGCCTCCCAACAAAATTTCCAAATTGTCGTATTTCAGTCTCGTGACAACTTTAATATTTTCAATACCCATGTATTACCATACATACCCAGAAATATTAAATTTTAACATCATAATCAAATACTAACTCACATCTCGCTAGTATTTATACCCGGATTAATTCCCAATTAATTCTCATTTAATTTAATTAATCCCTTAAATAAAAATCAATAAAATTACGGGGTATTACATACTTCCCCCCTAATAACAGAATTTCGTCCCAAAATTCGGAACTAAAAAGTACCTGGTAAAAATAACTCTGGATAGCTCTCGGGCATCTCATCCTCGCGCTCCCATGTGGACTCCTTGGCATTATGATGCCGCCACTGAACACGTACTAACGGTACTATCTTCGAACTCAGTTTCCGCTCGCTTCGGTCCAAAATAGCAATCGAACCCTCATCATAGGAACTATCGGGATAAAGATCGATGTCCTCTAAAGCAATGTGAGTATGGGCCAACTCATCCCTCAGATATTTCCTTAGCGAGGAAATATGGAACACATCAAGAATCCTATGCAAGTGCTCCGGTAACCCAAGTCTGTATGCGACTGGCCCAATCCTCTCGATGATAGGAAATGGCCCCACGTATCTTGGTTCTAGTTTTCCCTTCTTCCCAAAACACATGATCCCCTTCATCGGAGATACTCTGAGTAACACTTGGTCCCCCACCTTGAATTTTCTGAAGAACCTCTTGGCATCAGCATAGCTCTTCTGCCGGTCCTGAGCTACCTGAATATGGCTCCGTATCATCTCTATCCTTATCGAAGTATCCTGAATCACTTCCGGCCCAAGGAGTTTGTTATCCCCCACCTCTAACCAACATGCTGGGGAATGACAAGGTCTACCGTACAACGCCTCAAATGGAGCCATGCTAATGGTGAATTGATAAGAGTTATTATAAGCAAACTCCACCAGTGGAAGGTACTGCTCCCAACCACCTCCAAAGTCTAGGATTCACATACGCAACATGTCCTCTAACATATGATTTTTTCGCTCTATTTTGCCCATCAGTCTGCGGGTGATAAGCCGTACTCAACCGCAACTCCGTACCCATAGCCTCTTGGAAACTCTCCTAAAATTGTGAAACAAATATCTTATCTCGGTTGGACACGATATTTAGAGGCACCTCGTGACGTCTCACTATCTCTGTAATGAAAATCTGGGCATACTGTCCCGTAGTGTAATCTGTCCTTACGGGTAGAAAATGATCAACTTTGGTCAACCTATCCACAACCACCCATATGGATTTGTGACCCCTCTGTGATGTAGGTAACCCTGTGATAAAGTCCATGAATATGCTCTCACATATCCACGTTAGAACCTCTAATGGCTGTAGAAGTCCTGTCGATTTCTGATGGTCCACCTTTACTAGCTGACAAGTGGCACATTTAGAAATGAACACGGCGATATCTCTCTTCATACCACTCCACCAGTACTGTCGTCTCATGTTTTGGTACATTTTATCCCCACTAGGGTGTACCGCGAACCGTGATCCGTGCGACTCTGTCATTACCTCGTGTCGCAAGTCTTCCCCTTCCAGAACGACTAGTCTCCCATTGAAGTGTAATACCCCGTCTGAGCTAATGGTATAGGACTCGGCTCCCTCTTCTAGTAATCGAACTATCTGCTCCTGACAGAATGAGTCATTTCCCTGGGCCTTTATCACTCTCATAACAATCTCTGGTGTAACCATCATCACAGACATGAACGATCGGGCTACTGCATCCTGGTGTCCCAACTCTTTCCAGTTAGCTTTCCACACCTCAGCCACCTCATCTACTAGCCTACAACTCAACGCGTCTGCTACAAGGTTAGCCTTTCCTGGTGATACTGGATATCAAACTGATAATCTTTCACAAACTCAATCCACCGACGTTGACCCATATTCAGCTCCTTCTGCGTGAAAAGGTATTTGAGAGACTTGTGGTCTGTGAACAACTGAAATTTCTCCCCCAGGAGATAGTGTCTCCAAATCTGAAGAGCGAATACGACTTCCTCTAACTCCAAGTCATGGGTGGGGTAATTCCTCTCGTGAGGCTTGAGCTTACGGGAAGCATAAGCTATGGCCTGACTCTCCTGTTGCAGCACACCTCCAAGTCCTTGTAAGGACGCATCGGTGTAAACTAAATACTCAACTCCCAGTCTGGGTAATGCTAACACAGGCGCTGAGGTCAACTTGTCCTTTAGCTCATCGAATGCCAACTGAGAGGCATTGCTCCAGATGAATGGCACACCCTTGTGAGTCAGATGTGTCAAAGGGCCTGCTATCTTTGAGAAACCCTGAATAAACCTCCTGTAGTATCCTGCTAGGACCAAGAAACTACAGATCTCAGTAGGTGTCGTGGGCGGTCCCCACTCCCTCACTGCGGATACCTTCCCCGGATCAACAGATATCCCCCGATCTGAAATGATATGCCCCAAAAACTGAACCTCCTTCAGCCAAAATCCACATTTCTCATATTTTGCATAACGCTCGTTCTGACGTAGCGTCTGCAAAACCTACCTCAAATGCTCGGCGTGATCCTCTTCTGTCTGGGAGTAAACCAGGATGTCATCAATAAAGACGATGACGACCTGGTCTAGGAACTCTCTGAACACCCTATTAATCAAGTCCATAAACACGGCTGGAGCATTGTTCAAGCCAAAAGGCATAACCCGAAACTCATAGGAACCATATCTCATCAAGAAAGCAGTCTTCGAGACATCCTGTTCCCTGATACGCAACTGATGTATCCCGATCGCAAGTCAGTCTTTGAGAAGAAGCAAGCTCCCATCAACTAGTCAAATAAGTCATCGATTTGGGGCAACGGATATTTATTCCGTATGGTGACTTTATTCAACTCCCGGTAATCTACACATAATCTCAACGATCCATCCCTCTTCTTTACGAACAACACAGGGGAACCCCACTGCGAAGTACTCCTTCGGATAAACCCCTGACCCAACAACTGCTATATCTGATCCCTTAACTCTCTCATCTCTGTTGGAGCCATATGGTAAGGTGCGCGGGCAATGGGCCAGTGCCCGACGTAAAATCAATAACAAAATCTATCTCTCTACTAGGAGGTAATCCAGGTATATCCTCGAATACATCAGTGAACTCTCTAACGACTGGAATCAAATCGAGTGGTATCACCACTTGCTTAGAGGTCTCCTCCTCTATATAGTAAAAATGAGGGGACGATCCTCCCTCAAGGCGAAGCATCGCCACTAGAAACATCTCCTGCCCGGGAATGGCAAAAATGATACTTCTATTAAAATAATCAATCATGGCTCGGTACGCAACTAACCAATCCATACCAACAATCGCATCGTACTCAGTCATCTCTAATACTAACATATCAGCGGGTAAATTAAATCTCCCGATCTCTATACCCACACCTCTACAAATAAGGGAAATCACAGAACCCCTACTCAATGGTGAATCTACACAAGTAATCGTGCTCTCCGGAGTGTCTAACAACCCCAAAGTGCATGCAAATCTCATGGCAATGAAATAGTGTGTGGCCCCGTATCAAATAAAATACGCCCCATAGTCCCCTGAATAGAGAACATACCCTCAATAGCAGGTGGATCATGTGGGATGGAGGCATGCTGGAGCTGATATACTCTCCCATACTGAAGTTGTCCCTGCTGTACTGGGACCGCTAGAATGGGTGGTAATGCTTCCATCTATGGTGGTGCTGGGAGGGTTGCGGGAAACATAGGCCTTTGTGGTTCGTGTCGAGCACCTTTTTGCTGCTGCTGTGGGGACCTGCCCCTATCAGGACAATCCTGACAATTGTGGCCAATCTTGCCACACACAAAGCACTTCCCTGGGAAGTTTCCCCCTCACTGTCCCTGTTGCCCTCAGCCCTGATGGCCATTACCATTCCTACCTTGACCATGATTGCCCTGCTGAAACTGTTGCTGTTGACCAATCTGGCCCTGATGGCCATTCTGACCGTGATGGCCATGTCTGAAACCTCCCTGACCATTCCTGAAACCCCCAGATCTGAATCTCTTAGGATCCCCCTGTTGGGAACCCTGATCACCCTGCCTATGCTAACCCTGAGCAGATTGTGCCCCGCTGGCACCATTTCCCCCTGTCCTGCCCTGTTGGCTGGACATGTGAAAGTGGTGATCCTGGTAGTGAAGCAGTGCTGTGTTAACCACATCAAAGTGAGTGGCCAACGAAAGATTTCCCAACAAGTTTTGTCGGATCCTCCAACTCAATCGGTCCATGAGCTTCTGAATCTTCTTCTCCTCAGTCAGAATCTCATCGGGAACAATGTTGAAGAGCTTAGTGAATTCAGCCTCATACTCGGCCACGGTCCTCCCCTCCTGCTTGAGGTTCATTAACTTCCTCCTCATTTCAGTGTGAACAGCTGATGGAAAATATTTACGGTCGAACCGCACCTAGAACTCCTGTATGGAAAGGTCATCTCTCTCCTCCGGGGTGGTAATGGATTCCCACCAGTGTAGCGCTGATCCTACTAGCTTAAAAGTAGCCAGTATCTGCTTCTGAACATCCGTGCACTCTTACATCCTTAAGTGCCTTTGAATGTCCTTCCTCCACTGACTAGACACAACAACGTCGGAGCTACCTACAAACTCCAGAGGGTGTGCTTTCTGAAAAGCATCATGAACGCGTTCCCAAGTAGACGGGAATGCATGAGCCTGAACTGGCACGGCTACCGGCGCCTGAGGTGGTGCTTGCTGCACAACTGCGAGGGCGGCATTTACTACTTGGGATACTATAGTAGCAACTTCTACGGCATTCATGGTGCCCTGAACTGGTGCAGGCTGTGGCTCGGGCTGAGCATCCCTAGGAACTCGCTGTGCACGTCGTGGAGGCATCTGAAATGAGAGTAAAGTCTTATAAGTTCGCAATTATTATCTCAAAATAGCTAAAGAGCGAAACATACATAAAAGAATACAACAATCCAAAAATATAGGGATCTACATCAAAGAAAGCTCAGCTGAAACATAACAAGCCGTACAGATCCTAAGGACACTAGAACCTGATGCTCTGATACCACCTGTGACACCCCGACTAATTAAATACCGGGTAGCTACTCCTTTATTAAATTAATACAAAATGCCAAGTTGGTTCAGTTCATAACATCACTGTCGAAAAATGTTTTAACAATTACTATCTACCTAATATTTAAAAAGTGAGTTGTCAATTTTAACTAAATCCGATTAACATGCAATAATTAAATTATGAAATGCTAACATAACAACCACAACATAATGACAATCGAATAACCATAAAATAGTAATGATTCTTGAGGGATACTCCTCACAACAATCCAAATACAGGAATAAACAAATACTAAGTCTGCATCACTAAATTAATTACAACCCAAAATCTGATACAACTGGATAAATAAAGTGTCTAAAAGAAATGGGGCGACATGCCCAACAGATGAGAAAAATCTGATAACATAGAGTCAAGATCGAACGTGGAGGCGTCTACTGTCAAGGTCCTATAACTTCCACAGCAGCTACAGTATGTCACCTTAATGGAACTCCTATGCTTAGTGTCCTTATGGCTGGGCACCTAAAAGGTTTTTATAAGAAAATATATTTGGAAGAAAACGGGTCAGATCCCGAGTGTGAAAATAGTTTAAAATATAGCAAGTGTTTTAATGACATTAAATAATGAATGCAAAATACATGTTAGGACGTGCTCTCACATGAAATACCCACCTCTCGACTATATGTGCACTCCTAACGTATCCGTAACCAAATCTAGTTATTTTACTATCAAACTAGTCCGCTTCAATATTTGGTATTTACTAGGCTAATCATGGTTTAATTCCCGATGCCTTTATATAAACTGGGAATTTTACCTTCATTTAATTCTCGGAATTAATCATAACAATTTCTAAGCGTTTTCCCATTTTTAATTCTACAGGATGTAGCATTACTTCACACTTGCACTTATATAGACAGTTCGCATCAATATTTCATTTCATCAATATTCTCATAATTATACAATACTGGCACCTCTAGACTAAGTTGTGGTGCACACATACTTTGCTATCCAATTTCGGTACGTCACGTACATAAGGATCACATGTTCCAAATCTCTCAGGAACCATTTTGACAAGTAACAAACACACATAGTGGAGGCGAACATAGTTCACATCACATGGGTCACGCACATACCTACGCTCCCATGATCAGCAGACTTATTAACTTCTCAATAAGTCCTTCTCTGGCCTATGTCCTCGAGGTACCAATCTAAATTCCCCCCGTAGGCACACAAAGATTAGATGGTCCTGAATCGAACGCCGACCTCCCGTGATAGCAAGCATGGTAGGTATGTTATACACATATAACCACATATACTAAGCATTCACACTTCTTAGATATTTCAGTATATTAATAGAGGTATACTTCTTGTTCTTATCCCATCATTTACTGTTATACTTTTATAACTTCCCTTTTTAGATGCATTAGAGTTGTCAACTCTTCTAACGTCGTAATTAGGTACTCGTTTCCAAATCCACAATTGTCATCTGGTCTACTATAAGATTTTAAGTTCTACTCATCAACGTACCCCAAATCCTCACAATTATACCCACTAGTCAATAAGGAAAGGTTAATTCTTCGTTAATTAAGTCTCCAAAATATTTGAAATAAAATCAGGCCTAAAAGGCCATTCTGTCAACTCGCTAGAAGTCTCTTTCGAACGAGGTCGTTCGAATGAGTGTCATTCGAATGAAAGGATTCGAACGAACTACCAACTCATTAGAAGGGATACTGTCATCTCGTTCTAACGAGGTCGTTCGAACGACCTGGGCAGGTCTTCTAACGATATGGTAGAACACTCATAGGAATCTGCAAAATCCAATTTTCTTCCTTTTTCTCCTTTCTAAATCCATCCTATGATCATCCAAACTAATTTTTAATGTGTTTAAGCTACACTAAGTTCTCCTAGGCCACTCTTTAACATACATATGGGGCCAATACCTCCTAGATCAACATGTAATCATCATAATTCCCAAATCTTGTCCCAAACCGTATAAACATGAAGACAAAATTTAATGTCTACAACTATTTCTTAACAATCAATTTTTTTAAATCATCAATAGATATATTTTGGATATGAAATTCGTCCATAACTATTCTACATGCGATTCTCATGTAAGATTACAACTTCTATCTCAAATTTCACGGGTTTTCATCAAACTTTCAATATAAGACATATATTCAATTCTAAGCATAGAGGAAACATTCACTTGAATTGATGTAATTAAACCACTTGCCTTAGATGTTCTGATTTGATGTTTAAAGATGAAGGTTGATTTTCCTCTTTCTCTCTACAGATTTCTCGCAAAGATGGTGATGGTGGCTAGGGGTTTCTTTTGGAACCTCTTAGGACTCTCCCTTTAACTCCCGTAGCCCACTACTTGATAAATGCTGATAATGGACTTAATGGGTTCATTAGTAATATATTATTTATGATACACCCCGACCCAGTTACTTATAATTAAATCCGAAGAATGTAATTGTGGTGGAGGTGGGGAGTGTATTTTTAAAACACAAACAAATGTATGTTCAACTACAATTAAGCTTCCTCTATAAAAAAAACTATAAACATTTAGTATAAAAAAACAAAGAAAAAATTATCATAATAATGTGTAGTTTTACATGTAGGCAAAAACTTAAATCCAAAACACACCCAAAAATACACCAAAACACAACTTGATTTCAAAGTTAAAAAAAATGGCCCAAGTAAAATCCAAAAAAATTAACTTCAACATATAAAACGTTTCATCCTACAGACCCTAAATTAAAATCCCAAGAGAGAGATGTGTGTACCCCCTTTCAAGTTGTGAGCTTCGATTCTTCTGACCTCATATTTCTACTCAATTCGACTTGAGAAACCCAATTAGTACATGCAAAAAAAATTAAACACAAATGGAAATACCCAAAATCATAAACATCAAATTATATCTACATAAGAATCATACAAAATTTTCAAAGCTAGGTGCTAAAATGTGGTGAGTTGATGAGAGGGTTTGTGAGGTAAACAAATATTAATCAAAATCCCCAACTTTCTCTCTCTCGGTTATGAAAACCTGGGTCATCTTCTTCTTCCCCTATTTTCTTATTTTTGTTCAAGGATCTTCATCTTCACATCCAGGTCTGATAGTGAGGGGAAGCATTGGATGAGGGTGTGCGTGTGTAAGAGTGTCAGGAGACAGTCGAGAGACTGTATGAGGGCGAGGGACCGAGGGTTGCTTGTCCTAAAATGCCCCCAGTTTTGAATTAAAGTGTAAGTTTGAGAATGAGAAAAAAATAGGGAAACCAAATAGTTGAGGGGGGCATTTGTAAAAAAAACAGAGATGTGATCTCAACCATTAAAATATGTAAGGAGGTGGTGTCCATTTGCACTGTCAAAATAGGTATATTTTAAAAAATCGCCGTATCATATATATATAAGTCATTACTCATGTGCTTGTAAAGTGTTTTAAATCTCTATCTGGCACCCTATATAAAGAATCTAAATATAATAGATTCCTTGAAGAGAAATCAATAATGACTAAAGACCAACGGGACCTAGAATGAAATGAGTTATTGACGTCAATTATGCAAACATTTTACGTTTTAATTATAACAACTTAAGACAATAAATACACTTACCCTATGTTAACTGGAATGAAATATGTTTGGTTCTTTTTGTCATCTTTTATTGCATTCTGAATAAAAATATGAATTTTTTAACATAATCTTTTTTAGCATCACCGAGATTAACAAATAGAATAAAATCCCGATTACTTTGAAACTTCTCATACAAGAATCTACAAAAAAAGACATTAGAAAGGAATGTATACATAAAATTAAAACAAAAATAAATTATTCTTGCACCTCATATATCCTATTATAGAACTAGCATCAAGCTCCTCCATCTTACAAAAATGAACTAAATCATGTTTAGGAATGTATGTTGATTCAAGTTCGTCTCAAAACATCTTAATTGGAATTTTCATGATATAAATTGTTATAATTGAATCTAGCATGCTTCCAATGCCAAAAGCGCCCCTTTCTCATCACCAGTTTCTCAATCTTCTTCCTTGTAAAAAAAATAAAACTACTCACAACTTTCCATATATGTCTAGTGTAACAAATTATTCAGGCCTCGCAACTTGTGACTTGTGTGCATCCATAACTGTAACTAACTCAGAACTATTAGGTACGTGAAGGGGTGTCTACAATGTAACAGTATCTTTAGACACTCGAACATGGGTTTTTCCCAAATGTTTATGGTCCACTTTGTTATCTAGTCCCACCTCTGAAAAAACACAAAACTTAGCGACAATAGTGATACATGAATTTAATGCCAATTTACCGAATTTGCCCATGCAATTATGAGGTCTGGGTATGACATCCCGCCTATTCTAATATCGGCTAACCAATCCTCTACTAAAATAAAGAAGGAATCTCAATATTGTTCATTTTCAGCATCGTTATCGTTATCGCAATCACAATATAATATAAATAATATGAATATACCGTATTAGTTAAAAGTGAATGAATAAGTCACCATGCATAAATAAATAATAAGAATGAAACGAAAAAAATTGGTCACCAAATAAGATAACCATAGTATAAAACTGAATAATAAAACTGAGTACAAAAAAATAAGTCTCTGACAGTAATATAAAAGCCTATCCATCTATGGGAAACACATCCAAAACTGAAAGTGAAATGACTGATCCTATATCAAGATGAAATCAATTGAGGGGTCTAAACCAGGTTATAGCGTTCACAGCTACTGCACAATAAGAATGAATCTATCCATGTGGTTTTAGTTGCTACTTGTTTACCCTTTGGGTATAAAAAGAAACACAAGGAAAAAAAACAAAATCTTCAGGGCCAAAGCCCAAAAAGTATAACATATTTTGCAAGTAGGTAATTGTTTTAAATTGAAAAAATAGTAATGTATTACTTTCATAATTAACCGGTCGCACTAACTTGAGATAAAATTCACCTCTCAATTATCGTGTGCACCTAACATGTTCATTTTTTTATCCGAATTGAACTACTCGGCCTAACAAGGATGTATAATTCCTATCTAAGCTCAATTCTTCTAATACCCTATATTAGTGTAGTATAAATACATTTTCTAGGTATACTTTCATAAACAATATTGAAGTTACACACTTGCTATAAATAAATAATCAATAATGAGCATAACCTAGCTATGCTCGTGCTATAAATAGATACATACATTGTATCATATATATATACTAGGGTATGCCTGTGCCTGAAGGCACGACAAAAGTTTTTTAATGTACGTGATCGCGAAGCAACGTAAATTTTCTGAAGTACGTAATCGCGAAACGACATAAATTTTCAAAGTGCATAAGTACAAAACAATTCCAAATTGTCACTCGTGCTTAAATTATCAATTGGATAGTGTTTACTTTGTTCAAGTTTGCTCAAGTTCCATTCGTAATAAAAGTTTGCTCAAAATCCATTGATAATACAAATATTTTATAAAAATTGGACATAGTTCCTTTATTTATATGACTGTCCACCCTGTTTAGACAATATAAAATACCATAAAAATAATAATAAAAGTCCATCTTGAACCTAGAAGAAAATTCAAAATAGACACAGTGTTATACCGTATCATAATAGACAATTAAATTTTTTGATGAAAATTCTATTTTCACCCGGTGATTATGCCGTTTGTATCTCCCACATCATCCATCATCACAATAGACAATTCAAATTTTTGAAGAAAATTCTATTTACAACAAAAGCATATTACACCATGCCGTATGTATGTCCCACGTCATGCTTGTCCAATTCATTGTCACAAAATGCATATATCAAAAATATATCTTCATTGAATGAATTTGAAGTCTCTATGCTTCTGATCGACACGACTAACCTGCGTAGATGATAATTGGACCATTAATAGGACTTAAATAAGAAACGAAGAAACTAAAATAAACTTGGGCATAAGTGATGACTATACCTCGGGCATAACTAATGACTATACTTGGGCATTTCTTCATCTGAGAAAAATAGAAATACATGCGTAGAAAGAAATGCAAAGCAAGAAATGTGGATCCTGGATTTTTACTATAATAAATCCAAATGTTAGGATAAAAACAAAATAAATGTTTATATACAACATCCACATTTTGATCACCTGAAATATAACCCTGTAATTTGCTTTGTTCATCAATGAGAAAAGCAATGATAAAAAAATTGGTAATATGAGAAGTGTGTTCTAGTTTTAAGTGGTCATTTTTTTTCATTTTTTTATTCACAAAAGAAACACACAATCCCTCCATTAATTCAAGTTACTCTTAATAATTTTACACCTGTGATGACATAATTGGGACATCTTCAAACCAATATGCTGGGTTTTCAAATAAAAAATAATGTATACGCCACAAACAAAGTTCTCTACATCAACTATCACTATCAAGAATTATCTTAAGTCCCAACACACTAACGCGACTAAGAATGTGTCTCAGAAATGCGTTCTCTCTAGGCTCAAGTGCAAGCCTGTCGCTCAAGTAATAATCCCAGTAAGTCGGGTATCGATCCTCAGGGAACTAAGACCACGAAGTTCTGACGACGGGAAAAGACGAAGGAATCCATACTTTGACTGTAAAAAGAAAGGGAAAATGATTTGGTTTTGGGAATTGACTAAAACTAAGTGCAATTATGAAATTATGAAAATGTGCAATTATATTAAATTACCTAGAATGGTAATGAAAACTTGTTTGAACTTTAAACTATGTATGAGAAAAACAGGACGGGAATAGAATCCCCCAACCCTAGTGTATTGCAGTTATAATACTAATCATAAATTTAACTGATTAATTTGACCCAGAATTTAGTACTCCTAAGCATTACGTATACGAGGTTCAAGCCCACGTCACACTTAATTTGAGGACGAGTAAATCGGTACCGCAGTAGTGACACTCGAATTGCATTCAAAATCATCCTGATTACCCAGAGGCAAACGAGATATAAAGATCTACAATTGTTGTGTACCTACGCAATACGGTCATAATCAATCACTAAATTCAGAGGATTAATATTAAACACACGCAATTAACACATCAAGTTGGGTTCATGCATCCTGACCTTTTAAACCTAGTCGGACAAATTAAACTGAAGGATGCATGGGATAGTAACGTTGCATGCGAAAGAAATCATGATGAAACTAGATTGAAATATGTACTAAGTGTTATGAACGCATAAATTGATTCAAATCACCCAAGAAAAATTACCACGCAAGAACAATAATCATAAGAATGAAACTTGGATTACAACTTGAAAATAAACCCGGAATTGTATCAATCCTCCAGCAATTAATTCAACTTATGTTCCTAGATGTTCTTCTCCTTTTCTCTCTACCAAAACTAAAAAAAACCTATTCTGAACTGATGTTCCTAGATCACTAAGTATGTCCAAAACTGTTTTAGAAGGAGTTTTAACTTCACGGGATTCTTTGGACCAATCAGAAATAAGGAAAAAATTCACGCTTCAGGACCCCCGAATCGGTGCGCATATTCCCCGAACCGATTAGCCCCCCAAACCAGTTCGCGATTGGGTTTGAGAATTTTTGCTGGCTTGGGTGCTTTTTCTTTCATTCTAACACTTAAATTTTTTTTCTTGTTTTCTTCCTTGGATTTTTCTTCAACTTCAATTGCTCATAACTCATCAACCGTAGCTCGGATTTGGGTGCTGTTTCTTTCAGTGTTCTCATTGTGCCAAGATTTTCAAATTTCCAGTTGACTCCTCCTCCGGGATCTTGCAACAGAATTACCAAAATGCCCTTGATCTTTACTTGCTTAAGTACATCCAAAACATCATCCCGAGAAGTGCCTTTGGAGTGCGGGACCAACCGTTGAGGGTATGGGGAAGCGATGGGGGGTTTCACTACTACCTCGAGCTCACTAGTGATTTCTTTACCACTCTCATTCAAGGGGACATCTTCGGCCTCTTTCGTGTCGGGCGAAATCTCCTTGTATTTAGTTGCATCGTGTGGGGGAGGTGGCAAGTCAACTACTCTCCCACTATGTAGAGTGGTAATTGCGCTACATTGCTCCGGATGGTCATGGGATGTGGAGCTAACACTAGTTTGACCTTGGGGAGGTCTTTGGCCCTGGGCAGGAAACTTTCCCTTCTCTTGGACACTCAACGAGGATTGTATCTTGGACAGACTTGCATTTATGTCGCCAATCAGACGATCATATTTAGCATTGGTTGCAGTCTGGCTTGCAATAAATTGATTCATGGTATCCTCAAGAGTTCTCCGCGATGGAGGGATATACGCTCCTTGAGGTGGTAATGAAAACTGGTTTGAACTTTAAACTATGTATGAGAAAAACAGGATTGGAATACAATCCCCGAACCCTAGTATAATGCAGTTATAATATTAATCGTAAATTTAACTGATTAATTTGACCCAGAATTTAGTACTCCCAAGCATTACGTAAACGAGGTTCAACCCTGCATCATACTTAATCTGAGGAAGAGTAAATCGGTACCACGGTAGTGACATTCAAATTGCATTCTAAATCATCCCGGTTACCCAGAGGCAAACTGGATATAAAGATCTACAATTGTTGTGTACCTACACACTACAGTCGTAATCAATCACTAAATTCAGAGGATTAATATTAAACACACGCAATTAACACATCAAGTTGGGTTCATGCATCCCGACCTTTTAAACCTAGCCGGACATATTAAACTGAAGGATGCATGGGATAGTAACGTTGCATGCGAAAGAACTCATGATGAAACTAGATTGAAATATGTACTAAGTGTTATGAACGCAGAAATTGATTCAAATCACGAAAGAAAAATTACCATGAATGAACAATAATCATAAGAATGAAACTTGGATTACAACTTGAAAACAAACCCGGAATTGTATCAATCTTGCAGCAATTAATTCAACTTATGTTCCTAGATGTTCTTCTCCTTTTCTCCCTACCAAAACTAAAAAAAAAACTATTCAGAACTGTTGTTCCTAGGTCACTAAGTACGTCCAAAACTGTTTTAGAAGGAGTTTTAACTTCATGGGATTCTTTGGGCCAATGAGAAATAAGGAAAAAATTCTCGCTTCAGGACCCCCGAATCGGTTCGTCCCCCAAACCAGTTCGCGATTGGGTTCGAGAATTTTTTCATTCTAACACTTGGAATTTTTTTCTTTGTTTTCTTCCTTTCTTCCTTGGATTTCTCTTCAACTTGAATTGGTCATAACTCATCAACTGTAGCTCGGATTTGGGTGTCGTTTCTTTCAGTGTTCTCATTGTTCCAAGCTTTTCAACTTTCCAGTTGACTCCTCCTCCGGGATCTAACTGTAGAATTACCAAAATTCCCTTGAACTTGCCTTCCTAGTCCTTCTTTCATCGTTTCACTTTCTCTTTTCACAACTTTCATAATTAACCTGTAAAACAACTAGGAGAAACACGAAATACGAAATACCTGCCAACGAAGGTTAGTAGCATACAATGTGTGTTAAATCCATATCTGTTTCATCACTCGGGTTCACAAATGTGCCGAAATTAGGGGAATAAAAATACAATATTTATGCCCAATCACACACCAATATCAAACAATCTTATAATGTGTAATAGATTGAAACACCAAATTGGGAGGTTATAAACAAAGATTTATTGTCTATTCCTTTGGTATGCAAATCCTAGTACAAATGTAGTCAAGCGTAGACATGAATGTGCTACAAAGTGAGTATAGTATTTTATTTATTAATTTATTACTCGCATTAACTTACATAGATCATAGATATTACATTTTAGCTCATATAACATTCCTACAAGTTATAATATCTATACATTTCACGCCATGTATATATGTAAATTCCCGTATATAACTTTTGCACTATATATATACGTATCATATCTCAACATTCACACATATGTCGGATATTTAATGCTATCACCGAACGCATAGGAGGCGACCATAGTTCCCCTCGAAAGTATCCGCTCCATACCATAACGGTCCCACCCCTAAACATGCAAGTCTACGGTCCGACTTTATTCCAATTAATTATACGCCACTTAATTTATCATTATTATGGTGTCACTCTACCAATCATTCTCAGACTCTCTCTCTTGGACCGAAATTATAATTTCTCAATTCATCATTCAATTAAGCCTACCCACTTAATTAAAAAGGTTTTAAATCACTCAATCATAAACCTTAATCTCCCCAATTTAATTAATCCTCTAATTAATCCAAGAGTAATTAGTCACACCTATCAATCTAGGTAATCTCCAATGAAATAACAACTAAAAATATTTCTTAAAATTTGCTCCATGAATCTGCCCAGATTTTTAAAATGTCATTTTTGGGCATTTTGGAGGCGTTTTGGAGAAAATGTAATAGAGAACAAAAGTTAGAAAATGCGATTTTCTACAGGGCACAATAGCCATAATCGCCATTAGAGAAGTAAATACCTCAATTCTGTACATATTTCTTCCTCAAAACTTTTCAAGATTTATTCTAAATCCATTCCTTTGTTATCACAAATCTAGGCCTAACAATTTCATCAAATTTTCAAATCCTCAATCATCAAATGCATTATTTATCAAATCATCTACAAATTTATAATCCTTATAAAGAGAAAACCCCAATTTATGAAAGAACTAACCATAGAATTTTAATTAGATTCCACCTCTTATGATATGAATAGCAAGTTATAATTTAATACTCAAAATTTAAACCACTTGCTTAACCAAGATGACCAAGGGCTTTGAAAGATGAAGTTGAATTGCAATTGCCTCTTCAAGATCCTCAAATTCAATTTTCCTTTGGCTCTTCCTTTCTTCTCTCCCTTTAGTCTTCTATTATCACTTAATGATGCCTAACCCTTTACACATCTTAAGGTTAGAACACTATTCACGTTTTGGGTGCATGGGCCCTAATTAAAATGGCCCAAACTCTCTTTATTAAGTTCACACGTGTGTAATTAGACCCCAATACCCAATATATGTATGTACCCACTTCTTTTGGACTAATTCAATCCTATCGGACTCAATCGCACACTAAAAATTACCATCCGGATTATATTTCTAAGATAAATCCTCACTCGTTAACTTATTTTAAATATAACCATTTTTAATTATTCCCAATAATTAATTCTCATTAATTAAGAATTACTAATTACTGAATTATATTAATTAAAATAATGACCCAGAAATTATAAGGTGTTACATACTTCCCCCCTTAAAATGGAATTTCGTCCTCAAAATTCGGTTAAGCCTAGTACTTCCAGTATCGACTAGCTCCTAAGTCGCCTACCCTTAAGATCCTACCCCTATATTTCCAACTTCTAATCGAGAATTATTTGAACAATTGATTAGTTAATCAGGGCGCCCATACACCCTGTACTCATGCTTAACCTCACGAAATGAAACCCCAAACTATAGCTACACAATTTAAACTTGGAAAAACATCCACACTACTCTCACAATCCTCGAAAGTTGAAATCTCTCTTATAATGCAACCATCCTCTTAGTGTAACCCCCAACTCTCACGTGGTTAACATAAAAGAACCTTGTTATCCCATGGAACTTAGATATATACATATATATATTATGTCTATTGCATCCAACACAATCACTTATATCCATCTCATTCACAAATCCTAGTGATAGAAAATTGTAGGTTGTAACACACTCACTATCACTTCCAAACACACCTGAGCTTAATCATTCTATAATTCTAGGGAAAAATTATTCCCATTCCTTCATAATATACCCAAAATCATTGCCATTGCATCTTCCCCCCGAATATGCTAAGTGTCTGCACAATAGAGGCTCTAACTCCTCCTAAGGTGCCCATACACCCTCTAACTTGAGACTAATTGCACAAACCTCCAATCCTAACTTAAGTAACTATATTTGTCTCAATTTCAGCCCCCACATTATCAGCATGGCTATATTCTCCAAATATTTAAGATGATTTACTCATTACCATTCGATTCTCCCTGATATTACCCCACCTTTATTATCGATGTGAGATCCTCAAAATACTCCCTTAGTCCCATACCTAAGGGCCCCTGCGATGGCAAAAATGGCTAAAATAAATTACACAAAACACATAACAATATGAAGAACCTAGCAACTTGTAGTGTCAAAGCTCCGCAGTGTTTCTTCCACAACACATTTTGTCTCCTCTAGCCCTGTCTCTTAGTGTCTTTCTTCTCAACTAATTTTCGCCACAGGTTCACTAATTATCATTAAATCTAATGACCTAGAATCCAATGTCGTCTGCACACTTTCGACATTTTATTAAGGATTATGCGTATAAAACTTCCCAGAAAATCCGAAAAGAACTTTCCCTAGCGCATTATTCCTCAGCATCGTTGGTCCTTGATTTCAACAAAACCCAAAGCATAACCACGGGACTCTCAAACCTTGCCCCTATACTCACAAGTCTATCATGGACTCCCGCATCCCTAAAGAAGCCATATACTACTGCGCTCATACTATCCCTAAGCCCTTAGCGCTAAATATTAATAACAATCTAAAACTCTCTGCTCCACGGAAACCCTACATCCATTGAATCTCCTCAATAAAAATCCTACGCACCGGGATTCAACATAACTAGACAACTACACTCTATGAGTCCTAATTTACACAACAACGCCGCTATGATACTGCGCAATCTTCTCCCAGGTGAGACATCTCCAGAGAATATACATCCAGCACTGAAATAATAAACACGATAGCCTTGATATGATCTCTCGCCATGACGAACCCGTCCGTACTCCAGATAAAACCATATCTCAATTATCACCTCTCAAAGGAGATAGTCCACAAAAATACATTGTCTCAATGAACCCCACCCATTCCTCTTAGGTGGAACCGAAGAGTACCCCATTACTCTATGATAAAAATATGCATACTAGTGACATTAATGATACTTCCACTAAATCTTTTGTCACGCGAATCTAGTACGAATACATTACTTTGATTTACTCACATCACACAAAAAATGACCTCAATTATCCCATAACTAACCCCATTGTTTTAGTTACTCATAACCCTTCTGGCTCAATGATTATTAGGCATAACAACATCGTCCTAATCAAACCAAAAACTTCTCCAACAGATGCTCTTACTAGGCATCTAGCTCTGGCACCCTGACTCGCTGAGGACAAAATCCACACATGTGTTTCCACCCAAGTGTTTATACTCTTTTACACATATGGCACCTTTTTGTGTCATCCCCCTTTTTCTGGCCCCACTAGCTATGTCGGGGTCGTTCTTCTCATGGACCTGGTAGTCATGAACCTGATTGCTATCCCAAATGTCCATTTGGATTGATTGGTACCCTCGAACCTATTGATGGCCTGGACAAACCTATTGCACACACCCTCACTCGGTAGAAATTCTATAGATCTCAATCATTAATCTGGGTCCCCTACTGGGTAATCCTTCCCATGTAACCTTACTAGCATTAAAAATCCAATCTTACTCCTGGATAGATTCTCCAACTCTCTTAGCTCCCCTCTCTCAAGAGCATTGCTAACAATTGTAATAGTACAACTTTGATGATAACAACATGAATCATCCTAGGCAGATCTCCTATCCATGCTTGTACATTGTACCCAACAAGTCTAATCTCAACTTACAAACCCTATTTCATTCTTAGTATCCCTCTTATTGGTCACAAAGTTTTCGAATTCCATCAAGTTTCCTTCGGCCACTGTCCGACCCTTTTTAGAAATTTTCTAAAATTTTCCTTGTCTTTCTACTTAACCTCTAGTAAGAGATTTCGTAATAATTTGCACCACTAATTCCTTGTTATTCACGGTATTTCCCCATAAATTTGGTGACTCGCTCCCATCACCCCATACTTCTTCTAAACGCAAACTTCCTTGCCCGAATTTTTGACTCGTGTGAAACTACACTCCCCCACATGTCATCCCAATTGGATGTTCTCTACCCACTGCTAAATCACTCTTCCTCACCTTCCTCGAATCCTAGAGGATTGTTCTTCTGAAATAAAATTTTCTTTAACCCTCGCCCCTTGTCATCTACACTTAGGGTTAACTTTTCACCGTTCTCCTACCCGACGGTTCTTGGGGCAACTAATGTACCCCGGTGGTTTCTCCAAATTCAATTATTCTAATATTTATCATGGTGACTCCTATCGCGTCACTATTTCTAAAATATTCCATGCCCCTTACTGAGTTCTTCCTCTTGAAATCCTTCGAACGTCTGATGGCTGTCGTTCTATAATGTTCGATCTTCCACCCTCGACCAAAATCGTATATAAATCACATGAACTATACCCTATAGCAGGAGAACGTAAGTCGTGTACATGAAGGAATACAACAATCCTATAATAAGGTTCTATATCAAAGAACGCTACGCTGAAACATAAAAAGTCGTACAGATCCTAAGGACACTAGAACCTGATGCTCTGATACCATCTGCGACACCCCGCCAAATAAAATACCGGGTGATCAGTCCTATGTCAAATTGAATAGATATCTCATCTAGTTCATTCTTAGCATCACCGTCGTTCATTCATTAACTTCTAACCACCTAGTGTTTCATTAAGGTGATGTCAAATTTTATCTTGATTAATCCAACCAAACAATATGATAGCACAACCACAACCCAATACGAGAATCCAACTAAAACATGCCACAAAGTAAAAATAATAGTTCTCTTGAACAACATCGACTACAAGCCATCCAAAAATGCGAATATAAAAGTCTCTCAATACATGCCAAAATCTAATATAAAAGTAGAAGGTTGGAAGTACAACTGAAGATCCCTATCTAAGATAAAATGAGATAAGAGACTATATTAAATAAACCACAACACCCCACATAGTTGCATCCACGTACCAAATAAGAAGAAATCATGTAGGGCGCCCTTGTGAGAGGACACCTAAAAGGTTTTTGAAAATATTTTATAGCCAGGGTTAAAACCCAAAACATTGAAAACATTTAGCAAGTGAATTTAAATGCAATAAGTAAATATGAAATGCTCTTCATATTTAAATTAGTGTCGCGCACTCCCTTGAGTTCACCTCACCCCTCAACTAATGTGCACGCCTAACGGATTGAACCAAACGTCCCTATTCACTTTCCTCGTAACTAGCCTTTCCCAAATACTATACTAATTACCCCACTAATACACCCAAAGTGAGTATAGTATTTTTTTTATTAAGTTATTACTCGCATTAACTTACATAGGTCATAGATCTTACATTTTAGCTCATATAACATTCCCAGAAGTTATAATATCGATACATTTTAGGCCATATATATATGTAAATTCCCGTATATAATTTATGCGCTATATATATACGTATCATATCTCAACATTCACAAATATGTCGGATATACAATGCTACCACCGAACGCATAGGAGGCGACCATAGTTCCCGTCGAAACTGTCCGCTCCATACCGTAACGGACCCACCCCTAAGATTTGACGCTATGGCTTGGGAAACATACTCGCCATGCTCCTCAAGTCAGGGGGATTACCCACATCGTGCAACCTCCCGTGACATCATTAACATTGGTATGGATTTACTATATATATTATTCACCCAAATATATACATAAATCATGTAAATGTACTACACATCAACATATATATAAATCCAGGCTTCGGAGTATAATGCCCATACCCAAGGATAAACATGCAAGTCTACGGTCCGACTTTATTCCAATTAATTATTCACCACTTAATTTATCATTATTACGGTGTCACTCTACCAATCATGCTCAGACTCTCTCTCTTGGACCGAAATTAAAATTTCTCAATTCATCATTCAATTAAGTGTACCCACTTAATTAAGAAGATTTTAAATCACTCGATCATAAACCTTAATCTTCCCAATTTAATTAATACTCTAATTAATCCAAGAGGAATTAGTCACACCTATCAATCTAGGCAATCTCCAACCAAATAACAACTAAAACTATTTCTTAAAATTTTCCCCACGAATCTGCCCACATTTTTAAAATGCCGTTTTGGGGAATTATGGAGCCGTTTTAGAGAAAATGTATAAGAGAAAAAAAGTTAGAAGATGCGATTTTCTACAGGGCATTGGGGACAAAATCGCCAATAGAGCATTAAATACCTCAATTCTGTACAGATTTCTTCATAAAAAAATTTCAAGATTTATCCAAAATCATTCTTTTGTTATCACAAATCTAGCCCTAACAATTTCATCAAATTTTCAAATCCTCAATCATCAAATGCATTATTTATCAAATCACCTACTGATTTATAATACTTATAAAGAGAAAACCCCAATTTATGCAAGAACTAACCCTAGAATTTTTATTAGATTCCACCTCTTATGATATGAATAACAAGATAAAATTTAATGCTCAAACTTTAAAACTACTTGCCTTAACCAAGATGATCTAGGGCTTTAAAAGATGAAGTTGAATTGCAATTGCCACTTCAAGATCCCCAAATTCACTTTTCCTTTGGCTCTTCTCTTTTTCTCTCCCTTTAGTCTTCTATTATGACTTAGTCATGCCTAGCCCTTTACACATCTTAAGGTTAAAACTCTATTCACGTTTTGGGCCAATGGGCCCTAATTAAAATGGACCAAACTCTATTTATTAAGTTCATACGTGTGTAATTGGACTCCAATACCCAATATATGTATGTACCCACTTCTTTTGGACTAATTCAATCATGCCGGACTCAACCACGCACTAAAAATTGCCATCCGGATTATATTTCTAAAATAAATCCTCACTCGTTAACCTATTTTAAATATAACCACTTTTAAATATTCCCATTAATTAATTCTCATTAATTAAGAATCACTAATTACTGAATTAAATTAATTAAATAATGACCCATAAATTACAAAGTGTTACATCGAAGTTAAAGATATTTCATCTTGCACTACATCTTTAGATTCTTGGGACATTTCACTATCTCCAACACATTTATCTAGTTTATGCGATGATATCTCTATTTGTGATAGCGATACTAGTTGTGCTAATCTAGTTGCCTTTACCTCGCGTTGTGTCTTTATTTCAGAGGACATTAATGATTGCTTATTTACTAGTTCTGATATTTCTGATTTTTGTGTAGATAACTTTGTTTTAGACAAAGTGATACCCTACATTCACAACTTTTATATCTAATATTGATGATATTTTTGGCGATGTTGATGAATCTGAAATTGTAGACGATTCTACCGTTTTAGAAGGGTGTCTGAGTACGAATTTAGAAGATTGTGTGAGTGATAAATCTTTCGATAACACTATTGAGGACTGCACTGATTTAGGCCAAATTAATTCTAGGTTGATGGCTAAAAATGACGTTTTAAACAATCAAATCAAGTTAATGTCCGAAGAATTTGAATTTCGTATAGATGAACTTGAAAATGATGTTTCATTTTTAGAGAAAAGAATTATTATGTTAACGGGGCTTAATAACTCTCTTGAAACTAAAAATAAGGAATTTTTGTTTAAGGTTGATGAATCTCAAGTTGAACTAAAGGCTGTTTTTGATAAGTATGATGAATACCAAAGAGAACGTAAAATTGCATCTAAACATATTGATGTTTTTTGTAGTCCTCGTTTAATTTCTGAATCCCATAATAAGTATGTTGATGAATTTGTTCCTTTAAAAGGGATTGGCTTTAAAGGCGTAATATTTTATGAAACTAATTTTGTTAGTTGTAGCGAACAATGTCTTGATTCGACTGAAATTAAGCTAAACTATAAACGTGTTGAATTTGAGGATTGTGATACCGCATTTGTCAAGCCTGTATTTGTTTGTTGTTTTTATCATAAAAATGATCATCTAGAAAAATTTTGTTTTAAGAAATTATGAAAAGATAAATCTGATATAGGCAAATTTAGGAAAATTGAAAATTGTTGGGAATTTCAAAATTGCAAAGCCTGCGCTTAAATATATTTTTTCTCTAAAATTGGACATTTAGAAAAATTCTGCTATAAGAGACTTGGGCAAAATAATGCAAATATAGGCAATTTTAGGAAAACTAAAAATGTCAGAAATGTTAAAATTGCCAACTCTATTTTAAAATTTGATTTTTGTGCTAAAACTGGGCATGTAGAGAAATTTTGTTTTAAGAAATTAGGGTCGGATCAAGCTGTTTTAGGGAAAAATAGGCAATTTGATAGATATAACCATGCTGAAAACCTGTTTTAAGTGCAATTTATGTTTTAAAATGGGCCATTTAGAGTAGCTTTGTCGTAAAAAGTTAAAATTTTAAATGGTCCATTTAAATCTGTTTTGCACATCTACATGGATACTCGGGTTTGAGTGTGTATTTGTGTGTGTGTCTCATGCTTTCACTACCTGGATTATTTAGTTAGATTTAGTATTGGTTGGTTGTTTAGTTTGTCCCTGGGTGTACTGGTTTTGTATTGGACTAACTATTTCATTTACATTGGATTGCTTAATTCTTTATCTAAACATTGGTATTAGTGTTGCGTGTGTAGTGAGTGAGTGATAGTCACTATGACCTGGGTTTATTCGGTTGACTTGTTTTCTATCAAGTTGGGTTCTTTTAGACTATGCTGGTTATACATGTGTGTATTTTCTTAGTTTAATTCATTGTGTACTTGGAGGACTGTAATCTGTAACTTGTAATTAGTAATAGTGGACTTGGGTGCGTGTCTTGTCCAGGGACTAGGGACACGGGATTTACCACCATGTTGGGTTCCTTGACAACAAATATTGTGTCACCTTCTACTTTTCCTCGTCCCATTCTTAAAGGGAATTATTTTTATATCTAGCATCACTACCTATTACTTACTAGTGTGCGTGAGTATTTTTAATTTATAATAGATTTTTTAAATAACCTAATACGCATTAGTGAGTACCCTTTGGTCCTTAGCTAGTGACCTTTAGGTCGTTCCAAATACTAATGTAACGATTCTTACTCTAAAATGTGCTTGATGAGTGGAGATGATTGACTTGGTGTATTTTCCACGGGGCGTTGGGAAATTTATTGTATGGATGCATATGATGTTGATGATTGTATCATGATTTAGTCGTATCGTTTGTGGCTATATTTAGGAATTAGCGCCATGGCTTGTTGATAATCTTGTGTTAAGGTATGACCCTTTTGGATAAATTAGACAATAGGTTGATACGCTTTAGGTTTTATACTTGGGAGACTTAGAATATGATGATGTTCATCATGGTTCTCAAGATGGCACTCGGAATGCAGTGTTAGGCTTGATTATAGCACCTACGGATGCTACCCGTATGGCTTAGTATGACTATAGTGAGGAGAATCATTAGGTATTAGGAATGGATAATGCTTGAAAATTTGAGGTATCATTGAAACTGGTCCGATAGTTGTGAATTGGGATCACATAGGACGTTAATAAGGATTGCAGCGATGTCCCGTAGTGTAAAATTATGTGAGTGATGTGTTTCACTAGATGAGAAAGGTATCGAGGTTTGAAACTTAGCAACCGCATGTGGAGATTGTGGACACTTGGAATGTTGTGAAATGACATTGATGACATCACTATAAGTTCGCAATGTTGGTTCCCTAACAAATGCTGATGGATCCTACAAGTCAATCCATTGATAAACTGAAGACTCTTCTTATTATTAGCATTCACCTCATCTGACATAAATTTCACTAAGCGAGTGAGCTCCTCCTCATACTCGGTCATTGTCCGGCCCTCCGGCATGAGATCCAAAAATATACTCGTCATCGCCGTTTAAACTGTTGATGGAAGAGACTTGTAGTCAAACCACACCCATGACTCCTAAATCGTCATATTATTTATCTCCTCTATTGCGGTGAATGACTCCTATTAATGAAGTGTTGCCCCTACTAGCTTTAATGTCGCAAATATCTAATTCCGAGTGTGGTTGCACTCAACTATACAAAAATTCCTTTCGATGTCTTTCTTCCATTGATTAACTATAACCATATCCGCACTCCATTGGAACTCTGGCGGATGGAAATTTTTTAAGGCCTCTCTGACTCTCTCCCATTCTAACGGCACTAGGTGGCTATCGACATGCCAACGAAAAATGATGTACTAAAGCAATAATCGTATAATTAACTACATGTGCAATAATAGTTGCAAGCACTACTGCGGTAACAGTCTCCCGAGTGGGATGTGTCACCGATTGAGACTCCTACTTTATGGCCCTCCTACCGACATGTGCTGGTCTACATCTCCCAAAGTTTGAAATTTAAAAATAAATCAAAATTGTATGGGTTAACTTCCACCTTATACAATAGAAAAAGAACATAACAGAGCAATATGAATCTATTAAAACAGTAGCGTATTACATTCGTAATTAATCGGTCGCACTCACTTGAGATAAAAATCACCTATCAACTATAGTGCGAACTTAATGTGTTCATTTTATTTATCATAGTTGAACTACCTAGTCTAATGAGGATATATAACTGATATATAAGCATAGTCCCTCTAATATCCTCTATTAGGTAAGTATAACTACTTTCTCTATGTATTAGTTCATAAACAATATTGTAGCTACACACTTGCTATAAATAAGTAATCACGTAATGATCATAACATATCTATGCTCGTACTATAGACAAATACATACACGATATCACACACACACACACACGCGCGCATATATATATATATATAATCACTCGTTATAAACGTATAACAACATCACTAGAGCTGAGACATCATGAATTATTCCCTCTTGTATTATTCGACTCCAGAAATCATGCCTCACACCAAGCCACCAAGTCAAAATATCACCACCGATCCCAAATGAAAACACATATAATGAAGTCTGCATAGACACGCATCCGGGGTCGCAACCATACCACATCATGCCTAATAGTAGTCGAAACCAACACCTGTCCTCACATATGGATAATGGTGTGGAATAGGATTTAAAACAAAACTAACCTCATATCCCTAACATTCGAGAGGTATCTTAAAGCAAAACTAACACCATATTCCAAATCAAACCCTGGGATTTTGAATCAAACTTCCAATCAATTCAACACAATTTTTTTTGCAAATTAATTATCAAGATCCAATCTTTATATACAAGTTCTACATGTTCATCCATTTAAATCCCAGAATGTACTTCAAATTTCAAGTACGATTAATCTTCATTAATGATTCATTCACAAACCCTAATATTTTATCATTTAAATCTCTATATCAATTAAGGAAGGTGTAGTCTTTAAGAAGTTCATTTTTAAATTTTAACCTCTAATCATGAAAATAGATAAATAATCTCAAATTATGACATAAAGCATGTATCTACTTAATTTGGTGGAATATAATTCGAAGTTTCCTACGAATTTGATAATTGGGTGAGTCCTCTTTCTTCTCCTTTCTAAGTTTCCTCTTCTTTATTCTTCTTTTTCTCTTCTCCAAAGCTCTCTCTTTCAATCCCTTGTGTAAAATATGAAAGGTGGACTTCCATCCACCTTCCCAACCTCTTATCCCTTTTATTAACCTAATCCCATTTTTTCTTAGTACTAAGTGTAAAATGACCCTCCTATCCTTATACGTGTCCCTCTAAAAAGCCTCTAGAATCCAAACATAACACATGGGTACCTATTCTGGACTATTTTGACCCTTCTCGGATCACTGGTGAACTCGAAAAGGTCATTCAAGTCACGTAAATCAAAATACACTAACATCTCATCAAATAGAGCCGACACATGCATACCCTATGCATCGCCCATATATTATACTGATCCGTCAATGTGACGATCTATCGACATGAAATAATAAACCATTACTTTCACTCATGTTCAGCATATAATAAATCACATAACTATTTACTCGTTACACACAAGTAAATAATAATTATAATAAATGTCAATCCTTTATCTCGCTAATTAATGTTTACTAAAATCCACTTTAATTTTCCCTAACTAAATTAATAATATTAGTCACTCGGAAACTAAATAATAAAAAGGTATGGGGTATTACAGTGGGATTCAGAGATGGCATGTGAGCGGATCTCATTCTATTATCATTCAACTATTTATACATAAAAAACTAAAATCAACAACAAGTTCTTGTCGCAAAAGTCAACAACGTGAATATGTATTATTTATTTCTTACATTGCTATGTTTCTTCTTATTTTTCTTCTTGGAATGAAATTCACATGATTTACTTACATTCGATGAAGTTCCTTTGTTCCATCCATTGCCACTTTTTGGGGCATTGGACTCAACGTTTTTCATTCCTTCTCGTACTTTGACACCTTTGCCAACAATACTTGCATCCACTCACTAATATGCTTATTTAATCCTTTCTTAGTGAGATCGAAAAAGGTTATGGGCTTGACTCCCTGCCTCTGATAACCCACCTATTTTAATACCGGGTGGCCAATACTCTACTTAAATAAAATATGAATGTTAGTATGGTTCATGCCTAGCCTCACTATCACAAGGACGATATCATATAAATAATACAAACAAACCATACCATCATAAAAGATAAAATAATCGTCGTGCATAAATACATAATAAGAGTGAACCGAATAAACCATCGGTCGCCAAACAAAACATCCATAATAACTTAAAAAATAAATTTAGTAGTCAAATATAAATGTCTAACAAACATATAAAAGTCTGTATGTAAAATAAAAGACTATCCATCCATGGGAAACAAGCCCAACTGTAAACTGAAATGACTGATTCTGTCTAGATAAAATTAATTGAGGTGTCTAAGCAAAGATGTATTATCCATAGCTACCGCAGGGAAATAATGGATCTATACCCATTGTCCCTAATACTAATGTTGCATACTTGGAGTGTAAAAAGGGAAACTAAGGAAAGACAAAAGCGTACGGGTCAAAGCTCAAAGAGTAGAAAATATTTTTTTTACAAGTAGAAAATTGTTTTAAATTGATTAAAATAGTAGTGTAGAACTTTCAAGATTAACCGGTCGCACTCACATGAGATAAAACCTCACCTCTCAATTTGTTCATAAATAATATTATAGAGACACACTTGCTGTAAATAATTTTTCACGTTGTAAACATAACATAGCTACACTCGTGCTAAAAATAGATATATACACTATATTGTAAAAGCATACCTATATATCACTCGTTATATACATATAACCATATCCCTAGAGCTTGAACCTCACAGATTCATTCATCATGTGCTATCCTGCTCCATGCCTCATGACCCACACCAAGTTATCGGGCTCGAATCACACCATCGATCCCAAAGGAATACACATACAATGGAGGTTTTCATAGACATACATCTGTGGGTTGCAACCATACAACATCATAAACAACCAGACTTGAAACCAACACTTATTAGCACACATGGATAGTGGCTATACAATACCACTATGACCTAGGGAGTCAACCCAACACCTGCTGATAAATGCTAGGGTTGACTGTTGACTACACACAACTTTCTACGATAACACCCACAAGTAAGTATGTTTAAATGAAACAAGTAGCATGCAAACATACATCTATATACACGTCACTCTAATATATATAAACATATTAGTGACCAAACTCGTAAGCATGCCCCACTATGCACGATCCACCCAATTATGAAGTTTGAACCAACTTCTCAATTAATTATTTAACTAGTCCCTTACCTGAGCATCCTAGTTAATTATTAAATTCCTAAATAATGAATAACGAAACAAAAATATTTTTAATTAAATATTGGCTCACTTGGATAACCTCCCACATACTTACTTGAGTTCATACAAATCTCTTGAACATTTCAAAATCCAAACTTTACCCAAACCCATGCGTCGTTCAAACAAAATCCCATTTAGTTTGAACGATAACCATATCTGATTCAAAAGAGGTTCTAATGAGGTTCGAACAAGATTACAAAAAACCAAATTTGAAGTGTTTTTCCTAGGTGGTATTCATCCCAAAAAATCCAATTGCATTTTTATGGTTCTTCCTACCAAAATTTGAAGAACCGTAACCCACTTATAAATAAGAAAACACGATTCCATCCTTGTCTATACAATTCTCAAATAGTAACACCCATAAATTCATGAGTTGAGATCCTTTATCAAATTGATTTTTAATAATTCAATCCTTTTATCTAAGTCTTACATGTTCTTCCTTTAAATCCTAGGATTTTATTTCTAATTGCACGTATAATCAATCTCAATAAATCATATGCTTGAGCACTATAATTCCTTACGATTTAAGTGTCAACATCATTTAATCAAGTTTCAATCGTACATGATCCAGAGCCCCAATTTCTATTTTAACCCATGAAAGTAATTAACAACAATGTAATTGTGATATAAACCAAGTAACTACTTGCAATAATGGATTACAATATGAAGTTATCTACTTATTTGATGATGGGTTGAATTCTTTTTTCTCTTCTCCAAGTTTGATTTTCTTTTTCTTATCTTTCTCTTCTTTACGGCTCCAATCTCTCAATCTCTTATGTATAATATGAAAGGTGGGTTGTAATCCTCCTTCCCAACCATCTAAATATCCTCTTAATTAACCTACTCCTATTTTTCTTCTTATCCCTAAGTATAAAATGACCCTCCAACCGCTATATGGGTCCTTTTATATATAAAAAGCCCATGAAACCCAAACATAACACCCGAGTACCTACACTAGACTATTTCAACCCTTCCCAGATCACCGATGCACTCGAAAAGGTCATTCTAGTCACCTAACTCTAAATAAATTAATATCTCATTTATCGGTCCCAACAGGCGCATGTCCTATGTGTCGCCCATAATTTATACCGATTCGCTGATGTAGCAACCTAGCGACATGTAATAATAAATCGTTGTTATCGCTCATACGTGACATATAATAAATCACATAACTACTTATTTATCACACACAAGTAGATAATAATTATAATAAATATAAATCCTTTGTTTAGCTAATTAATATATATATAAATCAATTTAACTTCCCCCTATTAAATTAATAATATAAAGCACATGAAAATTAGTATTTCAAGTATGGGGTATTACATTATCCCCCTAAAAACATAATTTTATCCCCAAAATTCTAACATACTTTCCACGAAAATCTCCTGATACTTTTTTCTTCATGTCATCCTCACACTCCCACATCAAATTAGCAACATTGTGGTGTAACAACTTCACATGCACTAATTATACCACCTTTGGCCAAAGCTTACGCTCGCTACGATCTAAAATGGCAATAGGTCTCTCATCATATGAGATATATGACTACAAGTCAATATCCATTAATGGTATGTTCCAATAAGACATCTCACCCTTGAGATAACTCTTAAATGATAACACATGGAACATGTCATAAATTCTCTATAAATGCTCTGGGAGGTGTGCCAATACGCAAGAGGCCAAACCCTCTCGATAACGTAAAATGGCCCACATACCTCAGTGCTAACTTACCCTTATTCCCAAACCGTGCCAATCCTTTCATGGGAGATACACGTAGCAACACATAATCACTCATGTCAAACTCTACAAATCTACGATTTGTATCGGCGTAATTATTCTACCTATCCCGAGATACCCGAATGCCACTCCTGATTAACTCGATCTTCACTAACTTATTTTGAATCAAATTCATCCCAAGTATCTTGTTGTCACCCACCTATAACCAATAAGAGGGAAAATAAAAAGGTCAGTCACACAAAGCCTCAAATGGTTCCATGATAATAGTAAACTGGTAGGAATTATTATAGAAAACTCTACGAAAAGAAAATATTTCTCCTAGCTACCATTAAAGTTCAGAATATACATTCCAGCATATTCTCTAACATATCATTTACCTTTTTCATCTATCCATCAGTTTTAGGGTGGTAAGCTATACTCAAATGCAACTCTATCCTAATAACCTCCTGAAAAATCTTCTAGAATTAGGACATAAAGATCTCATCCCGGTCTAAAATAATATTGAGAATAAGCCCATGAGATCTCACAATCTTAGCTATGAAAAACTGTGCATACTGCCCCGTCGTGTAATCCACATGCATTGACAAGAAATGGGCTACCTTTGTCAAATAGTCCACATTGACCCCCAGATGGAATTGTAACCCTGATGTGATGTCATTAACCCAGTGATGAAGACCATACGCAAGTGCTTTGCGAGCTCTCCATCTATTTTACAATAAATAAAGATGTCGTCTATGACCATAATGACAATCCAATCCAAGAAATTTATAAACACCCTATTCCTGAGATCAATAAAAATTGTAGGCACATTAGTTAGCACGAACGGCATAACCTTGAACTCGTAAGACCCATATCTCGTTAAAAATGAGATCTTTGGGACATACTCCTCCCTAATACATAAATTATGGTACCCCAATCTCAAGAAAATCTTAGAGAAGTAGGATTCTCCTCTCATCGAATTGAACAAATCATTGATACACGAAAATAAATACTTGTCCCAGATTGTGACCATGTTCAACTCTCGGTAATCAATACACAACTACAACAACCCATCCTTCTTCTTTAGAAATAGAATTGGGGTACCCCAAGTTGAAGTAATCATATGGATAAAACCCTGAGAAATAACTATTGAATATGAGACCTCAAATTCCTTATCTCTAAAGGAGCCTTACGATTCAATACTCACACTATCGGTCCAATGCCCGACACTAAGTCGATCATAAAATCAATCTCTCGACTGAGATGTAACCCCGATATCTCCTAAAATAGATCTGCATAATCCCTAATAATAGGGATTGAATCCAACGAGATGATTGTACCCTCCAAAGTCTCCTCCTTAATATAATACAAATGTCTATTTGACCCTCCCTCTAGACAAGGCATCGCCATAAAAAACATCTCTTGTCCTGGTATAGTGAAGACAATAGTCCTATTAGAATAATCCAACATCGTTCTATATTTCACTAACTATTCCATACCCAAAATAACATGTAATACCCTGCCCTAGAACATTAAATAAATATATATATATGGGTTGTACATAAGGAGGAATAAAATTATAGTTCAATTAAATAAGAGAATTAGTGGGTCATTATATGGATTATAGAATTATTTGCTATTGATTAATTAATAACAATATATATATATATATATATATATATATATTAAAGGTATTAACTAAATGAAATTACACATATCAAAGGAGCGAGTTGAGGATGAAAATGGAGTGATGGCCATCTCTTTGTCTTGTTTGAGCAACGGACAACACATACAACGTTGTTCTCATGACATGCTGCTATCGTTCGAAGGAGGCAACGAGTCATCAGAACGACGCAGCAGGACTGTTCAAATGTTGTCAGCGCCTAAAACCTCGATCCACCTTTCTTAGTCAGCTCATGGGTGGCCTGAAATTTCGATTGGAGGCATATGAGATGTGTCTTACATGGTTTGGGTTTTGTCGTGGGTACAAAATAAAGGAATGTGAGGTTACAATCTTCATAGTCAGTTTCCCCACTTACTATCTCCATTACACAGCCTTTAGATCAGGACCTGTCGAATTGTGATAACTTCATACTTGATATAGGAGGGTTTTCAAATTATAGGAGATCCCTTTAAAGAAAATATCCATTGCCCTTTTTTATAAAAAAAAAAAATTGGGTAAAGTTATGGAAGAGGAACCATCAGACTCTAAGTCCTTTCTCTCTTTCTTGGAGAACCTATGGAGAAAATACCTATACCTAAACTTCTACCTCGCATTCCCAACATCTCCTAGTTTATAACATCTACACTCACAACAAAAAAAACTACTTATCCACTTTAAATAAAGATAAAGCTAGGAAATATGAAGAGCTAGTGTTGGAGAGTTTTGATGTTGATTGAAGGGGGATACTCTTGGAGAGAAGATGCATATACTATTATAAATTTTGTAGAGGGTCCTTAATGGTGTTTATTTGAGGCAAATACGGTGATGCTAGACAACCCCTTTAAGGTAGACTTAGGAGGTAGGGAGTTGTCATCTCCATTGATATTTCATGCCTTCCCCCAATTTGAGCCTCGTTAAGGTCGAATAGACTAACTTTGGTTTAAAAATTAATGACTAGTATATTTCAGAATGTTATCTACATATATTAGGTTAAATATATGTGTGTTGTTTATTGGCTTGCATCCCATTGTTGATTATTAACCATGTTAGCATTTGTGTGGAATGGAATCACAAAGATGATTTAAAATTGGCCTTGGAAACAGAATAAATTTCATAATATAATAACAAACATTTGTATGGAATAAAAATGTAAGAAATATTATTTTCATGTATTTCTAGTGAAAAGGAAGTGATAAACATTTTTATGGAATAAAAATGTAAGAAATGTCATTTTGATGTATTTCTAGTGAAAAGGAAATGGTAAACATTTTGATGGAATAAAAATTTACGAAATGTTGTTTTGATGTATTTCTAGTGAAAATGAAATGATGAACATCTTGATGGAATAAAAATATAAGAAATGTCATTTTGGCACATTTCTAATGAAAAAGAAAGAATGGAAATTATGGAATAAAAATGTAAGAGAATATTATTTGTGTGTATTTATAATTAAAGGAAATAATGGGCATTTTTATGAAATAAAATTGTGGAATGATGTTAAATTTGTCAAAATATTTATGAAATAAATATGTTTTTAAGTCTCTTGCAAAATGGAGACTTTATGAATAAATGGACATTTGTCGAGTTTTAAGAAATTGATAAAAAAATTTCTTTATTGCTCGAAATTCATGTGTTAATACATTTGGTAGGATTTTAGTATATAAAGTACACTTTCTATGCATACAAACTTATAATATTTTGATAATAAATATGTGAGCATGTTTAAAGAAGTTCTTGTTGGGTTTAAGCATGAAATAAGATAAACGAAAATTGGGGGGTTAAAATGAATACGGTCTTATTTCAAGTGTTAAAATGGTTAAAGTGTTTTAAATGTAAAGTTGGAAACTAAATAACCATTTTTGGGAAATGACACTTGTTAAATGATTAAATTGTAAGTTGGCTAACAAAAGGGTAAATCGATAATTTACTTCAAGTGGAACATTCTTGTAGAATAAATATGTTAAAGAATATCTTTACACTAATGTGTGTGAAAATGAATTAGGTCTTAAAACATGAATGAATTTAGTATAAATCGCGTGTTTGTGGATATGGAACTTAAAGAAGAAAAGAAATAATTTTTCAAGTGTTAATGGAAAAATAGACGGTTAAGTTCGAGTTTTGGGTTCAGCAGAATAAAAGAAAGAAGTGGAATAATGTGGGCATGTGTAAAATGTTAAAGACATTAATAAGGACTCGAATTCAATCAGGAACAAGCAAGAAGGACCCGAAGCCCTTAGGTAAAAATCCATAAATCACTGGCCAAAGCATATGGTGCACGTAGGCATCGACGTGGAGCCCGTGTAAGTATGTGGTAGAGGATGATCCCAAGAAAAGATAAAAGGATTAAGGAACATGTTAAGAAATTGGGTTGTGTGGTAAATGTATAATAAAACCTAACTTCAATGAATGTAATAAATGTTCCGGTGTAGATGAAATGAACAAGTAAATGCGTAAATCTATAAATGTCCATAAGTTGAGGTAAAAAGTGCGAAGATAAAGTGGGCAAATGAGTGGTTAAGTGGCCTAAATTGTTAAACCCATAAATTGAATAAGTATTTATTAAAAGGTTTTCAAATGATAAACAAGTACGTTCTAACACTGTGTACGCGTGTGTTGGTATGGTACTTTTAAATGAACATGCTAAAGTGTATTCTAAATTAATATAAATGGGGTAATTCTAGTAAAGGACTATTTTTTAATAAATCAAGTGTAAAGGTTAATGTGTTGAACCGGAAGTGTCAAACAAAGTGAAAAATACTAAGTATGAAAAAAGGAAGTCTTTCCAAGATTACGGTAACTTAATCTGGATGAGTGAAGTTTTGTTCATAAAAGATTAATGCATTTGAATATTTATCTTCAAAGGTAAATATATATATATATATATATATATATATATATATATATATATATATAGAGAGAGAGAGAGAGAGAGAGAGAGAGAGAGAGATTCGCATGCATGTGATTGTAACGTGTGAGTATTATATGTTGTCGTTCGTTTCTATACTACTTGTACATTTCCCACTAGGCATAGGCTCACACCCTCATTTTGTTATGGAAGGTTGGGTACGATTTCGTATTTTAGGGTGTTATACAAGTGTACTTTATGCATTTTACTTTAGTAACTCTGTATACTTGAACTCAGGCTGTTCCCCACGAGTCCTACACATAGTTTATCTTGAAATTAGATTCGCATGGTAAACAAGTGAAACATTAAATTAAAATAAAATAAATGGACTAGCAACATCATCTGGGTTATTTCATTGTAATTTACACCCGGGTTGACTCACTTGTAATCCATAAATCCTGTTCGGGTCATTACATAACATCATGGTCATCGAAGTCTAATATGAGAAGATGCGCTACTAAAAATAACCTCCCCATGTCCACACTTTCCCCTTACAGATGAAATGAATGAGAGTCCCACCACCCAACATAAAATCTATAGTCATGATCATCATTATTATCTTACCTTAATCCATTATATGGGGTCGAACACAACGATTATCCTTTTCCATTCTAATTTATTATAAGCAATATTATCATTCAAGTTTAATTCCTTAAAATCTCTCTTAATAATTTCTTCACATGATAGCTTAGGGCGGTCCCTTTGTCTTCTACCACTATTTCCAATAATCTCTCTTATTATATATGCATTTACTGATCTACACAACAAATGTCTGTACCACCTAAGTCTACTTTCTCTTAATTTATCGCTAATGGGAGCTACTCTTGACTTTTCTTTCACATAATGGTTTTTAATTTTTCCTTTCTAGTAATTTATATCATCCATTGAAGCATCCTCATCTCACTAACATGGATACTTTGTTCATATTTTTCTTTAATCCCAACACTCCTCTCCATATAGGGTTACTGGCCTGATAACCGTTCTTTAAATTTTCCTTTTAATTTAATAATTATCCTCTTATTGCATAGCACCCCACTTATTTGTCCCCATTTCATCTAACCAGTTGATATTCTACTTGTAACATCCTCATCAATACCCCCATTACTTTGTATCACTAAACCTAAAAAATGAAATTAATTAGTTTTCTTTATAACTTTTTCTTTAATCTTTGACCTTACACTATTCGACACCTCATTTTTAAATTTACATTCCATAAATTAAGTTTTATTGCTACTGATTTTTAGTCCCTTAGATTCTAAGGATTTTCTCCAAGTATCTACTCTCATTGCTAAGGCTTCCTTTGAAATGTCTACTAAAACTATATCATCCGTAAATAGCATACACCATGGAACGCCTTCTTACATGTCCTTAGTAATCTCATCTAATAATATGACAAATAAGTAAGGACTCAAGGTTGATCCTTAATGTAGACCCCTTCAATCGTAAAATTATTAGTTTCTCCAAAAATAGTTCTTACTCAAGACTTTGTGTTATCATACATATGTTCAATAAACTTTAATATAAATGTTTATTCTTGCTTCTAAGTCTATAAAGATCATATATAAATGTTTATTCTTGCTTCTACATTTCTCCATTAATAGTCTTAATAATTAAATAGATTCCTTAGTGGATCACCATAGCATAAATCCAAATTAATTGTCTGAAATAGTTAACTCATTTATTAATCTTTGTTCTATAACATTTCCCCATAATTTCATAGTGTGATTCATCAGTTTGATTCCTCTATAATTACCACAGTTTTGTATATCCCATTTATTTGTATACAAAGTTATTATGGTGCACTTCCTCCCCTTATCTGGCATGTTTCATTGTTTAATAATTTTATTAAATAAACATGTTAACCATTTTATCCTTATACTTCCAAGGGCCCTCTATACCTATATGGGTATTTTATTCGGTCCAACCGCTTTATTCCTTCCCATTTTTCTTATTAATATATCTACTTTATTTCCAGTAATCGGACACATTATTCCTATATTCAGTTCTATGATCTTGATATCTGTTTTGAGATATTCTTCATTCCATAATCCTTGAAAATACTCTTCCCATCTATTTGGAATTTCCTTATTATTAATTAATATAGTTTGATTTGTGTCTTTAATACACTTAACTGGACCCATATCCCTTGTCTTTCAATCTCTATTCTTTGCAAATTTTTATTTTTCCTTTTCACCTTCATTAGTGCCTAATTTACTATAAAGATTATCTAGTGCATTTTGTCACACATTTCTAATAATATTTTGTACTTCACTTTTCAACTACTTACACTTTTCTAAATTTGTTAATTTTTATTCTTTTGCCACTCTTTAAAATTACTCGTTTCTTTTTTATTATCTTTTGCACTTACTCATTCAACGATTAAGTCTCTTTTTTACTAAATATTTCTCCTCTAGTCTCACCTCAAATTTGCCTACCTATTATCTCGAAATCATTTTTTGTTCTTGACCAAATGTTATTAACATTGTCATCCAAATTCCACTTCATGTTTCAAAGGAACTTCCAACTAAATTCTATCTCTTTACATTATTTTAAATCCTTTCATTTTATAGTTTTATAACCTATTTTCTCTTTTTGGTACTTTAATCCTTTAATGGATAAATCTATTAATAATATGTGATCTTGATTTCTTAAGCCTTCACCTAGTATAACTTTACAGTCTTTGCATGTGTACATGTCTCTTCTTATATTCATGGCTAAATCCATTAAACATATCACACGTGCATACCTAATGCTAAAAAATGAGTAAGTGTTAAATAAAACCTACATCATGTGCCTATGGATAGGAAACATACACTCAATCGTTGTCAACACTAGCGGTAAAATTGGTCCTCGAAGGTGATACACATGACTAAACTGCCCTTGCCCTTACCCCTACTGAGGCAAAAACTCTAGAACTATCGGTAGGGATTGAAAGTTACTGTACCGTTTGCCGTTGCTAGGCACCCTGCTCTTGACCCCTATCCTTGTTCAATCATGCTCTATGCATGTGGACCTACTCCGCCGACACAAAATATATCCAAATAATGTTTGTCTGCTCTGGCCCTACTAGCCCTGATGAGGCTACTCCTACCTTTGGCTCTACTGACCTGGATAACCCCGACCCTTCTTGCCACCGATCTGATTCCCCTAGCCCTACTAGCCCTAAAGGGTATATTGTGAGCCATGTATGAAGTTGTCACTACCTATCCTCAATCTCTTAGCAGAATCCCCTTGATGGGAACCCCGCTCATGTTGCCTCTGTTACTATTGCAATGCCTAATGTAATACCTCGCACTTTTATGGATAATTAAATTACATAAGTGTAATTTGGAAATTTGAGGAAATATCGTGAATATTAATTTTTGGAGTTTACGAGGGTTAAATGATTTTTGATCTGTGATATATTTACTATAGAGACTAAGTTAATGAGTCGGAGTAATTTAATTATATGTCGCAGTTGGGTAAAGCGACAAAGGAAAATATTTTAATTGGAAAACTCATATTCAGATGTGTTGGGTTTAATTAGTGAATTGCATTTAAGTGACTCAGATGGAGATTTTGAGTGCACGGTTGGTTTCGGAATGGCCGAGATAGTCAAAATAGAGTATCCAGGGGTAGTATTTGGGTTTCGGGAAGTTTTGGACCAGTAGGGACTCATAATTGAGTAAACGAGTCATTTTTGGGTTTATAAGGGAAAAACCCTTATTTCTACCTATATAAGGCACAAGAGAGTGAAATAAAGGAAGAAAAAGAGAGAGAAGAAGAAGGGAAGAAAGGATGAGAGAAAACAGGAGAGAAAAAGGGGATTTCCAGCCAAACTCTGCGGGATTCGGCTCGAGGTCGTCGAATTTTATCCACGAGTCAAGTGTTTAATTGCTTTATTCCTTTAAGAATAAAATATCATATTGTAGTTAGTGTATAAAACTATAAAGGTTTTTGGGTTGGGTTTTTCGTGAATCAAAATGGGTTTTTCGAAAGATTAACGAGTAAACCCCGAAGAATAATCGATTTAAGGAACTTAGAAATTATTTAAAATTTGTTGTTGATTGTTGGTTCTAGGATGATTAGAACCTATTTTATTGGAGTATATATAGTTGGTTCAGGTTGGTTAATGGTGGGGGAGTAGATAGAAAACTTAGGTGTGTTTTAATGGCCAAAACAGGGGCTTCGGAGAAGAAGCTGCCCTGTTAGATCGATTGATCGATCGATGGTCAAGGGTCGATCGATGAACCCTACAGAATTTCAGGCAGTTTCGTCCAATTTAGTTTTTATGGGATAAATTCAAAATTTAAATTATTTTTGACTTATTTATTTGAGGAAATAATTATTAATTTAGGGGAAATAAATACCTAGCCATTTAAGGAAATTCATTTGGACTAGGATGGTGTAAAAATGGTGTGACACTTAAGGTGTAGCTTTGAGGAAAATAAATTGTGGAGTTAGATATTAGGGGTTCCTAAAAAAGTTGTGGGAACTTCTAAATTATTATTTTAGAGAAATGTATGCCTTGGGTTTTTTGAGTTAAAGTCCATTATTTATTTATTTATGGGTGTTCGGGACGAGCAACATCCAAGGGAATATTTCGGCGGGAGATTATATATAGATAATTGTGCGTGTAGAAATATATTTTTATGCCGCATTCATGTTCGGAATAAATCCTAGGATGTGAATATGATGTAAATTGTGGGTAGGGGCAAAGATGCGTTAGCGATTACCCATTACGTCTATTGACGACGGTTAATATAAGATGCGCGATACTTATGGGACTTGAATAAGTTTAGGGCAAACTTATTTAATTAATATGAATTGGTATATTCGGAGAGTACATAAATCCTTAAGAGTAATTAAGGTAAAAGTTATATATCAAGTGAGAGAATACCTTTGGGTTTAGTATCGTAAGTGTGTGAATACATAAATATTATTACGAATGGGAACATTCGGGGTTATCGACTACCGATATATGGGATTGGTAATTATGGCCATATATATATTTGAGAAGTGATGTAGAATATATATATACGGTTTGATTACAGTATATATAATATGATACAAATACTTATATATCTGTGTGTGACTGGTATATTTATGTGAAGCTAACCCCTCTAATGCTATCATGGGAAGTTGCGCGATGGGGCCCCTATTTTGAGGAGAAGGGAGCATATAGTCCCCAGGTCATAGCGTCCAATTTATATTGTGTGATTTTTATTAGGGGTGAGACTTGGTGGGTATGTTTCGTTCTCATTTCTGGGGAGTAACTATGACCGCTTCCCATACGTTGTGATTTGTTTTTAACCAAGTCGGTGTGAGAGTCCAACCGCTGGTACCCAGGATGGTATATGAGTAATTACATGTAAGATGATAGCATTGAGAGACCGCATCCTCGAGTTATAGCTAAGTGGGATGGTTATTATACTTGTTGTGTATAGTATATTGCCTGTATATGAGGACGAGATATCATATATCTCTAACTAGTGTAAAGAGAAAAATGAATATTTATTTATTCTCATTCCGGGAGATTTTATCCAGACTTAAGTTGTGATTTGTATATTAAAGTAAGTATTATATGTGTATATATATATATATATATATATATGCATTATGTGCTGAGGGTCTAATGGATCTCGATGATCAATATTGCCACGTAGTAGTGTATCGGGGGGGTTCCTTGTTTGGGTTTCGCTTTGCGAGACACCCCACACACGAACGTAGCGCAAGTTTGGGAATGGGAAGAAGTTTAGCCCTTAGTGCTCGGGTTAATTAGGATTTTTAGAGATTGGGTGTAACAGTTTAGTTAGGCAGGGTAGCTTAACTAGGTTGTTTAAAGCATATACGATAGGTGTACACTACTAGAAGATGGGTGAGGGATATATCATGGGAGTGCGATACCAATTTAAATATGAGATAAATCATATTTTAAAAATATAGCATTTGTGCACTTGCTAAGATATTTTTAAAACTCGGGCTCTGACCTATTTTTCTGTATTTTCCTCTCTTGGTATATATGTATATATATATATAGGGGTCCAGACACAGGGACGCCTGAATGATGGTTCCTTCGAGTCAGACGTTTGCTGCAGCAGCTGTAGATGCATGCGGGTTTACTGTAGACCCTTATACCCTTGTCCTCTAGATAGGAGGTACTATAAAACATTTGGGCTGATAGCCCAATTGTATTCAGTTATTCTTTTGACGCATTTTGATTTACGGCTTTTCGATTTAGTTGTATTATGTTAAATCGAGTCTTCGGCTGTTTATTTAATTTTAGGTTTGTATATATAAACTGTGTGGATGTTTTATTACAATGATTTGATTAAAAAGATTAGTTAAGTTAAATTTTGTTGCCAGCCTAATAGGTTATTAGTAATTAAATTGGTTTTCGACAGTGATGCTAAGAATGAACCATATGAGACTCCTGTTTTAATTTGGTACAAGATTGATCGCCCGGTATTTTATTAGGCGGGATGTCACAGATGGTATCAGAGCATCAGGTTCTAGTGTCCGTAGGAATCAGTGCGAACGTGCTACGCTTTCAGCGTTGCTCTCGATTTGATATCGATCCTTAGGATTAGGATTGTTGATCCCTCTTGTGATATTTCTTTTATCCGCTATTATGTAAGATTATAGTTAAACTTTTGCGCACTCATTTGAGACTCATGTCCTGTTCGAGGAAGGGCGACCAGGGAAGGCCATGATGAGGGTAGCAGAAGGCGGGACTCATTTAGAGCGGTTAGTTAAAGTCAGAGACTAGTACCGCAGTATAGGTCACTCTCCTTATGGAATTTGCTAAGAATTGTTGCAATGACTACTAAAGTATAGTAGTTATATTCATCCAAGTACCGATGTAGTAGAGTGTGGTGCTAAATTTGAATTACCCAGTGAAGTTAAATTGGGAAAGTGCACCATGTCCGGGAACAAATTGGAGTAAGTGCTTATTGAAGAGCAATGTTAAACGTATGTCCCACGTTTAGACAGTGCTTATTACTACACTTACTCCACTGGGTTTTTATTTCGGTGAGGACAAGTGCACCATGTTCGGGAACAAATTGGAGTAGCCAATGTAATTGGCAAGAATGTTATTGTAAGTTTCACCTCGGATGAAGGAGGTATATGTTGTGAGACAAAGTTTGGGTCATAGTATTTTGTTAGCCCTAGATTCGTATGTGATTCGTGTGTGATTTGAGCTCTGTGGCGGTATCGGTAACATTATATAGTGTATGTCTATATGTTTTTCCGTGGTAGCAGGGTTCTATTTTGAATTTATATCTTGTTTGCACTCCTCATTCTGTATGTCTTATACGAGTATGGTATTATTTTGAGTATAATATGTTCTTCGTTGATCGGAGCGATATAAGGCTAATGATTGCAAGACTATCGTGTTCGTGGTTCTAGGGTGGAACTTGTTATTGTTATGATACCTCACCTGGATATAGTTTGAGCTCGCCTTTATCATACATTTAGATGGAACTTCGATGATTAGATGTTTCATTATCATTATTCGAGTGTGTGGAGAACTTATATATATGATTTAATGTATGCAAAATTTATTGTTAAGCTGTGAGTTCAAGCTTGTTGTTATTTACAAGGGATTAGTGTTAGTATGAGTGCTTGGTGGTATGGATCTTGGAAAAAAATAGAAGTTCAGACCACATTTTGTTGAAAGAGGGGGTAGGGTTATCTCGGTTGCACAATGAAGCTAATAGACCTCCACGACTAAAAAAGTTAAGTAGTAGTGTATTAGAGGGGTTCCTTGTTTGGATTTCGCTTTGTAAGATTCTCCACGCATGAACCTTAACGACGTCGAGAGTGGAGAGATGTTATGGAATGCAAGGATGTTCGTTTTGACAATAATTTATATAGTGTGGAGAAAACACTATAGACTGAGAGCCGTGGGGTGATAACATGCTTATGGAGATGGAAGTGCTATGGAAAAGCACTGAAACGTTTCTCTCACCGAAAGTATGAGGGTGAGGTAAGGTAAAGGAAATTTATTTATGTTTTTTAGACAGGCCTTGATGAAAAGGCATGTTTTGGAGGTATTTATTCTTTGGGTATGACGTTCGTAACATCTGCGTATAGTATAGGCACCCCAATTAGTTAGACTTTCAATTACGTCAAGATGGAAGCATATAGCAGTAGAAATGCGTTATTAGGTTAGTGATGTAGGATTTAGAACATCCCGTTGGTGTGCCTTAGGCCGTTATATCTCAATGACAGATGATGTGAGGAAGTACTTTAATGGGAGGGTTCCTTGTCTGAATTTCTCTTTGTGAGACGTCCCACTCATAAAATCGAGCAAATGTCGGAAGTTGAGAAATGTCTTGGGCACTAGGGATATAGTTAGGATAGTACTCATTTCACATGGGTAGGAAACACATCGATCGTAGGGTTATTAGGAAGTAAGGACAATACCCCATATTTCTGAATATTTCTATTTAATTAAATTGGAGAATTAAATGAGAAAATACGGTTTAATTTAAATTACGCAAGAGAAGTAATTTCGTGAGTTTTATTAATAATTGTGATTTATGGAGTATTAATCGAGAGATAGATGCTGATTAATATTGCCTCAATCTATTTACTTAGCGCGTGTAGTAAATAGTTACTTAGCACGTGTAAACAAGTTTAGGGTGAGAACGAGTACCATATTTTTAAGTGACTCAAATGATAATTTAGAGGACACAGATGAGTCTGAAAGGGTTGAATTAGTCAAAATAGTATACCTGGGGGTACTATTTAAGTCTCGGGGTAGTTTTGGACTAAACCGAGACCGTTCGGGGGCATTTTAGTATTTTAACATGTGAGGGTGTGGAGACCTACGAATTTGAGAGTCTTTTATCATCCGTATGAAAGAGGGGTTAGGGTTAGAAAACCCATGTAAACACCAAGACAATTAGAGAGAAGGATAAAACCATTCTCAACACTTAGAAGATGCTTTTGAGGAGGTTGGATTTGGATCTTGCATCCTAGGAGCCAAAGGTGGAAGGATTGAAGAAGAGAAGCATCAATCCGTCATCAACACCACGAAATCATAATCCCACTATCAAGGCAAGTTGTTTATTACAAAAATTATAAAGTTATAATACCCATGTGTAGGGTTTTTGAATAGTTTTGTTAAATCCATATCTTGGAAAGAAAAGTATGATATTTATGCATGTTGGGATAGGAATCGCATGTAAAATGATTTAGCATATGTAGAGGAATAATATTCAGAGCTAACTTGATAGTTATTTCGGAATAAAATCTGGGCTTTGAATAAAGATATGGGAAGAACACCATAAATAGGGTTTTAAGAAATTCTGAATTTAATCCACTATTTCTTTAAATGAATTGAGCTTTTGATGCATTTGAAACATTAGAAATTGTCCTAGTAGACGTGGGAACACGTTAGGGTAATTAGGTCAAATTTTGGTGTATTATAATGAAGTTTTGAGGTTTGCTAATGGGAGAAGAAATTAACGAAGAAGACGAACTGCTGTTGTCCCAGATCGATCGATCGATCGATCTTTAATGTTGATCGATCGAGCCTAGGAGTCGATCGATCGACTTACGGTGTTTTTCTGGAATTTCTTTCTTAGTTAAGGATTCTTTGATTTTTGAGGATGAATGGGAATCCTAGGGTTTATATTATACTTATATGGGAGTGAGAATAAGACCAATAGGTATATTGTTGAAGTCCGGTAAGGCCATTGGGTGTAGGACTTGGATCGTGGACTGACGAGAATAAATAGATTGAGTAGAGCATTCAGGAATTTGGAATTGAGCTACGAGGTGAGGTAAAGTCAATTCAAATGATAGACCAGTAGGGTAAGTAATAACTACTGAAATTATACGTGAGGGGTAACTACATCCCTTTGAGTTGAGTGAATACTCAAATAAATGCGATAGTGAGAAATCATAAATTCACGGATACAGTTAATATAATAGAATACTATATTACGTACAAATATGATTGATAGGTCGGGTGTGTAACTACTAAATTGTATGAACTATTAGGTTGAGAGATGTATACCTAAATTAACTACGTTAGGGTCGATAAATTAATTCGAACTAACGTAGGGTTATTATATGTTAAGGTCGATGAAGTATTCCAAACTAACATTTGGTTACCATATGTTTGGGGTCGATGTAAAATGGTAAACCAAACCTTTGAACTGGTGGCGTGATGAAAGAGTTCAAGCCAGAATATGTGTATATAAATAATTGGGGTCCATGTATCATTCCGAACCAATTCTCACTTGGGGTCAATGGATCATTCTGAACCAAGAGTCCTTTATGTGTGTCAGAAGGACAAAATAGTAATGACTGATAATTAGTATATATTGTGTGTGAACTATATACTTAATGATATTATACTGTTGTGTATTAGTAGATTGATATATGACGTGTTTAACGATACATGTCAAACTGGTAAGTTAAGTAGTGAAACCTAATTACAAAACGTAACGTTAAATATAGAATATCTAATTAGTAATTTAAGTAGTGAAACTTAATAAAAAAAAAGTGGGAAGATATTAATTGTGAGAATTGTAGAAATTTAGTAGTGAAACTAAATGAGAGGTTTTAAAACATAACATAGGTGAAGTGTTACTTGGGAATTAATTAATCCTCGTGAGATGTTATTGAAATGGATGTACTGTATGGGCGGTACGAGAACTTAGGTATAGATAAGTTCAGATGATTACTTTAGTCCTAGTTAACTTGGGAGCTATGGTTAGGTAGGCTAAGAGTTGAACGTTTGGTGTGAAAAATAGATGAGGAGTGAGTAAACTCAAGAGAGTGTACGAGAACCTAACATGTGTAATCAATAACCGCATTTTATATTGTGATAAACGTTTGCTAAATATTTTCAAAATGTTTTGAGTACTAACTCTTGCTATAAAATATTTTCAAAACCTTTTAGGTGTCCATCCACAAGGATGCCATGTATGATGATTTCCTTCCCGGGACTCGAAGCTGTAGCACAGTGGATGCTTACTGCATTTTGATTAGGCGATATCTCTCATTCTGATATAGTGCAGGATCTCACACTATTGTACGTATGGACTTGTGGTCCGGTATCAGTTTCAGATGTTTAGTTTCAGACTAGTGGTTGTTCTATTATTGTTTTGGGATTTTAGCCGATGGTTTCTTCGGTAATATTTTTATTCTTTTGTACTTATACTTTGTTGACTGGGTTATAGTACATGGTGATTGTTATATTTTGTTCCGCATGGTTGATTTATCTATTTTAAGAAAGATAAAATTTGGCACCGGTCTAATTTTAACTTAGAGAATTAGTAATTAAAAAGTTTTTGACAGTGATGCTAAGAATGAACCATTTGAGAAACCTATTTTAATTTAATAAAGGCCTGATCACCCAATGTTTAATTAAGCGGGGTGTCACAGATGGTATCAGAGCATCAGGTTCTAGAGTCCATAGGATCTGTACGGGTTACTACATTTTCAGCGTATCATTTGATTGATATAGAGCCCTATCTTAGGATGGTTGTACTCCTCTACGTACGTGGTTTACGTTCTCCTGCTATTTAGTAGATGAAGTGATATATATACGAGTTTGATTAGGTATGGTACGTCGAACATGGCGATAGGACCAGCGTAGGCGTTGGAAGAACTGCAGGAGGAAGGGGCTCGGCATGAAGCATGGAGTGTTCAAGGATGGTAATATTGGAAGAGATGACCATTATCGAGGTCACTGTGTAATGGAAGCAGATGTTGCAAGGACTGTTGGGGCATAGCAGGCATTTTCCATTTACCGCAATGGCAATGGGTGATGCTAATCTAGACCTGCCTAACGCAGTGATAATGGGAGGAGGTCTGAAGGATTAAAAACGTCGACTGTGCATGTTAACCAATGGATGTTGACTATCTAGGGGTCTTGACATTTGGGATAGATTAGAAGTACTCATAAGTTAAAATTTGGGTAAATATTTGTAGAGGCAACGTGGTGGGGATACCAGTCACCACATCCGGACCGAGGGTCAGCATATCAATAGAGGGATCTTAAGTATAGTTTAATCACAAATTCCTCCAATGATGATTCAGAAGGAAAGTAAATGGAAATTTCTGAACCCATCACATAAAATTCTGGAAGAGGCAAATGATATGAAAGAAATTTATCTATTGAAGTGAACTTATACCCGATGAGACAGGTATAAGGGAAAAAGAGCCCTTAAGAGAAATGACTCACGAGTTATTATCGCCCACAATTTTGGGAAAACTCTTCTTAGACGACTTATGTGTATAATGGCAGTACGATGCTTCTTACAAGGTTGATGAAAATATTCCTAGGTGAGAGGAGCTAAAAGAGTTTAAGGAATTAGTCAAACAGTAAGACTGAATGTAAAGGGACTAGTGCAAGCCATGAGTGGAAACCCACTAGGGGAATTTATTGAATTGATTCTAAGTCGGACTATTAAGTCCAATAGCGCGCTCCTCATGGTCAGCGAAACTAAGGGAACCATGGTGATAGTGTTCATAATCGAGGCTGCCAAGTCTAAGAGGATAAATACCCTAAATCGGTCGTTATGGCCTGGAATAAGGGGATTTATGAAAAGATGTCTTATGTGGGACGTGAGACCACGCGTTTTGATCTTGCACAAAGTTATTTTAGGGAAAAATAACTCTGATAAGTTTTACGTTTTGAGAAGGACAAGCGTGTTATGTTCGAGAAACATTTAAACCGCCAATGCGATGGGAAAGAAAGTATATGAGTTTTAGCCTCTAGTGAATTAGGTATATGAAGAGGCCTCACCTTAAAAAGGGTCGAGCTTGCATTATCCATCAGTTTGTTGGAGACTTCAGAGATTGTGGATGTCTCATAGTGATTGATCTCAGTGTGTAGGGACATTAATAATGTGATGCAAGGTATGTTTCATGACCGTTGAGCGGAAAGATCGAGCTTATTGTTGTGATTAGTGCTAAGGACTTAGGGATAGTATAAGCGCAGTGCCACTTGACTCCTTTAGAGATGTTGGAGTATGGTTGCACATATTGTCAGGGAATGGAATTTGAATATCTCGACTATGTGTTGTTCCAACAATGCTCAGTAAGAATACATGGGGAGAAGTCCCTTGTTTAAGTTCAGTTGCAAAAGGGGATACGACTAAATTTTTTATGCACGTCAGGAGAAGAGATGTTGTTAGATTCTAGGGCATCAGTGGAGCCGGTAGTGTTGTGGATAAACAATGAAAGGATTATTTCACCACCAAGGGATAAGTGGGACTTTGTGGGAAAGAATTTCATTTTTGGGTCTATAAGGGTTTGAGAATACCCGCAATATTGTAGTCACGCTATGAAGACAAGGCGAGAGTTGAGGAAAAACATGTTACGAGTGCGATAGTTGCAATGTTTTTGCAAATGTGCATGGAGAAAAGTGTGTATGGGCGCCCTAGTCAATTCTCTTTCTTAGTCATCCGAGATAGAGGGATGTGAAAAATTATTTTTGATAAGTATGCCGGTGGGGAAGTTATAAGGCAAGTCGTATTGATGAAATGGATTAAACATCATGGGAGATAGACGATGATCCAAGCTTATATGTGCTGAGAGAGCCAGCGCACCCTATGGGATAAGAATCAGTGGGAAGCCGTTCAAAGGTTATCTCATGATATGGGAGACCTCACTATTATGAAGAAGTAACACAAGGTGATACTTGACTGAGTGTTGAGAGTGACTTACGCGTTACTAAAATGTTGATTCTTATAAGATAACCAACCCTAAAAGTGCACCAATTACGAAGAGTGCACATATTGTAAAGTATAAAATACCCGAAGAGAAAGGGTAATAAAGTACCACTTGAGGAAATATGACATATGTGGGAAGCGGTGTTGTGGAAGAGAGATAGTGAGATTTTCTCCACATACACCACTAGTTGATAGAGAAAGATGGGCTCAAAATGATCAACTGTAATTTGTTGGTGAACCTACGTTTCCAGTGATGTATTGCTTAGGTAGGCTTATAATTTATGGATGGGCTATGAACATCATAACTAAGTCAATATTCCATCGGGGTAGCGGAATGGGTTGATCGGGATGGACTAGTATGTCATTGGAAAGAAAGAGTGCACAAGTGAAAGGTGTCACCCTATATTGTTGTGAATTAGGATAAAATCCTAAAATCCCACCCTATGAGAGATGGTCTGGGAGGAATGGAGATGAAGTTTTATTTTGGGTATGTTGTGTCGCCTATGACTCAATGATTGTGAAAAAGGATGGTACTACTCCCTAACGATAGTTGAATTCTTGAAGAACCCATTGAAAAATTCATAGGTTAAATGTATACATATATGACCTTATTTATAGGTATTAGTTTCATGGGTACCTATTATGAACTTATATGTACGTTGAGGTGTGGTTCGAGGAGACGTTCCGAACTCTTAGTCCTTAATGCGTGATATGAGGACATTTTATTGGAGTATGACATTTTAGAATATATGAAGTGTGAAATATATGGATCATAAATTGTCTACTCATGTGCGATGAGATATATATACATATATTGGCGCTCGAGGTGTGATTTCCAGACAATATAAAAATCACTATTGGTGATCGAGGTGGGATTCCGATCTAATAACCCCAAAGGTGTTATAGAAGGGGGTGATTTTATATAAGTGTTGATCGTATATGTTATGTGTAAGAATATACACCTTATGACTTTCCTGCTTATGTGTGATAATAAGTATGCTTAATTCTGTATTGGGGTCGATGATGTTCCGGACCAATACATGAAGGATAGATTTGGGGTCGATGATTTTCTGAACCAAATCGATGATGAATGATGAACATTGGTATCGACGGAAGGTCTGAACCAACATATGAATTACATTTACCTTGGGATCAAGGGATTTCCGAACCAACATAAATGATAGGACGATTGGGGTCAATGATTTTGCCGGACCAATTTTCCTTATAGTATATATTGTGAGTGAAATATATACCTTATATTATACTACTTATGAGTGATAGTAGACACATACATGTTATATATAGAGATATACATCGAAAGGGTAAATTAAGTAGGGAGAAACTTAATTTCAAGAGTTAACGTTAGATTGGGAAAAATCTATGGGGAAATTAAGTATTGGACTTAATTATAATATATGAGGCATGGATAACATGCAATAGGGGTTACAATGAAGCAAGGCATGTACTTGGGATGACCCTTAAGATGATATTATTTGATTTTTGGGTATTAGAGGATGCAGTTATGTTTAAGGTCATTAGTATTAATACCAGTCTTATCCTAATTTCGAGGACGAAATTCCTTTGTAAGGGGGGAAGTATGTAATACCCCGTATTTCAGAATATTTTTATTTAATTAAATTGGGGAATTAAATGAGAAAATACGATTTAATTTAAATTACACAAGAGAATTAATTTAGTGAGTTTGATTAATAATTATGATTTATGGAGTATTAATCGAGAGATAGACACAAATTATATTGCCTCATTCTATTTATTTAGCGCATGTAGTAAATAGTTACATAGCACGTGTAGACCATTTTGGGGTGAGAATGAGTGATATATTTTTAAGTGACTCAAATGATAATTTAGAGGACACAAATGAGTCCGAAAGGGTCGAATTAGTCAAAATAGTATACCCGGGGGTACTAGTTGAGTCTTGGGGTAATTTTGAACTAAACCGAGACCGTTCAGGGGCATTTTGGTCTTTTAACATGTGAGGGTATGGAGACCTACGAATTTGAGAGTCTTTTATTAGTCGTATGAAAGAGGGGTTAGGGTTATAAAACCCATGTAAACACCAAGACCATTAGAGAGAAGGATAAAACCATTCTCAACACTTAGAAGATGCTTTTGAGGAGGCTGGATTTGGATCTTGCATCCTAGGAGCCAAAGGTGGAAGTATTGAAGAAGAGAAGCATCAATCCATCATCAACACCACGAAATCATAATCCCACTATCAAGGAAAGTTGTTTATTACAAAAACTATAAAGTTATAATACCCATGTGTAGGGTTTTTGAATAGTTTTGTTAAATACATATCTTGGAAATAAAATAATGATATTTATGCATGTTGGGATATGAATCGCATGTAGAATGATTTAGCATATGTAGAGGAATAATATTCAGAGCTAACTTGATAGTTATTTCGGAATAAAATCTTGGTTTTGAATAAAGATATGGGAAGAACACCATAACTAGGGTTTTAAGAAATTCTGAATTTAATCCACTATTTCTTAAATGAATTGAGCTTTTGATGCATTTGAAATATTATAAATTGTCCTAGTATACGTGGGAACACGTTAGGATAATTAGGCCGAAGTTTGGTCTACTATAATGAAGTTTTGAGGTTTGCTAATGGGAGAAGAAATTAACGAAGAAGACGAACTGTTGCTGTCCCAGATCGATCGATCGATCAATCTTGAATGTCGATCGCTCGATCTTGAATGTCGATCGATCGATGAGGTCAATCGATTGAGCCCCAGAGTCGATCGATCGACTTAAGGTGTTTTTCTCTAATTTTTTTCCTTGGTTAAGGGTTCTTTGATTTCTGAGGATGAATGGGAATCCTAGGGTTTATATTATACTTATATGGGAGTGAGAATAAAACCAATATGTATATTATTGAAGTCTGGTAAGGCCATTGGATGTAGGAATTGGATCATGGATCGACAATAATAAACCGAATAAACCAATTAATGGGAATTTGGAACTTAGCAACGAGGCAAGGTAAAGTCAATTCAAAGGATACACCAGTAGGGTAAGTAATAACAACTGAAATAATACGTGAGCGGTAACTAGGGCCCTTAGAGTTGAGTGAATACTCAAATAAATGTAATAGTGAGAAATCGTAAATTAACGGATACGTTAAATATAAGAGAATACTATATTACGTACAAATATGATTGATAGGTTGGGTGTGTACTACTAGATTTTATGAACTATTAGGTTGAGAGATGTATACCTAAATTAACTACGTTAGGGTCGATGAAGTATTCCGAACTAACGTAGGGTTATTATATGTTAGGGTCGATGAACTATTCCGAACTAACATTCGATTTCCATATATTTGGGGTCGTTGTAAAATGATGAACCAAACCTTCCAACTGGTGGCGTGATGAAAGAGTCCGAGCCAAAATATGTGTTTATAAATAATTGGGGTCGATGTATCATTCCGAACCAATTCTCACTTGGGGTTGATGGATCATTCCAAACCAAGAGTCCTTTACGTGTGTTAGAAGGACATAATAGTAATGACTGATATTTAGTATATGTTGTGTGTCAACTATATACTTAATGATATTCTACTGTTTTGTAGTAGTAGATTGATATATGATGTGTTTAACGATACATGTCGAACTGGTAAGTTAAGTAGTGAAACTTAATTATGAAACGTAACGTTAAATAGAGAATATCTAATTAGTAATTTAAGTAGTGAAACTTAATTACAAAAGTGAGAAGATATTAATTTTGAGAATTGTAGAAATTTAGCAGTGAAACTAAATGAGAAGTTTTGAAACATAACATTGGTGAAATGTTACTTGGGAATTAATTAATCTTCGTGAGATGTTATTGAAATGGATGTACTGTATGGGAAATACGAGAACTTAGGTATAGATAAGTTCAGATGATTACTTTAGTCCTAGTTAGCTTGGGAGATATGTGTAACACCCCACGATTTTGAGGCTGAGAAATTAAATTTTGGGAAAATATTTGGAGAATTCTAAAATTGGGATTTTAAGTCCAAAAATAGAGGACATTTTAAAGTATTCCAGATGATGATTTTGAGGGTACCACTGATCCCGGAAGGGTCGAGATAGTCAAAATGACTGTCATTGGGTTTTATTTCGGCTCCGGAATATTTTTAAGTCAGTTTGACTCGAATTAGAGTAAACGAGTCATTTAAAGTGTATATTAACATTTAAAATTGGGTTTATTATTTTAAAGGATTTAAGGCTTACGGATGAAGCCTTCTCCTTTGAGAAAAGAGAGAAAAAGAAAGAAAAGATAAAGAAGAAGAAAAGAGAGAGAGAGGAAGAAAAGCATGGAGATTCCGACCCAATCACGATAACGAGGACGAACCAACCTCTATAAATATGAGGCAAGTGTTTAATCTTGCTAAATATCTATTTGTGTATTTCATTTCATAATTTGTGGGTTAAAGAAATGGATTTTTGGGTATAAACATCAAAACCTAAATTTTTGGTTCAAATCTTAAAATTGAAGATTTTGATTGGGTTTAAGGGATATAAATTGATGAGGTTAAATTTAGGATGTGTTTTGATGTTAGATATTATGTTGGGATTGAAGATTAAGGGTTGGAAGTAGTATAAATCGAATTTTGGGAAGTTTTTGGTTATAGAAAAATAGCCATTTTCGTGGCTTTTTGAACTGGCCGAATCGATTCGCCCCCACCGAATTGATTCGCCAGGTTGCAGAAGTCTCAGGTCTTTAGGACCGAATCGATTCGCCCCTAGCGAATCAATTCGGAGGATTGCAGAATCTCAGGTCCCTTGGACGAAATCGATTCGGATGGGCCAAATCGATTCGCTGTTGGGCCAAATCGATTCGGAGAGGCCGAATCGATTCGGAAACAGAGCATTTTTAGAAATTTTCTCTTTAGTGAATTCAAACCCTTTTTGGTTGGGTTTATTGATTTGGGGCTTTCTCTTATGAAGCAAGAGATATCTTTTGGTGACTTATAGGGAGTCTCTCACTTAGTATATGATAGGGGGTACTTCTTGGAATAATTGGATAAGAAATATTCATGTATGTTGTGAAATTCCTAGGCCAACATTTATGTCGAATTCTTATGAAGATAGGATATTGTTGAGATTACAATTTGGGGCCCAATGAAAGAGAATAATCGCATGTCCTTAATGATAAAAAATTTAAGGAATAAATTGGAGAGGCATTAGACCAGGGGATTCATAAAAAGTGATTGAACCGTAGTCGAATTCGAGAGCGAGGAGATCATGTTGCCAACTAGAGTAGAGTGTGTAAATCTAGTTGGGGTAGATGTCGTTTATTAATGTGTGATTCACATAGAGGATTTTTCCCTAACATATGGGATTATTTGACGAAGTTAAGAATGAGCTTGAGGCTTATAAACTATTAGTTATATGTATACCGATAGTCGAAATCATTACTAGATTTATAATGTAAATCTCGGATACAGATGGAATGTGTAGTGATGGTTTCCTACACAAAATTTTGGGTGATAACCCTAATGTTGAATATATATGTATAGATATATACATATGGCTTTGGGAGACTATTCATCATAGGAAAATGATTGAATATGTTTCAAGTGAGGGATTGTATTCACATATTAAGGTAAATGATATGAGTTTGTGGTGACGGCTTGTATATTGAGGATTTATGTATACTTATAGCCGGGTTTGTATATCTTATACATATGAACGAGAACTAGTTTATATATATAGATATATGGATATGTGAATATGTGTATATATATATATCTGTATGCATATAAATATATGGATATATTTATGTTTTGGACATACATGGTATGGATGTTTAAACTGTATATGATGGTTTACTATTTGATCATATGATGGGATCATATGGATGTATGTATATTGCGCATGTGAGCGATATATATACTTATGTGGTTAAGCATACCCCGCTCATGCTATCATTGGGAAGTTTCCACGCAGAGGGTGAGCATCCTGGCATATAGAGCAAGGTGTGGATATTCCCCAGGTCATAGTCGTCCGGTGTGTTATTATACGATAGATATATTTTTGGGATGAGGCGTGGTGGGTATGTTTCGTCTCATTGCCAGTGGAGCTATGACCGCTTCCCGGGACGTCGTGTGTGTGAGTTATCACGAGGTGGGTGTCGTTGATCCCCACCAGGTGGTCCCCAGTTGCTACGTGAGCCGGGCATTGGAAAGATGATAACATTGATGCAGTTTTATCGGCAATATATATAGCCGGGTGGATTATGTGCATGTCCATTGTACATCAGATATGATACGTACATTTGGTCATGGGTTTGGATGATTGGTATATGTATATATATGGTGAGCATAAAATACCTATATATATATATATATATATATATATATATATATATATATATATCCTATAGATGAAAGGATATAGAATTTTGGTAGAGTACATCTTGGATGATTATGGTGTACTAGATTGATGGGGGTTGATGTATCGCATTTAAGGAATATTTCGGTTACATCATCCGAAGGATATGATTGGAGATGATAGTTGTAGTAGTAGTATTATATTGTATATATGGCATTATGGATCTCTAGGATCGACATTGTCAAGGATTAGTGTAACGGGGTGGTTCCTTATTTGGATTTCGCTTTGCGAGACACCCCACGCATGAAACGCAGTGCAGTGTTGAAATTGGAGAAAAGTTCTGTCAGTTATGGTATGCACGGAATTATGGATCTCTATGATCGACATTGACAAAGAGTAGTGTAACGGGGCGGTTCCTTGTTTGGATTTCGCTTTGCGAGACTCCCCACGCACGAAATGTAGTACATTGTTTAGAGTAGAGAGAAGTTCTGTCGATATTTATGTGTGACATGATGGATCTCCAGGATCGACGTTGACATGGAGTAGTGTAACGGGGTGGTTCCTTGTTTGGATTTCGCTTTGCGAGACACCCCACGCACGAAACGCAGCGCAACGTTGAAATTGGAGGGAAGTTGTGTCAATAATGATTTTTTCATGCTTATTAATTAGAAATTTAAATTATATGTTTCAACCCAATTGCATATTGGGTAATCTATTAAATTATAATTGTTTAAAGTATAAACTGGAATCCACTAAGCCTAATAAGGCACATATGATTGAAAATAAATGCTTAATTGTGTTTAAAAAGGGGGGTGGATTCTTGGGGGTATGATAGGAAGGTAGATCTCGTGGTTATAGGCTAGGCCTATGATAAGTTAGGTTGTCCTTATAGCAATGGGGGTAATTTAACTAAAACTTGAGGACGCGAATAGGTGCGCGCCTTTAGATGAGAGGTGAGTTGGGATTCCACGAGAGTGCGATTCCACTTTAATTATGAGATAAGTGCACCAGTATTTATTATGCACGGTTAACACACTTGCTAAATATTTTTCACAATCGGGGCTCTGACCCCTTTACTTTTCTCTCCTGCCTGTATATATATATATATTATTACAGGTATCCTACCGCATGGATGCCGGATGACCTTCTATCGAGAGTCTTGGGAGCCGTGACAGGTGCGGACTGTTGCGGGATGTATCTTGTAGCCGCTTCCTACTTCTTTAAAATTCTAGGTAGGATTCATGTTGTATATCGGGTTTGTACCCAAGGGATATTTATATACAGGTTTATATTTATTCCATTTCAGTCATTGTATTGGCAGTGACCCGACAGCTTATTCGGGTCTACTTTTTGTAGTACATACGGTTGTATTTATTTATTTATTTAATTTTTCTTTTAGCATTTCATCTATCTATCTCTTTCATGCATCTTTCTTTCTATTATTAGTAGTGTTAGTAGGTTATCTGTTGCACATTTTATTTAATTTTAACATCTCGCCTATATGATATCGGGTAGTTAGTCCTATATTATATAGTACCAACAGTTGATGTTGAGACTGGACCATCAGAAACTCTTGATTTAATATAGTATAGGGCTGGCCACCCGTTATTATTTTAGGCGGGGTGTTACAATATGTCTAGGTAGGCTAAGAGTAGAATGTTAGGTGTGCACAATAGATGAGGAGTGACTAAACTCAAGAGAGTGTATGAGAACCTAACATGTGTGCTCAATAATTGCATTTTATATTGTGATAAACGTTTGCTAAATATTTTCAAAATGTTTTGAGTACTAACTCTTGCTATAAAATATTTTGAAAAATGTTTAGGTGTCCAGCCATAGGGACACCATGTATGATGATTTCATTCTAGGGACTCGAAGTTATAGCACAGTGGATGCTTACAGAATTTTAATTAGACGATATCTCTTATTCCGATCTAGTGCAGGATCTCACACTATTCTATGTATGGACTTGTGGTCCGATATCAGTCTCAGATGTTTAGTTTCAGATTAGTGGTTGTTCAATTATTGTTTTGGGATTTTAGCCAATGGTTTATTCAGTAATACTACTATTCTTTTGTACTTATTCTTTGTTGATTGGGTTATAGTACATTGTGATTGTTATATTTTGTTTCGCATGTTTGATTTGTCTATTTTAAGAAAGATAAAATTTAGCACCGGTCTAATTTTCTCTTAGGGGATTTGTAATTAAAAAGTTTTCGACAGTGATGTTGAGAATGAACCATTTGAGAAACCTGTTTTAATTTAATAAAGGCATGATCACCCGATGTTTAATTAGGAGGGGTGTCACAGACTAGTGGCACTGTTGTAGGAAAATTTGAATTTTGAAATTTTTCTCGGGTTAGGAAAACCATGTGTTAGTACCAGGCCGAGAAAGCGAGTTACACTTTTAGAGAGAGTATTATGTGTCGGACGTTTATAATGGTTGTGCAGAGAAGAACAGGTTAAAAGGTGTATGGGAACCTTTGTAAGTTGATTTTATATACCGCTAGGAATCAAAAGGGACGTTGTATATAAAACAGAAGATTATTGCGTGAGGCAGTCATAAATGGACTTAGAGTGAGTTGTATGGTACGTCTAAGGAGGCACGCGATGATCTAATTATGTGGGTGCAATAAGAATTTGCACACCTACGATAATCGATGAGACTGACAGGTGTAGTCAAGCGTTAGTGTAATTTCCTTTTAAGGGAAATTAGATGTTCTGATCTAGACGAACGGATGCTTAGAGTAGGGGTTTCTCGAATGGGATCGAGATGGTGAAGTTCTCACTATAGGCTCATTTTCTTTATATGTGCTTATAAAAGAACTAGGTGCGATGTGACGTTGGAGTCAATCTTACGACGATGTAGCATTGTAGAATATGGAGATCTAGATAAGCTTGTAGTAGAGTATAAACCTTGAGATAGGTGAATACTGAATGAGTGTATGGTTGAGTGCCATTGGATTAGTACCATTCCACTTTTGTGCACTAGGATGTGGAGTGATTCGCGATCCTAGGTTGGTAGTATCGGTCGTATCCAAATTTCAAAGGCAAAATTCCATTTGTAAGGGAGGAGAATGTAATACCCCACACTTTTATGGATAATTAAATTATATAAGTAAGTGTAATTTGAAAATTTAAGGAAATATCGTGAATAATAATTTTTGGAGTTTACAAGGGTTAAATGATTTTCTATGTGTGCTATATTTACTTTTGAGACTAAGTAAATGAGTCAGAGTATTTTAATTATATATCGCAGTTGGGTAAAGCGATAAAGGAAGATATTTTAATTGGAAAACTTGTATTGAGATGTGTTGGGTTTAATTAGTGAATTGTGATTAACTGACTCGGATGGAGATTTCGAGTGGGCGGTTGGTTTCGAAATGGCCGAGATAAGTCGGAATAGAGTATCCGAGGGTAGTATTTGGGTTCCGGGAATTTTTGGACCAGTAGGGACTCGTAATTGAGTAAACCAGTCATTTTTGGGTTTATAAGGGACAAACCCTTATTTCTACCTATATATGGCACAGGAGAGTGAAAGAAAGAAAGAAAGAAAAAGAGAGAGAAGAAGAAGGGCAGAAAGGATGAGAGAAAAAGGGGATTTTTGGCCAAACTCCGTGGGATTCGACTCGAGGTCGTCGGATTTTATCCACGAGGCAAGAGTTTACTTGCTTTATTCATTTAAGAATAAAATCTCATACTGTAGTTGGTGTATAAAACTATAAAGATTTTTGGGTTGGGTTTTTCGTGAATCAAAATGGGATTTTCAGAAGATTAAGGAGTAAACCCCGAACAATAATCGATTTAAGGAACTTAGAAATTAATTGAAATTTGTTGTTGATTCTTGGTTGTAGGATGATTAGAACCTATTTTCTTGGATTATATATAGTTGGTTGAGGTTGGTTAATGGTGGGAGAGTAGATAGAAACCTTAGGTGTGTGTTAATGGCCAAAACAGGGGCTTCGGAGAAGCAGCTGCCCTGTTAGATCGATCGATCGATCGATCGACGGTCAAGGGTCGATCGATCAACACTACAGAATTTCAGGCAGTTTTGTCTAGGTTAGTTTTTATGGGATAAATTCCAAATTTAAATTAATTTTGGCTTATTTATTTGAGGAAATAAATATTAATTTAGGGGAAATAAATACCTAGCCATTTAAGGAAATTCATTTAGACTAGAAGGGTGTAAAAATGGTGTGACACTTAAGGTGTAGTTTTGAGGAAAATAAATTGTGGAGTTAGATATTAGGGGTTCCTAAAAAAGGTGTGGGAACTTCTAAATTATTGTTTTAGAGAAATATATGCCTTGGGTTTTTTGAGTAAAAGTCCAGGATTTATTTATTTATGGCTGTTCGGGACGAGCAACATCCAAGGGAATATTTCGGCGGGAGATTATATATAGATAATTGTGCGCGTAGAAATATATTTATATGCCGCCTACATGTTCGGAATAAATCCTAGGATGTGAATAGGATGTAAATTGTGGATAGGGGCAAAGATGCGTTAGCGATTACCCATTACGTCTATTGACGACTGTTATTATAAGATGCGTGATACTTATGGGACTTGAATAAGTTTAGGGCATACTTATTTAATTAATATGAATTGGTCTATTCAGAGAGTACATAAATGCTTAAGAGTAATTAAGGTACAAGTTATATATCAAGTGAGAGAATTCTTTTTGTTTTAGTATTATAAGTGTTAAAAATACATAAATATTATTACGAATGGGAACATTCGAGGTTAATGACTACGACTATATGAGGTTGGTAATTATATCCATATAAATATTTGAGAAGTGATGTAGAATATATATATATATATATATATATATATATATATATATATATATATATATATATATATATATATATGTATATATACGATGTGATTACAGTATATATAATATGATACAAATACTTATATATCTGTGTGTGAATGGTATATTTATGTGAAGCATACCCCCTCTAATGCTATCATGGGAAGTTGCGTGATGTGGGTGAGGCCCCTGGCTTGAGGAGCAGGGAGCTTATAGTCCCCAGGTCATAGCATCCAGTTTATATTGTGTGACTTTTATTAGGGGTGAGACGTTGTGGGTATGATTCGTTCTCATTTTTGGGGAGGAACTATGGTCGCTTCCCATACGTTGTGATTTGGTTTTTATCAAGTCGGTGTGAGAGTCCGACCGCTGGTACCCAGGATGGTATATGAGTAATTCCTTGAAAGATGATAGAATTAAGAGACCGCATCCTTGAGTTATTGCTCGGTGGGATGGTTATTATACTTGTTGTGTATAGTATATTGCCTGTATATGAGGACAAACTATCATATATGTCTAACTATTGTAAAGAGAAAAATGAATAAGGATTTATTCTCATTCCGGGAGATTTTATCCAGACATAAATTGTGATTTGTATATTGAAGTAAGTATTACATGTATATATATGTATATATATATATATATATATATATGCGTTATGTGCTGAGGGTCTAATGGATCTCGATGATCAGCATTATCAGGAAGTAGTGTATCAGGGGGTTCCTTGTTTGGATTTCTCTTCTCGAGACACCGCACGCACGAACGTAGACCAGTGTTGGGAATGGGGAGAAGTTTATCCCTTAGTACTCGGGTTAATTATGATTTTTCGAGATTGGGTGTAACAGATTAGTTAGGCAGGGTAGCTTAACTAGGTTGTTTAAAACGTATGCGATAGGTGTGCACTACTAGAAGAGCGGTGAGGGGTATCTCATGGGAGTGCGATGCCAATTTAAATATGAGATAAATCATATTTTAAAAATATAGCATTTATGCACTTGCTAAAATATTTTCAAAACTCGAACTCTGACCTGTTTTTCTCTATTTTCCTCTCTTTCTCTCTCTCTCTCTCTCTCTCTCTCTTTCTCTCTCTCTCTCTCTCTCTCTCTCTCTCTCTCTATATATATATATATATATATATATATATATATATATATATATATATATATATATATATAAGTGTTGAGACACATGGACACCTGGATGATGATTCCTTCGAGTCAAACGTTTGCTGCAGTAGTTGTGGATGCATGCCGGTTTACTGTAGACACTTCTACCCTTGTCCTCTAGATAGGAGATACTGTAAAAACATTCGGGCGGATAGCCTAATTGTATTCAGTTATTATTTTACTGCATGTTGATTTACGAATTTTCGATTTGGTTGTATTATGTTAAACCGAGTGTTCGGCTACTTATTTCACTTCAGTTTTGTATATATATACTGTGCGAATGTTTTATTAGAATGGTTCGTATAAAAAGATTAGTTAAGTAAAATTTTGACGCCAACCTAATAGGTTATTAGTAATTAAATTGGTTTTCGACAGTGATGTTATGAATGAACCATAAGAGACTCTTGTTTTAATTTGGTACAGGATTAATGGCCCGATATTTTATTAGGTAGGGTGTCACATCCCAGTAGCACCCATACTCCTAATCTTGCCCCAATGGCCAGACTCTCTAGCCTGGTAGCGCTGATCTTGACAATGTAACAACACGATATTAAGGACATCAGTGTAGGTTTGCAATGCCAATTTCCCTAATAAGTGCTAGCAAATTCTCTAAGTGAGTCCATTAGTATACTTGAGTACCCCTTTCTCCTTAGTGTTCACCTCATTTATGATAAAGTTCTCCTAGTACATGAACTCATCCTCGCATTCGTCCACAATTCAACCCTCCTATGAAAGGTCTTAGAACCTCCTCCTTGTCGTTGTTTGAACTCCTGACAGAAATTACTTACAGTCGAATCGCACCCAGAACACCTGGATAGTAATAGTGTCTCTCTCCTCTGTTATGGTGACCGACTCTTACTACTGAAGTGTTTCTCACACTAGCTTAAAAGTATCCAGTATATGATTTTGAGTTTTTCTACACTGAACCATGTGCAAGTGCCATTGGATGTATTTCCTCCATTAGGTAGATGCAACCATATCCGCACTCCCTTGAAACTCTGGATGATGGAACTTATGGAAGTCCTCTTTAACTTTTTCCCTAACAAATGAAAACCAGAACTGGTGCCACTGCCTTCTGTGGCTGTGCTTGAGAAAATTGTGTTTTAAGGAAGTCATCACATCATTAACTACATGTGCAACAGTAGTAGAGACATCTTCCACGACAATCGTCCCCTATGTGTCCAGTAGCTCGGGCTAAGCCTCCTCCTCTGCGGGCTTCCTAGCGGCACATGCTAGCCGACCTCTCCTACTGTTTGTAATCAAAAACAAAACACAAATTGTATTAGATTTATTTCAATCATAAATAATAGGAGAGGAACTTAAATGCGTTTTATGAAATAACATATCTAAATAGACTGCTCCACATCAAAGAAACACTATGCATACAACATAGAAATTTCGCACAGATACTAAGGACATTAGATAATGATGATCTAATACTAACTGTGACAGCCCGCCTTTTTTAATATCGGGTGTCCAATCCTCTAGTAAAATAAAATGAGAATCTCAGTATGGTTTGTTTTTGACATCATAGTTGAAATGATGATCTAATATGAATAATACTAACAAACATACCAGCATAAAGAATGAAATAATCACCTTTCATAAACTGATAATAAAACTGAAGAGAATAAACCATCGGTCACCAAATTAAACATCTGAACAAATAAATTGAGTACTGAAATATTAATCCCAATAGAAATATACAAGTCGAATAATAAAATAATAGCCAATCCATTTATGGGAACATACACCAAACTGTAAATTGAACTGACTGATCCTATCTAGATAAAATTAACTCAGGTGTCTAAGTAAGGACATAGTGTCCATAGCTACTGCACGACAACAATGGATCTACCCCGACTGTTGCTATTGTAAACTTGGGGTGTAAAAAGGAAAAACAAATAAGGAAAAAATCCCACAGGTCAAAGTTCGAAGAGTAGAAAATATTTTTTTTTTCATGTAGATAATTGTTTTAAATCGATTAAAATAGTATTGTATTAATTTCAGGTTTAATCGATCGCACAAATATGAGATAAAATCTTACCTCTCAACTACAGTGCAGACCTAACATGTTTATTTTAATATCCTAATTAAACTACTCAGTCTAAATATGACATATAACCTCTATTTAATCTCAATCCCTCTAATACTCTATATTAGTTAAGTTCACGAGGTACTCGTTCATAAACAATAATATAGAGAGACACTTGTTGTAGCTAATTATTCACATTCTATACATAACATAGCTACACTCGTGCTATAAATATATATGTACACTATATTGTAAAATCATACCTATATATCACTTGCTTTATACATATAACCATATCCCTAGAGCTTTAACCTCACAAATTCATTCATTATGTGCTATCCTGCTCCACGCCTCATGCCTCACACCAAGCTATCGGGCACGAATCACACCACCTATCCGAAAGGAATACACATACAATGCAGGCGATCATAGACATATATATGTGGGTCTCAACCATACAAGATCATACCCAACCAGATTCGAAACGAACACTTATTCGTACACATGGATAGTGGCTATACAATAGACTGTGACCTAGGGAATCAACCCAACACCTGTGGATAAATGCCAGGTTGACTGTTGACTAGATGCAACCTTCTACGATAGCACCTACGAGCAGGTATGTTTGAATAAAACAAGTAGCATGAAAACATAAATATATATATAAACATCACTCTAATATATATAAACATATTAGTTACCAAACTCATAAGCATGTCCCGCTATGAATGATCCACCTAATTTCGAAGTTTGAACCAACTTCTCAATTAATTATTTCACTAGTCCCTTACCTGAGCACCCTAGTTAATTATTAAATTCCTAAATAATGAATAACGACACAAAACTATTTTAAATTAAATATTCGATCACTTGGATAACCTCCCACATACTTACTCTAGTTCATAAAAATCTCTTGAACATTTCCAAATCCAAACTTGACCCAAACCCATGCGTCCTTCAAACAAAATCCCATATAGTTTGAACGATAATCTAGCTCATTCAAAAGAGGTTCAAATGAGGTTCGAACTATTTGAAGCCTTTTTTCGAGGTGGTATTCATCCCCCAAAATCAAATTGCGTTTTTAGGGTTCTTCCTACAAAAATTTCAAGAACCGTAACCCACTTGTAAATAATAAAACATGATTCCATCCATGTCTATACAATCCTCACATAGTTACCCCCATAAATTCATGAGTCAAGATCTTTTATCAAATTGATTTTTAATGATTCAATTCTTTTATCTAAGTCTTATATATTCTTCCTTTAAATCCTTGGATTTTATTTCTAATTGCAAGTATAATCAATCTCAATAAATTATCTACTTGAGATCCATAGTTCCTTACCATTAAGTGTCAAAATCATTTAATCAAGTTTCAATCGTACAAGATCTAGAGCCCCAATTTCCATTTTAACACATGAAAGTAATTAACGACAATAAAATTGTGATATAAATCAATCAAGTACTTGCGTTAATGGATTAGAATCCGAAGTTCTCTACTTATTTAATGATCGGTTGAGTTCTTTCTTCTCTAGAGTTTCCACTTTCTTTTTCTCTTCTTTAGGGCTCCCTCTCTCAATATCTTACGTAGAATATGAAAGGTGGGATGCAATCTTCCTTCCCAACAGCTTAAATATCCTCTTAATCAACCTAAGCCTATTTTTCTTCTTACCCCAAAGTATATAATGACCTTCCAACCGTTATATGGGTCCTTTTATATCTAAAAATCCCATAAAACCCAAACATAACCCCTGAGTACCTACACTAGACTATTTCAATCCTTCCCAGATCATAGGTTCACTCGAAATGATTGCTCCACTAACCTATCTCTAAATAAATTAACATCTTGTTTATCGGTCCTGACAGGATCGTGTCTTATGTGTTGCCTGTAATTTATATTGAATCGCTGATGTAGCACCCTAGCGACATGTAATAATAAACTGTTGCTATCGCTCATACGTGACATATAATAAATCACATAACTACTTATTTATCACACACAAGTAGATAGTAATTATAATAAATATGAATCCTTTGTTTAGCTAATTAATATATACAAAAAGAAATTTAATTTCCCCCCATTAAATTAATAATATAAAGTACATTAAAATTAGTAATAAAAGTTGGGGGTATTACATTATTCCCCTAACAACAGAGTTTTATCCCCAAAATTCGAACATACTTTCCATGGAGAGCTCCTAATACTTTTTTCTTCATGTCATCCTCACACTCCCACATTGAATTAGCAACATTGTGGTGTAACGACTGCACATGCACTAATGGTACCACCTTCGTCCAAAGCTTACGCTCGCTACAATATAAAATGATAATAGGTCTCTCATCATATGAGATATATGGTTGCAAGTCAATCTCCATTAATGGTATGTTCCAATATACCACGTCACCCCCTGAGATATCTCTCAAATGATAACACATGGAACGAATCATAAATCTTCTATAAAAGCTCTAGCGAGGTGTGCTAATACGCAAGCGGATAAAACCTCTCGATAACGAAAAATTACCCACATACCTCAATGATAACTTCCCCTTATTACCAAACCTCCCCAGTATTTTCATGGGAGATACACGTAGCAACACATGATCACCCATGTCAAACTCTACAAATCTATAATTAGTATCGACGTAATTCTTCTACCTATCCTGAACTACCCGAATGCGACTCCTAATTAACTCGATCTTAACTAGCTTCTTCCGAATCAAATTCATCCATGATAACCTCGACCCTTCTTTCCACCGATCCGATTCCCCTAGCCCTACTGGCCCTAAGGGGTATACTGTGAGCCATGCCTATAGTTGTCCCTACTTATCCCGAATCTCTTAGCAGAATACCCTTGATGGGAACCACGCTCATGTTGGCTCTATTACTCTTGCAGCTCCCTACTAACACCCCTACTCTTTATTTTTCCCCATTGGCCAGACTCTCTAGTCCTCTTTGCTCCCCTCAGAAGGTAGAGGTGATCTTGAAAATGGAACAACACGATATTAACGACCTCAGTGTAGGTTCGCAATGCCAAGTTAACTAATAAGTGTTAGAACATCCTCTAAGTGAGTTCATTAGTATACTTGAGTACCCCTTTATCCTCAATGTTCACCTCATTTTTCATAAATTTCTCCTAGTGCGTGAACTCCTCCTCGCATTCGTCCACAGTTCAACCCTCCTGTGAAATGTCTAGAACATCCTACTTATCTCCTTTTGAACTCTTGACAAAAATAACTTGTAGTCAAATCGCACCGAGAACACCTGGACATTAATAGTCTCTCTCTCTCGTATGTTCTGGTGATTGACTCCCACTACTGAATGTTTCTCCCACTAGCTTAAAAGTTGTCAGTATATGATTTTGAGTGTTGCTTCACTCAACCATATGCAAGTTCCACTAGATGTCTTTCCTCTATTAGGTAGATGGAACCGCATCCTCAATCCCCTAAAACTCTGGCCGATGGACCTTCTGGAAGTCCTCTCTAACTTTTTCCCCAAAAAACTAAACTGGGTGAGCCTGAACTGGTGCCACTGGCTTCTGTGGTTGTGCCTGAGAAAACTGATGTTTTAAGGAAGTCATCACATCATTAACCACCTACGCAACAATAATAAAGACCTCTGTCGTGGTCACCAACCCCTGAGTGGCCAGCATCTCTAGCTAAGCCTCCCCCTTTGCGGCCCTCCTAGCGGCACATACTGGCCAACCTCTCCTACTGTTTGTCATCGAAAACAAAACCAAAATTGTATTAGATTTCTTTAGATCATAAATAATAAGAGAGGAACTTAAATGCATTTTATGAAATAACATATCTAAATAAAGTGCTCCACATCAAAGAAACACTATGCATACAACATAGAAAGTTCGCACAAATACTAAGAACATTAGATAATGATGATCTAATAGCAACTGTGATAGCCTGCCTTTTTTAATATCGCGTGGCCAATCCTCTACTAAAATAAAATGAGAATCTCAGTATGGTTTATTTTTGACATCACAGTTGAAATGATGATCAAATATAAATAATACTAACAAACATACCAGCATAAAGAATGGAATAATCACCTTGCATAAACAGATAATAAAACTTAAGAGAATAAACCATCGATCACCAAATTAAACATCCACAGTAACTGAACAAATAAATTGAGTACTGAAATATTAATCCCAATAGAAATATACAAGTCGAATAGTAAAATAATAGACAATCCATCTATGGGAACATACACCAAACTGTAAATTGAAATGACTGATCCTATCTAGATAAAATTAACTCAGGTGTCCAAGTAAGGACATAGTGTCCACAGCTATTGTACGACAACAATGGATCTACCCCGACTGTTGCTATTGCCCACTTGGTGTGTAAAAAGGAAAAAAAAATAAGGAAAAAATCCTGCATGTCAAAGCTCGAAGAGTAATTTTTTTTTTAATGTAGATAATTGTTTTAAATCGACTAAAATAGTATTGTATTAATTTCAAGATTAATCGGCCGCACAAATATGAGATAAAATAATACCTCTCAACTACACTGCACACATAACATGTTTATTTTAATATCCAAATTAAACTACTCAGTCTAAATAGGACATATAACCTCTATTAATATCAATCCCTTTAATACTCTATATTAGCTAAGTTCACGAGGTACTCATTCATAAACAATATTATATAGAGACACTTATTGTAGCTAATTATTCACATTGTATACATAACATATCTACACTCGTGCTATAAATATATATGTACACTATATTGTAAAATCATACGTATATATCACTCGCTTTATATATATAACCATATCCCTAGAGCTTGAACCTCACATATTCATTCATTATGTACTATCCTGCTCCACGCCTCATGCCTCATGCCTCACACCAAGCTAATGGGACCGAATCACACCACCGTTCCGAAAGGAATACACATACAATGGAGGCGATCATAGACATATATATGTGGGTATCAACCATACAAGATCATACCCAACCAGATTCAAAACCAAGACTTATTCGCACACATGGATAGTGGCTATACAATAGACCGTGACCTAGGGAATCAACCTAACACCTGTCGATAAATGCCAGGTTGACTATTGACTAGATGCAACCTTCTATGATAGAACCTACGAGCAGGTATGTTTAAATAAAACAATAGAATGAAAATATACATATATATACACGTCACTCTAATATATATAAACATATTAGTTACCAAACTCGTAAGCATGTGCCGCTATGCACGATCCACCCAATTCTGAAGTTTAAACCAACTTCTCAATTAATTATTTAACTAGTCCCTTACCTGAGCACCCTAGTTAATTGTTAAATTACTAAATAATGAATAACGACACAAAACTATTTTTAATTTAATATTCGATCACTTGGATAACCTCCCACATACTTACTTGAATTCATAAAAATCTCTTGAACATTTCCAAATCCAAACTTGACCCCAACCCATGAGTTGTTCAAACGAAATCCCTTTTATTTTGAATGATAACCTAGCTCATTCAAAAGTGGTTCAAATGAGGTTCAAAGTAGATTACAAAAACCCAAATTTGAAGTGTTTTTCCTAGGCGGTATTCATCTCCCAAAATCGAATTGTATTTTTCGGGTTCTTCTTACCAAAATTTCAAGAACCGTAACCCACTTGTAAAGAAGAAAACACGATTCCATCCATGTCTATACAATCCTCACATAGTTACCCCCATAAATTCATGAGTCAATCTCCTTTATGAAATTCATTTTTAATGATTCAATCCTTTTATCTACGTCTTACATCTTCTTCCTTTAAATCCTATGATTTTATTTCTAATTACAAGTATAATCAATCTCAATAAATCATCTGCTTGAGTTACATAATTCCTTACCATTTAAGTGTCAACATCCTTTAATAAAGTTTCAATCGTATATAATCCATATCTCCAATTTCTATTTTAACCATGAAAGTATATAATAACAGTAAAATTGTGATATAAACCAAGTAATGGCCTTAATCTATTAGAATCCGAAGTTCTCTACTTATTTGATGATGGGTTGCGTTCTTTCTTCTCCAGAGTTTCCTCTTCTTTTTCTTCTTTTTCTCTTCTTTAGGGCTCCCTCTCTCAATCTCTTATGTAGAATATGAAAGGTGGGATGCAATCCTCCTTCCCAACTACTTAAATATCCTCTTAATTAACCTAATCCTATTTTTCTTCTTAGCCCTAAGAATAAAATGACCCTCCAACCGTTATATGGGTCTTTTTATATCTAAAAGGCCCCTTAAACCCAAAAACATAACACCCAAGTACCTACAGTAGACTGTTTCAACCCTTCCTGGATCACGGGTGCACTCGAAATGGTCATTCCACTAACCTAACTCTAAATAAATTAGCATATCACTTATCGGTCCCCACAAGGGCATGTCCTATGTGTTGACCATAATTTTTATTGATCCGTTGATGTAGCACCCTAGAGACACGTAATAATAAACCTTTGCTATCACTCATACGTGACATATAATAAATCACATAACTACTTATTTATCACACACAACTAGATAATAATTATAATAATTATGAATCCTTTGTTTATCTAATTAATATTTACAAAAATCAATTTAACTTCACCAAAATAAATTAATCATATAAAGTACATGATAATTAGTAATAAAAGTACGGGGTATTACATTATCCCCCCCAAAACATACTTTTATCCCCAAAATTCGAACAAACTTTCCATGAAGAGCTCCTGGTACTTTTTTCTTCATGACATCCTCCCACTCCCACATCGAATTAGCAACATTGTGGTGTAAAGACTATGCATGCACTAATGGTACCACCTTTGTTCAAAGCTTATGCTCCATTCTCTCATCATATGATATATATGGCTGCAAGTGAATCTCCACTAATGATATTTTCCAATATGCCATGTCACCCTCTAAGATATCTCTCAAATCATAACACATAGAACACGTCATAAATCGGTTATAAAATCTCTGGCGAGGTGTGCCAATATGCAAGCGGCCAAACACTCTCGATAATGGAAAATGACTCACACACCCCAATTCTAACTTCCCCTTATTCCCAAACCACCCTAGTACTTTCATGGAAGATACACGTAGCAACACTTGATCACCTACGTCAAACACTATAAATCTACGATATCTATTGGAGTTATTCTTCTACCAATCTCGAGCGACTTGAATGCAACTCTTGATTAACTCGATCTTAACTAACTTCTTCTGAATCAAATTAATCCCTAATAACCCCGACCCTTCTTTCCACTGATCTGATTCCCCTAGCCCTACTGGCCCTCAGGGGAATAATGTGAGCTATGCCTCAAGTTCTCACTACCTATCCCATATATCTTAGTATAATACCATTGATGGGAACCACGATCATGTTGCTTCTATTACTATTGCAGCTCCCTACTAGTACCCCTACTCCCGATCTTGTCCTAATGGCCAGACTCACTGGCCCTCTTTGCTCCCCTCAGATTGTAGCGATGATCTTGACAATGTAACAACACGATATTAATGACCTCAGTATAGGTTTGTAATGCCAAGTTCCTTACTAAGTGATAAAAAAATCCTCTAAGTGTCTCCATTATTATACTTGAGTATCGCTTTCTCCTCAGTGTTCACCTCATTTTTCATAAAGTTCTCCTCGTGCATGAACTCCTCCTCGTATTCGTCCATAGTTCAACCCTCCTATGAAAGGGCTTAGAACCTCCTCCTTATCTCCTTTTGAACATTTGACAAAAATAAGTTGTAGTCAAATCGTACCCAGATCACCTGGATATTAATAGTGTCTCTCTCGTTTGTTGTGGTGTCCGACTCCTACTACTGAGTTTTTCTCCCATTAGCTTAAAAGTAGCAAGTATATGATTTTAAGTGTTGTTTCACTCAACCATGTGCAAGTTCCACTGGATGTCTTTCGTCCATTAAGTATATGCAACCACATCCACATTCCCCTAAAACTCTAGCCGATGGACCTTCTGGAAGTCCTTTTCGATTTTTTCCCAAACAAACGAAACTGGGTGAGCGTGAACTGATGCACTGGCTTCTGTGGTTGTGCCTGAGAAAAATGATGTTTTAAGGAAGTCATCACATTATTAACCACCTATGCAACAATAGTGAAGACCTCTGTCGTGGTCACCATCCCTTGAGTGGCTTATGTCTCTAGCTAAGCTTCCTCCTCTGCGTCCCTCCTAGCGGCACATGCTGACCGACATCTCCTACTATTTGTCATAGGAAACAAAACCAAAATTGTATTAGACTTCTTTCAATCATAAATAATAGGAGATGAACTTAAATGCATTTTATGAAATAACATATCTAAATAGAGTACTCCACATCAAAGATACACTATGCATATAGCATAGAAAGTTCGCACAGATACTAAGAACATTAGATAATGATGATCTAATACCAACTGTGATAGACCGCCTTTTTTAATATCGGGTGGCTAATCCTCTACTAAAATAAAATGAGAATCTCAGTATGGTTTATTTTCGACATCACAGTTGCAATGATGATCTAATATAAATAATACTAACAAACATACCAGCATAAAGAATGAATTAATCACCTTCCATAAACAGATAATAAAACTGAAGATAATAAACCATCGATCACCAAATTAAACATCCATAGTACCTAAACAAATAAATTGAGTATTGAAATATTAATCCCAATAGAAATATACAAGTCGAATACTAAAATAATAGACAATCCATCAATGGGAACATACACCAAACTGTAAATTGAAATGAATGATCCTATCTAGATAAAATTAACTCAGGCGTCTAAGTAAGGACATAGTGTCCACAGCTACTGCACGACAACAATGGACCTACCCCGACTGTTGCTATTGCACACTTGGGGTGTAAAAAAGAAAAACAAATAATGAAAAAATCCTGCAGGTCAAAGCTCGAAAAGTAGAAAATATATTTTGTTTGCATGTAGATAATTGTTTAAAATCGATTAAAATAGTATTGTATTAATTTCAAGATTAATCGTTCGCACAAATATGAGATAAAATATTAGCTCTCAACTACAGTACGCACCTAACATGTTTATTTTAATATCCTAACTAAACTGCTCAGTCTAAATAGGACATATAACCTCTATTTAATCTCAATCCCTCTAATACTCTATATTAGCTAAGTTCACGAGGTACTAGTTCATAAACAATATTATAGAGAGACACTTGTTGTAGCTAATTATTCACATTGTATACATAACATAACTACACTCGTGCTATAATTATATATGTACACTATATTGTAAAATCATACATATATATCACTCGCTTTATTCATATAACCATATCCCTAGAGCTTGAACCTCATAGATTCATTCGTTATGTGCTATCCTGCTCCACACCTCATGCCTCACACCAAGCTATCGGGCCCGAATCACACCACCGATTCGAAAGGAATACACATAAAATGGAGGCGATCATAGACATATATATATGTCGGTATGAACCATACAAGATCATACCCAACCAGATTCGAAACCAAGACTTATTCGCACACATGGATAGTGGCTATACAATAGACCGTGACCTAGGGAATCAACCTAACACCAGTGGATAAATACCAGGTTGACTGTTGCTAGATGCAACCTTCTACGATAGAACCTACGAGCAGGTATGTTTAAATAAAACAATAGCATGAAAATATAGATATATATACACGTCACTCTAATATATATAAACATATTAGTTACCAAACTCGTAAGCATGTACCGCTATGCACGATCCACCCAATTCTGAAGTTTAAACCAACTTCTCAATTAATTATTTAACTAGTCCCTTACCTGAGCACCCTAGTTAATTGTTAAATTACTAAATAATGAATAACGACACAAAACTATTTTTAATTTAATATTCGATCATTTGGATAACCTCCCACATACTTACTTGAATTCCTAAAAATCTCTTGAACATTTCCAAATCCAAACATGACCCCAACCCATGAGTTGTTCAAACGAAATCCCTTTTATTTTTAACGATAACCTAGCTCATTCAAAAGTGGTTCGAATGAGGTTTAAAGTACATTACAAAAACCCAAATTTGAAGTGTTTTTCCTAGGTGATATTCATCCCCCAAAATCGAATTGCGTTTTTCGGGTTCTTCCTACCAAAATTTCAAGAACCGTAACCCACTTCTAAAGAAGAAAACACGATTCCATCCATGTCTATACAATCCTCACATAGTTACCCCCACAAATTCATGATTCAATATCCTTTATCAAATTCGTTTTTAATGATTCAATCCTTTTATCTACGTCTTACCTCTTCTTCCTTTAAATCCTAAGATTTTATTTCTAATTACAAGTATAATCAATCTCAATAAATCATCTGCTTGAGATTTATAACTCCTTTCCATTTAAGTGTCAACATCCTTTAATAAATTTTCAATCATATATAATCTAGATCCCCAATTTCTATTTTAACCCACGAAAGTATATAACAACAGTAAAATTGTGATATAAACCAAGTAAGTAATGGCCTTAATCGATGAGAATCCGAAGTTCTCTACTTATTTGATGATGGGTTGAGTTCTTTCTTCTCTAGAGTTTCCTCTTCTTTTTCTTCTTTTTCTCTTCTTTAGGGCTCCCTCTCTCAATCTCTTATGTAGAGTATGAAAGGTGGGATGCAATCCTCCTTCCCAACTACTTAAATATCCTCTTAATTAACCTAATCCTATTTTTCTTCTTAACCCTAAGAATAAAATGACCCTCCAGCCGTTATATGTGTCTTTTTATATCTAAAGGCCCCTTAAACCCAAAAACATAACACCCAAGTACCTACAATAGACTGTTTCAACCCTTCCTGGATCACGGGTGCACTCGAAATGGTCATTCCACTAACCTAACTCTAAATAAATTAGCATATCATTTATCGGTCCCCACAAGGGCATGTCCTATGTTTTGACCATAATTTTTATTGATCCGTTGATGTAGCACCCTAGAGCCACGTAATAATAAACCTTTGCTATCACTCATACGTGACATATAATAAATCACATAACTACTTATTTATCACACACAAGTAGATAATAATTATAATAAATATGAATCCTTTGTTTAGCTAATTAATATTTACAAAAATCAATTTAACTTCCCCCCAATAAATTAATAATATAAAGTACATGATAATTAGTAATAAAAGTACGGGGTATTACATTATCCCCCTAAAAAAATTATTTTATCAGAAAAATTCGAACAAACTTTCCATGAATTGCTCCTGATACTTTTTTCTTCATGACATCCTCACACTCCACCATCGAATTAGCAACATTGTGGTGTAACGACTGTGCATGCACTAATGGTACCACCTTTGTCTAAAGCTTACGCTCAGGTCTCTCATCATATGATATATATGGATGCAAGTGAATCTCAACTAATGGTATGTTCCAGTATGCCACGTCACCCCCTAAGATATCTCTCAAATGATAACACATGGAACACGACATAAATCGCCAATAAAACCTCTGGTGAGGTGTGCCAATATGCAAGCGGCCAAACCCTCTCGATAATGGAAAATGCCCCACATACCCCAATTCTAACTTCCCCTTATTCCCAAACCGCCCCAGTACTTTCATGGTAGATACACATAGCAACACTTGATCACCTATGTAAAACTCTATAAATCTACGGTATGTATCGACGTAATTCTTCTACCTATCCCGAGCGACCCGAATGCGACTCCTAATTAACTCAATCTTAACTAACTTCTTCTTAATCAAATTAATCCCTAATTACCCCGATGCTTCTTTCCACTGATTTGATTCCCCTAGCCCTACTGGCCCTCAGGGGTATACTATGAGCTATGCCTAAAGTTCTCACTACCTATCCCGAATCTCTTAGTAGAATACCCTTGATGGGAACCACGGTCATGTCGCCTCTATTACTATTGCAGCTCCCTACTAGTACCCCTACTCCCGATCTTGTCCCAATAGCTAAACTCTTTGGCCCTCTTTGATCCCCTCAGATTGTAGCGATGATCTTGACAATGGAACAACACAATATTAATGTCCTCAGTGTAGGTTCGCAATGCTAAGTTCCCTAATTAGTGGTAAAAGAATCCTCTAAGTGAGTCCATTAGTATACTTGAGTATCGCTTTCTCCTTAGTGTTCACCTCATTTTTTATAAAGTTCTCCTAGTGCATGAACTCCTCCTCATATTCGTTCATATTTCAACCCTCCTATGAAAGGTCTTAGAACCTCCTCCTGATCTCCTTTTGAACACTTGAAAAAAATAACTTGTAGCCAAATAGCACCCAGAACACCTGGATATTAATAGTGTCACTCTCGTCTTTTGTGGTGTCCGACTCCTACTACTGAAGTGTTTCTCCCACGAGCTTAAAAGTATCCAGTATATGATTTTAGTGTTGCTTCACTCAACCATGTGCAAGTTCCACTGGATGTCTTTCCTCCATTAAGTAGATGCAACCACATCCACAATTCCCTAAAATCTAGCTGATGGACCTTCTGGAAGCCCTTTTTGACTTTTTCCCAAACAAACGAAACTGGGTGAGCCTGAACTGATGCCACTTGCTTCTGTTGTTATGCCTGAGAAAAATGATGTTTCAAGGAAGTCATCACATCATTAACCACCTATGGAACAAAAGTAGAGACCTTTGTCGCGATCACTATCCCTTGAGTGGCCTGCATCTCTAGCTAAGCCTCCTCCTCCGCGGCCCTCCAGCGACACATGCTGGCCGACCTCTCCTATTATTTGTCATCGTAAGCAAAACCAAAATTGTATTAGATTTCTTTCAATCATAAGTAATTGGAGAGGAACTTCAATGCATTTTATGAAACAACATATCTAAATATAGGGCTCTACATCAAATAAACACTATGCATACAACGTAGCAAGTTGGCATAGATACAAAGGACACTAGATACGGATGTTAATACCAATTGTGACAACCAACCTATTTTAATATCGTGTGGGCAATTCTCTACTAAAATCAATCGAGAATCTCCGTATGGTTTATTTTCAACATTATAGTCGCAATGATGATGCAATATAAATAATACGAGCAAACATACCATCATAAAGAATGAAATAATCACCTTGTGTAAACAGATACTAAAAGTGAAGCGAATAAACCATCGGTCACCGAATTAGACATCCACAGTAACTGAACAATTAAATTGAGTACTGAAATATAAATCCCAATAGAAATATAAAAGTCAGATAATAAAATAATAGCCAATCCATCTATGGGAACACACACCCAACTATAAACTGAAACGATTGCCCATATATAGATAAAATTAACTTTGGTGTCTAAGTAAGGTATAGTGTCCACAACTACAGCACGACAACAATGGATCTACCCCGACTGTTGCTATTGCACACCTGGGGTGTAAAAAGGAAAAACAAAGAAGGAAAAAATCCTACGGGTCAAAGCTCTAATAGTAGAAAATATTTTTTTTGCATGTAGATAATTGTTTTAAATCAATTAAAATAGTATTGTATTAATTTCCAAATTAATGGGTCGCACAAATATGAGATAAAATCTTTCCTCTCAACTACAGTGCGCACCTAACATGTTTATTTTAATATCCTAATTAAACTACTCAGTCTAACTAGGACCTATAAGCGTTATTTAATCTTAATCCCTCTAATACTCAATATTAGCTAAGTACCTTCACTTGGTACTCGTTCATAAACAATATTATAAAGAGACACTTGTTATAGCTAATTATTCACATTGTATACGTAACATAACTGCACCCGTGCTATAAATAGATACATAAACTGTGTCTCATAAACAAATTCTCACACACACACACACATACACACACACACACACACACACACACACACACACACACACACATATATATATATATATATATATATATATATATATATATATATATATATATATACCACTCACTATATAGGTATGACCATATCCTCGTATCTTAGACCTTCTGTCTATATTCCTTGTGTGTTAACTATCTCCATGCATCACGCCTCACACCGAGACACCGGGTCGAAATCTCACCCTCGATCCCAAATGAATGCACATACAATAGAGGAGGACATAGACATACATTCATGAACAACGCGCCCAGCTGGACATGAAACTAACACTTATCCACACACACAAATAGTGGCCATGCAACAGTACTATGACCTAGAGAATCAACCCAACACCTTCTAGTCAATGCCAGGGTTGACTGGCCACTAGGCGAAACCTCCTACAATAGTACCCCTTAGTAGTTATGTTTAAATTAAATAAGTAGCAAGCACACATACATATATTTTCATGTTCCTCTAATATATATACTGAGAATGCGATGATCTTATTAAAAATCTTTGATCAATTTGTAAACATGTGTAGTGCAACGGAATATTTCAAGTGTTTTCAAATTGATTTAATTATATGAAAAATCAACCAAATTCAATTAATCCCATATTTTTGTTAAAACCTAAATCATGCATCTAAGTGATTTGAAATCAATAAATCAATAAGCATGCAAAGGAAACCAATTTTCAGGGAAAAAATGCCTGAAGGGAAAAAGCATTTTATCTCAATAATAATTTGGAAATCACAGCTTACAATATTACAAGCGAAATCAGCAAAGAATTTACTGCAGAAAACTCTCATAACCCGCAAACTAACTAAGAAATAGACTCCCACAGCGAATCCATAAGACATCAAGCCACACTCGCAAGCACTCCCAATGACCGCAGTCGCAGTCAGCTGGCACCTCCCTCAAGCGGTACCAAGTTAGCCATAGATTTACCCTCTCTACATGAGAAACTTCAACAAAAATTATGTTCTTGGGTTCCAAAATAATTCACATAAACTATTAGGATGATTGTGAATTGAAAACAAAGACTTAAAACCCAAAAAGTGAGAAGACAAAGTATTATGCCAAAGTAGTTTTCGTAGCTGATAAAAATGCAAGTCTTCTTGTGTAAAACGATGTTGTTTAACATGCTATATATAAAAAAGTTAAGACGGAAGATTGTTCAAATGAAAATAACCTATCGCTCAAACGAGAACACATGTCGCTCGAACGAGCTTCGCGCGACATTACAATGTCTCTTGAAAGACATTGCAGGTCGCTTGATCGACCTTTTTTTTAACCTTGTAAAAATTCTCTAACGAAAAACTCCACTCCAACACTTAGAAAATATTTCGTAAAAAATATCCCAAAACTCTAAATGACATGCTAAGGTATTTAAATACAGCCTTACCAAAGTTAATCTCACGGAGGCTTGAATGTTGAAGAACTTTGATATTCGGATCCGTCTTGAAGCATAAATGTTCTTGAATAAGTCTTTGACGGTTGTAGTGGTATATGACATACTCACATGTAAGCCGGACAATAAAATAGTGTCCTTACAAATCTCCCCCTATGTTTATGTCGGTACAAAATAAAAAAATTTGAATCATAAAACCAAATTGCCTATACAAATCTATTACCCTCTCATGAACCCAAAACTGAAAGATACTAAAAATGCAAGTATCAAACTTCTCTTCAAAATCTTCAACATTAAATGTTCAAGCTTTTCTCATCAGGGTGTGAAAAATATGATCTTTAATTTTTGTACATACACACATGAGACAAAGCAAATACCTTTGTGAAGCATCGAGTTTGAAATGAGATAAAAATATATCATAAATCAAATTGAATCTCAAATCTCCCCCATAATTCGTTATGAGATAAAAATAAATCATAAATTAAATTGAATCTCAAATCTCCCCCATAATTCATTCTCCCCCTTTTTATTTGATCAAAATAGACAAGGATATGAATAAATAAAACATGGAGTTGTCATGACAAGCAAAACAAACAACTACGATCATCAAGATATACTTGAAAGCATTCCACAAACTATTTTTTAATGTTTAATTTTTTCATACAAAAATGTAAAATTAATTTTACAAAAATAACACACCATGAATTTTCACTAAATAACCAAATCATGGAAATGGAACGAATGGGTGTGAGCATATTCAATAGGTAAAACAATGTAATAAATCATAACATATGTGCACGATGAATATGTGTACTCCTAACGAATGAATCTCAAAATCATCCTTAGGTATAAAAAAAATGTTAACTTTAAATGACATCGACTCAATCCGTCAACATATCAAAGTCAATAATGATTCCCACACTAATAACATCTAAAACTATGTAATGATTTTTCATGATGCTTTCAGGACATGCAAAGCCGTTTTTTATTACTTTCCATCTAAACTCCCTCATAAGTAATTATGCACTTATTTTTCTTTTGAGGTGGCCCCTTTTTGGTATAATTATCATTTTTATTGCCTTTTTATTTTTTCAAGCTATTTTAAACGGTGGATTTCAGGATGAGTTAATTTTGTACTCTTGCAGCCCTTTCCCTTTTTTGACTCATCATTTTTTGTTGAAATTAAATACTTACAGGAAATGGTTATTACATGCACTACTTTCACTGTCAAGTTTTATCATGTATGGTTGGTTTTAAAGACAGAATTGAGATGACAACACTCCAATCAATATGTGATAAACAAGTACAATAGTCAAACAAATCCGTGCAAGTGTGCATTTAAGGAACTCATGAGTCAAACGTGTAGGTAGTAATAATTAATCACATCTCAATGACTCCAAACAATGTAAACAAACAATGTAAAGCACATAAATGGAATGATGAAGCATATCAAAACAATATCAAATCGTCACATGGATATGTAATGAAGTTTTGACTCGGTCATCCTAAACGACCGTTCATAAACAGTTAAACAAAATACAAAAATCTTTCCGTCTTTTTCAAAAAAATTATCAAAAGAAAATCCCTTTTCCTTTTTCAAACTTTTTCAAAAAAATGAAAATCTTTTTGCATTTCTCCAAAATTTTTCAAAATAAAAAACTAATACAAAAATGTTACACATGTCATCACACTAGAAAAAATATATCATGAGGAACAACTAGCGTATGACAAACAAATAGCACGATCAACCAAGATATCTAACATGGGGTGAATCTCATCCAATCAACCGAGAGTCATGAACAATCAATTCAAAAGACTCTAAATCGTATTTCCTAACCCAAATAGATTTGTACCGACACGTGGGGGTTTGTGGAATTGAATTTACTCTATTATTAAACGTCCTATGAGTATTTTGAAGTTTGTAACAGAAACGCCTAAGATGAACTTGTCTACCGCAATGTGTGCAAGTGTAAATCTAGCTGTGAGTGTTACCTAAAGGTGTCCCTCTCCTAAAGTTTCTAGGTGGTTCTCTTCTAAAATTCCTAGGTGGATGTCTCACGATGTTCCTAGGTGTCTCTCTCCAAATAATTCCAGGTGTTTCTCTCTTATTAACCCTAGGAGGCTCTCTTACTCGTGTGGGGTTGGCTTTGGGAATGGGTACAACACTATCATTGAAGCCTATACCACACCTATCCTCCTTGATTTGGATAGTGCCTAACATCTTATTTAACTGTTTTGAACTATACTCCAAATCAAACTTCACCTTACTTTCCTCTCTTAAACTCTTCTCAAGCTCACCTATCCTTGACTCAAGAACAGTTCTAGATTCCTCATACTTTAAAGTCTCCTTTTTCATAAGCCTATCTCTCTCACCCTCGATATATCCTAGCTTATCTCTAAGCATCTCCTCACATGTCCTAAGATCATTAATTAAAGCATCCCTGCTATTATCATCTAAGGCACACTTTTTTAATTTAGGTTCTAGTTTCAAGTTTGCCTTCTTTATCTTTAAAGATTCCTTGTACAAGTTATTGTAGGCAACTTGCAACTCACTCAACTCTTCCTCTTCCTCCTCACTTTCGTCACTTTCACTCTCATCACTAGTCACTAGGCACTACAAGAATTTGCACCATTAGTAACATACAAATTTTGTTGTTAAAGTTAGAAATGTGTTGCTAAAAGGTATTGGCAACATATTTTGCTATGTTGACATCTTGTTGCCTATTGTCTGTCTAGGAAACCCTTTGGCAACACAACATGATTGTGTTGCTGAAGGTATACTTTTGGCAACACGCAATGGTGTTGCCAAAAGTATTTTATAATTTGTCAAACTTTTAATAAAAAATATTATTTATGTTGCCAAAGGTCACTCAACAACGACAAAAATAGTTTTGTTGCCAAAAAGCAACCTTTCAATAACACAAATTATATTGCAGAATGTAAGGTAATTGATATAAATATAACTTTCAGCAACATAATTATTGTGTTGCCAAAAGCTCTACCTTTGGCAACACAACTATTGTGCTGCCAAAATCAATACCTTTGGCAACATAAGAGTTGTGTTACTAAAGGTATACCCTTTTGGCAACACAGCTCATACATTGCCAAAATCTATACCTTTGGACACACAGCTCTTGTGTTGCCAAAAGTTATCTTTTCACAACCAAATATTTGTTTCCATATCCAAAGTAATATATGTAGATTATAACTTTTGGCGATAAAAAATTGTGTTGCCAAAGGTAATATATTTTTATTTATTCCCTATTATTTTTTTCGCAATTGGTAGTACTTTTAAACCTGCACTTTTTCACCAAACGTGCAAACTTATAATCCAAAATGAAGCCCTTATACTTTTGACTCACTTGAGTCTATATTGTATAAGTGCTCATCTAGTTTGGAAATTGTGACAAAATTGTGTCCATCCTAGAAACCAAAGAGCCTCAGAAGTTGGATTGCCTATTCATCTCTCTTTCTTGTAATGATCAAGAGACTATTGCCAACACTCACACACTTAGATTCAATTCATGCATGTCATATTTCATTATAATATGTCTACATGTGTTGAGTGTGTTTAAATCCCTCAATTTGATTTTTAATAATTTTTTGGGATTTTTTAAAATATTTTTTAAACATGTTTTAATAATTAAAACTTGATTTAAAAAGTTTTGGGGTCAATCTCTTAATATCAATTGTTGTATATTATGGCCTAATGTTACCTTGGGTAGAATCCAAAAGCGCCAGAGACTTCTGGGTACTCTTTGTAATTACTTTGGACGCGCGTTTTACATCCCTTAACTGGTCAACACCTGTCTGCCTCTGTTTGGACGGAGGTGTGTTACTTTACTGAGAAAATAGCCGCGTGTGTTATCAGCCCTTGGATCATTTCTTATCAATGGTCTGCATGTTGCCTTGATGAATCCCTGTGTAGTTTTTTAAGCCTATCAGCGTTCGTTTAAGCACTGCCTTGTGTGAGCCCTTAGATTCAAGTCAATTTAAATTGACTCGATCTCAGCCCTTGGTTTTGATCAGTTATCTCGAACCTTCTCCTCTCACTATAAAAAGGAACCTTCCCTCAGACTTCGAAGACTTTTGCCATTTCATTTCCTTTCAGAAGTTGAGAGAGAAGAAAGAGGAGAGAGAAGAGAGAAAAACAGAGAGAGAAGAGAGAGACATAGAAACCCTAACTTCATCCAAATCCTCTTCAAATCTAACCCAAACACCATATCCAAAAACACTACCCTGAGTGTTCTTGAGTGTTTGAGAGTTTGAGTTGAGCTATTTTTGTTGATGTAACCTTGTGTTCGTGAGATCTTGTTTCCAACTTAGACTCTTACTTAGATCTGATTTCTGTTTCCATAGAAATCTTAGATCTGAGTTATTCATGTTGCATTACACTTAGTTTCATTTTATTTCTCATCTTGAGAAATATATTGTTGATTATTTTCTCTAAAAACGTTTTCTTACTTTGAAATCAACAATAAATGCTTTATGTTTCTTGTTCTTGTAAAACTAAACCTTTGACCTAGTTTGGAATCTCACTTGGAGGTTTTCAATCTCAAAAAGTTTTTGTTTTAAATTCTGAGATTGATTAAGACCTTGTATGTCTTCCTAGAAAGGTATCCGTGGATCCTGGGAATGATTTAAATGTCAAATAAGGTGATAAGTTTTCTAAGAAGAAAGGAAAAGAAAAGATCACAGCATATAGTGTAACTGTAATTTGTTAGGACTGTTTGTATTTAATATGTGTGTGTGCATGCATGTGTTAGAAAGCACCTTCACAAACACTTATACCCTACACCAAGAAAAGTGTTGGTAATAAGATCTTGTGATCATAAGTCGACGTAAAGTGCTGGAACAAATAAGGAGTTGACAAACTGAGAGAACTACATCTACAATCAGAACTGCAGAGAAGTTATAAGGACACCAGAGGGTACATTCCTAAACTTATATAGGTCTGAGTTGTTTGCATGTTAGTTATATAGGTTGTAACTCATAAATTTTTTTTAGTGGATTTTCATTTTACTCCGTAGAGGGAGTCGTGGATGTTTCCTCAATTGGTGAGGTTTTACCACATAAAAAATTGTGAACAGAATCTTTCTACATTTTCTCATCTCAGTCTTGGTTGTGCTGTGTTTAAAACTTGTTTAAACTATCTTTTAAACTTGTTGTCCAAATCTTGAATAAGATCTCGTACATACTGTTTTATTAAACACATCTTGTGATTAATCCTTTTTTATTTAAGAAAAGAGTTTTTCAAAAAACAACTCGAAGTTACTTAAATAGTTTATTTTCAATAAACGGATTTAGTAACGCATTTTCCAATTGGTATCAGAGCGTGGTAAAACTGCTTTTAAAAAGATCTTGTGTTTCTGAAATTGTTTTCTGAAAATCAAATATGGACGAGAAAAATGAAAGATTTGGTAACTTGACCAGACCTCCAATCTTTGATGGAACCAATTTTGCTTACTGGAAAGTAAGGATGATTGCTTTCATTCAAGGAACATTGGGAGATGATGTCTGGAACATTGTTAAAAATGGTTATACTTTTCCTACTAAACCAGCCAACGAAGGAAATAATGAGAGAGTTAAGAAAGCTTTAAGTGAGTTCACTCAAGAAGAGAAACAAGTTTCTCGAAATAATAACAAAGGAAATAATGCCATATTTATGTATATAAATGAACATGAGTTCAAAAGAATCTCATCCTGTACCACTTCTAAGGAAGCTTGGGACACCTTAGTCACTGCTCATGAAGAAGACACTAGAGTTAAGGCTGCTAAAACCCAAATGCTTATCCAGCAGTATAACTCCTTAATTATGTCTGAGACTGAATCATTTGATGACTTCTATATGAACCTGACTGATATTGTGACCAAACTGCATGGGAATGGGATAACCTATGATAGACAAGAAATTGTATCTAAAATTCTGAGATCATTACCATAGAAGTTTGATAACAAAAGATATGCTATTGAGGAAATGTGTGATATAAATCTCACTCCTGAATTACTCAGTAGTAAACTAAGAGCTGTGGAAATGGAATTGGAATTTAAAAAACAATTAATCCAATCACATAGGAAACAGACTAGCTCCAATCTAAGCTTCTCTTCTAAATTGATTAAGCTTGAGTTTCATACTTCCAATGATGAATCTGATGAGGACTGCGATATAGAGAGTTTGGAAAATCAGATTTCCTTAATGACAAAACAGTTCAAGAAAATCATTAAGTTTAGAAACAAAGTGGCTAATAAAAAGGCAAGTCAAATTATCCAACTCCCTCTAGTCACAGACCTCATGAGAAAATCAATGACAAAAATCACAAGGACTCTCATATCAGACCTAATAGAGACCTTAAGAAGACTGAATGCTATAGATGTGGTAAACTGGGACACATTGCACAAGACTGTAGAGTTAATTTGAACACTCAAAACAAACACACTAGAGCTAACATCTGCAAAACATGGGATGATTCAAGTGACTCTGAAAATGAGGAACCTGAGTCATCAGATGCCTTTGATCCTTGCATGTCCTTCTTTGCCAAGATTATTTATAATGATGACATGCCTATGTTTGTTAATGAGGATGAACCAAATAATTCTATGACTGATACTTGGAATGTGGTTATTACTGGTTTAGATGCTTTAATTACTGAGAATGTTGCATGTTCTACCTCGGGGTGTGTGAGTCAAAGGGAATGCGATAATGACGATGCTAATGGGTGTGTGAGTTCTAATAATGAAGCCTTAGGGGTCACTTCACACGCCACACTTAGTGATTCGGACAATGAAGACCTCCCATACATTCACACACTTTACACTAAGACTCTCAAGAAAAGCGCTAGACTAGAAAAGACTGTTAAAGATCTTACCAAGAAATTAGAAGATCTAAGCCTGATGGTTAAACTGAATGCTGAAGAATACATTACCCAATGTTTAACTCATGAAAGTGAAATTAATGTTTTTGATGAAAAACTGAAAAATTTGACTGAAACAAATGAAAATCTGGAGAAAAAATAGAAAGGGACATTGTTAGAATTGGAACAAACCAAAGAAAAAACATCAACTGTTTTCAAAAAATTTACAAAATTTGAAAATAATTCTAACTGTTTTGATGAATTTGTTGCTGAATCTAAAACCAATTCTGATGATCGAACTGGTATAGGATTTTGTCCCAATTTGAAAACACAAACAAAACATTTTCAACCTATCAAGTTTGTGTCAGGAGGCAAAAGACCTATTGAAACATGCCCAGATTTTCATTCCCAAAAAACTGAGTTTGATTTAAAACATCAAAACTTCAACATTGGGGAATCAAGTTGCTCTAAGAATAAAAGTTCACCTAAGGCTAAATACTTCTGCCCTTTTATCAGAAAGAGTGAACCTACCTTCAAACCTGTACTACCCAGGAATAAAGTTCAGACTGGAAACCTTTCAAAACCTCTGTGTAGAGACTTTCCTAAGGAAACCCCCATCTTGAGAAATCTTTATTGCTCCTACTGTGACATATATGGTCACTCTTTCGATGGTTGCTATGCTAGGAGACTTGTCAAACCTATCTATAATCCTCGTACTTACCAAAACTTTAACTATTCTATGAGGAGTTGAAATAATTATATACTTCCTAGACAGCCAGATAAAAACTCTAACTATAGAAAGAGAAAGACCAAACCTAAAAGAAAATTTCCTATAAGGAATCCTAAGCACTTTCCTAAACCAAATGATCAAGACTTTCACAAAATTCAAAATCATGCGCAAAACATTTTTCAGCAAAAATCTATCAGTTGAGAGCTAGTAAGCACAAGATGAAAACTAGAGCAATTTGGATTAGAAAAGATGATCTATTACCACAGATGAAGTGTAATATTGTTGTTACTGTTTTAAAAGCCGAACACATCATTTGGTTGGTATTAAGACTCTGGATGTTCTAAGCACATGACTGGAGATGAATCTAAACTTTTAAACCAAACCAGCTTTGCTGGTGGTAAAGTCATTTTTGGTGATGGAGTTTCATCTCAAATCATAGGCAAAGGAACTCTCCAAGAAGATGGGCTTCCTATTCTTAAAAATGTTCTTCTAGTTAAAGGTCTAAAGGCCAACTTACTTAGTATTTCACAATTTTGTGACAAAAACCATACTGTTACCTTTTCAAAGAACAATTGTAAGATTTTAAATGAAAAAGGTGAATGCATAATTACTAGATTCAGAACTCCTGACAATTGCTACACTGTCAAGAATAATTCTGAAATTTGTAATGTTGCCAGAATGGATGACAACGAGATATGGCATAACTAAATGGGTCACATAAGTTACGATAATCTTAGTAAATTGTCTACTCAAGGCATAGTAAGAGGAATTCCAAAAATTAAACCCATACATAATATTTTTTGTGGTACCTGTCAAGAAGGTAAAATTGTTAAGGGCCCTCATAAGAAAGTCAAAGATATTCTCACCTCTAATCCCTTAGAACTCATCCATATGGACCTAATGGGTCCTTCTGAAATTGTTAGCCTTTGTGGACACAGTTATATCTTAGTTATGGTTGATGACTTCACCAGATTTACTTGGGTAGCTTTTTTAAAACAAAAGTCTGACACTTTTCAAACCTTCCTAAAAATTCTTCTTAGGATTGAAAATGAAAAGGACACTCAAGTAAATAGAATCCGTAGTGATAGAGGTGGTGAATTCAAAGACACTGGTATTGTAGAATACTGTGACTATAATGGTTACAAACACGAGTTCAGTGCTCCTAAGACTCCTCAACAAAATGGAATCGCCGAGAGAAAGAATCGTACCTTGCAAGAGATGGCACGTGTCATGTTACATGACAAGAATTTACCTAAATATTTTTGGGTAGAATCTATTCGCACTGCGTGTCACATCATTAATAGGGTCTATCTTAGAAAGAATTCCAAACAAACCCCTTATGAACTTTGGTACAATAAAAAGCCTAATCTCAAATATCTTAGAACCTTTGCCAGTACATGTTATGTATGCAAAGATAGGGAACACTTATCTAAATTTGAAATCCAGGGAGATAAAGCCATATTTCTAGGATACTCGCCTAACAGTAGAGCTTTTTGAGTGTACAATCTTCGCACTAAAACCATGATGGAATCCATAAATGTAATTGTTAGTGACACTACTATAGAAAGCAAGACTAGTGAATTATCTATTGAAGAAGAGTCTTCAAATATTTTAGAAAATAACCCTTCAGAAATAGATAATTCATTACCTATTGAGACACCTGAAGTACCTAACTGGGTTTCTAAAGATCATCCCATAAACAACATAGTTGGAAACCCTAGTGAGCCAGTGCGTACAAGATTACAACTTAGAAATTATGAACATTATGCATGTTTTGTTTCCCTTATGGAACCAAAGAATGTAAATGAAGCATTGAATGAATCTCACTGGATTTCTGCTATGCAGGATGAACTTTTACAATTTGTCATTCATGATTTATGGAATCTTGTTCCACGTCCTGATCAAAAAAAGGTTGTTGGTACTCGTTGGATTTTCAAAAATAAAACGGATGAAAATGGGATAATAATTAGAAATAAAACTAGATTAGTTGCTCAAGGATACTCCCAAATAGAGGGAATTGATTTTAACGAGACCTTTGCCCCTGTTACTCGTTTAGAATCAGTTCGTCTGCTTTTTGCTATAGCTTGTCACATGTGTTTTACATTATATCAAATGGATGTCAAATCTACATTCCTTAATGGAATACTGGCTGAGGAAACCTATGTAGAACAACCTAAAGGGTTTATTGACCCTAAATATCCAAATCATGTATTTCGTCTAAAAAAGGCTTTATATGGCCTTAAACAAGCTCCTAGAGCTTGGTATGAGCATCTTTCCAATTTTCTTTTGGATAAAGGTTTCAAAAGAGGTGGAAATGACCAAACTCTATTTGTCAAACATTTTGACAAACACATTACTATTGCTCAAGTATATGTAGACGATATTATATTTGGATCAACTTCTACCTCAGAAGTAAAATCCTTTTCTGAAATTATGAGTAAGGAATTTCAGATGTCCCTTATGGGGGAGTTGCAGTTCTTCCTAGGTCTCCAAGTCAAACAAAATCCAGAAGGATTATTTGTTTTGCAATCTAAGTACGCCTTAGAGATTGGTAAGAAATTCAGCCTCGAGAGTGCTAAAGATGCTAACACACCTATGAGTACTACGGTAAAATTATCAAAAGATGAAAATGGAAAATCAGTAGATCCTACTCTATATCGTAGTATGATTGGCACTCTACTCTATCTAACTGCTTCGCGTCCTGATATCATGTATTCTATGTGTGTATGTGCTCATTATCAAAACAACCCTAAAGAGAGCCATTTGAATTCTGTTAAACGTATAATTAAATATGTTAAAGGCACTGAAAATCTAGGACTTTGGTACACTAATGACACACCAAGCACTATTATTGGGTACACTGATGCTAACTAGGCTGGATGTACTGATGATAGTAAAATCACTTCAGGAGCATGTTATTATATTGGTAATAACTTGGTAGGATGGAGTAGTAAAAAACAAAACTGCACATCACTCTCGACTGCTGAATCTAAATACATAGCCGCTGGTAGTTGTTGTGCTCAATTATTGTGGCTTAAACAAATGCTAATTGATTATGGTATTCAAGAAAACCAATTGCATATCTATTTTGATAATCAAAGTGTGATCAATATTTCTAAAAACCCTGTTCAACACTCGCGAACAAAGCATATAAAAATAAGACATCATTTTATACGCGAATTAGTTGAAACTAAGGAATTAGAAATCAATTATCTTCCTACTGATCTACAACTCGCAGATATATTTACCAAACCTCTAGATTATAATCGATTCATTTCATTACATAAATCTATTAGTATGGTTTGTGCTACGTAAATGCCTTTGCTGCTTATCCAAGTTTTTCCCTTTGTCCATTTGAGCCAAAATGGGGGAGAAATTTGAGTCTACTAATCTCTTACATATTCTAAACAGCTTGATCTTAGTGATTCATTGCAGGTATTCTTTCTGTACAGTCATTCTCAGCTGATGTATTAGGGTATTAAAATGTAAATAGTTGAGTTATGTACTTTTTGATTTCTAGGTTTTGGGTAGATAGAACTTTGATAGGACTAAGTTCTTCTTATTTTTGATTGCCCTACGAGTCCTAGTTGACTCAAAGGAGATTTTGTCTCATATTTTCAAAGGGGGAGATTGAAGCCCTTATACTTTTGACTCACTTGAGTCTATATTGTATAAGTGCTCATCTAGTTTGGAAATTGTGACAAAATTGTGTCCATCCTAGAAACCAAAGAGCCTCAGAAGTTGGATTTCCTATTCATCTCTCTTTCTTGTAATGATCAAGAGACTATTACCAACACTCACACACTTATAACTCAATTCATGCATGTCATATTGCATTATAATATGTGTACATGTGTTGAGTGTGTTGAAATCCCTCAATTTGATTTTTAATAATTTTTTAGGATTTTTTAAAATATTTTTTAAACATGTTTTAATAATTAAAACTTGATTTAAAAAGTTTTGGGGTCAATCTCTTAATATCATTTGTTGTATATTATGGCCTAATGTTACCTTGGGTAGAATCCAAAAGTTCCAGAGACTTCAGGGTACTCTTTGTAATTACTTTGGACGCGCGTTTTACATCCCTTAACTGGTCAACACTTGTCTGCCTCTGATTGGATGGAGGTGTGTTTCTTTACTGAGACAATAGCCGCGTGTGTTATCAGCCCTTGGATCATTTCTTATCAATGGTCTACATGTTGCCTTGACGAATCCCCGTGTAGTTTTTTAAGCCTATCAGCGTTCGTTTAAGCACCGCCTTGTGTGAGCCCTTAGATTCAAGTCAATTTAAATTGACTCGATCTTAGCCCTTGGTTTTGATCATTTATCTCGAACCTTCTCCTCTCACTATAAAAAGGACCCTTCCCTTAGACTTCGAAGACTTTTGCCATTTCATTTCCTTTGAGAAGTTGAGAGAGAAGAAAGATGATAGAGAAGAGAGATAAATAGAGAGAGAAGAGAGAGAGTTAGAAACCCTAACTTTGTCCAAATCCTCTTCAAATCTAACCCAAACACCATATCCAAAAACACTACCCTGAGTGTTCTTGAGTGTTTGAGAGTTTGAGTTGAGTTATTTTTGTTGTTATAACCTTGTGTTCGTGAGATCTTGTTTCCAACTTAGACTCTTACTTAAATCTGGTTTCTGTTTCCATAGAAATCTCAGATATGAGTTATTCATGTTACATTACACTTAGTTTCATTTGATTTCTCATCTTGAGAAATATATTGTTGATTATTTTCTCTAAAAACGTTTTCTTACCTTGAAATCAACAATAAATGCTTTCTGTTTCTTGTTCTTGTAAAAGTAAACCTTTGACCTAGTTTGGAATCTCACTTGGAGGTTTTCAATCTCAAAAAGTTTTTGTTTTAAATTCTGAGATTGATTAAGACCTTGTCTGTCTTCCTAGCAAGGTATCCGTGGATTCTGGGAATGATTTAAAGGTCATATAAGGTGATAAGTTTTCCAAGAAGAAAGAAAAAGAAAAGATCACAACATATAGTGTAACTGTAATTTGTTAGGACTGTTTGTATTTAATATGTGTGTGTGTGCATGCATGTGTTAGAAAGCACCTTCACAAACACTTACACCCTACAACACGAAAAGTGTTGGTAATAAGATCTCGTGATCATAAGTCGACGTAAAGTGCTGGAACAAATAAGGAGTTGACAAACTGAGAGAACTACATCTACAATCAGAACTGCAAAGAAGTTATAAGGACACCAGAGGGTACATTCCTAAACTTATATAGGTCTGAGTTGTTTGCATGTTAGTTATATAGGTTGTAACTCATAAATTTGTTTTAGTGGATTTTTCATTTTACTCCGTAGAGGGAGTCGTGGATGTTTCCTCAATTGGTGAGGTTTTACCACGTAAAAAATTGTGAACAAAATCTTTCTACATTTTGTCATCTCAGTCTTGGTTGTGCTGCGTTTAAAACTTGTTTAAACTATCTTTTAAACTTGTTGTCCAAATCTTGAATAAGATCTCGTACATACTGTTTTATTAAACACATCTTATGATTAATCCTTTTTTATTTAAGAAAAGAGTTTCTTCAAAAAACAACTCGGAGTTACTTAAATAGTTTATTTTCAATTAACGGCTTTAGTAACACGTTTTCCACAAAATTACATTGCGCATTTTTCATATAATCATAAGTAATACAAAGTTCCACAATTTTCAACCAAATCTCATAAAAATGAATTACAAAATAATACTTCATCACAATCCAAGTATAAAGGTACAAAATAAATGCCTCCCAAATAAGAACATAACAAATCCTAATACATTAACACATCAAAATATGTTAAAAAATCCATGTTAACTAAACTAAGACGACGACGACAAGGACAACATGGCTCCCGTACACAATAAGAAACCGCAGCTCCAAGCACCACGAACATAATAACTCCAAGCAAAATCCATCATCAACCTACACAAGATACAAAAATAAATGGCCACATGGGTTTGTATAACTTCAAATGCATGTATGTTTGACTTAATCAATTTAAAACACTATTTAATTTCAGAAAATTTTGAGAGAGTTTCCTTTATTTATTCATGAAATACAACCTGTTTTAACATTAAAATAAACCCAACAACAACAAAAAAGACAGCTAAACCACCAATAAATCCCTTCTGCTGATTTAACATCTAAAAATAGTATCCGAATAGCTACACAAACTTAAATAAGTATTCGATTAGCTACATACCTCAATCCTCCGTATCCATTGACTTTTCCATGTGTTGCAAATCCATTTTCATTATACACAAAATACAAAATATATTTATTATCTATCCGACTTCAAAAGATAATAACAATTTAGAACTATTATAGTTATATATATATATATATATATATCTTTCCACGAGTCAGAAACCCTAATCCGTGCGCTGATCCGAAAGACAAGATCGCAAGGGAATCATTAGTTCCATGCCTTCTACTTAGGCAACCCGAATCCGACTATACCTACTCTAGCAAGAGAGCAAACTACTAATGAATCCTTACACTTTTGTAATAGAGGCTAAAAGGTGCGAACGAAGAAAGCTGGTTTGGGCTTTTTTAACGGCTTCGCACCTACTTGTTGTGTCTCCTGTCAAAAGACTAGAGCCAAGTTAGGCTGAGAACAACCTATTCAATGCAAATAGGGGTTTATGCACAATTAAATAACATAATATAGAAGAGCGTCTTCGCCGACATTGAAGAAGAATGCCATTTAAGAATGAAGGTATGACATTCACCCTAAGAGGCTAAGGGGTCGGGTCATTGAACCAGTTTCATTCCCTTAGATCAAATTCTTTGAGGAAAGAACATCTTTCAGAGCTGAATGCATACTTTTCTAATTACCCCGTCGATGGAGAAGGAAAGTAAGAAAGACTAATTTGCTTCAACTGAAGAAAGGAATGTCCCATGACTCTGGCATTCGCTGCAAGTTATATATATAGATAACCTCTGTTATCAGTATCGACCAATTAGCAATATGTATCAGTCGATTTGGTTCAATACACGGCTAAAAAGATACGTATCGTTGGCATAAATCGAAATCGTCAATTCCCTTCTTTGGCCATGATAACTCTTATTTCTGTTCCTTCGGATATGGATTTGGAATGTCGCTGCGGTCAAACTTCGAGTATCAAAATTCTTGGAATTACCTACAAAACTTGTTAAAAATTCAGTATCGTGGCAAATTCGGGTATCAATCCAATTTCTAGCGTTGAAACTGTTATCGTGAAAACTTACAATTCCAAATTTTATTAAAAATCTTTTTGTGTTTTTAAAATTTTTCTTTAATCTTTTTTTTTATATATTAAATACAATTTTCAAGGGAGGAAATGACAATTTATGCAACTAAAATGACTATGAAAACTGAGAAAGTAATCTAGTTGAGAATTTATGAGAAGAAACAAGAGGTGGGATTACACCGCGTAGTCAAATTAATTTAAAGTCCTAATCATTCAATTGAATAGTTTGAAATAATATTGAATTTAAAATTTAACTCTCGTTACCATCATAAATTCAATTTTATCTTTTTCAGCAATTAAATCAGAAATAGTCACAACATAAAAAAATTAAGATTCACACTTGTTTCAATAAAATATCCGCTAAGATTAATTTATTAAACTTTGTACGAATCTTTGAATTGCACACACATAATTAATATTTTAATTTAAGAATAATACTTATCTCTAAGTGAAATCAAAAATCAAATATTAATTTTGCACCATTAATTTCTTAACTCTCGTTACATAAATTAATGTGTGATTTTTGCCAATTTAATTAGCCTAGAACACATCAATGAATCATTATTCAAATAAAACACTCAACATACGCGTTTCATCCCACCCCTTGAAAGGGGTGTTTAGCCACACATGATTAGAATTTTTGCACAAGCACAATTATCAAACAAGAAATAAAGAGAAAGAGTAAGAAATATGATACGCAATAATTTCTTGAGTCAATTGTGTGCATAAATGCGCGTCACAAACTCGTCACAAAATCTGACTGGATTACAAAACTGAAAGTAAAAAATGAACCTACAAATTTTTATAGGCCTAAAACTATATTTTTTTGTATTTTTCTGACTATTTTTTCTACCCTCTTTTTTTTCTGCCTCTCCGTTCTCTCTGTATCTGTCTATCTTCTTATTTGCTGAGAGAGAGTCTTCTTCTTCTAAAATGAGTAGCCCCTTCTTTTTAAATTCCACGAAGTGTTTTGCTCCTTGAGAGATTTTTGTGGGATTTGGAGATGGCTAATGATTGACTCCGATTTTTTGGGGATTTGAAATGGCAGGTGGATTGGAAATGGGTTCGTGGGAATTTGTTTGGGTCGGATCAGTTTCTTGGGTTGTGGAGGTGCGGTCGGGTTGAACGGGTTTTCAGTGGGCCGGAGCATGGTTAAAGGGGTCGGCGCCGGTTGGGTCAGGTGGGTTGTAGATCAGCGCCGACGGGAGTTAACAGGGCGCGGGTCTGATGGGAAATGGTTATGGAGTTTTGGTGGGGTGTTAATGGTGGTAAGATAATGGGTGGTTATGAGGGAAGAAGATGAGAGGGAGTGATTTGGTGGGTGAGGGTATAGGTTGATTTAGGTGTGTGTGAGGGGGGGTGTTTGGGTGTAAAAGGGGTTTGTGTGTGTTTAATTCGTACCTCCTAAAAAAATGACACCACAAAAAAAATATAACTAAAACTAAATAAAATAAAAAATTTAAATCTAATAAAACTAAAACCTAACATCTCAAACTAATAAAAAAATGAAAATAAAAAGAAATAAAATAAAACTCTATTAAAACTAAAAAAATATAATCCTAATAAAACTAAAGTAAAAGAAATCAAAATCTAATAAAACTAGAAAATAAATTGCTAGAAACTAATATAATAAAATAATGATTAAAAATTAAAAACTAATAAAAAATTAAAATTAAATAAAATTACCAAAATAAAATAAAAAAAATAGAAAATGAAACCTAAAAAAATTCTAAATAAATTTAAATAAATCCTAAAAATAAAATGACTAATAATAAAAATCTAGAAAAATAATAAAGGTACAAACTCAACACACACCAGGATCGGGGAATGGTCTGCGCTCGTGTAGGCTAGGTTAAGGTTACGGGACTATTTCGGGGCATAGGATCACATCGGGGCAAGCTCAATGAGGACTCTGACTTCGCGGTCTCTTTGGATTTCTTCGATGCACGCTTTTTACCGCTTCTGCTTCGCAATTGCACTGATTTAGCATTATTTGTACCGCAACTGCGTATTGACCTGAGAAATAAATAAATACGAACATAAGGTCATTTTTATTAAAAACGAGCGACTAAAATGTATCTATTCGGGGTATAAAATAGACACTTCTGGGTGCTTATCACACCACCCCCAAATAGAACATTTCTAGTCCTCTAGCAAAAATTAGAGAGAAAACAGAGATAAGTAACCAAAAGTGTGTCACTTTCGCAGGGACTGGCGATTGCACTTAGCATGTGCAACAATCCGTTAAACCTATAGGTTGCCCTACAGGACGAGCGGTGTCTCATGAGGATTTGCAGTGAATGTACCCATAAAATTCAAAAACTTATTTAAATGCAGTATCTAAGTAGATGATGAAATGCTATACAACCCAACTTTAAAAGAACATCAAGGAACACCGTATTCGACTATCAAAATAAGATATGAAATTACTTAATACCAAAAGCGTAATCCTTACTAAAACTCAGCGTGTGTAGTGTGAAGTAATCTTAAGTATCATTAGATTAATTCTAAGATCGCCTTTATAGAATCAACGTTTTGACTTCAATTCTCACTGGATATATCTCTCTGAATCGAACTCTCTGAGAATTTGGTAAGTGTATCTCTCTAGTGTGTGAGCAAGTGAGTAAATGTAAACAATTTCAAACGTCTCACACAATTTATTGAAAATGACGGATACATGAAAGAAATTTGATCTCATGAACGAATGCTAACCACTATGTCGAGAATGTCGAGTTATTCACCACATAATCTTCTCGTTTGCCCAAACACTTTACCAAGGGTGAAAAATGGGGTTTATGAAAGGTATGAGGGGAAAATGAAGAAGATGAATGATGGGGTATTTTGAAAAGAGTGTGACACACTTTGATTGACTATTGTCTTCATATTTTGAATTTATGATCGCATCTTTCTTTTTCTACTTTTCTATTTTTATTTTCTTTCTTTGCTTTTCTCTCTCTCTCTCTCTCTCTCTCTCTCTCTCTCTCTCTCTATATATATATATATATATATATATATATATATATATATATATATATATATATATATATATACTAGCGTATGCCCGTGCCTGAAGGCATGACGAAATTTTTCAAAGTACGTAATCGCGAAATGACGATAATTTTTCAAAGTACATAATAGCAAAACGCAAAAATTTCGAAGTGTAATTTTAAAACAATTTCAAATAGTCCAATAACATTCAAATAGTCTATATTCATCAAATAAATTCACATATAATACGAAATATACAATATTCATTCATCGAATTCACATTGTCTGAAAAAAACAAAGTGTCAAATTAAATTTTTTTTTTGACATAATCTCATTTGTTTATGGAACTATTCACCCTTCTTAATAAATAACAAATAGTCCAACATCCAAATTGTCCAAATTCTTCAAACAAATTCACATATAAAATGAAATATACAATATTCACCAATCAAACTAACTGTGTCTCAAAAAAACAAAGTGTCAATTTTTTAAAAAAAATGGGCAGAACCTCCTTTGTTTATTGGACTATCCATCCTATTTAAGGGGTAACAAAAAATCCAAAAAATTAAAAAAAAATCCCAAATTCCGAGATGGGATCTAGAAGGCAGGGAAAGGAAAATATGTGGGACTTCCTCAAAATGTATGTGCCATGGTGCTCATTGATTAGATGCTACTGCTGTCTTCCGATCCTTCTTCCCACCTCTAGCCATGATCACTCTCTCTCTCTCTCGGTTTTCTGTACGATTTGACAAACAATAAACATAATTAATCCGTTTCTCGAACAAAGATACAGTCACATAAGTAAATATACAATCAATAAAATAAAATATACAATCACATCCAAATTGTCTAAATTCGCGATTGATTCAGCCGGAGCCAATTAGATTACCTCTTTTATACAAAAATGCAGTTTCGAGTTTCATCCCATCATATTTGGTCTACAAATAAAACAAATAACAATATTAGGAAAAAGGAACTATTTGAATAATTGCATATGCATATATGCGAGTGCATATATACAGTGTGTGTGTGCGCGTGTGTGCGCGTGGGAAAGGGGGGAGGGGATGGGCAGGGGGCGCGTGTGTGTGCGTGTGTGCGCGTGTGTGCGTGTGAATGGGGAAGGGGGGAGGGGACGAGCAGGGGGCGCGTGTGTGCATGGGTGTGTGCATGTGTTTGTGCGCGTGTGTGAGTGGGGAAGGTGGGAGGGGATGGGGCAGGGGGCGTGTGTGTGCGCGTGTTTGCATGTATGCATATATGCATATGGTGCATATATGCAGTGCACGTGTGTGTATATTTGTGTGTTTGTCTGCGCGTGTGAGTGGGGAAGGGGGAGGGGACGGGCAGGGGGTGCGTATGTGCGTGTGAGTTTATGTCCGCGTGTGTAAGTAGGGAAGGGGGTACAGGACGGGGCAGGTATGCATATATGCAGTGCATATATGCATATGCATATATGTAGTGCGAGTGTGTGCGTGTGTTTGTGTGCACGTGTGTGAGTGGAAAAGGGGGAGGGGACGGGTAGGGGGCGCGTATGTTTGTGTCCGCGTGTGTGAGTAGGGAAGGGTGGAGGGGACGGGCAGGGGGCGCGTATGTGCATGTGTGTGTGCGTGTGTTTATGTGTGTGTGTGCGTGAGTGGGGAAGGGAGGAGGGGATGGGGCATGGGGCGTGTGTGTGCATGTGTATGTGTGCGCGTGTGTGCGTGTTTGCATATATGTAGTGCATATATGCAGTGCGCGTGTGTGCATGTTTGTGTGTGTGTTTGTGCACGCGTGTGAGTGGGGAAGGGGGGAGTGGACGGGCAGGGGGTGCATGTGTGCGTGTGTCCACGTGTGTGAGTGGGGAAGGGGGGGAGTGGACGGGGCAGGTATGCATATATTCAGTGCATATATGCATATGAATATATGTAGTGCGAGTGTGTGCATGTGTGAGTGCATGTGTTTGTGTGCACGTGTGTGAGTGGGAAAGGGGGGAGGGGACGGGCAGGGGACGCGTATGTTTGTGTCCGCGTGTGAGAGGGGAAGGGGGGAGGGGACGGGACGGGGGAGCATGTGTGTGTGTGTGTGTGTGTTTGTGTGCGCATGTGTGCGTGTGAGTGGGGAAGGGGGGAGGGGTCGGGGAAGGTATGCATATATTCAATCTGCATATATGCATATGCATATATGTAGTGCGAGTCCGTGCGTGTGTTTGTGTGCGCGTGTGTGAGTGTGAGTGGGAAAGGGGGAGGCGACGGGCAGGGGGCGCGTGTTTGTGTCCGCGGGTGTGCGTGTGTGAGTGGGGAAGGGGGAAGGGGGGAGGGAAAGAAAGGGGGAGCATGTGTGCGTGTGTGTTTGTGTGCGCATGTGATAGTGGGGAAGGGGGGAGGGGACGGGGCAGGTATGCATATATGCAGTGCATATATACACGTGCATATATGCAGTGCGAGTGTGTGCATGTGCGTGCGTGTGCGCGTGTGAGTGGGAAAGGGGGGAGGAGACAGGTAGGGGGCGCGTGTGTGTGTGTGCGTGTGTGCGTGTTTGTGTGTGCGCGTGTGTGAGTGGGGAAGGGGGAGGGGACGGGAAGAGGGGGATGTGTGTGTATGTGTGTGTACGCACATGTGTGCATGTGAGTAGGGAAGGGGGGAGGGGACGGGGCAGGTTTGCATATATGCATTCTGAATATATGTTGTGAATATATGCATATGTGCGTGTGTGAGTGGGGAAGGGGGGACAGGATGGGGCAGGTATGCATATATGCAGTGCGAGTGCGTGCGTGTGTGTGTGGGAAAGGGGGGAGGAGATAGGCAGGGGGAGCGTGTGTTCGTGTTTGTGTGTGTGCGTGTGTGAGTGGGGAAGGGGAAGGGGGAGGGGAGGGGACGGGTAGGGGGAGCATGTGTGTGTGTTTGTGTGCGCATGTGTGCGTGTGAGTGGGGGAAGGGGGGAGGGGACGGGGAAGGTTTGCATATATGCAATCTGCATATGTGCGTGTGTGAGTGGGGAAGAGGGGAGGGGACGGGGCAGGACTCTGCATATATGTAGTGCGAGTGTGTGCGTGTGTTTATGTGCACGTGTGTGAGTGGGAAAGGGGGGAGGGGACGGGCAGGGGGCGCGTGTGTGCGTGTTTGTGTGTGCGCGTCAAACCGTGGGGCAACCATTGAGAAAACATAGTAGCTCTATAATAGTACATAGAAGCAGTTATGTTATTCAAGCCAAGCCCTGTCTAATTTGAGGCAAATGCGCATCGGAAAAAAAAAGTTAAAGTGTTGCGTGGATATAAATTTTCATGGACAAAGTGTAATTTACATGGATATATATATATATATATATAGTCATATATATGCATATGCATATATATGTATGACTGCATATATATGCAGCATATATAGGGGGTGTAAATGTCGTATAAAAAGAGAGGGAGACAGCTCGGAATGAGGATCAATTGATCTGTCCGATCAAGCACTGCAACTCCTTTTTGCTTCTTGAGGAGTGGGATCCCGGCTCGTTGCTGCCTACCTTGCTTCATGGGGCAGGGGGCCTCGAGGGATGTTTGATTATCCACAAATTGCATATATATGCATATATATGCAATGCGCATATATATGCACAGTGTGTGCAGTGTGGAGGCAGTGTCTGCATATATATGCATTGTGGAGGCCGCAAATTGCATATATATGCAATGAGCATATATATGCATATGCCGCATATGCATATATGCAGTCCATATATATGCAGATTTCATATATACTGCATTAAACTGCATATATATGCACTGCATATATATGCAGATTGCCTATATATGCATATTTTGTATAGGAATATGCATATATATGCAGTGTGGAGGCCGCAAATTGCATATATATCAATATGAATATGCATATATATGCATTGTGAGCAAATTGCATATATTGCATATATATGTACTGCATACATATGCATATGCATACATATGCATATATATGCATATGCATATATATGCATATTGCAATGGTTACTGATTTCCAATCTAAGGTACGGTTCATATGCATATATATGCAGATTGCATATATATGCACTCACATATAGCAATACAGTAAGTGAGGGGTTTAATACCTTGCAAGTGAGGGTCCATGTTGTCACGAATGGTGACTTACGTTTTTGTCACTGATCACTCTGTATCCTTCACAGTAAATGATGATCGGTTATGGTGGTGCGGTTGCTGCATTTAAATAGAGACTTAAAAGCATTGATTCGACTTTGACCTCCGAATGCATTCAAAAATCAAATTTAGAAAATTTAGGACCATTAACATTTCAAATATAAGAGTTGATTTAATAATGATAATCTTATTTGCTCCTTTAATCAAAACAAAGACTAATTTAAAAAAAAGACTAATTTTAATCAAAACAAAGACTAATTTTTGGTGCTGCTCCTTTAATCAAAACAAAGACTAATTGTAAAATCCATATAAAGATTTTGAAGCAAAAGAAAAACCCACCAATAAAACCATTATAGCTATGTGTATCATATGTATTCATACTACAAAAACACACTTGTGGGGGTGCGTGTGTGCAAGTGTGCATGCGTGTGTAAGAGGGTGAGGGTGAGGGTGTAGGTGTAAGAGAGAAATACTACCTGAAGTCGGAGACGGCGTTGGCTGGGACGGAAAGTGGCAGCTGGTCCATAACCAAATCAGCTGGCACATCAATTCCCCATGTAGCAAGTTGTTTCTACTCTGTTGGTGGAACCACTTCTTCAACAGCCTTCATGAGATCTGCTGCAACTTCAGTAGCCTCAATTCCAGCAACGCCAGTACAAAAATCCTGTGTTTTATTAAGGCAAATGAATTTCAAGTTACAAAATTTGTACATAATGGTTACTGTATTAGATCAAGTTCACTCAAAATTATCCTCATTAACTATTTGTAGATACTTCCTTGATATTTTTTTGCATTTTCATTTCCGTTGATTGTCTTTATTTTTCTTAAGTGGATCATGACCTACACATAACAAATATAACTTAGAAATTTCCTAAGATTTAGAGTCATGGAAAAAGAAAATAAATAACAAAAGTAAGTTAATTTGTAATGGTAACTAAACCCCTCACCAGTTGATGTAGGGAATTTAATTGATCTCTCACTACAAAAATCAACCATATCACTGGTGATAAAGAGGATCATTGCTATGTTGTTGAATGTTTTATTCGTGTCACCCACGTGACGGACCATCACGATCAATCTCAACTTCCCATTAACAGTTTCAGTTAATTCGGACCCAAAAATCACTTCAGATTTCTGCAAAAAAAAAAACATCTGGTATTTAGTTCTGGAGTGCTATCAAGCTTCGGATGAAGTTTGAAACAAAAAAATACCAATTCAAAAAAACATTTTCAATAATTTTGAGAACATGATAATTACTAAATGCTCATGCTCGTGTGTAGCAATTCCAACCTTCCCAAAGTAATTACATAAAACCATACATATAAGAAAATGTTAAGAACATAATTTCCTTTATAATGGATGGTTCGTGTTTTTATTAAATCGGAACAAATGAACATCGATCCACGTTGTCTATTTTAACAAAATAAAAGGAAAATTTACATGTATAGCGGGAGTTGTCTGACCCGAGATGCTGGCAGAAGTTATCGTTCCCTGATAGGTGCAAAACATTGGAAATATAGTCAAAAGAAAATAAGAATAAATAATGCATACAAAATTTAATCTAAAGAAAATAAGAACAATATCATAAATGAGTGAACGAAGAATCGAACCGGGTGGGGAAAATATTTTTCTTTCCCTTTCCCCCTTTCTCTAAACATACAATGCTCATGACTAACGATACCCGTGTTTAGAATCCAGAATACGAAAGAAAGAACATTATACAGTTCTAGAAACATACGTTCTCATAATTGGTTATATCATCGATGTCCATTAAGATTCCAGCTCTGCGTAATTAGAACGAAATGTCCTAAAATCAAAACCAAACCAAACAAATTAAAAATAAATGCCATAATTATTATGTACATATTTCAAAAGAGAAATTTAGAATTAAACCTAAACCTAAAAATAGTGAGAGAGAATGAAAAATCATATAAACCGAGTTTTATATACACCGAGGGGTAATTTTCTATGCATCACATGGGTATTTTTATTTGGAGCCCCCAACAGTATATAAACCCACACATATGGGCTAAGACCCATTTATATCACCCCCATTAAATGGGGGGTGGAAAAAAAAATAGTCATAATCTACTGCATTAAGACAAAAACCTTCGGATAACAATTATCATCAAATCCCTTCTCAACTATCACATTAAGAAAACCTAGTTTCTTGGCTGGCAGTAAAATTAATGGAAAGAGCAACTATGGAGATTTCTACTACGATTTAGCCATGGAGATTTCTACTAAGATTTTAATGGAAAGAGCAACTATGGAGATTTCTACTAAGATTTCTACTAAAATTAATGGAAAGAGCAACAATTATCATTAAATCGCTTCCAAAATTAAGAAAACCTAGTTTCGTATTATCAGCTAACCACTAAGATTTAGCCATATTCCCAGAACCATTATCAAAAATAGGGAAATGGAAAAAAGAAGTATACCTGCAAAAGGAAAATTAGATCTACAAAAAAAGAGGAGTATACCTGCAAAAGGAAAAATAAATAACAAATAAAAAAAAGATAAAACAAATATCAATAGATATTAACCTAAACCAAATCATTAGATCCCAAATCATTAGATGAACAAACTCGGATAATACAAAAAATCATCAACATATTTTAATCTAAACCATAAATCGCACCAAATCAACAAAACAAATGACCAAAAAAATATGAGATCGTGAAAAGAAGTGTGAGAGGAGGTGGCGGCGGGTGAGTGTGTAAGAGAGAAAGACTACCTGAAGTCGGACCTGTCTGGAAGCGGGTGAGGTGGAGAGATGGTGGAAGGGGATGTAAAGAGGGTGAGGGTTGGGGAGTCTTGCAGGGGGTAGTAGAGGGGTCGGGTTGGGTCTTGCAGTCAGAGGGATGAAAACGGGGGGTTGGGGATTTTAATTGAAAATGAAAATGGGGTTAAAGGGGTAGAATGCTTAGGTTATCTCCAAGCTCGAGGGAGAGATAAAGAATGAGAGATACGGGGGGCACACCGTGTGTAAATTGGGATGGTGTGACCAAAATGCCCAATATTTGAATAAAAGTGTAAGTTTGATAGGTAGAAAAAGAGAGGGAAACCAAATATTTGAGGGGTAGATTTGTAAAAAAGGAAGAGATGTGATCTGGACCATTAAAATGTGTAAGGAGGTGGCATCGATCTAGACCGTTAAAAATGTACACATTTTCAAAAACCAAGCTCCCATATTATATGGATATATATATATATATATATATTATTGCGATACCTTTTTCTTTTCATAGCACAAATGAAGACAATTTACATTGATAATTTCAAGCACTCTTTTTCTCAAAAATGATGGAAATGATGGATGGTATTTGGGACATATGGAAAATGATAATGGTGAATGATAATGTGATAGGGAAAATGGTATGTGTATGGAAAAATTGGTTTAGTGCTCAGGACAAACTACAAGACACATGCTTCTTACAACTCGAAAGTAATATCATTCTCTGTGATTAAGCCAAATTTGAAAAAATGATGAGATCATTGTGACACCCCAACTAATTAAATACCGGGTAGCTACTCCTTTATTAAATTAAATCAAAATGCCAAGTTGGCTCAGTTAATAGCATCACTGTCGAAAACATTTTTATTATTACTAACCACCTAGTATTTAAAAAGTAAGTTGCCAAATTTTAATTAAAGCCTGATTAACATGCAGTAAAAGATTTAAAGCAAGAATAATATCACCATTCACCATAACGAAATAATAGAATAACCAACACATGATATAAATAAATCTGGAGGAAAAACTCCTCACAACAAAATCCCGCAACTGAAGTAAGTAACGAAATACTGAATACTGAATCAATACATGCCAAAGTCTGAAAAACTGAAATGGAAATGTCTCTAATAGAAATTGGGCAACATGCCCTACAACTGAGGAATACTGAGTATGGAATCCAAATAATATAAGCGTGTAAAAGCAAATCCCTGTAGCTTCCACAAGCAGCTACAGCTCGTCACCTGAGTGAAAATCCTATGCATGGTGTCCTTGTGGCTGGGCACCTAAAAATGGTTTTACAAAGATAGATTTGAAAGCAAACGGGTCAGAGCCCGAATGTGGAGATATTTTAAAAACCTGCAAGTGCTTTAAAAACATTTAAAACAGCATATGCAAAATACATGTTAGGACGTGCTCTCACATGAGATACTCACCTCTCGTCTAACTGTGCACTCCTAACGTTCCTGTACCCATTCATGTGTTATCTCATAACTATCTAATTCTGAAGAGTTTTTAACACTACTACTCGGTTCACGTATGATTTCCAACCTTAACAATTAAATAGAGAGTTCTACTTTAATTCTCTGATTCCCAATTATTAACAAAACCATTTATAGATATAAGTTCCCTTTTTATCTACATAACATTACCATAACTATACTTACAATTTAACATAGTAAATTCCTTCTCGTTTAACCGTATATTTTCACATCATAAATATACAATACAAGCACCCAAAGGCTAAGCTGCGGTGCACACATACTCTGCTATCCATCCCGGTGCATCACGTACATAAGGATCACACAATCCGAATCTCTCAGGAATCGTTCAGATAACAACATCACAAATTGTGGAGGCGAACACAGTCACATCACATGGGTCACGCACATACCTACGCTCCCACGATTAGCAAACTTATTAATATCCCAATAAGTCCTTCTATAACCTATGTTCATCGATGTAACCAATCTAAATCCAGGCAAAACAAGTATAAGAAGGCCCTATGCGAACGTAAACCTCCCGTGAGAGCATGTATGGTAGGTATGTCATACACATACAATTATATACTAAGCATTCACACATCTTAGATATCTCGATATTAATAAAGGTATACTCTACATTTTTATACCATTATTCCAAATTCATATATTTCAAGTATCCCGATAAAATAGAAATTAAATTGTCGACACGTCTCACGTCGTAGTTTTTTAAAACCTATCTCGAATAGACTATTAAGTTCCTCTTATTCCCCCATATAACATCTTTACACCTAAGGTCTTTACTTCTGCCCCAAACCTTATTTCATCAAATTATTCAAATTTACCTTATCAACGCAAATATTATATCAATTATCAAATTTCATTAATTTAGAATTATTCCTCAAATTGAATTCCAATTAAGGTCCAATCTCATAATCATCCCTAGTGGTCTTTCTTAAGGTTAATGGCATTCATAAGGTCTCCAATAATATCATTCAAGGATTAACACCATTAAAATTTAATTAGGGAAAAACTTTACTCATTCTGGGAAGGTCGATCGATCGACCTTTACCTTCGATCGATCGATGGTGGTCGATCGATCGACTGATGAACATCGATCGATCGAACGCACCAGGTATGGTTACGGACTGCTTCGTTTTGCAGTTACCAATACGTCCCAAAACACCATTTTCAAGCATGAAACTCTAAGACAAGGTTACAATATCATCCTACTATCATTCTACAACAGTATTAACATTCTAAAACCCATAATTCATCATTCAAAGGCTTTGTTTATATCAAGACTACATCAAAAATTTCCAGATTTCTTCCCCATTCAAGAACATCAATAAACTACTTCTAAACTCCATTTTTAGATCATCAATGGTTATGTTTAGAACATATAATTAGTCCAGAATATTACTACATGCAATCCCTAACATAATTCATAACTTTTAACTTCCAATATATGGGTCTAAATCATCTTCCAAGATCAATTTCGAAAATTCCTAAACATGGAAAAGCATAGCTTGAATCAAATAAATTTAAACCACTTGCCTTAATCTTTCTCTGATTTTGATGTTGAATTTGAAGGTTGAATCTGTCCTCTATCTCTCTTTCTGCAGAATTCTTTCCTTTCTCTCTCTCTCTCTAAAAGTTCTTCCCAAGGATGATGACAATGGAGGTGTGTTTGGTTTTTGGTAAGTTGGGACTATATTTCATCTTCTCCCGTAGCCCATTAAGTCTCTTAGTGTAGTTAGTGGGTTTAGTGGGTTAAAGAAGAAGTCAGATTTCTATTCTAATTTTCGTCACTTTTAATTCCCAAAAATACAAAATTACCAAAATACCCTTTATGATGCCGGTATGGCCTAAAAATACCCCGGGACCCAAACTAAACTCCCGACTAGTGTTTTCTGACTATCTCGACCCTTCCGGACGGGTTGGCGCACTCAAAATGAACATACGGGTGATAAAAATAAAATTCACTTTTTAATTCAAATAATTATATTCCTGACGCGACTGTCACGCGCGTCCCAACAAAGTTTCCCAAATTCTCGTATTTCAATCTCGTGACAATTTCAATATTTTCCAATATTCATACAATGCCAAGTATACACATTATAATAAAATACTAACTCACATCTCGTTAATATTATTATCCGGATTAATTTCCAATTAATAAACATTTAATTCAATTAATCCCCAAAAATAAATATCATAGAAAATACGGGGTATTACATACTTCCCCCCTAATAACTGAATTTCGTCCCGAAATTCGAAACTAGAAAGTACCTGGTAATAATAACTCTGGATAACGTTCGCGCATTTCATCTTTGCGTTCCCATGTGGACTCCTCGCCATTATGATGTCGCCACTGAACACGCACTAACAGAACTATCTTTGACCGCAGCTTCCGCTCACTTCGGTCCAGAATAGCAATCGGCCCCTCCTCGTAGGAGCTATCTGGCTGGAGATCAATGTCCTCCACAACAATGAGAGAATGAGCCAAATTATCTCTAAGGTATTTCCTAAGCGAGGAAATATGAAATACATCGTGAATCCGATGTAAATGCTCCGGTAATCCAAGCCTATACGCAACCGGTCCAATCCGCTCAATAATAGGAAATGGTCCCACATATCTCGGTGCCAACTTCCCTTTCTTCCTAAAATGCATAATCCCCTTCATAGGAGATACTCTGAGCAAAACCTGGTCCCCCACTTGGAACTCTCTGAAGAATCTCTTCGCATCAGCATAGCTCTTCTGCCTATCCTGAGCTACCCGAATGCGACTCCGAATCAATTCTATCGTGGCCGAAGTATCCTGAATCACTTCTGGCCCAAGTAGTTTGTTGTCCCCCACCTCCAACCAACATGTTGGGGAACGACAAGGTCTACCGTACAACGCCTCAAATGGAGCCATGCCAATGGTGAACTGGTAGGAGTTGTTATAAGAAAACTCCACCAGTGGAAGGTACTGCTCCCATCCACCCTCAAAATCAATGGTGCACATACGTAGCATGTCCTCCAACATCTGATTTGTGCGTTCGGTCTGCCCATCGGTCTGCGGGTGGTACGCCGTACTCAACCGCAACTCAGTGCCCATGGCCTGTTGAAAACTCTCCCAAAACTGTGAAACAAATATCTTGTCTCGGTCAGACACGATATTTAGGGGCACACCGTGAAGTCTTACTATCTCAGAAATAAAGAGCTGGGCATACTGTCCTGCAGTGTAGTCTGTCCTCACGGGTAGAAAATGAGCGGCTTTGGTCAACCTATCCACTATTACCCAAATGGAGTCATGACCTCTCTGTGACGTAGGCAACCCCGTGATAAAGTCCATGGATATGCTCTCCCATATCCACATCGGGACCTCCAACGGCTGTAGTAGTCCTGCCGGTCTCTGATAATCCACTTTTACTAGTTGACAAGTGGCGCATTTAGAAACAAACTCGGCAATATCCCTCTTCATACCGCTCCACCAATACTGACATCTCATGTCTTGGTACATTTTGTCCCCTTCGGAATGTACCGCGAATCGTGAGCCGTGCGACTCTGCCATCACCTCATGCCACAATTCCTCCCCTTCCGAAACCACTAATCTCCCATTAAAGCGTAATCCCCCGTCTAAGCTAACGGTATAGGATTCGGCTCCCTCTGCCAATAATCGAACTATCCGCTCCTGACAGAACGAGTCGTTTTCCTGTGCCCTCACTACCTTTGTGACAATCTGCGGTGTAACAGTCATCACAGACATGAATGATCGAGCCACTGCATCCTGGTGTCCCAATTCCTTCCACTTTGCCTTCCACACTTCCGCCACCTCATCTACAGGTCTACGGCTCAATGCGTCTGCTACTACGTTAGCCTTCCTCGGGTGATACTGGATATCGAACTGATAATCTTTCACGAATTCAAGCCACCTCCGTTGCCGTATATTCAACTCCTTCTGCGTGAATAGGGACTGTAGGGACTTATGATCCGTGAACAATCGAAACTTCTCCCCCAAAAGGTAATGTCTTGAAATACGAAGGGCAAATACCACTGCCGCTAACTCCAAGTCATGGGTAGGGTAATTCTTCTCGTGAGGCTTAAGCTTACGGGAAGCATAAGCTATGGCCTGACTCTCCTGCTGCAGTACACCTCCAAGTCCTTGTAAGGACGCATCGGTGTAAACAAGATACTCAACTCCCGGTCTCGGCAATGCTAACACAGGTGCTGAGGTTAACTTGTCCTTCTACTCATCAAATGCCAACTGAAAGGCATCACTCCAAATGAACGGCACACCTTTACGAGTTAGATGTGTCATGGGACTCGCTATCGTGGAGAAACCCCGAATAAACCTCCTGTAGTATCCTGCTAGGCCCAAGACACTACGGATCTCCGTCGGTGTCGTGGGCTGTCCCCACTCCCTCACTGCGGATACCTTCCCCGGATCAACCGATATTCCCCGGTCGGAAATAATATGCCCCAAAAACTAAACCTCCTTTAGCCAAAACCGGCACTTCTCATATTTTGCATACAACTCATTCTGGCGCAGTGTCTGCAAAACTTGCCTCAAGTGCTCAGCGTGCTCCTCCTCTGTCTGGGAGTAAACCAAAATATCATCGATGAATATAATGACAAACTGATCTAGGAAATCCCTGAACACCCTATTCATCAAGTCCATAAATGCTACTGGAGCGTTGGTCAAACCAAATGGCATAACCCGAAACTCGTAAGAACCATATCTCGATAAGAATGCAGTCTTCGAGACGTCTTCCTCCCTGATACGCAACTGATGGTAACCAGATCGCAAATCAATCTTTGAGAAGCAAGAAGCTCCTCTCAACTGGTCGAATAGGTCATCGATTTGAGGCAACAGATACTTATTCCGTATCGTGACCTTATTTAACTCCCGGTAGTCCACACACAATCTCAGTGAACCATCTCTCTTCTTCACGAACAACATAGGGGCACCCCACGGTGAAGTACTTCTCCGAATAAACCCCTGACCCAACAACTGCTCAATCTGATCCCGTAACTCCCTCATCTCAGCTGGAGCCATACGGTATGGTGCACGTGCTATAGGTCTCGTATCTGGTAATAAGTCTATAACAAAGTCTATCTCTCGACTGGGGGGTAGGCCTGGTATCTCCTGAAACACATCAGAATACTCCCTGACAACTGGGATCGAATCTAAAGGAATCACAACCTCCTTAGAGGTATCCTCCTCTAGGTAATACAAATGAGCGGTTGAGCCTCCCTATGGACGAGGCATCGCCACTACAAACATCTCTTGCCCCGGAATGGAAAAAATAATGCTCCCACCGAAGCAATCAATCATGGCTCTATAATCAGTGAGCCAATCCATACCGATAATCACATCATGAACATGAATATCTAATACCAACATATCTGCAGGTAATACCAGACTACCAATATCTACACCTACTCCCCGGCATATAAATAAAATAAGTGACCCACTCCCCAATGGTGAGTCGACACACGTCACTGTGCTCTGCGCTGTGGCTAACAACCCTAAAGCCTTCGCGAAATGTGTAGCTATAAAATAATGTGTAGTCCCCGTATCAAACAGTACCCGACCCATAGTGCCATGGATAGAAAATGTACCCTCAATCGCGGGCGGTGCCTAGGGGACTGTTGACTGGTGGACGTTATAGACACGTCCATACTGTAGCTGCCCCTGCTAAGCCGGGACTGCTAGAATGGGTGACAATGCTGCCATCTGTGGCGGTGCGGGGAGAGCGGCGGGAAATATAGGCCTCTGCGGCTCCTGGCGAGCTCCCTGCTGCTGCTGCTGTGGGGCCCTGCCCCTATCAGGACAGTCCTAGCGTTTATGGCCAGTCTTGCCACAAATAAAACACTTCCCTGGGAAGTTTCCTCCTCTCTGCCCTTGCTGTCCCCGGCCCTGGTGGCCGTTACCATTCCTCCCTTGGCTCTGCTGGCCCTGCTGAAACTGCTGATGTTGACCATTTTGACCCTGCTGGCCCTGATGGCCGTTATGACCCTGCTGACCATTTCTGAATCCTCCCTGACCTTTTCTGAAACCCCCTGATCGAAACCTCTTTTGATCCCCCTACTGGGAACCCTGATCACTCAGCCTCTGCCCCTGAACAGATTGTGCCCCACCGGCACCATGTCCTCCAGTCCTTCCCTGATGGCTAGACTCTCCCGATCTCTTTCCCTCAGCCATGTGAAAGCGGTGATCCTGGAAGTGTAACAAAGCAGCGTTAACCACATCAGAATAAATGGCCAACGAAAGGTTCCCTAACAGATGCTGACGGATCCTCCAAGTCAACCCGTCGGTGAATTTCTCAATCTTCTTCTTTTCTGTCGGTATCTCATCCGGAACGATATTCAACAGATTTATGAACTCGGCCTCATACTCGGCCACGGTCTTACCCTCGTGCTTCAGAATCATCAATCTCCTCCTCATTTCCGTATGAACAGCTGACGGAAAGTACTTGCGGTCGAACCGCAGCCAGAACTCCTGAATAGTGAGAGTATCCCTCTCCTCTACGGTGGTAATAGACTCCCACCACTGCAATGCAGACCCAACTAGCTTGAAAGTAGCTAGCACCTGCTTTTGAACATCCGTGCACTCATACATCCTCAAGTGCCGCTGTATATCCTTCCTCCACTGGCTCGAGACTACCACATCTGAGCTACCTGCAAACTCTGGCGGATGCGCTTTCTGAAAAGCGTCACGTACACGTTCCCAAGCAGACGGGAATGCATTTGCCTGTACTGGCGCGGCAACCGGCGCCTGAGGTGGTGCCTGCTGAACTACGGCAAGTGAGGCATTTACCGCTTGGGCTACTATGGCTGCAACCTCAGCGGCGTTCAACGTGCCCTGAACCGGTGCGGGCTGTGGTTCTCGCGTTGCATTCCTGGGAACTCGTCGTGCACGTCGTGGAGGCATCTGAAATAAGAATGAAGTTTATAAGTTCGCAGTTATAAACTTAAAGTAGTTGAAGAACGTAGGATATACAAAAGAATACAACAGTCCTAAAATATAAGGCTCTACATCAAAGAAAGCTCAGCGGAAACATAATAAGCCGTTCAGATCCTAAAGGACACTAGAACCTGATGCTCTGATACCACCTGTGACACCCCGACTAATTAAATACCGGGTAGCTACTCCTTTATTAAATTAAATCAAAATGCCAAGTTGGCTCAGTTAATAGCATCACTGTCGAAAACATTTTTATTATTACTAACCACCTAGTATTTAAAAAGTAAGTTGCCAAATTTTAATTAAAGCCTGATTAACATGCAGTAAAATATTTAAAGCAAGAATAATATCACCATTCACCATAACGAAATAATAGAATAACCAACACATGATATAAATAAATCTGGAGGAAAAACTCCTCACAACAAAATCCCGCAACTGAAGTAAGTAACGAAATACTGAATACTGAATCAATACATGCCAAAGTCTGAAAAACTGAAATGGAAATGTCTCTAATAGAAATTGGGCAACATGCCCTACAACTGAGGAATAGTGAGTATGGAATCTAAATGATATAAGCGTCTAAAAGAAAATCCCTGTAGCTTCCACAAGCAGCTACAGCTCGTCACCTGAGTGAAAATCCTATGCATGGTGTCCTTGTGGCTGGGCACCTAAAAATGGTTTTACAAAAATAGATTTGAAAGCAAACGGGTCAGAGCCCGAATGTGGAGATATTTTAAAAACCTGGAAGTGCTTTAAAAACATTTAAAACAGCATATGCAAAATACATGTTAGGACGTGCTCTCACATGAGATACTCACCTCTCGTCTAACTGTGCACTCCTAACGTTCTTGTACCCATTCATGTGTTATCTCATAACTATCTAATTCTGAAGAGTTTTTAACACTACTACTCGGTTCACGTATGATTTCCAACCTTAACAATTAAATAGAGAGTTCTACTTTAATTCTCGGATTCCCAATTATTAACAAAACCATTTATAGATATAAGTTCCCTTTTTATCTACATAACATTACCATAACTATACTTACAATTTAACATAGTAAATTCCTTCTCGTTTAACCGTATATTTTCACATCATAAATATACAATACAAGCACCCAAAGGCTAAGCTGCGGTGCACACATACTCTGCTATCCATCCCGGTGCATCACGTACATAAGGATCACGCAATCCGAATCTCTCAGGAATCGTTCAGATAATAACATCACAAATTGTGGAGGCGAACACAGTCACATCACATGGGTCACGCACATACCTACGCTCCCACGATCAGCAAACTTATTAATATCCCAATAAGTCCTTCTATAACCTATGTTCATCGAGGTAACCAATCTAAATCCGGGCAACACAAGGATAAGAAGGCCCTATGCGAACGTAAACCTCCCGTGATAGCAAGTATGGTAGGTATGTCATACACATACAATTATATACTAAGCATTCACACATATTAGATATCTCGATATTAATAAAGGTATACTCTACATTTTTATACCATTATTCCAAATCCATATATTTCAAGTATCCCGATAATATAGAAATTACATTGTCGACACGTCTCACGTCGTAGTTTCTTAAAACCTATCTCGAATAGACTATTAAGTTCCTCTTATTCCCCCATATAACATCTTTACACCTAACGTCTTTACTTCTGCCCCAAACCTTATTTCATCAAATTATTCAAATTTACCCTATTAACCCAAATATTATCTCAATTATCAAATTTCATTAATTTAGAATAATTCCTCAAATTGAATTCCAATTAAGGTCCAATCTCATAATCATGCCTAGTGGTCTTTCTTAAGGTTAAGGATATTCATATGGTCTCCAATAATATCATTCAAGGATTAACACCATTAAAATTTAATTAGGGAAAAACTTTACTCATTCTGGGAAGGTCGATCGATCGACCTTTACCTTCGATCGATCGATGGTGGTCGATCGATCGACTGATGAACATCGATCGATCGAACGCACCAGGTATGGTTACGGACTTCTTCGTTTTGCAGTTACCAATACGTCCCAAAACACCATTTTCAAGCATGAACTCTAAGACAAGGTTACAATATCATCCTACTATCATTCTACAACAGTATTAACATTCTAAAACCCATAATTCATCATTCAAAGGCTTTGTTTAGATCAAGACTACATCAAAAATTTCCAGATTTCTTCCCCATTCAAGAACATCAATAAACTACTTCTAAACTCCATTTTTAGATCATCAATGGTTATGTTTAGAACATATAATTAGTCCAGAATATTACTACATGCAATCCCTAACATAATTCATAACTTTTAACTTCCAATATATGGGTCTAAATCATCTTCCAAGATCAATTTCGAAAATTCCTAAACATGGAAAAGCATAACTTGAATCAAATGAATTTAAAACACTTGCCTTAATCTTTCTCTGAATTTGATGTTGAATTTGAAGGTTGAATCTGTCCTCTATCTCTCTTTCTGCAGAATTCTTTCCTTTCTCTCTCTCTCTACAAGTTCTTCCCAAGGATGATGACAATGGAGGTGTGTTTGGTTTTTGGTAAGTTGGGGCTATATTTCAACTTCTCCCATAGCCCATTAAGTCTCTTAGTGTAGTTAGTGGGTTTAGTGGGTTAAAGAAGAAGTCAGATTTCTATTCTAATTTTCGTCACTTTTAATTCCCAAAAATACAAAATTACCAAAATACCCTTTATGATGCCGGTATGGCCTAAAAATACCCCGGGACCCAAACTAAACTCCCGGCTAGTGTTTTCTGACTATCTCGACTCTTCCGGAGGTGTTGGCGCACTCAAAATGAACATACGGGTGATAAAAATAAAATTCACTTATTAATTCAAATAATTATATTCCTGACGTGACTGTCACGCGCGTCCCAACAAAGTTTCCCAAATTGTCGTATTTCAATCTCGTGACAATTTCAATATTTTCCAATATTCATACAATGCCAAGTATACACATTATAATATAATACTAACTCACATCTCGTTAATATTATTATCCGGATTAATTTCCAATTAATAAACATTTAATTCAATTAATCCCCAAAAGTAAATATTATAGAAAATACGGGGTATTACAATCATGCAACGACTAAATGTAGTACCCAAAGAAAGTTGAGTCAACTTATGACTCGGAGATACATAAAAACCCTCAAAAAGGTGAAAAGCTCAAATCTCACGGGTTTAAGTCGCCACTAGTGATCTTTTAAGCCTTTCTTGAGAATATATTTACTCTTCAACTTTTAATTATAAATGTGATAGTGCAAATTGTCGAGTTTAGGAATTCATGGTGCAAGTACGCTTTTCAGAGGTATTAGTTAATTTAAGGTTATAAGCGTAAGTTTTGGGTCAAACACAAGTATTTCGAGATTTCTAAAAGAGGGATGATATACAAATCATATCATAAAAATTTAAATTTAACTCCACAATTTTTTTTTAAATCACTTGTTTCTGAAAATTTTCAAAAGAGGTACGATTTTGATAAATTCCCCCCCTCCCCAGACAAAAGAGAACATCGCCCTCGATGTTTAAAACCATATATAAAAATAAAAAGCACAAGGGAGTAAAGGTACTACCATAATGAACCACTAGTGAACTGTACTGCCTAAGGGAGCAAAGATGAAACCTGAAGAACAGATGTGATACAAAAAGACGGACAAGTCTGTAAAGCATGTGAAAAGCATTGGGTAGTGTGAAACACCACCCCCAAACAGTATAAGACTCATACTCAGAAACAATGAATAATGGGCTACCTCCCGGTAGCGCTAAGTTTAACTTCTTTAGACAGACCGAACCAATGTCACCCTAAAGATAAGAGCTATGAAAGCACGGGGTGGCAGAAAAATTGAGTGATGAGAATCACCCCCAAACAAGACTGAACAGTCAGTCTTCATAAAAGGGGTCAACAAGGTAAAGTTCTTCAACATGAGAGGGGCCTAGATTTAAGAAAGGCTTTAATCATTGACCGTTGACCTGAAAGAGGCTACCACCTTTAGGATTTTGAACTGTGATGGCACCATAGGGAGTAACAGATTCAACAACAAAGGGTCCAAACAAATAGGTTTTTAACTTCCCAGGAAAGAGATGAAGACGGGAGTTATATAACAACACTTTCTGACCAGGGTGTAATTTTTGCGGAGGATGCTTTGGTCATGGATCCACTTCATTTTGTCCTTATACTTCTTGGACAAATCATAGGCATCATTTTGTATCTCCTCTAATTCATTAAGTTGGAGCTTTCGATGAATTCCAGCCTCGTCGATATCAAAATTAAGGGCTTTGACAGCCCAATAAGCATGATGTTCAAGCTCGACAGATAAGTGGCATGGTTTATCAAAGACCAAGCGATAAGGAGACATGCCAATTGGAGTCTTAAAAGCAGTACGGTATGCCCATAAAGCATCATTCAAGCATAAGGACTAGTCTTTCCTATTAGGATGAACTATTTTTTCTAAGATTTTCTTGATTTTAACGGTTGTAAACCTCAACTTAACCACTAGTCCGAGGGTGGTAAGATAGACCAACTTTGTGGGTAACACCATACTTTTTGACGAGATGTTCAAAGACTCGATTACAAAAATTTTTACCCCCATCACTAATGATAGCTTTGGGAGTTCCAAAATGTGTGAAGACATACTCCTTAAGAAACTGGACCACAATGCGATGGTCATTGGTACGGTAAGCTATGGCTTCAATCCATTTGGAAACATAATCAACTGCAACTAGTATATATTGGAATCCATGAAAGGATGGAAAATGACACATGAAATCAATGCACCATACATCGAAGATTTCGACGATGAGAATGGGTGTGAGGGCATTATGTGACGATGAGAGATACACCCAGATTGTTGGCATTTGACACAAACCTGGCAGTAGTGGTGGGAATCTCAAAAGAGAGTGGGCTAGTAGAAACAACTTTGCAAAATTTTGGTGGCAGTTTTCTTGGAGCTAAAATGGCCACCACAGGCACCATCGTGACAAAAGGAGAGTATACTTGACTGTTCATGGTCAAGAATGCAGCGGCGAATGACTTAATCAGAGAAATACTTAAAAAGGAAAAGGTCATCCCACGAGTAAATTTCACCTGGGCCATGAACTTAGAATGCTCTTGTTTCGACCAATGATTGGGCAGTTGGTCTGTAACAAGTAAATTAACAATATCAACATACCAAGGAGCAGTGGCGATAGCAAAAAGTTGCTCATCGGGAAATATTTATGAAATAGGGATAGGATCAAATGTAGACGTAATAGTAAGGTGGGATAGATGATCGGCAACCAAATTTTTGCATCCTTTCTTATCACGAATTTCTAGATAAAATTCTTGGAGAAAGAGAATCCATCGTATCAAATGTGGCTTAGAATCCTTCTTTTGAAGAAGGTGCCTCAGGGCATCATGGTCAGTGTAAACGATGATAGGGGAACCGATGAAATAAGATAAAAACTTATCGAGTGCAAACACGACAGCTAACAACTCCTTTTCGGTTGTCGTGTAATGAAGTTGAGCATCATGAAGTGTTCTGCTAGCATAATAAATGACATGTTAGCTTTTGTCAACCCGCTGACCAAGTACAGCACCTAGAGAAAAATCAGATGCGTCACACAAGAGCTCAAAGGGTACAGACCAATTAAGAGGCTGAATGATAGGAGTAGAAGTGCGCTCGTCTTTAAGGTGCTCACAAGAAGCAACACATGCGTCATCAACGACAAAGGGAACATTTTTGGATAAAAGGGTTGTTAAAGGTCGAGCAATTTTAGAAAAGACTTTGATGAAAAGATGGTAGAAGCCTGAACGTCCTAAGAAGGAGAGAATGTCCTTAACAGACTTAGGAATGGGTAGTGAGGAAATTATGTCAAATTTGGCTTTATCTACTTCAATACCGTCGCGAGAGACTACGTGACCTAAAACAATCCCCTTTTTGACCATGAAATGACATTTTTCCCAATTGAGGACCAATTTCTTTTATTGACAACGTTTGAGGACCATAGTGAGGTGAGAAAGGCATTGCTTGAAGGAAGAACCAAACACAAAAAAATCATCCATAAAGATTTCAAGAAAACGTTCAACCATGTCGCTAAAAATGCTAATCATACACCGTTGAAAAGTCACAGGTGCATTGCAAAGGCCAAAGGGCATGCGAGAGTAGGCAAAAGTGACAAAGGGACAGGTGAAGGTAGTTTTCTCTTGGTCTTCATGGGTAATTGGGATTTGGTTGTATCATGAATAGCCGTTAAGGAAGCAGTAATACGCATGACCAGCTAAACATTCGAGCATTTGGTAGATATAGGGAAGAGGAAAATGGTCCTTGCGAGTGACAACATTGAGCTTTCGATAGTCAATATAGATACGCCAACCCGTTTGCATACGGGTGGGAACAAGCTCATTATCACTATTTTTTATAACGGTGACACCAGACTTTTTCGGTACCACATGAATGGGACTGACCCACTGACTGTTTGAGATAGGGTATATGATTCCATCATCGAGCAATTTTAAAATCTCAGCGCGCACGACTTCTTTCATAGCAGGGTTAAGTCGACATTGGGGTTCACGAGAAGTCTTGGCATTCTCCTCTAAATGAATGCGATGACTATAAACATTGGGGTTCACACCGTGAATGTCAGAGATGGTCCAACCAATAGAAGTGTCCCGACTAATTAAACACCGGGTAGCTACTCCTTTATAAAATTAATTCAAAATGCCAAGTTGGCTCAGTTAATAGCATCACTGTCGAAAACATTTTATTATATCTAACCACCTAGTATTTAAAAAGCAAGTTGCCAAATTTTAACTTAAGTCTGATTAATATGCAACAAGTGTAATGAAGAAATAAATAACACCATTCACCATACTGAAGTAAAACAATAACCATCACAATAGAGTAAATAAAGTCTGGAGGAAACCCCTCACTACAATCCCATAACTGAAATAAATGAACTGAAACAAAACATGCTAAAGTCTGAAAACTGAAATATAAAAGATGTCTCTAGAGAAATGGGCAACATGCCCTACAACTGATAGATAGTGACTCTGGAATCCAAAAGATAGAAGCGTCTACATGCAAATCCCTGTAGCTTCCACAACCAGCTACAGCTCGTCACCTGAGTGAGAATCCTATGCTTGGTGTCCCTGTGGCTGGGCACCTAAAATGGTTTTACAAGAAAAAGATTTGAAAAGTAAATGGGTCAGAGCCCGAAAGTGGAGTTATATTTTAAAAACCTGCAAGTGCTTTAAAAATATTTAAAACATTAAATGCAAAGTACATGTTAGGACGTGCACTCACATGATATTCTCACCTCTCGTCTAACTGTGCACTCCTAACGCAATTACCCATCTATATCGACCCATACTACTAGCTCACTGACAACATAACTAGCTAGACTACCAAAGGTTCTACCCATATTACTCGGTTCCATTTAACATAACAATGCTCGTAATTAAATAGAGGTTTAACGTAAATTCAGTTACTAAATATGCCATTGATATAACTATCAGTTAATTCATTATATAACTCGGAACAATACCGTAATATTTTTACAACATTAACATGAGGATTCCCATTAATTTAATGTATATTATTCACATCATAAATATACAATACAAGCACCCCGCAATCTAAGCTGTAGTGCACACATACTCTGCTATCCATCCCGGTACATCACGTACATAAGGATCACATATTCCGAATCTCTCAGGAATAGTCCAGATAACACAAATCACAAATAGTGGAGGCGAACACAGTCACCATCACGTGGGTCACGCACATACCTACGCTCCCACGGTCAGCGGACTTATTAATATCACAATAAGTCTTTCTATGACCTATGTTCATCAAGGTACCAGTCTATATCCCCCCCGTAGGCACACAAGGATTAGAGGGTCCTAAGCGAACGCAACCTCCCGTGATAGCAAGTATGGTAGGTATGTCATACAAACAATCCATATACTAATACTAAGTAAACACATGTCTTAGTAATACCATATTTTAATCGTAGTACATATTGCACTCTCGTACTAACTATAATTATCACAATTCATGCTATTCCGGTTTGTAATTATACGCGCTATAATTCATCCTTACATCGTAGTAGACACTCACGTCTCAACCCAAATGGTTCTTTGAATATAACTCTCGTATATAGTTTACTCCTCTCAATAATCCAAAAGTCCCAAATCTAACCTTACATCAATAAAGGAAGGTCATCTAAATCCTCGAACAAGTTTAAGGGGCTCCAAAAATCAAAACAGTCCAAAAAAGGTCAAACTGTCAACTCGTTAGAAGTCTCGTTCGAACGAGGCTTCGAACGAGTTTGGACTGTCAGGTCGTTAGAAGTATCGTTCGAACGAGGCTGTTCGAACGAGATCCCAGTTCGTTCGAACGAACTGTCACTTCTAACGATATCTCGTTCGAACGAGATATCGAACGAAATACCTTCTCGTTAGTAACGACTGGTCAACTCGTTAGAAGCTCGTTCGAACGAGTTCGTTCGAACGACCTGGGGCTGCTTCTAACGAGATGCCAGTTTCGGCCCAGAATTTTCCAAAAATCGTTTTTCACCATTTATACACCTCAAATCTTCTCCAAAATACGTCCCAATGATTGATTTAAGATATCTAAACAACTCTAACACAATATAACCTCATCCTATCACGTTTATATGGATTTACTCACCCAAATCATCAATCAATTTACAATTACTTAAACTTTTCCCCAATTCATTTATGAACATGAACCCTAGAATTTGGAACCTTCAATTCATCAAATAAAATCCGTTTTTCTTTCACCCAAATCATGTATTAACATCAGATTAATCATTTACCTATCCTTCTACATGCAATCCTTCTCAAATTCCTCAAGTTTTATCATCTAGACTACATGGGTTTTCATATTTCATCAAGAATAACCATAAATCTGAATTTTCTAACATGGAAAAGGCATTCTCTGTAATTAAATGGAAATAAAGTCACTTTCCTTGGTTGTCTCTGAGTTTGGTGTAGATTCGGTGTAGAATTTCTGCAGAATTCCTCTCTCTCTCTCTCCTTCTCCAAGCTTTCTTCTCCAAAAAGCTATGGTGGCTAGGGTTTGCTTTGGGGAAACTTATGAAAACCTAATTTTATGAACCTCCGTAGCTTGTTGGTTTAATAAGGGTTGGTTGGGTTAATTCCTTATCAGATTACAACTCTCAACTTTCGTCACTTTCAGTTATCCAAAAATACCAAATTACTAAAATACCCTTTAAGTTACCGGTATGGCCTAAAAATACCCCGGGACCCAAACTATACCCCCGGCTAGTGTTTTCTGACTATCTCGACCCTTCCGGACGCGTTGGCGCACTCAAAATGATTATACGGATTATAGATTTTAAATTCACTTTTAATATCAAAATATTATACCGTGACGCGGCGGTCCCACGCGTCTCAACAAAATTTCCAAATTGCCGTATATAAATCCCACGACAAATTTCATAATACCAAATACATATATAATCTTATATGTACATAAACAAATACCAATTCGCATCATATTAGTATTTATAACCCGGATTAATTTCCAATTAATACGCATTTTAATTAATTAATCCCAAAATAAATATAGTAAAAAATACGGGGTATTACATACTTCCCCCCTAATAACTGAATTTCGTCCCGAAATTCGAAACTAGAAAGTACCTGCTAAAAACAGCTCTGGATAACGCTCGCGCATCTCATCCTTGCGCTCCCATGTGGACTCCTCGACATTGTGATGTTGCCACTGAACACGCACTAACGGGACTATCTTTGACCGCAGTTTCCTCTCGCTTCGGTCCAAAATAGCAATTGGCCCCTCCTCGTAGGAGCTATCCGGCTGGAGATCGATGTCCTCCACAGCAATGTGCGAATGAGCCAAATTATCTCTAAGGTATTTCCTCAGCGAGGAAATATGGAACACCTCGTGAATCCGATGCAAGTTCTCCGGTAGTCCAAGTCTATACGCAACCGGTCCGATTCGCTCGATAATAGGAAACGACCCCACATACCTCGGTGCCAACTTCCCCTTCTTTCCGAAATGCATAATCCCCTTCATAGGAGATACCCTGAGCAAAACCTGGTCCCCCACTTGGAACTCTCTGAAAAATCTCTTTGCGTCAGCGTAACTCTTCTGCCGGTCTTGAGCTACCCGAATGCGACTCCGAATCAACTCAATCCTTGCCGAAGTATCCTGAACACTTCCGGCCCAAGCAGTTTGTTGTCCCCCACTTCCAACCAACATGCTGGGGAACGACAAGGCCTACCGTACAATGCCTCAAATGGGGCCATGCCAATCGTGAACTGATAGGAGTTGTTGTAAGCAAACTCCACCAGTGGAAGGTACTGCTCCCATCCACCCCCGAAATCAATAATGCACATGCGTAGCATGTCCTCCAACATCTGATTGGTGCGCTCTGTCTGCCCATCGGTCTGCGGATGATAAGCCGTACTCAACCGCAATTTCGTGCCCATGGCCTCCTGGAAACTCTCCCAAAGCCTCGAAACAAATATCTTATCTTTGTCAGACACGATATTCAGGGGCACACCGTGAAGTCTCACAATCTCTGAAATGAAGAGTTGGGCATACTGACCCGCAGTGTAATCAGTCCTAATGGGTAAAAAGTGAGCGACCTTGGACAACCTGTCCATAATTACCCAAACGGAGTCGTGGCCCCTCTGCGACGTAGGCAACCCCGTGATAAAGTCCATGGATATGCTCTCCCACATCCACACCGGAACCTCCAATGGCTGTAGCAATCCTACCGGTCTCTGATGATCCACTTTTACGAGCTGACAAGTGGCGCATTTTGAGACAAACTCAGCGATATCTCTCTTCATACCGCTCCACCAATACTGCCGTCTCATGTCTTGGTACATTTTGTCCCCTCCGGGATGTACTGCGAACCGTGAGCCGTGCGACTCTGCCATCACTTCGTGCCGCAATTCTTCCCCTTCCGGTACTGCCAATCTCCCATTGAAGCGCAATCCCCCGTCTGAGCTAACGGTATAGGACTCGGCTCCCTCTGTAAGTAATCGAACTATCTGCTCCTGACAGAACGAGTCATTAGTCTATGCCCGTACTACCTTCGTAACAATCTGCGGTGTAACGGTCATCACAGACATGAAAGATCGGGCCACTGCATCCTGGTGTCCCAATTCCTTCCACTTTGCCTTCCACACCTCTGCCACCTCATCTACTGGTCTACGGCTCAACGCGTCTGCTACCACGTTAGCCTTACCCGGGTGGTACTGGATGTCGAACTGGTAGTCTTTCACAAATTCAAGCCACCTACGCTGCCGCATATTCAGCCCCTTCTGCGTGAACAGATACTGTAGTGACTTGTGGTCCGTGAACAGCTGAAACTTCTCCCCCAAAAGATAGTGCCTCCAAATCCGTAAGGCAAATACTACTGCTGCCAACTCCAAATCATGCGTGGGGTAATTCTTCTCATGAGGCTTAAGCTTACGGGAAGCATAAGCTATGGCATGTCTCTCCTGCTGCAAAACACCTCCAAGCCCTTGAAAAGACGCATCGGTGTAAACCAAATACTCAACTCCCGGTCTCGACAATGCTAACACAGGTGCTGAGGTCAATTTGTCCTTCAATTCATCGAATGCCAATTGACAGGCATCACTTCAGATATATGGCACACCTTTACGAGTAAGATGTGTCAAAGGACCCGCTATCTCTGAGAAACCCCGAATAAATCTCCTGTAGTATCCTGCTAAGCCCAAGAAACTATGAATCTCTGTTGGTGTCGTGGGCTGTCCCCACTCCCTCACCGCTGATACCTTTCTCGGATCAACAGATATTCCCTGGTCGGAAATAATGTGACCCAAGAACTGGACTTCCTTCAGCCAAAACCCGCACTTCTCATATTTTGCATACAACTCGTTCTGACGAAGTGTCTGCAAAACCTGCCTCAAATGCTCGGCGTGCTCCTCCTCTGTCTGAGAGTAGACTAGAATGTCATCAATGAAGACAATGACAAACTGATCGAGGAAATCTCTGAACACCCTGTTCATCAAGTCCATAAACACTGCTGGAGCGTTGGTCAAGCCGAAAGGCATAACCCGAAACTCATAAGAACCATATCTTGACAAGAACGCAGTCTTCGAGACATCCTCCTCCCTGATACGCAACTGATGGTATCCCGACCTCAAGTCAATCTTTGAGAAGAAGGAAGCTCCTCTCAACTGGTCGAATATGTCATCGATTCGAGGCAACGGATAATTATTCCGTATCGTGACCTTATTCAACTCTCGGTAGTCCACGCACAATCTCAGTGAACCATCCCTCTTCTTCACAAACAAAATTGGAGCGCCCCAAGGTGAGGTACTCCTGCGAATAAAGCCCTGCCCTAACAGTTGCTCTATCTGATCCCGTAGCTCTCGCATCTCAGTTGGAGCCATACGGTATGGTGCACGTGCTATAGGTCTCGTACCCGGTAGCAAATCAATAACGAAATCTATCTCCCGACTGGGTGGTAAGCCTGGTATCTCCTGAAACACATCTGAATACTCCCTGACAACCGGGATCGAATCCAAAGGAATCACAACCTCCTTAGAGGTATCCTCCTCTATGTAATACAGATGAGCGGTCGATCCTCCCTCTGGGCGAGGCATCGCCACTATAAACATCTCCTGCCCCGGAATGGCAAAAACAATGCTCCCGCTGAAGCAATCAATCATGGCCCTATATGATACGAGCCAGTCCATACCGATGATCACATCGTGAACATGCATGTCTAACACTAACATATCCGCAGGCAATACCAAACCACCAACCTCTACCCCGACTCCCCGGCATATAAAGAAAATAAGTGACCCACTCCCTAATGGTGAGTCGACACACGTCACTGTGCTCTCTGCCGTAGCTAACAATCCTAAAGCTTTCGCGAAGTGTGTAGCAATAAAACAGTGTATAACACCCGTATCAAATAACACCCGACCCATAGTGCCATGGATAGGAAACGTACCCTCGATCGTGGGCGGTGCCTGTGGAACTGCAGCCTGGTGAACGTTGTAGACACGTCCATACTGTAGCTGCCCCTGCTGAGCTGGGACTGCTGGAATGGGTGGCAAAGCTGCCATCTGTGGCGGTGCAGGAAGAGCAGCGGGAAACACAGGCCTCTGTGGCTCCTGGCGAGCACCCTGCTGCTGCTGCTGTGGGGCCCTGCCCCTATCAGGACAATCCTGCTTCTTATGGCCAGTCTTTCCACAAGTAAAGCACTTCCCTGGGAGTTCCCTCCCCTCTGCCCCTCTGCCCCTGCTGTCCCCGGCCCTGGTGGCCGTTACCATTCCTCCCTTGGCCCTGCTGACCCTGATGGAACTGCTGCCCATTCTGCCCCTGTTGGCCCTGATGGCCGTTTGGACCCTGATGGCCCTGGCGGAAACCTCCCTGACCCTGCCTATAGTTCCCTAACCGGAACCTCTTGTTATCCCCCTGCTGGGAGCCCTGCTCACTGTCTCTGCCCCTGACCCGATTGTGTCCCGCTGGCACCATGTCCTCCGGTCCTGCCCTGATGGCTAGACTCCCCCGACTGCTTGCCCTCGGCCATATGGAAACGGTGGTCCTAGCAGTGCAACAATGCAGCGTTAACCACATCAGAATATGTGGCCAACGATAGGTTCCCTAGTAGATGCTGACGGATCCTCCAATTCAACCCGTCGGTGAACTTCTCAATCTTCTTCTTCTCTGTTGGAATCTCGTCTGGAACGATATTCAACAGGTTAGTGAACTCGGCCTCATACTCGGCCACTGTCTTGCCCTCTTGCTTCAAACTCATCAGTTTCCTCCTCATCTCTGTATGAACTGCGGACGGAAAATACTTGCGGTCGAACCGCACCCAGAACTCTTGAATCGTGAGGGTATCCCTCTCCTCCGCAGTGGTGATAGACTCCCACCACTGTAGTGCAGATCCCACTAGCTTGAAAGTAGCTAGTACCTGTTTCTAAACGTCAGTGCACTCATGCATCCTCAAATGCCTCTGTATGTCCTTCCTCCATTGGCTCGAGACTACCACGTCTGAGCTACCTGCAAACTCTGGCGGATGCGCTTTCTGAAAAGCGTCACGTACACGCTCCCAAGCAGACGGGAATGCATTAACTTGTACTGGCGCGGCAACCGGCGCCTGTGGTGGTGCCTGCTGAACAACGGCAATCGCGGCATTCACCGCTTGAGCTACTATAGCTGCAAGCTCAGCGGCGCTCAACATGCCCTGAACTGGAGCGGGCTGGGGTTCGGGCACTGCATTCCTGGGAACTCGTCGTGCACGTCGTGGAGGCATCTGAAATAAGAACAAAGTTTATAAGTTCACGGTTTATAAACTTAAAATAGCTGAAGATCGAAGCATACACAAAATAATACAACAGTCCTAAAATATAGGGCTCTATATCAAGGAAAACGTAGCGGAAACATAATAGCCGTACAGATCCTAAAGGACACTAGAACCTGATGCTCTGATACCACCTGTGGCACCCCGACTAATTAAACACCGGGTAGCTACTCCTTTATAAAATTAATTCAAAATGCCAAGTTGGCTCAGTTAATAGCATCACTGTCGAAAACATTTTATTATATCTAACCACCTAGTATTTAAAAAGCAAGTTGCCAAATTTTAACTTAAGTCTGATTAATATGCAACAAGTGTAATGAAGAAATAAATAACACCATTCACCATACTGAAGTAAAACAATAACCATCACAATAGAGTAAATAAAGTCTGGAGGAAACCCCTCACTACAATCCCATAACTGAAATAAATGAACTGAAACAAAACATGCTAAAGTCTGAAAACTGAAATATAAAAGATGTCTCTAGAGAAATGGGCAACATGCCCTACAACTGATAGATAGTGACTCTGGAATCCAAAAGATAGAAGCGTCTACATGCAAATCCCTGTAGCTTCCACAACCAGCTACAGCTCGTCACCTGAGTGAGAATCCTATGCTTGGTGTCCCTGTGGCTGGGCACCTAAAATGGTTTTACAAGAAAAAGATTTGAAAAGCAAATGGGTCAGAGCCCGAAAGTGGAGTTATATTTTAAAAACCTGCAAGTGCTTTAAAAATATTTAAAACATTAAATGCAAAGTACATGTTAGGAAGTGCACTCACATGATATTCTCACCTCTCGTCTAACTGTGCACTCCTAACGCAATTACCCATCTATATCGACTCATACTACTAGCTCACTGACAACATAACTAGCTAGACTACCAAAGGTTCTACCCATATTACTCGGTTCCATTTAACATAACAATGCTCGTAATTAAATAGAGGTTTAACGTAAATTCAGTTACTAAATATGCCATTGATATAACTATCAGTTAATTCATTATATAACTCGGAACAATACCGTAATATTTTTACAACATTAACATGAGGATTCCCATTAATTTAATGTATATTATTCACATCATAAATATACAATACAAGCACCCCGCAATCTAAGATGTAGTGCACACATACTCTGCTATCCATCCCGGTACATCACGTACATAAGGATCACATATTCCGAATCTCTCAGGAATAGTCCAGATAACACAAATCAAAAATAGTGGAGGCGAACACAGTCACCATCACGTGGGTCACGCACATACCTACGCTCCCACGGTCAGCGGACTTATTAATATCACAATAAGTCTTTCTATGACCTATGTTCATCAAGGTACCAGTCTATATCCCCCCCGTAGGCACACAAGGATTAGAGGGTCCTAAGCGAACGCAACCTCCCGTGATAGCAAGTACGGTAGGTATGTCATACAAACAATCCATATACTAATACTAAGTAAACACATGTCTTAGTAATACCATATTTTAATCGTAGTACATATTGCACTCTCGTACTAACTATAATTATCACAATTCATGCTATTCCGGTTTGTAATTATACGCGCAATAATTCATCCTTACATCGTAGTAGACACTCACGTCTCAACCCAAATGGTTCTTTGAATATAACTCTCGTATATAGTTTACTCCTCTCAATAATCCAAAGTCCCAAATCTAACCTTACATCAATAAAGGAAGGTCATCTAAATCCTTGAACAAGTTTAAGGGGCTCCAAAAATCAAAACAGTCCAAAAAAGGTCAAACTGTCAACTCGTTAGAAGTCTCGTTCGAACGAGTTTGGACTGTCAGGTCGTTAGAAGTATCGTTCGAACGAGGCTGTTCGAACGAGATCCCAGTTCGTTCGAACGAACTGTCACTTCTAACGATATCTCGTTCGAACGAGATATCGAACGAAATACCTTCTCGTTAGTAACGACTGGTCAACTCGTTAGAAGCTCGTTCGAACGAGTTCGTTCGAACGACCTGGGGCTGCTTCTAACGAGATGCCAGTTTCGGCCCAGAATTTTCCAAAAATCGTTTTTCACCATTTATACACCTCAAATCTTCTCCAAAATACGTCCCAATGAATGATTTAAGATATCTAAACAACTCTAACACAATATAACCTCATCCTATCACGTTTATATGGATTTACTCACCCAAATCATCAATCAATTTACAATTACTTAAACTTTTCCCCAATTCATTTATGAACATGAACCCTAGAATTTGGAACCTTCAATTCATCAAATAAAATCCGTTTTTCTTTCACCCAAATCATGTATTAACATCAGATTAATCATTTACCTATCCTTCTACATGCAATCCTTCTCAAATTCCTCAAGTTTTATCATCTAGACTACAAGGGTTTTCATATTTCATCAAGAATAACCATAAATCTGAATTTTCTAAAATGGAAAAGGCATTCTCAGTAATTAAATGGAAATAAAGTCACTTGCCTTGGTTGTCTCTGAGTTTGGTGTAGATTCGGTGTAGAATTTCTGCAGAATTCCTCTCTCTCTCTCTCCTTCTCCAAGCTTTCTTCTCCAAAAAGCTATGGTGGCTAGGGTTTGCTTTGGGGAAACTTATGAAAACCTAATTTTATGAACCTCCGTAGCTTGTTGGTTTAATAAGGGTTGGTTGGGTTAATTCCTTATCAGATTACAACTCTCAATTTTCGTCACTTTCAGTTATCCAAAAATACCAAATTACTAAAATACCCTTTAAGTTACCGGTATGGCCTAAAAATACCCCGGGACCCAAACTATACCCCCGGCTAGTGTTTTCTGACTATCTCGACCCTTCCGGACGCGTTGGCGCACTCAAAACGACTATACGGATTATAGATTTTAAATTCACTTTTAATATCAAAATATTATACCGTGACGCGGCGGTCCCACGCGTCTCAACAAAATTTCCAAATTGCCGTATATAAATCCCACGACAAATTTCATAATACCAAATACATATATAATCTTATATGTACATAAACAAATACCAAATCGCGTCATATTAGTATTTATAACCCGGATTAATTTCCAATTAATACGCATTTTAATTAATTAATCCCAAAATAAATATAGTAAAAAATACGGGGTATTACAGTTATGCTGAGTAAGAGTGTGTACTAATTGTTCTTCTTGCGCAGGGGTCAAATCGGAAGCAATGATGACAGGGTGATGGTTGTTGGGGCCTAAGAAAGTATATTTCAACTCGACAGGTAAGGGATTAAGCTCTAATTTAGTAGGTGGCGCAGGAGGGACAATAGACGCAGACACAAAAATAGAGTCCGGAGAGTGCGCGGGGCATAAAGTGGAGGAATTTGATGTGGCACGGAGTTCAGACGGTGGAACAGGGTGATCCATAGAGTGAAGAGTATCATCATAGAGGGGCTTGAAGGGAGGATCCTAAGAGGAAGTGGCCATCAGTGGAGTGGAATCAAATAGGGCATTGAGTTCAAAGATGAAGGAATCAATGTCAAAGTCGGATCCAAAATGAGCCAAACATTGTTGGAGAGGATCAACAGGGTAAGTTTGGTCTAACATTTTATTAACTAAGGAGTCAATCACACACACCTTATCAATAGAAACGACATCAGCTAGTTTTTGCATAAGGTGGAATATATTGACTTCTACAGTCATGTTGCCAAAATAGAGATTCATGGACCCGTCATGATAATTTATGATGGCATTGGCAGTGGTCAAAAAGGGGCGACCCAATATGATAGGAGTATTGGTTAGGTCGGGCGTAGGAGTGTCTAAGATGATGAAATCCACGGGGTAGTAAAAGTTTGAAACTTTCACCAAAACATCTTCAACGATTCCATTAGGTGGTTTTAAGGAACGATCAGCAAGTTGAAGAGTAACTCATGTAGGTTTCATGTGTTGTAAACCTAACTCAAGGTAAAGGGAGTAAGGTAACAAATTAACACTATCCCCAACATCAAGTAAAGAACTAGTAGTGAACTTGTCGCCTAACATGCAAGAGACAGTTGGACGACCAGGGTCTTTATACTTCACAACACCATTATTATGGAGAAGGGACGTAGCTTGATCAGTGAGGAAAGAATCGCACATAACATTTGTTCTACGCTTAACAGTGCACAAGTCCTTCAAAAATTTGGCATACGAGGGGACTTGTTGAATCGCGGTGAGGAAGGGAATGTTAATGTGAACATTCTGAAAGACTTTCTTGATTTCATCAAGTTGTTGGGCTTTCTTAGTGGGAGATAACCGATGAGGGAAGGGTGCCGTGGGAACATAAGAAGAGGTGGGCCCAAGAGGATTATACGCAGTGGGAGCTGGGGATTTAGATGGTGGGGTAACCTTAGAGAAAGGTGTTAAATATGGGATGGTCGGTTGTGGGACATCAGTGGAAGCATGAACACCATTATCAACTTGTTTCCCCGAGCGAAGAGCAGACACCGCTTTCATATCCGCTTGGTAATTTTGTGGATTAGAAGTGGAACTAACCTCATAGGCTGAGTCTTTGCCATTCCCCTTAGGGTTAGCAATGGGCTGACTGGGAAAACGACCTTTCTCTCACTCAAACTCGAATTGGTTGAAATGCTGCTCAAGTCATTAGAGGACTTGAGTCTGAGTGGTCCTAAACTGAGTGAGAATATTCTCGAGAGAAGAGGTGGAGGAATTGGGCGGAGGGGCATAAGATGGTTGGGGAACCAACTCGCGTTGGGAATTAAGCGGTTGTGAATACTCAAAGGAAGGAGTGGGAACAGGAACAAGCTTATTATTGTTGTTTGAATGTCCGCCGTGGGGGACAAAGGAAGCTGGAAAGTGCGATTGATGGTACGGAGTAGGCTGATGCGGGACAGGAGGACAAGGTTGCCTTTGTGGGTTGTGTGGAATCCCAGGGGTACCACCAACATGTTGGTGGGGTTGGGCAGGAGCATAGTTATTGTCTTACTTATAAGAGAAATAAGGGTGATTCCTATTGTTAGGATTGTAAGTAAACGACAGGGGAATGGGTTTCCTAGTGGTATCAAAGGCATATGCTTGGGCCATGGTGGGTTCGAGATCATCTTGAAATAAGGGACACACATGAGCTAAATATTCTTGACTTAAGCATTCACCACGAGAGGAAGGACTAGAATCATTGACAATCATTGCTTGTTTAGAAAGTGTAACATTTTGTTGCATAGTACAACTGAGAGCGTCAACGTTTTTAGTCAAAGAGTGTAAGTTGTGTAGAAAAGTTTTAAAATCAGGATCATTTTTTACCTCAGAAGTGTTCCCTAAATGTGGAGGATCGGATCTTGAAAATGCATTCGTACCCTCCCAATCTTGGGAGTCATTACCTAATTCAAGGAGAAAATTATAGGCGGCAGTGGGAGTCAAATGCATGGACTTTCCTTTATGCATGGATTCAATCATGGTGCGAGAAGAAGGGATAAGACCATTATAAAAACTATGGACTAAATGATTTTTCTCGAGACCGTGATGTGGGCAACTATTAATATAGTCTTGAAAATGGCCCCATGCTTCACAAAACTGTTCAGTAGGCTTTTGTCTAAAATATTAAATTGCTTGGGTCATTTCATTAGTTTTGCTCATGGGATAAAATTTAGACATGAATTTCTTAACAAGTTGTTCCCAAGTGAGGATAGAATCCGGGGGAAAGGAATGGAGCCACATGGATGCATTATCATGAAGAGAAAAAGGAAACAACCGAAGACGAACATTCTCTTCGTCTAAGTTTTGATTTTTGAAAGTAGCGCACACAGTGAGAAATTTTTGCAAGTGAGTATAAGGAGACTCGCGTTCAAGGCCATGAAAACTGGGCAACATAGAAATAGTCGCGGGGCGAATTTCAAATTTCATGGGGCCATTTTTGTGAAGCATGGGCCATTTTCATGGCCTTGAACGCACCATGATTGAATCCGAATAGCTATATTAACAGAACTGGGACGATACAAGAAGGCGGAGTGGCCGTTAGTCCATAGTTTTTACAATGGTCGGGGCAAAAACTATGGACTAACGACCATGATGGGTGGGGTAACAGAATCGGGGGAATTGGGAGAACAAGGCGTCTCCGAAGAAGAACACGGATCAGAAAAATGAGGAGCAACAATAGGAACACGATCACCTAAGAGGGAATTTAGAGATGGAGCACCAGGGGGACGTGTTAATCGACAATCCATGAGTTGCCAATGTGGCATAAAAGCAAGGAAAAATATTTTTGGAATTTTTGGTTATTTGAAAAAGAAGAAAAATCTTTTTGGATGTTTTTGAAAAATAAGGAAGGAAAAATGGAAAATATTTTTGGAGTTTTTTGTGAGAAAAAAAAATTGAGGAGGAAAAAAGGAAAATACTTTTGGAGTTTTGGGTTTATTTTAAAAAAAATGCAGAAAAAACGGGAAAAGGGGAGATGGACTAACGGTGGAAAAACTGATAGTTGGTGCAAAAATTGGACTACCTAAAGGAACAACTTAGACACATACACAAATGGAACAAGTCTGAAAGAGCACAGAGCCAAATTATTAGCTTCAAGTTAAGTGATTGGGTAGTCAATTTTAATTAGTCCGCGGGCGAGAAAATCACGAAATCTGAGGCTTCGCAGGTAAAAGTGTGCTTCGACTTTCTTCCCGAGAGACAAGAGGCTTACTAGTTAAGGCTCACCACACTAGCGAATACAACACACAACTATCTGGTACCACGCTGGGGAAAGCACAACCCGTTTTACTAGGCGGCCATACTTAAAACCCAGTTTTCCTAGACAAAAGTCTTAAGATAGTTGAATGAAGATTCGCAGGTGTGGAAAGGACTCACTAGAGTATCCAACGAGGGTCCCATTTCTAAAGGGTCCTATGAACACCGTTCCTACTTGGCTTTCTAGTGGATTGATTTTAATTTAAGTGAGAGCACAGTTAACAAGCAAAGGAGATGTGATTGAGTGGGTGATGAAATCCCAACTCATTGCAATGACCGGCTATAGGTCTTAGGTAAATTTATTCATCAAACAATCCAATTTAAGTGCGATCGATGATAAACATGAATTATTTTTTCTCTCTTCTAAGACTATCCACGTGGCACATCAATTGAGAGGTGAGTTCAAAAGAGCCGTCTACAGCTTTCCATACATTACGAGGATCTTATGCGTTTTTTCTCCCTAACTCTTCACATAACAACCACCCATCTTTTGATTTTTCCTTTCCCCCATTAACTCTTAAGTTAATCATATGAGTCTTTTCAAAAACTCCATCAACATATTGCATTTGAATCCGCACTCATGGTTGCTACCAAACTCAAAAAGTAAAAGAAAAAAGTATTTGGCCAGTCAGGAGATCCTATTTCGACGGATGCTATGAATCATGCAAATCTCATGTATCACATAACCAGATCACTATTGGTTTGGTTCATACTTCTCCTCTGTCGTGACATGATCCTCACACAGAGCTAATAAAGGGAATCAACAAATCTATATGAACGCAGAAAAAAAAACATCATTTATTGTCTCTTTATGGTGAAAATGGTAATGGGGAGTCTTTTGGAAAAAAATCTTAACCAACAAAGACCTAACAAACATATATGTCCTCTATTTCTAAACAACCACGATTTCGTGATCCAGGTTTTTTATTGTCTAATTACTTTTATGCTCAATATTATGTGATCCAAGTTTCGACCGAGTTAAGAAAGGGTGTTTTTATTTACACCTTATTGTTTGGGTAAAACCCTTTCAAACCTTCCACACTATCGGGTTCGAATTGAAAAAAAAAAATGGGCTTTGAAGATCACAACCCTCATTCTCAGACGATACCCAACATTTCCATTTTCATTCTCTCTGATCAAGGAAAAGGTACACCCATTTTCCTTTCCCTCACAACGCAACTCTATCACCACCCATTATAATGAATTGTTCTGATATTGAAAAATATATACGTGGTAACCCCCCCCCCCCCCCATTATAATTCTTTATCAAATGTTGTGAATATGTGTTTGAGTGAAAATTACTCCTTCGATACAATTTGGGACATTATAACATCTGTTATTCTACCATAAATTTTAAAGAATAGTCTAATTGAGTAAAGGAGACATTTATATGCTATCAATTATTTCTTCTTTTTTTTCGTTATTTTATGTCTTCTGATCGGTATTTTCTCTCTCATTTTTTATTTTATTTTACATTTCTTACGCATGTAAATATTTCTGGTAAAATCCTTTTGATCCATTCCAGCCGTTAACACGATATGTTGCTAATTTTCTCCCATTCTTATGAAGATTGCATGAGGGTTCATATTTTTTCAGAATGTTGGGATCGGTAATTTTATAAGATTTTTTCTTTAATATTTGAATCAAAAGTTTGTGGCGCTATTGAAAGAAATCGTGGGTTAATCCAAAAATACCTTAAGAAATCTAACCAAATTCGAGTGGAAGAGTGATCTGAATATAATTCTTATTATAAAAGACCACAAGAAGATTGAGGCATCCCATAGGAACCCTTTGAATTCAACTGGATTATGAAAATATTCCATGGGAATTTCAGTACCGTTTATGTAAAAAAAATCTCAATATTCTATTGATAAATTGTATGCCTAATTATTTTCCTTTTCATTCATATATGAAATTCCTCTCCGACTATTTTCAATATTTAAGTCATTTTAGTTTTGTTCTTATACATGTATAATTTGTTTAAAACTATTGTTCTTTCGAATTGAACCTCATTTAGGTTTTATATTACAGGTATTTCACACATTCTATACGAAGCTCAGAAATCTGTGGGATGCTTCCATGACGAGGCTGATTCAATGGTCCCTGACCACGTGGCCACTTCTAGAAGAATTCTTCCTCAGGTTTTGTGAAATCCTTATTTTTATTTTCCAGCTCATGGAATCATTTTATGTTAAATGATAGAGTTTATGTAGATGTGATATGATTTTATGTTATCCAAATCAAATTTGATTCATTTTTTTGTTTCTGATTTGTGGTGGCACAAATATATGAATGTGAAACGAGTGTATTTTAAATGTGATACAAAGTCATTATGTTTATGCTTATGTTTATTTTTTAAAATTCAATCATTTAGTGACACTATCACACACGCACATAAACTCGTCGAAATAAACAATATTTGACTTCCTTTTTTAATTAGTAAAAGATGTGTCGAACTACACTTTTGTATATGCTGTGATATTTTTAAAGTATCGTTTTATGAAATTACACATATAAGTAAATCATATAGGAAATGTGTCACTTAACTTGGAATTTTAAATAACAATAAACTAAAACATGATAATGATTTATTTGAAATTAATGTCATTTTCTTTTTAATATATTGTTTTTACAACAAGCCAGGAAAACTATTTATCTAATATCTATATCTATATCTAAGATATATATTTAAAAATGGAGTCTTCAAATGTGGGTCTGTCAAGTTTGCACAATTATCTTATTACAGTATTGCCACCTCTAAATACACCTCCAGCTTTGCCACCGATAGAGGTCGTACCTGAAATTACGAGAGATTTTTACGCTTTTGTGCCACGTGGTAATTATAAGTGTTTTTTTCTCCACGGACAGTTAATCTCTCTCGTAAGGCTGCCACTGAAACAGTTTTTGGAGTGAATTGGGTTTGGTTCCCATTTCTATCCTCACAACCGAACGTAAGTTAGTAAAGATGTGTTTAAAGTTGCCCCAAGGGCGGAGCTAGGATTCCCCGAAGGGGTGGACTAAAATTAGTAACGGATCCGAGAATTTTTGTCAATTCGGCCGAAGTTCCAGCCAATGTCCGGGGTTGAGGGTGATTTCCCAAGATGAGAAATTTGTAAAGTTTTTATATCTATTTATCTATATCATTTTTATTCTCCAGCAATTTTTAACCTTTACAAATTTTTGGGTCATTTTTCAATAACATTTTAAATTCAAGTAACAACTTTTAATCCTAACAATTTTTTTTTTAAAATTTGGGAGGGGTGGGCTATAGCCCTGGTGCCCCTGGATCCGTCCTTGAGCTTCCCCAAACAATACGTGCTATGATACTAAAAATAAATAAATAAAGTTAATCTCTTTCATAAGCATTTCTTGTTGCGCACATCACTCTTTTTAAAGTTCAAACAACTGAAATTCTACAACCTTCATATCTCTACCTTAAAATGCTAAACAACGCTTAAATGCTTCTTTTTTATGAGGGTATACACATGGCACAAGACTTTAATACTTCTTTGTGAGAAAATCTAAATGCTTCTTTTGTATCAGGGTATACACGTGGCACAAGGCTTTAATGCTTCTTTGTGAGAAAATCTGTCACTTGACTTAACATTTATTAGCGTATCAATTTTACACGGCCTCCTATTATGCCTCCATTTCGAAGAGTTGCTCCCATTTCTCTCTCCCATATCATTAGGGGGCGCCATTCTCTTTTCCCAAGTGATTGTTCATTTCTCTCTCCTAAGCCATTGCATGTCCTCCCATTTCTATATCCCTGTGCGATTTTAACCATCCTTTCTTATGAATTTCTCTATGCAGAAATCAAACTCATATGTTCATCCCTCATAATCTTCTCTGATAGTCTACACTTGCGAGGTCGAAGGTAACCATTCCCCTCTTAAAGTTTTATCATTTTTGCACCAATCGGTTATTGGAATAAATTAAAAAATTATTAAAAAATAAAATCGAGTTTTATCAATTGTAAAAAAAATTGAGAATTCAATTCAGCGATGAATCTGCTCAATGAGGGATTTTATTCAACAACGTTTGACGATGGGTCTATGACAGTGAGTTTTAGTTTCACTCCAAACGGTTGATATTATTCATCTGTTTCTGCATTTTTTTCGACTTGGATGCCAAACACTACATAATCAAGATTCTTGGTTGCAATTCCCTCTATTTTTAATTGCCATTTATATTTTCAAGATTGATCTTTTTCACTTTTGTTGATATTTCGTCATCCGATTTTATGGTAATAGAATTCCTCAATAATTCTTTTACTTTGTTTTTACCTCTTTTTGTTTCTGTTTTTTTGTCCACTTGGACGGAAATGCGATGCATATTCTTAAAAATTGTAAGTCTCAAGGGAATGGTGTATCTAATCTGAGGACCCAGTTAAGGGCTAAGATTTCAATCGTTTTAGGTTCAATCCCAACATCTTTCAATTGATTTTATAATTTTGTGGACTTTTTTTTTCCAGATCTACTCTATATATTTGAATATGAACCGGGTAAATTCCTAATCCACCTTGACCGAGATGCCTGACCGGAAACACCTCTCGACGAGGTTGATAGATGCTCCAATCAAGCTAAGTTTTGATATTTCTCTTACTTTATTATTCCTCTATAGATTCATAAGAAAAGTAATTTGTTAGTAGGTATTCAATGATTGTAAATTGTTTGCTCAAATAAATTGATGTGTTATCTTGTACAGTAGTCATTACAAAAGAGAATCTAGGAGGTAATTATAATTATGCACATATTTTTATGCCTAATATTGATTATACAAGTTTCCTTTAGAACTGATGTGTTAAGCTGTATTATTTTTCTTTGCCATGAAATAAGGGTTTCCATTTGTATTGAATATTCTATGTATTGTTTGTTCTTTACCCATTTGAAATAAAGATTTTTTTGCGATTAGAACTTAAGTTGTAGCTAAAATTATTTTTATTCAAAGTAATTTATGCATCATCGCTCTTCTTCTCAGTTTGGTTCTGTTATAATTTATTCATTTACATTATTTTTCGAGATGTATATATATATATATATATATATATATATATATATATATATATATATATATATATATATATATATAAGCTTAACTAGGTTGTTTAAAATGGTAGAAGAGGGGTGAGGTGTATCTCATGTGAGAGCGATACCAGTTTAAATAAGAGAATTAACATATTTTAAAATATGGATTTTAAGCACTTGCTAAAATATTTTCAAAAATGTCGGCATGGTCGCTCATATTCCTTTTAAGAGAACCAAGAGGTTTTTTAACTTAGAAACTCACACCACTCTTTGTCATTTATGTGCACCGCCTCTCTCTCTCTCTCTCTCTCTTTTCCCCATACCGTTGGCCATTACCCTCACCGTTTCTCTTCCTCCATTAACCCACAGACAAAGATTTGCCCAATAACACCATTAAAACCCAATCATGTATGTATTCTCTCTGTAATAGTTTCTTTTTTTTTCGATTTAAAGGGTTTCAGATGTTCGTATTTCAAGTGGATTTTGGGTTGGATTCATGTTTTTTTTTCCTTTTTCAAAATAGGTTTTTTTGTTGATGTATTATGTGATCTATCTTATTTTCTCACTGGTGGAGATTTTCTTTTGTTTCTGCTGGTCACTTTTGGTGGGTAATGACGATAGGATTATGATGATTTGTTTATACTGTCTGGGTTTTGTCTGTTGCATTTTGATTGGTTGGAAATTTGGTGGACGGTTACTTAATTGTTGTTTTTGTTAGGATTGAATTTTGATCATTAATTGGTGGGAAAGTTTTAAAATCTTTTAAGATGCATTTCCTTAGTTAGATTGAATTTTTGCAGTTGATTGTGCATTGGGGACAAGATATTATATTCTTAGTTCTCCAAAAACTCTTCTCTCATATGTATTTATCTCTCTTTATAATTTAATGTTATAAATTTTCATCTTTATTTAGTTTATATTTCATGTTTATTTTCATTACCACAATTTTTTTTATGTCATGTGAATATCGATTGTTTAATCCTTTTAATTCATCATCTAAATTTGTCTTACATTATAGTTGTTGGGGAATCCTTAAACGTGGTATCTTTGTTATTCCTTCATTATGACCAAGTAAAAAAATGAAAATTTATTTACCTGCTAACAGTTAAGTGAGGAAACATATTATGGGTCCAACTCATCAACATTAGAGAGTATGAAAAAGATATTCAAAGTTTTAAATCTTATAGATCCTTGATTCCTACTAATTTAGGATCATAAAACTAGGTAATATAAATAAAAGTACCTATTAATAAATATAACACATTATACATCATAGTACACATCTTAAATAGTGCCTTTTGGCTTCTCATATGTATGGAGTGTTGTTCCGTATTGTCATAAATTCACCCTTATGTTGTGAAGAAGATAAATCTAATATTTGGTTTGAGTCAAAATTACAGACATATTTACAAGAATGATATCTTATTGGTTATTTGCTTTCCTATATTTTTTTATGGATGGTAGGGTGTGAGCGTATAAGACCGTTGAGCTCATCTGGGTGGTCATTATTTTCTACTTCACGAAAAGTAATATAAAAGGTTTCTCTTTCCAAGGATCAGAAATAAAATTAAAGTGACAATCGCATTTAAGACTCCTCGACAATGAGGGTGTCCACGTATGCAGCTGTCATTGATTTACCCACCTCTTATATACGAAGGAGAGAGAGTGATAAAGGACCATTCATCTCCACCACGTAGGGCTTCAAAATGTATGTTTTGTTTTTCGCCTCCCTATATCTCTTCATTTTACCCATAAATTAATCTTCTCTCTCTCTGAATATAAGCGGACGAGCAATGCCAATAAGGTAACACTCTTCATATTATACAATCATCTTGAAAGTTAGATCACAAGTTAGACCGGAAAAAAAACACCGTTCCTCTTTCTATGCATATTTATATATTTCTTTGTTGCTTCATTTTGTTTCTATCAATTAGGGTTCTAAATTCAATGTGAGTTTTCAAAATTAGGAGGTCACGAGTTGATGACATATCAGATGTCTTTAAACAGCCAAGTTGTAAAGAAGAACGACAAAAGGCTCTTCAGGTATCGTTTTATTTTCCTATTTTTAAGAATGAAATAGGTCGATAACACTTCCAGCACTCATCTATGGCGTGATATTGGATTGAAACACTTATTAATTTGCTCATGCATGTGTTTGCCTAATATATATACATATTATTGAATTGTGTATATAATGATATAACACTGGCCAACTATATATGTTTATTGAAGGTTCATACTTAATTATCAATGTGTATGTTCAGTATGACTACAAATGGGATCTTTTTCAAAATTCTTAGCTTAAACTTACTATAAAGTTCATATTGTAAGTGTATTAAGGTTTCTTGATGGTATAAAAATGTTTGATTTCTAAACTATTGTGTGCACTGTTCGTGTTCATACAGGGGAGAATTAGCTCTAGCCAAACTCTTGAGCCATATATTGCTAATAGGTCGACACCTGATGAGCTTGAACCTAGGGTTACTATTATTAAGCTTATACACACTGATGTTCTTGAGGAGGACACGTTTGTAACTGTTATTTGTTTTATTTGTTGGGTTGGTTTTTAATTTCTGATTCAGGTTTCTTACATCTACAATAGTTTGATGGAGGTATGAGAATTCAACTTCCGTGGAGAATACTGAGAGGGGATGGAGGGTTCTAATCTTCAACAGGATAAGATAAGGGCAGTTTTTGGTTTTGGAATATATAATTTTCCATTGAAGAGTCTTGAGGAAGTGTAGAATTATCATATATTTATGTTTCACCCACTTAGTTATGAATTGAATGAGATGATTATTTGGCAAAATTGAATGTTGTTCATGTCTGTAGCTTACACATCAGCCAGGGGTTCTCCCTATATTTAAGTCTGAGATCAACCAATCGCCCAAAATGTTGTGGCACAAGACGTTCAGGATAAATTGGCGAAGAAGATTAGGCAAAACAGGCTTATGCTCATTGAATTCACATGAGGACTGACAAGTCGGGTCTATTTGATGTACACTATATATGGTCAATCTACATGTATGTGATAGTGAGGCAACCGACTATTGAGGATTATATAGAGAAGGAGCGTATGAAGTTGGATGGTAATGATTTGGAAATAAAAGATAATGTTTAGCAGCGGGTGTGATGATTTTATTAGAATCCAATTATGTATTGTTGTATTTATTTTCTAAGTTTATTTGTTTTTTAATCAATGTTTGTATACCAATCCCTTTCATTTGTCTCTATAGACTTTGTTGTCATATGTTGGTGATTTATTTCTTTTTGAAACCATGGTAGCAAAAGGGGTTTAAGTAGCTTGAAGAAATTATATTTGCAAAGGAATGGTAATGCCTATTGTGTTCAATAAAGGCTTTTTATTTTTATATTTTTTATTTGTGTGTGAAACTTGGTGCATTTTTTATCACTTTATTTCTTCTTTTCTATATATGTATACATTTCAGTTTAATTTGGGTCATCTACTTACTAATGTATTTTTTTTCTCTCTGTTTTTGTATTTTCAGCACAAATTGCATGAAATCTGTAGCGGCCAAAAATATGAATGAGTTGAGGCCCTCATGCAGCCCAGTTCGTGGCCTTGCACCGCCGTGAATAAGCCGACATGGTCCGGTCCATTGGGATCGTTGACCTGACTACAGAAGCAGGGTTAATCTAGAGCGGGAGCAATCCGTGTGAAGTGAAAATCTGATGTCCTACTTCAAGCAAGTCATTGAGATTCTCCTAAAGGCCTGGATTTAGACAACTTACGACGAAATGTGTGTGAAGGCCAACCATTTTTTTAGCCATTACCCGAAAAGTACTTGAACCAATATGATGTAAGTTGAAGTTTCTTCAGATTTGTTGACTTCATTGCATAAAAATAACTATATACATCTGTTTTTCTTTTTGACATATAACAGTTGGGACACCCTTTTGGTGGTGTTTTCTACTTATGTGTTTTCTGTTATCTTATTGCATGATTATCGTAAAAAAAAAGTTGATTTTTTATTATTTCAAGTTCAAGAGAAAGGTTGATGTTAAAAATCGTAAAAATGTCACACATTGCACCTCGCCCGGTATCTTTTTGTCTTTTCTTATTCTTGATTTTGAATGGATATTTAACGTTTATGAGTTTCAAGTTGATGAAATATGTGAAGGTATTGTCTCTATAGGTATACATATGTTATTTTTAATATTGAGATAAAGTGATAGAGGAGTGGAGAAGATAAGATTGTGAAGGATATGAGAAGATGAACTGAAGATGGCAGTGGAGAGAGAGTGATAAAAATCGATGTTAGGGAGAATGAGAAAGAAACAATGAGGTAAATTAGAAAACTTTGGTTGTTATTTTTTTCTCACATTGATATTAAAGTTTCACGTGAAAGATAAATTTGTATTTTGTTTAACCGTTTTAGCTTAAAACAAGTTTATTATATATTATATATATTTTAGTTTATGTTAATCCGATAATTACCTGACTTATTATAATTACAATCAGTTAGTCCGCGCATCGCGCGGGTTTACACCTAGTTTAGTGATAAAACTTTGAAACTTCTTCCATTAAATTTTAAAAACTTGGACTTTGAAAAATAAAAGAAGCTAAATAGTCAAAGAAGCAGAACGGTCGTTCCCCCGCTGAATCATTTCAACCCTTTCTATAATTTTTTCATCGTTGTCTCACATCTTTCACCTCTCTCTTCTGCGACGTGCAACCCAGCAATTTGTATCTTTTGGATTTACTTTATTTTGATTTTAGAAAAATGGTGTCATGTTTTAGCTTGTTTCACCTAGCATCCAGGTTTAGAGGTTCTTGAATTTTCACCTATTTATGTTAAACCTTGGTAACATCAAATTTGTTCTTCAGTTGAAAGTATAATGTTTCAAACCATTACCTTCATATTTGGCACTTTATTTCTCAGTTTTTAGTGTTTATGACTATGTTGTTGGTAGGTTGGACATGTAATTTTAATTAATCTGTTTAATAGTATCATCTGCATTAAAAGGATAACACTGAGTTGATGAAATGAGTGGAATGGATAGTTTGATGATTGTTATGTGCCTACTTAATTGAAGGAGGAGTAAGCATCATTGAAGGCATCTTTGATACCATTCTCAGCATCCCAAAGCCACAAAATATCATGTCCCCACTCAATTCATGACTGTAACTTACAAACACATACTTTATCATATCAATGCAATACATGTTAAATAATGTTGCACCCATTCATATACACTTTGTTTCTTTCTTTTTACATTATTTGCTATAATTTTTTTATGGGTTCCATGTTCCAACATAAATCTAGGATACATCATCCATGGGAAGAATAATTTGAAAACCATTCTTCAATGAAAAAATAAATGTCACTCCCATATCCCCTATCTATTTTTCTTCATTATGGTTAATGATGTTAAAACTTTATTATGAAAAAAATAAATAAATTCACTACAAATAATTATTGGTGACACACAACAATTTATTTCATGAATCTACCGTTATTTTATTTTAGCATAATGTCACACTCAAAATAATAGTTAGATATAAGGATGCTTATGAACATTTACAACATAAGTTAGACTTACTTGGGCTTCTACTTTTTTTTTAAATAGTTATCTTCTTAAAATTACTATATGTTTATTTGTTATTGTATATTAATATCTCAAAATATTCAAATGTTTTTATAAATCCACTAAACACTTAAAAATAAGGGAAATGTTTTTTTTTTCTATTGTTGTTGGCAAGAGCTAAAAGTTTATAAGTATAGTTTTAATATTTTTGTGTAGGGGTAACCCATAAAATTAACTTCAATAACGATTTAATTGTACTTAAATACATTTTATTTAGCGAAATGTACAAGGAATTCTCCTTATTATGTATACAGTTAAATATCGTTGTACGAATCCGAATAGTGCAATATAATATATTAATTTGTAATAGTCCGATCACCCAAAATATCATAATTGTGACATAATTTTTTTAAATAATAAATCTCTATAATGCGTTCAATAATTAAATAATACTAAGAGTAACTTTTGTTAATGAAAGGGTACTCAAAATATCAAGAGTCGAAAGAACTCTTGGGTATCTACCTTGATGGACGGTTGAGATTAAGTGACTACTGGAGATTTGGTCATGTTCATGCCTATAAATACGTAGCTACTTTTTCATCATTTAGACACACTAAAACAAAACATAATGAAATTATAAGATAAGGTAGAAATTCAAATAGGCAATGAGAGTTAGTTTTCAGAATAGTTTTTTAACCATAGAGAAAGGTCTGACCGTTCGAATGTACTGAAACTGGAATATCTTCTTTCCATGGACAAGATAAAGTCGTGATTCGAAAATCACTCTGATCGGACATATAGGCCGAGTGCTACGTTAATCATTCCAGTATTGATAAAATGAAAGTACAAGAACAAATTTTGAATTCATTATTATGGATCGATTTATGTGATTAGATTATTATTTTATGTTTCGCATAATGATTATATGTGAAGATTATGATTTTCAAGATGTGATTGTCATGATGATTCTAAATCCTATTATTTAAAGAATAATAACATGATTTATTAATTAATCCATCAATGTTTAGAGTAATTAAATTATATTTTATTATTTATGTTCTTTAACTAAAGTTTTGCTAACAAACTTCTACTATTAAAAATTGAAGGATGTTTTTATTATGTATTATTTTTCTCCTTCTACTTCTACCATTTTTATTGCTAGGTTCATCTATACAATTTCACTTTCAACTACTTATCAAAGCCCTAACAACCATGTTACAATTTCATTACTTGAATTTTCGATAGAAGTTTACATTGGAACATTCATTTTTAATACCTAAAAAGATGTTAACATCTAATCTGCCTATGCACATAATATGTTGTAAGTATAATAATTTTCCATACCATCGGCACAGCAAAAGTCATTTATCATTGCACAACAAGCCTTATAAAGTGAACGCGCATCCTGTGGGGATAAATACTAGTCTATATAAAACTCACAAAATTCAAGCATGTAGTTTCCTCTCAAACACATCTAATATATCAACATTATACACGTGATTAGATTTTTCTTTATTTTCTCTTAAATATCAACCTGCGCCTAAAACTCTCTCCTACCTCTTCATTTCGCCACTCTGTCTTTTCGTACAATAAAGCAAAAGGAGTGTATTTTTTTATCGAGATCTCCTGCTTCTCATCAAGCACCTTGGTCGCTAAATCCAAAAAGATCTTAAATAAGGTAAAACACACCTTAGTTCAACAATCGGTGGAATCAACTCATCGGGAAGGCTTCTAAGCTATCGCGGAATTCATGATCAAAGACTTCTCTAGAACGCTTCATCCTAAGAGCATGTACAATGGTGAGGCTACCACGAAAGGCATAATAGCATACACATGTGAGGTTTACCTTTCGCCCGCGTGGGCGAGCTGGAGTGGTGGAGGTTTCCTATGAACAACAGAAGTTCGTAGGAAGCCTAACGTCTCTCTAACGGCTATAAACGGCTAGTAAACGGCTAGTTAAATCGGCATAAATAAAGAGTCCAGAACTCTTCTTCTTCTACAACTCTACTACTCTACCACCTACTGCTTCTTCCTCTACCACCTACTGCTTCTTCCTCTCCCACCTGTGTCCTCCATAAACATCCATTCTGCTTCCTCTATCACCTCCCAACTCCATCCAACTTCTTCTTTATTATTCCCAAATTGAATTTATTCCATAATTCAGCAGATTTAAATATTATGGATGGAAAAAAATGGAAAAAATATTTAAATATCGTCAAGCGAAAGAAGCACGGATCCACATCAACGGCCAATCCGACTCAACCTCCGGCAAGTGAATCTGTTGATCCCGTCTACAAGCATTACGCGCGTATTTTTGATGGTGATACACACGCGTCAGACGGACAGACGCCCATTATAAATGGTAATAAATATGAATATCGGGGTAATTGGGCGGGGCCAATGAAACTATATAAATTGATCGGAGATAATAAACCGACGATAAAAGAATTTATCGACGGTGCCGGTTTAATGGCCAATTTATTTTCAAGGGTGATGCCGAATTCCGACCAGTGCATTGTGACAGCGATGATCGAACGTTGGTGGGACACGACGCATACATTCCAACTGCCATTTGTTGAAATTGCGTTCACGCCTATGGACTTCACGATGCTTTCAGGTAATATTTAATTCGTATTAAATCCATTATTTAGTTTTATTTATGTTCAATCTAAATAATTTCAATGTGTACAATTAATTTTCATATTATTTTTATATATGATGTGTATTGTTAATTTTTGTACAGGTATCCCGATTGGGCATGGGCTACCCATTCTAAATTTGCCTATAGAAAAATACACAAATTTTCAAAATACCGTGAACGAATTGTCCCCCCAAATTCATATAGAACGATTTTCGGGTGCGGGAATCCCGGTTGCCGACCTTAAGAAATACATTGTCAATTTTGTGAATCAACCGGACCTTCCCGATTACATGATACCAGTCATAGCTCGAGCATTTTGGTTTTATGTAATCGGGAGTCTATTCTTTCCAAATGCCAATTCCATGGCGGACCTCGGGTTTTTACATTATTTGGAGGATGTTGCGGCGATTGGCACCTACGATTGGGGTTCGGCAATTTATGCCCGTACAATATGGTCATTGGACAAAGCGAGCAGACGGTCGTTAACTAGTGTCGAGTGTATGTGGCAATTAATAGAGGTACAATTTATAACAATATTATTTTAATGTTTATGCATTATATATTTAGTTACAATTAATGTACATGTATTGTAATCAATTTAATTTATCTAAATATTTTGCAGTACTTACATCACAAGTATATGGCGACCGCGTGTCCGATTATCGTGGATCAGACCGTAGATGTATGGCCTCGAATATTTCGTTGGTCAAAGTCGAACAGGAGTCGGGCAAAGGGCGCGCAATGTTTTAATATATCGGGCAGCCAACATCAACTTGAGATGCGGTCCCCTGAATCAATCATATGGCAACCATACGAGGCATCGATGTACCGACATAACGATTTCATTACATACGCGTATCATTTATCTGGGCTACGTATGATTTTTTGGGATCCATTATTTAAAGGATTTTGGTACTTGGGTGACCGGGCATATAGACAGTTGACAGGGCAAATTTGTATAGCAGACAACCCTCCCCGAAATTTGAGTTCAGTCCCACAATCCGAATACCAAGCCGCCCTTGCTCAGAATTGTCCTCTTGCAAATGCGCATACATCAGTTGTGACCCAAGAAGAGTACGATATATACTGGAAAGCAGTTTCACAGGGGCCCTTACTTCCGGCGATGGCACGTTATGTTAACGTTGATTTGATTGGGGTTGGGACAGTGGCACCATCAACATTGTGTATCCCAAGGGCGCCAGCTCCAATTAACCAGCCTTCTGAATATCATACACAGTTTGCTACGGCTGGCCCTACACAAACACATGCACCCAGGCAAAGTTGGACGGTAGACGTAGGCCTTCCGCAGGGTGCTTCATACGAAAGAAGTGTGCCGCGACCTGAGTTCCCAACGAATGCTCCCCCAGTGCATGCGTTGTCACAATTAGAGTGGCGTTCTGCTTTCATCGACGCAGCAGATAATATACGTGGTCTCCGTCATTTACTCCTTACTGAGACTCGAGAGCGTGAGGATAGGATTGAGGAACTCGAGCGACAACTTGCCGCCTGTAATGTGCGTGGTACTGGTCCTACCGTTAGTGGTCCGAGCTACAGCTGTGAGGATGTTTATGTACCTCAACCATCTCAACCATACGGAGGATATCAAACGCAACCGAGCTACAGCGTTGATTTGGGACAGGATTATGACTATGGGCAGAGGCCATCCTGATTGTATTCATTTTATTGTATTTTATTCAATTTTTTATTATGAATTCATTTGCAACAGACAACTTAAATCTATTGTATTCATTTTATTATATTGATGGCACACAAATCGATGGCACATTAATTGATGGCACACAAACCGTTGGCAGAATTATTGAAGGCACATACATAGATGGCACACTAATCGATGGCACAATAATCGATGGCACACTAATCGATGGCACAGTTATCAATGTCACATTAATCGATAAGACACTGAAACGATAATTATTACATGGCACACTAACTGATAACCGATTAAAATAAGATGTCATGACACACTAATCTATATTGATTACATATCAAACTAATCTATATTGATTACATGACCTATAAATATTCGATGTTCCAGATGTGTATTCCTCCACAAATCGAGTTATAATTCCGTACATAAACCTCGTAATGCATAACTATGAGTACATGCCTGACGAAGATTCAGCCTTCTTAACCCATGTTCCCAAGAAAACTTTGTCCGGGCAGAAGCTTCCATATCATAATTGGTCACCACCTAAAGAGGGAGTGCGAAGTGCTTACCTTTCAACTGGATGGACAAGTATGAACCATCACGTCGCAAAAAGAAAGGGTAAGGCAAAAGTGTCAACATCAGCTGCTGTTGAACATTTAGCGGAGACGCGTAGTAATGTTGAATGAGTGTTGACTAACCCAGGGATCTATCAAGATCCCCATGGAGGTAGCTGGTTTGGCGAGAAAATGCTTTTTGAAAACATTCCTATATGCACGTTACATTCTTTAGGTGACCTTAATCATGTTATGAAATGGTTAACGCCGACGAAAGGAAATATTCCATGGGATGATCATTTGAAGTGGCCAAGGTTATTTGATAGGCGTTGCGATTTGGAGTGCTACTGCCATTGGCATGGTTTACCCGTGCCACAAGCAAAATCGGCTATATTTTGCAAAGATCCAAACAAAGATAATGAAAAATGTATACAATTATTGCAACGCGAAATATCACAAATGGAGAAAAGGCTAGAGCGGTGGCATGCTAAATATTTGATAAATACTGAACTTGACGATCCAATGTATGCATCAGATAAGGACTTGCCGGATTACAAAGGAGCCAAAACGGACATGGATTTTGCACATCATCTACCAACAATGTTAATGGGGGATGGGAATGCATTATGTTGTTTGCCATGGTTGCCTAGGAAGTAATTGTAATCAGTAAACAAATCAGTCAAAACAAGTAACGTTTATGTTTTATACTGAAGTAGCAATTTTATATAGCACATTTATAACGATAAAAGAAATTGCATACAATTATTACATATAAATGCGGTAGTTACTACAAAAAGAATTAGTAATATATATAGAAGTAGTATATATTGTGAGGTAGTAATATGAAAAGAACTAGTAATTTTATATAGTAAATATAATTAGGTAATATTTATAGTAGTAGTTAATATATATAGTAGTAGTTAATATAAATAAAAGTAAATATATTCAGGGCACACTTACCAATTATATTCAGGGCACACTTACCAATTAAAAGTAAATAAAAGTAATAATTACTATCGTCCATTTCCAACAACTGAAAAGTAAATCACTTCAGAAGTTCATATTAAGGGCACACTTACCAATTATATTCAGGGCACACTTACCAATTATTACAACAGTAACTACAGAAGTTCATCAGTTCATCAGTAGGACAGTTCATCAGTAGGACAGTTCATCAGTTCATCAGTTCATCAGATTGGCACACTTACCATAATACATCAGTCTGATTATACAACTATAAATAGAAATACAATGTATGATATATTGTAATATAACTTCTTTATACATTTCATAATTATTCCGAGAGAAATACATAATGGATTACTCCAGTTCTAGCGATGAGGGACGAAATCTAATGCTTCAGTATGCACAATTTAATGATGGCGCGTCATCAGATGATTCAGACGAGGAGATGATAATATGCATGGAGATTACACGTTGGATTGCAGAACAAAATATAATTCGAGATGGGAAAGAACTCGAATTTAGACGTCGAGTGAATCGAAGGAGAGAAAGGGGACACCAAACACTATGGGAAGATTACTTTGGTGAAGATAAGGTATATAGCGAGTATTATTTTCGAAGGAGATTTAGGATGCGGTATTCCGTTTTCAATCGCATCCTATATTCTGTTTGCGAGTACGACAACTACTTTGTACAAAAGTACGATGCGTGCGGTCGGCTAGGTTTAAGCTCACATCAAAAAATTATGGGGGCTATACGACTCCTCGCTAACGGAGGATCTCATGACGTATGGTCTGAGCAGTATGCAATGAGTGAAACAACTCTATTAGAAATGGTTATTAGATTTACTGAGGCAATTGTGAATGTATTCGGTCCCGAGTATGGGAGAAATCCGACGACAGGCGATGTCACCAGGTTACTCGAACAGAATTCAAGTCGAGGATTTCCGGGAATGCTAGGGAGTATAGATTGCATGCATTGGCGGTGGAAGAACTGTCCCACAACCTGGCATGCTCAATATAGTGGTCGAAAAGAACATCCTACTATAATCCTAGAAGCGGTTGCCTCATACGACCTATGGATTTGGAAATCGTTCTTTGGTGTTCCTGGATCTTGCAACGATATAAACGTCTTGCACCGCTCTAACATCTTTCGAGAATTACGCAATGGGACTGCACCTCCCGTTAATTACAATGTTAATGGAAATATATATGAAATGGGGTATTACCTTGCGGATGACATATACCCTCCATACGCAACCATCGTTAAAACTTTTAGGAACCAACCTGGCCTATCACAAAAACAAAAATTATTTTGTAAGAAACAAGAATCGTGTAGGAAAGATGTTGAACGTGCTTTTGGTGTACTACAAGCTCGATTCGCTTTCGTGCGTGAACCTTGCAAATTATGGAATCGGGCATCCTTAGCAACAATAATGAAATCTTGCATTATAATGCACAACATGATTATTGACGATGAACGTAGAGACTTCCCATGGCAAAATGAATACGAACAATCTGATCCCACACCTGAAATACTACGGGGGCAAACTAATTTTTACGAATACCTAACGCGTGATGCAAATGTTAGGGACGCAACTACACATCAACAACTACGAGATGATTTGGTGGAGCATATTTGGAACACGAGCGGTGATGAGTTGGCCGATTAATTATCAGATAGTATATGTGTATTTGAGGCTTAACAATTCTCTCTATATAATCACTTTTAACATTGTTCTTATGGTGTGCATAAAAATTATATAATATATGTTATATTTCTTGTGTAATTATTTTTAATGGACTGCTTCAATTTAGTAGACATCAATACACCTACTACAACACATCTTAAACTGAAATAACATTTATTAAAATAACATAACACGATAATTGATATTACATATATGAAGTAACGGAAAACTAAACAAGCCACACATTTAACATACTAGTCAGCGTTGTTTGCACCAGACAGACCAGAATCAGAATTTGACGAGCCCGTAGTCTTTGACATAAGCGCGGCAATCGCAGCTTCAGTCACAGCTACCATATTTGATTGGTCGGTGTACCTTTTCACATGGAATTGTTGTTGCATCTCGTTCATTTTGGTCATATCCAACTCCATGATGTACAACTATTCTCGGCCTAGACGCACAAGCTGATCTTGTTTTCTTGTAATTTGATTAGCTCTTTTCATCTCAATGAAAGCATCCATTTGAGAATCAAATTTCATGGCCCGACTTTGCTTCCACTCTTGCTTGGTTTTAAACATCTCGGTGAATTCTTCGCAATGTTTAAGGACCGTCGTGTTACAATCGAGGCTGTCTGAACGAGCACGTTGACGGGCACGTTGTTTCTCCCCCTTCCTGCCTGGGGGTCTGTACGGTACTTCACCTACACCCGGACTGTCCTCCGAGTCTAGAGGCGTAGGATTGTCGTTGTTGCACGCTGTGTTTTTCAAATCAAATTTCGGTAAGTCTTTCAAAATTTGGTAGCATTTATCAAACATGAATTGTTTGCTCGTTTCCACGCGATATGCCTCGCGGGCCTTTGTAACCGCGTCGAAGTCGTTATTGCCACTTCCTATATTGTCTATTTGGTGAGACAGTTTTGAAACGTATATCATTACCCGGGAAGAAATATGATTGTAGCGTGTTGAAAGCATAGTCCTCGTACGTTGAATATAAATTTCTGGCGTGCTGTTGTATTCATTCATTACAGAATCCCAAAATGTCCCGTCTGATATCGAGTTGCCTTCAATACCACGACTCGTATATTTAGCATATATAGTACATAATATTTCATCTTCAATAGGAGTCATATTTTGTTTTCTAGAAGTACTAGAATTAATGGGTTGAGATGAAGACATTTTGATCGATAATTTAAATGTATGGAGAGAAAATGATTCACCCTAAAATATTTTGGGAAAAATAATGGAATGGGGTGGAAGAAAATTGGGAAAATAATGAAATGGGATGGAAGAAAATATTTTGGAAAAATAATGGAATGGGATGGAACAGAAGAGAGGGAAATATTGGAGGTGGGATTTTAGGGAGAAGTGATGGGTTTATATAGGAATTTCAGTATAACGGACGTTTGTTTTTACTGTGGTAATAATGGTTCCTACGAACTTCAGAAGTTCGTAGGAAACCTATACAAATTCTCCTCCGCTTTTGTATATTTGCACAACGTATGCAAATTCATTTATAGATTTTGCTCGTTTTTGCTCCCCACTGTGATCTAACCAATTTGTACAAATTGGTAAACTTACCTGTTCCTTTGTACTTTTCCCTCACCATTGTAGTTGCTCTAAGAGTGGGGTGATCCCAAAATAGAACCCACGTCCGAAATCTCAAAATCAAATAATAATATCTATGAAACTGGAATGAAAAATTCTAGGGAGACCCATTTTGTGGACACATTTCGTGGATACACTGCATTCAAAGCTTATACCTTATTATTTTGGGTCTCGTTAGGGCATCAACCAATGCAGCAAAAACTTGTACCCATTTTTGTCTTATTCATGGATCCACGAAATGTGTCCACAAAGTGGGTGTCCCTAGCATTACTCAAATGGAATACAATTGAAAACCAAATCCAAGTCGTTCATAAAGGGAACTCGAATCACATTGCACCACTAATTCATAATATATATATATATATATATATATATATATATATATATATATATATGTGTGTGTGTGTGTGTGTGTGTGTGTGTGTGTGTGTGTGTGTGTGTGTGTGTGTGTGTGTGTGTTGTGTGTGTGTGTGTGAGAGAGAGAGAGAGGGGAACACAATGGGGTTGTTTTTTCACAAATGAATCGATGTAGCGGAGAGTTTTTTTCTCAATCAGTTGTAAGTATTTTAATGTTAGTGTTGAGATCTCAAATTATTTTGATTGTCCTTTTCATAAGTTATTGTGTAGTTAGTTAATGGGTTTAATTCAATGTGTTGTAGTTAGAAAAAAAATTATTGGTTTGTGTTCACACTAGATTTTGCTTTTTATTTTTATTTTTTGAAAACGTGTTTTCACTATTGTAATATTATTACCTTATAACTCTTCCACTTTGTTTTCTAATAACGAATACATATTCATGAGTACAATGATAATAGATATACTAAAAGATTATTTATATCTATAAATTAGCTCATGTGTGCATTAATGATATGTTTTATGGATATTTTCTACAACTCTAGGATAACTTAAAATAAGATAAAATATTACAAAATATTTTTGTTTAAGAAACATTATATTAATTTTGTTTTGTTTGAGTTATACTTAATATTAAAAATACATTTCATGTCATCTCATATATTTCTCTAAATATTACAAAACCACACGTATTTTATGTTTGTAAGTGCTTGATGAAATTATTATGTTATTTTGTAAAGATATTGATTTTTTTATCAATTTGATAAAACACATATGTATGCTTACACTTATTTTGACCGTGGATCATCGTATGAGTTGCATGCTACTATACATTTAGAAATGAATTCTCCTCATTTAGTTCTGTCGCGTTTCATTACATTGATAGTTTTTGCCGAATCATGAGTCTAAAACATCCCTCCAAACTACAACAAATTAATACACGTGGACTTTCTTAATGACTAATAATTGATCCATTTTATTCTCTTCTCTCCGTCTTTGTTATTATTTACGGCACATAATTTCTCTCTCCTTCGTTGCTTTTGGCATAACTGTGATTTTATCCTCCTCCAGATGCTTCGATTCCCTCGTCTCTGTCTATATATATTCTCTCCATATTAATTAAGGTCTAAATTTAGGGGGTGTTTTAGAATTGTCTCAAGATCCATTCATCAATCCCCTTTCACACACTCCGTCTCCTAAATGGTTAAATAAGAATGGACATTTTCGTTTAACTATTTACAAATCACTTTCGATTCTTGTATTCTATACATCTTCATGCCCACACATTTACCAATTATGTAGGGCTTTTGAGATTATAAAAATAAATCTTTTTACCAAGTTTTTACATATACAACTTATACTCCAATAATTCAAGCACCGTTGATACAGAAAAAAAGATTTTCTCAATTGGGGGCGCCATCATTATGACACTATTACGGCACCCGACGATCGATATTATTCCGTTGCCCTATCCCAATAAGTATGGTTATTCTTCAATGATTGTTGGTTTTAAAGATCAATTCGCATTTTTAGGGTTTTTGTATTTTGTTATTTACAAGGTGAAGTCTATACAATTATGCATTTTATTTTTCCTCTTATTTACTTTCATATAATTTGTGTTCCTTTATTTGGTTTGGTTTTTCTACCATTCACTATTAGCTTCATACACGTGCGTGTGTTGCATATACTCCATTAAATATATATTTTTATAAACTTTCTAAACACCTTAAATTTGGATATCCCATAGTTCATAACAACCAAATGAAAAAATGTTACACAATAAATCATATAGTTATACCTTAAGTATAGAACACCGCATGGCTCCATGAGGAGATGTTATGTGGACTCTAAAATTAGAACGAAGATGCCATCATCATTATTCAATTCTGCTCGACCAGAGGAAATGTTCTTGGTTCAAATACGCGTGTGTTCATCTCTATCACTCTATGCATTTCTTTAATAATTGTCTCACGTCGTTTGATAACTGCGTTAGTTGACTAAGTAAACATCATTATTATACCTTCTTACATATTCAAAATAAGCTCGTTAGTCACGCTAATGACACTTGTGCATGTGATGAATTTAAGAACCTGCTCACTCCGTTTGTGTTGTAACAAACTTAATCTTATGTATCCCACCATGTGTAAAAGGTCCTAACCTATAAAGGCACTTCACCTCTGCCTTAATATTCTCTAATAACTAACTATAAATAACATAACATCCCATGGAGATAGGGGACCAATATCATCATCTCTTCACAAAACATAAAGAGATATAGTGTAACCCGTAATTTGTATATATTCCCATTAATTAATAACTCAACTATCATTGCACATGTGGATATAGGTACCATTTCTGGGCCAAACCACATAAATATTATCTTATTTATTTGTCTCTCACCTCTATTCTCTTTTTCCTATTATTATCTTAAAAATTATTGTTATTGTTTATTATTAACAAATCCTTAGCTAAGACACAAAATCCCAAAATCAATTTTGAACGAAAATAATTTGGCATCGTCTGTGAGAATTCAACAAGTCATTGTTGTTTCCTACCATTCATTAATTCTCTTTCTCCTCTTTTGCAACTCCAAAAATTTTTAGAATGGCGAAAACCCCAAAAAGTAGTCGCGTGGCAGAGGCCTTAACACCCTCTACCCCAGTGGGTATAGGCGATATACAAGGACTATTAATGATCATATAAAAGGATAAGGAATATATGCAAGCGAGTGTCAAGCAACTGACGCGGACAATCCGGACTGAGTAGAATAAGCCCTTCGTGGGCCCTGCCACTCCGACTGAGAGGGGAGCATCAAAATTAAGAAGATGGATGTAACCTCTATACCTTTATAGAGATAGGAGGCATGCATATAGGAAATAAGGCTTTAAAAACCACAAGAGATTAAACCCGGGGTCATGTTACTATAGAAGCATGTCCCGATATTTCGAGTCACTTAATGGCCGATCATACTTCCCCTACGTCACCTCCTTCCCCCTATTGAGAGGGTACGATGATAATATTTTTCTGAAGAAAGACCTATCGCGCGAAAAGGCTAAGTGGAAAATCGACCTTTGATCGGATGGGCCCATGTCGAATAAGATTACATGCGTTGGTAGCTCCCAAAAACCACAAGAATCATGCTAATCAGTCACAACACGATCACACTGCTAAAAAAATCCATGACAAGTGCGGTAGGTTCTACACAAGCCGATCAGATTTCCCCGAAAGAAGGCTCATCTGAAAGCTAAGGCCAAACAGTCAAATTTATATCAGTAAAGGCTGAAACAAAGCATCAACCCTGGAAGGGATCCATCCAACACTTAGAAGATCGATTAAGGGAAATGTCTAGATCTAAAAACCCTTTCCACGAGGAATTTATGAAGGGATATCCTTTCATGACCTCTATTATAGGTTATTCGACGTCGGCCAAGTTTAAACCCCTAGTGATTATACTGAGGTATGGTGGAAAAACCAATCCCATTATGCATGTAGAACAATACCAGGCATCCATGGATATCTACTCTATTCCGATTGAAATACGATGTCGAGAATTCTTCAACACGATCATTAACTCAACTCAAATTTGTATAGTTGTCTATCGCGGGGCCAATTCTCTAGTTTGTAATAATTGAGTGACTTTTAGTCAATAATTTTTCCTTCGAGGCCAATCCTGGAAAGAGGGTGGCCCATTTGCTCAATGTACGACAGAAGATCGAGGATACCACTCTTGAATTCACTACCTTCTTCAACAATGAAAAGCTTGAGGTAATGGACTGTAATGAGCAAATCTCTATAATCGTTCTATTGAGCGGGTTACATTCAAGAAAATTATTTTGGACACTGCCTAAAGAGCCGCCCAAGGTTATGACATAGCTCTTGGCCAAGGAAGACAAGATTATGAATGTTGAGGAGGCCATGGTGGCCAAGGAATCGGATCATTAAAATGCTACATCCAGTAAATGTAGTGAGAAGAAGGACAGGAAAGATAAGAAAGATGAGAAACGAAAAAGGTAAGATGTGTACACCCCGTATAACTGTTACTATCAACCACATCCTCAAGGAGGTCAGAGAAGAAAAGACCATGGGTGGTTTAGGAGGATCAAGGAACCCTGCGAACTGATGTGACAAGGGAAAATATTTTGAATTTCATAGGGATAATGTCACAACACGAATAGTTGCATTGCCCTCAAGAATGAGATAAAAAGCCTCGTTAGGAAGGGTATGCTTTGCAGTTACGTGGAAAGAGATGTCCGAGCAAATCCAAACGAGCATAAATGTAACAACCCACTTCAAATTAACCTTTAAGTCCTTCAATTTAACAAAGTTCCAAGCATAACCCTACACTTCTCCTAAAATACCAAAAATGCCCCCACATTTAGAATTTTAATACTTTATACATTCCTATACCTATTTTACCCCAACTTTAAATCAAAGTTTAACCTAAGGACATATATTTTCTAGGATTTTCATAAACCAATCCCTTAAGTTTTCATAATTACACAAATGCCCCTAAAGTTTGATAAAAACAAATAATAAACCTTGAAACTTACATGAAAACTATCCAAGGACTTAAACTTAATTAGACTTTAACCCCTGATGACATGGCACAAGCTGCATATCTAGCATAGGTGGTACCATGTGGGTCACATAAGGTACCCATTTTACATCCAATACACACCATGTTAGAAACCTGTGTAAACCAGCCCAATCCAATGAACTCCCTTGAATAAACCCTATAAATAGCCCTTATTACCTAAGTCAAAATCCAAATCAGTTTGGTGTTATTTCAAAGTAAGGTTTTGAGAGTTTTTACATTTATGTGATTTTGTGTATAAATATTTGATTCTTGAATTTTTTTATGTTTCTACGTATCTTTAGAGTGGATATATGTTTTTACATGGGCTAGCTAATGTGTATATGCTTTGTATAAGCTCAAAACCCAGAAAACACCATTAAAGAAGAACTAGTTTCAAAGTGGGGTAAGGTGATCTTAGGTTATTAAGAACCTACATGTATGTTTAATTGAACTACAAATGACATTTGATAACTTGAATAAAAACTTGAAGTTTCAGGCACTTAAATTTTTAAAAATCAAATTCTTAGAGTTTACTCCACTAAACTTCTTCAACCCAAGTTTAAACTTCCCCATTTTTTATGTAGAACAACACCTTTTTAATGTCGAAATGAGAATCATAATTTTCAAACTGTTCCATTTGGTGAAAATTTTACCAGTTTTTAGAAAACCAATAGCTCGATTTAGCCCACCAAAATTCTTAAAACCAATATGGTTGGATTCGTCTTCAAAAATTAGACAACTTTCATTCAAAAATCAACTTGAAAGGAATTCTAAAATGTTTCTCAATCACGGTCTAACTTTTAAAACCCTAAATTCAAAATGTCGAGAGGTTGGAGATGATTAAATCTCATGCTTGCGAGTGTAAGTCAAAATAGGCACGTCTCATATTAGTTTGGGCGCGTGAGGACGCATCTCCAATTAAAAAAATAGATTTTTTTCTAATATTTTGATTTTTATAATTTTGAACAATTTGGTATATTACAAGACCCTATTTAGATCGTAGGAAAGTGTTTTCTCAAGAAAGTCAGTTTTAAGTTAAAATTTTAACTTTCATATTTACACGTAACTCCTTGCCTTTTTTTCAAGTATTTTAAAATTTTCCCAAACTTTTTCCATAATTATTTGAGTATAATTGGACCTACTTTGTCTCATGGAACTAATTTTGATTCATAATGTATAAGGAGAAAATATTTATTTAAAAAGGTTTTGAAAATTACACTTTAAACCCTTTTAAAATATTTTACACTGAATTCCCTTTTTACCATCTTGCTGCATTACATAAACATTGTTTTAGACCTATGTATCCTACTTACACTTGCTATGGTTTCAGACTATCCAGTCTTCTAGCAATATAGTCGCATAGCCAACCGAAATTAAGAATACTCAAAAGTAGGTGATTTAAATTTCAATATTATACAATTTCGAGCTTATGACTTTCAATTACTAATTGCTATATCAGTGTGTGATAGTTTTGAACTCAAAATTTAATAATGAACTCCTTTGAGTACTTCAAACTTTTACCGTATTATTTATTCCCTCGATATTCTCAATTATTTCCGACCTTACAAACTATTATACTAAATCACTAAACCCCTTGAGCATGGCAAGACTATGCAAGTTATTATTAATTGCATATAACCCTATAATTAATTATTCGTATCAGTTTAAAACCTTACTAGCATACCTTATGATTAAGGGATTAGACCCCAGCATACCACGACCAATCTAATTGTCCTGTAGGACTCAGATGTTAAGTGACTAGTTGTGTAATGCTATATGCATATGAGTGCCACTCTATCTAAATGTGCCGTGCTATATTTTGTTATTTCCCGATTATTGGGACTGCCTGTTCAGGTGTACGTTATTCCTTGAGTGACATTATAATGGTATGTCTAGGCTACTGAAGCCCTCTAACCGATAATTTATGGATTATCATGTTATAATTTAAACCAATATTACAGTAACTCGATACTCGGTTATCCATTTTTCTTTACCATATTATTCATTTACATATCACTAAATGTTAATGTACCTCTGATAGTCTTATGATATTTCAGTTTACTTTAACAAGTATAAATTCAAGAATATTCTTCTATTACACTCTAACCCTTATCATCTTTTATATCTTTTATAGAATAAAAAAATATCTACATGGCATATTTGCTTAATTATTTTCATTCCAAATGAATAATGAGACTTAAGAAGAACAGTTACCGCTCACGTCTTTGAACTTCTATTCTCTTCTACCTCCGAAAATATTCGCAGTTACATAGATGTGGGCAGTGATAGAAAAATATGGTAATCCTTGTTAGAATATCTACACCATAACCTATCAGCTTCTATGAACTCTGAGTGTTTCTTCGATGCTTTAAGTTTATGTATGACCCAAATAATTAATATTGTATTTCTTTGATTATCAGACTCCACTATGTAATAATATGTCAGGCACCTCCCTAGTAAAATTCTTTTCATTCCCGCTGCATTAAAATTCTGTTTATATTTCATTTTATTCTTATTTATAATCAAAATCATAAATGTTCGTGGATATGACAACATGGTATTAGCGTGTAATCGGGTTTATGCCTATACAGGACAACTACGAGAATATTTTTCTACGTCTTCAGATTATATTTATTATAAAATATTATCCTTATTATATTTTATTACTCCTAATGTTTTGTATCCATGAACATTTGGGACAATATTTATGTTGACATTCGTGATTCAACGCATGCACATTTTGAAAGAGTCATCAAATAGGTGGGATATGCCAACACAGCTGAAGCATCGATCAGGATTGGGAAATTTCTAGCCTAGATATTAAGCATAGTTTACTCATTGGTCTCTTAATGGGAGAAACTTAAGCCACTCGGCAAGAAAAAAGTTTTTCTGAAGATTCAGAATTTCTATAACAAGCAATTCATCTCTCGTGGGATGTGGTGCCGCCCAAAAAAGTTATTGTGACTCCTCCTGATTCTTCCATAAACTACGGACCACTTTCTCCTATTACTACAATCTTTGATCCTACCAAGACCACCACGTCACCATAATCCTCTGATGATGACTTCGATCCTTCAAAAGATGACGATGATAACGCATATGACCAAATAGTCCTTCGAATGGATTAAGTTGATCGTCAGAGGATGATATATTTAAATAAAAACTCAATTATTCAAGTAGACATCTCCACTACCGTATCATAACCTAGTAGTTATTTTATTATTTTTTGTTGTAAAATAAAACTGACAACTATGTACTTTTACCTTTCGTTTGTTTTCTTTTTTACGTTAACTATGTACTGAAAAATATAATATTATATAATATAATGAGTTGTTACTATATCCTTACTTGTAATTCACGTATTATGATATTGTTTATATAGTATGGTTACTACAAGAGCAACTACCAGTGGAACATAAGAAGGACAATCTATTCCCCAAATGTAAAATACAACTATCAAAAATGAAGGAATCCTATGCTGCCTTCAAGAGTCAATTACTCTAACTTAATAACAAAAAACTATACCTCAACCTCCTATGAATAGTTAAATGCCAAACAAAACTCTAAGGATGAATGCCCTTATTGAATTTCTAAGACAGAAACCCCCATCATTTCTTGGAAATCCTAGTGAGGTGGAAGTCAAAAAATGGATTTGCTAAATACTCAGGGTACTTGAGGGAGTTGGAATTTTACCTAAACTTAGGGTAAAGTTAGCTTCGTACCTCTTCGAAGGAGAAGAAAACATTTTGTGGCAATCCATTACACGATCCCATAATGTGAGTGAACTAACCTAAGGAGAATTTAAGGAAATCTTCTATAACAAGTACTTAACAGAAATCGTAAGAGATGAAATTACCGTGGATTTCTTAAATCTACAATAGTAATAGATGATCGTGGCCTATTATGAATCCAAGTTTACCAAAGTATCTCGATATGCCCAAGAATACATTGACACCGAGCCTAAAAAGTGCAAACATTTTGAACGAGGTTTATGCCAAATCATTAAGTTTTATTTACCCCTTTCGAGATCTAAGAATTTACCATATTGTTGAAATATCCTTGCTTATAGAGAAAAATCCCAAAGTTACTAACCCAACTCATATTCCCAATCCTTCCTGAAATCCCTATATTATTAGGAATCAACAAAACCAACGAAATCACCCTCACAATAAACGTAAGGATGGCAGAACCTTCAACCAAATTAAACACGATACGAGTAAACCTTTCACACATTGCCTTGAATGAAACCAAGTAGGAAACTTGAGACCCCAATGCACAAATACCCAAATGCATCCTCCATCTACCTCTCTTAAAAATTATTAAACCTCCTTTCAAACATCCTACCAATAACTTCAACCATCCTCCACAATTAAATTCTCATGAAAGAAAGTAGGAAACAGTTACTAAGAATTAAAAATCAGAATTCCTCCTTTCTCCCAGCAAAAAATCCAAAGTACCATAGTGTGGTCGAAGGTAATCTTCCTTTTTATAATATTTTAGTACATATATTATTTGATTCAGGATCAACACAGTCTTTCATTAGTTAGTCATGCCTAACTAGATTATAATTATACCGTAGTTCGATATGGTATCCTTTCACTATAGGAATGCCAAAATGAAAAACGGCCATTACCAATAGAATGTGTAAACATCATACCTTATTTTTTGGAACCAGAAATCTAATTCTAGATTTAATCATCCTTAACATAATGGAATTTGATTTAATCATAGGAATAGATTTTTTTCTACAAATCACACCCATGTTGACTAACATACGAAGAGAGTAACATTTAAGCCCCTTCACCAAACTTCTTTTTATTTTCAAGGAAGAAACCCATTCAACCCTTACTTTTCCAAATAAGTGACTCAAGGACCTCTTCCCTTTCCATCATTTTGAACTAATACAAATATTTGTTTCATGAAGACTTACATGGTTTACCTCCCCTCAAGATATTGAGTTTTTAACCTATTAAAAAAGACTCCCTCTATTTCAATACCCCCTTACCGTATGACTTCTTTAGAATTAAGAGAACATAGAACACAATTGCACGACTTACTCAGTAAAGGATTTATACGCCCTAGTACATCCCCTTATGGAGCCCCAATATTATTTGTACGAAAGAAAGAAGGATATTTTTGGTTATTCATTGATTATCGAATGCTAAACCAAGTTACCATACACAATAATTACCCATTGCCCAGGATAAGAGATTTATTCAATCAACTGCCAGGAGCAAGAATATTTCCAAAATCGATTTGCGATATGGTTATCACCAGTTATGTGTGAAAGGAATAAGATATATCCAAAGTTTCTTTCCAAACCCGCTATGGCCATTCTGAGTTTTAGGTCATGTTCTTAGGTTTGACTAATGCCCCTGCCGCATTCAGGGATCTGATGTATAGAATATTTTGACATTTCGTAAATCATTTTGTGATCGTGTTCACTAATGAGATTTTAATTTATTCTAACACACGGATAAAATATGAAGAAAATTTATGTATAATATTGGAAACTCTTGGTAAGCATCAAATGTATGCAAAGCAAAGTAAATGTGATTTTCTGATAAAAGATGTGAAATTTCTTGGACATCAAGTTATGGAAAAAGGAATACAAGTATATTTATCCAAAATCGGGATTGTATTTGAATGGCTTGAACTAACCACCATTGAAGTTTTCAAGGTCTTATAAAAAATTATCGACATTTTCCCGAAAGATTTTCCCAAACATCCCTACCTCTGATGAAGTTAACAAGAAAAAATGTCCATTCATATAAAACCATATGTTTGAACAAGCTTTTCGCATTTTGAAGGAAAAAACTACCACTACCACTGTCTTAACCATTCCTTCTAATAATATCAGCTACGATCTATATATCTAAGCATCTGTATAAGGACTCAGTTGTGTATTTATGCAACAATGTAAAGCAATCGAGTATGGTTCTCGATAACTAAAGACCCATGAATGTAATTATCTAGTACACGATTTGGAATTAGTTGTCGTAGTCTTTGCTTTAAAGATTTGGAGATGGTACTTATACAGAGAATAATTCTTGGTTTTCTCTGATCATAAAAGCTTGAAGTATGTATACACCTAGAAAGATCTTAATCTTAGACAATGATGATGGATTGAATTTCTAGAAGATTATAAATTTGACCTAATTTCCCACCCCGACAAAAGGTAATGTAGTTAGTGATGCTTTAAGCCACAAAGCCCGTTGAAGCCTCCATAATATGTTTATTTTTTAGAAACTATTAGATATTTTAGTTTACGATAAGACTCCTCCATAACCCAGATAATGTCATACAACATTTTCTCTTGCCCCATTCTCCATAATAAAATCAAAGATCTCTAGGATCCGGATGAATTTTGCATTCCACAAAGTAGAGATTTCAAAATAACCTCCCCCCAAAAGATTGGATTTTGGACCCTAAGTGTGGGTTAAAATTCAAAACCAGAGTATATGTTCCCCTCATCTCTTAACTCTGAGAAGAAATCTTACACGAAGCTCTCCTTTATAAATTTATGGTTCACCCCAGTAGCACCAACATGTGTCAGAATCTTAAGCAACATAATTGGTGGCCGGGTATGAAAAAAGATAATGCACACTTCATAGCCAAGTGTTTAACCCGCCAGCAAGTAAAAATTCAGCACCAATGATGCGACCACAAATGTGTCTAGTGTGCGTGTTATGTAGGCTCAAGTGCAAGCCTGTCACTCAAGTAATATCTCGATAAGTTGGGTATCGATTCTCAGGGAAAAAGGATGAACGAATTCATGACGACGTTGGAAAGATGAAGAAATCCTATCTTTGACTCTAAAAGAAATGAAAAGATGATTTGGGGAATGAAACAACTATAACTAGATGCAAATTTTAGATTAACAACTAATGAAACTAAGAACTAACAATATGAAACTACGCTAATTAAATGAAATGCTGATGATAAATGGATTAAAGATTTAACTATGAGATGAGAACAAGAGGTTGGGTTACGATCCCCCACACCCTAGTAGTTCACTTCATAAGATACTAGATTCGGAAGTAATATTTTAACACTACACCAAAATGTAAAAATTGGCACCCTTTCAACGGCTAGCCTTGTCACAGTCATTGACCGTGACAAAAAAAACACGCATTTTTTTGTCACTGTCATGATCGTGACAAGTCCGTGAAAAGTACAGTTGTCAAAGACTTGTTACGATCATTGACCGTGATAATTATATAAACTTGTCACGGTCAATGACCATGACAAATCTGCCAGCAAAAATTATTTCCCCTTCTTTTTTCCTCGCCGATTTCTTTCCCTCCAATTTCTCTCTCTCTACGCGCTTCTCTCACTCTCTCTCTCTACTTTCAGGTTGGTTTCTCTCTCTCTCTCTCTCTCTTCCATTTATATATATGTGTGTGTATATATATGTGCATGTGTGTGTATATGTGTATATGTGTGTGTGCGTGTGTGTGTGTGTGTCATGGGGGAAGGGGTGGGGGTGGGGAGGAGGTGGGGAAAGGTGTGTGTGTGTGGTGGTGGGTGGGGAGGGGGTGGGGCTATTTGTGTGTGTTTGTGGTGGGGGAAGGGGGTGGGGAGGGGGCAGGGAGGAGGGTGGGGGTGGGGATCCAACGTGTGTGTGTGTGTGTGTATGTGCGCATGTGTGTGTAGTGTGCGTATTTGTGCCTATGTGTGAGAGAGGGAAATGATGCGGGGGGGGGGGGGGGGGGGTGACGGGGGTTGGGGATACGTGCGCGCGTGCGTGTGTGTGGGTTAATTTTAGTAAGTAGTGTCCCTTGTAAACGAATTGATTGATTATTAATTTTTTTAGTAAATTAATATATGAAAGTAGGATTGCCCCTCATTGTAAATTAGTAAATTAATAATTGTATACTTCAATTGTTAGTTTAATTAATGAACGGTTACATTTTAGGATCTAAACTGTATGAGGAAAGTACAAATGTATAGAACTCGAGCATTCATACAAGGCTCTTAGTTTCTTTCGAGCGAGCGCAAAAGATAAAAACCTCTTTGAAGCTGAAATGATTTACTATGGTGTAATCCGAAATATATTTGAATTGGATTATATAAGCTTAAAAGAGGTTGTATTTTACTGTGACTGGATTAGAGTTGAGGATAAAAATGCTTGTAAAGTTGATCCGGTAACTAATTTGATCATGGTTGACTTGTCCAAGTTGAAGAGCAATGACCACGTGATTGATGAGCCGTTTGTTTGTGCATTTCAAAAGGTTAACCAAGTGTTTTACTCAGAGTATATCAACAGAGAGTCGTGGTCAATTGTCAAACACGCGCCAAAGCGTCTAAATAGTAGTGTGGATGACTTGGTTGCTCCTACCGAATATCAATCCATTTTTTATGATAACCCGAATTTTAAACAATTTTTCAGTTTGTAATAAATATTCCAATTTGTACCGAAACGTCCATTTTTAATTCTTTTTATTGATTTGCACTTTATCATTTTCACTCGTGTGCAGTGTGCATGTGTGTGGGCAGTAGGGGTGGGGGTGGGGATGTCTAGTGTGCGTGTGTGTGTAGTAATTGTACATATTTGTAGTAACAATTCATTTTGATTTGTACATATTTGCTCTCACTCTCTCTCTTTACTTTCAGGTTGGTTTCTCTCTCTCTCTCTCTCTCTCTCTCTCTCTCTCTCTTCCATTTATATATATGTGTGTGTGTGTGTGTGTATATATATGTGCGTCTCTATGTGTGTGTATGTGCGTGTGGGGGGTGGGGGAAGGGGGTGGGGGTGGGGCTGTGTGTGTGTGCTGGTGGTGGGGCAGGGTGTGTGTGGGGTGGGGGTGGGGCTATTTGTGTGTGTGTGTGTGTGGTGGGGGAAGGGGGTGGGGTGTGGGGAGGGGGTGGGGCTGTGTGTGTGTGTGTGGTGGGGGTGGGGCTATTTGTGTGTGTGTGTGTGTGGTGGGGGAAGGGGGTGGGGTGTGGGGAGGGGGTGGGGCTGGGGCTGTGTGTGTGTGTGTGGTGGGGGTGGGGCAGGGTGTGTGTGCGCGTGTGTGTGGTGGGGGTGTGTGGAGGGGAGGGGGTGGGGTTGTTTGTGTGTGTGTGGTGGGGGAAGGAGGTGGGGCAGAGGTGGGGGGGGGGGGGGGAGGGGGCAGGGATGGGGGGGGGGGATGTTTAACAGTAACAATTCATTTTTATTTATAGTAATTGTACATATTTTCATGTCTTCTTCTAATTCATTTTGATTTGTACTAATAACATTTTATTACAGAAAATGTCTCCTTCAGGTATTAAGGTGAGGATGATTATGTTGGTTATGATGATGTCATCTGGGCTCGGTGGTAGCGGAGGCGATGAAGGCTCATCGGCTCTTAGGCTCCTAAATATGGAAAATTGGGAATGGCCATCGAGAACAAGTCGGGGCTATTAGAGAGATCCCTCGAGCTGGTAAAGACGATCATCGACTCGGGGTACATTAGTTGGAAGGAGGTGACATATGAGCTCAAGTTAGCTGTTTGGGTGGCACTACAGGTAAAGTATATATATGAATATTTCAATTTCAATTTCGATTTCGATTTCGATTTCGATTTCTATTTCAATTTCGATTTCGATTTCGATTTCAATTTCATTTTATATTTATATTTATATTTATTCACAACTAACATTGTATTTGTTGGACATAAACAATTTAGCCAAGATCCAAAGCTACACGATTTCGTCTTGGAGCAGTTGAGGGAGCAACACAAGACGTGGAAGAAAAATATGTGGACCCGGTGCTTTAGGAAGAAACGAGAGTCCGTTATCCGAATGCGTGAATCCGTCCTGCCGAAGGACTCAATCTCGTTGGCACAGTGGCAAAGGTTCATTGACAGTTAGATCGGGGAGCGAAAATTGGCATCTCGCAAATCGAGGAGGGAAAATTGGGCAAAAAATAAGGACGTGCACTACTCTGGCTGGACGTCTTACGCCCAGGTGGAGCATAGGATGTTGGTAAGATTTAATTTTTCTATAACTACAGAAATATATTATTCTGCATTATTTTACTTTTCGGGGCCGATACTAATTTTACTTTATTTTATTTCAGGGGACAGGGAGTGGCCCTGGGGTAGGCCACATAGACTTGATACTTATGTGGCTCTTCGAACAAAGAAGGGGAAGGAAAAGGAGGTGTCCCCGAGCGTAGCGGCCACAATTGTAAGTAATTCGATAGTTTACTTTTTATTAATTACTTTCTAATTTTTTAATTTACTTATTTTACTAATCATGTGTTTTACTTATTTTACTTATTTTTTCTTTTCAGGCAAAGCTTAAGGAAGTGCATGAGTCGCAGTCTGATGCCGACAAGGCATCATCGTCCACTGACGCACTCAACCAAGTGCTTGGCACTTATCGCAAGGGGAGGACAAGGAGTGAGCTCGCGGGTGGCCAAATCTAGTGTCATCGGATTGGAGACGAGCGACACCGGGTTGGCTCGAACGGTGGACTCTCATGACGCGAAGCTGTCCCGTTTGGAGGCAACGGTCCAAGATATGTTCTCATTCATGAAGCCTTCATTGGGCGGAGATCGTAAGGGTAAAGATAAGGATACGGAGAAGTTGGAGGAGGAGGAGGTGTAGGAGGACGAGGATGTGGACCTCGCTGCTTCATCGATGACACGTTTGAGCTTTTATTTTGATGATCCACTTCCCTATTTGGCTCCCTTCGACCAACCGATGTCGATACTTAGTTGGCCGAGCGTGTTTATACTAGACATATTTGATGGCCAGCGGATAGGGCGGGGGTTGAGGGACCCGAATATCGTTCAGGGTGCACTAGTTCATGGACATGAGCTTCAAGACATCGAGTCCAAGGTGCTCGTCACGCATGTGATGCCCAGGAAGGAGAACTCCCCATTGTGGTTGCGCGAACAACGCGGCACGATGTATATTAGTGGGTGTGTCAATTCATATATCGTGTGGCCTACTCACCTCCACAAATCTAACCTTACCCAAGACATATAGTGACATTATTTGAATTGAATTGTTTTTAAGTTGGTACATTTGGAATTATATTTGGATTATATCGTGATGCATATTGTCTCTATTTTGAATGTATATTTGCATTATCTCTATTTTATTTGGATATGTGATGGTACAACGTTGCTATAACAGGTACAAATATACTACTGGGCAGTAGTAGTGGCCAAACATCCCAACAGATTTTTTTTCAATTCTGCCCAGAATTGTCACGGTCATTGACCGTGACAAGTCCGTAACAAATAAACTTGTCACGAACTTGCCATGGTCATTGACCCTGACAATTTTTTAACCATTGTCACGGGCTTGTCACGGTCCTTAACCGTGACAAACTTGTCAAGGTCAAGGACCGTGATAATTCTAACGAACTTGTCATGGTCAATGACCGTGAGAAGTCTGCAACAAAAAAAGTTATCACTCAGGAATTGTCATGGTCATTGACCTTGATAAGTTGAACTTGTCAAGGTCAATGACCATGACAATTCGGCAGATTTGGTGCTGTGTAAATGAACTCAATTTTGATTAATTCTAAGCATTCCATATATGAGGGATCATAGTCCACACCATATGAAATCCCATGCAAGAATGAAGCGGTGTCGCATTAACCGATATGCGTGTCACACTCTTAAGCATCCCGATTACCTAGGGAAAATGAGATCAAAAGTCCTACGACGGTTGTAATAGTTATGCAACACAATTCATCTAAGATTTTAATTCAAGGGTAGGGTTCATGCATTCCAACCCTTAGAAATTTAGTTGGACATGATTAAACTAGAGAAAAACATGGTTTTGAAGAGATAAAACATAAAGTCTAAAGAAAATAGAAGAAAAGAGAACTTCAGAATCAAACCAACAATAAAAAAAATTATCTTTTGAAGAATTAAAGGAAGAATGTTACTTGTATTGAAGAAATCAAAGTGCAATTTTACAATAATGCTTCTTATTGTAAAACTAGGGTTCTTGACTACAAAAACCCTCTACTCGTAATTAGCAACCTAAAATATTGAACCCCTATTATTATGTAACAACCTAGCATAAATAGCTCCAAAATTTTCAAAAGATTCACCCTCTTAAAACTCTGAGAAAAAGAAAAGAAAATTCAAGAAAATCCAATGCAGCCTGGATCCATCTAGCAAAGCGTTCTGGATCCCCCCTTTATTTCAAACAGAACCTTAGGCAAGGGAGGTCTTTCGGAAAAAAAAGGTCTGGATCTCACCCCTTTTTCATTCATAACATTTTAGCCATGGGGTATGAATCCTTTTTGAATAAAAGGTCCGAATCGCCTCCACTTTTCATACAGAACTTGATGGGGAACCGGTCCGGATCCTTTTCTGGGCGGTCCGGACCACCTGCCAAATTCATTCAGGGATCTTTTTTGGACTTTTCTCAACTTCAAATGCTCGTAACGTTTTCACCGTAGCTCGGATTAACGTGCTATTTCTTCCTATATTCTAATAACTTAAATATCTTCAACTCTCTTGTTGGCCTCGCTTCCGGACTAAGGCTGCAGAATTATGAAATTGCCCTTTGACTTTCCTTCATTGTTTTTTCTCTGCTTTTCCAATTTCTTTCTTCCTCAATGCTTTAAATACCTGAAAAACTCATGATAAATGCATAAAACTAGATGTACTTATTAGAAGGAGTTAGTAGTAAGGAAATGCAATAATTCAACTCATTTTGCATTACTCGAAATGATAAAAGTCCCTAAATTAAGAGGATAAATTCGAAAGAAATTAATCCTAATCAAACCCCATTAACTTAGAACTTTGCGCATCCTGAGCAATGTAAAAGAATTTAATTATGGATCAACTCTCAAAAATTTTGTTTTATTCGGATAGAGTACCACTTTCGCTGACCAGTGATTGCATTTAGCATATGCAACAGGCCTTTAAACCCCTAGGTCACCCTAGTAGGATGAGTTATGTCTCGTGAGGGTTTGCAGCAAATATACCCATAAAATTCGACTCAAAGCAAATCCAAAATACCCAAAAATTGTATAATTTAAAGTTTTTCCAGAAGTAGTCATCATCAGTTCATGTTCAAGAGTCTCAAATCATAGTGCGTGTGTGCGAAGACAGAAATTTAACTGCGAATTTCCACCGATTGATCATTAAGTTACTTTTTGAAAAATTCGTTTCAATTCTAATGCTCACGGAATACTCTCACAAATGAATCCCTCGAAAATGTGATATTTTCTCTCGGTGTGCGTGATATAAAGAGTAAATGCAATGGAACACGAATTCATGCACACAAAATTGAAAAGACACAAATTTATAGTGAATGGATCTCATCATCGGATTGCAGTAATGAGAAAATAGAAACATCGCCTCTCCTTCACACATTTAACCTCTTTTATTATCTTTTGTGTCTTAACTCCCACGGGGTAACCAATTTCGTAATTTGGACTCGGCTAGGACTTTTTTGGGTTATAAGGTGTAATGGAAAATGGTTTGGCACATTGGGAATGGGAAAATATTCTGAAAATGCCCATTGGTACTTTTCCGAGCATTTGCTCATTTTCTTTTCTTTTTCTATTTTTACACTTCTCTTTTTCTTGCAATTTTCGTTCAACATTTTCTATTTTCTTGCCCCTTTTTATCACACCATTGGGATGAAATTTCTGGATTTCAAATCTTCACAATTCCTGGTCATTTCGGTGTTTCGGTTTGTCAAACAAAAAAGGGAAAAAAATTTATTTGGCTCAAATTAGGTTGCAAAAAGGGTAATTTTTCACGACTTTTTTTGGCCAATATTGTTGGGTGACAGACGAGGGCCTACTTCATTATCCAAATTATTAAATTCTTTACCACATGAGTCTCGAGGTGGATTAAATTTAGATATTTATTAAGTGCATTTTTCGAGGCAACATCTCACACGTTTCCGTAACCAATCAAAATAAGGGCATTGAGATCACAAGGACTTACTTTAAACGCTGAATGGAACGTTGAGTTACCCATTAAATCAGATTCATTTATTTCCTAAAAATAAGGCTCGAAATCTCACTGGGTTGCTTAATCTCTACACTTATTCTTAAAGTCATCAATTTTCTTTCAATTTCCATATTTGGTCAATTTCGGCTTTGTGTAATTTATTTTTACAATTTAAGACTTTAAAATAAATTTTAATGATATTTTTGGAAATTTTAAATTCCAATTTTTGTTTATTAACACGACTAAGAATGTGTCTCAGAAGTGCGTACTCTCTAGACTCAAATGCAAGCATGTCGCTCAAGTAATAATCTGATAAGTTGGGTATCGATCATTAGGGAAATAGGAAAATAGAGTTGTGACGACATTGGACAGATGAAGGAATCCTAACTCTGAATCTAAAGAAAAATAAAAGATGATTGTTTTGGGGAATGGACTAAACTAAATGAAATTTTGAAAATATTTATTTAATGAACTAAAGTATGAATTTAATGGGACTATTCCAAATTACCTAAAATACTAATGATGAATGACATAAAACTTAAACTATATGATAAGGAAAATAGGACAGGAATACAATCCCTCAACCCTAGTGTATTGCTGGTATAAAAGTAATCATAAATTTAAATGATTAATTAGACCCAAAATTTAGTACTCCTAAGCATTACGTATATGAGGTTCAAGCCCGCACCATACTTAATCAGAGAATGAGTAAATTGGTACAGGCAATAGCGACACTCGCATTGCACTCTAAAGCATCCCGGTTACCCGAAAGCAAATGAGATCCAAAGATCTACAATTGTTGTATTGCTATGAAATACGGTCGTAATAAATCATTAAATTCAGAGGATTAATTTTATACACATCAGGCTGAGTTCATGCATCCCGACCCTTTTAAAACTAGCCGGACATGTTAAACTGTACGATGCATGAAATAATTACATTGCATGTGAAAGAACTCATGATAAAACTATATTGAAACATGAAAACAAGTTTTATGAACATATAAATTGGTTGAATCAAGTAAGGGAAATTACCATGCAAGAATAATAATAAGAGGAATGAGACTTGGAAATAATTCAAACTATGTTCCTAGATGATCTTCTACCTTTTCCTTTATCAAAAACTATGGAAAAAAATCAAGAACCCCCTTTCCTAAGTCATTAGCTTCGTATAAATACGTTTTAGAATGAGTTATAACCTAATGGACCTCTTTGGACCAATCAGAATAAATGAGCAATTTCACGCATCAGGACCCCCGAACTGGTTCGCAGGTACCCCGAACCAGTTCGACCCCAAACCGGTTCGACCTAGGTTTGGTAATTTTCACTGTCTTTGGGTGCCTTTTGCCTCTTTTCAACACTTTCAATTTTTCTCACGTTTTCTGCTTTTCTTCTTGGATTTTTCCTTAACTTCAATTGATGATAACTCTTCAACCGTAACTCGGATTTTGATGCCGTTTCTTCCATGGTTATAGTTGTTCCGAGCTTTTCAACTTTCTAGTTGACTCCTCATTCGAGATATGTCTTCAAAATTACCAAAATTCCCTTGAACTTGTCTTCCTAGCCTTTCTTTCATTGTTTCGATTTCTCTTCTGCATCGCTTGCATAATTAACCTATAAAATGCATAGGAGAAACACGAAACATGAAATACTTGCCAACAAATGTTATTAGCATAAATGTGAGTTAAATCCATGTCGATTGCACTGCTCGGGTTCACAAATGTACCAAAATTAAGGGAATAAATATACAATATTTATGCCCAATCAAACCCCCTAACTTAGAACTTTGCGCGTCCCGAGCAATGTAAAAGAAAAAGAAAAATGTCACAACTCTTCTAAACACTTCATTGGTGTATAATACCTTTTTTGTGGGCAAGCGATTGCATTTAGCATATGCAACAAGCCGTTAAACTCCTAGGCTACCCTAGTAGGACGAGTGTTGTCTCGTGAGCGTTTGCAGTGAATGTACCCAAAAAATTCGAGTCAAAGAAAAATCAAAACACGAAAAAATTGTATAACTCAAACTTTTCCCGAAAATAGTCATCATCAAATCATGTTCAAGAGTCTTAAATCATAGTGCGTGTGTGCGAAGCCAGAAATTTAACCGCGAATTTCCACCAATTGACCATTACGTTACTTATCTGAAAATTCATTTTGATTTCAAAATCTCACAGGATACTATCACAAATGAATGACTCAAAATGAGGTTATTCTCGTGGTGTGCATGATTTATAAGAGTAAATATATTGGAACCAAGTTCATGCACACAAATAGAAAGACGAAAATTTATTGTAATTGGATCTCATCAATGGATTACGGTTATAAGAAAGCAGGAACTTTGCCTCTAATTCATATTTTTGATCTCTTTTATTATCTATTGGTGTTTTATCTCTCCACGCGGTAATCAATTTCGTCATTTTGGACTCGGATAGGACTTTTACGGGTTGAAGATGTATTGGGTAAAATTGGAAAAGGTTAAGAATTTCGGAATTGGAAAATTTTGCTTATGATGTCCGTTAGTGCTTTTCCGGCCTTTTGCTCATGTTCTTCTTCTTTTTCTATTTTTTCTATTTTTCACTTCTTTTCTTTTCTTGCTATTTTTGTTGAGCCTTTCTATTCTTTTTCTTGCCCCTTCTTATGAACTTTTCAGACTTTATTTGATGAATATTCAATTTTCACAATTCCGGGCTAATTGAGTTTTTCGAGTTATCAAACGAAACGGAAAAAATTTATTAGGCTCAAATTGGGTTGCAAAGGGATGAATTTTTCACCACTTTTATGGCTAATCTTTTGGGGTGTCAAACGATGGCTTACTTCATTATCTAAACTACTAATTGCGTTACCATATGCGTTTCGCGAAGAAGTTAATTTAATTTAGAGATTTCTTCGGTACGTTTTTCAAGGCAATATCACACATATTTCTCAAAATCGATCAAAGTGAAGGACTTGAGATCCTCGACGACTTATTAGACCGCTGAAAAGAACTTTGAGTTAACAATTAACTCGGATTGATAACAACTCGAATCTCACCGGGGGTGTTAATCTGCACACTTATTCGTTAAGTCGTCAATTTTTGCACAATTTCCATCTTTGGTCAATTTCGGCTTTGTGTATTGTGTTTTTACAATTTGAGACTTTAAACCGACTTGTAATGATATTTTTGAAAATTTTCAATTCCAATTTTTATTTATTTTGTAGAAACATATTTTTGGATTTTTCAACATTTTATGATTTTTTTTGAAATTTTTAGACATTTTTGAAAATTTGTGATGTTTTAGAAATACTCACTCATGACCCCCCTAACTTAGACTTTTGCATTGTCCTCAAGAAAAAAGGACTAAAATCTAACTCAAAGCGAATGAAAAGTGTGGAAAAGTAAAACAAACAAATTAAAACATAAATGCATCCTTTTATTATAACAATGTAGAAGCATGTGTTACATAAGAGACGGTAAAGCATACAAATAACGATTTTAAACCACTTACAAGAACACACAATCAACAACCACATCAAAAAAACAATAATGGGCTTCATTGGGGGGATGATTTGATGACCCGGGTGCACGCGGATCATAGGGATCATAAAAGAAAGATGGTAGGGGGCTGCCAAAGTTATTCTCGTGAAGGTGGGTTCGGAGCCCCTAAATCACAATTGTGTCCCTTCGATAAGATGCTTGATCCCTTTTATAGGTGGCTTGATCTTGATTGTATTGGGTGATGAACCTGTCAAGGCGCGATTCAACCACCGAAAGGCGCCGCTCAGAATTTGCCCTCCGGGGCTCGAAATTAGAATCATCCTCTTCTTCTTCATACTCCTCTTCTTCCTCCCCCGCATCCTCGTCGAGTATGGGATGGGAGAGGTGATCCATTCGCATTTGGCTTTCACTCCGAGTGGTGGAGGTGGCGCCAATTGGGCGGGGGAGTCGAATTTTTTACTCGGGGTCTTCTACCCCAGCATACATCAATAGTTCCATAATGAAGCGAGCATAAGGGAGCGCGGCCTTGCCCCACTCGTCGTAGGTGGCATTGATGATATCCCATAGAAGGGTTGGGCTAGATTGATTGTGCTCTTGAGGTCGAGGAAGTGGTAGAGGAAGTTAGCATGACGTAACCGGACCACTGAGTCATTGGTGGTTTGGTGGATTGATCCACAAGCAATTAGGTGCGTGAATTGCACCATATCTGAAAGACATCCAATGGGAAAATAATACCTCAGCCATTCCTCCCCGGGTGCCATTCGATCAATTCATTATTCTTTGGTGCGGAGGGCACCATTTGTGGGATATTGGAAAGGCACAAGGAGGACAACCCCTTTGGAACGCATTTTTCACGCGATGATGGCGGATGAAAATGGAATTTGGATACCATCAAGGTAGGCCTCATGAAGCGTGGAGGATTTTTGAATAACTGTTGCATAAAATTGGCGGATGGTGGCTTCAAACACGTGATTTCTCGTAGGATCGAGAAAAAAGCACCACCCCCGGCGGTCGAATAGGGCGGTGACGTCGCCGGGAAGTTACTCCCATGTAACAAAATGCTCGATGTGGATTGGGAACCTGGCCGAGAAGTATTGCTTAGCCTAATGGCGTTATTGGATGCTTCAAAACACGCCCTTACCCTCGTCATCAAGGACAATGGTGTGATCATATTTCTTAGGGCGGAAGTTGGCTCAGCGGGGACGCGACATGGTGAGAGGCAGGGATATTTAGAGAAGAAGGATATGGGATGGAGGATATGGAGAGTGAATTTTTGTGTGAGAAATTGATGAGGGGTGGGGATGAATTTATAGGTGTTGGGGATGGATTTTTGGTGGGAAAGGGGAATGTGTTTGGTAGGAGAGGAAGGAGGGAAGGGATTGGGATTGAAAGTGGAAGGGGGGAAGGTTTTGGAGGGGAAAAAATCGTAGGGAAATGAATGGAGGGAAAAGAATGAATTAGTAAAATAGGGGGGAGAATCTTCCAGGTACCCCGAACCGATTTGCGGGTGCCCCGAACTGGTTCGACCTGAGTTCGGGGACCTTTGCTTTCGAGAAAGGTTTGGTTATCTCTTCTCTCAAAATCTAAGTGTTCTCGCCGATCTCCTCTCGTGCGTATTGCCCCTAAAATTTTTCTAGACCCTAGGGTGCCCTAAAATTGCCTCGACCAAGCCCTAGAAATACGTGCAAACTCTCTCAAAAAGTGTGCTAACTCAATCCCTCTCATGAATCCTGCTCTGGACTCAAAAATACCCTAACTCACACACAATTACTATACATAAGAATTCACCCCATACGCATTGGGGGTGCGACGACCTCTCATTTTAAGATCACTTTACCCCATAAATGGGGTCGAACAACCAAACGGTGTCGACTTCTTCCACACACGCCTCCAGACATGGCTTTAGCCATTGTCCATTTACGTTGAACGTATTTTCCCCTTTTAAATCGTCTAATTCCGCAGATCCATGAGGGAAAACATTCTTTACAACGAATGGGCCACTCCATCATGACCACAACTTGCCCGGAAATAGATGAAGCCGAGAGTTATAGAGAAGCACTTTTTGTCCGGAGAGAAACTCTTTATGTCAAATGATGTTATCGTGAGCGAGTTTCATCCTTTCTTTGGAAATTTTTGCGTTCTCATACGCATCATTGCGTATCTCTTCTAATTCATTTAATTGAAGCTTACGAGCTTCACCGGTTTGATCCATGTAATAATTCAACTTCGTAATTGCTCAATACGCCTTGTGCTCTAATTCCAAGGGAAGATGGCAAGGTTTGCCATACACAAAGAGGAATGGGGACATGCCGAGCGGATTTTTGTATGCGGTACGATAGGCTCATAGTTAATCGTTCAATCGAAGTGACCAATCTTTCCGGGTGGGATTGACGGTCTTCTCGAGAATGTTCTTGATCTCCCGATTCGCTAGTTTGGCCTGCCCATTCGTTTGTTGGTGATAGGTCATTCCAACCTTGTGAAAGACGCCATACTTTCTCATGAGCTTCGCTAATGGCCTATTGCAAAAGTGCATGCCATTATCAATGATTATCGCTTTCAGAGCACCGAAGCGGGAAAGTCCGTGTTTCCTGTAGGAACCTAATCACCACTTTACTATCATTTGTCTTGGTAGCTATGGATTCTATCCATTTAGAAACGTAATCTACCGCAAAAAGGATGTATAGGAAACCAAAAGATGGGGGAAAAGGGCCCATGAAGTTAATAGCCCAACAGTCAAAAATCTCAATAATGAGTATCGGGGTCAATGGCATTATGTCTCGTCGGGTAATCGCTCCCATCCTTTGACATCTATCGCATTATTTCCAACAATTATTCACATCCTAGAATATAGTGGGCCAATAGAGGCCGCATTGAAGAATCTTAGCGACTGTCTTTTTCATCGGCAAGTGACCTCCACAAGCTTCCGAATGACAAAATTAGATGACTTTGGGAATATCATCATCCGGTACATAACGTCGGATGATTTGGTCAGCGCAATATTTAAACATGAAAGGATCATCATAGAAAAATATGTGCGACCAAGTAATAAACCTCTTCTTATCTTATGGTGTCCAATCGGGAGGGACGGATCCCGTGACAAGATAGTTCACGATATCCATAAATTAGGTCAAAGAAGAGGTAGCAAAGAGTTTCTCATCCGAGAAATATTCGTCTATGGGTATTGGATCACTAGGTACGTCGAACGAAAGCCGTGATAAGTGGTCGACAATGACGTTTTCTAACTCATTTCTTATCTTTAATGGAGACATTAAACTCTTGTAGGAGTAGGATCCACCTTATGAGGCACGACTTTGCATCTTTCTTCGCAAGTAGGTATTTTAATGCCGCATAATCGGTGAAGGAAGTTATTAGAGAACCGATAAGGTAGGACCGATGTTTGTCAAGAGTAAAGACTACCGCTAGCAAGTCCTTCTCTGTAGTGGATTAATTTAGTTGTGGTCCAGTAAGAGTTCGGCTAGCGTAGTCGATGACATTAGCCTGTTTTTCTTTTCTTTGGCCCAAAACAGCCCCTATCGCATAATCGCTTGCATCACACATGAGTTCGAATGGTAATGACCAATCAGGAACTTATATGATGGGAGCATACACAATCATAGTTTTTAGTTTTTCAAAAGCGCTACGCATGCTTCTATCCATTCAAATGGGGTTTCCTTCATGAGTAGGCTTCTTAAGGGTCTAGCGATGGCACTAAAGTCCTTAATGAGACTTCGATAAAACCCCATGTGGCCCAAGAAAGAGCCCACGTCTTTGAGCAATTTTAGTGGGGGTAGATCGGCTATGACATCTAGCTTAGCTCTATCAACTTCTATCCCCTTGGATGAAACAAAAGTGAAGGTCGTTTTCTCCTGGTCAAGTACATCTATCTCAATTTGGTTATATTTGGAATAACCATCAAGGAAGCAATAGTAAGGGTGGCCCGCTACTCTCTCAAGCATCTAATCAATAAATGGCAAGGGGAAATGGTATTTCCTAGTTCCTGTATAGAGTTTCCGATAATCAATGCAAACGCGCCACCCGGTGGTGGTACGTTGGGGAACTAGATCTCTCTTAGCATTCTTAATCACTATCATACCTAACTTCTTCGGGACAACTTGAATTAATCTCACCCACTTGCTATCCGAGATTGGGTAGATAATCCCAATATCCAATAGCTTAATGATTTCGATTCTCACCACTTCTTTCATATTGGGATTTAGCCTTCTTTACATTTCTCTCGAGGTCTTGACATCCTCCTCGAGGTGAATCTTATGGGTGCAAATCAAAGGACTTATCCCCTACAAATCGGCAATACACCAACCGAAAGCACTTTGGTGCTTCCTCACAATCTTTAACATTTTACCCTCCTGCTCTTCATCTAGGCTAGAGGAGACAAAAACAGTAAATGTCCCATCCTCTCCTAGATATGCATATTTAATATGGGAGGGTAGTTTCTTCAATTCAAGGGTCAAAAATTTATCGATGGAGGGAACCATGCATGTCTCCCTCGACGGTAACTCCTCGAATCGAGAAACCCAATTCACATCTTTCTCGTCCTCGTCCGACAATCTCTCATCAAGTAACTCTCTCAAATCCTCAACTTCCCTCTCAAATTCGATGTATGTTCCCTCACTATCGTGGCTCGGTACTAAACAGGACCCTAGGGCATCTCCACAATTATTTTTCTCAAAATAATCCTCTACGATCTCGTCGATTAGGCTCACCACGTTAAGATCATCTTCTTCCCCTTTATGTTAGGCTATATGGAAGATGTTAGTCTCCAAGGTCATGTTCCCAAAGGTGAGTTGCATCTGCCCATTTCGAGTATTGATAATTGCATTAGCTATGGCTAAGAATGGGCACCCAAGAATGATGGGAACATGATATCTCGAGGCGAAGGAGGGTTCGTGTCCCAAATGACAAAGTCTACCTGGAAGTAAAAAGTGTTAAATACCTCTTGGGATCTTCACGGTTCGATCCACTAGTTGGAGAGTGATCTTTGAGATCTTAGGGTCACCCAGATCAAGTTGACTATAGATGGCATAAGGGAGGATATTGACACTTGCTCCCAAGTCAACTAAGGCTTTTTCAATTTTGTTTTCTCCAATGATGCAGGAAATGGTGGGTGCACCAGGATCTTTAAATTTTGGCGGGAGACCATTAAGTAGGATGGAGCTCACGTTCTCTGCTAGAAAGACGTTTTTCTTTACCTTCATCTTACTCTTCACTGTTAACAAGTCCTTGATGACTTTCGCATAAGATGGAATTTGCTTAATGACATCGAGGAAAGGTTAATTTAATTTTAATTGCTTAAGCACGTCTAACACTTCATCACGAGGGTTTCCTTTATGGAAAGGAACCAACCTTTGAGGAAATGGTTCCGCGGTGGGTGGTTTCACTATTACCTCAGGCCCATTAGTGTCTTCTTTATCACTCTCATTCAACGGGACATATTCGACCTCTTTCGTGTCGGGTGAAATCTGCTTGTCTTTTGTTGCTTCATGTGGGGGAGGTGATAAATCAATGACTCCCCCAATATGAAGAGTGGTCACAGGTTCACATTTCGCCTGATGTTCTGTCGAGGTTGAGCTAACACTAGTGTTGATACCAAATTTAGTCTGCTGACATGGACCACTCACTTACAGACACGTGTGTACCATTGTGGCAATTATGTATACTTCTATCGAGAAACTTAAGACCACCGAGCAACTAAGAAGACATGAGGAACTCGGGGGCCCTGAGCAGCTCGAGCGTGTCGAGCTACTTAGGAGGTCTGAGCAGCTTAAGCGGTCCGAGCTACTTAGGCGGTCCGAGCAACATAGCATTCTAATCAGGATAATCAAGGAGACGACTACGCATTAAATGACCATTTATTATCATACAGATGTACATGTCTACTAGATAACAACACATTGTCCTTTCATTTGTACAGCCTCAAGGCTATAAATACATTGTAACCTCCTCATTGGAGAAGACCGGAATTTCTTGAGCAAACGATTCCTCGAGAATTCCAAATAAACAGTCAGCAATAACAAAAACAATGGACGTAGGCCATTCTTGCAAGGCTGAACCACTTTAAAAATCTATTATCTATTATTTCTTTATTCTTTTTATCTATGATTAAAATAGTTAGGTCAAATCTAATTTTTTACATCAACAGATTGGCGTCGTCTGTGGGAAATGACTGTAATTATCGTTTTTCACCAAAACAATTCATCACCGATGGTTGATCATCCTGAATCCAGCAATCGAAACGCTGGGAACCCTCCAAATCCTCCATCTACTCCTCCAAATGTTCAAGATCTAGCTGGTATAATGACTAATTTGGCCCAAGGGCAAACGGCCATGCAAGAAACCATGCATCGACTCATACAAACCGTTCAAGGCGGAGTGCCAGCCCAATCAGGGCAACGAAGCGTTCAGAGAAATACTCGTTTACTCTCTTCGTGAACTAGGCAAAAGTTATTCCCAGAGGAATCTTAGTCCAGACAGACTGATTCATATCGTACCGAGAGATCTAATGATCCTTTTTATCAACCTGGACGGACTTCCTCGGTGCAAGCTACAGACACTCAACAAAACGTCACTCTATCCCCAGAAAGGACAAGTGCTCTTGAAAGATTGACTAAAGTCTCTACTTTTGATCATTTGAGTTCTAGGAGGAATAGAAGCCCCCCTAGGATTATGTCGAGGAACTCTCAACGATCATCTGATTTAAAGGAAGGCTTTGCCCAATCACGACCAATTGCTAGTCGTGAAAGATCCCAAGAGGTAGATTCAACATGATCAGTTGCTCGAACCAATAGGATCAAGGAAGGAAATGATGCATGGAAGGGCTCAATCCAAAGGTTGGAGGATAGATTAGGGGAGATGGATAAAACCAAAAATCGTCTACAAAGAACTTTTGTCTGAGGAACACCATTCATACAAGAGATTGTGGACTTTCCCACACCGTTAAAATTCAAAGTCTCGGTAGTAACACCAAAATACGATGGAAAAATTGATCATGTTCTCCATATAGAACAATACCAGGAAGATGCTGATATCTATACTGTTCCAGACGAGATACGATGCAGGGTATTTTCAGGAACCCTTACCGGATCTGCTCAGATGTGGTACAATAACCTTCCTCGGGGGAAAATTGTGACCTTCTTTCAGCTAGTAGAACTCTTTATTGGAAATTTTTATTTTGGAGCAAAGCCAGTCAAACGAGTAGCACACTTGCTAAGTGTTAGACAGAAGGCAGGTGAGAGCACCAGGGATTATATTACTCATTTTAATAATGAGAAGCTCGAGGTAATTGATTACGAGGAGAAGACAACAATTACTGCTCTGATGAGTAGACTATTGTCAGATAAATTGTACTACACTCTAGCCAAAGATTCGCCTAGAACCATGGCAGAACAAATGGCAAAGGCAACCTAGATTATGAACGCCAAGGAAGCTATGGATGCTAAGAAGAATATGGACACCAAAGAGACCAAGGTTGAGGTTGATAAGTCAGAGAAGAAGGAGCAGAAAAACAATGGTGGTAACAGGCAGTCAAAAGCAAAGCACGCATTAGAACAATTGAAGAAATTTGGAAATTATACTCCTTTGAAGGTAGATATAAACCACATTCTGGAAGAGATCAAGAACAACGAGGAGCTAAACAGGCCAGAGAAAATGAAGGTTGATCCTGACAAGAGGAATAAGTCCAAATATTGCGAGTTCCATAAAGATCATGGTCACACGAACAAAAATTGCATAGCTCTTTAGAATGAAATTAAAGCACTCATCAGATGAGGAAAACTGGCCAGGTATGTTGATCGTCGAAATGGTGGAAAGAGCAACGATCGAGAAAGGCAGAGGTCTAGATCTCCTCGTTGAGAAAAAGAAGATAAGAAGAGAAGTCATGAAGAAGACCCGAATAATGACCAAGACGACCCCGATCTCCCCAAAAGACCAAAACAGCCAGAATGTGAGGTATTTTGTATCCATGTTGGATCATTTGAATGTAATGTCATTACAGGTGGAGATGCAGGAGGCGGAGATATGACTGCTTAGAGAAAAACTTACCTCAATGAGGCTCAAGCTTTCTCGTACATTTAGCGAATAAATTAGGCTGAAGATGATCGCTCGAGGAAGGTGAATAAAGACAAACTGGTCATTGGTTTCTCTAAGAATGACTTGGCAGGTGTACTATATCCTCATGATGACCCAATGGTGATCAAGATGAGAATGAAGGAAGTGGTGATTTTATGAGTACTAGTGGATAATGGTGGCTCGACAGATATCATGTTATATCCATGCTTTGATAGTTTGAATTTGAAGTTATCCTAGTTGGAGCCATACCATAGACCCCTCCTTGGTTTTACTGGTGAAAAGGTTTTTCCACTTGGGACGATCAAGTTGGATATGCTTATTGGTACATGGCCTTCTTGTCGAACGAAAAGAGTACACTTCTTTGTAATGGATAAAAATGTCCAATTAGCTTACAACAACATCATGGGAAGGGTAGGACTAAAAATTCAAAGCAGTACCATCTACTGTACATCAATGTTTAAAATTCCCAACCAATTTTGGAGTAGGAGTGGTGAAAGGCGACCAGAAAGTAGCTCGGGAATGCTACTATTCGTCTGCCGAGCAGGAGGAGCATGAAGAATCCAGAAAGAAGACTACTACCTACCAAATAGAAGATGCGGAGATTGAAACATTAGCCCCTAGAGACGAGTCCAAACTCATGAAAGGATAGGTCATGGAGGCTATTGAGAATGTCATTCTGGACGACGAGCATCCAGAATGAACAACTCAAATTGGTGCATCCTTGGATAAATCAATAAAACAAGAATTGATAGCATTCCTAAGACGAAGAAAGCAAACTTTTGCGTGGAGTCATGAAGACATGCCAAGAATAGATCTGAATTTCTTGTGTCACGAGCTCAATGTGAACAAGGAAATCAAGCTATACAGGAGGAAGTAGAGAAGCTACAAAAAAGCCCCTTTCATTGAGGATGTCAAATATCCTGACTGGCTAGAAAATCTGGTGATGGTAAAGAAGAAAAATAACAAGTGGAGGATGTATGTAGACTTCACCGACCTTAACAGGGCATGCCCAACGGATCGTTTTACTTTGCCTCGAATTGATCAACTGGTGGATGCTACCTCGGGGCACGAACTATTAAGTTTCATGGATGTTTATTATGGTTATAACCAAATTAAAATGAAGCCTGGAGATAGGTAGAGAACCTATTTTATTACCCCGAGGGGAACTTATTGTTATAATGTTATGCCTTTTGGACTTAAAAATACAGGTGCTACCTATCAACGGTTGATGAACAAGGTGTTTGAAGAGCAAATCAGTCATAATATGGAGGTTTATGTTAACGACATGCTAACGAAGAGCAAGAAAGTTGCTGATCATCTAGTTGAATTAGGCCAGACCTTTGATCAACTAGAGAAATATCAAATGAAGATGAATCCCACCAAATACATAGTCGGAGTACGAGAAGGAATATTTCTCGAATATATTGTTAACCAACGAGGAATTGAGGCGAATACTAAAAAGATCAAGGCTCTATTGGAGCTGCGATCTCTGACGACAAAGAAGGAAGTGCAAAGTCTCATAGGGCGAGTTGCAGCACTTAATAGGTTTGTGTCACGAGCAACTGATAGATGCCTCCCATTCTTCAAAACACTTCGAAAGACTTTTGAGTGGAATGATGAATGTGAGAAGGCCTTTCAAGAATTGAAAAAATACCTAGGAGCACCTCCATTGTTGTCCAGACCAGTGATGGGAGAAAAATTATACTTGTATCTAGCAGTTTCAAAAAATGCAGTAAGCTCGGTGTTGATAAGAGTGGAGGATGGAGTGCAAAAACCAATCTATTACACTAGCAAGGCCTTTCGAGGAGCAAAAATCAGATATCTAAGACTGGAAAAGCTGGCCCTAGCACTGATTGAAGCAAGAAGAAGGACGAGGCCATATTTCTAGGCTCATACTATAGTTGTGTATACATATATGCCGTTAAGGCAAGATCTTCACAAACCAGAGAAATTAGGAAGATTGATGTACTCGGCAGTAGAGTTGGGCGAATACGATATAATTTATGAGCCTAGGTCGTCGCTCAAAGGGCAAGTAGTGGCAGATTTTATCGCAGAGTTCACTTATCCAGACATCTCCAAAGAGCAAAAGTTGAATACCGACCAGCCTATGGACATTACAGGATCATCAAATTTAAACCCCGACCAACTTAAGTCAGTTGACGAGCAAGAGAATATGGTCGACGAACAATAAGAAGTGTTAGAAGAGGACATAAAAAAGTAACAAATATTCCACCAAGAAACTTTGTCCGATCAAAAGTTTGATGATGAAGTACCTATATGGAATTTATATGTGGATGTCTCATCTTGCAATACAGGCAGTGGAGCAGGGATTATTTTAAACAACCCAGATGAGATCGATGTGGATTTTCAATTTAAAGCTTCTAATAATGAAGATGAATATGAAGCTATGATTCTTGGTCTTAGTTTGGCAAAAACCATGAAGGCAGAGCAAGTCATCGTATTCAGTGACTCACAATTAATCGTAAATCAAATGATGGGGGTATATGAAGCAAAAGGAGAATTAATGATCAAGTATCATGTGAAGGTAATGGAGGTTGTATCAAGTTTTAATGCCGTATAATTGATTAGAATACCGAGATCAGAGAATGCAAGAGCAGATGCACTAGCTCGGTTAGCATCAGCCACACGCATCGAGCTAAGAAGAACAATCCCAATAGAAATCCTAGCCGATCGGAGCATAAATGAGGATCTAATGAAGAATTTTATTACCCTTGATTTAGGACCATCTTGGATGGATCCCATCAGGGCCTACATTGAAGAGGGGGCTCTGCCAACTGATAAACTCGCAGCCAAGAAATTGAAGTTTAAAGTTGCTCGTTATGTATTGACCAATAGCATTTTTTATAGACGAGGAATTATAGTAGGTTTAAAAAGATGTGTCCACCCCTCCGAGGTGAAAATTTTGATCGAAGAAATCCATGAAGGGTTTTATGGAGCCCATGTGGCAGGTCAGACGCTTTTGCGAAGAATAACAACACAGGGGCATTATTGGACGACGATGAGAGTTGATTGTACATCTTACGCAAAGAAGTGTGATAAATGTCAATGCTTCTCTTGTGTCCGAAGAACTCCCTAAGAATTATTAACACCCATCAGTCCCCTTGGCCATTTTCTATGTGGGGAATAGACTTGGTCGGGCCACTTCCAACGACCAGGGGAAGATTTAAATATCTCGTGGTCGCTGTGGATTACTTTACTAAATGGGTGGAAGTTGAGCCTCTTATTGATATGAAATATGACAAGGTGTATCGATTTATTTGGAAGAATATCATTTGTAGATATGGTCTTCCCCATGCATTCATCACCGATCATGGAACTCAGTTTGACAACGAGGAGTTTGCTGCATATTATCATCAGTCAAACATATTGAAGACCCACTCTGCACAAGGCCATCCCTAGAGCAATGGACAAACAGAGGTGATGAACAGAACGCTGCTGAATGGTTTAAAAAAATGACTGGATGATGCAAAGGCAAATTGGATTAACGAGCTACATTCTGTGCTGTGGGCTTATCGTACTACACCGCGAGCAGCAACAAGAGAATCTCTATACATGTTGGCATTTGGAAGTGAAGATGTTATACCTGCCGAGTTGGGCCTACCCACACACAGGGTGCTGAGTTTCAATTCTCCTATTAGTGACTTGATGAGGCAATTAGATCTAGATATGCTCGAAGAAGTTAGAGAAGAAGCAGCAATCAGGAATGCTGCATACCAACAACGAACAACTTTGTTTTACAACAAGAGGATAAAGAAGTTTGATTTGAAGGAAGGAGACTACGTGTTGAAGAAAGTAATTCAAAAGCACAACAAACTGGAAGCTAACTGGCATGGACCCTACAGAGTAACAAAAGTTGTTCGTCCAGGGACATACAGGATTGAAACCTTGGAAGGAGAAGAATTTAAGAATGCATGGAATGCAGAACATCTACGCAAGTATTATCAGTAGTTGGAATTTCTATGTAATGGAGTCTTCTTCAGTAAAAATAAAGTGTTGAATGTTTTACCCAATTCCCTCTTTTTGATGAAATTTTTCGGAGTATTAGTGCTACACACTATGCATCAAGTTCAGAATCAATCTCTTCCAACTCCGGTTGGTCGGGATCAAATTACCACCAACTCCGGTTGGTCGGGAAATAAATATGACCAACTCTGGTTGATCGGCAATATAATTACCACCAACTCCGATTGGTCGGGAAACAAATACGACCAACTCCGGTTGATCGGAAATATAATTACCACCAACTCCGGTTGGTCGGGAAGCAAATTACCACCAACTCCGATTGGTTCGGAAATAAATACTAGCAACTCCGATTGATCGACAATATAATCTCTTCCAACTCCGGTTGGTCGGGATCAAATTACCACCAACTTCGGTTAGTCGGGAAACAATTACCACCAACTCCGGTTGGTGAGGAAATAAATACGACCAACTCCGGTTGATCGACAATATAATCTCTTCCAACTCCGGTTGGTCGGGAAATAAACAAGACCAACTCCGGTTGATCGGCAATATAATCTCTTCCAACTCTGGTTGGTCGGGATCAAATTACCACCAACTCCGATTGGTTGGGAAATAATTACCACCAACTTCGGTTCGTCGGGAAGCAAATTACCACCAACTCCGGTTGGTCGGGAAATAAATACGACCAATTTCGGTTGATCGACAATATAATCTCTTCCAACTCTGGTTGGTCGGGAAATAAACAAGACCAAATCCGTTTGATCGACAATTTAATAACCACCAACTCAAGCTGGTTGGCATTCAATTACCACCAACCCCGGTTGGTCGGCAATTTAAAAAACAAACAAGACATTTTTGTCTTTCCACAGATATACATACATGTTCATCAGTAAATAAAAGAGATATTCTATAAAATATTTCCAAACCAATGACAATTAAATTGCAAAGAAAACTAAAAATTTCTTCATTAAAACCAGAACAAATTACATATGATATAAATTGCAGATCACATGTGATATCAATTGAACAAATTCTACTCTATGGGTTTCTTCCCCTCTACCTTTGACATAGGGTTTACCCCAGCTGGAAGATCATCAAGACTATAAGGGGAATTTATGAAATTCAGATCTTACAACATTCTGACGTTCATTATAGATGGACGGTCAAGCAGGTGTTCCGGGCGAGATATTTCAAAATTTAAATGAAGACTATAATCATCAAGATACTTGGAGATTAGAACGTGAGGAATGGTCCGGGCTAGAATCCAACTAAGGTCAAGCTTGAAAGGGGGGACTGGTAGATCAAGAACTCCAGGAGTATAGTAATCCCACAAGAAATGACCCCTATCCAATTTTAAAACACAGAGAGCATTTAACCATCCCTGTTTATACCCTTCGTTGTTCGACTGTTCTAAATGAGCATCAATATGACAAAGTGCTTCATTGTAACCAGCCATCCAAAACTCTCTAGGCTGTTTATGGAATTGGTAAGTTAACCTCTCTAGTTGCTCGTGAAGATTCTTCACCAGAAGTTCTTTATTTTCCAGGGCAGAGCTTTGTGTAAAAAGTTGCTCGTTGAGGTTCGGAATCTTCTTGGACATCTCTGCTAAGGCCTGGTTCTTCGCTATCAACTGAAAGGCCTGATTCTCTAAGGCCGCTTGAGTTCTTGCTTCTTCAATAAAAATCCGACCAGCCTTTACTCGTCCTCGAGAAGAAGATCTTGCACGTCCATGAGTAGAAGTGGAGGGTCCAGATTTTTTCAAAGTTTCTAACTCATCTCGCAAGTTGGCATTTTCTACCTCCAAAAAAGAAAAATCTTCATCATTGACAGGGACCAAGGCTCCCGAGGAAGATGCAGCAGACTTAAATTGTTTTACTTCCTCTTGCAAGGCAATGTTCTCTTGCTCCATCAACTTGGCGATATGACTATGCTCTTCAACTTCAAGCTTTAAAACGCTATCTTTCTTCTCGTAAGTAGAGATGAATTTATCATATCCTTTTTCAGCACTTAACTGTTGATATTTCTTCTCGTACTCTTGGAGCAAAAGTGTAGAGGACTCTTTGTAGTGCTGCTGGAGTTCCTCTATAGTTCCTTGGAGATCCTCAATCATCTCATAATATTCCATATTATTGTCAACAGCTCGGTCGAGCATGCACTTCAGATATCGGTAAGCTTCAACTGCTCGTTCAGAAGTATCTGGACCAAGGATGTCAATGATTTGAGCCTCGTTTAGGTCTGCATGACCATCTTTAAAATAATTATTGCATTTCTTCATCAGCTCTGTGTCATGAGCTGATAAGAGTTCCATCCTAGCCAAAAACTAGTAAAGAGAAATAAAAAGAATGAATGATGATACAAGCAGAGCAAGGACAAGAGAAAAAGCAAGCCGAACGACCAAAGTTTAAATTTTATTTCATCACAAAAAGAAATACATAGTCCAAAATTACATTCAACAAAAAAGCAAAAGAAATATCCGAACAACTCTAAACCTTTTCCTTGCTTCATAAGACTTCCTCAGAAGGCTTGGACTAAGAGGTTGGTTGCTCGGAGGGCAATGAAAGCTGCTCGACAGAAGTGTTTTCTAGTTGGGGCTGCTCGGAGCAAGGTTCAACAGTAGGGACCTGTTCCCCAATTATCATGGAAGATTATTCTGAGGAAGCTTTATCGTTTTCTTCTTATTCTCCAGGAGAGGGAGGAGGGCCATGAGTGTGTCGCTGGAACGTTCAGAATTCTCAGCGATTTTTAGCTCCTGAAAAGCTGCAACCCATCCATCCTTCAAATATTTAAGGCTGGAAAACTCCATTTGAGAGGACATGGAAGCTAGGCCTTTGCTCTAGCCTTTGTCCCAACCAGCGTTGAAGGACTTTTTAATAGCATTTCTTCTTTTTGCCTTCTTCGAGGAAGTCCTCTCAATAAGAAGTTCCTCAGCAGCCTTAAATTTCCCTTCCACCTCCTATTTCTGACGATCAACATCATGAAGTCTACCAACTTCCTCTTCAGCAGTTTTGAGCTTATTCTCAGGCTCTTCAGCATTCTTGAGCTTCTCCTCAAGCTCTTTATTCTTCTTCTCAAACTCTTTAAATTTCGTCTCCAATTCCGTGGAGGCTCTCACATCTCGATCTCTCTCTTGCTCAACGGACTTAACCTGCTTCTCCCAAGCAACTTTATTTTCCTCATACTTCTGATGAGAGTCTTTCAAAGACTGGGTTAATCCAGTAAAAGCCTTTTCCACTCCATCCGAGGAACTGGAGGCCCTGATGGCTTCATCCCTTTTTACAATGCTATTGAAACATGTTACCAGTTGAGAAAAGAAATAACTCCAAGTCAATGAACGAACATAGTATTAAAAAATAAAAGGATCAGATCAATAATACTTACTGAGGCAATGTGTTGATCAGCTAGAGCAGTAACTCTCTCACGAGTGAGAGAATTTTCAATGTCAGGGACCTCTGGGATAGTCCAAGATTTTACTAAGCCCACAGCAGAGGTCGGGGGAATAAAAGTTGAAACACCACCTTTAATAGTTGATTATTGAGAGACTGGTTCAACAAGTCTCTCAGAAGGATTTTTCTTTAACCTCCTTGGAGGAACAAGAACATTCTCAACTAAGGACGTTGTCTTAGCTAGTGATATGACAATAACCTCACTAGGAGGAGTAATAGCAACAATCTTGATCGGAGCTACAGGGGGCTTCTCAATAACTTTCTCGGTAGCAGCAGGAGGAGGTGCATCAATAATTTTCATCCCTTCTTCTGGGACATTTTGTTTGTTTTTCTTTGCCTCCACATTGACAGAGTCTGATTTGTCAAAGAAGGCAGGAGCTCTTCTTCTCTTCATTAGATTATTGATGGGAATATTCGATTCAAAGGAGGAACCTTACACACCAGTTTCAGAAGCTGGTACTTGGCCAATGTCAACCACCACTAGACGAGCAGTAAAAGTTGAAGTATAGCTCTTGTACTGCAACAAATAAGAAGCAAATCTAATGTGTTCCTCGTCCACGGATTGGTGCAAACTCCAGATAGGTTTCAAATGTTTTAAATTAACATCAATTTCTTTGGGAGATTTTCTTTTGCTGTCAGCTACAAATAATCAAAAATTAAATGTCAGTGATACATTTTATCAAACACAAAGAAAACAAGATTTTAAAAAATAAAAATAATTTATCCCATTGCCATAAGGAGGACATCTAGGACCTTGGTATACATCATCTCCATTTAATGGAGGGTGTTGCCAATTTTTCCTTACCACTCCATGTTCAAAATAATCCATGTTGGCATCAGGAAGATTGGAAACTAATGCCCTATTCAAAAACCTTGTTTTTAAATAAAAAGTACTATCGCTGACAACCCATCTGTAGCAATACATAATCTCTGGAATCCCTAAACGGGTTCCATGAAGTTGCTTCAACCTATGAACTCCATTAACTATTCTCCGAGTATTTGGCGCTATTTCTTTAGGTACAACATCAAAATATTGATAGAACTCCAAACATAAAGGATTTGGAGGAAAAGAAAATCCATATTCGTCCACAAAGAGACTTGGGAACCAATGTCCCTCAACCAAAGAAAAATAGTCAAAAGGTTCAGAAAGTTCTTCCAATATGACCCATGAAGGAATTGAAAATTCAGAACGAAATTTGTCAATAGATTCAACAGGGTAAACTATGGTGAACAAAATAAGTAAAAGAGAAGGAAGAAGAGCTTAGAGGAGAAGAGTGAACCAGTTGACAATGAACAATGGAAGAAATGAACACATAAGATAGAGAAGAAATGAAAAGTTCGAAGACACATATTTGAAAAGTGAAAGATGATAGTATTTTTTCCACGTTTAAATACTTTACCTCGGGAATAGAGAAAAGCAATGATTACCAAGGCGGACGTTTGCGTATCTGGTGGCTAAAAAGAAGAAAAGGGGCGAAGCGGTTATGGAAATTCAAAATACTTTAAAAGCATGATACTATGCACTCAAAAAAGGAGTTATATACAACGAAAGTTTGCCTAAAATCCATACAAACCAAAAATATAAGCAGCAGAATGTTCCTTAATTTTCTTCATCATCAAACTACGAAACATTGGGGGCTTGTGTTGATACCAAATTTAGTCTCCTAACATGGACCACTCACTTACAGACACGTGTCTGCCAGCGTGGCAATTATGTATACTTCTATCGAGCAACTCAAGACCACTGGGCAACTAAGAAGCCGTGAGGAACTCAGGGCCCCCGATCAGCTCGAGCATGTCAAGCTACTTAGGCGATCTGAGCAGCTTAAGCGGTCTGAGCTACTTAGGCGGTCCGAGTAACATAGCATTCTAATCAGGATAATCAAGGAGACGATGGCGCATTAAATTCTCATTTATTATCATACAGATGTACATGTCTACTAGATAACAACGCATTGGCCTTTCATTTGTATAACCTCAAGGCTATAAATACATTGTAATCTCCTCATTGGAGAGGACCGGAATTTCTTGAGCAAACGATTCGTCAAGAATTCCAAACAAACAGTCAACAATAACAAAAACAGTGGATGTAGGCCATTCTTGCAAGGCTGAACCACTTTAAAAATTTATTGTCTATTATTTCTTTATTCTTTTTATCTGTGATTAAAATAGTTAGGTCAAATCTAATTTTTTACATCAACAACTAGTTTGACCTTGGGGCAGTCTTTGGCCCTGGGCAGGAAACTTGCCTTTCTCTTGTATATTCAATCATGATTGAAGCTTTGAAATGTTCGCATTCATGTCGTTGATCATGCTATCATGCCTAGCATTAGTTGCATTCTGGGCATTGATAAAGTGGTTCATCGTATCCTCGAGATTTCTTCACGGTGGAGTGATATATGCTCCTTGATATGGTGGTTCTTGCACATGGATTGCATGTGTGGAGCTTGTTGAAATTATGGTGGTGGAGGAGGGGCAACATGTGAATTATGATTCATCGTAGCATGTTATTTCCCATAGCTAAAACCATGGTGTTTTTTTTTGTGAAGGGTTATAATAATTCCCGTGCGATGCACCGAATTTTCCCTTGAATCCTCCTATACCACTTACATGTTGTTGAAGTATAACTTTGCAGGCGGTTATAGTCGGGCATTCCTCAGTTGAATGACCCACCTCACAAATCGCACACACCTTCTCTACGAAGTTTGGGATGGATTCAGTTAGTCCTCTTCCACATATTTTAAGTAGGTCTCGCTTTCCTTTATCAAGTACATTGAGTCGAAAATACATCATAGAATTCTTTTCTATGTGAAATAGGCCTGACTCCGATGGAGTGGTGGTCACTTGGCGATTTCGATTTTGAGCATTAGGGTCAGATGTATCCCAGGATTGGGTAGTCTCAGCAACATACCTCAGGTGAAGCTCAGCATCGTTGGCTTCTAAGTTGACAAATGGACTATCGCACATGGTTACAACGAGTTTCTTGGAATTAATGTTCATCCCATTATGGATGAAGGAAATGATTTGTAGTTATCAAATCCATGATGGGGACACATAGTAATTAACTCATTAAAATGCTCATAGTATCGATTGAACGGCTCATTTTCTAATTGTTGGAAAGTTTGAATTTGAGCCTTGATAGAGTTCGTTCGATGTGGAGGAAAGAATTTCTTAAGAATTCTAGATTATAGCTCATTCCTTGATGAAATAGAATTTGGAGGTAAAGACCATAGCCAGGTCTTAGCCTTTTCCTTTAGAGAGAATAGAAAGAGTTTAAGGCGGAGCACATCTTTTGTGCAATTTTGATCGCTGAGAGTCTCGCACGGCTCCTCAAATTCCATTATGTGGGAATATGGCTTTTCTGAATCCAATCCATAGTAAGTGGGAAGTATCTGGATCATCCAATTCCTAAAGCGAAATTGCCCTGCATTATATGGGAGTAAAATGCATCCTGGGGTGACTTTGTGCTCGGGATATAAGACTTCTCTCAAAGGGAAATACGGGGCCTCTTCCTCACCGGCGACTGCACTACCGTGTTGTGACATATTTCTCTCACTCAAAGACTATGTGTCCTCACTTGGTACACTCAGAGCGTGCTCTGAAGTGTGTCCTAAGAGGGAAAACGGAGTGTTATTTTCAATTGAGTGTGATGGTGTGGGAGGTGGAACCCAAAATTGGGGAGCTTTAGGAGTGTGAGGGCAATCTGGGTCGCACTCAACAATCGGGTTTTCATGAATGTGGGTTGGATTATGCTGGGGAGTTGGAGTTCGTTCAGAATTTTGCATTAACAGGCTTGTGAGAGATGATGAGGACTATTTTTGTGCTTTTAAATTTTTTTATGTTTTTGGATTTTTGGAAAATTTGTTTGGTCAATGTTTTAGATTGACTCGATCTAATCTTAAGTCTACCTAAGCCCCCGGTAACGGCGCCAAAAACTTGAAGCGACTAAGAATGTGGCTCAGAAGTGCATACTCTTTAGACTCAAGTGAAAGACTGTCGCTCAAGTAATAATCCGATAAGTCGGGTATCGATCCTCAGGGAAATAGGACAACACAGTTGTGACGACATTGGACAGACGAAGGAATCCTAAGTCTGACTCTAAAGAAAAAGAAAAGATTATTGGTTTTGGGAATGGACTACAACTAAATGCAATTTTGAAAATATTTATTTAATGAACTAAAGTATGAATTGAATTCAACTATTCTAAATTACCTAAAATACTAATGATGAATGACTTAAAACTTGAACTATATGATGAGGAAAACAGGACGGGAATATAATCCCTCAACCCTAGTGTATTGCTGGTATAAAACTAATCATAAATTTAAATGATTAATCAGACCCAAATTTTAGTACTCCCAAGCATTACATATATGAGGTTTCAGACCGCACCATACTTAATCATAGGACGAGTAAATCAGTACACGCGATAGCGACACTCGCACTGCATTCTAAAGCATCCCGGTTACTCGGAAGCAAACGAGATCCAACGATCTACAATGGTTGTGTTGCTAGGCAATACGATCATAATAAATCATTAAATTCAGAGGATTAATTTTATACACATGCGACTAACACATCAGGTTGAGTTCATGCATCCCGACCCTTTTAAAACTAGCCGGACATGTTAAACTGAATGATGCATGAAATAATTACCTTTCATGTGAAAGAACTCATGATGAAACTATATTGAAACATGCAAATAAGTGTTATTAACATAGAAATTGTTTGAATCAAGTAAGGAAAATAACCATGCAAGAACAATAATAAGAGGAACGAGGCTTGGATTAAAACTTGAAAACAAATCCGAAATGAATCAATCTTGAAGCCAATAATTCAAACTATGTTCCAAGATGATCTTCTACCTTTTACTTTATCAAAAACTATGAAAACAAATCAAGAACCCCCTTTCTTAAGTCATTAGCTTCGTACAAATACGTTTTAGAATGAGTTGTAACCTAATGGAACTCTTTGGTCCAATCATTATAAAGGAGCAATTTCACGCATCAGGACCCCCGAACCGGTTCGCAGGTACACCGAACCGGTTCGACCCCAAACCGGTTTGAACTGGATTTGGGAATTTTTGCTAGTTTTGGGTGCCTTTTTCCTATTTTCAACACTTAGAATTTTTCTCATATTTTCTTTTTGGATTTTTTCTCAACTTCAATCGATCATAACTCTTCAACATTAACTCGGATTTAGATGCTATTTCTTCCATGGTTCTCGTTATTTCGAGATTTTTAACTTTCCAGATGACTCCTCCTTCGGGATAAGGCTGAAGAATTACCAAAATTCCCATGAACTTTCCTTCCTAGCTTTTCTTTTTCGATTTCTCTTCTGCATCGCTTGCATAATTAACATGTAAACCGAGTGTCCGTGTAAATACACTAGTCGTTTTTATCGGCTTTCAACCGCAATACAAAAAAAAAACGTAAACTTTAAGTACACTCTTGTGGAGTATAGTGGCGAGTCTGGGTATCGAATCCATAGGGAATGTTTGATAGATTTTAATTGATTTATTACTTCAAAATAATAAAGTGTAAAAGATGATGATTGAGTGAGAAAGGAAAAAGGGAAAAATAAAGAAGTTAACTAAAACTAATTGTAAAATTATGGTAGAGACACAATCCCCCAACCCTAGAGTATTGATGGTATAATACTAATCATAAATTTAAATGATTAATTAGACCTAGAATTTAGTACTCCCAAGCATTACGTATATGAGGTTCAAGCCCGCACCATACTTAATAAGAGAACGAGTAAATCGGTATTGCGATAGTTACACTCGAATTGCATTCTGAAGCATCCTAGTTACCCGAAAGAAAACGAGATCCAAAGATCTACAATTGTCCATTTCTACGCAATACGGTCGTAATAAATCATTAAATTCAGAGGATTAATTTTATACGCATGCAACTAATACATCAGGTTGAGTTCATGCATCCCGGCCCTTTTAAAACTAGCCGGACATGTTAGACTGAACAATGCATGAAATAATAACATTTCATGTGAAAGAACTCATGATGAAACTATATTGAAACATTCAAATAAGTTTTATGAACATAGAAATTAGTTGAATCAAGTAAGGGAAATAACCATGCAAGAACAATAATAAGAGGAACGAGACTTGGATTAAAACATGAAAACAAACCCCGAATGAATCAATCTTGAAGCCAATAATTCAAACTATGTTCCAAGATGATTTTCTACCTTTTCCTTTATTAAAAACTATGAAAAAAAATCAAGAAAACTATTTCCTAAGTCATTAGCTTCGTACAAATAAGTTTTATAATGAGTTGTAACCTAATGGAACTCTTTGGACCAATCAGAATAAAGGAGCAATTTCGCTCATCAGGACCCCCGAACCGGTTCGGTCCCAAACCGGTTCGACCTGGATTTTGTAATTTTCGATGGTTTTGGGTTCCCTTTTGCTCTTTTCAACACTTAGAATTTTTCTCATGTTTTCTTCTTTTCTTCTTGGATTTTTCCTCAACTTCAATTGATCATAACTCTTCAACCGTAACTCGGATTTGGATGCCCTTTCTTCCATGGTTCTCGTTGTTCCGAGGTTTTTAATTTCCAGTTGATCCTCCTTCGGGATCCAGCTACATAATTAGCAAAATTCCCTTGAACTTGCCTTCCTAGCCTTTCTTTCATTGTTTCGATTTCTCTTCTACATTGCTTGCATAATTAACCTGTAAACCGAGCATCCGTGTAAATACGCTAGTCGTTGTTATCGGCTTTCGACCACTATACAAAAAAAACTAAACTTTAACTACACTCTTATGGAGTATAGTGACAAGTCTGGGTATCCAATCCTCAGGGAATGTTTGATAGATTTTAATTGATTTATTACTTCAAAAAAATAAAGAATAAAAGATGATGATTAAGTGAGAAAGGAAAAAGGGAAAAATAAAGAAGTTAACTAAAACTAATTGGAAAATTAAGGTATATACACAATCCCCCAACCCTACAGTATTGATGGTATAAAACTAATCATAAATTTAGGTGATTAATCAGACCCAAAATTTAGTACTCCCAAGAATTACGTGTATGAGGTTTAAGACCGCACCATACTTAATCATAGGACGAGTAAATCAGTACACGCGATAGCGACACTCGCACTGCATTCTAAAGCATCCTGGTTACTCGGAAGCAAACGAGATCCAAAGATCTTCAATTATCGCGTTTCTACGCAATACGGTCATAATAAATCATTAAATTTAGAAGACTAATTTTTTATTGATGCAACTAACACATCAGGTTGAGTTCATGCATCCCGACCCTTTTAAAACTAGCCGAACATGTTAAACTGAACGATGCATGAAATAATTACATTGCATGTGAAAGAACTCATGATGAAACTATATTGAAACATGTAAATAAGTGTTATGAACATATTAATTGGTTGAATCAAGTAAGGGAAATAACCATGCAAGAACAATAATAAGAGGAATGAGACTTGGAATAAAACTTGAAAACAAACTCGGAATAAATCAATCTTGAAGCCAATAATTCAAACTATGTTCCCAGATGATCTTCTACCTTTTCCTTTATCAAAAAATATGAAAACAAATCAAGAACCCCCTTTCCTAAGTCATTAGCTTCGTATAAATACGTATTAGAATGAGTTGTAACCTAATGGAACTTTTTGGACCAATTGGAATAAAGGAGCAATTTCGCACATCAGGACCCCCAAACCGGTTCGCAGGTACCCCGAACCGGTTCGACCCCAAACCAGTTCGACCTAGGTTTGGTAATTTTTGCTAGTTTTGGGTTCCTTTTTACTCTTTTCAACACTTAGAATTTTTCTCATGTTTTCTTCTTTTCTTCTTGGATTTTTCCTCAACTTCAATTGATCATAATTCTTCAACCGTAACTCGAATTTTGATGTCTTTTCTTCCATGGTTCTCAATTTTTCGAGATTTTTAAATTTCCAGTTGACTCATCCTCCGGGATTCGACTGAAAAATAACCAAAATTCCCTTGAACTTGCCTTCCTAGACTTTCTTTCATTGTTTCGATTTCTCTTCTGCATCGCTTGCATAATTAACCTGTAAAACGCATAGGAGAAACACGAAACACGAAATACTTGCCAACGAAGGTTAGTAGCATAAATGTGGGTTAAATCAATATCTATTGCATCACTCGGGTTCACAAATGTACCAAAATTAGGTGAAAAAATATACAATATTTTTTCCCAATCATTTATTTTGAAGAAAAAAAATTGGCTTTCCAGAATTTTTTCAACTTTCTTGGAAATTTTCTAATTTTTTTTTGGCATTTTGAAATTTTTTGAAGTTTTAGAAATACGCACTCGTCACCCCCCCTAACTTAGACTTTTACATTGTCCCCAATCAAAAGGACTAAAATCCAAATAAGGCAAAATAGGAGTGCAATAAGTAAAACAAACAAATGGAGAAAATGCGGATTTTTATGTATGCTAAGCTGTGGTACATGAAAAAGAAAAGGAAACATCAACATGCATAATCAACCCACATAAAGAAAACAACAACCAACACAAAAAAATGCAAAAATCTTCACTGGGGTGAGGGGTTGGAGCTTCCGATCGTTCTTGGGTCATAAGAATCATAAAAGTAGCTCAGAGGGGGCCTACCAAAGTTGAGGTGACACATATGAGCTTGAAGACGATGCATCATGCTCGTATCCCATTGGTAAGCGCGTTAGTTGGCCGCCTGATCCCTTGTGTATTTCATGAGGAACCCGTCAAATCTTGTTTCAAGGGTTGTAATGCGTGCCTCAATGTCATTGCCGGGAAGCTCGAAATTAAAATCCTCCCCATCCTCGTCATGGCCTTCCTTGTGCTCTCCCATTTCCTCCTCGCTACTCTCCTCCTCATCGAATTCCACTTCTTCTCGGGCTCGTAAAATTGATCTTTGGCGCTCACTCTTGGGCGAGGTGGCCTTCCCAAAATGGGTTTGGAAGCGAAAAGACCCGACAGGTGGAACAATGAAGTAGTGGCAAGAAGAGATGTAATGATCCTCGCATATGGGAGAGGAGCAGTGGCATTTTCATCTAGTGCCAAAAAGATAATATCGTGGTATATGATATGGGCTAGATATATGGAGGAGGAACGCTTGAAAAGGTGGTAAATGAGGGTGTTCTACCGGGGTCGCATACAGAAATCATTTGAGTTTTGCAATATATTTGCACACACGATTTGAAATGTGAGACGCGTTTTCTCACTCATTCGTCCGACCCTAAAAATGATCGTACACCAAACTTCACCGGGTGCTAGACGTTGGATGCACACGACTTTTTCGATGGGTGGAATATCGTTGGGGTAGATGAAATTGGTGGGATTTGGGACGTCTTTCTCGGCTAGCTTCTCAACAAGTAGTGGTATGGAAAATGGGATGCGTTAGCCACGCACCCATGCTTTGGCCACGAACTCGCTGGTGCGAACGAGGGTGCATAGAATTCATGTACCTCGGCTGTCCAAACGGCGTTGTGGGTTTCAAGAAGATAGCGGTGCCAACCCTTTTGGGTAAAAAGGGTGGTGACATAATTGGGTAGCTCACCCCAATTTATGGCTCGTTCAATATGGAGGTTGAGCGTTTGCCTAAAGAACTCCTTGCACCACCTAGCCTATTCTTCGAAACGGTTGTTGTCGGGATTGTTGCCGATGATATTGACAAAGTTATACTTGGTGGGTGTGTTTTGGTCAGCCATGGAGGGAGATAGTGGGTGGGCAGAAGTAATGGAGAAAGTAGGGATGATAATGACTTAAAAGAATTTGTGTGGGAGAGATGGGGGAGTAGGGGGTGTATTTATAGGTGGGTATTGGGTGGGAAATGGTGGATATGGAGGAAAAAGGGATGGAGGGAAAAAGTGATGAATTTTGGGAGGAAAATGGTGGAGTAAAACAAAGGGGAGGGAAGTGAACGGATTGGTGAAGGAGGGATGCACCTAGGGAAGTGTCGAAGAAAACCATAGGGTGGTCCGGACCGGGTGCCCAGGGGCGGCGGATCGTCACTTTTTTATTTTATTTTTCTTCGAATGCAGTCCAGACCGAGTTCCAAGGGGCGGTCCGAATTGCTGCTGAATGTTTGGCAGACTTCCCCTAACTTGATTTTTCTACTCCACTCTTGTACCCTAAAGGTTCTTCCACCTTGATAATAACTCTACCATGAACCGATTATCACCCAATCCTTACTTTAAAATTTGAGGTTGCTCATAATTTGTGCTTCCTACCTTCTTAATGTGGTCCACACCTATTTATCGAACCTACGTAATCTATCCTAATCAACATATAACTATTATACACAAGAATCACCCCATACGTGTCAAGGGTGCGACGACCTCTCAGTTTTAGCTCACTTTACCCCATAAAGGGGGTCCGACAACCAAATGGTGTCGATATATTCTACGCGTGCCTCTAGATATGGGTTTAAGCATTGACCCCTGACTTTGAATGTATTTCCCCCTTTTGAATCTTCCAATTCCACTACTCATGGACCAGTCCACCGAGACCGCAACTTACCTGGAAATAGATGAAGCCGAGAGTTATAGAGGAGCACTTTTTGCATGGGAAGAAACTCCTTACGTCAAATAATCTTATCGTGTGAGATTTTCATCATTTCTTTGGAAATCTTAGCGTTATCATATGTGTCATTGCGTATTTCCTCTAACTCATTTAATTGAAGCTTGTGAGCTTCACTAGCTTTATCCATGTCATAATTTACCCTCTTAATGGTCCAATATGCTTTGTGTTCTAGCTCGATGGGAAAATATCAAGGCTTGCCATACACAAAACAAAACGGGGATATTCCGAGAAGATTTTTATATGCGGTACGGTAGGCCCATAGTGAATCATTCAATTGAAGGGAATAATCTTTCTAGTTAGGATCAACGGTCTTCTCTAGGATGTTTTTAATTTCCTTATTTTCCAACTCAGCCTTCCCATTCATTTGTGGGTGATAGGTCGTTGCATACTTGTGAACAATGCCATACTTTTTCATAAGCTTCTCGAATGGCCTGTTGCAAAAATGCGTGTTATTATCACTAATTATCACTTTCGGAGCGCTGAAGCGAGAAAGTATGTGTTCCTGTAGGAAACGTATCACCGCTTTATTATCATTTGTCTTAGTAACTCTAGCTTCTACCCATTTAGAAACATAGTCTACTGCAATAAGGATGTATAGGTATCCAAAAGACGAGGGAAAAGGGCCCATGAAGTCAATACCCCAGCAGTCAAAGATCTCTATAATGAGTATCGGGTATAGTGGCATCATGTCTCATCGGGTAATCACTCCCATCCGTTGACACCTTTCACAAGATTTGCAATAATTTCTTACATCCTGGAACATGGTGGGACAATAGAAACTGCTTTGTAGAATTTTAGCGGTTGTCTTTTTCGTTAAAAATGGCCTCCGCGTGCCTCTGAATGACAGAATTGGATGACTTTAGGTTTTTCGTCATCCGGTATGCACCGTCGGATGATTTAGTCAGCGCAATATTTAAAAAGGAATGGATCGTCATAGAAAAATATGCGCAACCAAGTAATGAACCTCTTCTTATCTTACGGTGTCCACTCGGGAGGGATGGCTCCCGTGAGAAGGTAATTGACTATATCTGCAAACTAGGGAAAATAAGAGGTGGCAAAGAGTTGCTCATCCAAAAAATACTCATATATGGGTATAGGATCGCTAGGTACATCGGAAGAAAGCTGGGATAAATGATCGGCGATGATGTCTTCTACTCATTTCTTGTCTCTAATGGAGAGATTAAACTCTTGTAGGAATATGATCCACCTTATGAAGCGCGACTTTGCTCCTTTCTTTGCAAGGAGATATTTTAAATTCACGTGGTCGGTGAAACAAGTGGTGGGGGAATCAATGAGATAGGACCAAAATTTGTTTAGAGAAAATACTACCGCTAGCAATTCCTTCTACGTGGTGGAGTAATTAAGTTGTGGTCCAATAAGAGTCCGGATAGCTTAGTAAAAGACATGAGCCTTTTTCTCTTTCCTTTGGCCCAAAACAACCCCTATCGTAAAATCACTTGCATCACACGTGAGCTCGAATGGTAAAGACCAATCTGGGGCTTGCATGATGGGAGCAAAAACAAGCATGCTTTTTAATTTTTCAAAAGAACTTTGACATAATTCATTCCACTCAAATGGGTTATCCTTCATAAGGAGGTTTCTTAAGGGTCTAGTGATGGATCTAAAGTCCTTAATTAATCTTTTATAAAACCTCGTGTGGACCAAGAAAGAGCGCACGTCTTTTACCGATTTTGGTGGGGGTAGGTCAGTTATGACATCTATCTTTACTCTATTAACCTCAATCCCTTTAGATGAAATAACGTGGCCAAGAAAAATCTCCTCAATTACCATAAAATGACATTTTTCCCAATTCAGCACTAATTTCTTCTCTACACATCGGGCAATCACTTTCTCAAGATTTGGTAAACAAAGATCGAAAGAGGTGGCAAAAATGCTAAAGTCGTTCATGAACACTTCAAGCCCTCTCTCAATCATGTCGTTGAAGAGACTTAACATGCACCTTTGAAAGGTTATGGGTGCATTACACAAGCCGAATGGCATACATTTGTTTGCAAACGTACGATAGGGACAAGTGAAAGTCATTTTTTCCTGGTCAGGTACACATACCTCAATTTGGTTATATCTGGAATAACAATCTCGAAAGTAATAATAAGGGTGGCTTGCTACTCTCTCTAGCATCTGATCAATAAATGTCAAGGGGAAGTGATCTTTCCTAGCTCCCGCAGTGAGTTTTTTGTAATCAATGCAAATGCGCCACCCGGTGGTAGTACGTTGGGGAACTAGCTCACCCTTAGCATTTTCAATCATTGCCATGCCTAACTTCTTGGGGACAACTTGAATGGGGATCACCCACTTGTTATTCAAGATTGGGTAGATAATCTCGACATCCAATAATTTAATGATTTCAGCCCTCACTACCTCTTTTATAGTAGTGTTCAACCTTCTTTGCATTTCCCTCGAGGGCTTCACATCCTCCTCGAGGTGGATTTTGTGGGTACAAATCTAAGGACTTATCCCATCTAAATCTACAATGCACCAACCAAAATCACTTTGGTGCTTCCTCAAAATCTTTAATAACTTTCCCTCTTGCTCTTCGTCTAGGCTAGAGGAGACAACAATAGGAAATGTCTCGCCCTCTCCTAGAAATGCATATTTAACATTGGAGGGTTGTTTCTTCAATTCGAGGGTCGAAAATTTGTCGTTGGAGGGAACCATGCATGCCTCCCTCGGTGGTAAATCAACAAATCAAGAAACCTAACTTATGTCTACTACGTCGTCTGACGCTCTGTCATCAAGTAGCTCACGCAACTCCTAAATCTCTATCTCAAACTCGGTATAAATTCCCTCACTCTCATGACTTGACACTAAGCAAGCTTCTAGAGCGTCTAGATAGAAATTTCCCTCAATGTGCTCTTATACAATCTCATCAATTAATCTCACCGTGTGAAGATCATCTTCTTCCCCTACCTGTTGGGTTATGCTGAAGATGGTTGTCTCGAATGTCATGTTCCCAAAGGTGAGTTGCATCTGCCCATTTCAAGTATTAATTAGTGCGTTAGTTGTAGCTAAGAATGGGAGACCAAGAATGATGGGAACATGGTTACTCGACACGAAGGAGGGCGCTGTGTCCCAAATGAAAAAATCTACTGGGAAGTAGAAAGTGTCCACCTGGACTATTACATCCTCGACTATGCCTCTCGGTATCTTCACGGTTCGATCTGCCAATTGGAGAGTGATCCTTGTGGGCTTAAGGTCACCCAGATTAAGTTACCTATAAATTAAATATGGGATGATATAGATGCTTGCCCCCAAGTCGAGTAAGGCCTTTTCAATTTTATTCTCTCCAATGGTGCAGGAAATGGTGGGTGCAGCGGGATATTTAAATTTAGGTGGGAGATCGTTAAGAAGAACTGAGCTCATGTTCTGTGCTAGAGACACATTTTTCTTTACCTTCATCCTCCTCTTGACTGTCAATAAGTCTTTTAAAACTTTTGCATAAGCTGGAATTTACTTTATTGCATCGAGGAAAGGTAAGTTTAATGTGACACCCCGCCTAATTAAATACCGAGCGATCACTCCTTTATTAAATTAAATCAAGGTAAACAGTTGGTTCATTCTTAGCATCACCGTCGATAAAAAAATAACTTTTCCAATTTAACACCCTAAATAATTGAGCTAAGTGTCAAAACATTTTCCATACAAAACTTTCCAAATTTTAATTAAAGAAAAAGGTTTATTTTAATTTAAAACAACATTTCTACAATAAAGAATCACACCACAATAAACCGAATAACATAATACATTCGTCAATCGAATGTCAACAAATGGAACTAAAACCACAAATCCATACTAAATAAATCCCATAGGACAATACTGGAAATAAAAGAAATACAAAATCCCAACAAGAAATGAAATCATGAAAAGGGCGACACGTGCCCAATAAATGAGAATAATAGGAGTGGAGTCAATAACAGAAGCCGTTTACTCAAGTGACCTGTAACTCCCACCTAAGCTGCAGCTCGTCCTTCTCAAGGGATCCTAAGCAAGACGCACCTGAAAATATACATATATATATACAAGAGAGAGAGAGAGGAAAAGAAACGGGTCAGAGCCTGAAAGTGTGTTTGATTTTAAAATACGTTAAGCAAGTATTTAAATTGATACAGGCTAATGCAAATCATATTAGTTCGACACTCTCTTGAGAAATTCTCACCTCTCTTCTAATGTGCACGCCTATCGTACTAACCTTCCCAAATAATTTAGTTTACCTTAACTTACTCATAAGTTTTTAAAACCGAATGATGACAACGTTTTAAAAGGGTTACTTTCAATATGTAGCACTCCTCTCGTTTTATCTTCATTAAATTATAAAGTTTCCCAGTGTCTTCTCATACTTTCACAATACAAGTAGTTATTATTGCGTCGACGACTATGTCCTACTTATCAAATCACAGTAGGCAGTTTAAAGTTTATAACCTCATATATATATTAACTACTTGTATAATATATATATATATATATATATAAAACAGCACCCCAACTAAATCTATGGTGCGGGCATACTCTGCTATCCAATCCCCGTATCGCTCACACAAAGGGAATTACAAGTTCGGAATCACTCTCGAACTGTATTAACATATACAAAACAACGTTGAGGCGAAGCATAGATTCCAAGTCCAAGAGGTCAGTACATACCCACACGTCTCTTAGGACCGTCCGACTATCAATCTAATAGCCCGTACCTAGGATCTCTAACTTTTAGGGTACGAATCAATATCCCCCATAAAGCAACACATGATAAGATCGTCCCAGCGCGGTAACCTCAGCGATAGCAAGTAGCGCGGGTACGTTTTTCACATGTATATAATATATGTACACACAATCATATAATATACCCATTCATCATATTAATATAGGTTCCTCCCATTACCCATAGTCACAACATTTATCCTTAATTTCCCATTATTATGATTACGTATAAGGTTTCGTCTCTAACCTTAACTTGAAGGGTTTTCTCACTAGTTACGTGACACTCGTGGATTCTATCCATCCAAGTAGCAAAATCAATAGGTAAACGTCTATTCTCTATCATAAGTATTTGACGTAATCTCTCACTTGAATTTCATAGTTTCCTCGTCCTTTAAATAATTGTCCCTAAAATACAATTATCATCTCATAATAAAGTTCTCAACACTAAATCATATGCCTTACTGGTCTCTCCTATATCCCAAAACATTTTATTCATAAAGACCAAAAGCTATTTCACGATGAATTATGTTCAATTAATTAGACAAGGGGAAAATAAGAGTCTTCCAGGAAGGGTCGATCGATCGAGGTCTGGGGCTCGATCGATCGAACCTTCGATCGATCGAAGCTCTAGGCTCGATCGATCGATCAAGCAGGTCTGCGAACTCCTGCAGAAGTGCGGTTACGGGTTTTACCAAAATTCTTCACCCAAATCAATATTTTCCAACACTAATCGTCCCAGAACTCCTACTACAAACATAATAACATATTTCCAGATGTTTTAACGTTAAGCATGCGTATATCCATCATTAAGCATGGTTAAACAACCCAAAATCTCATTTAAACATCAAGAACCATAATGTTTTCTTAACTTTTGTTCTAATCAGTTTTCTCCAGAATTTCCTTCTAACATATCATCAAAAATTCGTGGGTTAATCATCTACTTTACATAATATTTCCAGAATATGGTTATAATGTTTTCTACATGCAAATCCCTACCAAATTTGGGGTTTTATTCCATTGATTACACTCCTAATCATTCCTACACTAATATGAATATTGCACAAATGAAAATACGCAAGTTAAACACTTGCCTGGGATTTCAGAGGTCTGGTTTCCTGCTGATATTGGTGTGGTTGCATTCTCCTCCTCGCGATCTACGCGTTGGTGGTGACGGTGGTGCAAATGGTGGTGTTTTTGGCCTTGAATCACCTTGAGAGCTCTCTCCTCTCTACTCCAATGGCCATTCTAGGGTTCTGAATGTTCTAACCCTAAAAGGCTGACTTAAATGGCTGCTAAGGATGGCTGAAATTCGTGGGTTTAATCACCCTATTTTGTAAAATGACCAAAATGCCCTCCCGAGTCGCTAATTAAGCCTAAAAACATCCCGAGACCCAAACTAAACCCACGGGTACACTTTTCTGACTATCTCGACCCTTCCGGACGCGTTGGCGCACTCAAAACGACCATACGAACAACTTATAAAATATTTACTTTTATATCTCAATAATTAGTCCCGACGCGACACGGGCGCGTCCCGACTAAAATTCTCAAAATTGACATTTCATTCACTTGTGACCTTTAATATAACCCATATCATATATTACTATGCTCATTAGTAATATTCGACAATTTTTATATAATTACTAACTCTCGCCACGTTAATAATTATAACATAATTAATTTCTGGATTTTTATTAAATAATTCACTCTCATTAAATTTAATAAAACCCCCAAATTAATATAGCATAAAAATACGGGGTATTACATACTCCCCCCTAATAACGGAATTTCGTCCCGAAATTTAGAAAATAAGGCATACCTGATAAGAACAAATCTGGATATCTATCGTGCATATCTGCCTCACACTCCCAAGTGGATTCCTCCACATTATGGTGTTCCCACTGGACCCGCACAAGTGGAACTATCTTCGACCTCAATCTTCTCTCACTATAGTCTAGGATAGCCATTGGTCTTTCCTCGTAGGAGCTATCAGGCTGTAAGTCGATCTCCTCTATCGCGATGTGAGTATGGGCCATATCATCTCGAAGGTATCGTCTCAACGACGAGATGTGAAATACATCGTGAATGCGATGTAGATGTTCCGGCAGTCCCAATCTGTATGCAACTGGCCCAATCCTCTCTGTGATGGGAAATGGTCCCACGTACCTCGGGGACAAATTTCCCTTCTTCCCGAACCTCATCACTCCTTTCATGGGACACACACGCAGTAACACTTGGTCCCCCACATTAAACTCCCTGAAGAACCGTTTCGCATCGGCATAGCTCTTCTGTCTATCCTGGGCTACTCGAATGCGACCCCTGATCATCTCAATCCTCGTAGAGGTCTCCTGAATCACCTCTGGACCTAGCAACTTGTCATCCCCCACCTCAAGCCAACAAGTTGGGGAACGACAAGGCCTGCCATACAAAGCCTCAAATGGAGCCATACCAATCGTAAACTGATAAGAGTTATTATAAACAAACTCTACTAGTGGAAGGTGTGGCTCCCAACCTCCTCCAAAATCGAGAACACACATGCGTAGCATATCCTCTAACATCTGATTAGTAAGCTTTGTCTGCCCATCTGTCTGTGGGTGATAAGCTGAACTCAACCTCAACTCAGTATCCATAGCCTCCTGAAAGCTTTCCCAGAAATGTGACACGAAAATCTTATCTCTATCGGACACAATATTCAGGGGCACCCCGTGTAATCTGACAATATCAGCGATGAACAACTGAGCATACTGACTCGTGGTATAATCTGTCTGCACCGGTAGAAAATGAGCCACCTTGGTCAGACGGTCTACAATCACCCAGATAGAATCGTGGCCCCTCTGTGATGTAGGCAACCCTGTAATGAAGTCCATGGAAATACTCTCCCACTTCCACGCGGGTACTTCCAATGGCTGAAGCAATCCTGATGGTTTCTGGTGGTCCACCTTAACCAGCTGGCAGGTAGAACACTTGGCCACAAACTCAGCAATGTCCTTCTTCATCCCACTCCACCAGTATTGTCGCCTCATATCCTGGTACATCTTATCGCCTCCCGGATGGACTGCAAATCGGGACCCATGAGAATGAGTCATCACTTCATGACGTAACTCTGCTCCTTCTGGAACCACCAATCTCCCATTAAACCGCAAACCTCCATCAGAACTAACAGAATAGGACTCAGCACCCTCGGCTAGAAGTCGCACAATCTGCTCCTGGAAAAACGGATCTATGGTCTGCGCCTGTATCACCCTCGTAACAATTTCGGGTGTGACTGACATGACGGATATGAACGAACGGGCTACTGCGTCCTGGTGACCCAACTCCTTCCACTTTTCTTTCCAAACGTCGGCTACATCGTCTACCGGTCTACGGCTCAATGCATCAGCAACTACATTGGCTTTCCCCGGATGATACTGTATGTCAAACTGTTAGTCTTTCACAAACTCTAACCACCTGCGCTGACGCATATTCAGCTCTCGCTGAGTGAACAAGTACTGCAATGAATAATGGTCTGTGAACAAACGGAATTTCTCTCCCAATAGATAGTGCCTCCAAATTCTCAATACAAAGACGACCGCTGCTAACTCCAGGTCGTGGGTGGGGTAATTCTTCTCATGCGGCTTAAGCTTGTGGGAAGCAAAAGCTATAGCCTTCTCCTCCTGCTGGAGTACTCCTCCAAGTCCCCGTAAAAACGCATCAGTGTAAACCAGGTACTCCACACCCAGTTTAGGTAAGGCAAGGACTGGTGCTGAAGTAAGCTTGTCTTTCAGCTCATCGAAAGCTAATTGACAAGCATCATCCCAAACATACGGTATCCCTTTGCGAGTCAAATTCATCAACGGACCCACTATTTTGGAGAATCCCCAAATAAATCTCCTGTAGTATCCGGCTAACCCCAAGAAACTACGTACCTCTGTCGGTGTCGTGGGCTGTCCCCACTCCCTCACTGCTGATACCTTACTCGGGTCAACTGCTATCCCTTGCTCAGAAACAACATGGCCCAAGAACTGTACCTCTCGCAACCAGAATCCACACTTCTCGTACTTAGCATACAACTAATGCTCTCGCAGAGTCTGAAGAACCTGCCTCAAGTGCTCGGCATGCTCCTCCTCGGAATGAGAATATATCAGGATGTCATCTATGAAGACAATGACAAACTGATCCAAGAACTCTCTGAACACTCGATTCATTAAGTCCATGAATACGGCTGGAGCATTAGTGTGGCCAAACGGCATCACTCTGAACTCGTAAGACCCATATCTCGTCAAGAATGCAGTCTTTGAAACATCCTGCTCCCTAATACGTAACTGATGGTACCCCGACCTCAGATCTATCTTCGAAAAGAAATTCGCTCCCCTCAACTGGTCGAACAGATCATCGATTCGAGGCAACGGATACTTATTCCATATCGTGACCTTGTTCAATTCCCGGTAGTCCACACACAACCTCAGTGAACCATCTCTCTTCTTCACAAACAAAACTGGAGCGCCCCAAGGTGAGGTACTTCTGGGAATGAAGCCCTGACCTAATAGCTGTTCGATCTGATCTCGTAGCTCTCGCATCTCTGCCGGAGCCATACGGTATGGTGCGCGTGCTATAGGTCTCGTATATGGCAATAAGTCTAAAACAAAATCTATCTCTCGACTGGGGGGTAGGCCTGGTATTTCCTGAAACACATCGAAATATTCCCTAACAACTGGGATCGAATCCAAAGGGATCACAACCTCCTTAAAGGTTTCCTCCTCTATGTAATACAAATGAGCGATTGAGCCTCCCTCTGGGCGAGGCATCGCCACTACAAACATATCCTGCCCCGGAATGGCAAAAACAATGCTCCCACCGAAGCAATCAATCATGGCTCTATAAGCTGCGAGCCAATCCATACCGATAATCACATCGTGCTCATGCATGTCTAAAACTAACATGTCTGCAGGTTATACCAGACTACCGATCTCTATCCCCACTCCTCGGCATATAAAGAAAATAAGTGACCCACTCCCCAATGGTGAGTCTACACACGTCACTGTGCTCTCTGATGTGGCTAACAACCCTAAGGCCTTTGCAAAATGCATAGCTATAAAACAATGCGTGGCCCCCGTATCAAATAAAACCCGACCCATAGTACCATGGATAGGAAACGTACCCTCAATCGCGGGTGGTGCCTGTGGAGCTGCTGCCTGGTGGACGTTATAGACACGTCCATACTGTAACTGCCCCTGCTGCACTGGAGCTGCTGGGATGACTGGTAGGGCTGGAGCTGGAAGGGTAGGTGGAAAAAGTGGCCTCTGTGGCTCATTACGGGCTCCCTGCTGCTGTGGGGCCCTATCGCCTTCTGGGCAATCCTGACGCGTATGGCTGTGCTTTCTGCACACAAAACACCGGCCTCTGAAATTACCTCCCCTCTGTCCCTGCTGACCACGGCCCTGCTGGCCGTTACCTCCACGCCATTGGCCCTGTTGGCCCTAATGTGCACGCTGTTGGCCCCGCTGGCCCTGTTACTGACCCTGCTGATTAGGCTGGCCCTACTGGCCCTGCCTATAACCCCCATTTCCCTGCCTAGGATCACCCGAACGGAATCTCTTAGCAGGGTCCCCCTGATGGGAACTCTGCTCGTGCTGACGAGTCTGTCCATGATATGGTGCCCCACTGGCACCGTTACCCCTGGTCCTGCCCTGCTGGCTGGACTCTCCTGCTCTCTTACTTCCTTGAAGGTGGAAGCGGTGATTCTGGAAATGTAGTAACGCTGCATTGAGTACATCAGTGAACGTACTCAGGGATAAGTTCCCAATAAGGTGCTGACGGATCCTCCAAGCTAACCCGTCGACAAACAACAAAATCTTCTTGCTCTCAGTAGGTGCCTCATCTGGCACAATGGTGAGAAGTCTTGTGAACTCCTCCTCATACTCTGCTATAGTAAGATTATCTTTCTTCAGATTTAGTAGTTTCCGCCTCATCTCAGTCTGCACTGCAGGTGGAAAATACTTGCGGTCAAACCGCTCCCAGAACATCTGAATAGGGATCGTGTCCCTCTCCCCCAAAGTTGTAGTGGACTCCCACCACTGCAACGCGGCTCCCACCAGCTTAAAGGAAGCCAATAACTGCTTTTGTACCTCGGTGCACTCATACATGCGAAGATACCGCTGGATGTCTTTCTTCCATTGGCTAACCGTGACAATGTCGGAGCTACCAGAGAACTCAGGGGGATGTGCTTTTTGAAAAGCATCCCGAACCCTCTCCCATGCAGATGGAAGCTGTGCTGGTACTGGCGCCACTTCCTGAACTTGGGATGGAGCCTGCTGAATCATCGCTATCACGGCATTCACCGCCTGAGCAACTATGGCGGATACTTCATTAGCATTCATTGTGCCTGGTGCCGGAGCTGCTGGTTGCTCGGCCTGGGCACGCCTATAACTCGGAGCACTTCTCGGAGGCATCTGAAACATGAACAAAATTTATCAGTCTACAGTTATCATCGAATCTCAAATAGCTGAAGACTTAAACGTAAAAGCAGGAATACAACAATCCTAAAAATAGGGCTCTATAGCAAAAATGTTAAGCTGAGAGCGAAATAAGCCATACAGATCCTATGGACACTAGAACCTGATGCTCTGATACCACCTGTGACACCCCGGTATTTAATTCGACGGGGTGTCACATTTAATTTCACGTTTTTAAGCACTTCTGGCACTTCATTAGGGGGGTCCCTTTGTGGGGAGGAACCAATCTTTGAGGGAATGGTGGGCGGAGGGTGGCTTGATAACTACGGCGGGCTCACTAGTGTCTTATTTATCACTCTCATTCAAGGAGATATCTTCATCCTCTTTCATGTCGAGCGAAGTCTCCTTGTCTTTTGATGCGTTATGTGGGGCAGGTGATAAATTAACAACTCTCCCATTACGAAGAGTGGTTACATCTTAACAATGCTCTCGATGTTCTTTGGAGGTGGAGTTAACACTAGTTTGACATTGGGGAGTTCTTTCTCCTTGGGCAGGAAACTTGCCCTTCTCTTGGATACTCAACGGGGATTGAAACTTGGATATGTTTGCATTTATGTTAGCGAGCATGCGATCATATCTACCATTGGTTACACTCTGGGAGTTTATAAACTAGTTTATTGTATCCTCGAGGTTCCTCCACAGTATAGTGATATACGGAGCTGGAGGAGGTGGTGCTTACTGAAATTGAGGAGGGGTGGAGGTGGGATAGCATGTGAATGTGGGTTCATCGCAGCTTGTGGTTGTCCGTAGTTAAAACTAGGGTGGTTTCTCCATGAATGGTTATGAGTTCCCATGCGGGGCGTTAAAATTTCCCTTGAACCCTCCCATAGCATCCACCTCCTCGGTGTGCATCGCTTCGTAGGCTAAAATCATCGGGCATGTCTTTATGTAATGACCCGCCTCACAGATAGCACACAACTTTTCTTTCTCGACACGACTGAATCCGGAGATATCTCTCAATCGGCTATCGAGTAAATCTTTCATATCTCTCGTAAACTGATCGAATTGATGACCTATTAAGGTATTACTATCCAATTAGTATAGTCTGGATGCAGTCAGAGTGATAGATGCTTGTCTAGGCCAGACTTGGGTATTAGGATCAGATGTATCCCATTCTTGAGTAGTCTCTGCAACATACTTAAGATGGGCCTCAGCATCACTAGTGTCTAATTCCTAGAACGGTCGTTCACATATAGTTTTCAAAAGTTGTTTGGAAATCACTGTCAACCCATTATGGAAGAAAGAGATCAAGTGTTGTTTTTCAAATCCATGATGGGGGCATGCGCTTAAAACTCTTGAAATAATTCCCAAAACTTGTCAAAAGGCTCATTATCTTGTTGTCGAAAAGCTTTAATTTGAGTCTTGACAGAGTTGGTCTTGTGTGGTGGGTAGAATTTTGAGAGAAATTTGGATTGCATATCCCTCCAGGAAATAATATAGTTCGGGGGTCTTAGCTTTATCCTTTAAGGAAAAAGAGAAAATCTTTTGGTGAACGACATCCTGCGTGCAAGCTTGGTTTCTAAATGTCTCGCATTCCTCTTCCAACTCTTTTATGTGAAGGTATGATTTCTCCGAATCCATTCCATGGAAAGTAGGGATAATCTGCATCATCCCATTACGGAAGTGGAACTAACCGGCATTATACGAAAGTAAAATACAACATGGGGGGCGACAGTTCGTTCAGGAAAGAGTAAGTCTTTCATGGTACGATAGGGTGGATTTCCCTCTCCAGTGCCGAAACTACCGGCATCAAACATCGCTCTCTCTTCAAATGACTCAAAATCCTCACTCGGTGTCCTAGATGTGTGGCTTAATGATTGACTCAAAGTTTGACTAGTAATAGAGTGCTCATGATTAGGAAGTGGATCCCAAAGCTGTGGAACGCGAGGCGTGTGGGGGCTATCATAATTATACTCAACAATTGGATTTTCGTGAATTCTGTTTAGAGTATTTTGAGGAGTTTGAGTATGTTCTGGATTTTTCATTAAAGTCTTTTGAGAGATGAATTTTTTGGATTTTTTTTTATTTTTTTTTATTTTTTTAAACTTTTGGTCTAAGCTTTAGATTGACTCGATCTAACCTAAGTCTACCTAATTCCACGGCAACAGCGCCAAAAACATCGCACGACCACAAATGTGTCTAGTGTGCGTGCTATGTGGGCTCAAGTGCAAGCCTATCACTCAAGTAAAATTCCGATAAGTTGGGTATCAATCCTCATGGAAAAAGGACGAATGAATTCATGACGGCATTAAAAGATGAAGAAATCCTAGCTTTGACTCTAAAAGAAATGAAAGGATGATTTGGGGGATGAAACAACTACGACTAGATGCAAATTTTAGAGTAACAACAAATGAAACTGAGAACTAACAATATGAAACTATGATAATTAAACGAAATGCTAATGATAAATGGATTAAAGATTTAACTATGAGATGATAATAAGAGGTTGGGTTACAATCCCCCACACCGTAGTAGTTCACTTCATAGGATACCAGATTCGGAAGTAATATTTGAAATGAACCCATTCTTTATTAATTCTAGGCATTCCATATATGAGGGATAGTATCCCATACCATATGAAATCAAAGGCAAGAATAAAGCGGTGTCTCATTAACTGATACGCGCGTCGCACTCTTAAACATCCCAGTTACCTTGGGGAAACGAGATCAAAAGTTCTAAGACGGTTTATCTAAGATTTTAATTCAAAATTCTATTTCCCATTATGATGAATTACATCAGGTGGGGTTCATGCATCCCAACCCTTAGAAATTTTGCTGGACATGACTAAACTTGAGAAAAAACATGGTTTTGAAGAGATAAAACATCAAGTCTAAAGAAAATAGATGAAAAGAGAATTTCAGAATCAAACCAGCAATCAAATAAATTAGCTATTGAAGAATTAAAGGAATAATGTTACTTGTATTGAAGAAATCAAAGTGCAATTTTACAGCAACGCTTCTTATTATAAAACTAGGGTTCTTGACTCTACTCCTAATTAACAACCTAAAATATCGAACCCATATTATTATGTAACAACATAGCATAAATAGCTCTGAAATTTTCAAGAGATTCACCCGCTTAAAACTCTGAGAAAAAGAAAACAAAATTTGAGAAAATCCAATGCGGTCCGGATCCACCGAGCAAATCAGTTCGGTTCCCCCATTTATATCTAAAAGAACTGTAGGCAAGGGCAGTTCGGATCCTTTTTGGAAAAAGGTTTGGATCGCACCCCTTTTTCATTCAGAACATTTTATCCATGCGGTCCGGATCATTTTTGAATAAAAGGTCCCGATCGCCTCCACTTTTCATACATAAATTATTTTGGAACCAGTCCAGATCATTTTCTGGGCGGTCCGGACCAGCTGCCAAATTCAATCAGAGATCTTTTTGGGACTTTTCTCATCTTCAAATGCTCTAACTTTTTCATCGTAGCTCGGATTAATGTGTCGTTTCTTCCTATGTTCTTGTAATTGAAATATCTTCAACTTTCCAGTTGGCCTCGCTTCCGGACTAAGGATGAAGAATTAAGAAATTACCCTTTGACTTTCCTTCGTTGATTTCTTCCTTTGCTTTTCCAATTTCTTTCTTCCTCAATGCTTTCAATACCTGCAAAACTCATGAGAAATGAAAGAAACTAGATGTACTTGTTAGAAGGAGTAAGTAGCAAGGAAATGCGATAATTCAACTCATTTTGCATTACTCGAAATAATAGAAGTACCTAAATTAAGAGGATAAATTTGAAAGAATTTAAGCCTAATCAACCAACATTCCATCGGTCTACTCCAACCACTGCCTATCCCAGAATGGAAATGGGATCAGATAACAATAGATTTTGTCAGTGGATTACCCCTAACGATTCAAGGTTTTAATACGATATAGGTTATCGTTCATTGTCTTACCAAATCTGCCCATTTATTACTAGTGAAATCCACTAATTCTTTTCAACGATGAAGTGAACTCGACATTGAGGAAATTATGAGATTACACGGTGTACCCATTTCTATCATATCCGACTGAGACCCCATATTTAGAGGAAATTTTTGGTAAACTTTACAAACAGCCTTAGGAACCAAACTTTATCGAAGCACAACCTTTCATCCCTAAACTAATGGTTAATTTGAACGAGTAATTTAAACTTTAGAGGATATGTTACCATCACGTTCCTTAGGTTTTGTGGTTTATGTAACAATCAACTTGCCTTGATCGAATTCTCCAATAACAACAATTATGAAACCAGCATTCAAACAACCCCCTACGAAGCACAGTTTAGATGACCCTATCGCTCACCCTTATGCAAAAATGAATCTGGCGAGAATTATTCACTTGGACCTGAAATCATTATTCAAACCACAAAAAAGATATGCATCATTCGAGATAGATTACATTCAGTCCAGAGTTAACAAAAGAGTTATGCTAAAACTTGGTGATAGCGCTTAGAATTTCAAAACAATGATCAAGTGTTTTTATGAGTATCTCCATGAAAAGTAATAATATTCTTTGGAAAGAAAGGAAAGTTATCATCCTAAAATTACGGAATGCATTGGACAAGTAGCCTATCATCTGAAATTACCTCCTAAATTATCCAATCTTTACAACGTATTTCATGTCTCACAATTGCAAAAATACATCACCGTCACCACCATCGGATAAGCAGAGAGTCTGTAGTTAGGTGTCATAGCCAATATGGTCCTAAGGCTTCTCAGAAGCCGCGACAGGTATAATTATATAGATTTAAGGACTAAATGAAATGATTAGAAAAATTGGTCAAGTATACCAAGTGTTAGGTTCTAAAGCCTTAGAAGTTAATTATCTTCGCATTATGTTATTTTGGGGGAAAGATGTACGTTATCTTCTTACATGGCGTAGTCATTAAACCATGGGCTGAATGTCACAGACTCAAATAGACCATCTAACAAACAGAAATCAAAAGCAAACAAAAAGTTTAACCACAAGAGGTTTTGATTGAAAAAATTACCTACAAATGAAGAAACCACCAGTGCTAAGCCTCGAACCTCCTTAGAACAACCGCGCAGAAATTATCTCTCAATATGCTCTCAAAGATTTGGGAAATGTAATGATGTCCACCGTCGGGTCTATTTATATAAGAGGACGTGGGAAGATGAAGAGTCGCCTTTGGAATACCGCGACAGCTTGAGAAGACTTGATTACTCAGTCGCAACCCCAATAGAAATCTCATGGCACTACGGCTTGGGGGATTATTGATATGATAGATATAGTACCTTGTCGCAGAATGTATACAATGGTAAAGTGTCGAAGAATTTCCGCGACAGCCTATAACTTATAGGCAGCAACCTTATCCATACATGCCTCACTGGCCTGCTGCCTCAGCCTTTCATACACACGATGCGGACCCATACATGCTATAGGGTGTGGCCCCTACTTACTACAGTGTGCGGCCCCAGTCTTATCATATTAAGTGGCTGCACCCCCTTTCATCCACCAACAACTACACCACCTATAAATAGAGGACTACACCTCGAGATTATGAGGAGACCGATGATCCTCATTTAGGTCGGGTTCATTTCTTACATCAGTATCAGGCTTGGAGCTTAATACTCCCTCTATGCCACTAAGTGTAGCTTTGGGCTACTGGCAGAAGCATTACTGCCACCACCCCGAGGCCATCGAAATCATCATAGTCATGTACTATATTCTATTCTCATGCTTGTACGCCTCTTTAGGCATAATTACTATGTACTAAAACAACATATATAATTAGAGTGTGGCACGAAAGTGGACGTAGGCTCATTATTATAGTTGAACCACTCTATATCTTGTCTTTTATCTCTCTTACTCGCTCTATTTGCTTATTATGCACTTTATACTTGATTTGATAGTACGAGAACGACAAAGTGGACAATTTCTCGTATCAACAACAGTTGATACTGATACTGGTGGTGATATGATGACACATATTGTTAAAGAGGAGACTCATATTGGTGAAGAGGATGCCACCAATGTTCAGGATGAATCGACCATGCTCGAAGTTACCATTGTTGGTGAGCACGTAGTCGAATTCTTTTATATTTTATTTTTTGGGTGACTGCGTCTAGTCTCTGATGCCCAACTATGTTTTGTAAAAATTAATCTCATCCCACTTTTGGGAATTTAACAATGTTATTATATTTCACAGTGCCCCTTTGTTAGGATTTTTTTGTTCATTAATGAATGTGAATGGCATTCTAATATTATCCTTCATCTTCATCATCATCTCTAGATACTTGTACATTTATTTTTATTTTTATTCCCCATAGCACAATGATGTCTTGTGTCACCATAAGAATAATGTTGTTAAGTTTTCACCCTCTCAGGGTGTATATAAGACATGCCTAGGAGACAAGATTCCAATTGTTCTTACACCAGCTAAAAAGAGGTTTTATAATCTTTCACCATAAAATAATGGTGTTAAGTTTCCCATCTCTCGAGATTTATATGAGTTATGCCTAGAAAATGAGACTCCCAGTGTTCTCACACCACCGAGAGAGTGATTTCATTTTTTCACCATAAAATAACGATGTTAAAGTTTCACCATAAGATAATGATGTTCCGATTTCAGCATAAGATAATGATATTCAATTTTTCCACCTCTCAGAGCTTATATAAGACATGCATAAGAAACTAGATGCCGAGTGTTCTCACACCACCAATAGAGAGATTTCATAATTTTTATCGTAAAATAATGATATCCAATTTCCCAACTCTCGGGGTTTATATGAGACATGCTTAGGAGACGAGATTCCAAGCATTCTAACACCACCGAGAAATATATTTCATTAAATTTCACCATAAAATAATGATGTTAAGTTCGGGAAATTTATTTGGATGAGAAATCTTTCCAGTGGGCGTATGAGCCTTTAGTCTTTTCCAACTCTCGAAAGATGATACATGCCTACGTGTAACAACCCATCCTAATAAGCCCTTTATTCCCTTGAATAAATGAAAATTTCTAATGAGACCTACACTTTGACCAAATAACCAAAATGTCCCTTAGGAAAAAATTAGGATAACTTACACTTTTCTATATTAATTGAGAGCCAACTTTCACTTAAAGTTTCATAAAATGACTTATATTTTGAAGGAACGTCATAAACCAATCCTTAAGTCTGAATAAATTGCACATAAATCCCTTAACTTTCATAAAATGAGTTAAAATCATTAAAACCTATATAAAAATTATCCAAGGCTCCAAACTAAAACCTAAACTTAGTTACTTGTTCCCCGTAATGACATGGCACTAGTTGGACTGTCAGTATAGGCTGTATCATGCGGGGTACCGATTTACCATACACATAAGGCATGGTGAAACTTATACCATTTTATCCCCATTCCCACCTCCAAAACCACCAATCAACTCCTCCCTACGGACCCTATAAATACCGTCCCTTACCTTTGTAAAAACTCATCCCAACTAAGAGCTTTTCTAATGTAAAAATTTATGAGTTTTTGCATTTCTATTATATTATGCTTGATTGTTTATTTCTCCAATTTGGTTATATTTCTACATGTATATAGAATGTATATATATGTTTACATGTGATAGTTAACGTGTGTATTTGATGAAATAACTCAAAAATTAGAGAACTTCATTAAGGCTTGAGCTTCAATTGTGGATTCTGCTTCCTTGATTTTGAACTAGTTTCAAAGTGAGGTAAGTAGATCTTAGGTTCTCGGGAACCTAGGTACAAGGTTTAATTGAACCGACAACAGGTTTCAATGCCTCAAATCGAAGCTTGAAGTTTTAGAGCCTGGAATTTTCAGAAAAAAAATATCAAGAGTTTTTCTTAACCAAACCCACTCAAATTAGACTTGTTTTGCTATATTTTCAACATAGAACGAAACCGTTATAATGTCATAACAAGAATCATAGCTTTCAGTCACTTATGTTTACTCAATTTTTTGCTATTTACATAAACTCAATAGCTCAATTTAGCCCACCAAAATTCATGAAACTAAAATGGTTGGATTCCTCTTCAAAAATTATGCAATTTTCATTCAGGAACCAAATTAAATGGATTCTTAAATAATCTCAAACATAAGGTCAAAGTTCAAAATCCTAAAGTCAAATGATCGAAGGTTGAAGATGAGTGGATTACATGCGCGAATGAGAGTCAAACTGGGCTCGTGAAATATTTGATGTGAGGGCGTGTCTCCAATCAGAAAATTTATTTTTTTCCTAAAAAATTTATTTTTTTATTTTTTAAACAAAAAGGTATATTTCATCACCCTGTTTGGATCCCAGGAAAGCGTTTTCTTGTGAAAAGACAGTTTTAAAGTTAAAAATTAAGTTTTAATTATATAAATTACCCCTAACATATTTCCATGTATCTCAAATCATCCCCATACTTTTTATACAAATTCTTTAGTTCAAATAAAGACGTTTGGTCTCTTGTCACTAAATCCAAATTCAACTAGAAATAAAGAGAAAAATTATACATTATACCCTTTATGTTATTTTTACAGTGAAACTTCTTACAAGTTAGTATCCTACAACATTATATAAGCACTTTTAGGCCGATATGACCTACTGACATTATTCATGATTTCAAACTATCCAGTCAACCCTAGTGAATTAGATGCACAAACCCAGAATTTGAAAATTCAAAGTAGGTGATTTTAATTTCAGAATTAAACAAATTGAGCTTATATCTTTCACAATTAGTTATTGTTATATCTTTCTGTGATAAGGTTGAACACATATTTAAAATACGAATTCAGTTGTGCAGTTCATGTTTATTCCGTATATTGATTCTCTTGATATTTTAGTTATCCCTAACCCCAATAAACCATTACAGCTTACGACTTCAACAAACTCAATTTTTTATCCTTAATTGTGGTATATCCCTCTTACCTATTATTATAATTTCATATTACCCTGCAATTTTTTACCCTTATCAATGAAACCCTTAGTAGCATACCTTACGATTTAGGGATTAGACCCTGGCATACCACGACTATACTAGTTGTCCTGTAGGACTCAGATGTTGAGTGTGTAGTCTTTTTAGTTTCTATATAAATATGAGTGCCATCTCTAGCTAAGTGTGCCAAGCCTTTATTATGATTATTATCCCCCATCATTTTTAGGATTGGCTGTCCAAGTATATATTATGCTTTGAAAGATATTGTAACGGTATGTCTACGCAATTAAGGCCCCTCTACCTGATAATATATAGGTTATCTTCTCAAAGTATGAGCCCTTTTCTTGTTACACTCCGCCATATTATTCAATTACATATCATTTAATGCCTATATATCCTTGAAAGTTCTATGATATTTCATTTTGCCTCCAGAATTTATGATATCATTATTAAATCCAATTACTCTCGAATAATACATTTTCTCCCGTACCTCATATAGAAATTAAATTTATCTACTTGGCATGTCTTCTTTGTTATTTTCCTTCCAGATAGATGAGATACGTCTCGAACGTCTGAACTTTTATTCTATATTACCTCGAAAAAAAATCGGTTACGTACGTATAGGTGGTTGTAGACAAAAATGGCAGTCCCCGTTGGAATATCTACACTGCAACTTATCAGATCTTATGATTCCTGAATGTTTTCACCAGTTTTACCTTATATATGGCATGTATGAATAATTATGTATTTCATTTTATTTCAGACTCATCTGTGTAATAAGATGCTAAGCATCTCCCTTATAAAAATCTTTTAATTTTTATTGCCTTTAATTTATTTGGTATATTTATTGTCCTCTTTACTTACTATTAAAAACATTGAATTCGCAGATACGATGACATGATATCAGAGCATCATCGGGTTTCATGAATATATGAGACCAAATACAAGAATATTCAACTGCGACTTATACAGTTATTCCTATTAATATTTCCTTTATCATATCTGGTTACTCATACTGTTTTGCAGTGATAATATTTGGGATGATATCTACCTTAATATTCATGATTCGATTCACGAAAATTTTGAATGAGAAAATTAAAGAGGTCAGATATGCAAAGCATTGATTATGATCGGGCAATTGCTACTCCTGAGATCAAACACAGTCTGCTTATTAGTCGCCTTATGGGAGAGGCTCAAGCAACCCGGTATGCCAAGTGATTCCTTTGAGATCCTGACACTCTTCAACAAGAAATCCATCTTACACGGGATGCCTTACCACCTAATTAAGTTACAATTACTCCCCCTTGACTTTCCAATCGACTATGATTTTCTTTCTCCCGCCACTATTATCTTTACCCTCACGAATACTAGTTTACCAACCTCTTCCAAGTTCCGGAATTTTCGATAAACACAAAATTCTTTGGTTGATTCTCCTCTTTCAACCAAACCTTACCTATGGGCGGTGCATGTAGATACTACTCACTACATCTCGCTAAACATCGATTCTTCCCTTGAAATGTCTCACATTAAGTGACACGTAATACTCCCCTTCCCTCCTTTGAGTATGTCGAGAGTTTCGACCCTTGCTCTTCTCTCCACGAAGCGCACTTCTGGATCTGTTATGCTATACTAACATCTTTACTCTTTATATGTGTCAGTCGCTCTCACACTTGACTAATAACAACTCCGCTCAAGGTGTGCTTTACAACAATTAAATTCTACTATATTCAAGGAATACCAATTCTTGAATGGCTTCCCACAGCCTTCCAATCAAGTTAGGGCGTGCTATTCTAATTGCACACTTATGTATGGATTATTGCCCCTCATGTGTCATTTAATCCGCTATATCACTTCCACTTCATTCTGTTAGCCCCACAAACACATTTACACGTCCATTGCCACGCCCCTTCATCTCGGATGAGTTTTAGCATCAGTTAACCAGGATGTCTACACACCCTATAAACCGGGCATACTAGCGTAAGCATCACATACGCTCCATACTAATAAACAAATTCTTTATTTTTCCTTGGTTCTTGCAGCGTGATTACAACACTCTAATCACCCTAAAAATCAAAATTCTTAAATTCTCTATATCAGCGTTCCATCCCTTAACTCGTGGGGTAACTTTCAATGCTTTCTTACCACACAATACGGTTCCAGTGGCTTTAAAACAAGATTCAACTTCCAACTTACATGCATAATTACTTTATCCCATTTTGACTAGGGTACCGAACTCATGGAATAGTGACCAGACATCTCCCTATTTCCAACCTTATACTAAGTTTCATGCGTGGGATGTCTCGCAAAGTGAAATCCAAACAAGGAACCCCCCCGATACACTACTACCTAGCATTGTCGTCTATCGAAATCTGTTAGGTCCTCCGTCCATAGTATATACCCCTTTATTCTGTCCCTTGACAAAAAAGTTACAATTTCTCCCGTAATTATGCTTAACAAAGAATGTTTCACTAATTGCACAATTGTTCAGTATAGGTTGGTGGTAATAGCATTTCATAAACCTCGAATACATACACTCGAAATTCTCGAAATTCCTTTCCCTAATAATAGAGGTATAAATCTTATCTCCCACCTCTCTAAAGGGTAAATATAACACTGTACTCTTCCTATCACTACGTCCGGAGTGCTAAACATAATATTGCGTCAAATCTTTTCGCTCAATGGTAAATTCCGATACATACGGAATTATACTGACAAAGTCTATACATACATTGGCATCGAATATCTCGAGCCCACTATCTCCTCCGAAGTCTCTTGGATAGATAATATAAGTGCAAGTCCAACCTTCTTACAGGTAAAGCTCGCCAAAACAAAACATAAAACATGTTGCTCTAATGCAACCATTCCGATAGCCTAGCAATAAATGCCCACTATCGTACTAACCATTTCTATAACGTTTTAACAAAGATAATATCATACTCGTGTATCACATCACTATAACAAGTAACCTCAATAAAGTATGAAACACTGTTAATATACTCATTCATCCTCCGCGGATAGCACTAAAGAAAAATCCCGCTACAATAGGGAAAAATATTCACATAATGGTAACATTTATAATTATATGAATTAAACTCGTCCCACATGCTAATCTAGCAATGAACAAAATATAGTGACTCTCTCGTGTCACATAAACACGCCTCATCCTCTGAGGATACGACTTACACTTCTACCTTGTCAATCGTCTTGACTGCGCATATGGTTTTCGAACGTAACACGTCTGCCCAAACCATAACAAAATTATTTTAATCGTTACCTTTTACTAGGCACCATATTCTTATCCCTTTTTTCTCACTTTGGAACATATTATCGCGAGCGATCTCACTCCGCACAAAATACCTCAGTACATAATCCACTTACCACCTATCCTACTAACCAGGTTAGGATTTGTCCTCCTCTCGGACTTTAGTAAACTCGATTCCTGTTAACCATCCCGATTGTTCTCTTAACTTTTCAGGCCATAAAGATCATGTTACTATCTATAATAGTACTTAATGAATTTACCATCACTTGGTAAGAATTTAACTATCTGAAGCATTTAAATGGTTTTCCTGATGTGTATCCACATCCTTTGTGGTGCTATACCACCATCGTTGCATTCAGTCTCATTCTCGACTAAATTCTTCGATTTCTTTAACTTCCCCCACAAAGAAGCGTTATCATCTATTTTGACAAAATATGACAATGTCAACCTCTGAATCGGTCGTCCATTAGAATTTCCTCCTCGAGTATTATCAACTATTATTACAAGTTGGTCTCCCACTTGGAGTCGTTTCCTCCATTAGTATCTACCTCTTCCGATACAAAATTCGCTAACGGTTAAGATTCATATTTAAGAATGGGCCCCTGACATGCCCTCTCTCAATGAGTTCAGAACCACACTTGCTTCTAATCCTGAATAGTTAAGGAAGGAACATACGGTCAGCACTGTACCTAAGGTTCTCCTATAGGCATAGCAATTCCACTTATAAAATTGGTGATTGACTCCAACCATTATAAATTCGTCCCGAAAGCCAAGAAAATTTTCTCTAAATTTTCACTTTGAGTTTGCCACACTCCGTCCTATATCTAAGCCTTTGGATACTTTACCTCCTTTGGTAAACACATACAATTTTCGCGTTTCTAAAATTTCCCACTGACAGTCTCTACACGTTTTTGTAATACGTTGGGTAAGTTTACCCTCGCACCTCATTTGACTATAACAGCATTTGAAAATCATTGCTGCACCTTAGTCGCCTTTCTAGTCGTGGCTTCTCGTGCCATAATGGAGCTGACCTCGACTACGGTCATCATCCTCGGATATATTTCCTAATCTCAACTGAGCCCTGCCCCCTGATGTACGCCTAACGGTCCTCTTCTGACATCCGTCATCGCTCGTCACACGCACACATACGAATGAAATTAGAATTCACTAGTGTATACACATTATAGCAGGAGAACGAAATCTCGTCAAAGGAATCGACAATCCTAAACATAGGGCTCTATAACAAACAAAGCAACGCTGAAAGCATAATAAGTCATACAGATCCTAAGGACACTAGAACTTGATGCTCTGATACCACCTGTGACACCCCGCCTAATTAAATACCGGGCGATCACTCCTTTATTAAATTAAATCAAGGTAAACAGTTGGTTCATTCTCAGCATCACTGTCGATAAAAATAAATTTTCTAATTTAACACCCTAAATAATTAAGCTAAGTGTCAAAACCATTTTCATACATAACTTTCCAAATTTTATTTTAAGAAAAAGATTTATTTATTTATTAACATCATTCCAACAATTAAGAATCACACCACAATAAACCTGGAACACAAAGTCCAATAAATATAATACATTCGTCAATCGAATGTCAATATACGAAATCTAAAGTCACAAATCCAATCTGAATAAAACCCATAGTAACAATACCGTAAATAACTGAAATACAAATGTCCCAACAATAATGAAATAATGGAAAGAGCTACACATGCTCAACTAAATGAAAGTGCTAAGAGTGGATCCGAATGAACGAAGTCGTCTATTCAAAAGACCTCCAACTCCCACCTAAGCTACAGCGCGTTCCTTCCAAGAGTTCCTAAGCAAGACGCCCCTGTGGCTGGGCACCTGTAATACATACATATATACAAGAGAGAGAGAGAGAGAGAGAGAGAGAGAGAGAGAGAGAGAGAGAGAGAGAGAGACGGGTCAGAGCCTGAAAGTGTGTTTGATTTAAAATACGTTTAGCAAGTATTTAAATTGATACAGGCCAATGCAACAACAGATTAGGGCGACGCTCTCTTGAGAAAATATCACCTCTCTTCTAATGTGCACACCTATCGCACTAACCTTCCCAATGGTTTAACTTAACATTTTATCATACTAACCTTCCCAATAATTTAGCTTATCTTAACTTACTCATAAGATTTCAAAACCGAACAATATCAGTGTTTAAAAAGATACTTCCAATTAGCAACACAACTCTCATTTTAACTTTATTAGTTTATATAGTTTCCCAGTGTCATATCATACTTTCACGAAACAAGTATTTACTATTTGAGTCATCAACCATGTCCTACTTATCAAATCACAGTAGACAGCTTCAAATTTCCAAATCTGATATATATATTAACTACTCGTATAATATATATAAAATAACAGCACCCCACATAAACTATGGTGCGTGCATACTCTACTATCCAAAACCCCATATCACTCATATTAAGGGGAATACAATCGGAATCACTCTCGAATTGTATTAACAGAATACACAACAAAATTGAGGCGAAGAATAGATTCCAAGTCTCTAAGAGGATGGCACATGCCTGCGTCTCTTAGGACTGTTTGAACTATCACGTCGATAGCCTGTACCAAGGACATCTATCTTCTAGGGTACAAGTCAATATCCCCCATAAAGGTCCCATCGAGATAAGACTGTCCCAGCGCGGTAACCTCGGGGATAGCAAGTAGCGTGGGCATGATTTTCACATGTATATAATATATGCACACATAATCATATAAATATACCACCTTTATCATATTAATTGTAGGTTCTCTCATCACCCATAATTACAACACTTATCCTTAATTTCACATTATTAGTATTACGTATAAGGTTTCATCTCTAACCTTAACTCGAAGGGTTTTCTCACTTATTTCGTGACACTCATGGACTCTATTCTTCCAAGTAGAAAATTCAGTAGGTGTCACGTCTACGTTTCATCGTAACTCTCTTACGTGCCTCACACTTTAACATATCAATTTACTAACCCTAAAGTAAACATCTCATAAATACCAATCTCGTCGAGTATTAATGATCCCAACCTTTATTTATACGCCCTACTGGTCCTCTATGTCTCCCAAATCATTATACTAAGAATGCCCAAGAATTATATCACGACAATTCAATTTAAATCATTTACAAAGGGAAATAGTAGTCTGCCAGGAGGGGTCGATCGATCGAGGTTTGGGGCTCGATCGATCGAACCTTCGATCGATCGAGGTTTGGGGCTCGATCGATCGATCAAGCAGGTCTGCGAAAATCTGCAGAATTGCAGTTACGGGTTCTACCTATTTTCTTCATCCAAAACCATGTTTTTCCATTCTAAACGTCCCAAAAATCCTACTACTAACATTATATCAATATACTAGATGTTTTCAACGTCAAGCATGTGTATATCTAACATTAAACATGGATAATTAACCCAACATCTCATCTAATCATCAAGAACCCTAGAGTTTTTCTTAATCATGGTTCTAATCTGTTTTTACCAGAATTTCCTTCTAATATAACATCAAAATTTCGTGGGTTATATTCCTCTACATGGCAAGGATTCCAGAATTTTCATATCATCAATACTACATGCATTTTTCTAACACAAATTGGGTTTTCTTCTACCTAATTCATCCCTAAACTAATATGAAGATTGCACCAACGAAACTAGCAAGTTAAACACTTGCCTGGGATTTCTGGTATTCTGATTCACGGCTGATTTTGGTATGGTTGTGTTCCTCGTCTCGCGATCTACGCGCTGGTGGTGGTTGTGGTGCAAACGGAACACTTTTGGGGCCTTGGATTGCCTTGGAGCTTTCTCCTTCCCTCTCCTATGGCCGTCACTTGTGTTTTTGTTTTCTAACCCTAGCTGACTAACCTAAATGGCTGATATAGGTTGCTGAATTTCGTGGGTTTAATTACCCAAAAACGTGAAATGACTAAATTGCCCTCCCGGGGTACCAATTAGGCCTAAAAACGCCCCGAGACTCAAACTAAACCCCCGGGTACACTTTTCTGACTATCTCGACCCTTCCGGACACGTTTGCGCACTCAAAATGACCATACGAACAACTTATAAAATATTCACTTTTTATTTAACAAAATTTAGTCCCGACGCGATACGGGCGCGTCCCGATTCAAATTTCCAAAATTGTCATTTAACTCACTCATGACATTCAATATAATCAATAACATATATTACTTTGCTCATTAGTAATATTTAACCAACTTCCCATAATTACTAACTCTCGTCACGTTAATAATTATAACATAATTAATTTCCGAATTTTTATTAAATAATTCATTCGCATTAACTTTAATAAATCCCCAAATTAATATAGCATAAAAAATACGGGGTATTACAATCCCAAGCACCTAAGTCAAGAGAGATTAAAAGATTGGCTATGTTCGTATAATTTCCATACACTATTCGGTCAATATTTAATTTACTCTCTATTTTCTACATGGGTAATTCGCCTCGGGATGAGTTCATGTACCCCAACCCTTGAGAATTTAGCTAGTCATGGTCTTACTAGAAAACGAATTCATACATGGAATTATAGATCTAACAAACATTGTTTACAATTTGCAAAACAATAAAGTAAAGAATAAATAAGAGAATGGAAATTTAATACTTTTATTCAGCAACAAGAAAAACACATGAACTTGAATCCAGAAAACTTCCTCTTTCTCAACCTTACAAACTAGGGTTTTTGAAAGCTTCTACCAAAGACAACTAATAATATTTTCTAAATTCTGAATTTGTCTCTCTAATTCGGCTCCCTTGGGATGAGGTAGGGCTTGGTCTTTTATAGCACCAACTAGCACGAATTTGACAGCTAGAATCGTTGGCTGCACAAGATTCTGCAAGATATGCAACTCTTGATCTTCATAATTAATGCCAGGATTTCGCACACCCGGACCGGTCTGGATCCTCTCGGATCGGTTCATTTCTTAAGCAACCGGATCGGTTCTTTTTTTAATATACCGGATCGGTCCGGATCACATCGGAACGGTTCTGCTAGCATCGGTTCGGTATCCATCTGGGGTCTACTGGAATGGTGGCATTTCGGATCGATCCGATTTATACCGAATATGTCTGATTTTCTTCAATGTTGACTTTTTCTTTCCATCTTTGACTGGCCATAAGTTTTAATCTCGAGCTCCGATTTGAGTGCCGTTTCTTCTGATGCTTTTGTGAAATCAAGATCTTCAACTGTCCTTTATGCGTCGAATCTGAACTCCGGGTATAAATTTGCGCTTTTTCCCTTTGACTTTTCTTCCTTTGTTCTTTTCCTTTCTTTCGATTTCTTTCTCTCTTTTCTTGCACTAAATTCCTGTAAAATCCATCAGAAATACACGAAACTCAGGTACTTGTTAGAAATAGTCAATGGCAATGATATGGAATAAAAAGGATTCAATTACTTTGTTCAAGATATAAAAATCACTAACTTAAGGGGATAAATTCAGAAGAATTTATGTTTGGTCAAATCCCTCTAACTTAGGACTTTGCACGTCCCGGACAATGTAAATGAAGCTACCCAAAGTTCTGTTTTCGAGAATTCCTTTAAAATTCCACTTTCGCAGGCATGCGATTGCATTGAGCATATGTTACAAGACTTTAAACCCCTAGGTTACCCTAGTAGGACGAGTTTTGTCTCGTAAGGGTTTGCAGTGAATATACCCACAAAATTCTTTATTGGCCCAAATAAATATCAAAATACTTAAAAATTGTACAATTTAAACTTTTCGAAAAATAATCACCATCAATTCATATTCAATTGTCTCAAACCATAGTGTGTGTGTGTGTGTGTGCAAAGCCAGAAATTAAACCTCAAATTTCCACCGATTGAGCATTATGTTAATTTTCGAAAATTCGTTTTGATTCAAATTCTTACGGATGCACTCACAAACGAATCACTCGGATTCTGGATATTTTCTCTCGGTATGCATGATATAAAGAGTAAATATAATGGACACAAATTCACGCATACAAAATTAAAAAGAAGGAAATATGTGGTGAAAAGATCTCATCATCGGAATACGGTTATTAGGAAACGGGAACATCGCCTCTAGTTCACACCATTTAATCTCTCATATAATCTTTTGTAGCTTATCTCTCCACACGGTAATCAATTTCGCAACTTGAACTCGGTTAGGACATTTTGGGTTAAAAAGTGTAAAGGGTAAAAATGGGAATGGAAGGAATGTTCGGAATTGGAAAATGTCCTGATGACGTCCATTTGTGCTTTTTCGGACATTTGCTCATTTTTCTCTTTGTTTTTCTATTTTCATTTTTTTCTTTGTTTTTTTTTTCTTTTTCTTTTTTTTCTTGCTATTTTTTGTTGAGCATTTTTTTCTGTTTTTCTCTTGCCCCTTTTTATTGCACAATTTGGACTTACTTGATGAATTTCTAATTTTTCACAATTCCGAGCCAATTGGGTTTTTTGGGTTATCAAACGAAAGGGAAATATTATATTAGGCTCAAACTGGGTTGCAAAGGGATAATTTGTCACAACTTTATTATGGCTAATATTTTTGGGTTAAACAAAAGAGGGCCTACTTCATTGTCCAAATTGCTAATCACATTACCATATGCATCTCGAGGTTAATTAAGTTTTTAAAGATATATTTAGCACGAATTTCGAGACAATATTTCACACATATCCCATAACCGATCAAAATAAAGGACTGAGATCATCAACGACTTATTAAGACGCTGAAAAGGACTTTGAGTTAATCATAAACTCAGATTGATTTAAAAACTCATAAAAAATTGAAGAGCTCGAAATCTCACCGGGTTTGATCAATCTCCACACTTATTCGTTAAGTCGTCAATTTTCTTTCAATTTCCATCTTCGGTCAATTTTGGCTTACTGCATTTTGATTGTTAACAATTTGAGACTTTAAATAGAATAAAGGTGATATTTTTGAAAATTTTAAATTCCAATTTTTATTTATTTTGAAGAAAAATATTTTTGGTTTTTTCCAACTTTTTTGAATTTATATATATATATATATATATATATGCGAAGTTTTATAAATACGCACTTATCATCCCCCCTAACTTAGGCTTTTGCATTGTCCACAATCAAAAGGACGATAAGTAGTGCGATAAATAAAACAAGCAAGTAGCATAAGGAAACTGGATAGTACAACACAATTGTGTAAGCAATAGAAAAAAAAAACAAAAAAAATACAAATTACTACAAGGAACATAACATAACCAGAGGAACGGGGTTGCCTACGGGGCGGGTGGGGGGTGGGAAGGTCCGGGGGCAGCAGGGTCATATGGATTATAGTAATAGGCAGGAAGGGGGGCCTCGGGACCCGACTGGAGTCGGTACAAATTAGCATGCATACGCAGTACCAAACTCATGTCCCTCTCGTATGATGACATAAACCCATCAAAACGCGTCTCAAGAGAAACAACGTGCTCAGTCAAACCCGTACCAACCGAAACATAATCTGAATCTTCTGTTTCATCACACTCTGCCTCTTCACCTTCTTCCATCTCAACATCTTCATCAGGAACGTTCTCTTCGTCAACAGCCTCCTCCTCACTTGAGGTATCATTGCCTCCTCGCCAAGCACGTATCAGCTGGATTTGCTTTTCACTTCGAGTGTGGGATTATTATCCAAGTGGCTTGGGCAAGTTGATAAGATCTTACGGTGGAACAATTCCGGCATCCTTAAGAAATGAGGTAATGAGACGGTCATAAGGAAGAGGGGCCCTACCCTTTTTGTCCAACGCTGCAAATATGATATCATTGTAAAACGTGCAGGCCAAATTGATAACAGTTGCATGGTCAAACAGATGATACATAATAGTAGCTTGGCGCGAGCGCATAGCCGAATCATTTGAGGTTTGCAAAAGATTGGCACAAACGATGTGAAAAGTGATGCGTGCCTTGTCAGGTAACCGACCAACAGGAAAGGTCTCAGTATCCCAAACTGCTCCCGGCGTGATGCGAGATATGCAAACAGCTTTGGTCAGAATGGGATCAGGACTAGGATAAGTAAATTGGGCTGGAATGACCAAACCTTTAGACTCGAGTTTTTGGGCCATAATTTCAAGCGAGAACGGTATCGGAGTCGAGTCTACAAAGGCTTGAGATTCGAAATCAGCGATGCGAACGAGCGTACCATAAAACTGACGCACTTCATTCTCCCAAACATCCTCGTATGGTTCATTGAAAAATCTGCACCAGCCTCATGACATGAACATGCCTGTGACAGAATTAGGCAGCTGATCCCAAAGCACTTGACGCTCGATGTGGATTTTCCTTCTCGGATCGAAGAAACGACGACACCAATTTGCCTCACGGAGGGAACGATATTCATCATTTCCATCGGGCAGGACTTCAATGGAATTATATTTTTGAGGAGCAGCCATAGCTAGTTCAGACTTGGATAGAAAGTGAGAGAGGAGAGAGGATATGGAGGTGTGATGAAAATGGGGTGGGGGATGTGGGCATTTATAGTTGAGATAATGGAAAAAGGGGTAATGGATGGGGGAAATAGAGGGGACGAAATTTTTAGGGAGAGAAAGGGATTGGGGGAATGAATGAGGTGTGGATTGAAGAGGTTTTTACCTCGGGAAGGGTCGCGACTACAGATGACTGGATCGATCCGAGTTCATATCGGACCGGTCCGATTGTACCGGATCGGTTCTTTTTATTCAGGGCCGTATCGTTCCGGTCTGCTGAATTTCCAAAAATTCTCCTGCTTTACTTTCCTTCTAACTGTTAGCCTGATTTCTCCACTCCAATGCTTCCTTTAATGCAATTGAACCTCAAAACTCTCAAAACTCACACCGACACCTGAAATACCCCCAAGACATTTATTGAATTCCCTTATCCGGTTATGATACATATCTATGACTTTCTAACATCCTAACATCCTATGACTATTATACACAATATTCACCCCATACACGTCGGGGGTGCGACGACCTCATCTTTGTTTTTCAGTCAATCCCCATAAATGGGGTTCCACAACCAGATTGTGTCAGCTTTCATGATGGACGCTTCCAAATACGGCTTGACACGATGCCCGTTAACCTTGAATGTGTTTCCCCCTTTTTGATCCTCCAGTTCAACAGCTCAATGGCAGAATACTTCCTTCACAATGAATGGTCCTGACCATCGTGACCGCAATTTTCTGGGAAACAAGTGCAACCTCAAGTTGTAGAGAAGTACTTTTTGTCCCGAATGAAATTCCTTTCGTCAAATGATTCTGTCGTGGACTCGTTTCATTCGTTCTTTAGAGATTTTAGCACTTTCACACGCATCATTGCGTATTTCTTCCAACTCGTTCAACTGAAGTTTACGTGTTACACCCGCTTTTTCCATGTTAAAGTTCACCCTTTTGATAGCCAATACGCTTTGTGTTCAATTTCAACCGGAAGATGACAAGGTTTGCCATATACAAAACAAAATGGGGACATCCCAAGGGGATTCTTGTATGCAGTTCTATAAGCCCAGAGTGCATCATTTAATCTGAGAGACCAGTCTTTCCTATTAGGTTCGACTGTCTTTTCCAATATGCTCTTGATTTCTCGATTGGTGATCTCGTCCTGGCCATTCGATTGAGGGTGATAAGTCGTTCCAACTTGATGGACGACTCCATACTTTCGCATTATCTTTTCCATCGGCCTATTGTAGAAATGAGTACCATTATCACTGATTATAGCCTTAGGAACTCTGAATCGAGAAAGGATATTCGCTTGAATGAATTTTATCACCACTTTATTGTCATTCGCCTTGTAGCTATAGCCGCTACCCATTTTGAGACGTAGTCTACTGCGACGAGGATGTAGAGAAAACCAAAAGAAGGGGGAAAGGGCCCCATAAAGTCAATACCCCAACAATCAAACAATTCTAAGACAAGTATTGGGGTAAATGGCATCATATCACGGTGAGTAATAGCGCCCATTCTTTGGCATCTATCACATGATTTGCAAAAAGTGTTCACATCCCGAAAGATTGTGGGCTAGTAGAGACCACTTTGTAGGATTTCAGAACAGTTTTATTTTTGGAAAAATGACCTCCATGTGCTTCCGTATGACAAAATTGAATTACCCCTTGAATTTTTTCATCAAGTACACTTTTCCAGATGATTTGATCAGCATAATACTTAAACAAATATGAATCATCGTAAAAGAACATGCGTGACCATGTGATGAACTTCCTTCTCTCTTGCGGACTCCAATTGGAGGGAACAACTCCAGTGATAAGGTAATTGACTATATCCGCAAACCAGGGGAGAGAAGAAGTAGCGAATATATTTTCATCCGGAAAATACTCGTCTATGGGAATGGGACCAATAGGTAAGTCTGACGAGAGGCGTGACAAATGGTCAGCAAAGACGTTTCCTACTCCTTTCTTATATTGAATCGAGAGATTAAACTCCTGTAAGAGTAGGATCCACCTTATTAGACGCGATTTGGCATCTTTCTTGGTCAGAAGATATTTGAGGGCTGAGTGATCAGTGAAGCAAATGATGGGCGACCCAACAATGTAGGAGCGGAATTTATCGAGGGAAAAAACAACTGCTAGTAACTCTTTCTCCATGGTAGAGTAGTTAAGATGGGGATCAGATAATGTCCTACTAGTATAGTAAATAACATGATCTTTCTTGTCTTTTCTTTATCCAAGAACAACCCCAATCATGTAATCACTTCCATCACACATAAGCTCAAACGGGAGTGACAAATCAAAAGTTATGGTCAGTCAAAGATGGAAACAAAAAGTCAACAATGAAGAAAATCATACCGATCCGGTATAAATCGGATCGATCCGAAATCCCACCATTCCAGTAGCCCCCGGATGGATACCGAACTGATGATAGAAGAACCGGTCCGATGTGATCCGGACCGATCTGGTAGATTAAAAAAAAAATCGATCTGGTTACTTGACAAACGAACCGATCCGAGGGGATCCGAACCGGTTCGGGTGTGCGAAATCCTCGCATTAATTATAAAGATCAAGAGGTGCATATCTTGCAGAATCTTGCGCAGCCAACGATTCTAGCTGTCAAATTCGTGTTAGTTAGTGCTATAAAAGACCAAGCCCTACCTCATTCCAAGATAGCTGAATTAGAGAGAGAAATTTAGAATTTAGAAAATATTATTAGTTGTCTTTGGTATAAGTTTTCAAAAACCCTAGTTTGTAAGGTTGAGATAGAGGAAGTTTTCTGGATTCAAGTTCATGTGTTTTTCATGTTGCTGAATACAAGTAAAAAAATTCCATTCTCTTATTTATTCTTTACTTTATTGTTTTGAAAATTGTTAACAATGTTTGTTAGATCTATAATTCCATGTATGAATTTGTTTTCTAGTAAGACCATGTCTAGCTAAATTCTTAAGGGTTGGGGTACATGAACTCATCCCGAGGCGAATTACCCATGTAGAAAATAGAGGATAAATTAAATATTGATCTAATCGTGTATGGAAATTATACGAACATAGCCAATCTTTTAATCTCACTTGTCTTAGGTACTTGGGAGGTTTAAGAACGCTATGCAAGTGTAATTGTCCATTCACGGCTTTGTATTTACCTTTGATTTCATATGATGCGGGTTATATCCTTCATATATGTAATGCTTAGGATCTGTAAAGACTGGATTTAGTCAAAAATTTCAATTTACAATTCTAGTATTCTATACGGTAATTCGTTAAGGTTTGAAGTATTGTACTCCACCCTATTTTCTCTCATTTTCAAATCTAATTCCTTCACAATTCTTAGTATTTTCTTTATGCACATTCTATTTCATCACCAATTGGAAATTTACAACCATCAACCATCTTTTCATTTCTTTGGAGGAATCATTTCAAGGTTAAATAACTATTCCTACAAAAGTGCCAATTTTTAATCCTTGTGGATACGATCTCGACTTGTCGTATTATTACTAACGCGACAGGCTTGCACTTGAGCCTAAATAGAATGCTTTTTTGAGATCAATTCTCTGTCGCGTCAAGTTTTTGAGGAGCTTGCATGATAGGAGCAGAAATTAGCATGCTTTTGAGTTTATCAAAATATTCTTGGCATGCTTTATTCCATTCAAATGGAGTGTCCTTCATGAGAAGATTACTCACAGGTCTAGCGATGGCGCTAAAGTCTTTGATAAATCTACTATAAAATCCAGCATGGCCTAGGAAGGACTTCACATCTTTAAGCGATTTTGGCGGGGGTAACTCAGCCATTACTTCAATTTTTGCTCGATCAACCTCAATTCCCCTAAATGAGACTATGTGGCCTAGAACTACGCCCTCGGTGACCATAAAATGGCATTTTTCCCAATTGAGGACTAAGTCTTTTTCCACACACCGGAATAGAACCCTTTCAAGATTTGCTAAGCATTGGTCGAAAGATGGACCGAAAATGCTTAAATCGTCCATCAACACCTCAAGACCCTCTTCTATCATGTCGCTAAAGAGACTTAGCATGCACCTTTGAAAAGTTGCTGGCGCATTACATAGCCCAAAAGGCATACGTTTGTAGGCAAACGTACCAAACGGACATGTAAAAGTCATATTTTCTTGATCAAGTACATCCACTTCAATCTGATTATATCCAGAATACCCATCTAGGAAACAGTAGTAAGGATGGCCCGCCACTCATTCAATCACTTGATCGATGAACGGCAAGGGAAAATGGTCTTTTCTGGTTCCGGCATTGAGCTTTCAGTAGTCAATGCAAACACGCCATCCGGTGGTGGTGCGTTGAGGTATTAATTCTCCCTAGCGTTTTCAACCATGGTCATTCCCTACTTTTTCGGAACGACCAGAATTGGGCTCACCCATTTACTATCAGAAATAGGATAGATAATCCCAGCATCTAGCAATTTGATGATTTCCGATCGAACTATATCTTTCATGGATGGGTTTAGTAGCCTTTGCATCTCGCGCGAGGGCTTCACCTCTTCCTCGAGATGGATTTTATGGGTACAAATCAATGGACTTATACCTTCGAAATAAGCTATAGTCCAACCAAATTCACTTCTGTGCTTCCACAATACATTCAACAACATACCCTCTTGCTCCTTTTTTAAACTGGAAGAAACAACAATAGGGAATGCATCATTATTTCCCAGAAAAGCATATTTGACATTCGAGGGTAGTTTATTTAACTCAAGACTAGGAAATCTATTTTCAGAGGGGATCATGGGTGACGCGCTCGGGGGTAATTCTTCAAATCTAGAAATCTAGTGAATATCTCTTAAATTCTCAAAACTCACTTCTTCTTGTAACCAAGTTCCCAACTCTTCCACCTCACGCTCAAACTCAGTATAAGAACTCTTATTCTCACCACCTTGCACTAAACAAACTTCCAGTGCATCTCCTCCTATGATCTTCTCGATGTGTTCATCAACCACCTCTTCAATAAGATCCACCTCATGAATTTCATCCTCATCACCCATTTAGTTAGCGACATTGAAAATATTGGTCTCGAGAGTCATGTTTCCAAAAGTGAGTTGCATTTGGTCATTCTGTGTATTGATCAAATCATTAGAAGTAGCTAAAAATGAACGGCCCAATATTATTGGAACATGATTTATTGCATGGGGAGAAGGATTAGTGTCCCAAATGACAAATCAACCAGGAAGTAAAACGTGTCCACTTGAACGATTACATCCTCCACAACCCCACGAGGAACTTTCACTGTTCGATCAGCTAACTATAGAGTGATTTGGGTAGGTTTTAGATCACCTAAATCAAGCTGCTTATAGGTAGAGTATAGAAGGATGTTTACACTCGCACCTAAGTCAAGCAATGCTTTTTCCACCCTACTCTCTCCTATGACACACAAAATTTTAGGTGCACCAGGATCCTTGAATTTGGGTGGAAGATCATTAAGAAGGACCGAGCTCACATTTTGTGCCAAGAAAACGTTCTTCTTCACCTTGAGCCGTCGTTTGACAGTTAAAAGATCTCTGATGACCTCGGCGTATGCTGGAATTTGTTGAATAGCATCCAGAAACGGCAAGCTCAACTTTACTTGCTTCAAAACATCTAACACTTCCATACGCGAATCCCCTTTTTTGGGTGGTGCTAAGCGTTGAGGGAATGGAACAGCAGTGGGTAGTTTTACTTCAATTTCAAGCTCAACCTCCTCATCTTTATCTTCCATGTGCAATGGAGTCTCCTCAAATTCTGATGCTTCCTTAGCTTTAGATTCCTTAGGAAGTGTTAGCGCTAGATCAATTACACGACCACTACGGAGAGTAGTGATAGCTTGACATTGTTCTGGCAAATCCGATGATGTGGAGCTAACCGTGGTTTGTCCTTGGAGAGGGGGTCTTTGGGCTTGATCTGGAAATTTACCCTTCTCCTGAGTATTCACTGCAGATTGTAACCTAGAGATGCTATTATAAATTTCTATGAACATTCGATCATACTTAACATTGCTCCTTTTAAGATTGGATGAATTGATTCAGATTATCTTCAAGAGATCGCCTAGGTGGAGCGACATATGGACAAGGAGGTGGTACCTGCATAGGAGAATGCATTGGAGGGGCCAATTGCTGAAATTGAGGGGGTGGTGGTGGTAAAGTCACATATAGGTTAGGAACCATCCCCCTTGTGGTTGTCTATAGTTGAAACCAGGATGATTCCGCCAAGTTTGATTGTATGCATTCCCTTGCGGTGCATTAAAGTTTTCGCAAAACCCTCTTATGGCCTCAACTTGTTCAATGTACATTGCCTTGTATGCAGGGATGGTAGGACATCCTTTAGTAGAATGACCAGCAATACAAATGGCACACACTTTCTCCTTTTCGGCTTTCACGGGTCCAGCTACTTCTTTTAATTGCACTTCAAGCATGTCTCTAAAATTATTTTCCAATTGGTCAAATTTATGATCTAACAAAGTGTCCTTGTCCAAGTGATAAATATCGGACGCAGCAGGGAAGTTAGACACTTGTCGATTTTTATTTTGACTATTGGGGTCAGAAACATCCCATGCTTGTGCAGTCTCCGCTACATATTTCAGATGAGCCTCAGCATCGCTGGAGTCTAACTCCCAAAAAGGTGTTTCACACATGGTCTGAACAAGTTGTTTAGATGCTAAAGTAAGCCCTTGATGGAAAAATGAAATAAGATGATGTTTTTCGAATCCATGATGTGGGCAAGCACTAACTAACTCCTGAAATCTTTCCCAACACTTGTCGAAAGCTTCATTGTAATTTTGTCAAAAAGCTTGCATTTGAGCTTTGACAGAATCGGTTTTGTGTTGTGGAAAGAATTTGGAGAGAAACTTGGTTCGCATATCTCGCCAGGATAAAATAGAATTCGATGGTAGTGACCATAGCCAAGTCTTGGCTTTATCCTTTAAGGAAAAAGGCAAAAGCTTTAACCGGATAACATCTTGTGGGGAAACTTGGTCACCAAACGTCTCACATGCTTCTTCGAACTCTCTAATATGGAGATAAGGTTTTTCCAAATCCATCTCGTGAAATGTGGGAAGAATTTGAATCATACCATTTCGGAAGTGGAACTGATCGACATTATACGGAAGTAAAATGCAACCAGGGGTAACAGTTCACTATGGAAATAAAAGATATTTCATGGGAAGATATGGTATCTCTTCCTCTCCGGCACCAACACCAACACTACCGTGCACAGACATATTGCTACCAAAAGATTCAGTATTCACACTCGGTGTTTGACTCGAGGAGCGACTTGTGATTGAATTATTAGGCGATGGAGATGGAACCCAAAAATGAGGAGAATCAGTGGTGTGAGAATTTTTAGAATTTTCTTCGGTAATAGGATTTTCGTGAACTTGTGTGGGAGATGAATTCTGCATGTAAGCGCATAAGAGATGAGATGAAATATATATATAAATATATATATATATATATATATATATATATATATATATATATATATATATATATATATATATATATATATATATATATATATATATATATATATATATATATATTAGAGAATGGAAATCACCTTAGGATTAAAATCACTTTCCTAAATTATACCAATTGATAATCCCCGGCAACGGTGCCAAAAAATTGAAGCGACAGAGAATTTATCTCAAAAAAGCATTCTATCTAGGCTCAAGTGCAAGCCTGTCGCGTTAGTAATAATCTGACAAGTCGGGATCGTATCCACAAGGATTAAAAATTGGCACTTTTGTAGGAATAGTTATTTAACCTTGAAATGATTCCTCCAAAGAAATGAAAAGATGGTTGATGGTTGTAAATTTCCGATTGGTGATGAAATAGAATGTGCACAAAGATAATACTAAGAATTTTGAAGGAATTAGATTTGAAAATTAGAGAAAATAGGGTGGAGTACAATCCTTCAAACCTTAACGAATTACCGTATAGAATACTAGAATTGTAAATTGAAATTTTTGACTAAATCCAGTCTTTACAGATCCTAAGCATTACATATATGAAGGGTATAACCCGCATCATAGGAAATCAAAGGTAAATACAAAGAGATGAATGGAAAATTACACTTGCATAGCGTTCTTAAACATCCCAAGTACCTAAGGCAAGAGAGATTAAAATATTGGCTATGTTCGTATAATTTCCATACACGATTCGGTCAATATTTAATTTACCCTCTATTTTCTACATGGGTAATTCACCTCGGGATGAGTTCATTTACCCCAACCCTTGAGAATTTAGCTAGACATGGTCTTAGTAGAAAATAAATTCATACATGGAATTATATATCTAACAAACATTGTTAATAATTTGCAAAACAATAATGTAAAGAATAAATAAGAGAATGGAAATTTTATACTTGTATTCAGCAACAGGAAAAACACATGAACTTGAATCCAGAAAACTTCCTCTTTCTCAACCTTAAAAACTAGGGTTTTTGAAAACTTCTACCAAAGAAAACTAATAATATTTTCTAAATTCTGAATTTCTCTCTCTAATTCGGCTCCCTTAAAATGAGGTAGGGCTTGATCTTTTATAGCACCAACTAGCACGAATTTGATAGATAGAATCGTTGGCTGCGTAAGATTCTGCAAGATATGAACCTCTTGATCTTCATAATTAATGCCAGGATTTTGCACACCCGGACCGGTCCGGATCCCCTCGGATCGGTTCGTTTCTCAAGTAACCAGATCGGTTCTTTTTTTAATCTACCAGATCGGTCCGGATCGCATCGGATCGGTTCTGCTATCATCAGTTCGGTATCCATTCGGGGGCTAATGTAATGGTGGGATTTCGGATCGATCCGATTTATACCGGATCGGTCTGATTTTCTTCAATGTTGACTTTTTCTTTCCATCTTCGACTGGACATAACTTTTGATCTCGAGCTCCGATTTGAGTGTCATTTCTTCCGATGCTTTTGTGAAATCAAGATCTTTAACTTTCCTTTAGGCGTTGAATCTGAACTCTGGGTATAAATTTATGCTTTTGTCCTTTGACTTTTCTTCCTTTGTTCTTTTCCTTTCTTCTGGTTTCTTTCTCTCTTTTCTTGCACTAAATTCCAGTAAAATCCATCAGAAATACACGAAACTCGGGGTACTTGTTAGAAATAGTCAATGGAAATGATATGGAATAAAAATGATTCAATTACTTTGTTCGAGATATAAAAATCACTAACTTAAGGGGATAAATTCAGAAGAATTTATGATTGGTCAACAGAATATTAAATCCTCCATAATTCCTATACAATTTTTAGAGTTTAACTAAATGATTGAAATTACACCCCTCTTATAAAAACACCCCCCTTCTACTAACACAAGATGAACCTCTACTCCTTTTTGTAATCCCTATATTATTAGGAACCAACCAAATCAACGAGATCATCCTTATAACAAGTACAAGGATTGTCGAGTTTTTAGTCATAATCAGAAAAATTATAGTAGAACTTTGATGTGATGTCATGATTGCAATCAAGTAGGACATGTATGACCCCAATGCCCTATTCTACACATGCCTCATCCTTTTATCTCCACCAACCTTGTTGAATATCATTCCAAGAATTCAACTAAAATCCTCATAAAAGAAAGAAAGAACCACTAAACAGGAACCAAGGTCAAAATTCCTCTTTCTCTTAGAGAAAAATCCAAATTACTGCAGTGTGGTTGATGGTAATCTTCATTTTTATAATATTTTTGCACATATATCTGACACCCCACCTAATAAAATACCGAGTGATCTGTCCTATATCAAATTAAAATAGGAATCCCAGTTGGTTCATCCTTAGCATCACTGTTGAAAACCTTTTTAAGACTTACTAACCATCTAGTATTCCAAAAGCTAGTGCCAGTTTTTATCTTATTAATTAAACGAAATAGTACATGAGAAAATAAATATAATCTATTCACACAACTGAATTCAATAAACTGAATAAATAATGACTACATGCCGAATAAACCATTGGTCACCAAAGTAAATAATCCAATACAAATATTCAACACCGAAATAAAATAAATCTGAAAACTGAACTGAAAGTCTGGGCGACATGCCCTAAATAAGACTGGAACTGATAAATATTCCTACTCTAGGAATGAAAGAACAATGCGTCTAATCCAAGATCCTGCTAGTATCCACATACGCCCAGCTCCGTGTCCCTGGAATAGAATATCAATCCTAGCGTCCCTGTGGCTGGACACCTAAAAGGTTTTGAAAATAGTTTTATAGCAAGGGTTAGAACCCGAAACATTTGGAAAATACTTAGTAAGTGAATTAACTGGAGTAATTTAAAATGAATGAATGCGCTTCATATATAAGTTAGTGTTGCACTCTCTTGAGGACATTCTTACCCCTCCACTATTGTGCACACCTAACGGTTACCTTAACCCCACCTAGTTGTACTACCCTATCTAACTAGTCCTGGTATAATCTCCCCTTGCCATACTAATCTAACCCGAGTGTAATAATTCTTGGATTAATAATTTATCTCACCGATTAACTTAATTAATTTCTTTTAAATAATAATCATATAACAGTGTCACAAGTTATATAAACCAATTACATCACACACTGTATTATTACCAGCATATAATATTTACTACCATTATATATTTATCTTTACCACAACATCCACACATATATCACATATATATCCATCCCTTCGAGTATACACTCTCTAGATGATTCCCTCTAAAGTGCTATCTTACTAGGTGTTCTCACACAACCTAGATATCCGAGGTGGAATCGCTCACCAACTTGGACCAACATATAAACGTAGTGGAGGCAGTCATATTCCTTCCCTGAAAGTGAGATAAACCCCTCACCCATATATCGGACGCTATGACCTGGGGATATACTCACCCTACTCCTCAAGGTAGGGGATTAACCCACATCGTGCAATCTCCCTTGATAGCACTAGAGTATATAACTTAAATAAATATGTGGACTCTGATGTTTAATAGCACACATAAAGTACACACATGTATATATATACTATCACCACACCGTATATATATATATATATAATATAAATTTCGGCTTCACCGTGTTCTAAAACCCCTAACACTAGCCTATATATTCCCGAGTCTATGGTCAGACTCTAATTTAATTTATCTCTCATTAATAAATTTCATTACCTACTCGAATCTACGATCCGACTCTAACTTACTCAATTAACACATTAATAAATTCATCACTTTCCCGATTCTACTGTCCGACTCTAATTTACTTAATTAACAAATTAATAAATTTATCACTTTTCAGAGTCTACAGTCCGACTCCAATTTACTTAATTAACATATTAATAAATTATTACCAATCCGAGTCTATGGTCCGACTCTAATTTAATTAATTTACACATTAATTAATTAATATCAATCCGAGTCTATGGTCCGATTCTAATTTAATTAATTTACACATCAATTAATTTATACCAATCCGAGTCTATGCTCCGACTCTAATTTATTAATTTACACATTAATTAATTAACACTTGGTGTCATCCAACCATTATACCCGGACTCTCTCACTTGGGTCATACCATCGTTAATACCCTATTCTATATTTCGCTCCACAACTAATTGATTACACCTAAATTCCTTTAATAATGTAGTTCCTCTCAAGTACAATACTGGAATATTTTCCCTTGGTAAAAAATCAATACTCACAAATTATTTCCTGAAATTTATTCATCTCATGGCATACAATTATCACCCTCCTAAACCCAATTATATCTCCTTATAATTGCAAAGGAATATGTGTCACATATGAATTTATCACTAAATAAAGGTAGGTATTAAATACTAAATTAATTTCCCTTATATATATATATATATATATATATATATATATATATAAAAACTAGCCGAATTGCCAAAATTATGGGACCATCGATCGATCGATCCCCCTGGGTTCATCTACCGATCAAGTAGGTCCCTTTCTTCTCTGGCTTGCTGTTCAGCCATTTTTAACCCATTCAAGCTTCTACTTTTCTCCCATAAAAATATACGATCATAATCTACCATATTAACATATGAAAATAGTTTCTACTCAACATAGAAGCCTTAATTCAATCACCAATTTCCACAAATCTTAACGTTTTACAGATTCGAGTTTTACCCAGGTTTCAAACCCCAAACACTTTACATTTCTAATATCAAGATTTAAATGTCCATTCATGGTGGATTTAATCATATGGTTCATATTCCTAAATACAGAATCATGAAACCTACTAATGTCATCCCAAATATCATCAAGATATACCATTTCCCAAATACTGATTTCACCTGAATACCCATTTATTCCCCAAACGTATTTTGGAGTATACATCACAAAAATATGAATTGATTATCACCAATTTAGAATCATAATAGTTAACCACTTGCCTGGAATCGTTCGTAGGGTCTGATCCGTTGGTGTAGTTAAGGTGTTGATGAAGAACACCCCAATTAGTCCCTTAATTTGGCTTTAAAAATCCCCAATTGTCTCTTGATTTTCTTTCCTCACTGTCTTTCTCAAACCCTAGGTTTATAATTTGTTAACTGCCGATCAATTTTTCCCTTAATTAGGTTTAAAACTCCTAATCCCGTTTTAGGCCATACGGGCCTAATTAAAATGGCCTAAATCATCCCGTGTGGGCCCGACTATGTCCAAAAATGCCCGATACCCGATTACTACCCCCGAGTACTCTTTTCTGACTATCTCGACCCATCCGTGCACTCAGAACCGTCATTCGAAATACTTTATAATATTCTCCAATTTTGACCTCGAAAATGCGATACACATTAATTCGGAGAATTTACTTAAATTTGCTCAATTATAAATAATTATTCCCACTCAAATAAATTCTCCAAATCATAAATTTAAGTTTTTCTAATTTAAATATTTATATTTCTCCCAAAATAATTAAATTTTAAATCCTCAAAATTACAGGGTGTTACTTACTTCCCCCCTTACAAAGGAATTTCGTCCTCGAAATTAAGATGAGCCTAGTGCTCCAAGCTTTGAATATCACTTTCTAGACATGTGCCTCTAAGCTCGCTATATCTATCTCTCCCGCTTCTAACTATAAATTACACAAATATGAATTTTTATTAACCAGGGCGCCCATACACCCTTACCCGTGCTTGATCGCACAAAAGTTTCCTTAATTAACCTGGGTGCCCATACACCCTATCCCCTTGCTTTACCGCACGAAAGTTACCCGACTATACTAGCCGTGACCCATAATATAACTTCCAACCCATAGTCATATCACGTATATAAATAATAATACCTAGGGTACCCAACCCATGTGCTAATGACTGAACATCTCCCCACTTCCAATGTTACGCTAAGTTTCATGTGTGGGACGTCTTGAAAAGAGAAATTCAAACAAGGAACCCCCCTGATACACTACTACCTAACATTGTCGGTCGTTGAGATCTGTTAATCTGTTAGACCCTCAGTCCATAGTACGTACCCCCAAATACTTGTCTATTAACACAATACCATACACGCCTACTCTTATGCTACAAAAGATAACATAAAATCCCACGCCCTTACTATCACTAGCTCTTGTGCAAAATAAACCCCGAGTTATCTCTCCCTGCTCGAAAATAAATTTAGCCACCCTGATTCACTTTAGTAGACTCCCTTACATACCGGGATAAAATATGATAACACAAGACCTCATTATGTGTCTATTGCACCACACAATACAACATATATACACATATATATAGGGTAGAATCCCTCTCAGGTGATACCTAGTAAAAATCATTCATACCCTAGTGTCGCGAACACCAAAACTTACCCCCACTATTGACAATAGTTCAAATCCATCGCTGATCAGCCGATAAAAAATTATTTACCCTACTTCCACAATTCTCGAAAGTAGGAACCACTCGTATAATTCAAACCTTCTCTCTGTGTACACCTCCACTCTCTCGTGGCCACCACTAAAGAAATTCACTGCCCCAAAAAAATATATATAAATAAAATTGCTGCTACAGTCAGCGCACCCATTAAATTCAACTTACCCGCGAACTCTAGTGAAAATAATTCTTATATTGTGACACCATCACTGTCACTCAAAACATACCCCACGCCCATAGGATATAAAGATAATTACCTCCATAATCTAGCTGCAATGGCTGATCCTCGGGTTCCTGAGCAGCTTCCCTCTGCCTGAACACACCCATGACTTTTTTTAGCGACTATACATCCATGACCTCATCTTGTAGTTGACCCCTTCCTCGCTGAGGACAGTATCTCTTCACGTGTCCCGCTTCCCCACAAACAAAACACCTCCTAATAAATTCACCCTGCCACTGATCCCTTCCTTGTTGGCCTTGTCGGAAAGCCTGGCCATCTTGTTGATTGCCTCCAGACCTAAATCTCTTGGCTTGATTCCCCTACCGAGAATCCTGCCCCTGATGTCCCCCTGTCTGCTGCTGAGATACCCCACTGGTACTGTTCCCTCCCGCTTTATTTGACTGACTGGGTTCCCCTCCCCTCTTTTTTGCTCTCACGTGGAAGCGATATTCCTGACAGTGCAGGAGTGATGTATTTACAACGTCCATATAAGCTACTAATACGGGATTACCAATCAAATGTTGCCTGATCCTCCAGACTAACCCATCCATGAACTTTAACTTCTTTCTTTCTTCATCGCGTACCTAATCCGGTATAAAATTTTCCAAACAAGTGAATTCTTCCTCGTAGTCGGCCACTGAACGGTCCCCCTGAGTCACCTCTCTGAATTTTCTCCTCATTTCGGTCTCAACTGATGGCTGAAGGTCCTTATGGTCGAACCGCACCCAAAACTCTGCAATTGCTAACGTATCCCTTTCCTCAACTGTGGTGATCGACTCCCACCACTGTAGCGCTGCTCCCACTAACCTAAAAGTGGCTAGTATTTTCTTATGCACCTCATTGCAATCTACCATGCGTAGGTGACGTTGGATATCCCTCTTCCACTCACACGCTAGCACCACATCTGAACCCCCTCGAAACTATGGTGGGTGGCCCTTTTGAAAGACCTCTCGTACTAGCTGCCACTCCAACTGCCCCTGGTGGACCTGAACATCCGGTACCACTAACACCTGTGGATGATCTCATGGAAATTACCTTGCCATTGCTATCATCATTGCTTGAACTGCCTCTGCTACTAATTCAGTTACCTGTTCAGCTTAAATCATCCCTAGCAGTTGCTACGGTAACTCTGGCTCCTGGTGAGCCTCCCTAGTCTCATCTCCCCCTGCTGCCCTAGATGCTCTCTCTCTCCTGGGCAGCATCTAGAATGAGAATCGAAATGTATGAGTTCACCCTCAAATATAAAATAATTGGTAGAAGAATGTAAATGCGCATACGTATGAGAATACAACAATCTTATGATAGGGTTCTACATCAAAGAATGCTAAGCTGAAATGTGAAAAGCCACAAAGATCCTAAGGACACTAGAACCTGATGCTCTGATACCATCTGTGACACCCCGCCTAATAAAATAACGAGTGATCAGTCCTATACAAAATTAAAACAGGAATCCGAGTTGGTTCATACTTAGCATCACTGTCGAAACCTTTTAGGACTTACTAACCACCTAATATTCCAAAAACAGGTGCCAATTTTTATCTTATTAATTAAACGAAATAGTACATGCGGAAATAAATATAATCCATTCACACAACTGAATTCAATCAAATGAACAAATAATGACCACATGCCGAATAAACCATCGGTCACCAAAGTAAATAATCCAATACAAATATTCAACACCGGAATAAAATAAATCTGAAAACTGAACTGAAAGTCTGGGAGACATGCCCTAAATAAGGCTGGAACTGATAAATGATTCCTACTCTTGGAATGAAAGAACGATGCGTCTAATCCAAGCTCTAGCTAGCATACAATTATGCCGCAGCTCCGTGTCCCTGGAATAAAATATTAATCTTGGCATCCCTATGGTTGGACACCTAAAAGGTTTTGAAAATAGTTTTATAGCAAGGGTTAGAACCCAAAATATTTTGAAAATATTTAGCAAGTGAATTAACTACAATAATTTAAAATGCATGAATGCGCTTCATATATAAGTTTGTGTCGCACTCTCTTGAGGACATTCTTACCCCTCCACTATTGTGCACACCTAACGGTTACCTTAACCTCACCTAGTTGTACTACCCCGTCCAACTAGTCCTGGTATAATCTCCCCTTGCCATACTACTCTAACCCAGGTATAATAATTCCTGGATTAATAATTTATCTCACCGATTAACTTAATTAATTTCCTTTAAATAATAATCATATAACCGTGCACAAGTTATATAAACCAATTACATCACGCACTGTATTATTACCCACATATAATATTTACTAACATTATATATGTACCTTTACCAAAATATCCACACGTATAGCACATGTATATCCATCCCTTCGAGCATACCCTCTCCGGATGATTCCCTCTAAAGTTATATCTTACTAGGTGTGCTCACATAACCTAAATACCCGAGTTGGAACCGCTCTCCAACTTGTCCCAACATATAAACGTAGTGGAGGCGGTCATATTCTTTTCCTGAAAGTGAGATAACCCCTCACCCATATACCGGACGCTATGACCTGGGGATATACTCACCCTACTCCTCAATCTAGGGGATTCACCCACATCGCGCAACCTCCCTTGATAGCACTACAGTATATAACTTAAATAAATATCTAGTCTCTGATGTTTAATAGCACACATAAAGTACACACATGTATATATATATGTATATATATATATATATATATATATATATATATATATATATATATATATATATATATATATATAAGTTCCGGCTTTACTATGTATTAAAACATGTAACACTAGCCTATATATTCCCGAGTCTATAGTCTGACTCTAAATTAATTAATGTCTCATTAATAAATTTCATTACCTTCTCAAGTCTACGATCCGAATCTAATTTACTTAATTAACACATTAATAAATTTATTACTTTCCCGAGCCTACAGTCCAACTCTAATTTACATAATTAACACATTAATAAATTTATCACTTTCCCGACTCTATAGTCCGACTCTAATTTACTTAATTAACACATTAATAAATTATGACCAATCCGAGTCTATGGTTCGACTCTAATTTAATTAATTTACACATTAATTAATTAATACCAATCCAAGTCTATGGTCCGACTCTAATTTAATTAATTTATACATTAATTAATTAATAACAATCCGAGCCTATGGTCCGACTCTAATTTAATTATTTTACACATTAATTAATTAACACTTGTTGTCGCCCAACCATTATACCCGGGCTCACTCACTTGGCCCGTACCATCGTTAATAATTGATTCTATATTTCGCCCCACAACTAATTGATTACACCTAAATTCCTTTAATAATGTAGTGCCTCTCAACTAAAATACTTGAATATTTTCCCTCGGTCCAAAATCAATACTCATAAATTATTTCCTGAAATTTATTCATCTCATGGCATACAATTATCACCCTCCTAAACCCAAGTATATCACCTTATAATTGCTAAGGAATATGTGTCAAATATGAATTTATCACTAAATAAAGGTAGGGATTCAATCCTAAATTAATTTCCCTTATATATATATATATATAACTAGCCGAATTGCCTAAATTCTGGGACCATCGATCGATCTATTCCCCTGGGTCGATCAATCGATCGAGCAGGTCCCTTTCTTCTCCGGCTTGTTGTTCAGCCATTGTTAACCCATTCAAGCTTCTACTTTCTCCCATAAAAATATCCGATCATAATCTATCATATTAACATATGAAAAGAAGTTCTACTCAACCTAGAAGCCTTAATTCAATCACCAATTTCCACAAATCTAAACATTTTACAGATTCGGGTTTTACCCGGGTTTCAAACACCTAGACACTTTACATTTCTAATATCAAAATTTAAATGTCCATTCATGTTGAATTTAATCATAAGGTTCATATTCCTAAACTACAGAATACTGAAACCTACTAATGTCATCCCAAATCTCATCAAGATATACCATTTCCCAAATATCGATTTCACCTGAATATACATTTATTCCCAAAACGGATTTTGGTTTACACATCACAAAAATATGAATTAATTATCACCAATTTAGAATCATAACAGTTAACCACTTGCCTGGAATCGTTCGTAGGGTCTGATTCGTTGGTGTAGTTAAGGTGTTGATGAGAACACCCCAATTAGTCCCTTAATTTGGCTCCAAAAATCCCCAATTGGCTCTTGATTTGCTTTCCTCTGTGTCTATCTCAAACCGTAGGTTTAGAATTTGTTAAATACCATTTAACTTTTCCCCTAATTAGGTTTAAAACCCCTAATTGTGTTTTAGGCCATACGGGACTAATTAGAATTGCCCAATTCACCCCATGTGGGCCCGACTATGTTCAAAAATGCCCCGAGACCCGATTACTACCCCCGAGTACTCTTTCCTGACTATCTCAACCCATCCGGACTCAACCGTGCACTCAGAACCATCATCCGAAATACTTTATAACATTCTGCAATTTAGACCTCGAAAATGCTACACACATTAATTCGGACAATTTACTTAAAGTCGCTCAATAATAAATAATTCTGCCCACTTAAATAAATTCTCCAAATTATAAATTTAAGTTTCTCTAACTTAAATATTTTTATTTCTCCCAAAATAATTAAATTTTAAATCCTAAAAATTACGGGGTGTTACAATATATTATTTGATTGTTGATTTACCCATTCTTTCATTAGTCGTTCATCTTCGAATCATTTATATTTATCCTCTAGTCCATTAGTTCACCCTTTGACTATGGGAATGCCAACACGAAAAATGTCCATTATCGATAGAATATGTAAAAGTCACATTTTACATTTTGGAACTAGTACATTAACCGTAGATCTAGTAGTTCTCGAATTAACGAAGTTTGACCTAATAATAGGAATGGGAGTATTATCCCCAAACTCTGCCCACATTAACTGTCATGCAAAGATGGTGACATTTAAACCACCCCATCAAACTTAATTTTATTTCCAAGGATAAAATCCCCATCAATCTCTATTTTTTCAGATCAGTGAAAAATAAACCTCCTCCCTTTGTAACATTTTGACGAGTTACAAATATCTATTTCCTAAATATTTACCCGAAAGACCCCCACCTCGAGAAATTGATTTTGTTTAGCAATTTGTTGCCAAATACCTCCACTATCTCAATACCCCTTATCGCATGGATCCTCTAGAATTACGAGAACTTCTAACACAAATAGGTGACCAACTTAGTAAAGGATTTATATGCCCCAGTATATCACCTTAAGGAGCTCCAATTTTATTCGTATGAAAAGAAAAGATGGATCTTTTTTATTACGTATTGATTATCGAAAATTGAACCAAGTGACCATCGAGAATAAATATTTATTGCCCATAATAGGTGATTTATTTGGCCAGTTGTGAGGGTTAAAGATATTTTCAAAGATTGATTTAAGATCTGGATACCACCAATTTCGCATTAAGGAATAAGACATACCCAAAACTGCTTTTTGGACACGTTATGGCCATTTTGAATTTTTAGTCATGTCTTTTGGATTAACCAATGATCCCTCCGCCTTCATGGCCCTATTGCATAAAATATTTTTCCTTTTCGAAGATGAGTTTGTGATCATCTTTATTGATTACATATTAATTTATTCCAAGAGAAGGACAGGACACGAGAAGGACATATGTATATTGTTGGAAACCCTTCAAAAACATTAACTTTATGAAACATAGAGTAAATGAGGTCTTCTCATGAAATAGGTAAAGTTCCTTGGACATGTTGTCACTAAAGTAGGTATACAAATGGACCCATCCAAAACCACAGTAGTACTTGAACGACCTCAACCTACTAACATTACAAAACTACATAACTTTTTAGGACTTATCGGATATTATTGATGCTTTGTGCAAGGATTTTTTCGAATTGCACTACCATTAATGAAGTTGACCTGAAGGATGTTCAATTTATTTGGACCTCCGAATACCAACAAGCCTTTTGTTCTTTGTAGGAAAAATTAACCACTGCCCCCATCATAACCATTCCTTCCAATAAAAGAAGCTACGATGTTTACACCGACACTTCATTACAAGGACTCAATTGTATATTGATGCAATAAGGGAAAGTGATCGAATACGAATCACGACAATTAAAAATTCATGAACGTAACTATTCAGTACACTACTTGGAATTAGCATCAGTAGTATTTTCCCTGAAAATATGGAGATGTTATCTCTATGGAGAAGAATTTTAGGTATTTTCTGATCATAAGAGTTAAGTATATCTTCAAGAAAAAGGATCTCAACCTTCGACAAAGATGGTGGATAGAATTTTCAAAGGATTATAATTCAACTAACTTTACCATCCCAAAAAAAGGTAATTTAGTCATTGATGCCTTAAGCCGCAAAGCCTAGGGAAGCCTCCATAGTATGTTTGTGTTCTTAGAAACCACTGAAGATTGCAATCTACAATGAAACTCCTCCAAAACCCAACTTATTTTATGAAACATTATCACTCGCACCACTCTACATAAAAGAATCATTGATATTCAAGACCAAGATGAATTTTTGCATTCCCAGAAGCAAAAACTTAGAAATAACCTTCTCAAAAAAGATTGGACTTTGGACCCTATTTGGGGATTAAAATTTAGAAATTAAGTATGTATTCCTCTCATAGCCTAACTACAAGAAGAAATTTTGGAGGAAGCTCACCATTATAAATTCATGATTCACCCTGGAAGCAATAAGATGTATTAAACCCTCAACCAACATTATTGGTGGCTCTCTATGAAGAAATAGATTGTACACTTCGTAGAAAATTGTCTAACTTTTCAACAAGTGAAGATCGAACATCAACACCCTAGAAGTTTACTCCATTCACTCCCCATCCCAGAATGGAAAAGAGATCACATAACCATGGACTTTGTCAGCGAATTTCCCCGAACTTCTTATGGATATAATACGATATGGGTTACACCGGTCGTCTTACCACATTAGATCATTTTCTACCAACCAAATCCTATGATTCCTTCTAATGACTAAGTAAAATCTACATCAAGAAAGTTGTTAGACTTCATGGAGTACCTATTTGCACTATGTTTGATCAAGACCGTAGATTTATCGATAAATTCTAGCAAGCTTTACAAACCTCCTTAGGCACAAAACTCTACCTAAGCACTTTTTTTCATCCTCAAGCCTATAGATAATGTGAACGCATAATTCAAACACTAGAAGATATATTACGAGCTTGAATATTAGACTTTCCCGATTCATGGAATAATCATCTTGCCTTGATCGAATTCTCCTATAATAACAGTTATCAGACCAGCATTCAGACTAGTCCCTATGAAGCCCTTTATGGACGACCCTATCGTTTGCCCTTATGTTGGAATGAATAAGGACAAAATCACATAATTGGATCCAAGATCATCATCGACACCATAAAAAGATACGCCTTATTTGATAAAGAATTCATTTATCCCAAAGGAATAAAAAATTATGTTGGCACCCTTCAAAAGCCCTAGAATTCCATGTAAATAACTAAGTGTTCTTATGAGTATCTCCAAGAAAGGGGATACTTCGATTTGAAAAATGAGGTAAATTAGCACCTCATTACATTGTTCCCTTTAGAATCATCGAATGTATCAAACATGTATTATCTCCTCTGGAGTTACCCCATAAACTATCTAATATACATGATGTGTTTCACGTTTCTTAGTTGTGAAAATACATCTATGATCTGATCTCATCAATACTTAGAAAGATATTATAATTGAATCCAACCACGAAATTGAAGAATTTCCTATTCAGATTCTCGACTGATAAGAAAAATTTCTCCGACATAAAACCATGCCACTAGTCAAAGTTCTTTGGCAACACCATGAAACTGAAGAAGCAACATAGGAAGTTGAAAACTCTATGAGACAATAATAACCTGCGTTTTTTCTAGCAAATTTTGAGGACAATTTTTTTTCATGGGAAGAATGTAACAACCCATACTAATAATCCCTTCAATAGATTAAAATTCCCAATAAACCCTGGACTTTGATAAAATTACCAACATGACCCTTAAGGAAAAATTGGGATAACTTACACTTTCCTATATCAATTGAGCCTCAACTTTCACTCAAAGTTTAATAAAATGATTTATATTTTGAAGAAATATCATAAACCAATCCATTAGGTTTGAATAAATTGCGCATAAGCCCTTCAAATTTCATAAAATGACTTAATAAACCTTAAAATCTATACAAAAATTATCCAAGTACCCAAACTAAAACCTAAACTTATTTACTCTCCCCCTGATGACATGGTACCAGCGGAACAGCCAGCATAGGTTATACCATGTGGGGTACCCATTTACCATACACTTAAGCCTTGGTGAAACTTGTGTCATTTTAGCCCACCTCCACCTCCAAAACCACCAATCAACTCCTTCCTATGAACGCTATAAATACCTTCCCTCATCTCAGTAAAAACTCATCCCAACTAAGAGATTTTTCATTGTAAAAATTTAGGATTTTTATGCATTTTTATTATTTTATGCTTGAATGTTTGTTTCCTCAAAATGGTTATGTTTGTACATGTATATAATATAGATTTATGTGGTTACATGTGATATTTAATATGTGTATGCATAAAAATAGCTCAAAAATCAGAAAACTCAATTAAAGCTTAAACTTCAATGGTGGATTTATCTTCCTTGACTTTCAACCAGTTTCAAAGTGAGGTAAGTTGAGCTTAGGTTCTCAGGAACCTAGGTGTAAGATTTAATTGAACCAAGAACATATTTTAGTGCCTCAAATCGAAGCTTAAAGTTTTCGAACGAGAGATTTTAAGAAAACAAATTCAAGAGTTTTACTCGACCAAAATACCTTAAACCAGACTCGTTTTGCTACATTTTCAACATTGAACAAGACCATTATAATGCTGAAATAAGACTAATAGCTTTTAGTCACTTATGTTTTGTCAATTTTTTTGCCATTTTTATAGAATCAATTGCTCAATTTATCACACCAAAATTCTTAAAACCAATATGGTTGAATTTCTCTTAAAAAATCATGCAATTTTCATTACAGAGCCAACTCAAACGGATTCCTAAAACTTCTCAAATTTAAGGCTGAAGTTTCAAAACCCTAAAGTCAAACGGCTGAAGGTCGAACATGAGTGGGTTACACGCGCATGAGTGGGAGTCAAACCAAGCGTGTGGAATATTTAAGTGAGCCTGGAGGTGTCTCTCCAATCAGAAAAATCTGATACTTTTCCAAAAAAATATTTTTTCATTTTGAGCAAAATGGTGTATTACATAACCCTATTAGGATCCCACGAAAGCATTTTTTTAGACAACCGGCTTTAAAGTTAAAAAATTATGTGTTAATTTTATACGTAACCCCCTGGCAAGTTTTCCAAGTATCTCAAACCACCTCCAAAATTTTCTTTAGTTCAAATAAAGCTATTTTTTCGCTTGTCACTAAATCCAAATTCTACTAGAAATAAAGAGAAAAATTATTCCAATAACTTTAAAAATGATAGATTATACCCTTTAAGTTATTTTTATAATTGAATAATCTTATACTTTTGTATTCTACTACATCATATGAGAATTTTTTAGGCCTATATGTCCTACTTGCACTCTCTATGATTTCCGATTATCTTGTCAACCCGAGTAAATTAGATGCAAAAACCCAAAATTTAAAACTTCAAAGTAGATGATTTTGATTTTAGTATTAAAAAAATTGAGCTTATGACTTTCCAATTAGTGGTTGTGATATCATTATGTGATAATTTTTAACTCATATTTCAAATACAAACTCATTTTTACAGTTCATGTTTATTTTGTATATTTATTCTATGGATATTTCAGTTAATCCTAACCCAGATAAATCTCTACAACTTACTACTTTAGTAAACGGTTCTAAACTCTTTTGTTTACCCTTAATTGTGGTATAGGCCTATAACGTACTATTATAATTGCATATATCCCTGTAATTTACAACCTTCATCAGTGAAACCTTTAGTAGCATACCTTACAAATTATGGATTAGACCCCGATATACCTGTGACACCCCGACTAATTAAATACCGGGTAGCTACTCCTTTATTAAATTAAACCAAAATGCCAAGTTGGCTCAGTTAATAGCATGACTGTCGAAAACATTTTATTATTACTAACCACCTAGTATTTAAAAAGTAAGTTGCCAAATTTTAATTAAAGTCTGATTAACATGCAGCAAAAAATTTAAAGCAAGAATAATAACACCATTCACCATAACGAAATAGTAGAACCACCATCACATGATATAAATAAATTCGGAGGAAAACTCCTCACAACAAACTCCATAACTGAAAAGAATAACTAAAAACTGAATACTGAATCAATACATGCCAAAGTCTGAAAAACTGAAATGGAAATGTAACTCTAATGGAATTTGGGCAACATTCCCTACAACTGAAGAATACTGAATATGGAATCCAAACGGTAGAAGCGTATAAAAGCAAATCCATGTAGCTTCCACAAACAGCTACAGCTCGTCACCTGAATGAGTATCCTATGCATGGTGTCGTTGTGGCTGGGCACCTAAAATGGTTTTACAAGAAAAATAGATTTGAAAGCAAACGGGTCAGAGCCCGAATGTGGAGATATTTTAAAAACCTGCAAGTGCTTTAAAAACATTTAAAACATTAAATGCAAAGTACATGTTAGAACGTACACTCACATGAAATTCTCACCTCTCGACTAAGTGTGCACTCCTAACGTAAGTGCCCATTTAAAATGACACTAACCACTAGCTAAGAGACATCATATCTAGCTAGACTGATATAGGTTCTACCCTTATTACTCGGTTCCCATTAACATAAAAACGATCTCAATTAAATAGGGGTTTAATGTAACTCAGATGCTCGATATGCAATATATATTTCACTATCAGTTAACCCGTTATGTTTTTCTCGAAACAATACCGTAATTATATTCACAAAATTAACATGAAGGTTCCCATTAATTAAGTGTATATTATTCACATCATAAATATACAATACAAGCACCACGAGAACTAAGCTGCGGTGCACACATACTCTGCTATCCATCCCGGTACATCACGTACATAAGGATCACATATTCCGAATCTCTCAGGAATAGTTCACAGATAACAACATCACAAATAATGGAGGCGAACACAGTCACATCACATGGGTCACGCACATACCTACGCTCCCACGATCAGCGGACTTATTAACATCCCAATAAGTCTTTCTCTGACCTATGTTCAACAAGGTAACCAGTCTAAATCCGGGCAACTCAAGGATTAGAGGGCCCTAAGCGAACGCAAACCTCCCGTGATAGCAAGTATGGTAGGTATATCATACACACAAATCATATACCAATACTAAGTAAACACGCATCTTAGTAATCACCATAATTTAATTGTAGTACATATCGCATTCTCGTACCAACTTAATATATATATATATATATAACTTATATAATCCCGGTCCACATTTATACGCGCCATAATTTATTCTCACGTCGTAGTAGACACTCACGTCTCGACTCAAATGTCTATTTGATTTGATCCATACTTATATAATTTACTCCTCATTATATCCCAAATGTCCCAAGTATAATAATACACCATCAAAGGAATGTTATCTCTAACCTCGAACAAGTTTACGGGACTCCCAAAATCAAAACAGGCCAGAAAGGCCTAAACTGTCAACTCGTTCGAAGTCTCGTTCGAACGAGGCTGTTCGAACGAGATTTCGTTCGAACGAACTGGGCTATCTAACGAGATCTCGTTCGAACAAGATTATCGAACGAAACTGCCCCTCGTTAGAAGCGACTGGTCAACTCGTTAGAAGCTCATTCGAACGAGCTCGTTCGAACGACCTGGGGATGTCTTCTAACGAACGACCAGTTTCGAGCCCAGATTTCCCTAGTTTCGTTTTTCACCATTTGTATCTCTTCAAAACTCATCTAAACATCAAGCCAACGATTGTTTAAGGTCTCTAATCATCCCTAAACGTACCTAGGTCACATACTAACATATTTTAAGAAATCAATTCCTCCTAAACATCATTAAATCCTCAAGTCTCTACACTTTTCCCCAAATTTTAAAGAATATAAAGCCTAGAATTTATAATCATGAATTTACCCAATTAAATCTGTTTTAATTTCATCCAATATCTAATATCATCAGAATAATCATCTACCTACCATTCTACATGCAATTTCTCTTCAAGATTTCAAGTTCTAAGTTCCAAAATACATGGGTTTTCATAACACTCCAAGAACAATTCAATCTATTTTAAATTCCTACGCATGGAAAAGCATTCTCTGCAATTAAACGAAATTAAATCACTTGCCTTGAGTTTATCTCTGATTTTGATGTTGATTTGCTGAAGTTATCTCTCTCTCTCTGCAGAATTCCCTCTCTACAAGCTTTCTTCTCCAAAGGTGGCTATGGTGACTAGGGTTTTCTTTGGGAAAGTTTTGGAAACCTAATCTAATAACCCCCGTAGCTTATTGGGTCATTAAGGGTTGGTTAGTGGGTTTAGTGGGTCAATTTCCAATCAGATAAAGACTCCTAATTTTCGTCACTCTAAATTCCCAAAAATACGAAATTACCAAAATATCCTTTATGTTGCCGGTATGGCCTAAAAAATACCCCGGGACCCAAACTAAACTCCCGGCTAGTGTTTTCTGACTATCTCGACCCTTCCGGATGCGTTGGTGCACTCAAAACGACCATACGGTTAATAGAATTTAAATTCACTTTTACAATTAAAATAATTATATCCTGACGCGACTGTCTCACGCGTCCCAATAAAATGTCCAAATTGCTGTATTTCAATCTCACGACAAATTTCATAATTCAATATTCATATAACATCATATATACTCAATATAGTCAAATACCAACTCACATCTCGCTAGTATTTTATCCGAATTAATTCCCAATTAATTCTCATTTAATTAATTAATTCCAAAATAAATATTGCCAAAAATACGGGGTATTACATACTCCCCCCCTAATAACAGAATTTCGTCCCGAAATTCGAAACTAGAAAGTACCTGGTAAGAACAACTCTGGATAACATTTGCGCATCTTATCCTCGTGCTCCCATGTGGACTCCTCGACATTATGATGTCGCCACTGAACACGCACTATCGGGACTATCTTTGACCGGAGTTTCCGCTCACTTCGGTCCAAAATAGCAATCGGCCCCTCTTCGTAGGAGCTATCAGGTTGGAGATCGATTTCCTCCAAAGCAATATGAGAATGAGCCAAATTGTCCCTGAGATATTTCCTTAGCGAGGAAATATGAAACACATCATGAATCCGATGCAAATGCTCCGGTAATCCAAGCCTATACGCAACCGGTCCGATCCGCTCAATAATAGGAAATGGTCCCACATATCTCGGTGCCAACTTCCCTTTCTTCCCGAAATGCATAATCCCCTTCATAGGAGGTACTCTGAGAAAAACCTGGTCCCCTACTTGGAACTCTCTGAAGAACCTCTTCGCATCAGCATAGCTCTTCTGCCTGTCCTGAGCTACCCGAATGCGACTTCGAATCACTTCTATCCTCGCCAAAGTATCCTAAATCACTTCCGGCCCTTGTCCCCCACCTCCAACCAACATACTGGGGAACGACAAGGTCTACCGTACAATGCCTCAAACGGAGCCATGCCAATAGTGAACTGATAGGAGTTGTTGTAAGCAAACTCTACCAGTTTAAGGTACTGCTCCCATCCACCCCCAAAGTCAATAATGCACATGCGTAGCATGTCCTCCAACATCTGATTTGTGCGCTCGGTCTCCCCATCGGTCTGCGGATGATAAGTCGTACTCAACCGCAATTCCGTGCCCATGGCCTCCTGGAAACTCTCCCAAAACCGTGAAACAAATATCTTGTCTCTGTCAGACACGATATTTAGGGGTACACCATGAAGTCTCACAATCTCTGAAATGAAGAGCTGGGCATACTGTCCCATAGTGTAGTCAGTCCTTACGGGTAAAAAGTGAGCGACTTTGGACAATCTGTCCACAATTACCCAAACGGAGTCGTGAGCCCTCAGTGACGTAGGCAACCCCGTGATAAAGTCCATGGATATGCTCTCCGATATCCACACCGGGACCTCCAATGGCTGTAGCAGTCTTGCCGGTCTCTGATGATCCACTTTTACAAGCTGACAAGTGGCGCATTTCGAAACAAACTCAGCGATATCTCTCTTCATACCACTCCACCAATACTGGCGTCTCATGTCTTGGTACATTTTGTCCCCTCCGGGATGTACCGCGAACCGTGAGCCGTGCGACTCCGCCATCACATCGTGTCGCAATTCCTCCCCTTCCGGAACCACCAATCTCCCATTGAAGCGTAATCCCCCGTCTGAGCTAACGGTATAGGACTCGGCTCCCTCTGCTAGTAATCGAACTATCTGTTCCTGACAGAACGAGTCATTAGCCTGTGCCCGTACTACCTTCGTGACAATCTGCGGTGTAACAGTCATCACAGACATGAAAGATCGGGCCACTGCATCCTGGTGTCCCAATTCCTTCCACTTGGCCTTCCACACCTCTGCCACTTCATCTGCTGGCCTACGGCTCAACGCGTCTGCCACTACGTTAGCCTTACCCGGTTGATACTGGATATCAAAGTGGTAGTCTTTCATAAACTCAATCCACCTACGCTGCCGCATATTAAACTCCTTCTACGTGAACAGGTACTGTAGGTACTTGTGGTCCATGAACAATTGGAACTTCTCCCCCAAAAGATAGTGCCTCCAAATCCGTAGGGCAAATACCACTGCTGCCAACTCCAAATCATGAGTGGGGTAATTCTTCTCGTGAGGCTTAAGCTTACGGGAAGCATAAGCTATGGCCTGTCTCTCCTGCTGCAATACACCTCCAAGTCCTTGCAAAGACGCATCGGTGTAAACCAAATACTCAACTCCCGATCTCGGCAATGCTAACACAGGTGTTGAGGTCAATTTATCCTTTAACTCATCAAATGCCAACTGACAGGCATCACTCCAAATGAATGGCACACCCTTACGAGTCAGATGTGTCAAAGGACCCGCTATTTTTGAAAATCCCCGAATGAACCTCCTGTAGTATCCTGCTAGGCCCAAGAAACTACGAATCTCAGTCGGTGTCGTGGGCTGTGCCCACTCCCTTACCGCCAATACTTTCCCCGGATCAACAGATATTCCCTGGTCAGAAATAATGTGTCCCAAAAACTGGACCTCCTTCAGCCAAAACCCGCACTTCTCATATTTTGCATGCAACTCGTTCTGACGAAGTGTCTGCAAAACTTGCCTCAAATGCTCGGCGTGCTCCTCCTCTGTCTGGGAGTAAACCAGAATATCATCGATGAAGACAATGACAAACTGATCTAGGAAATCCCTGAACACTCTATTCATCAAGTCCATAAACACAGCTGGAGCGTTGGTCAAACCAAAAGGCATAACCCGAAACTCGTAAGAACCATATCTCAACAAGAACGCAGTCTTCGAGACATCCTCCTCCCTGATACGCAACTGATGGTATCCTGATCTCAGATCAATCTTCGAGAAGAAAGAAGCTCCTCTCAACTGGTCGAATAAGTCATCGATTCGAGGCAACGGATACTTATTCCGTATCGTGACCTTATTCAACTCTCGGTAGTCCACACACAATCTCAGTGAACTGTCCCTCTTCTTCACAAACAAAACCGGAGCGCCCCAAGGTGAGGTACTCCTGCGAATAAAGCCCTGACCTAACAGCTGCTCTATCTAGTCTCGTAGCTCTCGCATCTCTGCTGGAGCCATACGGTATGATGCGCGTGCTATAGGCCTCGTATCTGGTAGTAAATCTATAACAAAGTCTATCTCTCGACTGGGAGGTAGGCCTGGTATCTCCTGAAACACATCCGAATACTCCCTAATAACTGGGATCGAATCTAAAGAAATCACAACCTCCTTAGAGGTATCCTCCCCTATGTAATACAGATGAGCGGTCGACCCTCCCTCTAGGCGAGGCATCGTCACTACAAACATCTCTTGCCCCGGAATGGCAAAAACAATGCTCCCACTGAAGCAATCAATCATGGCCCTATAAGCTATGAGCCAATCCATACCGATAATCACATCGTGAACATGCATATCTAATACCAACATGTCTGCAGGTAATACCAAACCACCAAAATCTACCCCCACTCCCCGGCATATAAAGAATATAAGTGACCCATTCCCCAATGGTGAGTCGACACACGTCACTGTGCTCTCTGCCGTAGCTAACAATCCTAAGGCTTTCGTGAAATGTGTAGCTATAAAATAATGTGTAGCCCCCGTATCAAACAATACCCGACCCATAATGCCATGGATAGGAAACGTACCCTCAATCGCAGGCGGTGTCTGTGGAACTGCTGCCTGGTGGACGTTATATACACGTCCATACTGTAGCTGCCCCTGCTGAGCTGGGACTGCTGGAATGGGTGGCAATGCTACCATCTATGGCGGTGCGGGGAGAGCAGCGGGAAACGTAGGCCTCTACGGCTCCTGGCGAGCACCCTGCTGCTGCTGCTGTGGGGCCCTGCCCCTATCAGGACAATCCTGTCGTTTATGGCCAGTCTTGCCACAAACAAAACACTTCCCTGGGAAGTTCCCTCCTCTCTGCCCCTGCTGTCCCCAGCCCTGGTGGCCGTTACCGTTCCTCCCTTGGACCTGCTGGCCCTGCTGAAACTGCTTCCCCTTCTGCCCTTGTTGGCCCTGATGGCCGTTTGGACCCTGATGGCCCTGACGAAAACCTCCCTGTCTGTGCCTGAAATTCCCTGATCTGAACCTCTTCTGATCCCCCTGATGGGAACCCTGCTCACCCTGTCTCTGCCCCTGAACAGATTGTGCCCCACTGGCACCATGCCGTCCAGTCTTACCCTGATGGCTAGACTCTCCGGATGTCTTGCCCTCAGCCATATGAAAGCAGTGATCCTGGCAGTGTAACAAAGCAGCGTTAACCACATTAGAATAAGTGGCCAACGAAAGGTTCCCTAACAGATGCTGACGGATCCTCCATGTCAACCCGTCGGTGAATTTCTCAATCTTCTTCTTTTCTGTCGGTATCTCATCCGGAACGATATTCAACAGATTCGTGAACTCGGCCTCATACTCGGCCACGGTCTTACCCTCCTGCTTCAGACTCATCAATTTCCTCCTCATTTCCTTGTGAATAGCTGACGAAAAGTACTTGCGGTCGAACCGCACCCAAAAGTCCTGAATAGTGAGAGTATCCCTCTCCTCCACGGTGGTAATAGACTCCCACCACTACAGTGCAGATCCAACTAGCTTGAAAGTAGCTAGCACCTGCTTCTGAACGTCTGTGCACTCACACATCCTCAAGTGCCTCTGTATATCCTTCCTCCACTGGCTCGAGACTACCACATCTGAGCTACCGGCAAACTCTGGCGGATGCGCTTTCGGAAAAGCGTCACGTACACGTTCCCAAGAAGACGGGAATGCATTTGCCTGTACTGGCGCGGCAATCGGCGCCTGAGACGGTGCCTGCTGAACTATGGCAATTGCGGCATTTACCGCTTGGGCTACAATGGCTGCAACCTCAGCGGCGTTCATCATGCCCTGAACTGGAGCGGGCTGGGGTTCGGGCGTTGCATCCCTGGGAACTCGTCGTGCACGTCGTGGAGGCATCTGAAATAAGAATAAAGTTTATAAGTTCGCAGTTATAAACTTAAAATAGCTGAAGAACGAAGCATACACAAAAGAGTACAACAGTCCTAAAATATAGGGCTCTATATCAAAGAAACTTAGCGGAAACATAATAGCCGTACAGATCCTAAAGGACACTAGAACCTGATGCTCTGATACCACATGTGACACCCCGACTAATTAAATACCGGGTAGCTACTCCTTTATTAAATTAAACCAAAATGCCAAGTTGTCTCAGTTAATAGCATCACTGTCGAAAAACTTTTATTATTACTAACCACCTAGTATTTAAAAAGTAAGTTGCCAAATTTTAATTAAAGTCTGATTAACATGCAGCAAAAGATTTAAAGCAAGAATAATAACACCATTCACCATAACGAAATAGTAGAATCACCATCACATGATATAAATAAATTCGGAGGAAAACTCCTCACAACAAACTCCACAACTGAAAAGAATAACTAAAAACTGAATACTGAATCAATACATGCCAAAGTCTGAAAAACTGAAATGGAAATGTAACTCTAATGGAATTTGGGCAACATGCCATACAACTGAAGAATACTGAATATGGAATCCAAACGGTAGAAGCGTATAAAAGAAAATCCATGTAGCTTCCACAAACAGCTACAGCTCGTCACCTGAATGAGTATCCTATGCATGGTGTTCTTGTGGCTGGGCACCTAAAATGGTTTTACAAGAAAAATAGATTTGAAAGCAAACGGGTCAGAGCCCGAATGTGGAGATATTTTAAAAACCTTCAAGTTCTTTAAAAACATTTAAAACATTAAATGCAAAGTACATGTTAGGACGTACACTCACATGAAATTCTCACCTCTCGACTAAGTGTGCACTCCTAACGTAAGTACCCATTTAAAATGACACTAACCACAAGCTAAGAGACATCATATCTAGCTAGACTGATATAGGTTCTAACCTTATTACTCGGTTCCCATTAACATAAAAATGATCTCAATTAAATAGGGGTTTAACGTAACTCAGATGCTCGATATGCAATATATATTTCACTATCAGTTAACCCGTTATGTTTTTCTCGAAAAAATACCGTAATTATATTCACAACATTAACATGAAGGTTCCCATTAATTAAGTGTATATTATTCACATCATAAATATACAATACAAGCACCCCGAGAACTAAGTTGCGGTGCACACATACTCTGCTATCCATCCCGGTACATCACGTACATAAGGATCACATATTCCGAATCTCTCAGGAATAGTTCACATATAACAACATCACAAATAATGGAGGCGAACACAGTCACATCACATGGGTCACGCACATACCTACGCTCCCACGATTAGCGGACTTATTAACATCCCAATAAGTCTTTCTCTGACCTATGTTCATCGAGGTAACCAGTCTAAATCCGGGCAACACAAGGATTAGAGGGCCCTAAGCGAACGCAAACCTCCCGTGATAGCAAGTATGGTAGGTATGTCATACACACAAATCATATACCAATACTAAGTAAACACGCATCTTAGTAATCACCGTAATTTAATTGTAGTACATATCGCATTCTCGTACCAACATCATATATATATAACTTATATAATCCCGGTCCACATTTATACGCGCCATAATTTATTCTCACCTCGTAGTAGGCACTCACGTCTCGACTCAAATGTCTATTTGATTTGATCCATACTTATATAATTTACTCCTCATTATATCCCAAATGTGCCAAGTATACTAATACACCATCAAAGGAATGTTATCTCTAACCTTGAACAAGTTTACGGGACTCCCAAAATCAAAACAGGCCAGAAAGGCCTAAACTGTCAACTCGTTCGAAGTCTCGTTCGAACGAGGCTGTTCGAACGAGATTTTGTTCGAACGAACTGGGCTATCTAACGAGATCTCGTTCGAACAAGATTATCAAATGAAACTGCCCCTCGTTAGAAGCGACTGGTCAACTCGTTAGAAGCTCATTCGAACAAGCTCGTTCGAACGACCTGGGGATGTCTTCTAACGAACGACCAGTTTCGAGCCCGGATTTCCCTAGTTTCGTTTTTCACCATTTGTATCTCTTCAAAACTCATCTAAAAATCAAGACAACGATTGTTTAAGGTCTCTAATCATCCCTAAACGTACTTAGGTCACATACTAACATATTTTAAGAAATCAATTCCTCCTAAACATCATTAAATCCTCAAGTCTCTACACTTTTCCCCAAATTTTCAAGAATATAAACCCTAGAATTTATAATCATGAATTTACCCAATTAAATCCGTTTTAATTTCATCCAATATCTAATATCATCAGAATAATCATCTACCTACCATTCTACATGCAATTTCTCTTCAAGATTTCAAGTTCTAAGTTCCAAAATACATGGGTTTTCATAACACTCCAAGAACAATTCAATCTATTTTAAATTCCTACGCATGGAAAAGCATTCTCTGCAATTAAACGAAATTAAATCACTTGCCTTGAGTTTATCTCTAATTTTGATGTTGATTTGCTGAAGTTATCTCTCTCTCTCTGCAGAATTCCCTCTCTACAAGCTTTCTTCTCCAAAGGTGGCTATGGTGACTAGGGTTTTCTTTGGGAAAGTTTTGGAAACCTAATCTAATAACCCCCGTAGCTTATTGGGTCATTAAGGGTTGGTTAGTGGGTTTAGTGGGTCAATTTCCAATCAGATAAAGACTCCTAATTTTCGTCACTCTAAATTCCCAAAAATACGAAATTACCAAAATATCCTTTATGTTGTCGGTATGGCCTAAAAAAATACCCCGGGACCCATACTAAACTCCCAGCTAGTGTTTTCTGACTATCTCGACCCTACCGGACGCGTTGGCGCACTCAAAACAACCATACGGTTAATAGAATTTAAATTCACTTTTACAATTAAAATAATTATATCCTGACGCGACTGTCTCACGCGTCCCAATAAAATGTCCAAATTGCCGTTTTTCAATCTCACAACAAATTTCATAATTCAATATTCATATAACATCATATATACTCAATATAGTCAAATACCAACTCACATCTCGCTAGTATTTTATCCGGATTAATTCCCAATTAATTCTCATTTAATTAATTAATCCCAAAATAGATATTGCCAAAAATACGGGGTATTACAATACCATGACCGTTCTAATTGGCTTGTAGGACTCAAATGTTGAGTGTGCAATTTTGTTATCCACTATATACGTATGAGTTTCTCTCTAGATAAGTGTTCTAAGCCTTTATTATGATTATAATTCCCTAACATTTTTGGGATTGTCTGTCTATGTATATATTATGCTTTGAATGATATTGTAATGGTATCTCTACGCAATTGAAGCCCCTATTACCGATAATGCACTAGACCAAATCTGCTGAATTGTCACGATCATTGACCTTGACAAGTTCAACTTGTCAAGGTCAATGACCGTGAGAATTCTGGGCGAGACAATATTTTTTGTCACGGTCATGTCATGGTCAATGACCGTGATAAGCTTGTTAGAATTGTCAAGCCCGTGAAAGTTATAACAAATTATCACGGTCAATGACCGTGACAATTCTGAATAGAATTGAAAAAAATCTGTTGGGCAGTATGACCACTGCCACTGCCCAGCAGTATATTTGTACCTGTTATAGCAACGTTGTACCTGTTCAAACATTATATATCCAAATAAACTAGAGATAATGCAAATATACATTCAAAATAGAAACAATATGCATCACGATATAATCCAAATATAATTCAAATGTACCAACTTAAAAACAATTCAAATGTACCAACTTAAAAAAATTACAATTCAATTCAAATAATGTCACTACATGTCTTGGGTAAGGTTAAATCCGAGGAGGTGAGTAGGACACACGATATAAGAATTGACACACCCACTGATATAGATCGTGCCGCATTGTTCGCGCAACCATAATAGGGAGTTCTCCTTCCCGGGTATCACATATGTGGCGAGCACCTTGGACTCGATGTCTTGAAGCTCACGTCCATGAACTAGTCAACCCTGGACGATATTCGGGTCCCTCAACCCTCGCCCTATCTGCTAGCCATCAAATATGTCCAGTATAAACACGCTCGGCCAACCAAGTCTCGACATCGGTCGGTCAAAGGGAGACAAATAGAGAAGTGGATCATCAAAGTCCTCATGTGTCGACGATGAATCAGCGAGGTCAACATCCTCGTCCTCCTGCACCTCCTCCCCCACCCAACCTTCTCCTTCCCTTTTATCTTACGTTTTCGGCTGCCCAACGAACGCTTCATGAATGAGAACATATCTTGGACCATTGCCTCCAAACGGGACAGCTACGCGTCATGCGAGTCCACCGTTCGAGCCAACCCGGTGTCGCTCGTCTCCAATCTAATGATCCTAGATTTGGCAACCCACGGAGCTCACCCCCTTGTCCTACCCTTACGATCAGAGTCAAGCACTTGGCCGAGTGCATCTGTGGACAAAGATACCTTGTCGGCATCAGACCGCGACTCATGCACTTCCTTAAGCTTTGCCTGAAATGACAAAAAACACATGAGTAGTAAAATAAGTAAATTAAAAAATTATAACATAATTAACAAAAAGTAAACTGTCGTATTACTTACAATCGTGGTCGTGACGCTCGGGGACACCTACTTGTCCTTCCCTTTCTTCGTCCGAAGAGCCACATAAGTATCGAGCCTATGTGGCCTACCCCTAGGGCCACTCCATGTCCCCTAAAATAAAATAAAGTAAAATTAGTATCGGCCCCGCAAAGTAAAATAATGCAGAATAATATATTTCTATAGTTATAAAAAAATTAAATCTTATCATCATCCTATGATCCACCTCGGCGTAAGACGTCCGGACAGAGTAGTGCATGCCCGTCTTTTTTTCTCGGTTTTCCCTCCCCGATTGGCGATATGCCAATTGTCACTCCCCGATCTCATTGTCAATGAACTTTTGTTATTGTGCCAATGAGATCGGCTCCTTCGGCGGGACAGATTCACGCCTTTAGATAATGGACTCTCGTGTCTTTCCAAAGTACTGGGTTTGCATATTTTTCTTCCACGTCTTGTGTCGCTCCCTCAACTGCTCCAAGACGGAAGCGCGTAGCTTTGGATCCAGGCCTAATTGTTCCGGTCCAACAAATACAATGTTAGTTGCAAAAAAATATAAATATAAATATAAAATAAAATTGAAATCTAAATTGAAATATTCATATTCATATTCATATAAATATAAATATAAATATAAATATAAATACATTACCTATAGTACCACTCAAACACCTAACTTGAACTCATATGGCACCTCCTTCCAACTAATGTACCCCGGGCCGATGATCGTCTTTACCAGCTCGAGGGATCTCGCTAATAGCCCCGACTTGTTCTCGATGGCTATCCCTAATTTGCCATATTTGGGGAGCCTAGGGGACGAGGAGCGCTCGTCGCCTCCCCTACCACCGAGCCCAGACGACATCATCATAAAAAGCATCGTCATCCTCGCCTTAATACCTGAAGGAGGCATTTGCTGTAAAAAAATGTTATTAGTACATATCAAAATGAATTAAAAGAAAACATGCAAATATGTACAATTACTATAAATAAAAATGAATTGTTACTGTCAAACACCACACACACACATGCGCACATTCACACACACACACACACGCAACCCCCACCCCTCCCCCACCACCCACCCACCCACACTATAAGAAAAATGGTCATTTATGTCAAAAACTCACATAAATTACCATTTATGTCAGTTTTAGAATTTTTCAAAATTGACATATAAAGCCCTGACATAAATGTTCATAAAAATGACATAAATAAGATCATATTTATCTCAGTCTTTAAGAACACACATAAAAACTACAGTATTCACCATGTTTTTAATCACATTTTCATGAAAAACTGACAAAAATAACATCACATTTATCTCAATTTCAATAATTTTATGAGAGTTTTTTCAAAATTGACATAAATGTTGATATAAAAATTTTAAAAAAAAATCATTACTCCATCAATAGACAACTATTATTTGATGATAAATCAGCCCTTGTAAATAAATAGTAATCATGGTCATAAATATCATGAACTTGATATACATCAAGATACTTACAATTAAAAAATATTTCTGTGAGCTACATCATATCCAAAAACTAGCTAGTGTGTGAGTTATGTGATGATATCCAAATACTTGTCTACGTGATAATATCCTAAAAATAGTGACGATACATCACAATATCCAAAAGTTAGAATTTTGAACTACATCATAACATCCACAATCCAAAATAATACTCAAGCTAGGACGTTGTCGAACGTAATACTCGATCAAGTTTATTCTTAGCGCTATCCAACCCATAATGTGTAACCCTGCAATCAAATATAATCAAACATAGTTTTCATCATAACACGATCATCTTAACAAATTGTCATTACGACATAACAAAATATTGTTATTCAGAAGTACCTAATATATATAATCCGTAATGAACTCAATGAAATCCATTTGAACTTCATTTAGCTCATTCAATGTGTACGTCGCTTTATCGGGAAATATTCTCATCTAGAAAATTGAAGATAAAATTGAATTTATTATTACGGTATATAACAGTTAATAACTAAACAATATTTTACATAATAAGATAAAAAGAGAAAACAGTGGTAACATACCTTTGTTTCAAAAGGTATGGAAGGATCTTCCATGAATTAATTCATGAACTTCAACACAAAATATATGCAATGAATAATATCATTTCCTTGCATTGGGCACTAGTTACCGGACAAATAATAAAAGAATACAAGTCGAAAAGATTTTTTATACAACACAAACAATTGTAAAAACTTGAAAACTTTTGGGCATAGTTTCCTCTCTTTATAGGACTATCCACCCTGTTTAAAAAATATAAAATACTCTAATAACAAAACTAATAGTTCATAACAACAACCAATTACCCGTAAAGGTAGAAAATGTATAACCGATAAAAAAATGTATAAAAGTGAGCACAACAGCATAACCGTGATAACAACAACACAGCAGCATAGTTATTATAACAACATAGCTTCTATATATATATATATATCATGGTTCTAAAAAACGTAGAGCGTGATCGAAGGGTGGAGGTCAAGCCTTAAGCCTAGGCGGGTCATAGGTGTAAAAAGGCGTTTAGGCCATTTTAATATTTTTTAATTATAACTAGGCTATTAAAAATACTATAATATTACAAACCTTAAAAATAAGTCCGAATATTTGCAATTGGAACCCATTTTCCATATGCATGCTACATAAGTCCTCATCATATTGTCATCTAATTACATGCAATCAAAATTCGAAGTAGTTAGAAAATCATATAGTAACCTAACCATAAATAAAAATATAACCAAAATTCAAATTAAAATACTAAAATTGAGTCTTACCATATATTTCAAAACTTATGTTGCACTAAACCAGTGAGCATGTGTACACACATAAAGATTAGTATGAATACACATGAACATCGCACGCTAGTACCAATTTTATGTAAACGCTATGTCAATGTTCAAAAGTGTGTTGCTTGCTGATTCTCTAACCGAGGTATGCTCAAGTTAATCACTGGCACGCAGAGTAGTTTCTGCGTCAGTCCCATATTATCTCCTACATTTTCTAGTCATTACAACAAATCGACGGGATCTATCTGAGGCAAATGTTTACATCATGTTAAGAAAACAAAATATAGAAATCATAAACATGAATTAAAGAATGGCTTATAAGAAAACTATACCCCAAAATTCCTAGTCGACAGCGTCGTGTATTTTTGTATGGATCGTACATATTTAAATCAGTCACATTGACACCCCTGTCATTCAATTTCTTTTTCGGCATCTAATAAAACAATTATAAGACAGAGTGAGCTTGTTGGACAAAATAATTGCGAGACAGAATCTAAAAAATAATAGATCATCAATATATATGTTATATAACATATATTTGTTATATATATAACAAAACCGAGTATGAAACGATTCAGAGTGAGCTTGTCCAGTTATCTATGCATGTTTTGAATGTAAAGTGTCTCTCATATATATGAACTGACCGCGCATATATGAAAATTGAGACTCCATAAAATCTCATATACCTTGATGAGATCGAGGCTCTATTACTGGTGTTGGATAAGGTGAAGGTGAAGGTGTTGGTGAATCGAGAACAATACATTGTTTAGGGGGTCTATGAGTTGTCTAACTCGAAGAACAAGATGAACTACTCTAGAAATAGGTTTAAAAATGGAATCAACCTCATCTGTAAGATACCTCAAAATGTGTAACTAGTATACACTACCGGAACTCAACCATCCTTGGGGCAAAAAGGAAAATAAAGGAATCTCAAAAGAACAACGAAAATCAATACCAAGCCCCAAGAGCAAAAAGGAAAACAAAGGGATCTCAAAAGAAATACTCTAAGCTCATATAGATAAAATGAAAATAGTTGACAATGAATATGAGGACACTTGAATAATTGAAATAAACCATTATATCACTGATATTGAAGGAAAGAAAATATGGATGCCATCTATAGATGGTAAATTCAATTTTAAAAGCATACAATAACATTAAACATTCTAGCTATGGAAGAATAGGAACAAGGTCATCTATGAAGAATAGGAACAAGGCCATACTTTGCTAACTTATTCACCTATTTAGACCTGAATTTTGTTTGTCAAAAGTCACATTATACGCTTATTCCCAATTATATACTAACTAATAATTTGATCCAAAATAGATAAAATAATTTTTGACCATATTACTTTGTTTCACCCTCAACAAAACATGGTTGAATAGAGATAAGAATATACTCTTACATTTTTGGTTCTCCTAATGGTGAGTTGACTAACACCGGTAACGGGTTTCATGCGCAGCTTCAACATGGCCTTGCAGCTATTCTTTTCACTTTTGCTCTGTTTCGAACTCTCACTGCCACCTGCACCTCATTTTCCAGTCATTTTTTTCCAACTACGATCATTCATAGCTGTAGCACTAAACTGTACGATTTTTATGTCCAAGGTTCATCAAGTTAATAACATCAAACATTAATGAAACAGGTAACTTTATATCTAGATTTTTTTTCCTGATTATTTTTCATATATGGCTTCAAGTTTGGTCTAAAAAGTTAAACTCACCAATGCTAAGAAAATAAATATTTTGCAAATTGAACGGGTTCAAGTTGATATTCATCAAACCTTTCACTCATCAAAAATTAGAATTCTTTTAAAATGTTTCATACAAGTAAAATCAGTAATTTGCCGCCTGCATTAACTTGATGTGATTAAATCTTTCCATATAGCTCAAATACCCGACTTTTCTCCAAATATTTAATAATCCAAGTTGTCAATATGTCTTGAAGATACCAAATTACTTCTCTAATTGGTAAATAAAAATTAGTAAAATTATTTGATAATTGAAAGCTACGGACTTGATTAACTCCTTTTTGGATATAAGAAACATTATTCAACTAATTGCCAACATTCATAATAGGTATAGGGGTCTAACCCTGCAAACTACACATGACTTGTGTTTAATGTGAATTGTCGTTCACAAACTCCAACCTGAACTCTGTTATACTCCCATTCAATTTTTAGATCTGTGTCATTTTAATATAAAGAATAAATCAACATTGACATTTTGAGCAATATAGTAACTTTAGTAATGTCAGGTTCCAGGCTAGCTACCATTTTAATGTTACACAACCATCATTTGTTCTCTGAAAATATGATAATGAGGTACTACCACAATATCGTCGTTACTATAATGACATATACGGGTTGGATTAGCATTATCACATCATCGTCACTAATAATGTTGTTGCGTCATGTTACAATTTCTTTAATTTTCCCACGAGGTTTCTTAAGAATTGTCCTTAAAAGTTATTATTGTCATTTTGAGCTAAATCACTATTAGGAACTGAAAACTATTTTTGTAAAGAAAATAATGGATTAAATAACCGGATATAACATAAATGTTCCACAAACAAAGGTATGGGAAATATGATATATAAGCTTGATAGAGAAGAAATATTACTTGTCGCAATCAATGTTAAAGGGGAGCTTGCAAGGTTTTTATAATGCCTTGAATCCCTTGTAATTAACAATGGGAGGCCTTACTGTATGTTTAAGACAGTGGCACAAGAACCTGCGTTTTGGCTTTAAAGTAGCAACTTGTTTGTCAAAAGCCATTGCATAATGGCGACATTCAGAACCTCACGTGCCTATTGATTTTAAGACAAATGGTTCACATGACATTAGCTTAACAAGTACATCACCACACAATATATATATTCAAATCCACTAGTTGATATATGTAATTCATCAAGTTAATCACAAGGTTGATAAGGCCATTGTATATAAAAACAATTGAGATATAGTTGACACTGTAGTTCATCAAGTTAATAATTACTCATTCTTAATTTATTAATCACATATATAGGAGAAAATTCTTGATGACCTAAAAACCTAAGAGATAGAGTTGACATTTATTCATTTTCAATTCAAATCGCTTAAGGCCCTGTAGTTCACACCTAAGTTTTCCTGTGTAAGATGACACGTGGTACTACTTGGACTTCATATTTACTAGAAAACGACTTCTCTAAATGACACATCAATACGGTGTTGGTATGAGTAAGTGACATGAAATCCGTAATGTGACTCAATCATATAATCACTTTATATATAACAAAACCGATGGTCTATTTAGGCAGTGCCGGGGCATTAAAATGTCTCTGTTAATAACGAAAAAAGTGAACTTCTTATGATATATATTTGTGGAATGAAAATTTTATGGATGCAAAGTTATTTCCATCATCATTGCATATTACTCAATTATGTTCCAAAAGTATCCATTGTTCCTCTATTATGTTCTACCAAATATGATTTAATCTTCTCATTTTTGCGACCATCAAATTAGTAATAATTGCATTTTCCTCATTAAACTTTTACTAGTTTTAGGAATGAAAGAACAAAGCTCCTCATCTGTACAACTAAAATTGTATGAGGAAAATTGCGGTAGGCCTGCTCCTCTAACAAGAGTGTTTTACTGATTTTGTTTATTGAACATAACACACTTGTACTGTATTATTAGCCTTGTGTTAATTGAATTATATGAAACATGGTCATGAGTACGGCTTTCAAACCCAACACAATATGGACACTAAAATTATAAAAAATTTGGACTTGACACGGTGGGGATATGGCGGTATATAAATATATTTTTGTAATTTTTTTTGTACATAGTTCCATTTATTATGCGCATAAAAAATAGTAGTCAATCTAAATTACATAAATTATATGGTCAAATATTTCAAATTGAAGTCTCACAAAAAAAATGAAGGGAGTAATTTATAAGGGCCAATAATTTGTAGACACAATAAGTAAAAGACAGTCTTATTCCTTGAACACAACGTCGAAAACACAATAATATGTACACAGAGAAGAATTTGGGAAATTATCCGTACATACCTTTCCTAGAGTCATAAATGCAGTCGTTGCATAGGATTTGTATTGTTCTGACTGATTAATGCAGTCATTGTTCTGATCGAATCGGTACTGTTCCGAGCTTATCGAACCCCATAAAGATGGAGATGCATCACCTATAAATACATTCAAGTTTTTATCAGTTCTCTAGATTGGTTCCAATACGAACGACAAAGAGAAGGTTGAACTCAAAAATAAGCTAAAAGAAGGAGATATGGAGATAAGTGTTTTTGAAACTGTTCAAAATAAAAAATACCCCAAAAAATATTAACATTTAGTACAAAGCCACCCGTTCATGCGTCTTTTCTGAATAAGATCTTTTCAATAAAAGTGAAGGTGTTTCGTCCGGACATGATCCCTATAAAAGTCAATATTAATACATTATGATGCACAATAAATGTACAGAGGCACATGAACTTCACCCCAATCACACGAAAGCTAAAATTTACAATGCCAAGTGTTTATAGAAACATACAAACATTAAACAATAGTTTCTCATGTTGCAGAAATGGTATTTTGGAGGAGAAAAAGGGAGGCGATGGTGGCTGGTTTGTGCGTTGAGATAAAGCCTTTTAGGTGCTGCTTAAACTTCAACCTCATGTTGTTCCTTTTTTTTCTTGAAAAAAAACGTTGCCTCTTTGGATGTGGTGAGGACCAAAACGCACAATGAAGAATTATATATGATCTAAAGTGCATAAATATACCTTCTAAACCTTGTCGATAATATTTAAAACATCTAATAACAAAGCCAATAATTTGACAGATAACACATACTTGGAATGCTGAGAGGTTCACAGTTGGTGGAAAATTTAAAACATCTAATAACAAAACCACTAATTTTATTATTCAACTCTATTTATAATACCTATTACATACTCTGTTTAGAATACTTGTTATATACATCACCTCTCTTTATAATATATGTATACATCTAGTATGTCATTAGAAAATAAGAAAAGTAGCAGTGAATATTTCATCAACTCTCTTTATAAAGTTATATACATCAACTCTCTTTATAAAGTTAGCAGTGCTTTATTCATTAGAAAAGTAGTATGACCAGGTGTTCACATACAATAACCATATACATCTAGTATGACCAGGTGGGACTTGAAAATCCAAAGTCCAGCCCATGTTTCTTTATTAGTTGATAACACATCCAAGTCAACTTGATTTAATTTATGCATATGGAGTCTTAAAACAGTTACACTAATAAATTATTTGCATGGAAGATCTACTTCAGCTCAGTCGGTTAGCAAGTTGCAATCTCAACAGAAATGGTCAAACTACATTAACAGTGCATGTTTCAGTGCAATCTCATACCTGTTCAACACCTGTTGTTCGATGGAGAAAAAAATAATGACTAACACCTTAAATTTATACACAATGTAAACTTAAAAGCCAAAAATAAATAGAAGCCCTTGCTCAAAATTAGAAATCCAAGGCTTTGTTGAACTTTGAAAGTCTATATTTTTTATTTAAGGGACCCAAATCACGCATTTTTGCACCAAATCATATTGTATTGCACCGGTTCCTCTAATAAGAAAGGACAAAAAAACTAATGTGGCCTCTCTCTCAACGTTGAATTTCAATTGTCATATAGAGAGAGGGAAGTAGTAGAAAGACACTTAAAATGTGTAACTTTATGAGTGTTAGCGATGGGAGGTGCATATCTCAAATTCAAAGAAAAGCGGGGGTGTAACAAAGAAGTTATAATTAAAGTAGGGGTGAAAGTCCGAAGGAACCTATAAAGGAAGAGCATAAATCATTGGGAAATATTTTAATGTGTCAAGGAAAGGAATCGGAGGCACATGCTCTAACAAAATTGGCCATAAGAGCGACGACATTGGCTTTCAACTGGCATGGCATGAACTTTTGAATGTTAATATAGACTACACGACCCCATTACGAAACAGTTACTATAGTGGGGAAGCCATGCCTATATACTCATATCGATCGTGGCTCGAAGAGTGTAAATACTCACCTGCATATCTCCTTTTCCATAGAAAGCGCACGTTTGGACTGCAATAAAATTACAAATCAATACAATTCAGCAATTGGTAAGTAACAGAAAATAGTTCAGTACGTGTTTTGTATATTCCAACATCGATTTAAGAACCTTTTAACTGCTTGGAGGTACAACAAACAATGTCTTGAATAAATAAAATCACCAATATCTGCGATGCCTTGGACAAATAAAATCAAAACACAAAACAAAATTGAAAACCAAATTGGTTCCTATAAAAAAAAGTCCAAGGCTACATACATATATGCAATTAAATCATAAAAGAAATAAAACTGCTTATAAAAAGTATATATGATCATTGAAAAATTACAGTTACAAAGCATACATTAGATGGGACAACTAATGCACAACAAAGACAAATAATTAGAGCATAAAACAGTTATGGCGCTTCATTTTATCATAATAATGAAAAAAACATGTTAACATAGAAACTATAAATATTTAAAGCCCATGGTTACCTAATAATATGAATTTCATTAGATACTTTTATCTAAAAACAAATTGGATTTCAGATACTATACCAATGACATATCTAACAAATATACTGAACCATTGGTGACATATCTAAGAAAGAGCCTTATTAAGGAAATCAAGGCCGCTTACTACTAACTATTCGTATGCTAGGTTTTTGGCTTTAATGGGCTATTCATTTTTTGAAATTTTAGGCTATTACAGATTGTGGTGATAAGTGTGTAAAGATTAAAATAAAAAAAACATAAGAAAGAGGAGAATAAATAAAGAAGGAGCTGGTAAAATCTTGAACCTCACTAAGGTTGTATTGGAAAGATCATCAAAAGAGTGCAAGTAGTCAGTTAAGTACATTGTCATATCAAATGATGTTGCCATATAAGGTAAATACGTTTCCATGTCAAGTAAATACATTGCCATTTAAATATACGATAAAGATGTTGTCGAACATCAAGTGGACATTTTATATCCCGAATGCCAAACTTTTAAATAGATCCGAATAGTAAGATATGAAATTGAAACATATGTTTTATTCACACATAATTAAATAATAAGCACAAACATCCATGACACCATATGTAGAAGATACCTCGTGGTCAATAGGTTGCAAAATAAATCATCAACACCTTTTATAGTTTGAAAAATCAATGATCAACGTATTTTACAACTCTTAACGGTATCCAAAAGCACAACAAACGAAATTACTATGACTGAAAGCTCTTACCTGGAATTGACAAAAGATTCAGTGGTCAAGCGAGATAACATAATATGTTCGAAATAGTCTTTTAAATGTATAACAATTGAGCTTGTATAAAAATGTAGAAGAAAAAAAAAGACAAAGGGTCCAAATTAATTGATTCAATCTAAAAATAAAGGAATGGTTTGACGAATACAAATAGATTTATCATGAACCAACATCAAGAACAAACAAAGCATAATGTTCAAATCGATGGAACAAATTTGATTACAAAAATATATTAGAGACAAAATTGCATTCAGGTGTGATTTCTTTGGAAACTCGAGAAAAACATATGGTACATATCGAACCCTAGAAATTAATCTAGAGGAGAAATCAATTTTACTTGCAAATGATAAGTGCGGATATCGTCTGATATCGTGATGGTTGTTCTTTGGAGAACACGAAAGAGACTTGATAGTTGTTATGATATGAGAGAGAGACCATGAGTGTTGTTTTGTGGAGAATGAGAGAGAGTACAATTCGGGGTGGGCATGGTCCGATCAAGTTTTGGCTATTTTAAGTGACGGATCGAATAATTCGGTTCTATATTTTAGAAGACCGAACTCGAACCAATTTAATCGGTTTAGCCTATTTCTTCTATCTTGGCTATTTTCGGTTCAGTTAATAATCGGTCGGTTTACTTTTACATTTATTTACTTTTTTTCCAATAAAAAATCGTAAATTTTTTACTGTTTTTTACTACAAGTATGAATATATTTGAAACCAAATAGAAAAATATTTTGATACCTCTAAATCCCACACCATTCATTAAAGGTGTTAACTGATCTACTGAGATACCTCTAAAATCTAAATATTGGAACTAAATCTGAACATGTATTTTATGCTAGCAATGTAAATCAGAAAAATCGGAACCTATAAGGAAAATATATATAAAAAAATCAGAACCCAAAAAAATCGGAACCCAAATAAGAAAAATTAGCAAAATAAATCAGAAAAATCACAACAACTGTTGATACCAAAATTAGTATGCTGATGTGGACAAATAAGAAGAAGACATGTGTCAATCCACGTGGCACAATAGAAACGAGGAAGTTCATTCCCCCGACCAAGTCAGACTCACTCCGAGCAACAAGTATACTCCGAGGAACTCCAGCTCTCCGAGGAACTCCAACGCTCCGAGGAACTCTTGAACGACGAGCAACTAAGGCGGTTCGAGCTGCATCTGGACCGCAGCATTAATTGCCAGATAATCAACAGTTCAATTATTCATTGAATGCTTATCATCTTGAAGCACATGTTTGAAGAGCATTAAATGAATTACCCTTTCATATGTGTAACATTTAATGTAACACCCTTTCATGTACAGCCTAAGGGCTATAAATACCTTGTATCACCCTCATTCAAAGGGACCAGAATTTCTTGATAGAACTTGTAATCAAGAATTCCCAAACACTCAGCAATAACATAACAGTGGACGTAGGCCATTCATACAAGGCTGAACCACTTTAAAATATTCTGTCTCATTTATTTATCTGTGATTAAATTATTAGAGTGATCTAGTTTTTTACATCAACAGATTGCCTCCATCTGTGGGAACGATTGTTATTATCGTTTTTTACCAAAAATCATTCATCATCAATGGCAGATAATCCGGAATCCAGCAATCGAAATGCTGGAAATGCTGGAAATCCTCCGAATCCCTATGCACCTCCAGATCTGGCTGGGATTATGACGAATCTGGCTCAAGGACAAACCGCCATGCAAGAAATAATGCGGAAACTCATACAGATCCTTCATGGCGGTGCACCTGCACATTCAAGACAGCGAAGTGGTCAGAGGCAAACCTACTTACTTTCTTTACGATCAAGGCGTACTAAGTCATATCGTAATGAGGAATCTGATGATTTCTCTTATCAACCTGGGCGAACTTCGTCAATAAGGGCTACAGATACTGATCAACGTATCACTCTCTCTCCAGAAAGACCCAATGCCTTGGAAAGACTGAGTAGGGTATCTCCTTTCAGTCGATTAGGCCCTAGGAGGAATAGGAGTCCACCTAAGACCGTGTCGAGGAGTTTTCGATGACCATCAGATCTAAGAGAAGGATCAGCACAATCACGACCAGTTGCTCGTTAAGATAGATCTCAAGAGGCCACATCAGAACAATCAATTGCTCGAACTAATAAGCCCGAGGAAGGAAACGATGCGTGGAAGGGTTCCATTCAGCGCTTGGAGGATAGATTGGGAGAAATGTCTAAGGCGAAGAATCCCTTACAACGAACTTTTGTTCAAGGGACACCTTTTGTCCAGGCCATTGTGGGTTTTCCTACCCCATCAAAGTTTAAAGCACCAGTGGTGACCCCCAAATATGATGGAAAGACAGATCCTATTCCACACATAGAGCAATATCAAGCTGCTGCCGACATCTAAGCCGTCCCCGACGAGATGAGATGCAGAGCATTCTCAGGAACTCTTACTGGAGCTGCCCATATATGGTACAACAATCTTCCTCGGAGTAAGATTTCAACTTTCTTTCAATTGGTCGAGTTGTTCATCGGCAATTTCTATTTTGGGGCAAAGCCAGTAAAAAGAATAGCACACTTGTTAAGTGTTAGACAAAAATCTGGTGAGAGTACTAGAGATTACATAACTCGTTTCAATAACGAGAAACTGGAAGTTATAGATTATGAAGAAAAGACAGCAATCACCGCCTTGATGAGGTTGTTGCCTAACAAGTTATATTACACTTTGTCCAAAGATCCACCTACAACTATGTCAGATTTGATGGCAAAAGCGGCCAAAATCATGAATGCCGAGGAGGCTATGGCCGCGAAGAAGAATATATAAAAGAAACCAAGGTGGAAGACGACAAATCCAAGAAGAAAGAGCATAAGGGCAATGGCGGTGACAAGCACTCCAAGAATAATAAATCATCATGGGAAGTCCTGAAGAAATTCGATAATTATACTCCTTTGAAAATGGGTATTAATCATGTGTTGGAAGAAATCAAGAATAACGAGGAAGTAAAGTGGCCAAAGAAACTGAGGTCAGACCCTGACCTGAGGAACAGGGATAAATATTGCGAGTTCCATAAGGATCACGGCCATATGACCAAAAATTGCATAGCTCTTCAGAACGAGATTGAAACACTCATCCGAAGAGGGAAACTAGCAAAGTATGTTGATCGGGGAGGTGAAAGAAGAAATAATGACCGAACTAGAGAAAGGTCTAGATCTCCTCGTCGAGCAGAGGAGAAAAACAAAAGGGATCATGAATATGATACAGAGGATGACCCCGATCTTCCCAAAAAACTAAGGTAGCCAGAACGAGAGGTATTTTCCATATGTTTTGGATCATTTGATTGTAATGTTATTAAAGGAGGAGATGCAGGAGGAGGAGACCTTATTGCATAAAGAAAGGCTTACCTTGGAGAGGCTCAAGCTTGCTCATATATTCAGCGAATAAATTTGGCTGAAGAGGATCGCCCGAGGAAGGTAAACAAAGAGAAGTTGGTCATTGGCTTTTCAAAAAATGACCTGGCAGGTGTTCTTTACCCTCACGACGACCCTTTGGTGATCAAAATGAGGATGAAAGAAGTAGTGATTTCAAGGGTGCTGGTAGATAATGGTAGTTCGGCCGACATCATGTACTATTCATGCTTTGACAGTTTAAATTTGAAATTATCTCAATTAGAACCTTATCACAGACCTCTATTGGGTTTTGCTGGCGAGAAAGTTTTTCCACTTGGGACGATCAAGTTGGATATATTCATTGGAACTTGGCCTGCTTGTCGAACAGAAAGAATACGCTTCTTTATGATGGATAAGAATGTGCAGTCAGCTTACAACGTCATCATGGGAAGAGTTGGTTTGAAGAAGTTCGAAGCAGTTCCATCTACAGTACATCAGTGTTTAAAATTCCCTACAAATTTTGGAGTGGGAGTTGTGAAAGGTGATCAGAAAGTAGCTCGGGAATGTTATTATTCGTCTGCCGAGCAAGAGGAGCTTGAAGAGTCAAGGAAAAAGACTACCACCTACCAGGTGGAGGAAGGTACAGAAATTGAAACACTTGATCCCAGAGATGAATCCCAACTTGTAAAAGGACAGGTGGTGGAATCTACAGAAAATGTTATTCTGGACGACGAGCACCCTGAACGAGTAACCCAGATAGGTTCATCGTTAGATGTTTCAATAAAACAGGAGTTGATAACTTTTTTGAGAAACAGAAGGAAAATTTTTGCATGGAGTCATGAAGAGATGCCAGGAATAGATCTGAACTTCTTATGTCATGAGCTCAATGCGAATAAGGAGATCAAGCCTGTAAAGCAGAGAAGAAGAGTGTTTAGTCCCGAGAAGAATCAGGCTATACAAGAGGAGGTCGACAAGCTCCAAAAAGCCCAATTCATTGAAGATGTGAAGTATCCAGACTGGTTGGCAAATGTGGTGATGGTGAAGAAGAAAAACAATAAATGGAGAATGTGTGTTGATTTCACTGATCTCAACAAGGCCTGCCCAAAGGATCATTTTCCATTGCCCAGAATTGATCAATTAGTGGATGCTACTTCGGGACACGAGCTGCTCAACTTCATGGACGCTTACTCTGGTTACAACCAGATCAAAATGAAACCTGAAGACAGGGAAAGCACTTCTTTTATTACCCCTAGGGGAACTTATTGTTATAATGTTATGCCTTTTGGTTTGAAAAATGCAGGAGCGACATACCAGCGGCTGATGAACAAGGTTTTTGCCGAACAAATCAGTTGCAATATGGAAGTCTATGTCGACGATATGCTGACAAAGAGCAAAAAAGTTGTTGAACATCTAGTTGACTTAGGTCAGACCTTTGATCAACTGGATAAATACCAGATGAAGCTCAACCCGACGAAGTGCACCTTTGGAGTACGAGAAGGAATGTTCCTTGGGTACATCGTCAACCAATGAGGCATTGAAGCAAATCCAGCAAAGATCAAAGCTCTTTTAGGGTTGCGATCGCCAATGACGAAGAAAGAGGTGCAGAGTCTTACAGGACGAGTTGCAGCGCTCAACAGATTTGTATCCCGAGCAACTGATAGATGCCTCCCATTATTCAAAACACTTCGAAAAACTTTCGAGTGGAATGATGAATGTGAAAAAGCCTTTCAAGACTTGAAGAAATATTTGGGAGCACCTCCATTGTTATCCAGGCCAGTAATGGGAGAGAAATTGTACTTGTACCTGGCAGTATCAGAGAATGCAGTCAGCTCGGCATTGATCAGATTGGAGAATGGAGTCCAGAAGCTAATTTATTACACAAGTAAGGCTTTCCGAGGTGCAAAGATCAGGTACCCAAAGCTGGAAAAATTGTCATTGGCATTAATTGAAGCAAGTAGAAGAATGAGGCCTTATTTCCAGGCCCATACCATCGTCATATATACCGACATGCCATTGAGGCAAGCCCTTCATAAGCCAGAAAAATCAGGAAGACTGATGTATTGGGCAATAGAGCTCGGTGAATATGATATTGTGTATGAACCCAGATCATCATTAAAAGGGCAGGATGTAGCAGACTTTATAGCAGAATTTACATATTCTGATACCCCCGAGGAACAAAAGTTTCTCGCTGACCAACCTGTGGATGTTACAGGATCAACATACGTAAGTCCAGATCAACTCCGGTTGGTAAAAGGGCTTGTGGATGAAGAAAGATCATCAAATTCAAACCCAGACCAACTCTGGTTGGTAAAAGGGCGAGAAGAGATGGTCGACGAAGAGCGAAAAATACCAGGGGAGGATGAAAGGAAACAGCATATATTTCACCGAGGAACTCTGTCAGATAAGAAATTTGAAGACGAATTACCTATATAGAGGTTATACGTAGATGGATCATCTTACATTGCAGGATGTGGCGCGGGAATAGTTCTGAACACTCCATACGAGATCGACGTGGAATACGCCCTGCGATTCCAATTCAAAGATTCCAATAATGAGGCTGATTATGAAGCCTTGATAGCAGGTTTTAATTTAGCAAAGATTATGAAAGCGCAACAAGTGATGGTATTCAGTGATTCTCAATTAATTGTGAATTAGATGATGGGAACATATGCAGTTAAAGGAGAATTAATGGTCAAGTATCATGCAAAGGCGATGGAGTTGTTGGCAGAATTTGATGCCCTCCAGTTAATCAGAATACCAAGAATGGAGAATGCACAAGCAGACGCATTGGCCCGACTAGCATCAGCTACTCGTACCGAGCTGCGAAGAACGATACCAATTGAAGTATTAGAAGCTCGGAGCATAAATGAAGACCTGACAATGAATGTTATTACCCTTGATTTAGGACCATCTTGGATGGATCCCATCAGGGCATATATTGAGGAGGGAGAATTGCCGGAGGATAAGATCGCCGCCAAGAAATTGAAGTTTAAAGCTGCTCGGTATGTACTAACTAATGGTGTTTTGTATAGACGAGGAATTGTGGAAGGTTTGCAAATATGTGTGCATCCCTCCGAGGTGAAGGAATTGATTGAAGAGATCCATGAAGGGTCTTGTGGAGCCCATGTAGCAGGTCGGACACTTTTGCAAAGGGTGATGACACAAGGATACTACTGGCCAACGATCAGGGCTGATTGTATAGCCTATGCTAAGAGATGTGATAAATGCCAACGTTTTTCCTCTATCCGACGAAATCCACAAGCATTGTTGACACCCATAACTTTACCTTGGCCTTTCGCCATGTGGGGAATGGATTTGGTTGGACCACTGCCAACGACCCGAGGAAGATTCAGGTACCTCGTCGTTGCAATGGATTATTTTACTAAGTGGGTAGAAGCTGAACCTTTGATGGATATGACATACGAGAAGATGTACCAATTCGTTTGGAAGAATACAATCTGCCGATATGGTCTCCCTCATGCCTTCATCACAGACCATGGAACACAATTCGATAACGAGGAGTTTGCTGCCTATTATCGACAATCAAACATTTTGAAGACTCATTCAGCACCAGGCCATCCTCAAAGCAATGGACAGACTGAAGTGACGAACAGAACATTACTAAATGGTTTGAAGATTAGGCTAAGTGAGGCTAAAGCTAATTGGATTAATGAGCTACAGTCAGTATTGTGGGCTTACCGAACAACTCCCCGAGCAGCAACTGGAGAATCACCATATATGCTAGCATTTGGAAGTGAGGTTGTAATACCTGCCGAGTTAGGTCTTCCAATACAGAGAGTGCTGAATTTCAATTCCCCAGTCAGCGACTTGATGAGGAGATTAGATTTGGACATGCTCGAGGAAGTTAGGGAAGAGGCAGCCATTAGGAATGTTGCTTATCAACTGCGAACAGCCCTGTTCTACAACAAGAGGGTGAAAAAATGCGACTTAAAATAAGGAGATTACGTGCTAAAGAAGGTCATTTAGAAGCACAATAAGTTGGAAGTAAACTGGCATGGACCTTACCGAGTTACTGCAGTTGTCCGACCAGGAACTTACCGAATAGCAACTCTAGAAGGAGAGGAATTTAAGAATGCATGGAATGCTGAACACCTACGCAAGTATTATCAGTGATGTAAAATGTAAAGCAGTTCCATCAATATGAATAAAACGATGATATTTCACACTCTTCTCTCCTTTTATTGAAATTTTTCGGGGAATACTAGTGTGTTTAACACTACGCTGCTCGGTACGCAAGCAGTAAAAAGAAGACGATAGTTCAAACCCACGACCAACTAAGGTTGGTAAAAGGGAGAGAACAAACTATACTCCTTTGGTTAGGAGGCGTACACTAGTGTGACCAACTAAGGTTGGTAAAAGAGCTAGTGGACATGATAGTTCAGACCCACGACCAACTCCGGTTGGTAAAAGGGCGAGAACAAACTATACTCCTTTGGTTAGGAGGCATACACTAGTGTGACCAACTAAGGTTGGTAAAAGAGCTAGTGGAAATGATAGTTCAAACCCACGACCAACTCCGGTTGGTAAAAGGGCGAGAACAAACTATACTCCTTTGGTTAGGAGGCATACACTAGTGTGACCAACTAAGGTTGGTAAAAGAGCTAGTGGACATGATAGTTCAAACCCACGACCAACTCCGGTTGGTAAAAGGGCGAGAATAAAAGATGATCGACGAAAGGCAAATCTCGGTTGGTTAGGAAATAAGACATGCTCTCAAATGCCAACTTATGTTGGTCGGGAAGTAAGATTATCTCAAAATGCCAACTTATGTTGGTTGGAAAGTAAGTTTATTACATAAAAGTTCATCGGAGAACAAATATTCCAAACTGAACCAAGTATAGTTGGTCGGGAATAAAAACCCACTAACTGTAGTTGGTCGACGAGGAAAAATCTTTGACCTTGGTTGGTCGGGCACATTTTATATAAAAGACAAAATTTACCAAGTATAGCTGGTCGGGGATAAAAACCCATTAACTATAATTGGTCGACGAGCTCAACTTAACAACCTTGGTTGGTTGGAAGAAATTTTAACATTTTTATACTCATTACTTTATTGTTAAGTGATCAAGCAACATTACTGGTACTTGTAATTTTTTACTAAGTTGGTCGATGAACCACACAATATTGTTATGCAAGCACAAATATATAGTGTTTGACAAGCACAAAACAATAGCAATACAGATTTGCAAACATAAAATGAAAGTCTTTCATTAAAATTCAAAACGAATTACAAGTTACATATGTGCACTAACTATTACATTGAGATCCCTACTTTATTGGTTTCTTTCCCTCTGATTTTGAAATAGGTTCCTTGCCAGCAGACGGATCATTTAAAGTCTGAGGAGAGTTAATGAAGTTCAAGTCCTTCAGCATCCTAACGTTCATCACAGAAGGTGTGTCCAGTAGATGCTCGGGATGAGATACCTCGATCTGAGAATGAAGATTGTAGTCATCGAGGTATTTTGCAATTAAGCTCCGAGGAATGGCACGAGCTGGGATCCATTCCATGTCAAATTTATAAGGTGGCACAGGCAAGTCTAGTAGCCCAGGAGCATGATAATCCCATAAATAATGGCCCTGCTCTAATTTTAATACACCCAAGGCGTTCAACCATCCCTGTTTATAACCTTCATTATTGGCATTTTCAATGCGAGCATCCAAGTGATAAAGGGCCTCATTGTAGCCTGCATTCCAGAACTCACGAGGTTGTTTGTGGAATTGGAAAGTTATTCTCTCTAACTGCTCATGAAGGTTCCTGGAAAAAACATCCTTATTCTTCATAGCAGACTTGGTCGAAGCAAGTTGATCCTCCAGAGTTTGGATTTTCTTAGACATTTCAGACAAAGCACGATCTTTTGCATTCAATTGGAATGCTTGAGTTTCCAACGTTGATTGAGTACGAGCTTCATCAACATTACGACTAAGAGCTCTTGATCCTCCCCGAGCAGGTCGAGAACTTGGTTCCTCGACAACAATCTGAGCAGCTCGTCCTCGTCCACGAGAACCCCTTCCTCGCCCCCGAGTAGCAGTAGAAGTACCAGATCTTCTCAAGGTATCCAACTCTTGCCTTAATTTTGCATTCTCAACCTCTGGAAAAGAAAATCCCTCGTCAGTCACTGGGATTACGGCCGTTGAAGAAGATGCTGCAGACTTATACTGTGCCAGCTCTTTCTGCAAATTGTTATTTTCTTGCTCTAGCAGCTCGACAATCTGTCTACAAGCTTCAACTTCACCCCTTAGGGTTTTCTCCCTGACATCGTACCCAGCAATGATCTTTTTGTGGCCTGTCTCGGCAGAAAGCTGTTGATACCTCTTTTCATACCCCTCGTGCAAAAGGGCAGTTGATTCTTTGTATTGAGTCTGAAGATCTTCTAAAGTATATTGAAGCTCCTCGATCATGTCATAGTAAGCCACGTTATTAGCCACAGCTCGATCAAGTAAGCCCTTCAGGTATTGATAAGCTTCTACTGCCTGCTCTGAAGCACCATGGACAAGGATGTCGGCAACTTCTGATGCACTTAGGTCTGTGTGACCAGCTTTATAATATTCATGGCATTGCTGCATCAACTTTCTGTCATTAGCAAACAGCAGATCCATCCTGGACAGAAACTAACAGAGAAAGAAAAATAAGATCAAGACAGAGTGCAGATAGAGAAGAGACAACCATATGGAAGAAAAGAACTCAAATTTTATTAGATCATAAGGCAAATTTACAAAGATCTGGGATACAAAGTACAAGTAAAAGGAAAAATAATAGAGAATACCGAACAACTTCACACCATTTCCTTGTCTCCCAAGACTTTCTCGGGAGGCTGGGACGAGGAGCTTGGTTGCTCGGTGGGAACAATAATCTGGTCGGCTGGAGTTGGGATTTGTTCAGGAGGAGCAGGAAAAGAATAAATCTCCTAAGTAGATGTCTGGTTGGGTTGTGTAGCAATGACTTGATCGCCCACTATCAGTGAAGACTCCTCGGATGCAGCTTCATCCTCTTCTTCATCTTCAATAGCTGGAGGAGGACCAGGAAGATGTTGTTGAAATAGTTCAGAGTCCTCGCTCACCTTCAATTCTTGCAAGGCAGCAACCCAACCATCTCGGAAGTACTTCAAACTCCCATACTGCACCTGAGCCATCATTGCAGCTACCCCCCTATCCCATCCTTTGTCCCAACCGGTTTGAAAGGATTTTTTAACAGCCACTTTTCTCTTCATTTTCTCCGAGGAGAGCTTCTCGGATAGAAGATCCTCGGTGGCTTTCAATTTGGCCTCCACATCCTCTTTCTAGCGATTTACTTCTCGCAGAAGGGACAACTCTTCCTCGGCCGATTTCAACTTATTCTCAAGCTCCCCAAAACTTGTGAGCTTCTCGGCGTATTTTTTATTCTCTCTCTCCAAGTCCTTCACCTTCTTTCCCAACTGCACTTTCTCTGCCTCAGACGCAGTCAACTTCTTCTCCCATTCACCCTTATCCTCATCGTATTTTTGACGGGATTCCTTCAGAGATTGGGACAAACCCACAAAGGCATCCTCCACTCCAGACGAGGAGCTAGAAGCCTTGAGTGCTTCATCTTTCTTCACTATGGTGTTAAAGCAACTCACCAGCTGAAAAAGAAGGTAATGATAAGTCAATGCCGAGATACATGAATTGATGGAAAGAAAGAAAAATTCAAAGATAAGAGAAACTTACTGAAGCAATGTGACGAGTAGCTAGGGATGTCAGCATATCCCTAGACATGTTTTCTTCAATTCCTTGGACTTCAGGAATAGTCCAAGTCTTTACCGAGCTCATTGCAGAACTCAGGGGAATAATTGTTGGGACACCAGCTCCACTAGCTTGGAGCTGGGGAATGGTTTCAGTCAAAGTGACCGAGGAGGATTTCTTCAATCTGCTCAGTGGAACTTCAGCAATTTCAACCAAAGAACTTTTCGTTGGGACTACTTCCACAGGTGCATTTTTCTTGCTCGGAGCCACTGGGGGCTTCTCGGCAGCCTTCTGAGGAGCAACAGAAGAGGCACCATCTACTTTCTTTGTCCCCTTTGGGACCTCAACCGGACCTCAACCTTATTTCTCTTTCCATCTCCAGCAGAGGAAGACTCCTCGAAGATAGCAGGAACTCTTCTCTTGCCCATCTTCTGACTTAAAGGAATATGAGATTCTGGTGAAGATTCCTCAGAAGCTGGCAATGGGTCACTAATGCTGACCACAGGACGAGCAGTAAAAGATGATGTGTAGCTCCTGTACTGCAGAAAATATGAAGCAGACCTGATGTGCTCGTCTGCAACTCTTCGATGCAAATTCCAGATATGTTTCAAATGTTTAATATTTACTTCTGATTCTTTGGGAGTGTTTCTCTTACTGTCAACTGCAAACAAATACATAATGAAATATCAGTCATACATTTTGTCAAACACAATGAAATCATAATTTCAAAAAACAAAATAAGATGAAAATAACCTATCCCATTGCCATATGGGGGGCATCTGGGACCCTCATATACTTCATCTCCAACCAAAGGGGTATGTTGCCAATTTTTGATGACTACCCCGTGTTCAAAATAATCCCTGTTTGCATCAGGGAGGTTGACTACTAAGGCCCTATTTAAAAACCTAGTTTTCAAATAAAAAACATTGTCTAAAACAACCCATCTATAACAGTACATAATCTCAGGAATTCCTATACGAGTTCCATGAATTTGATTTAACGTATACACCCCATTAACTATTCTCCATGTGTTGGGGGCTATTTTTGCAGGGACAACATCGAAATACTGACAGAACTCTAAACACAAAGGGTTTGGTGGAAAAGAAAATCCACATTCAGCAATAAAGAGGCTAGGGAACCAATGTCCCTCAGCCAAATTAAAATAAGTTGAAGATTCAGAAAGACTCTCCAAAGTTACCCAAGAAGGAATAGAAAAGTCAGAACGGAATTTCTCAAGAGATTCGATAATATAAACCATGGTGAATAAAAAATGAAGAAGAAGGAAGAAAATCTTACAGGAAAAAGGAGATCTGTTGACAAACAAACGAAGAAAGGGATGAACGCACAGGAGAGAGAAAAGCTATAGAAAACTCGAAAGCAGAAATTGAAAAAGGTAGAAGACGATGGGATTGCCTCTGAAGCTTAAATACTTTGCCTTGGGAAACGGCGAAAGAAATGATTACAAAAGGAAACTATTACGCTACCGGCGGCTAAAAGGACAAAAAATTCACGAAGATCGAAGTGCTTATAAAAATGCAAAAAGGCGAATTCTGCGAATTTGGAAGGAAATTCAAATACGAAGAAAAGGCTCCTAAAACCCAGGAAGGTCATTTAATATTGCCATATACCGAGAAAGAATGTTCCATACTCCTCAAAGTTCGAAATATGAAACATTGGGGGCTTCTCTTGATACCAAAATTAGTATGCTGATGTGGACAAATAATAAGAAGACATGTGTCAATCCACGTGGCACAATAGCAACGAGGAAGTTCATTCCCCCGACCAAGTCAGACTCACTCCGAGCAACAAGTATACTCCGAGGAACTCCAGCTCTCCGAGGAACTCCAACGCTCTGAGGAACTCTTGAACGACGAGCAACTAAGGCGGTTCGAGCTGCAGCTCAACCGCAGCATTAATTGCCAGATAATCAACAGTTCAATTATTCATTGAATGCTTATCATCTTGAAGCACACGTTTGAAGAGCATTAAATGAATTACCCTTTCATATGTGTATCATTTAATGTAACACCCTTTCATATACAACCTAAGGGCTATAAATACCTTGTATCACCCTCATTCAAAGGGACCGGAATTTCTTGATAGAGCTTGTAATCGAGAATTCCCAAACACTCAGCAATAACATAATAGTGGACGTAGGCCATTCATACAAGGCTGAACCACTTTAAAATATTCTGTCTCATTTATTTATCTGTGATTAAATTATTAGAGTGATCTTGTTTTTTACATCAACAAAAACAGTTGGGTTTTATTTTATACCAGAATAAACACAACCCCATTGTGGGTTTTATACCAAAATAATCACTGACCCATTGTGGGTTTTATACCAGAGTAGAATCAACAAATCATAACTCAAAAGCCAAGAAATGACAACAAATAGTTGAAGAAAAATACCGTGGGATGATGATATGCTATCGCTGGTACCGGAAGAGTAACTGGGGAGTTAAGGAGCGCCGAATTTAAGATCCCGACGGTGTCCATTGTTATGGTGATGAACTTGAGTGTTGACGTTGAGAGATGGAGAGTGGAAGACGGGCCGAGATAAAGAGAGAGAGAGGAAAGTGAGTGACCATGAGTTGTGGGTTTCAAAGCCATTTTGGCAAAGAGGCGGGAATGAAAAAATGAGCCCGCTTTTTTTCTTCAATTATCTCAGTTCTAAGTAAAGCCTAATATAACCAAAGACTCAAAAAGGGTATATATATGTGTTATTTTTATACAATCTGAGATAAACGATTCTCTTTTTATTTCAATTTTACTCAAAATTGAGATAAAAATGCTAAATTGACATAAATATATACTAAAAAAATTATTTATGTCAATTTACGTTTGTCTGACATAATGTCAATTTTTAAACTGACATAAATGATATTTTTTCTTGTAGTGCCATCCATGCCCCCTCCCCCTACACCCTGCCCCACCCTCACCCCCCCCCCCCCCCCCTCACACACACACACACGCGCACACACACACACATATGTAATTTCTAGTATGTTTTATTTAATTATCATACTATATATATATTGTTCGATATACAAAGTAATTTTCAAAAAAGTTGAAAAATTCCACCACCATATGGACAATAATCCAATGGTCATACCACTTTTAAAACTAACCAACTCAACATCGATCCACTATAATCCAACAATAATGTTCACAACAAATGTGTATCCCGTACTCCTTCTAATTCATCAACTCAATTAATTATTTTCATAAATTAAACTAACAATTAAAGTATACAAATTAATAATTTACTAATTTACAATGAGGGGCAATCCTACTTTCTTAATTAATCATATATTAATTTACTAATTTACAATGGGGGGCAATCATATATTAATTTACTAAAAAAATTAATAACCAATCAATTCGTTTACAATGGACATTATGCACAAACACGCACACTACACACACACACACACGCACATACACACACACACGTGCACATTCACACACACGCGCACATACACACACACGTGCACATTCACACACACACACACACACACAGCCCCCCACCCCTACCCCACCCATCCCTGCCCCTTCCCCCCCACCCTGCCCCACCACACACATACGCACACACACAAACAACCCCCCATCCCCACCCTGCCCCACCCACCACACACATGCACACACACACACATACACACACACACGCACATATGTAATTTCAATATATGTTGCATTTAATTATCATACTATATATATTGTTCGATATACAAAGTAATTTTCAAAAAAAGTTGAAAAATTTCACCCCCATATGGACAATAATCCAGTGGTTATGTCACTTTTAAAACTAACTAACCCAACATAGATCCACTATGATCCAACAGCAATGTCAACAACAAATGTATATCCCGTACTCCTTCTAATTCATCTACTCAATTAACTATTTTCATCAATTAATCTAACAATTAAAGTATACAATTAATAATTTACTAATTTACAATGAGGGGCAACCCTACTTTCATAATTAATCATATATTAATTTACAATGAGGCGAAATCATATATTAATTTACTAAAAAAATTAATAACCAATCATTTCGTTTACAAGGGATAGTTCGCACACTACACACACATACACACACGCGCACATACACACACACCCCCGCACATTCACACACACACACACGCAGCCCTCGCTCTACCCCACCACCCACCCATGCTTGCCCCCTCCCCCCCCCCCCCCCCCCTTCCCCCACTACACACACACACACACACACACACATGCACACACAACACTACACAAGCACACACACCACACACACACGTGGACTTTTAAAGATTTTTTTGGTACAAAATAGAAAAATTAAACTAAATCTATATTAAAAAATATTTGAAGAACTTTTTTATATTTGATCCTAAAATAATTATCTATTAGTAATTAGTATCATTTGTTTTTAACGTACATTTTTTTTTACGACGGGCGTGGCACAAATCTAAAAACTAGTGTGTACAAGTTTGAAACTGATTATGTAGAAAAAGACGCACATGCACATACACATACATTTATACCTCCTCCAAATAGCCAGCTAAGCTACTGATTAATGATTTATGATATTATTGTATATACATATATCACCTCCGAACAGTCAGCTAGTTACAGATAATTATGATAGTTGATTAAGATATTATGCTGATATGTAGTTTGTTTTTGAAGCAGACTGCCACTTTCCAAAGTCCCACTTGGGCATGTAGTATTCGTAACTATTAAGCAATGACTTTTTCCGGACATCTTTCATTGGCTACTTGGCCTCTTGCATAGTGCTCTCAAATTCTTCTTTTCTTTAAGAAAGTGATACCCATGGAAGGAACAAATTTGTAAGTTCAACAAATTAATTGGTCCAGCTAGACTTTAAAAATTAGTTAACATGCGATACAACTCATCAATCCATATTTTCTTTTTCTTTTTCTTTTTCGAGATATAACAGAGGTAACTTCTACTAATTAACAAAATGGTGACTAAAATAGATTGAACAAAACAAGATCTCTTGATTTAATATATTAGACAACCACAGTTTATAATACGATTTAAATAAGTACTTGACTACTAATTCGTATTAGTGCGTATGATAGTAAATAACTTCTAATTACTTTTGATTTTAGTGTTGTTGAATTTTCAAAATTGAAGAGGTAGTTTAGCTGGTTTTGAAACAGGCTTTTTGTTGGGTTTTCATGTAAAAGAACACTCTTATATATATATATATATATATATATATATATATATATATGTTGGATAAATTTCAATATAATATAATATTTTTATTATATTAATTGATGTTTTATTTTAATCTTTAGTTGTTAATATTTTATCATATTATTTGTGTTTTAATTTAAATATAGTTTGAGTTTTATTTTAGAAGGTAGAAACATGAGCAAATGGGTGTGAAAGATATGAGAGTACTCAAAATTCCATATTGTCCCACATTGGAAGAATACTACAAAAAGTAGTGGTATGTCAACTAAAAGACAACTAAGATTCTTAGTTGACAAGTCAAATAAGAAGCTATGATCCTACGCATCGCGGTGGTGCTTAAGCACCACCAATTGCAACACGCAGCGCGCAAAAGGGTAACTTAGGGCGCTTGCGCATCGTCGCTTGGAGCGTGGGAGCCTAAAGTTTTGACGAGGTAAAACAGATCAACGATTGCGATTAAACGATCTGATCAAAGAGTTTAAAATCCGAAACGACTTGATCTAAACCGTTAGATGAACTCGTAGCGTTTCGTGTAGGGGATATCCATTCGCTTACGATGGGACGCCTAATCTGAACCGTTATATCGAAGCTGTTCCAAACAAGCACGATCCAACGGTTGTTGAGTCACTACATGAAGAATTGTGACTGTTGAAGAACATTCACAGAAATGACTATAAAAAGAGTTCCAACCCTCTGTTTTGGACACCGAAAAATGCTAATTTCTCCTCTCTCTGTCCTCTATATTTTGGCATTATCAAGTTACAAATTCAGAGTGTTCTCGATTTGATCAAATGGTACATAGTTTGAATCAAACAACTGTTTATACACTTCATTATATCCTGAAGGCAGATTCTATAAAACTCATAGTGTACTTGCGGTTCTGTCTCAACCGGATTGGGAGAAATTTTGCCTAAAAGAAAGCGTTCCAAGAACGTGCCTTGCAGCAAATTAATTAATATATTTCGTTCTTTCCATATTAAAACTCCAACAGTTTTAGGCAAAATTATTCTTATTAATCCACTCAAATGGAAGGAACTGTGGAAGAATCTATCCAAGTCATGACTCAAGACTTAATCTGACTCGACCATTTTGATGGCGGAAATTTCACTCGTTGGCAAGAGAAAGTTATGTTCTTCCTCACATCACTAAAACTTGCATACATTCTAGATGATAACCTTGAACAAACTCCCGAGCCCACACCCGAGGACATCGAAGAAATAAAGCAAAAACGTGTAAAGAGGAAAGAAGACGAATTTATGTGTCGAGGACACATCCTCAATGCTTTGTCTCAAACTGTTTATAGCACTCATCGAATGATTCCGACGACAAAGGAATTATGGAAGGCTTTGGAGACAAAGTATCAAAACGAGGAAGCGAGCAACCTTAAGTTTTCGATTTCAACTATATGAATTTTAGAATGAGTAATGATAAATCTACCTTTACACAAGCACATTAACTCCAACAAATTGTTGGTGACCTTAAAGCCGCTGGAATTAATCTTCAAGATGAATTTCAAGTAGGAGTGATTGTTTCAAAACTTCCATCCTCTTGGAATGGCTTTAAGAAGAAAATTAATCATGATGAAAAGACTTATACTATGGAATCCCTTCTTCGTCACCTTCGTATTGAAGATGATACTCGTATTAGAGAAAAAAGGATGAACAAGGTGAGGGTCATTCAAAAGCCAATATGCTTGAGGATAAAAAATCTAAGATTACCAAAGACTCAAAATTTAAAGCAAATAATGATTCAACATTCAAGAACCAAGGTGCAAATAAGAAAAAGTAGGGAAAATATTTCTTTTGTGACAAATCGGGCCATTATTCTCGAGAATGTCGTCTTAAAAAGAAGGCATTTAAGGAAAAACAAGGGTTTAAGGAAACCAACAATGTTGAAGATCTTATTGCTACTGTATGCGAAGCAAATTCAATTGATAATGAAAGTGGATGGTGGCTGGATACCGACGCAATGGTCCACATATGCAAAGACTGCACTACATTCAAAACATATCAAGAAATTGATGGAAAAGAAGTTAAGATGGAAAATAATCTTCGCACCAATGTAGTTGGAAAAGGCACATTAGAATTGAAGCTAACTTCTGGAAAGACACTTACTCTAATTGATGTACTTCATGTACCTGATATGTGTAAAAATCTTGTGTCTGGGGACCTTCTCAATAAGAGAGGTTTCAAACTAGTGTATGAGTCTGATAAATTTGTCTTGTCTAAGAATGGCCAATTTATTGGCAAAGGGCACTCTTGTAACGACATTATCAAAATTAATGTAATCAATGATATTAGTTTTGCTTATATGATTGAGTCTATTTCTTTATGGCATAGTAGATTAGGTCATGTGAATTATAAAAGTATAAAAAATATGACTAATCTCGGCTTAATCTCGGATTGTAAATTTGATAACATTTCTAAATGTGAAATTTGTGCTCAATCGAAGATAACTAGAAAGTCGTTCAAATCTGTTGAGAGGACATCCGAAATGCTTGATCTTATTTATAGTGATGTATGTGATATGAAGAGTAATATGACTCGTGGTGGAAATAAATATTTCTTAACTTTCATTGATGATTACTCTAAGTATACATACACATTTTAGTTAAAAGTAAAGATGAAGTTTTCGAGAAATTTCTAATTTTTAAAGAAGAAGTTGAAACTCAACAAAATTAGAAAATTAAAGTCCTACGATCCGATAGGGGTGGTGAATATTACCAGAGTGAGTTTATACAATTTTGTATACTCATGGGATAATCAATCAAGTTACGGTGCCATATACTCCACAACAAAATGGAACGGCGAAAAGGAAAAATAGGACTTTAGTTGAAATGATAAATTCAATGTTAATCAGTTCTGATTTACCTTTGTCGATGCGGGGAGAAGCGGTTTTATTCGCATGTTATATTTCAAATAGAGTTCCCTTGGAAAAAAGGATATTACACCATACGAATTATGGTTTAATCGTAAGCCTAATCTTTGACGTCTTAAAGTTTGGGGATGTCTTGCTTATGTAAGAAAATCCGAACCTAAAAGACCTAAACTAGGAAATACGACTTACAAATGTGTTTTTATTGGATACTCTAGTAACAATACAACTTATAGATTTTTAAACCTTGAAACTCAAGAAATCATTGAGTCGGTAGATGTGCGATTCTTTGAACATCTAACAAAGTTTATTGCTTTGAATCAAGGTTTAGAAAATAATAATCCGACTGTTGACTCCTCAACTTTAGAAGAAAATTCAAAATCAATATCTTTTTCGGAAACAACGAATGACGTTGAACCGCGAAGGAGTAAAAGATAAAGAACTGAAAAAACATTTGGGCCTGACATTGCTATTTATTTAGTTGGAGGGGGTTTACATGAGACTAAGGATAAAACTAAATTTGTTCTTAATGTATAAGATGAGTCAACCACATTTCATGAAGAGGTATATCTAGGGATGTTGTCTTTTGGAAAGAAGCAATAAATGATGAAATGAACTCAATTTTGCCAAATCAAACTTGGGTTATTTCCGATCTTCCCCCCGGGGCTAAACCTATTAGGTGCAAATGGATATTTAAAAGAAAATTAAATCTGGATGGTTCTATAAATAAATTTAAGGCAAGACTAGTTGCTAAAGTCTATAAGGAAAAACATGGAATTGATTACTTCGATACATATGCTCCTGTTGCTCGAATCACTTCCATTAGGATATTGATATCTCTTGCTTTTATTCACAATTTAGTTATTCATCAAATGGATGTTAAAACTGCGTTTTTAAATGGTGATTTAGAAGAATAGATTTACATGGAACAACCCGAAGGGTTTGTTTTTCCTGGCCAAGAAAAGAAAGTGTGTAAATTGGTTGAATCTCTTTGTGGCCTTAAACAAGCTCATATACGATGGCATGAGAATTTAAATAATATCGTTATATCCCATGGATATAAAGTTTATGATGCCGACAAATGTATATATAGTAAATTTGAAAATGGTGTTGGTGTTATTATTTTCTTATATGTGGATGGCATGTTAATATTTGGGTCTAATCTCAAATATGTTGAAGAAACCAAAAGGTTTCTTTCATCAAAATTTGTTATGAAAGATCTTGGAGAAGCAGATGTGATTTTAGGAATCAAAATTGTGAGAAAGGATAATTCTTTAGCGTTATCTCAATCTCATTATATAGAAAAAATTCTTAAAAGATATAATCATTTTGAACTTAATCCAGCTGCTACACCAGTGGATCCTAGTATCAAATTAATGAAAAATACTAGGCGTGCTATGGACCGACTTAAATATGCTAGTATTATTGGGAGTCTAATGTATGCCATGCATTGAACTAGACCAGATATTGCTTATGCAATGAGTGTATTGTGTAGATTTATAAGTAATCCAGGACAAGAGCACTGGAATGCAATTTCTAGGGTGCTTAGATACCTGAAGAGGACTTTGGATTATGGATTACATTATGTAGGATATCCATCTGTTTTAAAAGGATATAGTGATTCAAGTTGGAATAATATTGAATCAAAATCCAAGTTAACTACTGGTTGGATTTTTACGCTTGGAGGAGCAGCTATCTCTTAGGGATTCAAGAAACAAACATGTGTATCAGATTCAACAATGCAATCTGAATTTATAGCCCTAGCAGATGCATGTAAAGAAGCAAAATGGCTTAGAAATGTGTTGTATGATATTCCTTTATGGAAAAATCCATCACCTTCTATTATGATAAGTTGGGATAACCAAGCCACAATTTATAAAGTTTCGAACAAAACTTACAACGAAAAATCTAGACACATTAGTCTAAGGCATCAAATTATAAGAAAATTACTCAAGGAAATAGTAATTACAGTCGACTATATTAAAATGAACAAGAATTTAGCAAATTCTCTGACTAAAGGTCTTGTTAGGGAGATGATAAATATCACCCCAAAAGGAATGGGACTAAGGTCTATTAAATAACACAACTATATTTAATGGAAACCCAACTCATAGCTTGAAAATATAGATAGAGTTGAATGTGGTACAAACAAGTTAAATTATAGTTATGGAACACTAGGAATTTTATACAAAAAGTTCCATTCCTATGTGCCTAGTGTTGGTTTTCTGCATGGTAGAGGATGAAGGTTACTTCTTAATAAATCATATAAGTGTGACTCGCAGAATCACTAAAGTTGATTTATCTATACGAGTGTCGAAAGTGTGGTCGCTTTCTATGGAATCAAGACCGATCCTAAAGCACTCGTGAAATCAGGATTAGCATAAGACCATAAAAGTGCATGCTAAAAGAACACTTATAAACTCAGAAATCGGTATGCGTGATAGTTCCGTTTAGTCTCAAAAGTTCCTTGGTTCAATATACGTTCACCACAGCACCTTAATGAAGCTTTGAATTATTTTCACTATATGGAAGTTCAAGTCCGAAAGACACTTCTCATTTATGTACTAGATTTTAGCGATAGTTCCAAAAGTTATTTATTGTCTCTTTGATTTGCTCTCTTGTGTATATTGAAATTGGCAGGGGAATGTTCGATAAATTTCAATATAATATAATATTTTTATTATATTAATTGATGTTTTATTTTAACCTTTAGTTGTTAATATTTTATTATATTATTGGTGTTTTAATTTAAACATAGATTGGGTTTTATTTTAGAAGGTAGAAACATGAGCAAATGGATGTGAAAGATATGGGAGTACTCAAAATCCCATATTGTCCCACATTAGAAGAATACTACAAAAAGTAGTGGTATATCAACTGAAGGACAACTAAGATTCTTAGTTGACAAGTCAAATAAGAGGCTATGATCCTACACATCATGGTGGTGCTTAAGCACCACCAATTGCGACACACGGCGCGCGAAAGGGAGATTGGGCGACTTAGGGCGCATTGCGCGCTTTGATGCGCACTTGGCACGTGTGCATCGTCGCTTGGAGCATGGGAGCCTAAAGTTTTGACGAGGTTAAACAGATCAACGGTTGTGATTAAACGATCTGATCAAATGGTTTAAAATCCGAAATGACTTGATTTAAAACGTTAGATGAACTTGTAGCATTTCGTGTAGGGGATGTCCATTCCCTTACGATGGGACGCCTAATATGAACCGTTAGATCGAAGATGTTCCAAACAGGCACGATCCAACGGTTGCTGAGTCACTACATGAAGAGCTGTGACTGTTGAAGAACAGTCACAAAAATGGCCATAAAAAGGGTTCCAGGCCTCTGTTTTGGACACCAAAAATTGCTAATTTCTCCTCTCTCCGTCCTCTATATTTTGGCATTATCAAGTTACAAATTCAGAGTGTTCTCGGTTTGATCAAACAATACATAGTTTGAATCAAACAACTATTCATACACTTCATTGTATCGTGAAGGCAGATTCTATAACCATAGTGTACTCGCGGTTCTGTCTCTACCAGATTGGGAGAATTTTTTCCTAAAAGAAAGCGTTCCAAGAACGTGCCTTGCAGCAAATTAATTAATATATTTCGTTCTTTCCATAATAAAAATCCAAGAATACACATATAAAAAAAAATAAAAAAAATCGGTCCTCTGCAGGAAGTCCGCACAGATTCAGCTCACAACAGGTGTATATATCCCTAATCTTTCACTTTTATCTTATATCAAAGGAAATATAGTAAGTTGGCTTACTCACCCCTATTTTGTAGATGCAAACACGAAACAAAGCATAAAAAGAAGGTATTTGCTGCTAAAAAAAGTATGGTAATATATATATATATATATATATATATATATATATATATATATATATATATATATATATATATATATATATATGTATGTATTTTAGTTTATGTCCGTGCCTAAAGGCACAGTGAAAATTTTCAAAAAGTATATAATCGCAAAGCGGAAAAATTTCAAAGTACGTACTTGCAAAACGAAAAAAAATTCGTTTCCTAACAAAACAAAGTCGTGTATGATGAAAATACTAAATGTTTTATATATTGTAACTATAAACAATTTAAAAAATACATCTATTTAACTAAAGGCATGATATATCGACAACTCCATTCGGCCACACACTTAAACTAATAAAGATAGTTATAATCTAAAACGATCACCAAAGCACGTTTGGTTTGCACTGTACTTAATAACAATGAAAATTCATGTCAACAATATTAGTTTATGTTAACATTCCAACAAAACTATAGTAAAAATAAATATACAATATTTAAGCAAAAAAGTTTATATCACAACACAAACAGTGTAAACAATTTAAAAAATTTGGGCAAAATTTCATTTGTTTATAGGATTATCCACCCTGTTTAGAAAATAAAAATACTCATATTTCTATCAAACACTAAAATAAAACTCATGAATACTAAATCGCTTAGATTTATAACTATAAGAATATTTGAGGTTCAATTAGCATTGTCAATTCTAACGTCAAAATGGGCAAACCACTCAATTGCCTTTACTAAGCCTAACTTTTTGTACTGTATACCTACCACTATATTACCTTTATGGTCCACCTACACCTTTATCACACCAAGCTTAGACTATAACTGTTTGATTATTATCCCATCTTCTACTACTTGATGTGTTCACTCACATAGATGATATCCCTTGATTATTATACCCTTTTCTACTTCTACTTTATGTGTCCACTGGCGTAGATGATAGCCCTGCTAATGTATATATAGTTGACGTTCATAACCAGCTCAAAAAGTATGCAAAAGAACTAAGAACTTTGAAATGAAATTTTAGATGTCAAATGAAAAAACTCATATTATATAATTTCTAAGAAGGCAAAGAACATTAGGAAGGGGAGTAAATAATGATATTATCATAGTAAATCATACATGTGGCGCATAAATCTAGAGAATAAATTTTGCATGTGTTTGTACAAAGACATTTAAAGTGCAAACAAAATTAAATAAGCAAAGAGAGTAAATAATATTATTCATACATGGCTAACTAATATAATATTATAAGAAAACAAGTAAATGTAGTTTCCCCAAACCTCAACGCAAAACTAAATGCATTTTAATGGCTCAAAATGGGAATTCTGATAACTTTAAGTCTCTATAATAAAGATCAATATGCAAACACATATAAAAGTAATTGATTAAGAAGAAGAAGATTCTTAATCTAGGAATAGTTGCACTTACTTAAAAATTCAAACTCAGTGTCATCCAAGGTTTCTTTTAATGTGGTTGCCTATAAATATGGAATGCAAGATAAGTATGAAATCCATATAAAAAGTAGGTCTCTAAAAAGAAAAAAGTAATTGAAACCATATACAAAAGCGTAGTTCTAACAGTCACACACCTTGGTTCAGTTATAATTAAAATAATACTCAAAACCATATACAATTGACAGTCAATAGTGGCCATCAAGTTAAAGTTAAAAAATATACACAATGGATTCACAAACTAAATCGAATGACATATATAATGAAATCATTAGGGAAGGACATACCTTAAACTTTACTTTCCTTCGAATGAACACAATAGACATATTCTTATTTTGAACCTTGAATAAAAGGTAAATGAGGGTCCCTGTAACATTATATGATATATTAAAATAACACAAAAATTCTACAATATGAAACTACAAAAATATTTAACCCCCCAAATCTATCATAAATAACTCATTATAGATGAATGTGTTCCATTCTGACTTGTACTTGTAAAAAGATAAATGGGAAATTGATAAAATCCAAAAGAAAGTACCTAGGATATGCCATCACAGTTCTGAAAGGTCCTTTGCAACCAAGACACCCTAGCTTGATAGAAAATTTGAATAATGTATCCCAAACAAAATGGGAATAATGAATGCTAAACAATTAGTTGGTTCACTCATTGCATATTTAAAACACATACAGAACTTTGAATGCATATTACTTCAGATATTCACCTTGGAATCTCACTTGGAATAAAATCTACGCGCCCCCATCACCTATGTAAACAGCTTCATATGTTTTGACTTGGCTAAAATAAAATCCCGCAAAATCTCTCCTCCACAAACCAACTCGTGGACTATAAAAAAATAGGGCAACTCACTTTTAATTGAAGAAGGATCCAATCATGTGTTATTATTGTATTGTGCACTCATGTAATCTTGTAGTTATTACTGTATTGTACACTTTACACGCATATTTAAGTTATAAAATGAGCTTAAGGACTCATGAAACTAATTAAAATAGTTAAAATGCAGTCACAAGTTGTGGCATTAAGGACTTGTGCAACTGCATTTTAACTAAGGTGAGTTGTGATAAATTCTACGCCTAAAGTGTTGGTAGAAAAAAGAAAAAAATAAGTCTCAAGTTGATGTTTCTTCACCCAGCTTTAAACATGTATATCCTTAAACAGGTATACATGGTTTTAAACATGTACACCCGACCCCACTTTGTTCACCCAGCTTAAAACCCAGTTCAATAAGGCATGAAATGCATTATAAGGCATGAAACTGTAAGCAAGACCCAATTCAGTTACCATGAAACAATTTAGAAAAACAGTGAGCAAAAATTAATTAAAATCCGCATGAACAAAGGCCGTTAAAACACGCATGAAAATAGTCCATTATAACAATCCATTAAAACACGCAGTTAGAATTCTTCTTCATTTGTAAACCCAGATAACCCACCACACTTAAACCCAGTTAAACCCCCCATGCCATTTTTCTCGCACCCAGTTAAACCCAATGGAGTTTTAATGCAATGGAAGTTTAATACATACACAGAAGTTCAAAAATACATACACACATGTTAAATGGCTTATTGAACTGGGTTTTCAGTAGAAGTTTTAGCGTGAAGAAGGAAGAAGAAACATTCAGAGGTTTACAAATTAAGAATATAAAAAATTATGAGAATAAAAAAACAAAAATCTATTTGGATAAGTTCTAAAAAAACACAAATCCATTTGGATAAATTCTAAAAAACACAAATTCATTTGGATAATTTCTAAAAACACAAATTATGTGAATAAAAAACATATAAAACTAAATATCATACTCTAAAATATCAATGTTAGCACTAAGCCATGGAAGTGGTCTTGAATTGCATAATGAAAAGTAAACACCAAAGCATATGCAGAAGTAAAATAAAAACAAAATCTAAACACAATTAAGTCATTGACTAACTTTCAAAACTAAAATTCAAAACCAAGTAAAAGGGTAATCCTATGCAGAATAAAAAATTTCATTTGACGCCAAGAATGGAATATTTTCAGTAACTAAAAATTATCACACTAACATCCATATGGTACCTAACTCCTTCTGAGGCACATTATTAAAGCAATACCAAATAGAAGCGAAAACATGAAACCTAATAGCATAAATAAAAGGAAACCTCAACTCTGAACAACATTTTAGATAATTCTTATAAACAATAATTCTTATAAATAGAACATACATAATACTATTGATGTTATTACAAAAAAAACATAAAATTAAGCACGCATCACCTATACCACAAAATATACCAATTTATGAGAATGTGGAAGACCGCTAAGTTAAACCATAACTACTATAGTCCTGGAGGCAAGAAGCACATAAAAACATCAAGTTAGTAAGTGCAGAACCAAATACACCAATAAGGTCTAAAACAGGGGGGGGGGGGGGGGGGAGAGTATGCTTGAGATTTGTTGAACACCAAATTGAAGATAAACAAAATTAGATCCCGAGAAGCCAAAACAAAACACACAAAAAAGCCCTATTAGTAGGATCTTATAAAAAAACACCAATTCTTAATATGAAAAACCCTAAATACTTATCCAAGAAACCCTAATAATAATGAAAACAACAAATGAGAGGGGTTACTTGGGAGATCTGAATCGAAACAAATGCACAAATTAAACTTAATTTGAGCAAAACCTATTTAATGAGACCTAATTAATGCAAATAAAAAGACTTATTTAATGCAAATCAAAAGACCTAATTAATGAAAATCAAAATCACTAATTGAAGGATAGGGTACCCAAAGAAAACGGAGATTCAAAGATGATATACCTGTCAAGTTTGCTTCTTCAATCAAGTTGGGGTATGTACTTAATCCATATTAATTCCTAGTAACCAAGATCTAACGGATCTGTTTCACAAATAAGCACAAAAAAATAAGCATAAAAATCAATAAGCATATTAATCCATTTTAATTTAATGCATTAAGTTCCGAATTTGTGTCGCAAATAATTTCTGGTAAATATGTACACGGGTCTTGAATGTGGGTCTAAGTGTGCGCGTGTGTGCGTGTGCGCACGCGAGAGTGAGTGTAAGAGAGAGATCATCTGTAGCCTGGGGTGATGAGGGCAGAAGCACGGGGATGAGGGAAGAAATGTGAGAGCATCGTGAGAGAAGAAGAGGGAGAGAGAGAGAGAGAGAGAGAGAGAGAGATGAGAAGACGACTAGGGTTACTCCAAATGAGTGTAAGGGAGAATATGGGGAAAATGATCACAACCCTTCATTTGTGAGTGATGTGGAAAAATGTAGACCCATTGATTACTTTGACAAGATAAGATAAGATGTCACTATTCATAACACCATTGTCCCATATATATATATATATATATATATATATATAATAGTCCACATTCACACATCACTCGATATAATATTTATATTAGATATTAATCTCTCTCTACATTAACATCTTACAGTAACAAATCTCTTTTACTTCCACCGGCGGGTGACTTTCCGTGTCACCTATTGGACCACTCAGTAACCACCACATCACCATTACTATCCGAAACAAAACCACCATTGTTAAACCTCTAAATTCCCATTTCGAAGTAGTTAAGTTATGTAAATGTTTATGTTTACTCATGTGCCTCGCTTTAATTTGATTGTCTTATTCTGATTCCAAAATATGATTTGTGTGTATAGTCTTTAAGGATGTTCCAACAAAATTTCATAACAAGACATCTTCACCGGACTTCATCAAATGTCTTTCGCCATCACTTTTATTCATATACATGGAAATGCCACTATTAGAGAGAGAGAAGTACTTAAAATACTTTAACATTTTTGTCACATTTAAATTAATTAATTCATAAATTAAAAATTGAATTCTTTATGTGTGTTTTGATATGGTTCATTTGGTATTGATGATATAAATACAAAAATTACTTTTGTATGAGAAAATATACAATTTGAGGAAAAATTTCTTAAGTATATCATACGATACTTTTGTATCGTCCAAAAATGCCATAACATTTTAAGACATGTACAAGGGAGTGAAGATAAAGTTCGATTCAATGAATATATGCTTCTCTTCAGCGGAGGTTGCCTTTGTCGGTCGCGACCTTATAAGAAACTTGGGATAAAATGATGTTTCAGGATTCCCATGATCAATGTTCACTTTAGCGAAGTTGATTTATGCTCCAATGAACTAGATTAGTTGTATGCACCCTTACTAGAAAAGAAAATACTGTTCAAAGATTTATTGCTTTTCACGGGAATCCGTGCAAGCCTATGTTTTGAATAGAAATATACCAAGACCTCGTGTGTAGATTTGAGAGACGCTAATCATGTTTACAATCCTTTTCATGGGATCTTGACAACCATTAAGCTTAATAAAGGAGAAATGTTGATCTTCATCGGTGACAATAACAAGGTATCAATATTAGTTGTAGGACATCTAGTTTTAGATTTTGGTGGAGGAAGAATGATAACTTTAGAAGAGTTTTTTTAAGTAAACACTACTTAAAGAAATTAAGACACACTACTTAAAGAAATTAATTTTTTTTTTCAAAGATAGTGATGAAAGGATATTCATTGTATTCTTTACTTTTTTATTACATTGGAAAATGATCTGTGAGTTATAAAGCATGTATTGCCATTACAACTAAATACTAAAATAAATAACTAAGGATGAAATAACCTAAATAGAAAGAAATCATCAATGTTGAACAAAACATATCTTTGACACTTACGCTTAGATCATATGAATCTAAAAAGAATTAAAAGGATGGTTTCGAATTAACAATTAAGATTATTGGTAGTGGAATAACTTTGAGCCTATGGATCATGTTTAAAAGGTAAAATGACTAACAAGACTTTCATAGCCAAGGGATATTGATCCAAAGATGTGTTGGAACTGGTTCATTATGATTTATGCAGTCGTATGACTATCAGAGAAAGAGATGGTTATGAGTACTTCATCTTTTTAATTGATTATTACTTAAGGCATGAATATGTGTACCTTATGCACCAGGAGTATGAAGCCTTCCCCTACACCACAAATCGAAAATGATGATGGTAGTTAGGTCACGAACTAGGATCATAACCATTTTATCATGGTCTGAGGCAATGATTAGTGTTACAAACTTGTGACCGGGGAAAAGGGTGACATCCAATGGCTTTGGTTACGACCATAGACCGTGAACATATGGTCAGGGATCAAGTTCATAACCAGCCCGTGACCAACTGGTGCCAAATCTCTTGCCAAAGTGGGCCATGGCCCCGGACCATTACCACATTCATGACAAATGTTATAAGTTCCGTTAATAGTGGTCACGACTCAGGACTGGGACCATTTTGAAATAGTCATGGCGCTTTAGTCCAGGACCATGACCAGACCCAATATATAAACATCCTAGGATATTTTTTAATATCACGATCTCTCTCTCTCTCTCTCTCTCTTTCTAAACCTTAACTCCCTCCATATCTTTTCTCCCCCGATTATTGCCTTTGTCTCTCTCTCTCTCTCTCTCTCTCTCTCTCAGGTACTCTCCATATCTACCTCACTTAACCTTATTAAACATTATTTTTGGTTTAGTTTTTGTATATGATGTTTGTGATCGATTGGAAAAACCGAGCGTCCGTGTAATACGCTGGTCGTTGTTATCGGATTCCAACCTCAATACAAAAAAAAACTAAACTTATAACTACACTTCTTAAGGAGTATAGTGGCGAGTCTGGGTATCGAATCCACAGGGAATTAGGACGTGTGAACGTGACGACAAAGGTAAGGTAGTTTAATCCTAAAGTTGATGTTAAAATAAAATAAAAGAAAAAGATGATTGATTTTTATGGATTTTATCTATGAATTAAATAGATTCAATTAAATTAACCTATGCATGCAAAATTAACTAACTAAGAAGGAATTAATATGAATGAAGAACTGGGTTAAGAATACACTCCCCCAAACCCTAGTGTGTATGCCAGTACAAAATTAGTCATAAATTAGATAATTGATCAGACCCAGTCTTTAGTACTCCAAAGCATTACATATATGAGGTTCAAGCCCGCATCATACATAATCAAAGAATGAGTAAAGTAGTGTTGCAATAGTTCATGCACGTTGCATCCTTAAGCACCCCAATTACCTAGGGCAAATGAGATCAAAAGTTTTACAATGGTTGTGAAATAATATAACACGATCTAATCACTTATTTAATTTAGAGGACAAATTTTATATCTATGCATACCACATCGGATTGGGTTCATGCATCCCCACCCTTAAAAACATAGCTTAACATGATTAAAAAAAAGAAAACTTAAAAGTGAAAGTGCGGGAATTCATAACTAAATCTAAAAAATTGAGAACATGACTTGAATTGGGATTGGAAAACTAGAAAGCAACAATTAATTAAACTAACTATGAAAGCAGTAAAAATAATAAATTAAAATTACTTGAAATGGATGAATGATGAATCTTGAATAGATCTTTGAATCTTGAATAGTAGCCAAACTTCAAAACTAGGGTTCTTGGTTATAAGAATCCTCTAAAAATTAACTACTAGCCTCCTATAACTGATAAAAATAATTCCTCCCACTTCCTAATAGGTTGCCCTTTTATAATACCTAAATTTGACTCTTCCCTTGCGTCCCCACGTTTTACAACTAATAAAAATGAATTAAACAAGATATTTCAAGAGTTTTGACTCTTCAGTTCTGAAAATGACTATTCATTTCTGAAAATGACTCTTCATTATCTCGCAACTTCAAAACCTCGTAACTTCTTCACCGTAGCTCGAATTGAGGTGCCGTTTTTTCCAGTGTTCTTGCAATTGGAATATCTTCAACTTTCCAATTGGACCCACCTCTGGAATAAGGTTGCAAAATTATGAAAATGCCCTTGAACTTCACATTTCTTGCTTTCTTTCACTGTTTTGAGTTCTCCTTCGCACTAACCTGCATGAAATACCTGTAAAGCACATGAGAAATACACAAAACATGAAATAATTGCCAAAAGAGGTTAGTAGCATAAATACGAGACAAATCCAAGCTATTTACACTGCACAGGATTATAAAAATATCGAAATTAAGGGGATAAGTGTGAAGAATTTATGACTAATCAGTTTCCTTTGAAAAATAAGGATTTGTGATAATATTTTTATTTTGTTCCCATATATAAAGTTTCCTAGTCTAACATTGTTACACTAATGTTCTCATGTATGAGTGTAAAAATGGGTACGATACATCATTAGCTGGATATGAAATTTCGATTATGTCTCCTTACTCTTTCCAATTGAATATATGTATACTTGTTTTTTATTTGTAGGTCCCGAATTTAACTTAACCAAAAAAAGTTTGCCTGAGCATAATTAAGTAATGGATGAATACAAACTAACTTTTTCTTTTTGAAAAACTCTTTTCAATTTTCTAAACCACACCAAGATGTGGCACAAATTAACTTGACCAAATTTTATCTTGTTTAACCCTAAGCATACAACTATTGATTAAAAGAAGTAAAATAAAGTAAAGAAATACTCACAACACCGATGTACGAGGAAAACCACAAATGGGAAAAACCTGGACAACCCTGGCCAGACAATCACTATGACAATGGTTTTATAAAGTCAGACAGTAGTCGTATACAATTACTCGATCCACCCCACGATACTTGACACTCCTCTGATCTTATACTAATCTTCACACTTCCCACAACGAAAGTAACCTTCTTCTACGATATTCATCCACAGTAGTCACCTCCATGAATGCCTCGTTATCCACCGATATGAACTTGCTTCATCTACGATGTTAAACATTAAAGTGACCTTCTTCTCTTATCCACCGCAAAACTAGCAATGTTCAAGTGTTGAACAAACCCAACTTGGTGAAACAAAGATCACGTAAACATATGGTAATGATAACTCATATCTTTGTAAACTCTAAGGATGTGTTTAAGGTTTAAAAACTTTAGAAAATTGTTGCAGAAATACATACTGTTTGAAAACTGATTTCATTCTGCACACCCTTCAAAGAAAGGACTCGGACAATCCTTAAATATATTTTTAAAGGCGGTGTGTCTCGTTCGAGCGAGATACTACGTCCTTCTAACGACAACGGTTCTCGTTCGAATGACATTGTATGTCGTCTGAACGATACCCAGTTTAGAGTTTAAACAAAAACCAACTGCAATACGTCCTTAACTGATAGTGTAAACAAATTCAAACACTTATAAGACCTTTTAAAAACATTTTCTTTAAAAATAACATCCTTATTTTTTATAAAATTAAATTCCGAGTTTCATTAACATTATGCATTCATACTTAAGTGATCTCGGAATTCAATTAAACTTTGAAGACAAGAAATGTTCACTAATTAAACTTTGACATAATTAATTCCTTGAAGATTTTCCACAACATCTTCAATTAAACTTTGACACTATATAGTCTGTGTGGAATCGGACAATAAAAATCTACCTATGACTCAAACATGTTTTGTTCAGAGAATAAGTCAAAACTATACACGGACTCAATTGGACCTTTGGTCCTTACAAATATCCCCATTTGACTATTCTGGCACAAAGCCAATAGTAAAATTCCTAAGCCGATCTGTCAAGACATATGACGCCTAAATCCCATCCCATAAAACCCAAACGTAAAAATACATCATCAATACAGGATAAGACTCATGAACAATGGACCGATAAGCATGAAACTATCTATGAATGTCTGAATATGATGCAGACTTGAAATCTCGAAACTCTTTAAGCATACCTACACATAAAAAACATACAAATATCCAGTGAAGTATGGAGGAACAAATGATATAAATCAATATGAAAACTCAAATCAGAATCATTTGTTACGTGAGTAAATATGAAACCACTTTGCGCAAACATGATACCGATATCTGCAAATGTGAAAAACAAATAAATCAGGATATCAAGTTCAACATGCCAAAAAATTACAAAACTCCTCCTACGTCACATAAATCTCTCCCCTTTTTTGTCTCGAATAGAAAACCCGGTGAAAAGATAAATACATATAGCATAATATGATACCAATTTGATTAAATCAATTTGAAGAATAGCTAGATCAACATGAAACAACCAACTAAATATGACCAATCAATGTTAAATGAGTAGCTAGCAAACAGTGAATCACACAAAAAATATATCAAATCCAAGCAGGTATCATTAAACTAATTAATGGATCAAAATTATGTCAACGATCAAAGTGAAGTGAATAAGAAGAATATCCAGAAGCAGACCAGTACCAAAACATGAGTAGTATGCAATAGGGTACTGGAACAAAAGTCAACCAAAAAAGTCTAACTGGTCATTCGAACGACCCGGGGACATCACTTGAATGACAAGCTATGCCGCTCGAACGAAAATTGATGTGGTTAGAACGACAACATCAAACTTTCATAGTTTCCCCATAATATTAAACAGTGTTGCCCCGTGGAAAAATACACAAAAAATTCTAACCGAAAGGAGATCAAAACTGTGAAACAATAGGGAAACATTATCTAAACTAAGAAAATTCAAAACAAACAATTATGAGTAACATGCTAACATAGTACTGATGTGCTTAAACATGAAACATGGAATATATGGGTGTGAACTACAACAAGTGAATCATAATTCCAACACATCGAAATGATCAAGAAGATCTAAATGCTAGTAATCAGTCATTAAACTTTATCTAACCCATATGTAACAATTAAAGAATGAGCTTAAGGAACTAAACAAACATCATGCACACAAATCCAAAATTTTAATGATTCTACAAAAAATAGCGTTATGACACGATTTTCAACGTTAGGGTTCTTTGTGCAAACCCGTTTAAATTTTTAATCCATTTAAAATACCTCAAATATATCATATTTTCTTTTGAATGAACTAAACTAATTTGGCCAATTTTTGGCATATGGTTCTTTTTATTGCCTTATGATTTTTTTATCTCTTTTTTAAATGGTTTCTTTCACGATGAGTCAATTTTACACTCTCGCATCCCTTTCCTATGAACACTCATCATTTTTCAATTTAATCCTCACGGTAAACGGATATTACATGCACATTCCCTCCTTAATTCTACTTACGCATCGATGACAAGATTGAGATATGAACGTCTCATCAAACTCAAATATGAAAAAGTAGTCAAACATCCATATAACCTCGTGCATGTGTATAATCATGGCATATAAACAAAGTTGAATTAAAACGTATATCAACTTCAAAACAACCCCATAATACAATGGTTAAGATCATTCTAAGCATTAATAACGATGACCAAATGTCCTAGCCACATGGATAATGGAAGGAATGGGGTTCAAGCATATCAATATGCAACACACTACACAAAATCTACCGAATGGTCACGGTCATTGACCTTGACAAGTTGCACTTGTCAAGGTCAATGACCGCAATAATTCCTAGGGTGACAAATTTTTTTGTCACGAACATGTCACGGTCATTGACCGTGACAAGTTCATTAGAATTGTCATGGTCATGTCACTGTCCTTGACCTTGACAAGTTTGCCACAGTTAAGGACTGTGACAAGCCTGTGACAATGGTTAAAAAATTGTCACGGTCAATGACCGTGATAACTCTGGGCAGAATTGAAAAAAAATCTGCTGGGCAGTTTGGCCACTACCACTGCCGAGTAGTATATTTGTACCTGTTATAACAACATCGTACCTGTTCAAGCATCATATATCCAAATAAAATAGAGATAATTCCAATATACATTCAAAATAGAAATAATATGCATCACGATATAATCCAAATATAATTCAAATGTACCAACTTAAAAATAATTCAATTCAAATAATGTCACTTCATGTCTTGGGTAAGGTTAAATCTTAGGAGGTGAGTAGGCCACACGATATACGAATTGACACACCCACTGATATACATCGTGCCGTATTATTCGCGCAACTACAATGGGGAGTTCGCCTTCCCGGGTATCATATGCGTGACGAGCACCTTGGACTCGATGTCTTGAAGCTCATGTCCATGAACTAGTCTACCTTGGATGATATTCGGGTGCCTCAACCCCCGCCCTATTCGCTGGCCATCAAATATGTCCAGTGTAAACACGCTCGACCAACCAAGTGTCGACATCGGTTGATCGAAGGGAACCAAATAGGAAAGTGGATCATCAAAGTCCGCACGTGTCAGCGATGAATCAGCGAGGTCCACATCCTCATCATCCTATACCTCATCCTCACTCACATTCTCCTTCCCTTTCCCCTTGCGTTTTCCGCCCAATGAACACTTCATGAATGAGAACATATCTTGGACCGTTGCCTCCAAATGGGACAACTTCGCATTATGCGAGTCCACCGTTCGAGCCAACTCGGTGTCGCTCGTCTCCAATCCGATTATCCTAGATTTGGCCGCTTGCGAGATCACCCCTTTGTCCTCCCCTTGCGATCAGAGCCAAGCACTTGGCTGAGTGCGTCTGTGGACAAAGATGCCTTGTTGGCATCAGACTGCGACTCATGCACTTCCTTAAGCTTTGCCTAAAATGACCAAAAGCACATGATTAGTAAAATAAGTAAATTAAAAAATTATAACGTAATTAACAAAAAGTAAACTGTCGAATTACTTACAATCGTGGCTACGACGCTCGGAGACACCTCCTTGTCCTTACCCTTCTTCATTCGAAGTGACACATAAGTACCGAGCCTATGTTGCCTACCCCCAGGGCCACTCCCTGTCCTCTAAAATAAAATAAAGTAAAATTAGTATCGGACCCGCAAAGTAAAATAATGTAGAATAATATATTTCTGTAGTTATAGAATAATTAAATCTTACCATCATCCTATGCTCCACCTCGGCGTAAGATGTTCGAACGGAGTAGTGTACGCCCGTATTTTTTGCCCGGTTTTCCCTCCTCAATTGACGAGATGCCAATTGTCGCTCCCCGATCTCATTGTTAACGAACTGTTGCCATTTTGCCAATGAGACCGGCTCCTTCGGAGGGACGGATTCACGCATTCGGATAACGGACTCTCGTGTCTTACCAAAGTACCGGGTCCGCATATTTTTCTTCCACGTCTTGTGTTGCTCCCTCAACTTCTCCAAGACGGAATCACGTAGATTTGGATCCTGGATGAATTGTTCTTATCCAACAAATACAATGTTAGTTGCCAATAAATATAAACATAAATATAAAATGAAATTGAAATCGAAATTGAAATTAAAATATTCATATAAATATAAATACATTACCTGTAGTGCCACCCAAACAGCTAACTTGAGCTCATATGGCACCTCCTTCCAACTAATGTACCCCGAGTCGATGATCTTTTTTACCAGCTCAATGGATATCGCTAATAGCCCCAACTTGTTCTCGATGTCCATCCCCAATTTGCCATATTTCGGGAGCCTAGGGGCTGAGGAGCCCTCTTCGCCTCCGCTACCACCGAACCCAGGCGACATCATCATAACCAGCATCATCATCCTTGCCTTAATACCCGAAGGAGACATTTGCTGTAAAAAAATGTTATTAGTACAAATAAAAATGAATTAGAGGAAGACATGCAAATATGTACAATTACTACAAATAGAAATGAACTCTTACTGTTAAACACCTCAATTCTGAATTCCAAAACAACCGCATCTAGCTCATAATATGTACAATTACTAAAAATCCGAAACATCCCCACCCCCACCCCTAATGCCCACACACACGCACACTACACAAGAGTGAGAATGATAAAGTGGAAATCAATTAAAAGCATTAAAAATGGATGCTTCGGTACAAATTGGAATATTTATTACAAATTGAAAAATTATTTAAAATTCGGGTTATCATAAAAAATGGATTTATATTCGGTAGGAGTAGCCAAGTCATCCACACTACTATTTAGACGCTTTTTCGCGCGTTGGACAATTGACCACGACTTGTTGTTGATATACTCCGAGTAAAACAATTGGTTAACCTTTTGAAATGCACAAACAAACGGCTTATCACTCACGTGGTCATTACTCTTAAACTTGCACAAGTTAACCATGATCAAATTGGTGACAGGATCAACATCGATCCACTATAATCGAACAGCGACGTCAAAAACAAATGTGTATCCCGTACTCCTTCTAGTTCATCTACTCAATTAATTATTTTCATCAATTAAACTAACAACTAAAGTATATAATTATTAATTTACTAATTTAAAATGAGGGGAATCCCACTTTCAAAATCAATCATATATTAATTTACTAATTTACAATGAGGGGCAACCATATATTAATTTTCTAAAAAAATTAATAATCAATCAATTCGTTTACAAGGGACACTACGCACAACACACACATACATGCACACTACACACACATATACACACACGTTCACATAAACACACACACACACACACACACGTAGCCCCCCACCCCTACCCCTATCACCCACCCACCCATCCCTGCCCCTTCCCCCCACCCTGCCCCACCCCCTTCCCCCACCACACATGCACACAAATAGCCCCACCCCCTCCCCACCCCCACCCCCACCACACACACACGAACACACCCCTGCCCCACCACACACACACACACACAGCCCCACCCCCTCCCCCCCACCCCACCCACCACACACATGCACACACACACATGCACATATATACACACACACACACATATATACACACACACACACACATATATATATATATATATATATATAAATGGAAGAGAGAGAGAGAAATTGACCTAAAAGTAGAGAGAGAGAGGGAGAGTAGCGTAGAGAGAGAGAAAATAAGGAGGGAAGAAATCGATGGGGAAAAAAGGAGGGGAAAGGGTTTTTTGCTGGGAAATTTGTCAGGGACGTGTTACGGTCCTTGACCGTGACAATATTATACGAATTGTCACGATCAATGACCGTGATAAGTCTTTATCACGGTCTTGTCACAGTCAATAACAGTGACACAAAACACATGTTTTTTGTCACGGTCAATGACCATGACAAGGCTAGCTGCGGGAAGGGTGCCAATTTACCCATTTTGGTGTAGTGAATTTAACATGTTAAGTCACGACACAAAAACAAAATCGAAAATATTTTTGGTTTTTTCAAAAATATTGACTCAAATAAAAGAAAAATCTTTTTGTGTTTTTCTCAAAAAATTTCAAACCAAAAAATCTTTTTGTATTTTTCAAATAAGATAGCATATGACAAACATTGTAACACTATCATCCTTTAGGTTTAGCATGAGAAGAATCAACTGCAACCAAATGAGAACCATGAAGTTTTAGTCCTAAAGCCTTTAAGTACGATTTTCCAGCCCAAGTAGGTGTAACATAGCACATGGGGGTTTTGGTAACCGACATGAATTTATTCCAAAACTTCCTAGGAGCATTCCTAAGGTCATGGAAAATCGTCTAAGGTGACTTTTCCTACCACAATGGGAACAAGTATTAACACGATGGGAAGATTACCAAAATGTCGACCTCTCCTCACGTTCCTAGTGGGCTCTCACACACGATTGGTATTGGCTTTGGGGGTGGGAAAAATTCTCTCATCATAGTCTATACCAAACCTATCTCTCTTGACTTGGACGGTGCCTAACATCCTATCCAATTTCTTCGACCTAGACTCCAAGTCAAACTTAACTCTAGATGAGTCTCTCAAACTCTCTTCCAACTCTTTAATCCTAGACTCAAGTAGACACCTAGATTCTTCAAACTCTAGCAGCTCCTTTTTTAAATCCTCCATCAAACCTTTAGGCTATCTCTCTCTTTCTCGATGTACTCTAGCTTCTCCGTAAGCTTCTTTTCCCGTGCCCTAAGACCCTCGATGAACGTATCATTAATTTCTATGGCACACTCATTCAACTTAGTTGTAATTTCGAGTTAGACTTTTTCACCTTCACCGTCTCCTCAAAAACCTCTTAAAATGCAACTTGCAACTCTCTTACATCTATATCCTCATCCTCGCTCTCATCACCCTCACGCCCTAGGGAAGCACACTCAACAGCCTCGAATGTGTCATGCACATGAGTATCCTCGAGGGAAGATATATCGTCGTCGCTCACATGACATGCCATAAATGCAATAAAGTTACGCTCAATGGGGGAACTTTGTACCTCTTCCAGTTCACTATCAATTAACGTGGAGTTATATGCTATCAGTTTCTTTCCCTCTTTCTTAAGTCTAGTGGGACACTCACCTACTTTGTGACCAAATCCCACACACTCGAAACACCTATCAGACTTATCTCTCTTAGGTTTCTCACTCTTATCCTTAGGGGTGGAGTCTACTTTGTTCTTGAATTTCTCAAACTTTTTAACATCTTTCGATTGCCTTTAAAATTTAAGAAACTTCTTGCAATTTCTTTCCAACAAGACGACATCCTCAAAGTCGAAATTAGAATCATCATTTAAAACTTTAGTTTCTTCCTTCAAGGCTTTCAAAGAAATGCCCTTTTATTTATTTGGCACTTGCTTGGAGGTAAACATATCAAGTTAATAGGTTTGGAGGTCTCTTACGATCTCTTCTAGTTTTGACGAGTTAAGCATACCAAGGGAATTCTTAATGGTCATTTTCGCATCAAACCTACTCGACAACGATCTCAAAATTTTCTAAATCACTTAGTTATCGGGAATCTTTTCACCTAGGTTAAATGACGCATTAACAACCGTAGGCAACCTAATGCCAAACTCATCAAACATCGCACTCTCTAACATCTTAATCGTCTCAAACTGTGTAGTGAGATTTTGCAACTTAGACGCCCTAACCGTGCTCGTGCCATTGTGAGTGAGTGTAAGTGTATCCCAAGCTTCTTTCGATGTTTCACAAGTCATGATTCTATTATACTCTTTAGGCGTGACATTGTGACACCCCGCCTAATTAAATCTAGGGTGATCAGTCATTTATTAAACGAAATCAGAATATCCAGTTGGTTCAAAATATGCATAACTATCGAAAACTTATTATTAACACTAACCACCTAATATTTGAAAAGGTTGATGTCAAAATTTTATCTTTTAATTAACATAAAATCAAATTAACCAATTATTAAAAATACACGATTCAAACTAATCACATATGAAATAAAATGACTGAAATAATAAATGTGATAGGAGTAAACACTTCCAACCTAAATACCAAATACAATAATCCAACAAAATAAACCAACAACTGAAAGGAGTAAATAAATAAATCCACAATCTTTGACTCTCTGAATAAGTAAAGGGGGAAACATTCCCTAACTGAAGTAAGTAACTCAAGATAAAGAAGCAAAAATCATGAAGGCGTATAATACTAAGTCTTGTAACTTGCACAACAGCTAAAACTTGTCAAATTAATGGAAATACTATACTTGGTGTCCCTGTTGCTGGGCACGTAAAATAATTTGAGAAAATAAAAGATATTTGTAATAAACGGGTCAGAGCTCGAGTGGAAAGAAGTTTGAAAGTTAGCAAGTGTTTAAATGAAAAAATAGCATATATAGTGTTCATATTAGATTCTCATACTCTCACTTGAGATACTCACCTCTCATCTAATGTGCACACCTAATGCGTATACTTAACTCATCCTAGTTATGCTAACCCGCTTAACAAGTTCGATAGTGCACAAACATCACGCGAATACTCTCAAGTGTTTATCCATATCTCCTGTATCCCATATTACCATATGTTGAAGGACAGTTATTCACATACACAATTGTTATTCTAATAGACATTCTTTTCCTCTTTAAGTTAATTTGATAAATAACGTTATTTCGATATCTACTAAACAAGCACAGTAGAATAAGTAACATGTATACATATATTTCTCTCTCTTTATATATATATATATACTAATTCTGCACCTTTTGGTTAGAGCCCCCTTGGTGTAATGCATACTCTGCTATTATGTCCCGGTGCATCGCTCATTGCATGAAGGACTATACGTTGAATCTCTCATTAACCATCAAAACAAACACACATATTGGAGGCGAAATAGTTCCAAGCCTATGTCTATGCATATACCTACGCACACATATGATCATAAGCACTATCGTTCTCACTGATAGCCCGTACCTAGGTTCTATTTTCTAGTGGTACGAATCAAAATGCCACCGAAGGCTCCTAAAGATATGATCATCCACAACGCACAACCTCCACCTGATAGCAAGCAGCGTAGATATGCTACACACACAACAACTCAATCAATAGGTATATACATAACCTATAATAATCATTAGGTATTCATGCAACCCAAATCCCTGAATTTGTACGTAGTATTATTATCTCTAATACTCACGTTACTCTATTCATACGAGTAATCTCTCTATCGTATATATTCCATAAGGCCCTTTTATTCCAACATATTCCTTTTTTAGTTACACAATCATATCACCACTAGACTATGTACGAAGCCACTCAAGAATATCTTAGGTCATTATCTATCACTCGAATCAACCTTGTAAGGTTTTTATAACTTGTCTGGGCAAAAAATTGAACTTCCCAAATCTCGTTAGAAGTTGAGAAATTCTCGTTCGAACGAAACTTTGAACAAACTAAGGCACTGAACTTTCGTTAGAATCTCGTTCGAACGAGGTCATTTCAACGACTTCGAATGAACCTACTCTCTGAATTATCGTTTGATAGGTCATTGGAATTATCGTTCGAATAAGGTTCTTCAAATGACACAGGTCATTCGAACGAGAATTCTGCAGATAATCCCTGTCCTCTAGAAACTACATTTTTCTAACTTTTTCATCACCCAAATCACTCAAAACTTATCATGACTCAAATCCAACGATTCTAAACTATACTCCCTAGTAATAGAATACTTTCCAACACATTTTTAACATCAAATCCTTCAAAGTTATAACATGAATTCAGATTAATTCCTCAAATCTTCAAAAGCCCTAAATTCATATAATCACCATTAGTCACAATTAAACCCAAATTTAAATTCGTGATTTCAACACAAAAAATCCAAATGTCTTATCCCCAAAATATGGTTATTCAACTAAATACAAAACCTATATCACAATCATAGATTAATACCCAATTTTAGTCACAAATTTCATAATATCATGAATAAATCATCAACTAGTCTAACATGGACATTATATGCTCTAAGTTAATCAAGATAAACTTCCTTTTTCACAAAAGGTATGATTTATCGCTTGAAATTGGTACGAGCTTGTTACTCTATTCACGATCTACGTTTTGATGGTATTTTTGGTGAAAGAAGATTGGGTTTAGTCTTAGTGTCTCTATAAGTTCTCTACTTCTTCCTCTCGGGTTCCCTCTCTATTTTTTCAGAACATAACCCAAACTGCTACTACGTAAGGGATGATATATTAATCTAATTTTTGTCCACTAATAAATCACAATTTTTTAAAAGTCTAAAATACCCCTTCACGGTGTCGGGTTGGCCTAAAGTTTCCCCGATCTCCAAACTAAACCCCGAGTAGACTTTTCTGACTATCTTGACCCTTCTGGATACACTGGTGTACTCAAAACGGCCATCAGAATAACCAAAAATAAAATTACATTTTAATTCATTATTTAAGTCCCGACACGACTCACACACGCGTCCCAACTAAGTGTACAATAACTACTGTATTTTTCACTCATGATAATTATAATATATTCACAATCATATATTACATTACTCACTAAGTAATCTTTAACATAATTCTCACCAATAAATACTAACTGTCATCACGCTAGTAATTATTTACTTATATTCGAATTAATTATAAATAAGTTCCCCATTTAAATTAATTAATCCCATAATTAAAATAAAATATTTCAAAAATACGGGGTATGACAAACATTTGAGGAAATAGCGTGGAGACCTTTAGAGTTATACAATGATAGTCTATGCTCAGTATTAGTTCATGACTCAACGGGTTTCAAACTAGTGACCTCATCCTCTCGTGTGACAGGTGGTGACCAACCTTTTTCAACAGCCAACCAGACATGATCATCAATGGATTTTAAAGAACTTTTCATTCGCATTTTCCAATTAGTATAATTAGTGCCCTAAAAAATAGGGTTGCGAAAACTATCATAATTTCCAAAATTCATCCTTACAATAAAAAAGGGATCAAACACAATGAAAATGTATTTCTAGCTCTGATACCACTTTGTAGATCCCGAATTTAACTTAAATTTTTCGTTTTCATGAGCGGAAGTATGTTAAGGATGAATACAAGCCAAATTTTTCTTTTTGAAAAACTCTTTTAAATTTTTAATCCACACCATGATGTGACACAAATTAACTTAACCAATTTTTATCTTGTTTAAACCTAAGCATGCAACTAGTGATTAAAGCAAGTGAAATAAAGTAAAAAAATACTCACAACGCCCATGTACGAGGAAAACCACAAACGGGAAAAACCTCGGTCGACCCAGGCCAGACAATCACTATGACAATGGTTTTACAAAGTCAGACGATACTCGTATACAATGACTTGATCCACTCATGAGACTTGACGCTACTCTGATCTTCTACCAATCTTCACAGTGCCCATGCAAAAAGTAACCTTCTTATATGATGCTCGTCCACAATAGTTGCCTCCACGAATGCCCCGGTATCCACCGATACGACCTTGTGTCGTCTACAATATTGAACACAAAAGTAACCTTCTTCGCTTATCCATTGCAAAGTCAACAATGTTCTCTAAGGATATGTTTAATCTATAAAAACCTTAGCAAACTATTGTAGAAAAACGTATTATTTGGAAACTAATTTTATTTTGCACATCCTTCGAGAAAAGGACTGGGACACTCGTTAGATATATTTTTAAGGCGGTGCGTCTCGTTCGAGCGAGATACCATATCGTTCTAATGACAGTGGTTCCCATTCCGACAACATCGTATGTCATTTAAATAACACCGAGTTTATAGTTTAAACAAAAACCAACTCTAATACGTCATTATCAGATAAAAAGAAAGTGTAAATAAATTCAAACACTTATAAACCCTTTTAAAAACATTTTCTGTAAAAATAACATCCTTTTTTTTATAAAATTAAATTTTGAGTTTCACTAAAATGATGCTTTCGTACTTGAGTGATCTCGGAATGCAATTAAAATTTGAAGACGAGAAATTTGCACCAATTAAACTTCGGCATAATTAATTCCTTGAAGTTTTGACGCAACGTCTTCAATTAAACTCTGACACTTCATATTCTGTGTGGGATCGGACAATAAAAATCGACCTGTGACTCAAACATGTTTTGTTCAGAGAATAAGTCAAAACTATACATGGACTCAATTGGAAATTTTGTCCTTACATTTTTAATGTTTATTGGAATGCTTATTGGAATTGGTTGGGTGAGAGAAGGATAATATTTTTTATATTTTTTAATTAATGAATATAGCTTATAAAGATAATACAACTTTCGATGACTATCATCATCCACTATAGTCAAGGTTTCCCCCATCCTCTGTCTTAAGGTTTCCCCTCCCAAATCCCACCTCCTTTAAAATTCCCCTCCCCAGCGCCTCCTCCTGCCACATTCCCCTCCTAAATGCCTCCCCATAACACAGTCCCTAGATCATCGCTATCCACTCATGATGACTATAGTGAGAAGTACTATATGAGAAACTTGTCCAATACCAGGATTATTAGCATGTACACACTCGTTTCCTTAAATGCTGGAACTCTTGTTCATAATCATTATTTACAGATGGGTGAGCTCAGGTGCTATTTGATACATTTACACCGTTTGTAGAGAAGAGCTTGTGTACGTTGATAGTGGAGAAAGGCCCTTGCTGAAATACTATCATAATTGTTTTATCACTTTGCCGATTTATTTGTTGGTCAAGCCTAGTATATGAACAATATTTGAATTGAGAACAAATTGTAATATCTTTTTTTTTAATTTGAGTTATTTTAAATTTGTCACATTTGTGTTGGATAATTTGAATGTATTATGAGTTATGTGTTCTTATATACAACATGACCTTTGTTTCAACCTATTAATATAGTTGAATTGAATTTTGAAGATTATTTAATATATTTACCACAATATAAGGAGTGGATGCGGGCGAGTAATCTAATATCTAATAATCTTGTAAAGTTTTTTTTTTAAAATTTGTTAAATACACAGATATAAATTTTATAAGCGAAAAGATTATGTGTTCGTGCACCCATTGTATGAATGGAAAATATATGTCTTTAGAAGACATTGAGTTGCATTTACTAAAGTGGTCAATTGTTTAAGACTATAAGATATGGATATACCATGGTGAAAAAAATGTACACTATGTTGTAGAAGAATTATCGGTACTCGACCAAGTAATGGAACCCCATTGAGTGGAAGTGGTACATGATTTGCCAATACATCATCCTTTGATTGACCTAATTAATGATGCTTATGGAATCCACCACTATCAAAACCACCAACCTATGCATAAAGATAATGAGCATTATAACAAAGTCAATGAGCAAGTTGATGCTGAATACATACGTTGAAAGCCGACACATATATACTGATATACCCGTTTATATCCTCGGCTTGGATGAGGATTACCTCCAAAACGGATGACCATGCGAGGGGCCGACCCTTAACCAATCTCTTTACGACCCTTCACCAGGGCTCCAGACTACAGTACGAGGGGCCGAACCTCAACCCAGGCTCCAGACGAGAGTACGAGGGGCCGACCTTCCACCCAGGCTCCAGACGACAGTACGAGGGGCCGACTCTCTACCGGGCCCCAGACGACAGTACGAGGGGCCGACTCTCTACCCAGGCTCCAGACGACAGTACGAGGGGCCGAATCTCTACCCAGGCTCCAGACGACAGTACGAGGGGCCGACTCTCTACCGGGCCCCAGACGAAAGTACGAGGGGCCGACAGTACGAGGGAAGAATTGGGCCAGGCTCACTACCGAAAGAAACTTTTCCCTTGGCCTCGGCTCATAGGCCGAGGGTGAGATCATGACAGCGCGTGGTTTGGGAGACGTGTGGAACAGTGCGCGTGAGGCTCATATGACACGTGGCAGACCGTTATAACGAAATCACACCCTCACGTGAGGGAATATTATGTCATCATTTGGCATCTACAGGTGTCCACAGGGGACTGGCTAGATCATGATTCACATGCACCATGCATACTTGGGGGGTACACTACACCCCCCAAGACCTATATATACTTGTCACCTACAACCCTACAGGGGATCGATCCATTAACTGTAGCCCTAGCTAAAACTCTGCTTGTACACACAGTAGAGAGAGAGAGAGGGTTATGTGCATTGTATCCAAGGCCATTAGTGACCATACTTAGTGGATCACACACTCACAGTGGATGTAGGCCAAATTGGCTGAACCACTATACATCATTGTCTTATCTCCTCTTATACTCATCCCCTTCTACATACTTATACACTTATACATCTCTATGGCTGCCATGGCTACTACTGTTTGAGCTCACTATCACTTATCTGGTGGTGCTAAATCCAAGCATCATCATATACCATTATATAAAGATTGCGATAAAGATCACTCGGTATTATAAGCAATTATTAACTTGCATAATTTGAAGAGTTAGCTTGGTTTGTTGAAAAACAACGTAACAAAAATTCTTAAGTGGATTAAAGACATTCTCCCAAAAGAGAACACGTTACCAAAAAATTATTCTAGCATGAAGAAGAGCTTGAAGGATTTGGGTGTCAAGTACAAATATATTCATGCGTGGAAGTTTAATTGCATACTTCATTGCAACGAGCATGAAGAGAAGTATGAATGTACTGCTTATAGTGAGCCAAGATATGTGGCTTTTGATATTGTAAAAGACAACACTGCAAAATATTGCAAGTGCTAGCAAGTTGCACAAAAGGTTTTGAAGTATTTTCCCCTCGGGACACGATTAAAATTATTTTTCACTACACCGTGGATGGTAGAGGCCATGACATGGCACACTCAATGAGTAGTGGGTGGGAATCTCATGCATCATCCAATTGATTCACTCATCTGACATCTTTCAAATACATGGCATCCTGAATTTGCAAAGGAACCGCTCAATGTTCGTCTTGCATTATCAACTGATGGATTTAACCCTTTTGGTAATTTAAACACTAATTAGAGTTATTGGTCAGTTCTCATGGCACCTTTAAGTCTCCATCCAATGCTGTGCATGAGAAGGAGTTCATATTATTGTCGTTATTGATACCAGGATGAAGTCTCCTAGTGATGATATTGATATTTTCTTAACCCCATTAATCGAAGGACTTAAAAATTTATCAAATAAAGGCGTGAGGGTTTTGACGCTCGTAAGGAAGAAGAGTTAAAACTTAAAGAAATAGTGATGTGGGCGATCCACAACCTTCCTACTTATGGGACCTTGTCTGGTTATAATGTTCATGGCTATTAATAATGTACCATATGTGGGGAGGAACCTGAATCCACTTGGATACATCATAGTGGTAAGATGAATTATACGGGTCATTGTAGATTTATGTCAACCACTCACCCTTTTAGGAAGGATAAGTCTAACTTCTTACCTGTCAGTCACAAGCGTAGGATGAAACCAACCCAAATTTCGATCAAATGAACAAGGATAAGGTGAAGGCTATGACCGGGGGAATGAATATATAGAAAAACAACATTGGTTTGTAAAACTGAAGTGTAAAATTAGCGAGGATCCAAATGTTCCTAGTAAAATGAAGGCATGGTCCAAATCATTAATATTTTTTTAACTTTTTATATTGGAAAGATCATCACCTAAGGCATGTAATTGATATGTTGCACATGTAAAAAAATGGTGCAAAACATCTAATAAGAACATGCATGGGTGGATTCAATTCAAATGATGGAGAGCAGGCATGCCACGATCTATATGATATTAAAATAAAGAAAAAATTGTGGTTAAAAAATTTTCATATAAAAAGAAAAATTTCTATCCCCCCTCGTTTCTTTCACTTTAACTACTAGTGAGAAAAATATCCTCCTAGAAACGTTGTTGAACTTGAAGACTCTGATTGGTTATTCCAATAATTTATGCAAGGTAGTAGGATACCAAACAAATGACCTAAAACAGTGCAAGTCTCATGAATGGCACATCATTATTCAATTAATCTCTCAGTTCTTTAGGCATTTCTTCCCCGAGGACAAAGATATCTGTTTGGAAATTATGAAAATAAGTTTGTTCTTTACCATCCTTTATGCAAAAGTGATAAACCAAAATCATATTAATGTTGTGAAATTAACTTTAGCTGAGGCAATTTGTGTATTAGAGAAGTATTTTCCAGTTCATCATTCTTTGATATCAGTATCCAGCTACTTGTGCATTTATGTGATGAGACTTTGTTGTATGTTCCCATCAGGTATTAGATGTTTCCTTTTGAGCACTTGATGAAAACCATCAAAGATTACATTAAGAATACACGGTATATTAGAGGTCCAATTGTTAAAGAGTACTTCATTGTGGAATTATCTCTATAAGCTCAGGAACATTTGCCAGAATAAGGGATGAGGATGTTTAATCCTCATGCAGAATGAGTGATTGATGAACTTGAGAAGGAAAATCTTATAATTCAGATGAGATGCAATAGATAAAAGAGTCTGAATATAATTTATCATGAATACTTGCGAGAAGGTTTTGTCATAGTCAATACCCTCTTTATTAGTAATTGATTTCATAACAGTCCTTTCCTTGGAGGTTTCCAGATCCCCATCCACCACTTTTTTGTTCTTGTAAATCCACTTGCATTTGATGAGTTTTATTCCATCTTCCAAGTCCACTAGTTTTGAAACCTGACTCAAATAAATCAAATCCATATTCATATTCATAGCCTTAATCCAATACTCAGAGTCCTAATCTTAAAGACACTAGTTGTAGTTCTTGGAATTTGGTTTATGCTCCCTTAGGATATTACCTAAGTGTTCTTATAAATACATTAACATGTCAGGAGAATGCCTAAGTCTCCCACTACGACATTGATCCACTTATGATCAAGTATAAGAGACACATATACACTAATCATCAGTAATAATCCCACTTCCATTAACTAGTTCATTATCAATATCAGGATGCATGTTGTACTGTACAAGTAGTTCAGAAGAAATTACTTGATTTTTCCCGTTTAGATCTTGTAAGATCGACTTACTCCCAAGTTTATGGTCTGTAGTATAATCTTCCTCTAAGTACTGGGTATTTGTGCTAACAAATACCTTCTGGTCTTTCGGATCATAAAATTGACCACCTTTTGTTCCTTTCGGGCAACCTATAATGAGACATGTATCTTTACTTAATTCTAAATTCCCTAGATCCTTCTTCACCATGTGTGCTGGGCAACCTAAGATTTACATATGTCCTAGAGTAGGCTTGTGTCTAGTCAGTAGTTTTATGGGAGTTATTGAGACCAATTTAGGTAGAACTAAGTTAAGTAATTAGTCGGTCGTCTCTAAAGTGAAACCCTAAAAAAATGACATATATGAATATATTATCATAGATATAACCTTTGCCCAAATAGTCATCTTCCTTCTTTTTGCTATGACATTTTTCGTGGGGTGTAGACAATTGGTATGACATCCCCATGTGTGGTAAAATATTCCCAAACTCTCCCAAGTGGTGGAAATTATCTCTTTAGAAGCTCTATTTACTAATGCATTTATATTAGAGCATGTTTTTACCACACATGAAGAAATAACTGCACACATAAGAGGTGGAAACGATCTCTTTAGATACACATGCCCTAAAATAATTTGTCGTGCAATTTCTCCTCTGATTTTGGACGTTTTTATTCTCGTACTTCCTAAAGGTAAATTATAGAGTTTAGATCATAATATAGAGAATACATATAATAAAAAATAATATTTCAATTAATTATGTAGACACTTACTCTCTCCAATCTTCAACTTTATCTTGAGATTCAAAGGCAGAACGACTTGCTTGCTCATATTAGATATTAGTGAGTCTTGACTATTTAGGGTTCCCCAAAAGGGTGCTCGTCAAGACTACGTTCTTGTCTTAACGAGTTCATCTGTATGATGCAACTCAATGGATTCATATTAAGTATCCACTAAAGTAAGGCATTCAAGATGAAGATATCGATTTAAGGACTTAATCAAGTGTCAATGTCTTGGAACATCCATTTTGATCAGGCAATCAAATATTTTTTGTTTTTATAAATATTTAGATGAAATTTTCATGTATAAGATGCATAACGGAAATTTGGTTATATATTTGGTACTATATGTAAATGATATTCTCCTAATTGGAAACAATGTGGGTGTTTTATATAGTAAAAGAGTTTAGTTGTCCAGTCCATTCGTAATAAAGGACTTAGAAGAAGGCCATCACATCTTTGAGATTAAGATTTTACATAAACGAAAAAAATAAGATGTTGGGCTTATTCCCAGCCACTTATATCCACGATGTGCTCATAAAAGCTATACTGCAGAATTCCAAGAAAGTACTTATTCCTTAAATAATGAAATTACTATGTCTAAGGATCATTGTTTTAAGATGCCTGGTCAAATAGAGAGGATGGGGAATATACTTTATGCTTGTATTATGGATAACAACATGTATGATATTTTATGTGAAAGACCAGATATACCCTTTTCCATTGGCATGGTCTTCATATTGCAGTCTAACGCAGGTTAGGAGTGCTAGATTGAAATAAATTACATCCTCAAGTACCTGAGAAGGACTAGAGATTATGTGAAAGTTTACTCAGCGGGCAATCTTATACCTTTAGGGTATAAAAACTTTGATTTTTAGTTGGATAAAGATTCCAGAAAATTGACCTCCGAATATGTGTTAAGTGTAATAGGTGAAGGCATAATTTGGAGGACTATTAAAAAATCATGTATTGTTAATTCTACCATGGATACTGAATGTTTTGTCGCATTAGAGGTAGTAAAGTAGGATATTTAGCTTTTGAATTTCTAAGTGATTTGGGTGTGGTTTGTTCAAGGCAATAAGATATTACACTTTACTATGACAATATATAAATAGCTTTTAACTCCAATAATCAATGACTCATAAGAGGTCTATGTACATTGAGCATAATTATAACTTTAGACGAGAGATCGTGGGAAGAGGAGACATCATCGTGACCAATATTCCTCGTAGGATAACCTGTCAAAACCTTTTGAAATGATATTACCAACTAAGGATTTTATAGTCATGGAGAGGTAATGAGTATTAAATGCATAAGCTCACGGGTTTAAGGCTAAGTGGGAGAGTGTTGGGATTTCATTCTTAGAAACATGTATGATGTTTACTCAATAATAAAGGCGTGTTATGACCATTTTGAAATAAGAAAAATGTTTATGAGAATGACTTATATTTATCATACTTGTATTTTATTATAGGCCGATCAAATGAAGTTAATTATAATTAGGGTGAGTTGAGTTAGGCCTTATCATAGAAAATTAGAATTTCGGTTTTATTTCAATTGAATAGTTGACAACCTAAATATCGATTTGACGTCCTATTTGTAAAGTTGTGAGTACAATATTGGTAGTTTATATTGCCCACGGGAACATCTATGATAGTTCAAAGAGGATCAAACCGGTATATTAATAATGTATTGAAAATGATCACAAGTGAGATTCATGTCTAGGTGTTGAGTAGATTAAACTTGAACAATCTCACAACATTTGCAAATGATGTAAAGATTCTCAATCCTGAGAATTGTGAGGATTGGTATGTCCTCCCAATCATTTTTTTGATTGTTATGGGTGTGATCCAATTTATTGGGTTTAAATCTCTGCAAGTTGAAAACTCATTGTTTGGACATGTCTGAGATCATATTCCAGAGGCATCCACATCTTGGAGATGTAATGGATAGTGACACCCCTTAATAAACTTATAAGTTTTTATTCTACTAGTAAAATCGATAAATTGATTATTTTAAAATCTAGTAGATTATTAGATAAGTTAAGTTTGAGATTAAGGAGCAAATAAGATGGTGAAAATTTATTAATGAAAAATTGAATTTCACCAAGTGGGTATTGTACGTTTCACATAGAGAATCATATTATGTATCATTTAACAATTTAAACGAGACATGATTAATCAAGTAATTCTAAGATAGTCAAAGTGGAGTGTACTTATAATTATTCAAATAAGAGGGGAAAAAATTATAATAGTGGATTATAGTTTAATCAATATGCTATATAATATCAATATGTTATATATTACTAAGATTAACAACACAAATGGACATAATACATTATGAACAACTTATGTCCTAAAACAAGAATTATAATGTTTTAAAAAATAATTCAACTTATTCCAATAGTATTGTATACTCAATTTTCCCTATATGATTGATTGTCTAAATTCATTGACAACACATGTTTGAGTCTTTATGAAAAAGGTCACGAAAGATCTTCATGAACTTCTTCTCAGATTCACTCATATCGAACCTCAAGTAGACCATTTAATAAATGTATAAGACTTAAGGCACATAGATTCACACCATGGTTAAAGTGTTTTTATATTTGAAAAATATTTTGAATTAACCTTGGTTTTGTCATTTTGTCATATACACAATTCAAATATACTTTTCATATAGAAAAATCTATTTTTATAAATAATTGCATCTTTATGTGTATTTTAAATATGAGTGTTATTTGTTGGGATGAACATACTTATGCTTTTGATAAAATAATATTTTTGAAATTTTTCTTAGGCAAAATTGAATATACTCGTGATCAGCTTCGCCGTAGCAATGCCTTGATGAAGATATTGTAAGCTACATTGAATGCTCTTCTCTAGACTTATAGTGTCATGTGTAAAATCTTCGGTCATTTGCGCGACATGTCTTGCTTAATATTTTCCACATGAAAGAAATTCATCGTTGCATCACACTACAGTGACGTGCATCTGATTGCGCTAATATAAACTTTTTACACAAGATCTTTCTCTAAGATCTTCTCAATTTTCGTATCAAGTATATCTTTTTGGCTGACTTAGATCTTGAAGTGACTACATGACTCTATAATATTGGGACCCCTAGGCTATTCGCTTTTAAATATTTTCAAATCCAAATGCTATATAGTTAAGCGTTCCATACTCTTCCAAACCAATATTAAGAGATTTAAAAAAAATCTTTGGATGATCAAAACATTTCATATATTTGAGAGAAAATTTTTTCACTCCACTAATGTCTGAGTTCTTCAAGCCATTATTGTTGGGTTTTTTCTTTTGAGAAAAAATTAGAGATTTATTTACTCATTTTTGTGTGCAAAAAAGTATTTCAAGACTATTTTTTTTATGAGTAGATATTTTCTCTTCCTTGGCTTAAAAAATTTATTTTGAGATTTAGAGCACCAAAACCTTATAATATAATAACATAACCTTTTAGGATTCCCTAAAAATAATTTGTGTAGATTTTTTTTTTCTTGAAGGTTCCATTATTGGAACAATTTGCTTCAACTTTAAAGAATAATTTTATAGTGATAGATTTGACGACATGGGTCACAGACCAAACATGGTGGCAGTTGTGCAGTGTACTTTAGCTGTCGATGCTCTCCTTGGGGAATATGGTGTGAAAGAGTTTATAGTAAGTTATAGCATCATGTGGTTATAAGTCTCTCTCTTCTAGTTTTAATATATCCACCATAGTGTATTTTTCATTAGCATAGTTTATTTTTCATTATTATCAGCCCGAGGTTTTTTTTGTTAGTTGGTTTATCCCTCGTACATCCAATCTTGTGCTTATTTTAATTTTATCACATTTTTTATAATCATTGTTTTAACTATGAAGATACATTTTGGGATTCTAAAATATGGCAAAGTACTTTATCGCGTAAACTTTTTGATTTTTAAATAATTTTGATAAGAACAAATTAGTAAACCTTTTTCTTGAATTATCCGAATTAATTTTTATTTGGGTAGCTATCATCGAGAGGCACTCTATCCTGGTATTAGAGAGGGCCTCCAAGATTTAGGTTTAATAGCCTAAGTTTAGATCTTTTGTGGAAGTTTAACACTCCTACCTCTTCCATTTGATGGTAGTAATTATTCATATTGAAAAGACTGTGTGATAGCTTCCTTAATGCCCCTGGATGATCAAATATGGAATAATGTGCTTTTAGGATGGTCATATTCTAATGTTATTTTAAATTATATTATGGTAAATAAATGTAGATCGAGTTGTGATGACAATAATCTTAAGGAGAGTGTGGAACATGAAGGGATTTAATGATATTTTTGATTGCATATCCCTTACTAAGTTTAGGCATACATCCACATATATAATGTCTATGGAGGCATGGGAAATTTTGTGAATGACCTACAAAGTCACTTCCAACGTGAAGAGATCCAAGATTCAACATCTTACCACATGTTTAGAACTTATTACCATGAATAAGAACGGAAATTTTAACGAATTCTATGCCGAGTTGAACAACATAGTGACCTACTTCTTTGCTTTTTGTAAGACTATTAGAGAGTTTATAATTATTGATAAAATTCTATGGTCTCTCCCTAGTAGGTTTCGTGTCAAAGTCGATACCATTGATGAGGTTAGAGCTTTATGTTTTAGTATAATGAGTGTAAACGAATTGGTTGGCACTCTCCAACGTACGAGGTGAATTTGTCTTATCATCAAAGAACACCTCTTATAGAGAAAAATATAGATTTCAAGGCAAATAAATCATATCCTGATTTAGTTCCCTTTATGTTAGTGAGGATGATATGGCATTTCTTACTAAGTTTATCAAGAAGTGGCATAAACATTTTCAATCTAAAAGTGCTCCCAAGAATTCCCCACCTAGGTGTGAAAATGTCCAAGGACGTGGAGAAAATAAAGTTGAATCTCTAAAACCCATTAAGTGTTTTACATGTCGTTGTCGATGATATATTTCAAAGAAAGTTTACTCGAATTTGAGTCACGATGGTGATAAGAATGCTTGTCAAATCACTTTTAGTTATAATGACTCGAACTCAAATAAAAACTCTCATGAATGTAATGATGTTTGTGGCCATCCTGAAAATCCTCCCACTCTCTCCCTCCCAAAGGCGGTGGGGGAAAAGGGGGATAAAGCCTCGCTTCCTCTCTGATCTAGGAGCGCTTTGGTCGTCATTGGTGTGGGGTGAATGTAAAGAGATGGATTTGCCAACCTATTTGGTCTTCGAATATTTTATTTACGAGGCGCTGATACGTTGCCCCCGCATTTTTTAGGCCAAAGGGCATGACCCTATAACAGTATGTCCCCTTGTCGGTAATGAAGGCTATCTTCTCCAAGTCTTCAGGGTTCATGAAGATCTGATTGTACCCTGAATAGGCATCTATGAAGCTCATGAGCTCATGGCCTGCAGTAGCATCTACCATTTGATCAATGTGGGGGAGAGGGAATCTGTATTTAGGACATTGCTTATTGAGGTCTGTGAAGTCTACACACATCCTCCACTTTCCGTTGGCTTTTGAGACAGTGACAGTGTTGGATAGCCACTCAGGGTAGATGACCTCTCTGATAAACTCAACATCTTCCAGCTTCTTAACCTCATCCCTAATGACCTCATACTTTTCTAGAGAATAAATTCTCGTCTTCTGCTTAACTGGCTTTGCACCCTCCACCACGTTGAGCTTGTGGCTCATAACTTCGGGGTCGATCCCCGGCATATCTGTGTGACCCCATGCAAAGATGCTTTGTCTTCTCTTCAATAGCCTGATGAGGTCTTCCTTGATATTTGGCTTCAATGACTTACTGACTTGGATGTTTTTTTCCGGGTCATCCTCATTGAGGATGATGGATTCTACCTCTTCCGCGACCTCTCCTTTCTTTAGCTTCGTCTCATCTCTGGGGTCTAGGGTATCAATATTGTAAGTGGTTGTAGCCTTCTTGTGTGCCTCTCTTTCTTTAGCGGAGTTGTAATAACATTCTCGCGCTGTCATCTGGTTTCCCTGAACTTCCCCCACCCCGTAAGGGGTTGGAAATTTAATCATCTGATGGACCGTAGACGACACGACTTTGAACCCCTTGAGGGCTACCCGCCCTAGTATAATATTGTAGGCCGAAAGACATGTTCATCCATCACAAAGAAGATGGCCTTCTTTGTAAGCCATCTCGTCCACTCGTCCCCCATCCTGACATCAGCCTCATACACTCCGAGGGGGTGAACCTTTTCTCCACTGAACCCAATCAATGGGTGATGGTATGGGACGAGTCTGGCACGGTTGAGACCTAAAGCTTTGAAGCATGGCCAAAACATTACGTCTGCGGATGAGCCCCCATCTACCAGTATCCTCGACACCTCGCATCCGTGCACCCTGGTAGTGATGACAAGAGGGTCATCATGTGGGGCAAAGAGGCCTTTGAATTCCATTCTTGAGAACCCTACTATGAGGGTGTCCATGTCGACCTTCTTCCTCTTTTCTGACTTCACCTCCAGAGACGTTGAGTGTACCGTCTTCGTCACTGCCTTGGCCTCAGCCACATGGGCCTTCCTGTGAGCGACCTCTGACCCTCCTCCTGCTAGACCCCCTGAGATCATTCCCACTCCGAGCGAGATTATATTAAGCCTCTTGACAGGGCCTTGGTCATCTCTCGGCGGGAGGTCAGGATCGTCCTCATCATCATAAGGGTCGTCCCCTCTTTTTTGAGGACCTTCTCTACATGCATCACCTCATTTTTCCTGGGGTTGTCTCCTCGGCCCCTCTTGACGGCACCTTTGTCGACGTACTTTCGGAGCTTCCCTTCTTTCAGCATCTTCTCAATCTTATCTTTCAGAGAAAAGCATTTGTCTGTTATGTGGCCATGGTGTTGGTGAAATTCACACCATAGGTTTTTATTCCTCTTGTTAGGGGCTACCCCCAACATCTCTAGCCACTTCAGAGATCGGTCGCTCTTTATCTCATTGAGAATATGTTCACAGCTGACCGTTAGAGGGGTGTAATCAGCGAACTTGTCATCCGTAGACCTCTTCTTCCCCTCTTTGTTCTTCTTGGGGTACTTACCCCCACTAGCACCTCCTTTTTCATCTTCGTATTTTGTGGCCATCACCTCTTCGACGTTCATCACCTTTCCTACTATTGACAACAATTCAGCCATCGTCCTCGGAGGGTCTTCAGTGAGCTTCCATAACAGCTTCCCCTTTTGGAGCCCTCCAATCAGGGCTTTCATAGCTATGCTCTCCTCATAGTCTTCCACCTCCAACTTTTCTTTATTGAATCGGGCTATGTAGTCCCTTAGACTATCATTCTTCCCCTTCTTAACATAGAGCAGGTGTGTGGTCTTCTTCTGTGGTCTCACCCCAAAGCAGAAGTTGTGGATAAACCGGTCTCCCAACTGCTTAAAGCTTTCGATGGAATTTTTTGGGAGATACATATACCAGACATGTGCAGCCCCCGTCAGATGTACCAGATAAGGCATGACACCTCATCTCATCTGAGATAGAGTAGATGTCTTTCGCTGATTGATACATCTCAATATGGTGGACAGGGTTGGTACTCCCATCATATCTTGGGGTGACCGCAGGTGGCTTGAACTTTGATGGTGTAGGGAAGTTGATTATCTTCACCACAAAGGGTGAGCCTATGGAGTATCCTCTCTGAAGAGGGTCCCGGATCTTCAGTCTATCACCGATCATATCCTCTAGTCGCTGGATCGAGTCATTCCAGTGACTCGTAGGGTCGGCCTGGCCGATATTATCCCCTGCCACCTCTTTAAGGTGGATGGAGGGCTCTGCTACGACAGTCCTATGTCTGCTGTTCACTTCCTCCTGGCCGTAGTCTCGTACTTGGGGTTGGCCCCCGTGAGGTCGGCCATCTGCTGCCTCCCTTCTGGACCTCGCGACACTCCTTGATCTGGACAATTTTTCTCGCAGGTCATTTACTGGGACCAGCCTTTTAAAGGCTGACCCCCTACTCAGGCGATCAAAAGCAGAGCCTCTTGGGCGATCGTCAGGATTTGGTCTCCCGCACTTTCCTCTACTTTCCTGGAAAGGTCGTACAATATTGTTGGATACCTCATATGGTTCCCAACATTCTATAGGGGCCTCCTCTCCCTACAGATCGTCATACCTGTCCTCAGGGCAAGGGTTTCCTTGCCTCCCCAGGCGTAGACGCCGGGAGTCAGCAACATCCCTATGCCTCTGAGGGGGTGGTAGGTCTTTACGTGGTTCCTAGGGTGGTCCCCTGGCTTCATGTTGTCCTGGAGCTGCTGCCGGAGTAATCATCTCAGGTGAAACCCCTGGTGGTCTTAGTATGTTCTGGCTTAGAGCTGTGAATTACTCCTGCATTATCCGCTGGCTTGCTGCCAGAGACTTCAAGGCTACTGCAACATCAGGCATCTTAGACTGAGGTGGTGGTTGACTGGAATTGGGTCCCACTCCACTATCCGGTGAAGGGAGTGGTGGTGGTGTCATCTCTGGTGCCATGTGTTTGAGCTATGAAAAGTTGAACTAGAAAAAAGACTGGTGAGCTTAAGAACCTTAGTGGGTCTCTTTCAATGGTGAAACATCTCCTCTCAGGGGGAGAACTGGTTCACCACCAGAGTGCCCAGTGAGGTCTAGTTGTAGAAAGGAAGAGATGTCTTCTCATTCCCATAGACGGCGCAAACTGATGATGCTGAAATCTAGCACCACCAGATAAGTGATGATGATCTCATACAGAAATAACCATGGCAGACATAGATATGTATATGTATAAGTGTGTAAGTGTGTAGAAGGAGATGAGTATAAGAGGAACAAGATAATGATGTATAGTGGTTCAGCCAATTAGGCATACATCCATTGTGAGTGTGTGATCCACTATGTATGGGCACTAATGGACTTGGATACAATGCACATAAGCTCCCTTTCTCTCTCCACTATGTGTACAAGCAGAGTTTTAGCTAGGGTTACAAATTATTGATCCCTCTGTAGGGTTGTAGGTGATAAGTATATATAGGTCTGGGGGGGGGGGGTTAGTGTACCCCCCAAGTATGCATGGTGCATGTGAATGATGATCTAGACAATCCCCTCTTGACACCTGTAGATGCCACATGTGGCTAATGATGACATAATATTCCCTCACGTGAGTGGGTGATATTGTTATAACGATCTTCCACGTGCCGTGGGAGCCTCACACGCACTGTTCCACGCATCTCCCAAACCACGCGCTGTGGTGATGTCACCCTCGCCCCATGATACGAGGCCGAGGGAAAAGTTCCCTCCGGCAGTGAGTCTGGCCTAATTTAGGCCTTGTACTGTCGTACCCTCGGAGGATCGTCCGAGCTTGATGGAGGGTTGTCTGGACCTGATGGAGGGTTGGCCTCTTGGAGGGTCGTCTGGGCCTGATGAGGGGTCAGCCCCTTGGAGGGCCGTCTGAGCCTGATGAGGGTTCGACCCCTTGGAGGGTCATCTGATCCTGATGAGGGGTTGGCCCCTTGGAGGGTCGTCTAAGCTTGATGAGGGGTCGGCCCCTTGGAGGTTCATCTTGTTGAAGGGCGCCCTCGGCCTGGACAGGGGTATATGTGTGTATATTATTGGGCATCTTAAACTTTTCTGGTAGCCTTGCTTTAGGATATGGAGACATATGGGTGTAAAACATGTATATCCTAGGTATTATAACTTAGTCGAACTTCTTGGTCAATATCTTAAGGTCCTCCTTGATCTTGTTCAAATCTTATTCCTTTTGGATCAACGGTTACCGGTAGGTTAGCCCTTAGCTGGGCAAGATTCGATATAGGGAGCTGGGTTGGCGGTGACCAATTAGCAAGAGGAGCATGTGAAGCATGCTGATATTCCTTGGGGAGCCAAATAGGCTCGGGTGTGGGCATACCCATAGTGTGAGGAAATAGGACCTCGAGCTATTCACGAATAGGGATCGAGTTTCCTTTCATCTCATGAACCTCGTTTTGAAGGTTGTCAATCTTGGTAGTGAGTTGGTCTAGAAGCGTCATCAAATTCGGATGCACATTCGTTACATAGTCTATATTTTCCATGGAAAGTGGATGGGTGTGAATTCTGGACTCAAAGGAAGTAGCAACGGAACTGACGGATATTAGGGGAAGTTTGACGGAATACCAAAGCTAATAGGGAGCCAGTCCCAGGGTCAGGTGTGCGAAAATCAAATTTATTTTTGAAAGAGAGATGGGAAAACTTTTATTTTTGAAAAGGAATTTTTTTTTAAATTTTTTGAAAAGGGTAGGAGAAAATGTTTTTGGTTAAAAGGGATGAAACATATTTTTGGTATAAGGAAGGAAAAATACTTTTTCTATTTTTGATAAAAGAGGAGAAAAATGTTTTTACCACTTTTGGTAAAGAAAGGGGAAAAAATAAGAGACGGTTCTGAGCAAGATTATTATTATGTTTATTATGTTCTCACTTGTATTAGGTTTACCTAAATGCAAAAATAAATGCTAGACGTGACCCGAGCCTAGGAAAATTGGGTTTAAAAAATTTGTCAAAACATGGTTGGACTAGTTCCAAGGCTCAAGGATAGGGGCCCATTTTGGAAAAGATGAAATCTCATGAAAAATTGGGTTTCATGCCAACCGATAATTTCGATAGAGTTTTGGGTAAAAATAGGAAAACTAAATGAGTGCCCTAGGTTTGACACCTATATGAGGGTATGCAGTTGTTGGATTAATTGGAAGGGTTCCTCGCTTTGGCATGACTTCCACGATATATGTCTTGCTTTTGAAGGCAATCTATACTTGTGGACAAGCCATTTGATATACCTGAGTGCACGCAATTTGCCTTACTATATACCTTGTGGGGACAGTAACGTGTGATCAAATTCAATATACTCGAAATGCGTGAACGAGTTCCCTATGATATACCTCTCCTCTTGACTTTGGTCAAGAGGTAAGATGCGGAAGGAAACGTTTGATATACGTTAAATGTACTTGGCCAATGGAAGGTGAGAGTCATGTCGCTTAGGCTAACTACGACCTGCCCGAGTAGCGCCCATCACAAAGTGACTCCCTAGTTATGGGACAAAATTTGGTCAATATCCATGCTCTTTGGTGATATAGTGTGCAAAATGCATGATTCTTGATTAGTATACTATGGATAGAGTAGCTTTATTTGGCATGATGATCATTATACTAAATAGGAAGAACTTATAAGTATAAAAATGTAAATCTAACATGGAGGATGAAGATTATAATAAGCATGGATATGTAAGAATGAGTGATGTGAGAATATCTACAAGTGACTGTGTGGTCGTGAAACTAAGCATGGATCAACTACGAGTGGTGTGTGATAAGTGTGAGTGAGCATGGATATATACAAGTGTGATAAGTGGAGGTGCGTGTTACTGACACCTAAGCATGGATATTCTAAGTGGTGTGTGCAACATGTGGATATAAGTGATCCTAGGTACATGTAGTGTGAAGCGTACATGGAGAGTATGTATAAGTGTGTGAGTGAGTAGTGATATAAGCATGAGGTAGATATGTGTAAGAAATAATAGAGAATAAAAAAAGGCAACATACAGGTAGGTTAATACGCACACAAGTAGAAAAACAAAACACCCATGCAAAAAGAGTCTAGTTCTCTTATAAAAAATAGTCCCCAACGGAGTCGCCATTGTGGCCATCCCGAATATCCTCATTCTCTCTCCCTCCCAAAGGGGGTGGGGGAAAAGTGGGATGAAGGTCCCCTCTCGGATCAAGGAATGCTTCGACTATCATCAGTATCGGGTGAATGTAAAAAGATGGATTTGCCAGCCTAATTTGCACAAAACAGGCAAAAGAATGTGGTCGCCTCGAGAGTGCAATATCGAAGACAAATTGATGCTTACGAAACCCATAGTTCAAAGGTTCGGGGGCTAAGTTACGAAATGGGAAAGTGTTAGTAACCCGTCCCTCCCTTTAGTCTCTCATGAGCTTGTGTTATTATTTTCCTTTATTTCACCATGAAGTGTGTGTTCATGTATATATGTAAATGGAGATCTGAATCTACCAACTCATACCATGGAAGAGATAGAGTGAGGTCATCCATAAGAATGTTTCCAAAATAATATTAAAAACATGATTCGTGCATTTATAAAGATATTGATCATTATATTAAAACGACAATATATGTTGGATGAAATGCTCATAAGGATAACAAACATAATATGTATTAAAATAATGCAAGGGTATGATAAATGAGGAAATGGGGAAATTAGAAAATTGGAAATTTGGACTTGAGTCTCGGGTTTTACTCTGAAATGCCTACGTAGCCTATAAAGGCATCAAGGTCCACGTAGTTCGCATGAGGCATAGAGGTGGGGTTTATCCTATAGATTAAAATGGGATTTTATTATATGTGTATGTGGAGAAAATGTTTTTTACTTTTGCGAAATTATGATGGATAATCCCGTTGTAATTTGTAGGTGTAACACTCTTTTTCTTTTCTTTTTCTATAGAAAATAAAGTGTGTGCAATATAACTAATAAAAAGGTGAGGTCATAATGTTTATGAACTAAAGTAAAAACTAGATTATGAATTTATGTAATTAATGGGAAAGTAAGATATTTAAAGAGAGAGAGAAGGTATTTGGACATTCTTCAAATGATTGAAGCTTGATCACGATCTTGGATGAACTCCCTTGAATGTTGAGATGAATTTTGGACGAGAGAGAATGAGATTTTTCCAAATTAGATATGAAAAGGGATGGGAACATAATATGAAAAGGAATTTCACATAAAGAAACTTCGCTGATCACAAGAGAATGTTGCTTAGATCACTAATTCTGACGGATCTGCGATGTGATTTGAGAGTGAGGTCATGCCCTATATTTATAGGGTAAGGGGGTGACGATCGGCATGGTCCTAGCCATACCAATCCGAAGGTAACCCCAAACACACTTCTGAAAGGAAGGAAAATGGACATGCCAATCGGCAGTCTCGTGTAGATTTTTTAGGAAAACAATCGTAGAACGCAATCCGTTAATTAAAATTACGCACGGGTCATACCGTTAGAAAGTTAATTCAGATACCTTTAAGAATAATTGGGTCCACTCCTAGGTTCGGGAGCTGACTTTGGTTCAAACGTGGCTCGAAAGTGCCCATCGGTCCTTTAAATGGTAGTTCGTCGAACATAAATGGATCATTCGTCCAAATGGTAAGACAAAATAACAAACGACATGAATAATTAAAAAGGTTATGTGAGGTACTTCGATATTATAAAGAGATTTGCTCAATTTAGAAAGTTGACTTTGGTCAACCAGTGCCCAAAAGCACCCGGTGACCTTTCGGAGTAAAATGGCTCATTCTACCATAACGTAAGACTTCGTGCACCGGGGGGAACCATTGGAAATGATATTCAGTTCCCTTTAAAGATTCATCCAGTCTTATTCAAGTTTAAGAGTTGACCTTGATCAAACGGATCCTAGGACCGCCCAATGGCCTCTAGATAAATTTTTAGGGAAAACGGATCATTCATCCGAACAGTTAGGTCATTTTGCACACATGGTGGACTGCCAGAAAGGGTATTTAGTTCCCTACTAATATTCAAAGACCTTTCGCTCTAACGATGAAGTTGAGTGGGGTAAAATTGAGGCTTGGGAGCGCCTGGTGGCCTCTAAATCAATTTTTTGTAGTAAAATGGTCTGTTCGAAATGAGGGATGTGTAGTGACGATTCATGTTTAGTGAGGGATGTTGGAAAAGGTATTTAGAACCCTTCAAAGATTCATTGAGCTTTTGCGCTAAAGATGGAGTTGACCGGAGTCAAACGGGTCCCAGGAGCGCCTGGTGGCCTCCAAATCAATTTTTGGTAGTAAAATTGTTCGTTTGTCCAAACTGTTATGCCAATTTTCACATGGGATAGACCGTTGGGAAGGGGATTTAGATTCCTTCATATATTCAAAGAGCTTTTGTTCTGAAGATAGAGTTAATCACAGTCAAACATGGCCTAAGGGTGCCTGATTGCCTCTAGATTGGTACTCGGAGTATGATATAGGGTTTGTAGTGAAATGCGGAGGTGCTAGGGACCTAAGGAGAGACTTAGGTGGTCCTATAATATGGTGTCTAGAATTTATATTTTATGGAAAGAGGGAAATTTAAAGAGTTTGATGATTTGGAGGATTTTTAAGTTCCTCATCCGGTTAGTGAATAAATGATTATTTCAAAATCCTCTTTGAGCACTATTAAGGAAGAATAAGAAAATTATCTCCATTCCTACTATGTTAGGATCTAGGATGAATCCATAAATATCTAAAGGCATAACATAGAACTCTCCACCATGGTAGACAATGCCAACAACCAAATGGATATGGTGAGTGAGATTAGTGCTAAATGTTTTTATGCTCCACGTATGGTGTGTAGGGAATCACATATTGAAGGAAGTACAAATGAAATTATTCATCTTGAGATTGATATTTTTAGGATGTTCTTACGAAAGAGTGAAAACTGAAGAATAGCCCTTGAGAACAAAATATCTTTGCTCGAAGTCGAACTACTATCTACATACACTTTTGAGCTAAATTTGGTGGATAGATTTAAAAAATTGGATAAGATTCTTTTTGTATCCAAATATCTTCCTCGAATAAATGTGGTGTAGGTTTTAGTGTTGAAATACTTTTATCTAGACAAGCTGCCATATCATCCCAATCCACTTTTTCATCTACCATTAGTGAATATTAAACTTAATTTGTATCCGAAGAAAATCAAAGGAAGGTGATGCTCACGTGTTCCTTTCACAACAAGTGAGGACACCTGAAGGAGTTTTGATTTATACTTAGGAAGTAATAACCTATGTGCCCCATCGACCTAATTTTTCCATAACCCTATAGGTGTACATTACCATAAAACATGACAATTCATGAATTTTTGTGTGTTACTTCAACCTGCATTGCCTTTAGGTGATTTTGAGAAGGGTAAAAATGTCGATATGAAGGGAGATAAAAAGGTGGAAGCCCCTTAAAATGGTTTGAAAGGAGAAGGAAAATGAAAAATGGTTGAATCTTCCAAACTCCCAAGGTGCTTTCTAAATTTAATCCATTAAGCACTGAAATAATTTGGATTAATAAACATATTATTAGTAGAGCGAAGATAGAAACCCTAAGAGAACGAGATAACAAAATTTCTTTTTCTTGATTTAAGAAGAAATAAGATAATTTTGATTTAGGTGTCTTAGAGTATTTGGTTTACTCTTTTTTATGGGCATCTTTATATTTTTCTATAATTTTTATTCTTTAGGTATGTCCTTTGCTTTGTTCATACCTTTACATTTTAGCCTTGTGCAATATTGGTCTTCTATGTTTGTTGGGTATTTTTCCATCCCATGTGCTTAAATACACACCTTCATACTTAGTATTTGTACTGACAGTTTTATTTCCAATTTTTATACTCCATGCTTAATATTTTATAGCTTAAAATGCGTTTATAATTAATCTTTCTATTTTATAATATTTTTCACAACTCATGAACTTTACACTTCACTATAACTTTAGGAATTTGCACAAAAAAATTAAGTTTATGCGTTGTTTTGTTGAAAGGGTGTCATTGTTAATCCTTTTTATATATGAGAGTTTTTATCATAATGGCTGGAGTTGAAATATATATATATATATATATATATATATATATATATATATATATATATTTGTGTGTGTGTGTGTGTGTGTGTGTGTGTGTGTGTTTCAAAGTATGAGTGATGATGTGGTAAGGTCTACAGATTTGAAATTGTGTGAAGTACCTTTGAAAAATTAGAAATAGTTCTACACCATTTGTAATGAATGAGCAAAATCCGCCACATGCAAAATTTATCAAAAAATGAAGTCTAATTTTTTTTTTCTATCCGAAAAATGTCTAACGTCAAGGACATGAGCCTTAATAGTTTTTAATTGTAAATTGCTATTTGAGGAAGAAAAAGCTGTTAGTTAAATTTTTTATTTGTTTTCAAGGAAAAATGGGGCTTTATATTTGTTGCATAAAGTTACAAAAATTAAAAGTGAGTTCAAACATTAATCTTGATTCTAGATTTTATGGGTAATGCTAATTTTATTCATTTTTTTTGTCACAAGTTATATATTTGAAGCACTATATTTTTGTGTGTGTTTAATTTGACCTTAGTAATGTTAAACCATTATTTGTGTAGAGTATTTGAAATAACCAATTACCGTTATATGATTTTTTAGAGCTCATTTGATCATCCTAAAGCGTATTTTTTGTATCAAAATGTGCTTTCCTATAGATAACAAATAAGTTGTGTATGTTTCCTCTTGAATATGATTTGATTTAAACAGTTCTTTTTTATTGGCGATGTCCATTACATGTGTCACTGGTACTTCGCTGCAGCAAAGCAGTTGCGACCAACAAAGAAATCTGTCATTACAGTGAACACTTATGGGTTTGTTTAAATTGCCTAAATTGATGATTTAAACCATTTTACCCATTTTGTCTCTCAAAACCCTATTTTAACTCTAGAACCCTCTTTCCTTCCTCCCATCTTAGGATCTTGGAAGGTGTTTTAGGCATTGTCAATCATATTCTAATGCTTAATCTCATCTTAGTAAGTTTATCTATCCTAGATTTTCATATTTACTCCATTTCTAGAGGTAGAACTTGGTGATAGTAGTTTTGATGGATTTTGATAAAATGTTTTCAATGATTGATGACTTTTACCTATCTTGAGTTAATATCAATTTTGTTTAGTAGCTTATAGTGTGTATAGCGTTGCTTTACACTTTTTGGGTTTGTTTAGTCTTGTGCTTGGATGTGTTAGAGTTTATGAGTATTTGACACTTTTTGTCATTTATGAGACTCTTTCTCATATTTTAGTATAGGAATCTTGGTTTATACATATACCATTTCTCCTAGGATTTATCTGTCATGGTTTCTGTGTTTTCTGGTTAAGTATCTGAAATTTTACTCATGTGCCTTAACTTCCTCCAACTATTCCGTTTTGATAAGCTCTTCTCTACACTGGGAGAGATAAATTAATTTGGATTCCTTTTCTAGAACTCTTTTATAGAAATTATTAGACATAAAAATGGATTGGAATTTTTTTGTCAAATCAAACCCTATTACCCAAACATGGTGAGAAAATTTTATTCAAACTCTTATGGATCGAAAGGACCACTTAGTCACTAGAGTTTTATCTATCAAAGTTAGGGGAGTATGTGTTATAATTTCTACCAAGCGAATAAGCAATCACTACATTGTCCCAATAAAAAAATGGCCTAAAATTTCCTTATTACCCAATTATGGGTCTTCTATATCAATGAGAGATGCTTACCTTTTTGAGTGATAACCATTATCATTTTTGGAATTTTTAAGTTCCAAAATAAGGATTTTTGTATTCTGAATACTGTTATATTAACATGTCTTTACCCACATACCACCCTTACATTGTATCACTAAAATATGCACATTTATTGTATTCCATTGTAAATGGTGTGGATATGTGTTTATGTGGCTTAATCTTGGACTCTATCTTTTATCACACAAGGGAGGATAAGAGAACAAGTACTTTGACCTTTGGTCATTTGATCATGCACCTACTTTTGGATTTTTAGATTCCTATTCTTTCGGATGAAGTTCGGGAAAAGACACAATATGTATTGACCATTCAATCTTATTATTGATATATGTCTTAGCTTGGTGATTATGGTGGTATACCCACACCACCTCATGCTGTTCTTTAATCAACTCCCCGTCCTTACTCTACATAACATGGACCTAATATATGTCTTTTAACTTAAGATGAGTTGGATTCTACAATCTCTCAAGTATCTACTCAATTTCATTATAGTTTGCTACTCGTCTATAAGGAATCTAGGAATCGTCTTTCTTCCTTTATTTTGATGAGTTCTTCCTTTTACGACGACTTCCACCGCACCTTTGATTCTTAGTACGAAATATTGGGTTCACCTTACAAGATATTCACAATGAGGTTATTGATTTGGGTTTTATGAAGACGTTAAAGAATGAGTTATGTACTATGTTTTGTGTTTTGTTCTTCGTTGGTTTGTTTAAGAGTTGTTGGATTTTGATTTATATTAATCACATTACGTATAATACTTGCAACTATTTAACTTATATTTAATGTTTATCTCGTTTATCATTATTCATATAACCTTGCATGACATACTTTATCTTTCCATTCTTATTTAAAATTGTTGATCTTGTGCCTATTAGTATTTTGATTATATCTTGCATAGACTTCATTTTAATTGTACACTCACTAAATGTTTCCTTATCTATTTGCTGGTTTGATTATGATACTTTGCTCTCTTAAAAAATTGAGAACTTGATCCCATCATATTTTTAGTTATTTCCTTTGTTCCTTTTAATAACAATAAAGGGGAGCAGTTTGTAGATAAGGGTTGTAAAGTTATCAAAGACTATGAGGATTCTTAGTGTTATTTTTGGATGACGCGAGAAATTGGACATATACCATTATCAAACACCATGTCAAGTATACAATTGAAATAATGCAAGTAAAAGGGGATAAACACAAGATATAGAGTCGTTTAGCTATAAAACGAGCCTATGTCCACTTTGTTTCCCTACTCTCATTGTATATGTTGCCCCCAGCTATGGTGACGTTTAAAGAGATGTAGGGAAGAAACTTTGGCAGGGCCTTGCCAAGTGACTTGTTTCCTATTTGTGGGTAAGCACATATATTTATAGAAGTCGTAAAGGTAGTACATACTCGACAAAATAAAAAGTCGCAGGGTGCAAATTTTGCAATTGTGACGTCTATAGGATTTCTTATTATTTGAATATGCTATTTTAGGTTAATCTATTAGTGTCACATGTACGAAGGACGTGACATGTGGGTAAGCACTAGAGTTAGAGATAATCGCGAGATGTTTGACCCCTGGAAGCGATGTTGTGTCCTAATATGATCGCGTACTATCTGACCCTATGCAGTGACCTCGTATTTATTATCCGCGACTAGTGCCAATGCTTGGCATATCAATAAGCCCCAAAGACTTAGTGGCAAGAGGTGTCAAGTTGGTGCTGCAACTATATTCTATGCCCTTGGTTGTAGTGTTATTTGTTCTTGTATTGAACTTGTTCCTTTGGGATGCGGCAAGGTGCCGCGGTAAGTGAAATGCGATGCTTCACTTTCCATCTCCCTCTTATCTAAATAGATGTGGACACATATTTTTATTTCCCAAAAGAAACTATTTACACTCTTCCCACCGTAAAACAAAGGTGCGGTCCCTAATGAGGGGGTGTTTTACTCTTCATGCCTTCCTCTTGGAAATGCGCCTACAAGTTCTAGTTCTAGCCAGGTGTATTTTGAGTGCTATGAACCTGACACTAGCCTAATTAGATCCAAACAGCTGGAGGGAAATTCTTACTGCCTTAGTCATTTAACAGAAGAATTTTAGGAAGGACATCATGCCCGCGGAGTTCTTTCAGTTTATAGAACAAAAGAGAACTCCCTGGCCTTTCCTTGGTACTTCTACTTCAGAATGCATAGTGGAGATAGGTATTTATACATAGGTAGACCCGCTAGTGACAAAAACTAGAAGGGGAAGTTTTTCTTTGTCTCTGAGGACAGTTGGGAGATTTAACCTGAGGAAAACGAGCAAGAGAAGAGCTTTAGGTTATCGCTGACGGGGGGCCGTACTTCCAAGGAATGTATTTTATTTTCGTGGATATCCCAATTATATATATTTCCACATTTTCCTTCTTTTCATCGCATTTTCTTCTCTTGTTAACATTCACAGCTCTTGACATCTTGAAGCTCAATAGCAGGCAGAGGGTAGAGGATGCAACTTTATTAATTGATGATCATAATTTTTTTTGACGAATTGTTAAGCCCAAGAGGATATTGAAAATTGATATTTTCCTTAAAATAAACTTCCAAAATGACCGCGAAAAGTAATTTCCCATCCTTTATAATATTTCTATGGTGTTTAATTAATACTTGGAGCCTGACACTTTCCACATTTCAGATGTTGCTGAGGAAATAGACCACGAGCTGCTCATTTCCCAGTGAAATGAGATGGATGAGGCCACTATTGGCCTCAACCAAGACCCCCTAAAAATAGGAAAGAGGAAGAGGAGGGATCCCAAAGAGGTAGACCCTATGGCTGAAAGGGACAACACTCTTGCTAAAAAGGATCCCACTGCTGTGGAGGCTGCTGTGGAGACTTAATTTGTTGCAGCCGAAGTGGATGATGACATTAGGGAGGATCTTGCAGCAGCAGGAATGATGTCTGGTAGAACATATTTTTATTAGGTTTCTATCCCTATTTATGTGTCAACCATTAATATCCCACCACGGTCTGTGATGGATATCAATGCAAACCTACCTACTCCATAGAGTAGGGCTATGGAGGGTCATCTGCGACCTCTTTTGAGCAAGATTGACCCCAAATCACCTTGGAACACCACTAATGCAGTCGTCTTAAGGATGAAAAGAGACGATGCGGCTTCAGATGTTGCTCACCTTGATGAAGAGGACACAAAGGATTTAGAGGAATTCACCCTCCACAATTTGTTTAGGGTGAGTATTCAACCTTACTTTCTTTTCTGTGGACCTTGTTTTTCATAATTTTGACTTGTTTAAATTTTTTAAGGATGTGGAGTCTTCCATGGGCTTGAGAGTCAAACATGAGAAACTGTATGTCCAACACTAGGCTGTGGAAATAAGCCAGAAAGTGGAGGTTGATAGTTCTAGGCTTATATCCTCTAAAGTTGGAAAGAGGTCCTCTAACATATCCCTTGAGGCATATAAGATGGTCACATAATCCAAGATTAATGATCCCATTATGAAAATAATAAGTTTGAGTAGAATTTTTTTCAGGTCAAAGAGTTCATTAAAATTACTGAGGCTAAGACTATGGATGCGTCTAAACAAGCTATGGATAATCAGGCCAAACTTGTTATTGCTGAGAGAGATCACTAGAAGCTTGTTGAAGCTGATGATGAGGCGATGAAGAGGAAGGATGGTGATAAGGTTGCGTCCTTGAAAAAGGCTGTTGGTGATGTTGTGGTCAACTACAAGGTCTTCAGGGACATCTTTATGAATAATAAGAAAGCTTACCTCCACGGCTTCAAAGATCTCAGGGACAGAGTTGTCAGAAACTTCCCCGAGTGTAAAGAGAAATTCCTTGCCTGGAAGCTGAGTGATGCCGAGCACATGGAGTGCATAGCAGAACTGAGGGCTTCTGCTAAGGAGAGGGACAAAAAGAAACTAGAGTAAGCTTCATGTGATGAAGAATATAGACTTCCATTAACAGTGATGAAGATGATAACGAGATTAAGGATGCGACCTTATAATTTCTCAAGCTTGTAGTTTTTCCCTTTTTGTTACCTTGAACATCTGATCTACTTTACATATTTTTTTTAATCTTTAAGAGGCCTCTGTGACATTAAGCCTCAATGTTACATATAATTTATACAGGGCTGCGACCACACTTTATTGAATGCTATACTCTTTATCAAAAAACAGAAATAAAAATGCTTCAAAGCTAAAGCTAGGTATGTGGTCTTAGTTATAGGCTGAAGCCTTTATGAATCACTGGAGCATACACAACCTGGCAAGCCTCTTAATTTTATTTTTTTGGATGAAGTATCTATTAGTGATGTGGCCATGATCTTGATGAAATTTACACCATTTGGCACGGTACCTTTGGTGGGGCGGGGATTTTAGCTTCTCAGGCCGCCTCAGCAATTTGTCCTCCGTCATGCTTTCAAGGATGTCTTCAATATGGTAAATCAATGGAGTATAATATTTATATGCTTTTTCTAGTTTTGGTTTCTCCTGTTTTCTCTTCTTTAGGACTTTGGCCGTGGACTTATCTTTTGCGGCCTCTGGTGATAAAGCCTTACGCATTGAAGTGAAGGATGTAGACTCCACCATCAAAAACCTCTGTACTAGGATGTTGACTTGGACTTGGAGTGAGGCCTGACTATCATAGAATTGGTTGATGTAGTTTAACAATTGAGCGATATCTTCATTCTGTTGTGGACCTGACCAAGATCTTACTTATGTGACTTATGATATGTCAATTTTTAGAAATATATACTCCGAATGAACTAAACATTGGTGAGAAAACCAAGGAATGTATAGAAAAAGCCAAGTATAGCAACATGGATAAGGTTTTTGGTAATCTTAACCCTTTTCATAAAAATGTATTACTTTGGCCGCGACTTGTTGTATACATGTGGTTACTTCCATGTCTTTTTCAAGGGAAAAATCGCAAGAGTTGAATCCGAGGACAATTTATACACGAGCCTCTATCCTCCAGGTGGTGAACAGAGAAATTAAAAACACACTAAATACAGTGGAGGGGCTATGGCCTATAGGCAATAAGCTTCCAGGACGCATCCATCCAGAAGAAGTGGAAGTGAGACACAAGCTCTAATTACAGAAGAAGACCAAAAAGGCCTATTGGGAGTCTACCAAGGACAAAACACACCTTAAGTGACATAATAACACATATATAGTAGAAAAAACCTAAATCATGGGGGTTGAAAGCATAAATAAATGAATAACTTCTCATCCCTGGGTACCCACCTTTACGAGGCCTTATTGGGGTATAGAAAATAGATCATTAAAATAGAACTAAGGACATCGAAAAATACCTAAAAATAGATCTAGGGATTAATGACCCCTTCATGGGGTTTATATGTAAAAATATAAGCTCCACAACATAGATCTCACCCATAGGATAGTGGTCTGGGCCCCCCATGGACGAAATAAGGTGTGAGGAACCCTAAAATATAAAGGAAACTATCTTTTACACCTTGTTTTCCACAAACATTGCCAAAATAATGATGCAATAAATTGGATATATAACAATTCTCAACCACTATATCAAGTATCAAATAGAAATAAAGCAAGTAAACGGAGCTAAATGCAATATATATAGTGGTTCGGCTATAAAAATGAGTCTACATTCACTTTGTTTCCATACTCTCATTATATCACTACAAGAAATTTGAGTTACGATGACATTTTTAAAATTTTGGAAAATAAAAAAACGTTGATGAAAAGAAATCCGACGTTGTTGGAAAGCGTCGTGGTATCTCCAGTCGGGAAATACCTGACGTTTTTGTAAAACGTCGGCAATTAATTTCCCAAAGTTTCCCCGATATTTTTTAAATGTCCACAAATTGAAGAAAAGCTTTAGAGTTAAAAAGCATGTTTACAAGATTATTAACAAACTGTTATAAGTGGTGTAAACTTCGAATAAACTTTTTGGGCAAAACACTTTTCAAAAAACACAAGATATGTTATAAAAGAATTTCTGAATGTATGGTTTAGATTTGATAGTTGGTTACCTTCTTTTTAAATTTTAAGGAACATCTACTAAAGTTACCATGCAGTCCCAATCAAAAAAACAGTTAAGAACATTAAAAGAAATAGACACAAGAAATTTTAACATGGTAAAACCCTTAAACTTGGGAAACATCCAAGGTGCCCTCTACGGCAGAAAACAAAAATTCACTAGAATAAAGAATCAAGTTACAACAGTTAAGCAAACCACAAAGATCCTAACCTCAGTTCAAATATACCAATATGATATTCTCCGCTCCAAAGGTAAGCTGAATTGGACTGATATTTTCTTGGTGCTTCTTTATTTTTTCCTTAATCTTCTTCTCTTTAAATTCTAATTCCAGCAACTCTTTCAAAATCCAAGATTCTCAGACAAAACCACAGTGTCTATGTGTTCATGTGAGATAGTGTTTGTGATGTTCTACTACATGCAAACATGCTAATCACCCTCTCAAAATTATACAAACAATCCTACCAAATTATAATAGGTCTAAAATGATTAGGTTATTTCTTAATCTGTATTTTCAAATCAAGACTTCTTGATCTTTTTATTTATCCACAAATCTCAAGGATACCTTTCTCGGAAGACGGTTCAAGGTCTTAAACAATTTTAGTATTTTGAAAATATTTTTGAAATTTTAAACCTCCAATTGAGATCCAAACTAGATTAGAAGTCTACTCTGTTAAAACAGATTCAGACTTAACATGCAGAGGCTGATTTAACATATTTTGCATAAAACTTATTTTCTCCGATCTCTGGTTATCCTTTTAAAACTTTAACAAAGTTTATTTGTGTTCCTTTTATTTTTATACACACGTATTTCATAAAACATGAAATAGAAAACCAGAAACACAAACAAATCACTAGATCTGAAACTATTTTTAAATTTCAAAGTTTCAATTTCAAAATTTGTTGAAACAGAATAGATCTAAAACACCAGTTCTAAAAGGAGTAAAAGAAAATAAAACGCGTGATGTTCTCTTTTTAAAAAAACTCAGTTTCAACAATGAAACTTAAGTTTCTCTTAGAGATGAGTTCTGAGAGAATCAAGAACTTGAAGAGGTCTTCAAAAGAAGAATAAACTCAACACCAAAAACACAGAAACCCTAAAATGTCTAACTCTCAAAAATAGGTTTTCTGGTACATGGATCGTTTAGGTTTTGGTGTTTGGTTTTGGGAGAAATCACTCAGAGGTTGAACTACAAAGAAACTAGTGGTTCTTCTTTCTTTTTCTCAATCTTTTCTTTCTTTCTCTTCTCCCTTCTCTCTCTTCTCTGTCTACTCTCTCTTTTCTCTCAAGGTTTACGAACTGGCCAAAATTTGTAATGGTTGAGCTTAGGGTCCTATTTAAAAAAATATGAAGAAGGATACAATACCTCGAACTCATTCCTATAGTTGGGATTGTATATTGACCATTTGAATTAAATCCAACGGTTCATTACAAGCGATGGGTTAAACGTTTGTTGATTGGTTTAAATTGGGAACACAAGGATTGACTCTCAACGCATGCAGATCACTGACAAGGTTTATCCAAGGGTTGAGATTGGTTATACAAAATGAATCTATGAGAAAGCACAAATCGAACCGTTAGGCTACTAACATGTGTACGAACCAGATGCAGGCAAAACACGTGTTTGAAAATAATTACACAACACACCTTAAATTCTCTATCGCTTTTGTATTCTACCTAGGCAAACAATGATCAAAGAGAATAACTGTCTGAAATCCAAATTTTAACCGCAACACTTTTAAAAACCATGTTTTAATTAAATAAAAAATCATTTTAAAATTGTATAAAATGTTTTTAATAGAATTAAACGATTTTAAAAAATCTTAAAGTGTTGTAAAACCATATATGCAAATAGGAGGTATGAATAATGCATAGAGTGTGTCCTATTTGTGGTTTTAAGGTAGAAATTACTTCCATTTATGTTGATCTTGAGAATTTTGTTGGATAGGATTTCTTCATTGTTCTTGAACCTTTGAGGAGATGGAGTTCTCATAAAATCTGACCTATTTTATCTAGATATCCAAACTAGTTGGAACTCTTATATATGTAGACTCAAGTAAGTCAATTTATAGTGTGTTCTCAATCTCCCCCTTTGGATATTAGAGACAAAATTCCCTTGAGTATTCAGAACTCATGGGTTAAAATGAAAAAAATCCTGTTCATCCTATACAAAAATTCTAACTACCCATTCCCATCCTAGAATCGAAAATAAGGTAAAAAAAATGCATTACTCAACTATAGACAAACCAATACCCTACAAAATAGTAACAAGTTATACAACGGGTCTGAAACGCACGTGATAAAATAAACACTAAATGGCATATTAGTTGAGTTAGAATTAGGAATAGATAGAAAAATCGTGAAGCAATACTCAAGATCTTCTCCCCCATTTTTTCTCAAATATACAAGGGTTATAAATCATGAAAAAAAATAGAAATTAATTGAGAGTGATCATGCCTATAGCTTTTCGCCAATACTCAAATCGAATGTTATCTAATGGTTTAGTAAAGAGATCTGCGAGCTTCTTTTGAGTGTTTAGATATTCAATTATGAGATCTTTGGATTCGACAAGGTCACGTATAAAGTGATGTCTAATGTTAATATGCTTAGTTTGTGAGTGCATTACAGGATTTTTAGAGATATTAATGGCACTTTGGTTATCACAAAATATGGTTAATTTTTTTTCGTTGAGACCATAATCACTAAGCATTTGTTTAATTCATAGTAATTATGAACAACAACTATCAGCTGCTATATATTCAGATTTGATGCTAGATAACGAAATACAATTATGTTTCTTACATGATCAACCTACGAGATTATTGCCTACATAGTAGCAAGCACCAGAAGTGCACTTACTATCGTCAAAATAACCAACCCAATTGGTATCGGTGTATCCTATAATAGAACTAGTCGTATCATTTGTGTACAAAATACCAAATTTTAAAGTACCCTCAATATATTTAATAATTGTTTTCACACTTAATAAGTGGGATTATTTAGGGTTACTTTAATATCGAACACAGATACAGACAATGAAGGATATGCTGGGTCAAGGCGCGACAAGATACAACAAACTCCCTATCATACTTCTATAAAGAGTGGGATCAACACTTTTCCCATTATCATCCTTAGAAAGTTTAGTTGAAGTACCCATGGGGTTCTAGAAGTTTTTGCATTTTCTAAGCCGAATTTTTAACTAAATCTGGAGTATACTTAGATTGAGAAACAAAAAGACCATCACTACATTGTTTGACTTGTAAACCCAAAAAATATTATAGTTCACCCGTTAGAGACATATGAAATTCAGTATGCATGATATCAAAAAAGTTATCAACTTGTTTAGGAAATGTGAAACTAAAAATAATATCGTCTACATATACTTGTTCGATTAAGACATGTTGATTTTCCTTTCTAACAAACAATGTTTGATCGTTTCCTCCGCGAACAAATTTGTGAGACACTAGAAAGGTAGATAGTCGCTCATACCAAGCTCTAGGAGCTTATTTCAAACCGTATAAGGCTTTCTTAAGCCTGAAGACGTAGTCTGGGTGTACGGGATCAATAAATACTTTGGGTTGTTCTACGTAAACTTCTTCAGATAAAATACCATTTAAGAAGGCATATTTAACATCCATTTGGAATAATGTGAATTTCATATGACAAGAAATTACAAGTAAGAGATGAACTGATTCTATACGACTAACAGGTGAAAATGTTACGTCAAAATAAATTCCCTCAATCTGGGAGTATCCCTGTGCAACCAACCTAGCTTTATTTCTAATGACCTCCCCATTTTTATCAGTTTTGATTTTAAAAATCCATCTAGTGCCTATAACCTTCGAATCTTTTGGTCTAGGAACAAGATTTCACACATCGTGACTCTTAAATTAGATTAGCTCTTATTGCATAGCATTTATCCAAAATAAGTCAATAAGGGCATCATTAACATTTTTAGATTCCTCAAGAGAAACAAAAAAAGAAAAATTATGCCACTTGTCGAAGTTGGGATCTAGTTCGAACAGGTTCCGAAAGATTTTTGACAATGGTTTCAGTGGGATGATCTTTATAAACTCAAGTGTGTACGGAAGAACTCTTTGGTGGCAATAAATCAGTGTCATTTGGAGGATCAATGGATAAATTAGGTCCGTCCTCATCAAATGTTACTAGTTGACTGTCATTTTTCCTTACACTCGTGTCAACTATAATTACAATAATTGATTCCAAAATAGTTTTGGTTTTATAGTTTAAAATAGGTAAAGCCCTTTTGGGAATAACCAAGAAAAAATCCCTTTTCACCTCAGGTATCAAATTTTGAAAGTTTCTCTTTATCTTTGCAGATGTAGCAGATACTACCGAAGGTTTTAAAATATTTTAAGTTTGTATTTTTGTGGAACCATAACTCATAAGGTGCTTCTTTGGAATTTTTCTGAGGCAGATGCGATTAATAATGTGACACGCGGTTTGGACAACTTCTACCCAAAAATATCTAGGGAGATTCTTAGCATGTAACATAACCCTATCCATTTCTTGTAAAGTCCTAATCTTACGTTTAGCTATACCATTTTGGTGCAAGGTTTGGGGAGCGCTGAACTCATGTTTATAGCCATTATCGATACAATACTCAGAAATACCAGATTCCTTGAACTCTCCACATGTATCACTTCTAATTCAATAAATTTGGGTATCCTTATCCTTCGCAATTTTCAAGATGATTCTTAAGAATTCATTAAAGGTATTTGATTTTTGGTTCATAACAGCTACCCATGTATATCTCGTATAGTCATCTACTATAACTAGGATGTAAGAGTTTCCACAGAAACTGATAGTTCTTAAAGGACCCATAAGGTCCATATGGATAAGTTCTAGAGGCTTAGTGGTAAGGACATCTTTAACTTTCTTGTGAGGGAATTTACTTATTATGCCTTCCTGACAAGGTCCACATACAAGAGTAAATAATTTTTTAATTTTAGGTAAACCTCTAACTATCTCTTGGGAACTCAATCTTCTAAGGTTATCATAATTTGTGTGTCCCAATTTATTGTGCCATAGATAAGAATGCTCTAATCTGGAAACATTACAATATTCAGAGTTGGGGATTACTGTGTAACAGTTTTTCGGGGTTCTATTTTCTGTTAAAATACAATTACCTTTTTCATCAATAATTTTGCAATAATTTTTTTGAAAAAGTAACTGAGTGATTGAAGTCACAAAATTGTGATATACTTAAGAGATTGGCTTTAAGGCCTTTAACTAAGAGAACATCATTCAGTTCAGGAATCCCATGTTCACGCAATGTTCCCTTATCTATGATCTAGGATGAAACACCATCTCTAAACATGACACTAACTCCAAGGATGTCTATCTTGTTTTTCAATTTGGTTTTATCCACGATCATATGTTTAGAACATTCGAAGTCTAAGTACCATCCAGTTGAAGTGCTTTGTGCCTTTATAGCCTAAATGACAATGTTGCACTTAAGTTGGGGTAATAGATCATGTTTTGTAATCCAAACAGACTTAGTTTTAAAAATTTTGTGGCCTTTTGACTTGGAAAAGGTTTGAGGGATCTTTCTAAATGATTTTTTCTTAGTCTTGGACCTTCCCTTTTTCTTTTTAGAGTTAGAGTTTTTTGTGGCCTACTTAGGAAGTACATAATTATTTCTTAATTTCCCAAAATAGTTAAAGTTTAGGTAGGTCGGTGTGTACAACCTTTTTTAAAATCATTCATCAAGAGTATGGCCTAAAATGTTGCAGTAGGAACAATATTAATGGGTATAGGACTTGACTTTCTTGCTACAGTCTTTGAAAATTGGCTTCGATCTATTGGGTACAGTAGTCCATTTGTCATTAGATTTTGGTTTCTGTCTTTTTGTTTGTGGCAGAAGGACAAACATATTTGGTCTAACTGTTTGGTTTCAACTATTGATTTTACGGATTATGTGTTGTTTGAGAGACATTGAGACTAGATTCACCTTTTTGAACATTTTGATGAGTTTGGCCTTGTTTTATAAAAGTAACATTTTTAGGAGAGACTCTGGTCTTACTTGTATGCACTATTTCTCCAAAACCTAGGCCAGACTTATCTTCAGAGTCAAATTCGCTTCTAGTAACAATTTTTTCATAAGACTTGGTTTGTGTTTCAAATTATTGCCATTTTTAAACACATTTGAAACCATATTCTTTGACTCTTCTAGTTCAACAAGATTTGCCTTGTATTTTTGTTCAAATTCATGGTTCTTTTGAGTTAAATCTTTTATTTTCAAAGCATAGCCTGCAATTTCAATCTCATGAGCAACACATTGGGCAGTGTAATCTTCAATATTCTTCCTAATGGTCTGGTTAAGTAAATCGATACGCTAACTTAAGGTTTTTATCATTTTTTCCAAGCGCGCACTCTTCTTAACCGTTTTAGTGTATAACTCACGTAGATCAGGCAGATCATTATCAGATTCACTATGTGCATCGTATGAAGTGTCCCCTATGTTTTTGGTAGGTTCATTACTCATGCACACATTCAATTTGTCATCAGCATTCTCACTTTGACTCACAAACAATCTTTCAACAGTCATAGGAACAGAATTATCAGTAATATCATTAATAACATCAACAGGCATAACAAATTCATGAGCAGGTAAGCATGCATCATCATTATATATTATCTTAGCAAATAAAGACATGCAATACTCATTTATCTGGGTTGACTCAGTTTCACCCTCATTAGAATCACTAGAGTCGTCCCATGTCTTACACATATTGTCCTTCTTATTGTTATTAAAACTAGTCGGACATTTACTAGCTTAGTGTCCAAGTTTACCACAACGGTGACACTTAACATCTTTTATGTCAGGTTTAGGTCTGTTGGGGATATAATTCATCCTATTGTCATAAGTGTGTTTGGTATTGTCTCTGTCATGAAATTGATTGCCTTGATAATTTCATTTTCCTTGTTTAGAGGCTACATCATTTCTAAATTTCAAAATCTTTTTTAAAATGCTTACTCGTAAGAGCTATGCCATTGTCAAGGTTTTCCAAATCATAGTTTTCAAGACAGTTAGTGTCAAAATCTAAAGTGTTCAATTTAGGCACTGGAAATTAAGAAGAAAACACAACATTTGAACTAGAGGCTTTATTAGTCTGTCTGGTCAATTGCTTTTTGAAGTCTAGTTCCAATTCTATAGTCCTCAGTTTACTGCTAAGTAATTCAGGAGTCATATTTGGGTCATTCATTTCTTCAATAGTATATCTTTTATTGTCAAATTTAGATGGTAATGACCTAATAATATTTGACACAATTTCCTTTCTACTGTAGTTTATACCATTAACATGAAGTTTTGTAACAATATCAGTTAACCTTTTGTAGAAATCGTCAAAGGGTTCATTGTCATTCATAATCAGGGTGTTATATTGTTGGATGAGCATTTGAGTTTTCCATCTTTGACACGTTCATCACCCTCATGATCAATGACTAACGTATACCATGCCTCTTTAAAAGTAGAACATATGGATGTTCTTTTGAATTCATATTCATTAATGGACTTAAAAATGGCATTTTCCCTTTGTTATTATCTATAGATGATTTTTTCTCTTCCTTAGTAAATTCACTGAGAAGTTTCTTAATTCTTGTTGGATCAGTGGCCGAAGTAGGTTTAATAGGATGTTCAAACCCTGTTTCAATCATTTCCTAGACTTCATCACCCAAGGTTCCTTGAATGAAAGAAATCATTCATACTTTCTAGTACAAAAAATTAGTTCCATCAAAGAGTGGTGGTCTGCATAGGTCACGTAACTTATCAAATTTTTCATCCATATACAAAATTTTTTCAGAAAGAAGTTTCGAAAACAATTTCTTAAGTTTCAGGATCACAAAAGGTGTTCCCGCTCTGATATCAGTTGAAGAAAAAGTTTAGGGTTAAAAAGCTTGTTTACAAAATAAATAATAAACTGTTATAAGTTGTGTAAACTCCGAACAAACTTTTTGGGCAAAACTCTTTTTGAAAAACACAAGATGTGTTATAAAAGACTTTCTGAATGTATAGTTTAGATTTAATAGTTGGTTACCTTATTTTTAAATTTTAAGGAACATCTACTAAAGTTACCATGTAGTCCCAATCATAATAACAGTTAAGAACATTCGAAGAAATAGACACATGAATTTATAATGTGATAAAACCCTTAAACAAGGGAAACATCCACGGTGCCCTCTACGGCACAAAATAAAAATTCACTAGAATAAAGAATCCAGTTACAACACTTAAGCAAAGCACAAAGATCCTAACTTAGGTTCAGAATGTACCTACATGAGATTCTCCACTCCAAAGGTAATCTGAATTGGACTGATCTTTTCTTGCTTCTTCTTAATTTTTTCCTTGATCTCCTTCTTTTTGAATTCTGTTTCCAGTAACTCCTTCAAAATCCAATATTCTCAGACAAAACCACAGTGTCTAAGTGTTCATATGAGATAGTGTCTGTGATGTGATACTACATGCAAACATGATACTCACCCTCTCAAAATTATATAAACAATCCTAATAAATTACAATAATTCTAAAATGATTAAGTTATTTCTGAATCTATATTTTCAAATCAAGACTTCTTGATCTTTTTATTTATCCACATATCTCAAGGATACCTTGTTGAAAAGGCAGTTTAAGGTCTTAAACAATTTCAGTATTTTGAGAATAGTTTTAAAATTGTAAACCTCCAATTGAGATCCAAACTAGACTAGAAGTCTACTTTGTTAAAATAGATTCAGACTTAACATGGAGAGGTTGATTCAACATAATTTGGCATAAAAATTATTTTCTCAGATCTATGGTTATCCTTTTAAAACTTTAAAAAATTTCTTTGTGTTCCTTTTATTTTTGTACCCACGTATTTCATAAAACATGAAATAAAAAACTAGAAACATAAATAACTCACTAGATCTGAAGACATTTTATAAATTAAAAGTTTCAATTTCAAAATTTGTTGAAACAGAATAGATCTAAAATACCAGATCTAAAAAGAGTAAAAGAAAATAAATCGTGTGATTTTCTCTTTTTAGAAAAACTCAGTTTCAATAATGAAACTTAAGTTTCTCTTAAACATGAGTTCTAAGAGAATTAAGAACTTGAAGAGGCTTCTAGAGAAGAATAAACTCAACACAAAAAACACAGAAACACTAAAATGTCTAACTCTCAAAAAGATGTTTTCTGGTATATGGATTGTTTAGGTTTTGGTGTTTGGTTTTGGGAGAAATCACTTAGAGGTTGAACTATGAAGAAACTAGGGTTTCTTATTTCTTTTTCTCTCTCTTTTCTTTCCCTCTCTTCTTCCTTATCTCTCTTCTCTCTCTAATCTCTCTTTTCTCTCAAGTTTTATGAACTAGCCAAAGTGTGTGCCTAGGGTCCTATTTATATAAGATGAAGAAGGATCCAGAACCTCGAACTCAATCCTACGGCTGGGATTGTGTATTGACCATTTGACTTAAATCAAACGGTTCATTACAAGCGATGGGTTAAACGTTTATTGATTGGTTTAAACTAGGATCACAAGGATCGACTCTCTATGCAAGCAGATCATTGATAAGGTTGATCCAAGGGTTGAGATTGGTTATAAAGTTTGAGTCTACGAGAAAGTACAAATCCAACTGTTACGCTACCTACACGTGTACGAACCAGATGCAGGAAAAACACGTGTTTAAAAATAATTACACAGCACTCCTTGAATTCTCCAGCGCTTTTGTATTATACCCATGCAAACAATCATCAAAGAGAATAACTTTCTGAAATCCAAATTTTACCCACAACACTTTAAAAAACCATTTTTTATTAATTAAATCAAAAATCATTTTAAAATTGTATAAAATGTTTTGAATAGAATTAAATGATTTAAAAAAATATTAAAGTGTTGTAAAACCATAAATGCAATTAGGAGATATGAATAATGCAAAGAGTGTGTCCTATTTGTGGTTTTAAGGTAGAAATTACTTCCCTTTATGTTGATCTTGAGAATTTTGTTGGATAGGATTTCTTCATTGTCTTGAACCTTTGAGGAGATGGATTTCTCATAAAATCTAACCTATTTTGTCTAGATATCCAAACTAGTTTGAACTCCTATATATGTAGACTTAAGTAAGAAAATATATAGTGTGTTCTCACAAATCTCTTCCTTTGTGTATATTACATGACATTTTTAGCAAAAAACATCGCTTTGTTAAGACACATGCAAAAACCGCTGCTGAATTATATACCGACATTTTCTAAACAAGAACAATAATTACTACATTTATGCATAAACATCGGGTTTCATCAGAAGCCACTTTGGTGATCTTTAACTATTATTTAACAATACACAATCAAAAGTAAATTCTAATGAAGTGAAACATCATTACCAAAAATCTATTATATTCAAGGGAGCATCATTAATATCAAAGTGTCTCATTAAATATAGAAATGACCAAGCATTGGGTATTTATATAATCAATCTTCCAAAATAAAAATGTATTTTCAATCCAAAACAAAGTCTACTACGCATCCAAATTATCCCAACAAAATAAAAAGAGATTTTACGTTATCATGCAAAAAGTAATGAAAGTTTCTTACAATTAATGAAAATACACCTCCACAAGCAAGCGAGACCAAATTCAAAATCTACAAAAAAAAAGTGAATGAAATGTTAAAATGAAAAATGATCAAAGGGAATATTAAAATAATGAAAAGTGTACTTACATCGTACGTGGATCTTGTGCCTACTTGTTCTTTTTTATCCTTTTAGCCGCAATGCGATTCTGAAATTAAAGATAAGAGTAATTGTGTTTCAATTTATTTGAGTAATTAAAGATAATAAGGCATACCAAATTTTATTAAATCATCTAACTTAAGATGGATTGCCGCACTAGAATATTCAATTTTTTATAAATGTAAATCCATCAACGATTAAAATTAAAAACTGGTTTATTATCCTTACAATATATAAAAAAATAGTGTAATTCTAGAAGACACGTTAATTAAAGTTATATAAGAAATGGGGGTAAGGTTTGCCTACATCTACCTCTTCCAGAACCTATTAAACCAGGATCAATGTATATTGGGTACGACATTTTTAAGTCGATTTGGAAAACTACATATCACACCATTTTTTGATTACTTATATAAGTATTTGACAATTTTAAGGGCTTAAGTTGTATAAATAAAAAAATAGGGTGACCAAAGTAAAGTATTGGGGTGAAACTTCTAATAACCCAAATAGTATAGGCCTATGTAGATCATGTAGGTCAAATGAGTTGACTTGGTTCTAGATAATAGAGTGATAATGACAAAACTTAAGATAATTAACATCAAATAATATTATTAAGATGATGTAGTTTCTATTAGCTTATGATATGGGTTTATATGTCTTTATGTAAGCTTGGGGTATCTAATACCAATGTGTAATGGGGGTAGAGCTTCACTAATGTGTAGTGCAAAACTCATTTATCTCTAACATCCTGCAAAGTTGCATTTTTTTTATATTCACGATCTACGTATTGCTACTATTGCATTGAACAATTTTTCTATATCTTTTTTTTATAGAAGAGTGATGGTATCTCCATAAGTTTTATTTATAAAAAAACATGGAAAATAATCTTTTATATATTTCAACCCCATTTTTATAGCTACATGTCCTTGAAGTTCCCAATCAACGTGGTAGAAAATTTTAGATTGAATTATTTTCTCTAGAGTAATTTTACGCCAACTCATGAATACGACTCATTTTGTGAAACTCAGTAACGTGGTGTGTCTGCATTGGTTCGATTTTTAGGTGATACTCAATGGACCCCATGTGAATCCCAAAAATGAACCAATGCAGACTTGACACGTCAGTGACTCACACAAATTGAGTCGGATTCATGATTCGGCCTAGAATTACTATTTTCTATATGGTTCCCAATTTTATATGCCTACTACTTGCACGGTTTTTGCCTTCCTGATGATGTGGGACTTGAAACTACGTAGTACAGTTTGATTCGCTCATCAACCTTGGAAATACTCACCACACACTTGTAGGACATATATGAATGTATACCATCATGTTGTATATTTTCTACTCTAAGGCACAATATAAGAAAAAATTCTAACACAAAAATACAATTTATCTCTTTTAGTTATAAATATAACATATATTTAATTAATAACATTCGTGATCATTTGTATATAACATATTTACAACTGCAAAAAAATATAATTAATAATACTCACGATGCTTTTGAGCGCTCTCACTTATCAATATTTTAAAGATCGATGCGTATTAGGCACCTAGGGTAGGCCTGTTAAATCAGTCTAGTATGCATATTTCGTTTTGTTCCTTCCGCGGCAGAAGTAGCTCTTCCTAACGTTAAGTGAGCTGGGGGTCAATATGAGGGGCTGGACAAAAGAGAGTAGTTTAGATTTCGGGAAGGGGTCAAGAGGGGTCTAATCGGGATGATTATTGGAAGATTTTACCGCGAAAACGTTAGTGGAGGTATTGGATTGTATTGTTTACAAAATAGACAGCTAAGTTTAGGAAAAAGACATAATAAGATTTAAATTGAAAATCATAGCTGCTAAAAAAAAGTACTGTTCATATTGACGACATTCATGAATTGAAACAGTGTACAGATGTTCTAACCTCACAATAATTCTGAAGCTAGAATCTTGATATAATTTGTGGTGGTGGTTGCATTGGTAGTTGTTGTCGCTGTTAAGATTGAACCTTTGATGGATATTATCTCGACAATTTAAGAGCATCAACATTGGCATCATGGGGAACCTACAAATTTTTTTACATGGCATCATTGATTTCAGTAGCTCCGTTGCCCTTATCATTGTGTATGAAAGCATAATAAAAAGTGTAGGAGATATGTGAATCATATAACTAACTAATGCCTATCACAATAATCCCCTCCTTTTGTGAGTGTTTTCTCTATTTATACTAACGAATACATGTTATTTCTCCTCTAATATCAGGATAAGCATATCACAAATGTGAATCATATAACTAACTACAACTAATATATCTAACGACTGAATTAATTGAGTATAACTCAAACGAAATCATACATACATATTTGTCCCGAAAGAGCATATATACATATAAAGAACTTTCATAGTGAATGTAAACATCTTAAAAGGGGCTAAACCACTCTATATTATGTCTTATTATCATTATCAACATAATACCTATGTACCAGCCGGTGAGGGGCATCATTTGGTGAGGCTAAGGTTTGAATAAGATTCAAACCTTAATACTTTATTGCCCTTTCTACTATAATGCGCAAGTATAAGAGGTTCAATAAGCCTAGGAGAGATTTCAACGTTACCCATCCCAAAGAATATCACGTGGATGGTTTCTCAAGTTATTCACTTCTATTTATGACATAATAAACTTAACATACCAATTAAATTAGATTCTCTATTATTCAGCAAGTGATCAATAATGTTAACAACATTGTCTCTGAAATGAAGTTTAAAGTTTGTGGGGATGAAGAGATTTTGAATGAAAAATGTTAATACTTATATAAAATGTAACAAATCTGTTGCAATTATTTATATTTAGGTATGGTACCAACTCTATCTCTAACTTGCCAAATAATAAGTTTTAAATATAAGTTAATACTTATATAAACTGTAACAGATTTTTTACACTTATTTATATTTAGGTAGTTATGTATATTTAGGTAGGCCAGCTTGAATGAAAAATGTAACCTCCTATAATAGATCTTGTTCGATTCTTCTTCTGTCAATATATAAGCATATAGTGAATATAAAATATTTTAGGCCAGAAAAAAATAAGATGGTGATTTTCTAATCTTCATTACTAATGACTGCATGAATATAAGTAAAAGAACAACCAATCCACATACTGAAAAAATAGATTACCAAAAATATTAGGAAAAAGAAATTAGGTATATGTAGATCCTTGGACATATGTGATGAGGAATGTAAGGAGCATTATTAATGAGTTTTTGAATTGAGCATAAAGAACTATTAGAGGTGGCTAGAACTGATTGGGGTATCTTGATTTTAATAGTTGGATATGGTGATCTGACAAGAAATATCATTTAAAATCATTTATTTCAATACTGATTCAGACTAAAAAAACGGATGGGGATTCTAATTAATGAACATGTAGAGGTAAGTCTACCGAATTGTTTCAAGGGGTAGATTAAAAATATTTATCCTTTTATTGGATGGTTCCACACAGCACCTGCTAGAGGACCTAATATGGGCAGTGACTAATATAGACATTTGATTAATAAACAACTAGGCACACACTAGAATAGACGCTCCAGCAAGGGAAAAAGTGAGTCCCTCCCTTTGTTATCGTAAAAAACTATACCATAGTGAATTACATATTCCCTTTATTGTGTGTCTGATCTAATACTTTTAAAACTAATGACTAAATCAAACGAATAAGCCGACTGATCTAATCCATATTTATTGGATTTTATGAGTATGTATTGGTTTTGAAATGTGGAAGACCGAGCGGACAATGAAAAGGGTCGTGCTGCCTTGTGAGTGGAACTAAGAACTGACCAGATTTTGTATTATGGTGACTAACAACTTGTATAAAATTGGGAGTACGAGGCTAAAGAAGATCAATTATCTACATAAATTGCTAGAGTTAGATCTATGTAAGAATATTTTAAGATCCTAACATCACATAGATTCAAGGGAAGATAACGCTTGGGCAAACTCGTCGATTGAGCTTGTATCCCCAAACTCAAATCGACCTCAGTTCCAGCCAGAACCAACCATGTCGTGGAGAAATAAGCACAACAAGCTGACCCTGACCCTAGCTTAATGGACCCCATGACAAAGTTATTCATAGATTACTAGCTCCCATATTAGTAGAGCTAATCTGTAAGATCAAAACCGAGAACCACGCTTGTCATCATCAGGGGAGTAGTATTGAATGAGAGAGGATGAATACTTAACACACTTGGTGCTCATAAGGAAATACGTTTCTCTCTTAGTGTGATGGAAAGTGATTGCCCGCCTAAAGAGATATGTCGCTAGTTCGAGTATTGGAAACAACTTCTCCAATAAATGGGGGTAAGGCGTGCTTATAGAAGCCTCGCCTAGACCTTAAAGCAAGAGCATTGTGCATTGGGTACAACCTTTTATTCATAAAATCGTTAATTAAAAAGCGAGTACAAGAGGGGGTGGGGCTTTTTCCTTATTTATAGATACTATTACTCTTGCTTGCTTACTGGGATGTGTTATTAAAGTAAGTAACTAAAATATGACAAGTACCTGGAGCAAAATGTCAAGCATTCTTCTACCCAATATCCTTGTGCAAATGAACCTTATGTATGACTTAGGGTCTTTAAATAATTCTTTAGTGTGAACAAGTATCCATTGGGGGGATAATTCAATTATATATGGAAAAATACTCTCATTAAAATAAAAAAAAATAATATTGCAAAAATAAAGGACCTTTCAATAACGTACATTGACCAGTACTGTGATGGTCCTTCGATGTTTGCCACTTCCGCTAAATGGATGACCAAATGATTTATGACATCAAAACATGAAGGAGAAAAGATCCTCTCAAGATGGCATAATGTGAGCTCAATGCGAGACTAAACATGATCTAGATCACTTACATTCATCACTTTTGAGTACATACTCCTAAAAGCGTTACTGAATTCAATCAATGGTTCTAGCACATTCTTAGGCAACACATTTATTAAATCAATAGGAAGTAACTCTTGTATTAATATATCATTGCCGTGAATCTTGAGTCCTGATATAGTATCATCTTTAAGATTAACACACCGCGATTTATTCGAAGCATAACAATTTGGAACTTTAACCTCCTTCAAAACTTTACATACAATATCTTTACCTTTATCATCTAATGTGAAACATTAAGTTGGAAAATATTACTTTCCATTTTCTTGTTTTTGAGGATGCAACGAGTGACGAATACCCATTGTTTTTAAATCTAGATAAGCATTCAAATTGTTCTTTCCCTTCCCATCAATATTCAATAATGTACCGAGAACATTATCACGCAAATTCTTTTAAATATGCATAACATTAAGATTATGGCGTATCAAATTGCCCTTCCAATAATCTAATTCAAAAAATATACTTCATTTCTTCCAATCATATGAAAGTGTACTACTCTTTTCATTATTATCCCTTTTCCTTTTACGTTTTAACTATGGATCTTTCCTGAACTTATTATCAAAGTCCTTACTTCGACATACACTTTATCTCTGGATAGTTGAGAGGGATTTGTATCCAATTCAATTGTACCATCAAAACATATTTTATCCCTTCGAAATTTATGATCTTTCGGCAACTATCTACGATGAACCATGTAACAAATGCTTGCCTCCATTATATAGCCACTCAGAGCGAGTATATTTTTGACAACAAGGACATGCCAATTTACCTTTGTACTCCATTCCAAGAAATTTGCATATGCTAGAAAATCACTAATGGTCCATAGCAACGACACACATAATTTAAACATCTGATTTTTGGATCAATCATAAATGTCGACCCCAACCCATAGTTCCTTCAACTCGTCAATCAAAAGGCGTAAGTAAACACCAATATCATTAAAAGGACCTCTAAGACCATAAAAAGTATAGATAATATCATATATGGTTGTTTCATACACAACCACGAGTCTATGTTTAACGGCATCAAAACTATAGGCCACGTGTTATGGGCAATATTCATGTTGCTGAATGGGTTGAAGTTGTCACTTGATAAAGCAAGCCTGACATTCCATAGTTCTCCATCAAAATATAGATATATCTCATCAAATGTTTTCTAAGAAAGAAAATTGGTTGGATGCCTGGCATTTCCATCATCAATGCGCTCCTCGTCATGCCATACCATCTGTGTTGTTGTCTTTGATGACAAAAATAGCCTTTGAAATCTTGGTATTAAAGAAAAATATCTTTACCTTCACAGGAATTGTCCTATTTATAGTAAGATCGTCATATAACTGACCCTTTAACTATTTATATTTTGGGGTATGACACTTTGGACATTCTTTCGCATGTTCTGTCTCTTTCTAGTACAACATGCAATTATTAAGGCATGCATTTATCTTCTTATAATCTAATCCTAAGTTTGGAATAAACTTTCGATCTTTGTAAAAAGACTTTGGTAATGTCTTACCCTCTGGGAATTTATCTTTTAATAACTCACTATGCATTGTAAAGGTCTTTCCACCCACGTAAACACTTTATATGTAGTAATCAAATAGGAAACGAGAATATGGAATACTTCTTACTATTTGGATACAACTCCTACTCCATTTCTTTTATAAGAATAAAGAATTTCTTGGTTTCAGCATCTAGACCCTCTACCCTTGTTTCTATGCACCACTATCCATAAAATTTCGTGAGTCTAAGGAAGGAATTCCAAAGGCATCATATATCATATCTCTCATTTCATCACCAAAAATAGATTCATAATAGGGAGCCAAAGACGAGGAAGATTCCACGTGAAAGGTCCAACATTTATAACTCCCTAAGAAACGATTAAGTATTATATGTTCTATCACGTCATCTTTCTTCACAAATATCATATAGCGACATTTCTTACACGGACATAATATTTTTTCAGCATTAGGTCTGTTATCAGAGGCAAATTTAACAAAGGCTTCCGCTTGTTTCTTATATAAAGGATGTCCTTTATGTTTTATACAAATCCAACTTTTATCCATTAATATAGTCAACCTAATGAAATATGCAAAAATATTGTTATTAAATAAGACGAATATTTAGTCATGAGAAATTGTGTGACTTCATACGTGATTATAAAGTCAAGTGTTACATTCATTTAATGATGGTCAACGTGTAGAAACTCTATTTACTATATATCCAACTTATAAAATATTAATTGTTTCATTTTTGTTGCATTAAAAGAAAAGAAAATTAACATTGCATAATTTTAGAATAAATTCATAACAAAGCAAAAGTCTATTGAAGACTTGAACTTGTTTAATTGAGAAATCGCATCTCAAAGTGTGCGTGTTTAGAAGACATATGTACATAAATAGAGATTATTAGTAATAAAAAAAGTTAAGAGTAAAAAAATAATGTCAATGTAATGCAAGAACATAAAAAAGAGTCTAAAGCATATAATATAACAAAGGAGAACCCCCCCCCCCTAAAACAAGGGCAATTTACAGATAGGTCCCTTGGTAACAATTTTTAAACATTTAAGGATAATTTACTATTAGGTCCACTTGTTATGCCACTAGCGTGGGCTTGTATAAGAAGAAAATTACTGTACCTAAGTGTTTAAAATTTGTCAAAAATCCCGTTAGTGTTTAAAATTTGTTTGTGAGGGACCTAAGAGTACTCCCCCCCCCCCCCCCTCCCCCCGGCCCCAACCACCACCAAAAAAATAAATAATAATAATAAGAGTGCTTAATATCCACCATCCCTGTAGCAACATTAAAGGGGGTGGGGGAGTTGAACTTAACTTTTATAGAACTATAAAATGTAAGGCACAACGTTGAACTTCATACATACAAATTACAATGATAGAGACATCAATTTTAAAATTCCAATGCTTCTGTGAAAAGAAACGGTGGATGAAAACTTCATACATAGTTTATGAAACATTATACATAATGAATTTGAGAATCATATTAATCCTTAATTACGAATAATTTTTCATCAGTGTTGAGGCTTAAAGTATGTATAAAGTTGTTGAAAACATATTATCAACCAACTAATTAATCACACTAGTCTAAATGTAATATGTAGAAGTATATAGTATATACAAATTGAAAGCTAACTTATATATGCAACAAATATCTCTAAATCCCTCTTAAATACGCTTATTATGCAATTGTGAATGCTCTTATAAAGAACTACATTATTATGCATTTAAAAGAAAGACACTAATTTTTTTTCTTTCACAAACTAAAATAAAATTCCATAAGAGAAGATTTTAACCAAATTTACTTCGAATCATATCATTTTATACAACATACATAACCCATTGTATCACATTCAAAGCAAAGAATATCGTATGCTATGATCATTAAAAACAAAATAAAAAATCCATGATCCTAAAATAAAATCCAGCTTTTAAGACCTAGCAGCAGACTACAAGTTAAAACACATAACATAAACCTAAATGAATATATATTTGCATCAACCCAAAATCGGACCCTTTCTATTGAACTGGGCTCCACCGAAACAATTGTTGATTCAAGAGATGTAAGATGTGATTGTTTCCAATAACAAAAATTACAGCTCATGTTTGAAAATTATGAAAACAAAATCAATTTATCAAAACAACCACATACACCCAACTACCTCCCCCAAGTTTACCTAACCCATAACTAGCCCTTCCTACTCCATTATCAGTGACCCAACCTGTTGTAATTCCAAAAGACAAATACATAAATATTTACACAAATATACATAAATTACTTAAACATTTTAAGTGCAAACATACATAGATTGTTACGGAATAACCAATTAAAGAATTTTACAATAGCTAAGTGGGAAACTTGCAAACAAAATAATTATCTAGTTCAAAGGGACATCAAGATGAAGGTATAAAGTGTATTACCAATTGTTGTGAGACGTGACGAAACCTAACCACAAGAGAAAATTAGTCATTAAGAGGAAAATCACAATAATTTCGTAGTGTTCCTTGCCCAACAACATATAATTCAAAGTTAACCAAAAATTGTACACATGCACGTTTTTTTATATATCATGAAAATTTATGATCGAAAAAAATACATAAATATATAGTTAATACTTTTCTCCTCTTTAGGTCTTTAAAACAATCCAAGATCTCAATTGTATCAAAACTAGTAAGGAATTCATATTCATTTAATTCCCAATACGTGGAGAACATTCAGTAGATTACAAACGTTAAAAAGGAAAAAACATATATAAATCAACGAATATACATATGCTCAGATACTCAAATTTTGTACATCAAGAATATATATATAATTAATGAAAAACATATATAACTCCAAGGACCTGTGGTAAAGTCAGGAATTAATTTTGGGTGGGGCACAAACCATTGAAGGGGGTTTGGTGACGGTAGCCTCCGAAATATTTTTTAGGGTTATTTTTACATTTTTACAAATATTTAATTGATAATTTATTTTTTTAGACAATTATAACTCAAATAAAACAACATCGAATATAATAACAATTTACTACAAAAAAGAGATAAACATACATTGAAATATTTGTAGAAAAGTAGAAAGGTGTCAAAATACACAAAAGTTTAAATAAAATGTAAAACTTAATAAAAATATCTCAGTAGCTCCAATCCAATCGAAGAAGAAATGTGTAATCTAGAAATCCTCCACCCCAACTTGTAAGTCCTTAAAGACAAAGAAATCATAACAAATAAACATTAAGTCATAAACTAGCCATATTTACCTAAAGCAATAAATCATAGCAACATTAAATCATAAAAAAAACCTGTGTAACCTAAAGATTAAACCATAAATATTTACCCTCATATAAGTGGTTACATATAAATTTAATTATTTCTATTTTTCCTCGACTTTTTTTTGTAAATGTATATTTATCCTAAAACAATTTTTTTTCTAGATTTCTACCCCACCCCTTTACAAACTCCATCAACCACTCTTCAAGTCCTAAATTAGATAAAAAATAGACAAGAGAGATAGGTTTCATCAATTAGAAACCTTTTAACACTACCCTAATTGTTTAATAATTTTTACAATACCAACGAACTTTTAAGATAACATGAAATTATTAATAATAAAAAGAGATAAACATACATATACCATGGATGAAAAGCCCTAAATTAAATAATCTTTTTAAGGATAAAAATATCGCCACTTTCGATTGTTAAACTATTGAGGTATTTTTAAACACACTTACACAAACAATATCGTAGTTAAATATATATACCAAACAAATAAGTAGATAAAACCGTCAATTCCGATTATTAAACATACGTACCCTAACAATAGAAAAAAATAAGAAAATACCTCAATAATGTCAGCTCCATTTGAGAAGAAGAGAGTTTGCTTGGTCCGATTGAGATGAAGAAGAAGAAAACCCATTAAGTAGCGTGAATAGAGAAAAACAATTACGAATAGAGTTAAAACAAAAATAATAAAAAAGGAAAAAAAACTAGCGGGAAGACAAAAAAATAGAGGAATTCGATTCCAATTAGGAAAAGGAAATATGCCCGACGTTTTTTTTCCAAAAATGACAAAAATCCCCACCTTTTCTATCGGGTTTTAGAAATGACGAAAAAATTTCCAACGTTTTTTATTAAACTGTTGGAAATCTCCCAACATTTTGTGAAAAACGTTGGTAAGAGATGATTATGCCGACGTTTTCTATAAACGTTGCAAAAAAAGAGGTTGGGATAGTTACATTTTGTTGTTGTGTATACATTGTATAGTATAATAATGAGATACCATTAGAGGTGTATAAGAGAGATAAGAGAGGAGAATAAATGAATACATCAAGGCTAGGCAATCTAGGATGGGACATGTTAATAACAATCCTCTATGGTTGCGACAAGGGTGAGCCCCCAAGTTTTGTCAATTGTAGAGAGAGGTAGGGAAGATAATTTGGTAGGGCTTCGCCAAGTGATTCATCCCCCTATTTGTGATGTAAGCACTTCGATTTATAGAATTCATAAAGGTGGTGTCACATGTACGAAACACGTGACTTGTGGCTAAGTTATACAGGTCGGAGAATCTTTTTAGAAGGACAACTATCAAGTGATCCATTAGAGTTAGAGATAGTCGTCACCAGTCTGACCCCAGGCAGCGGTTTGGTGTCCTTATATGGTTGTGTCCTGTCTGATCCCAGGCAGCGGCCTCGTACTTATCGTCCGCGGCTAGTGCCAATGTTGGGCATATAATATATTACTATATCATGTTTATTGAAAGAAATTTTATATTTGAGGGGGAATTATTTTTTATAAATATGATGCTCACATGTTCTTATTTCTATATCCACATGATAATATTAATGATATTTTCTTGTCTTATTCTTTCACACTGGTACCTTGATGAGTTTGCTAGTGTTGGACAGGAAAGTATTATGCAAGAGCTTATTTTGATCCATGAAGATGGTTGAGTATCTTATAGTTATTTGTTATTTACAAAAAATATAATTTCATATCTTTTGTATTTTCCATTCCCTAGTAGAGTCATAAAATGGTAGATTTCCTTCATTTTTTAAAATTTTTCTTTATATTTTGTCTCGAAATTCGACAAAGGGTGAGATTGTAAGAGTATAGTATACTCACTATGTTTTATAAGATATATTATCTAAATTCATTGGCAAAACATATTTACGTATTTATCTAAAAAGTCACCATCAAGCTTCATCAACTTCATCCTGAATTCACTCATGTCTGGGAGTGAGTTTTGGTTTAGTGGGTCAACTCATTTCATTAAACTTGAATTTTATACCCAATTTTAATTCAGATCTAAATGTGCAACTAAGTGATTGAAAGCGATAAATCTATCTAGTACGCAATCCATCAATCTTGAAAGGAATTATAGGAAAAATCCCTAAAATGGGAAAAACCATTTTATTTCACTATCATATGTAAACCTCGACTAACATATACATAGAGAAACAAAGGAGTTTTAACAGACAACTACATACTTGCCTCGATTCGTTGTCTTCAGTAAGAGGTTCCACGAGAACTCTAAGAACAAAAGTGGAAACAAGTTCTCTGCTCCACAAGTATCACTCCAAGAATGGGTAATATGATTATAACTGTTTCTAAATGATTCAGATGTATGATTAGGGATGTTTGAGTGAAAAAAAGAAATGTTTATGGCCTTAAAAAGTGAAGACTTAAAGTGCAGCAGCTCCGCAAAAGGCAAAGTTAAAAAGTCTCCCAAAATACCTAATGAGAGAAGGTATTTATAGGCAAATAAAAAATTTAAGGCAGCGGCATATCATTCGAACGAATTCTCGGGGTCGTTAGAAGGACATCAAGATGTCATTTGAAGATGGATTGAACGACCTAAGAAACGACAAGATGAAAACCAAAAATAGTACGAGTTCATTTTACCCATATTCAATTAGGGGCATCAAATTAAACTTTGAATGATATGTGCATGTCGTTTGAATGGCTGTTGGAATTTTTTTTATTTATTTAAATGCCAGCCTTGATTTTGATAAAATAAAATCACTTGTTAAATTGAAATAAAAATCCCCAAAATATAAATACGAATATTGGAAACTTCAGATAAAATAATACCATTAACGTAGTGGAGTAGTGGAGACCGATTGAACCTGATGATGAATGTTGAAGATGATGGGTGCACGATGATGAGCACATTGCCAATGATTTGGAGAGTGGACACCATCAATGATCGTGTGTAGACGTGATGATATAACGGGATACAACATATCATCTGTGGTCTAGGATAACTCTGAAAATTCCTAGATTCTAACGGCTTGATCATAAACGTTACACTCATTCCGGTCAAACATTATAACAAAGTCTACGTCGCACAGTTGGCTAATGCTAATAAGGTTTGCTTTCAAACCTTTGACATACAAAACATTATTTAGCTTAGCAAAATTAGGTATCTCTACTCTACCTCGTCCTATAATGCTAGATTTACTCCTATCTCCAAAGGTGACTTTATCGTCCTCGCGATCCTCAAGTCTAGTGAAGAATGATATGTCACCAATCATATTCTTAGAGCAACCACTGTCAAAATACCACTATGAGGTATTATGAGCCTTAAGAGCTAAATGGACAATAAGGGCTTTCTCTTCACGCCTAGGCACCTAAGTAGTGGAGACCTTTTGTTTACCGTTGTCATTGTTGGGTTTAGTCGGGATGCTAGAAATATCCACTGACGACAAAGACATCCTTTGGAACGCTTCCATTAAATTGTGAGAAGTGGCGACAAGACACTCAACCTACTGTTTAAGACTAGAAAAATCCCTAAGATGGGCTCTTCTCTTGCAATAAGTGCAGAAATAAACAATCGTAGACTGACCTTGGTTAGCTTTTCTTCTCTGAACTTTCCTTTGGGGTATTGGTTGAGGGCCATATGGATTCATAACGAATTCATGCATGTGTTCCGATGTGATATGTGATGTGGGATCATTATTGTAACCTATTCCCTCCCTCTTACCAAACTCTTATGCGAGTCGATGAGTATATTTCCCATCTTTCTAGATATGTCCTCAATCTTTACCTTGACCCCCCAGGCTCTCTCAAGATCATAAGTTAGTTGGGATACAAGGGATTAAAGTTTTGACCAAGTATCCACGGATGCAAGGAGTTCATCATAAGACTAGTCACTTGTTTGATCAAGTCCCCTTTCTCTTTCTCAAAATTACTCATTCTCTCTAAAAACTCTCTCTTTACAAACTCTCTCTCTCTCGCTCTCCCTTTTAAACACATGCTAACGAAGTATTTTCTCTTTGTCATCTCTCCTAAATCCTTCTCTAGCGCAATGATCCTAGTTTCTAACCCTTTCTTTTTATTATTCATTTTAAAGGACTCAGTGTATAACTCGACGTAGGCACGCTGTAGGTGACACTCGCACCCTCACTCATTTCGTTTTCACTGCCGAGGTATCCTTATGAAATAGCTTACTCATCTTCTTAAGGTGCACTAGAAGTTATCACATTACTAGGCATGAATGATGTGAAGTTACATTCATGTGATGATTCTTCTCTTGAATCCACCAACTCGACCTCACTCTCGTCACTAAGGGTGGCATTTAAGGAGACTTTGCCCTTGCCTTGACTCTTTAACCCATTTGGCCACTCATATGCTTTGTGACATTTCCCATCATACTTGTAACACCTCTCTCCCTTACTCATTCGGGTGTCCTTTTTATCTTTTTTCAAATTTCTTCCCATTTTTATTTTTCACAAAACTCTTTTTAGCTTTAAAATTGCCATTATTTTTGGTTTGAGAAAATTCTTGAAATTTTTAGCAAGAACGGCTAGACACTCTAAATCAAAGTGGTACTCGAATCTGACGTCACTTACTCTATCCTTTTTTATGACTCCTCTCTCTTCCTAGATGACTCCTCACTCTTTCTAGACTGGGCCTTAAGTGTGATCGCTTTCTCTTTTGGTTTTATCATTTTAGGAAATATGTCAATTTCGTAAGTCTGAAGGTCTCCTACAAGCTCTAATAACCTCAGAGAATTTAAAATTCTATCTTTTTAACTACTCTTATGTCAGTAATTTTTTCACTAAGATTAAATCTAATATTAACAATCTCTGACATACGTGCAAAAAATTCATCAAAATATTCAGAGTCAAGCATGGTTATAGTTTCAATTTAAGTTGTTAAGTTTTATAGTTGAGATGCCTTAAGAGCATCTGTGCCCTTGTTTGTAAGCTGCAGGATATCCCATACCTCTTTTGACGTTGTGCACGTCACTATACCTCAAAACTCATCGGGAGAGAAGACTCCAAAAATTTCACTAAGGCCATGTGAATTGTAAGGTCTCCATTTAAATTCATGCCCGGTCTAGTTAGACACGAGATTAGGATTGTTCGCATTATCTACTATGATAGTGGGAGTAGTCCACCCTCTTTCACAAATTAACCAGACCTATTCGTCAATAACCTTTAACTTTGATTTCATGCGGAGTTTACAATAAGCATAGTTTGTAGCATAAAAATTGGCATTCAATTATATAACTTATCCATTGAACTTATCTTTTTCAAAATTCATTTTTTTAGAAAATTGGTATCCAAAAAAATTTTGTGCAAAAATTACACGGTAGAATTGTGTAAATGTCTCTGATACCAATTTGAGAGTTTGTTCAATGTCTGAACTCTTTTAATTAAAATCCAATTTTATTACCAATTTTAATTAATCCTTAAACATGCAACTAAGTGCTTGAAAGTGATAAATCTATCTAGCATCGAATCCAACAATCACAAAAGCAATTTTAGGAAAAATCCCTAAAAGGGGAAAAACCTTTTTATTTCACTATCTTATGCAAACCTCGACTTACATACATAGATAAATACAAACATTTTTATAGACAAATACTTCCAGGCCTCGGTTCGTTGTCTTCAGCAAGAGCTCTAATGAGAACTCAAAGAATAATAGTGGAGACCGCTTCTCTTCTCAACAAGTATCACTCCAAGAATGGGTAATATGATTATAAGGGTTTCTCAGTGATTCAAATATATGATAACAAATGTGTTTTAGGCCTTAAAAAGTGAAGACTTCAAGTGCAGCAGATGTGCAAAAGGCAGAGTTAAAAGGTCTTCCAAAATACCGAATGAGAGTAAGTATTTATATATAATTAAAAAATTCAAGGGGGAGTCATGTCATTCAAACGACTTCTTAGGGTCATTAGAACGACATCAAGATGTCGTTTGAAGATGGATCGAACGACCTAAGAGACGACCAAATGAAAACCAAAACAATACGGGGTCGTTGGATCCATATTCGATGAGGGGCATCAAACGACCCTTCGAACGATATTTGCATGTCGTTTGAGTAACATATCCATGTTGTTTGAACGAATGTTGGCGAAAATTATTTTTTTAAATGCCAACCTTGATTTTGATAAAAGAAAAATAGTTGTTAAATTGAAATAAAAATATCCCAAATATAAATGCGAATATTAAGAACTCCAACTCCAATTAAAATAATATCATTATTGTAGTGGAGCAGTAGAGATCGGTTGGAGTTGAATGACGCGCATTGAAGATGATGGGTGCACGATGATGAGCATGTTGCCAATGATTCAGATAGTGGACATTATGGATGATCGTGTGTAGACATGCCAATGTAGCGGGCTATGAAATATCATATGTGATCAGGGACAACTCCAACAATTCCTAGATTCTAGCGAACAATCACAAGATTATGTAATTACCATGTTGAACCTCAAGTACACCAATTAGTAAAGGTATTATACTTAGAAGACTTATATTCAAAACTTGGTTAAATTGTTTTTACAATTAAAAATATTTTTAATGAATCTTTGTTTCATTAATTTGTCAAATGCACAAATGAAAAATCTATCTTATAATGAATTGCTTCTCTATGAGTAATTTAAATACGTGTTTTCTAAGTTAGGACCAACAAACATAGGGTTTGGCCCAAGACTTACTTTTGAAATTTTTCTAAGGAAAAACTTGATACATTCTTTGGACATACTTACAAACAGCATCGCCGCAGCAATGGCTCAGCAATAATATTGTTCATTGAAGTGGAGGTTCTTCATTGGAATTTTTGCGTCCCACAAAAAATCTATGGATATTCGCACAACTTTTCTCACTTCACTTTTCCATATCAAATAAATTCCTCACTGTAGAGAATCACCAGAAAAGCACTATTTGTTTCAAATATGTCATCTATTTACCCTTTATACTTATATATTTTAGCTCCCTCGAGTACCTTAATTCCAATAAATCATTAGCTATAAAACATATATTCTATATGTTTATATGATTTACAAGGTATAATTGAGCTTTTGTATATGCTATTGGTGCTTAGCTTGAAGTTTGGTCGCATTTCGAGAAAAGTCCATCATAAAGTTCACATTGAGGGGCAATTTAGTCATTTTAACATTGGGTTTCTTGCCCAAAGTGTTTACGAAGTGTATCCCTCATAGACAGCTTCACGTAGCCTCTGATGGAGCCTAATTTCAATTTATACTGATGAAGTTACGACATTTTTTGTATGTTGATCTGAAAAGAATAATACAGACCTGACGAGGAGAATCGATTCAAAATCTAGGAAAATCGATTCGGGGCAGACCTGTAGAGGAGAATCGATTAAAAATCTAGGATAATCAATTCGGGTCATACCTAAAGGGAAAAATTAATTTGGAATATAGAATAATTTATTTGGATCAGACCAGAATCGATTTAGAATCTAGGGGAATCAATTCAGAACTTGGCAGAACCAAATTTTTCCTGCACCTAATCGATTCAGCGCTACACATTTTTATTTTTTTAATTACAAGTTTTCCCCTAGGTTTTTGTATAAATAGTTTTTCATCTCATTTTTATTGTAGAGGTCATTTTTTGTAGTTTACAATAGGAATGGGGTGAGGAGATCTTCCTTAGGGTTTCATTCCCTTATTTGTAAGTACCCATTTTAATCATCTTATTCTATTTTTATATATTTTTTTTGTCCCATTTATTTCTTTCTAGCTTTGTTAACTTACTTTTCTTCCCTTGTTATTTATATGTGTTAGTTTAATTATTGTTTTCATTTATTAATTAGTTCTATTTATTGTTCTTATCATGTGTAGTACCTAATTTAAAGGTTCGGATCATATCTCCACCATTAATGGGTGTTGAGCTTTAAAAGATAGGTTTTCTTTTGAAACACTTTTAATTGAAGCCTTGTGTATTAATTGAAATGTTAGGGGTTTAACTTCCTGTGTCATGCAACGGTAGTGTTTATAGCGATATTGCGACATTAGTCAATTTGTGAGCATTTTCGACTAAAAGTTTTATCTTTCAACTTTGAATTTGATTTCTTCATGTTTGATGTTTATAATCAATTGAATATGCTCAGTTAATTTCTTTCAAACCAAATTCCTCAACACGTATTGTTAGCCTATGGTGGGAATGTGATCTGAATCTCGTTTTGTTAATCTTTGCTTAGTTTTAATTAGTGTATTTAACGTTCTCTTTTCCCCGTTTAAACTATCATGATCTTTTATAATTTCATTTCAGAAGTAATAAATCATTTAATGTCTATCAAACGTTCCATGTGGATATTGTATACCCTTACTTGTCGTTATACTCCGTAAGAGTATAGTTAAAGCTTAGATTTCTTTGCATCGCAGTTGGAAATCGATGACAACGATTAGCGTATCTACATGGACGCTAGATTTTTGCCCGATCAAAATGTCGATGTTGTCGGGGAGTGTTTTGTTATAGAATATATTTGAATTACTATTTCATAATATATTTTCTTTTCTATTTGTGTTATTTATTTTAATTTTTTTTATAGGCTTGCACATTTGAGTGCCAAGAAACGTTGAATTCTTGGCCGCATACTTCTTTTTGTGAATTTACCAACTGCAAAATTTTTGTTAGTCATGTCTTTTTATAGTGATTTTAGCAATTATAATGGTTCACTTTTGTATCGGAATAGTTCTCAAACTTATCATTTTGAAGAATATAAGCATTCACCTATTACCATCCATGAAGGCCTTTGCATTCTTGAGAATGAAAATCTTGAAAATAGATATCGGGAAGAAAATTATTTTGGGGAACAAGAGTTGGATACATTATTCAAATCCAACAATGATTTCTTTTCTGATACTTTTGAAGTTGAAGAATATTTTTAACCAAATGAGGAATTCGAGGTTATAGAGCCAGGGGTGACTACTTTATAAGAAACCATGCTTCTTTTCACCCAAAGCATAATTCATAATGCTAATTGTGATTACTTAGAAATTTAATCCCTTTGCAATGAGATTATTTCTTCTTTGGAAAAGAAAGAAGAGGTTGAGACTTGCATTCACCTCAAACGTTTTTAAAAGAACATTTCATTATCAGTGAATCTTTATGCTTTCAAATTCAATCTCGAAGTGATGATGAATCACTTGAGATTGACTTTATTTTATCCCCATTTCCATTCATTATTATTTAACCATTAAAAGTAGAACAAAATTCCTATGGATCAGTTGAAAATTTTGAATCGTTTAATCCTTTTACCAATAAGGACTCTTTTATTGAATTGTTTCTTATGATGGGTTCTTCCCCCTTGTGTTCCCCACCTCCTATTCCACTTAAAAAAAGTTTGGGAGGAAATTATATTTTTCTTGGATCCCAATTGTACTTGTCCCCCTTAGCATCCAAATCCCCCATCACTGTCTAATTGTTTTTAATTGGTGATGGTTCCTTTTCCCCATCCAAACCATTCCTTCCATTATTCAACTGGAATTATTTTTTCGAGAGGCATGAACTCAAAGGAGGGACCATCATTGATTCCTGAAACTCAAATTGTGTTTTGGGTGGACCCACAAAATTTTTACTTCTACTGTATAGTTAGTTAGAAGTTAAAATCGTAGGATCTAAATAGTAGTTTTTATTTTTGTTTTTAATTATAGTCTAGTGTAATTAGTTAAAGTTTTATTATTCTTTTTTTAATGCTTGGTGCTAACATGTTTTATAGAATCAATGGGTTTACGTTATCCGGAGATTTCTTTATATTGGGCAATATCTTTATGTTCGTCTCTCTATGTTGTGTTCTTGATTCGCATTGAGGACAATGCATCATTTACATTAGGGGTTTGGGTTATTATTCCCATCCATTGTTTAGTGTCATTGAATTGATCAAATGTTCGTTCCAAGCATGCTTTCATGAAAAATTAAAAAAATAAAAAAATATTTTCTTCCCTTTTCCCACTTTGTTGAGTGTTTTGCCATTGTTTTCGATTATAAATTTCAAATAATTGCCAAGTCCAATAGTAAATTCAATGATTCATGTTCTCGATTTTAGAAATTATTAGACTTTTGCCCTAAAATCATTGATACTATAAAAAAGCGTCATGAATTGTTCCTAAAAACTCATGAGCACAAACACTTCTCTTTTTTAAATGGGTTGGTTTAAGAATTGTATAACTCGGAAATATTTTGTTGAATTGTATATACTTACACTATGTAAGCATTGTTCATTTCTTCATTTGCGAGTTTTATACATTAATCTTCCTCCTTGAAAATGTTAAAATCGTCGCTAACCTCAATATTCTTGCATTTATCGTTCATCAATTGAGTTCATACTTTGAAATGTGTGACTTGAGTATGATTTTCAAAGTTTTTTTAACTGGAGAATTAAATAAACTTTAGGAAATGACAATAATCCATCTTTTTAATTTAACCCATATTGACTTTAACCTCACCTTAAATGCTTCCCTTCGTTAACACCTTTGATCCTAAATAGAACCTTTCAATTCATAACCACAAATCCCATAACAAACACAAAATTAGAGATATAAACCTTACATATTACCTTCCATACCTTTGTTTGGAATGATACTTGGGATTTAATGATGCTCTTGTTATGTAGATGCAATTGAGCATGTGAAAGTGAAAAGAAAAGAAAAGAAAAAGTAAAAAATTCATTGAAAACAAAAAAAAATGAAGAGAAAAGGAAGAAAACTAAATAAAGAGAAAGAATTTTCATTTTGTACATAGTGTTCAATAAGCTTTATCACTCTCTAATTTCATATGTAATGCATGTTATGGAAATCATATTCGAATTTTAAAATTGCCCATAATGTTTCATCATCCCAAGTGTTTTATCCCAAACACCTTTATATTTGTAAATATCCACTTCATTTCATAAACTTAACCTAAAGCCGACATTATAACCTTATAAAATTCCTATGTGATCCTAGGGTGAATTTTATTCAAAATTTATATTACTTGCGATAATCTGTGAAAATGCATTTTGCCACCCTAAATGAATGGTATCTTTCATTGAAATTCATATTTTTCATTTTATATATAGCATTCTTCTTTGATGACATGTGTGCGGCCTAGTTTCCATTTCTATTTACTCTTTATGCTCGTATGTCCCGTGTATTACCTCCCATTCTTAGTGATTTCATTCGTTGAGTGTAATATCCGAAGAGGAATGATATCATGCACGTTTTAATATTTATCGATTTTATAAAGGTTTTTCCAAATTAAAATATTTTCATGTCCTCTCTCTTCCTCCCATAGTTTAAGGTTTGAAATATGATTGAAATTGTTCTAATGTTAATAACTACAGAATTTTGAGTGAATTCATTCACTATGCTAATAATATGTTGAAATCCTTTTCGTTATTGTTGAGCTTGTCTTTTTGATTGATTGGGTATATTTTGAGGAAACTTTCATGTTTGTGGGTTTCATCCATGAAAACCTTCACGAGACAACACTCATCTCCTAGGTTAACCTAGGGGTTTAGCGGATTATTGGATACACTAAATATAATTATTAACTTGTGAAAATGGCATTTCTCTCCTTTGAATATATCTCCCCTTTCATGGTGCTACTTGTAGTACTCCTTTCTTTGCATTTCATTGATAGGGACTAGCAAAGTCAAAGTTAGGGGTGTGATTTGTCTTGAATATTAGATTTATTTACCCTTTATACTTATGAATTTTATCCCCCTTGGGTACCTTAATTCCTATATTTATGCTTGTTAACTGAAAAACCTCTATTCCATATGTTTATATACTTTGTGAGGTATAATTAAGCTTTTGTAGGTGTTATTGGTCCATAGAGCGAAGTTTGGTCGCATTCCAGGAAGAGTCTATCATAAAATCATATTCAAGGGCATTTTAGTCATTACATATTCGAGTTTCTGGCCCAAAGTCTTTATGGAAGGGTATCCCTCTGAGCTAGCTTCACGTAGCCTCCGACCTTGCCTAATTTTGATTTATAATGGAGAAGTTAAGGCGATTTTCGTATGTTTATTGTGACACCCCGCCGAATAAAATACCGGGCGCTCACTCTTGTACTAAATTAAGACAGGAGTCGCACATGGTTCATTGTTAGCATCACTGTCGAAAACCAAATTAATTACTAATAACTTATTAGGCTGGCATCAAAATTTTACTTAAACTAATCTTTTTAAACAATTTTCAATTAAAACATTAATATAGTTGAATAAAAAAAACTGAAATGAACTGAACACTCAATTTAACATAATACAACCATAATAAATGCAATTGGGCTTTTACCCGAGTGTTTATACAGTACCTCATATCTAGATGACAAGGATAGAAGCGTCTATAGTGAACCTGCATGCATTCACAACTGCTGCAGCAAACGTCTAACTCGAAGGAATCATCATCTAGGCGTCCCTGTGTCTAGACACCTGTATATATATATATATATATATATATATATATATATATATATATATATATATATATATATGAAGAAAGGGAAAAATAGGAAAACGGGTCAGAGCCCGAGTTGTAAAAATATTTTGCAAGTGCATAAATGCTTTATTTTTGAAAATAGGTTTTATATCATATTTAAGTTGGTATCGTACTCCCATGAAATACCCCTCCTCTAATACTTCTCACCTAACGCATTCCCTTAAAACATCCTAGTTAAGCTACCCCGCCTAACTAATCTAATTCACCCGTCTGTTAGAAACTTCGATGACCCGAATACTAAGGGATAAACTTATCTCCATCTCTCAACACTGGACTGCGTTCGTGCATGGGGTTTCTCGTGAAGCGAAATCCAAACAAGGAACCCCCCCGATACACTACTGCTCGGCATCGTTGATCGTCGAGATCCATTAGACCCTTAACACATGACGTGTATATAAGACTCATATAAACATGCAATAATATATATATATATATATATAGTCCTGCTCTTGTGCAGACTAGTCCGCATTTTAAGAATGCGGACCGAACATGTGTCACCTGACGGTGAGCCCAGAAAAGAGAGAGTGTGCCTATAATTTAGTCGATAATTTTTAGGCTCACCGTTAGGTGACAAATGTCCGATCCGCATTCTTAAAGTGCGGACTAGTCCGCACAAGAAAATTATTACATATATATATATATATATATAATACTAAAGGTCCATATTCACTATAATATACATTCGGATCAAAATTTATCGGAAGGGGAAAAATACACCTAATTAGGCTTTTCACTTTATATGACAACTTGTATTTATATACAAACAATATACTATACTCATCCATTATATAATATTACCTATTGCACACATAAGTATAATAACCATCCAAACGGGATATAACTCGAGGATTCGGTCTCTCTATGCTATTATCTTCTAGGGAAACACTCACATACCATCTTGGGGACCAGCAGTCGGACTCAATATCACCGACATCGCAGTCATAAGTCACAACGTCTGGCAAGCGGTCAAAAGTTCCTCCCCAACAATTAGACGAAACCTACCCACCTCGTCTCACTCCTAATAAAAATCACATAATATAACAATGGACGCTATGACCTGGGGACTATACGCTCCCTACTATTCAATCCAGGGGCCTCACCCACATCGCGCAACTTCCCATGATAGCATTAGAGGGGGTATGCTTCATATATGTATATATATATACACATATATTACATCACTCCTCAAATGTATACTTGGCTATAATTGCCAATCTCATAATATTATTTAAGTATTTACCTACTTAAATATACCTCACACCTTAATCGTTGTTAGGGATTTATGTATTCTCCAAATATCCTGATTCATAACCATATAATAAGTATACCCTCAACTTATCTTTAACCTATATCCTAAACTCCATCCTAGTCGCCTGGTATGAGTTGTTCACTAAATCCATATACACTTACTTTTTCCTACTCGCATGATTATTTAGCTACAATCACTCGCTAAAATACTCCCTCGGGTGTCACTCACTCCGAACATCCATAATTAAATAAGTCTTGGATTTTAATCAATTAATCTAAGGTATACATTTCACTGCAACAATTATTATTTAAAAGACCCCTCTTATTAATTCTGGAAATCCCAATTTTCTAATCCTTCAATTTGTTTGTTTTCCTCGAAAATATACCTTAGTGCCACACAATTATAACACCCCCTAGCCCCCATTAGTTTCCACCAAATGGTTAGTGATAAATTCCTTGATAAATACTTATTTCCTCAAATAAATAAACTAGGAACAACTTAAATCAAAATTTCCCATATAATTAACCCTAGGCAAAATTGCCAAAAATCGTGAAGGGTCGATCGATCGACCCTTGGCCCTCGATCGATCGATGGTCGATCGATCGATCCTTGGCCCTCGATCGATGGATGGCTTCGGATAGCTTCTTCTCCAAGAAGCTATTTTGGCCCATTAAAGCTTCTCCCAAGATTTGTCTCCTCACTTAATGTCCCCTAACCTCAATCAACTATATATACACAATCTATGAGGGTCCTAAACATCATACAACCCATTATCAAAAACAATTTTTTTTCTAAATCCTAAGTTTTCCAATTGGGATATTTTTCGAGGTTAATCTGTTAAACTTTTCCGAAAACCCATTTTGGTTCACAAAAATCCATCCCGAAAATCATTGTGGTTTATCACTACCAACTACAAGATGAGACTGATGCTTTAAACAAAATAAGCAAGTAAACACTTGCCTCGTGGATAAAATCTAATGATCCAGAGTCGAATCCTGGGGAGTTTGGCCGGAAGCTCCCTTTTCATCCTCTTTTCTCTCCTCCTCTCCTCTCCTCTTTATTTCCTCCCTTTTCTTTCCTTTCTTTCCCACTCACATGCCTTATATAGGGAGAAATAAGGGTTTATCCCTTTAAACCCAAAAATGACTCATTTACTCAATTACGAGTCCCTATTAGCCCAAAAATTCTTGGAGCCTAAACAATACCCCTGATACTCTATTCTGAATATCTCGGCCATTCCTAAACCAATCGCGCAATCGGAATTTCCATCTGAGGTACTTGGCCACAATTCACTATATTAACCCAACACAACGTAATGTGGTTTTTCCAATTAAAATATTATTCTCTGTCGCTTTACTCAACTGCGGCCTGTAATAAAATAATCCTTCTCATCTACTTATTCCCAAAATTAGTTATACCATGCATCGGAAATCATCTAACACTCCTAAACTCCAAAAATTATTATTTTGAGAAATTCCTCAAATTTCCAAATTACACCCATTTATGAAATTTAATTTCCCATAAAAGTGCGGGGTATTACATACTCCCCCCCTTACAACGAAAGTCCTTCTCCATCCTAAAAATTCAGATACAACTGATACTACCAACACCAAACTAGGATCGATCCACATCATAATGCCTCAAGAGGAACGGTACTAACCCAATGGCTCTTAACCATACACTCATTCAGCACTCACCTCTAAGCAGGTTTATATGATACTATACTGCTACCACAGTCATAAGGTGACTCTAATAACGTCACATCTCACCCATTGTTTCTAGTTCCTCGAGTAGAAAAATAAGCCTACAGCCACCACTCTGACGACCAAACAAGATTCTAAACGTCCGCTCGTCTACATCAGGATATCTAATTTCCCCCAAAAATAAATTACTCTAAGGCTCGATCACTCTCGTCGGTGTCATCTCTTATCCTGGGCATGCGTCCTCTTATTTCACTATACAATTGGATTATCGCCTACATCTCACGACGTTCCTTCCGACCCATACCAATTCCACTTATACTGCCTCATAGCACAATCTTTAACTTATATATTATGACTCTTCTATATCAGACGGGGTATAAAACCAATTTACCAATGTGCCCATACACCTTTTAACTCATGCCTATCAGCACAACCATTGTAAACGTGACACACGTAACACTCTCTCTAAATATGGGCCTTATTTCGTCGGTGTAATACTCACACATGGATCCTCCCAAACCACAAAATCCAATTCTTCTCAGGGTTAAGCAACCAATATTCTTGTGGTTTACTTCCCAAAATCTTCCTATATTAGCGCCACTAACTCTATTGAACTTACTCCCAAATAATCCTACAATTTATGCGTTAGCCTACCCATGCGAAATGGTATGATACTAAGTATATCCCTAGTGCTCAAGGCCTCTCTCAACTTCCCACATTTACTTGGTTTCATGTGTGGGACATCTCGCAAAGAGAAATCCAAATAAGGAACCCTCCCATTACACTACTTCCTCGCGTTGTCGGTCATCGAGATATAACAGCCCGAGGCACACCAACGGGACGTTCTAAATCCGATCATTATATCCTACTAACATACTTCTACCACTCTAACCTTTCACCTTGGCAAAAAAGAAAATTGAACTAATTAAGGCATCTACTCCCTTCAAACCTGTCATGAACACTACACCCAAAACAAACTTCTTCCAAAATCTGCCTTTTCATTAAGGCCTGGATATAATCCTCAAATCAATTTCTCTAACTCCAGCTTCACCCACCTACTAGCGGTGAGAAGACCAATTTAGTGCTTCTCCATAGAACTTATATTTCCATAATCATATCATCATCATACGACCCTCAGTCTATAGCATTTCCTCCTTACTATATGACTTATCAACTAAACCAACATCCTCGTATCCTATAACATCTCTCCACTCCCGAAGTAGTTAAGGTTAATGCGTAGAGCGTCTCGCAAAAGAAATCCAAACAAAGAACCCCTCCAATACACTACTACTTAACTTTATTGGTCGTGGAGGTCCGTCAACTTCAAATATGCAACCGGGATAACCCTATCCCCTCTTTTAACAAAATGTGGTCTGAACTCCCAGCTTTGTCCAGGAGCCACACCACTAAGTGCTCGCACTAGCACTCAGTCCTTGCACAACCAAAAATGAGTCCAAACTCACAGACCAACAATAATGACCTTAAATCATACCTATAAGGTCGCCACGCACTTGATTCATGGTAATGAAACGTCTGATCTACGGAGTTCCAATTACCCCTAATAACAAAGGCGAATTCAACCTGTAGCCAGTTGAGATATCGCAATAATAACATGTTCCACCCTGGGACTGCGGACATGATAGTCTTGAAATCATTAGCCTGCTATCGTTCCGATCAATGAAGAACATAATATATTCAATGAAATATCACACTCGTACATTACACATAAAACGAGTAGCACAACCAAGATATATACTCAAAATATCAACACCCGCTTTTATAGCAAATGAAGGAAAATATAACTCTGCTAATGTGGAGAAACACATAGACCTACATTATATAATATTACTGATAGCGCCCAAAAAGGTCAAATTGCACACACGAGTCTAGGGCTAACAAAATACCGCAACTTTCTCTAGTCACTCCAAATATACCTCCTGCATCTAAGGTAAAACTCATTACAATAGCTTCGCCAGTCTCCCTAACTGCTCCATATGGTTCTCAGACATAGTACACTTGTCCTAACTAAACCTAAAAATTACTTTAATTAATTCCCCATCTCGGCACTCCATTCTTGTCCTTCAACTCCTATTTGGCAAGGACTAATCGCGTGGTTCTACGCTCCACATTGTGACATTACCCATCTCTGGCCACCCTGACCATAACAAGATTATAAGTATCTCATACTCTATAGTCTCAATCCTGACAATTTCCCTCATAGTCCCCTTAACTTCTTTGTTAAAATGAAACACCACCACCGGCCTCAACAACTCTGTTTCAAAGAATTCCCCGGGTGGATTTCCACCCAAAGGGGTTCCACGAACACACACATTCTCTATAAGTGGTAGAAAAATTTCCCCAGTGAGCATATCCTTCCTCGGAAGGATTATCTCTTCATTGTACTTACCTTGATTCAGTACAAAATTCACTTATCTATAACTCTCTCTATTCACCGTCGTCCTCTGATCGATCCTTGTGTGAATAATTCAAAACTGCATTCTTTTCCTTACCGTTAAATCATGGCGACTCATGGTTAAAAACTATCCGTAAGATCCCTTTAGGGGCAAAACATCCTGCTTCCCCAAATATGGTGACCACCGTTCCCACCATTTCAATATTTCTCCTACGAGTGAAAATGTTTCCTATAATTTTCACATATGGGTATTTCCACACCCTACTTTAAGCCAAAGCTTCTAAGCCTTTCACTTCCATTGAATCACCTTACACTTACATGGTATAATCTCAACTTCAACATATGTTCCTTATCAAGGACCTTTCAAACCTTTTTCCAACTCAACTTCACCGGGTAGTTCAAATTTAGCACCACTCTCTACTACAGCGATATTTGGATACTCATAACTACTATACTTTAGTAGTTATTGCAACAATCCTTACCAAATTCCACAAGGGGAGTGACCTCAGCTAAGGTCCTAGTCCCAGACTTAACTAGCTATTTAACCTAAGCCCCAACTCCTGTTGCCTTCATCACATCCTTCCCTGGTCGCCCCTCCTCGATCAGCACAGGAACCTCAAATGAGCGTGCAAAAGATTAAATTTAATCTTATGGAATAGCAGTAGAACGAAATCTCACAAGAGAAATCACCAATCCTAATACAGAGGCTCTATATCAAATCGAAGGCAACGCTGAAAGAATAGTACGTTCAAAAAGATTCCTAAGGACACTAGAACCTGATGCTCTGATACCATCCGTGACACCCCGCCTAATAAAATACCGGGAGATCACTCCTGTATTAAATTAAAACAGGAGTTTCACATGATTCATTCTTAGCATCACTGTCGAAAACCAAATTAATTACTAATAACCTATTAGGTTGGTGTCAAAATTTTACTTAAACTAATCTTTTTAAATAATTTTCAATTAAAACATTCACATAGTTGAATAAATAAAACTGAAATGAAATCAAATAACCGAACACTCGGTATTTAACATAATATAACCATAATAAATGCCGCACTAAAAGGCAGTAAAAGAATAAATAAATGCAATTGGGCTTTTACCCGAGTGTTTATACAATACCTCTTATCTAGATTACAAGGATAGAAGCATCTACGGTGAACATGCATGCATCCACAGCTGCTACAACAGACGTATGACTCCAAGGAATCATCATCCAGGTGTCCCTGTGTCTGGACAGCCATATGTATATATATATATATATATAATATATATATAGCAAGAAAGGGAAAAATAGGAAAACAGGTCAGAGCCGAAGTTGTAAAAATATTTTGCAAGAGCATAAATGCTTTATTTTTGAAAATAGGTTTTATCTCATATTTAAGTTTGTATCGCACTCCCATGAGATACCCCTCACCGCTCTTCTAATAGTGCACACATACGCATTTGTTTAAAACATCCTAGTTAAGCTACCCCGCCTAACTAATCTAATTCACCCGTCTACTAGAAACCTCAACAACCCGAATACTAAGGGCTAAACTTCTCTTAATCTCTCAACACTGCATTGTGTTGGTGCGTGGGGTGTCTCACGAAGTGAAATCAAAACAAGGAACCCCCCGATACACTACTACTCGACATTGTCGATCGTCGATGTAATAACCCTCGCTTATGAGAACCTATTTTATATTTACTTACTATGAGAAGTAATTATATATAAAATGTTGGAATACGGAGTAAGTGTTAATTTAATGAAGACAAGTTAATATTACTAACTTGTTGTATATTTACTGTATGAGTATGTAAATATGCTCATGTTGAGTTTTATAGTTTCATAAGATTTAAAATGACCCTATGGTTTAAAATGGAACCAGAACTTAAAATGAATTATGAAATATCCAAATGATAAGTTCAGAGGGTGGATTACGCTTCCATGGAAGACTTATTGTTCCAGAAGAGGGGGATTTGAGACGGGCGGTGATGGAAGAATCTAACGGGTCAAAATTTACGGTACATCCTGGTGGGGACAAGATGTATCAAGACATTCGCCGCCAGTATTGGTGGCCAGGCATGAAGCGGGATATTTTGAGTTTGTATCCCAATGCACTACTGTAAGGACATAAATTTCCAATTGAATCCCTGTATTGTGTTGACTTAATTTCGTGAACAAAACTGTGTTTGTAATATGTCATAGGGAGAATTTTATTTTGTCACGATCCCACTTGGTCTATGACGTATTGAAGAAATTGAAGAAGTTGCGGCAAAGCTTCAAAGAAATAATCATGCCGATGTTTATTTGGTGCAAGTTTACTCGTCTTCAAAGTTAATTTCATTCCGAGATCAGTCCGGTATGAATGCGTATAATTAATGGTGCTCGAAATTATTTTATAAAAGATAAAGATGTAATTTTTATATAGAAAAATGTTTTTAAATGTTTTTAAAAGTGTTTTAATGGTTTAAACTTCGTTTTATGATGATGATCTCAAAATAGAGTTTGACTAATTTGAATCTCTTTGTTAAGAGACGTTATTATCTGAAAGTCAAAGAAAGTCAAACTTTCGTAAGGTCGCTCGAGCGACATTGGATCTCGCTCGAATGAGATACAATGTGGCGCGAATGACATGCTTAAGTCGTTCGAATGACACGTTTTTCAAGGCGGTGTTTAAATCCTATTTAAATAGTGTTTTCATTATAATTTCGTAGGTGTGCTTTCTGGAAAACAGTTTTACGAATCAAAACCTTGTTTGCACATGTTTTCTAAGGTTTAAAAGCATAAACACATCCTTAGAGTTTGCAAAGATCCGAGTTATCATTCTTATATCTTTATGTGATCTTGCTGCACCAAAGTTGTTTGTTGTACACATTGAACACAAAGGGTTTTGCGGTGAAGAAGCGACGGACATCGTGTTCGACATCGTAGACGTGTCAAAGCCATATCGGTGGACACCGAGACATACGTGGATGCATGTGTTGTGGACAGAGATCGTTGAAGACAAAATTTCTGTGTGGGCACTATTGAAGAACGGTTGAAGATCATAAGGAACGTCAAGACCCGTGGGGATAGAGTCTTAGTGTAAGGCTAATCTATCTTTGTAAAACAATTGTTCATAGTGATTGTCTGGCTTGGTTTGTTCGAGGTTGTTTTCCCGTTTTGGGTTTTTTCCTCGTACATCCGGCGTTGTGAGTATTATTTACTTTAATTTATTTGCTTTAATCACTAGATGCATGTTTAGTATTAATCAAGATAAAATTGGTTTAAAGTGAGAATTGGGATTTCACAACTTGGTTTGGTGCATAATTAAAAGTTGGATCTTTTTCGGAGAAAAATTGGTTTTGTTTGAAAACACACATATCGGGCACTCTTCAAATTGGCATCAGAGCGGATTACGCTAATTTATTACGTGATCCTGATTTTTGAGGATTTACTTTCTGATACAATTTGTCTACTCACGTTTTCAAATTGGTATCAGAGCTAGAAAACATTTTTATGTGTTTTCAAAGATGAATTCTGGATATAATGAATTTTCATAAACTCCTATTTTTTATGGAACTAATTACACTTATTGGAAGATGATAATGAGATGTGCTTTAAAATCTATTGATGAGCGTGTTTGGCTTGCAGTTGAGAAAGGTTGGACACCCCCTACCACTATTGTAGGTGAAGTCACTAGTTTAAATCCTGTTGAGTCTTGGACCGAAACTCAATAAAGACTTGCACAGTATAATTCTAAGGGTATGCAGATTATTTCTTCACATGTCACACACGAAGAATATAACATAATTATGACTTATGAAACATCAAAAGAGGCTTGGGATATTTTGGCACTCACTCACGAGGGCACTAGCACAGTTAGGGCATCAAAACTTCAAAATCACACTACACAGTTTGAGTCCATTAGGATGTTAGAGGGTGAGACCTTTGATGAGTTTTATGCTATGTTGTCCAATATTGTCAACTCATCATTTAACCTAGGTGAGAAAATTCCCGACAACCGTGTCATTAAGAAAATCCTTAGGTCGTTGCCTAGTAGGTTTGATGCGAAAGTGACCATTTTAAACTCCTTGGCTAGGTTAGAATCAACGAAACTAGAAGAGATTGTAGGTGACTTACAAGCCTATGAAATCGACATGATTACCTCCAAGCAAGTGCCTAAGAAAGAAAAAGGGTATTTCTTTGAAAATCCAGAAGGAGGAAATTAAAGTTTTGGATTCGGATTCCGATTCCGATTTTGAGGATGTTTCTTTGCTGGCAAAGAAATTTAAAAAATTTATTAAGTTTCAAAAGGAATCGAAAGATGCCAAGAAATTTGAAAAATTCAAGAACAACAAAGTATATCCCACCTCTAAGGATATGGTTGAGAAGCCTAAGAGAGATGAGTCGGATAAGTGTTTCGGGTGTGAGGGGTATGGTCATAAGATTAAGGAGTGTACCACTAGACTTAAGAAAGAGGGCAAGCAACCCATTGTCTATAATGCCACCTTAAGTGATAGTGAACCAGAAGAGGGAGAGAGTTCCCCCATTGAGCGTAACTTTGTTGCGTTTATGGCATGTCATGAGAGCGACGACGATACAACTCATGTGAATGACACTTTCGAGGAGTTTTTGAGTGAATCCCATGCTAGTGAGGGTGAAGAGAGTGACGAGGAGGAGATAGATGTGAAAGAATTGCAAAATGCGTTTAATGAGTTGTATGCCAAAATGGTGAAGGTGAAAAAGGCTAACTCAAAATTGCAATCTAAGTTGAATGAGCGTGCCATAGAAAATAATGATAGTTTGATTGAGGATCTTAGGGCACGAGAGAAGATATTTAGAGAGAAATTAGCGTTTGTGTAAAAAGAGAGATAATCTACGTGGTTTGATGGAGTCCTTGAAAAAGGAGATTTTAGAATTTGAGGAGACTAGGCGTTTACTCGAGTGTAGGATTCTTGAGTTGGAGGAAAGGTTGAAAGACTCGTCTAGAGTCAAGTTTGATTTGGAGGCTAGGTCGGAGAAGTTAGATAAGATCTTATGCACCGTCCAAATTAAGGGAGATAGAGGAGGTATAGGTTTTGCTGAGAGAGTTGTTCCCATTCCCCCCGCACGTGTGAGAAACACTAGGATGGTTAGAAAAGGTCCCCATAAAGGTAATCATTCCCACCACCGCTACACTTGCAAATTTTGCGATAGGAAAGGTCACCTTAGGCGTTATTGTTATGACCTTAGACAAGATCCTAAGAAGTTTAGGAATAATGTTTCCCCTGTTCCCCACACCCACATGCGTCGTTTTACACCTACTTGGGTTAGGAAATCGGATTTAGTGGCTTTAGGAATTAAACATCATGATTCCCATTTCGGTGCACTTGATTCTTCCCATGCTAAATCTAAAGGATGATAGTGTTGCCATGTTTGTCATATGCTAGTTTGCTTCATGATATATTAATTGCTAGTATTATGACATGTGTATCATTTTGTATTATAGTTTTCATTTATTTGAGTCTTATTTTAAAAATACAAAAAGATTTTGTTTTTGAGAAAACTTTTCAAAATCCAAAAAGATTTTGCTTTTCTTTGAGTCAAAATATGTTTGAAAAGCCAAAAAGTTTTTCAGTTTTTATTTTTGAGTTTACATGTTTGATGTGGCATAGTGGTGTGCTTAGACCCCCCCCCCCCATCGCTTCATTATCCATGTGGCTAGGACATTTGGTCCTTATTATTGATGCTTAGAATAATCTTAACCATTGTTTATATGGGGTGGTTTCGAAGTTGATATGCATTTTGATTCGAGTTTGTATATATGCCAACATTGCACACATGCACGAGTTTATATGGATGTTTGACTTCTCTTGCATATTTGAGTTTGGTGAGGCATTCTTATCTCAATATTGTCATCTATGCGTAAGTAAACTTAAGGAGAAGTGTGCATGTAATAATCGTTTACCGTGAGAATTTGAATTGAAAAAATGATGAGTGATTCATGGGAAATGGCTGCGAGAGTTCAAAATTAACTCATCGTGAAAGCCACCGTTTAAAAGAGCCCCAAAGAAAATGCAAAATGCTTAGAAAAAGGCCAATAAGATTTTCTCTAAGTTGAGAATGTTAGAATCCTCAAAATAATTTGAAAGAGTATGTTTATATGAGGGTGTTTGGTTGGAGAAAATTTAAACGGGTTTGCACATCTAATCCTAATGTTGAATCATTGCAATTTGAAGCTATTGTTTGTAGAATCGTCAAAATTTTTGATTTGTGTACATGTAGTATGTTTAGTTCATTAAGCTCACACCTTAATTGTCATTTGGTTATGATAAAGTTTGATGATTTATCGCTATCAATTAGAGCTTCTTGATCGTTTCGATGTGTTGGAATTGTGACTCATTTGTTGTAGTTTCACGCCTATTCATTCCATGTCCATGTTTGAGCACATCGGTACTATGTTTGCATGTAACTTGCATTTTTAGTGTTAATGAGCTTTTGCGTTTTGTGTTAAAATCTCACTGTTTTAGCACTGTTTTGCTTCTGTCAGTCCCTTACTGGAATTTTTTTCATTGGACAATACTTTATATTATTTCTAGGAAACTGGAAAATTTTGAAAGGTCGTGCGATGTCATTCTAACGACATCTCATCTCGCGCGAATGACTTTTGTCCTTCGTTCGAGCGACTTCCTCATCTCATTTGAGCGAAGTCCCTGGGTCGTTCGAACGACAGGGTGAAAAATGTCTTCTGATTGGTTTGCAGTCCTTTGGCTTAATTTGATATATTTTTGGTACTGCATGAAGCATTTTTTTGGATTAATTGGTTTATATGCAGGTTCTTTCATGTTCCAAATTGGTATTTTGCATATATATATGTTTATCGCACTTGATTTGACTGGTATACTCTTTGTGTGATTCCTTGGTTTACTAGCTACTATTTTGGCATTACATGATCTTGTTTAGCTGGTTTCTCATGTTTATCTATCGGTTTTTCAAAATTGGTATCAACTTGATTCACTTTGGTATCCTATTCTCATGTTAGATATTTCATATTGGTTTTTCTTTTCACCGGATTGTCTATTCAAGACAAAAAGGGGAAGAGATGTATATGATGTAGGGGGAGATTTGTTGAGTGTTGTTGAGTGCTACTTTATGTTTCAAATTGGTAACAAATTGGTATCAAATAATTGCTCACATGTGTTCAAATGATATGCTCTTATTGCATATATAAATTGGTTTCATTTGTTCCTACATACTTCACTTGGTATTTGTTTGTCTGTTTCATCTGTGTAGTTATGCCTCAGCGATTTCTGATTTCAAGTCTACATCACATTCAGACAGTTCATGCATGCCGGTCCTACATATTTTAGTCCGTGTCCTGTATTTTTGATTTTGGGTTTATGGGATGGGATTTAGGCGTCATACGGCTTGACGGACCGGTTGGGCATTTCACTGGTTTAGTTTTGTCCCGGAATAGTCAAAGGGGGAGATTTGTAAGGACATAAATTTCTAGTTGAGTCCCTGTATTCTTTTGACTTAATTCCGTGAACAAAATGTGTTTTTAATATGTCATAGGGAGAATTTTATTTTGTCACGATCCCACTTGGTCTATGACGTATTGAAGAAATTGAAAACGTTGCGGTAAAGCTTCAAAGAAATAATAATGCCGATGTTTATTTGGTGCAAGTTTACTCGTCTTCAAAGCTAATTTCATTCCGAGATCACTCAGGTATGAATGCGTATAATTAATGGTGCTCGGAATTATTTTATAAAAGATAAGGATGTAATTTTTATATAGAAAAATGTTTTTCAATGTTTTAAAAAGTGTTTTAATGGTTTAAACTTCATTTTATGATGATAAGCTCGAAATAGAGTTTGACTAATTTGAATCTCTTTGTTAAGAGGCATTTTTATCTGAAAGTCAAAGAAAGTCAAACTTTTGCAAGGTCGCTCGAGCGACATTGGATCTCGTTCGAACGAGATACAATGCCGCGCGAACGACATGCTTAAGTCGTTTGAACGACACGTTTTTCGAGGCGGTGTTTAAATCCTATTTAAACAGTGTTTGCATCATAATTTCGTAAGTGTGCTTTCTAGAAAATAGTTTTACAAACCAGAACCTTGTTTGCACATGTTTTCTAAGGTTTAAAAGTGTAAACACATCCTTGGAGTTTGCAAAGATCCGGGTTATCATTCTTATATGTTTACGTGATCTTGATGCACCAAAGTTGTTTATTCTACACATTGAACACAATGGGTTTTGCGGTGAAGAAGCGACGGACATCGTGTTCGACATCGTAGACGTATCAAAGCCATATCAGTGGACACCGAGGCATATGTGGACGCGTTGATTATGGACAGAGATCGTAGAAGACGAAATTTCTGCGTGGGCACTATTAAAGAACGGTTAAAAATCAGAAGGAGCGTCAAGACCCATGGGGATCGAGTCTTAGTGTAAGTCTAATCTATCTTTGTAAAACCATTGTTCATAGTGATTGTCTGGATTGGGTCGTCCGAGGTTGTTTTCCCGTTTTGGATTTTTTCCTTCTACATCCGGCGTTGTGAGTATTCTTTACTTTACTTTACTTGCTTTAATCACTAGATGCATGTTTAGGATTAATCAAGATAAAATTGGTTTAAAGTGAGAATTGGGATTTCACAACTTGGTTTGGTGCATAATTAAAAGTTGGATCTTTTTCGGAGAAAAATTTGTTTTGTTTGAAAACACACATATCGGGCACTCTTCAACTACTTGTTAATTAGTCAAGATCGATCATCAGCGATCGACAAGTTTGTTGCAACCGTTGGAGATTCCTGTGTGGAAATGGGAGAACATATCGATGAACTTTATTACGGGTTTACGAAGGTCACAGAGGGGTTATGATTCGATTTGGGTGATTGATGACCGTTTGACTAAGTGGGCGCACTTCTTACCCGTGCGTACGGATTTTGATACTACTTGCTATGCTTGATTGTTCATCGAGGAGGTCGTTAGACTTCATGGGGTACCTATATAGTTTCCGATCGAGACAAAATCTTTGTTTCCCATTTTTGGTGAAGTTTCCAAGAGGCCATGGGGATCGAATTGAGGTTAAGAACTTCTTATCATCCTCAAACATATGGTCAGACTGAAAGAGTAAACCAAATTTTGGAGGATATGCTCCGTATGTGCATGCTTGATTTCAAGGGTGGTTGGGAACAATACCTCACATTGGTTGAGTTTGCTTACAAAAACTCATACCAATTTACTATTGGGATGGCGCCCTATGAAGGTATTTATGGCCGACCCTGTAGATCGCCCGCTTGTTGGTTAAAAGTGGGGGATAATAAATTCCTTGGACCTGAAATGATCCAAGATACTTCTTCTAAAATTGAACTCATTCGGAATCTCATTCGGATAGCCCAAGACCGCCGAAAAAGCAATGCCGATTCAGGTAGAAGACACATGGAGTTGGAGATTGGGGACTAATTCTTGGTGCGAGTGTCGCCAATGAAAGGCATTAATCATTTCGGTAAGAAAGGAAAGCTTGCGCCACGTTTTGTTGGACCTTTTCCAGTCATTGTAAAGGTAGGTCCAGTGGCGTATCAACTTGCCTTACCGGAATCCTTGCAACAAATTCACGATGTATTCCATGTTTCCTCTCTGAAGAAGTATAAGATATGCGAAGGTGCCCTTTGGCATATCCCTTTCGAGGATATTGACTTGCAACCCGACATTTCATATGAAGAACAACCGGTTGCTATTCTAGAGCATGGGGAGCGTAAGTTGAGGTCTCGTGTGGTGCCCTTGGTGAGAGTCCAATGGAGTCATCACAATGCTAAAGAATCAACGTGGGAACGTGAGGACGACATGCGGGAAAAGTATCCGCATGTCTTCTTACAAGGTACGCTTGAATTTTGGGGGCAAAATTCCCTCATAAGGGGGGGAGTATGTAATAACCCTCACTTATGAGAACCTGTTTTATATTTACTTACTATGAGAAGAAATTATATATAAAATGTTGGAATATGGAGTAAGTGTTAATTTAATGAAGACAAGTTAATATTTACTAACTTGTTGTATATTTACTGTATGAGTATGTAAATATCCTCATGCTGAGTTTTATAGTGTCATAAGATTTAAAATGACCCTGTGGTTTAAAATGGAACCGAAACTTAAAATGAATTATGAAATATCCAAATGATAATTTGGAGGCCGTAGTTGGTTTCGGAACGTGCGAGATAGTCAAATTATGTGCCATATCGTGTTTTGAGGTTTTGGGCACTTTTGACTGGTTCTAACATATATGTGTAGTTACGAATCATTTAATGTGATATTTACCCCTTAAGTTGTAAATTGTAGACTAAAGGCACGATTTATGTCTTGATTAAGTCATTATTCTCTTAAGATAAATTGTTGACCTAGAGAGGAAGAGAGAGGAAGAGAAAGAGTAGAGAAAGGAGAAGAGATTGAAGATTGAGGTTGGATTCTTGCTACTACACAAGGAAAATCTGAATTTACAAGATTGAGGCAAGTTTTCTACTTGCTATATGTGGTTTAAGATAAATGATTAATTGTGATAATTGTGTATTAATCATGGTTTAGCTATTTTAGGGTTTTTGTGGATTTGCGGGTCTTGAATCATTCAAGAATGATTTAGATGATTATTGATGTTTATGGTAGTAGTTAGTGGTATTTATGATGTATTGGTGACAATAAATAAGGTTGGTTTGAATGGATTTGAGTTAGGTGTAAATTGGAGTCCAAGACTCCATAGCCAACATTGGCAAAATTCACAGGGGTGAATCGATTCGGTTAGGACAAATCGATTCGCAAAAGGACAGTTTCCAGGTCTTAGTGAACCGAATCGATTCGGCTGGTCCGATCGATTCGACATTTATGCAGAAACCCAATTTTCCTGACCGAATCGATTCGGATTGTCCAAATCGATTCGGCAATTATGCAGAACCTCATATTTTCTGGCCGAATCGATTCAGAAATCCTGCATTTTTAAATTGTTTTTCTTTTTCAATTTTAACCCTTTTTCTCTAGGCTTAGGACTTAGGAACCTTCTTGTATGAAGTCAACTTAGAGTCCTAGAGCTCTAGCTGAGTTAGTTTACTACCTTATATTAGAATTGGTGTATTTGGGATTTATTTCAAGGGTGCGTGAAGTGATGTTCAGGCATTACTTTCCTTATTCAATTCGTAGGAGTCTAGGAGATTACGAAGTTGTGTTTGGAGACTTTAGAAGTTAATTTTAGGTATGATGGTCTATTATAAAGCCCAAAAGGATACTTGGGAAAATAACTTGGGAGTTTAAATATTCATCGAAGTTATTATGATGCGAAGCACGTATAGTTCCGGATAACCTTAATGCATTTGATAAAATGTAAATGGATAAAGTAAATGATAATTTACTAAATCATGTCATGTTAATTAATAAAATGGTTGGAACACACACTCTCTAAATACCATCTTAAGGGGAGTCCGTGCGTAAGGTGAAGCCCCCTGGCTAATGAATGTAGGGTGGATATAGTCCTAGGCCATATGAGCGCTTGTTGTATATTTTCTGCGATGGGTAGGTAATTCCGGGTGTGGTTATGAATACCCCGCAGGCATATGGCCGCTTCCCGACGTTCGATAGGATCCTAGGTTTTCTTCATGATAGGCCGTGGAAGATGATGGTCATTTAGGGGCGCGCACAGTGGGGAAACCCGGACGGGCGGTCCTAGAATCGTTATATATATATATATATATATATATATATATATACATATTTATTTATAACTATTCTTACATCAAGTGGGACTTGATGGATACATATTCCACAAAGAGCATAACGCAATGCCGTAAAGAGCATAGTACATGCCACAAAAAGCATATAAATGAAATAGTTGCCGTAAAGAGCATACAAATGAGATACATGCCATATAGTGCATATGATAGAATTATATTCCTGATAAGGAATGGAAAGATAAAATGAAAAGGTGAATAATGATAAATAATTTAGATTAATGATGTTTATACATATCCTCTTGCATACTTGAATTCTACTTTATAATCATTTAATTGTCTTAGTTTATCCTATGAGGTCACCATGTTAGAATATCATCTTTATCATCTATGATTAACTGTTCATAATTGTCATACTATTTGTTTATCTGGTAATCACATAAAACCGGGCCCTAACCCGTTCTTCTTTCTTGTTGTGCATAAATATATTAACTGATCAGGTGCTCCACCGCAAGGACGCCCGTAATGACCTCCCCATTCCAGTGTCTTTTGAGGAGCCGTGATATTTTGCTGATATCATGGGATATTTTGTGTAGACGCCTTCATTTTTGTTTTCTAGTTATGTTCGGGTCTTTATTCGGGCGTGTGGCCCAAACTGTTGTAATTGTATAATGGATGTAATATGTAACTCATGGAACTTGTTGTACCTTATATGAAATTCTATTGACCGACATTATATGAAGTCCTTTTATTGTATAATTATTGTTGTTATATATATACTTCTGGGGTTTCCACCTTCTTTTCTGCTCTGGGTTGTTGACAAAGCTTTCTTTAAATTACAAAACAAAACTTTTGACAACCCGTTTTCTGATGTATTGTGTGGTTATCCCGTATACTCTTTATGTTGTCACGATGTTGAGAATGATTCCATCCATAATTCCTGTATTATTGGAGTATCGGGCTGGCCACCCCTTATTTCAGATACCGGGGTGTTACAGTCGAGATCCATTAGACCTTCAGCACATGACGTGCATATAAAACTCATATAAACATAAAATAATATATATATATATATATATATATATATTTATATATATATATAATCCTAAACCTCCATATTCACTGTCATATACATCCGGATCCAAATTTACGGGAAGGGGAAAAATATACCTCATTAGGCTTTTCACTTTATATGATGGCTTGTCTTCATATAAAAACAATATACTATACTCATCCATTATACAATTATACCTATTGCACAAATAAGTATAATAACCATCCCAACGAGCTATAACTCAGGGATGCAATCTCTCAATGCTATTATCTTCCAAGGCAACACTCACATACCATCTTGGGGACTAGCGGTCGGACTCAATATCACCAACATCGCGGCCATAAGTCACAACATCTGGGAAGCGGTCATAGTTCCTCCCCGGCAATGAGACGAAACATACCCACCACTTCTCACCCCTAATAAAAATCACACAATATAACAATGGGCGCTATGACCTGGGGGCTATACGCTCCCTACTCCTCAAAAGCCAGGGGCCTCACCCACATCGCACAACTTCCCATGATAGCATTAGAGGGGGTATGCTTCATATATATATATACCATCCACATGTATATATATATATATATATATATATATATATATATATATATTACATCACTCCTCAAGTGTATACCTGGCTATAATTGCCAATCTCATAATATTATTTAAGTATTTTCCTACTTAAATATACCTCACACCTTAATCGCTGTTAGGTATTTATGTACTCTCCAAATATCCCGATTCATAACCATATAATAAGTATGCCCTAAACTTATCTTTAATCTATAACCCAAACTCCTTCCTAGTCGCCTCGTAGGAGTTGCTCACTAAATCCATATACACTTACTTTTTCCTACTCGCATTATTATTTAGCTATAATCACTCGCTAAAATACTCCCTCGGGTGCCATTCACTCCGAACATCCATAATTAAATAAGTCTTGGATTTTACTCAATTAATCCAAGGTATACATTTCACTATAATAATTATTATTTAAAAGTCCCCTCTTATTATTTCTGGAAATCCCAATTTTCTAATTTTCTAATTCTTCAATTTGTTTATTTTCCTCGAAAGTATACCTTAGTGCCACACAATTATAACACCCTCCTAGCTCCCATAAGTTTCCCCCAAATGGCTAGTGATAAATTCCTAGATAAATACTTATTTCCTCAAATAAATAAACTAGGAACAACTTAAATCGGAATTTCCAGTATAATTAGCCCTAGGCAAAATTGCCAAAAATCCTGAAGGGTCGATCGATCGACCCTTAGCCCTCGACCAATCGATGGTCGATCGATCGATCCTTGGCCCTTGATCGATCGATGGATTCAGACAACTTCTTCTCTAAGAAGCTGCTTCGGCCATTCAAGCTTCTCCCAAGATTTTGTCTCCTCACTTAATGTCCCCCCAACCTCAATCAACTATATATACACAATCTATAAGGGTCCTAAACATCATACAATCCATTATCAACAACAATTTTTGTCTAAATCCTAAGTTTTCCAATTGGGATATTTTCCGAGGTTAATCCATTAAACTTTTCCGAAAACCCGTTTTGGTTTACAAAAATCCATCCCAAAAATCTTTATGGTTTATCTATACCAACTACAATATGATATTTATGCATTAAACGAAATAAGCAAGTAAACACTTACCTCATGGATAAAATCTTATGATCCCGAGTTGAATCCCGCGGAGTTTTGCCGGAACCTCCCTTTTCTTCCTCTTTTCTCTCCTCCTCTCCTCTCCTATTGCTTTCCTCTGTTTTCTTTCCTTTCTTTCCCACTCCCGTGCCTTATATAGGGAGAAATAAGGGTTTATCCCTTTAAACCTAAGAATGACTCGTTTACTCAATTACGAGTCCTCATTAGCCCAAAAATTCTCAGAGCCTAAACAATACCCCCCGGATACTCTATTCTGACTATCTCGGCTGTTCTGAGAGCAACTGCATAATCGGAATTTCCATCTAAGGTACTTGACTGCAATTCACTATTTTAACCCCACACAACTTAATGCAGGTTTTTCCATTAAAATATTATCCTCTATCGCTTTACTCAACTGCAACCTGTAATAAAATAATCCTTCTAATCTACGTAATCCCAAAAGTTGTTATACCATGCATGAGAAATCGTCTAACACTCCTAAACTCCAAAAATTATTATTCCAAGAAATTTCTAAAATTTCCAAATTAAACCCAATTATGAAATTTAATTTCCCATAAAAGTGCGGGGTATTACATTTATCAAAGAAGAAGAAACTAGATCTGATGGTGAGAATTGAGTTGGGTAATAACTGAAGGGGAGAATAGATTTAGAATCTAGGATAATCGATTTAGGTCAGACCTGAAGGGGATAATCAATTATAAATCAGGAAGAATTTATTCGGATCAGACCAGAATCGATTTAGTATCTGGGGGAATCGATTCGAAACTTGTCAGAATTGGATTTCCCCTTCATAAATCAATTTGGTCCATGGCCAAAATTGATTCAGCCTTGTAGATTTTGATTTTTTTATCTACATGTTTTCCCTTAGGTTTTTGTTTAAATAGTTTTTCATCTTATTTATTTTGGAGATATCATTTTTTGTAGTTTAGAGTAGGATTATGATTGGGAGCTCTTCCTTAGGGTTTCATTACCTTGTTTGTAAGTACCCATTTTAATCATCTTATTCAATTTTTATGTATTGTTTTAGTTCCATTTCTTGCCTTCTTGCTTTATTGACTTACTTTTCTTGCTTTATTATTTAGTTATGTTAGTTTAATTCTTGTTTTCATTTGTTAATTACTTTTATTTATTGTTCTTATCATCTGTAGTACCCAGTTTAAAGGTTGGAATTATATATCCACCATTAATGGTTGTTGGGCTTTAAAATCTACGTTTTAAAATAATTAAATAGAAAATACGATCTGAGATACTTTACTCCATTTCACACACACTATATTTACCTTAAGTGATTAAACAAACAAAAATACGCTATAGCTTGAATGGAGAGAGCTACGGTTTAAAACGAACAATCCTGCCCATTGGCAATAACAAATCATGGATCATAAGATCCAAATAATTCTGCCCATTGGCAATAACAAATCCTGAATCATAAGATCCAAATAATTCTGCCCATTGGCGATAACAAATCCTGGATCATAAGACCCAAACAAATCCTGGATATTTTAATATCCAAACAAATCCTGAATACCGAAGTATTCAAACTAATCCTGGATCATGAGACCCAAACAAATCCTGAATACCGAAGTATTCAAACAAATCCTGCTCTTAGAGCTATATTCATATTTATATATGAAACAAATCATAAGTACACTCACCTTGATAGTTTAACTGGATTTTCACTTGCCTTTATCCAGTATTTGTTCAACCATCTCTTCTTCCCTTTCTATCATTCTCACAATATTAGTATCATCATAAGAATATCAATAATCTAATTAATGATTTAAACATAATTCAATCCATAAGCATCACATGATTCCATTCAAATCATTTATCACAAGTGAAGTTCCACCAAAATCCATGTAAATATATTTAACATATCCAAATCGTAGATCAAACATAAATTCATTTATTCTTGGTAATTCAATCCTTGTCTTAGTAGTATTCCAATACAAAAGACGGTACATCATTTCAAGTCTCCTAGAGTAAGATATGCCCATTTATTTACCACATAGCAAATCTACCCTATAGGCTCTTTTATCGTTCATTCAACTTCCAGGAATTTCCATAATTTTTATACATCATAAATTTATATTATATTTAAACCAACATCAGTAAACATATTGAACAATACAAGATTGAAATTTCATAATTTTCAGAGTTCATTTGCTATGTCAAGCAAATCATCGAACACATGGCGGGCATACTTTTACCCTCGGGGTAGATTTCATACCCGAACTTCAAACTCTCACCAAAGACTCATTTCTTGGTATTTTCCCATGATTTTCGGATATGTAATACATATATGAGTACATGTTAATCTACAATTGTAATCAATCAATTCGAGTAAGTATACAAAAATATATGGAAGTTTGAATAAACAAGGTTCCTAAACAAAACAATTTCAAGGGTTTACACATTCAAGTTTGCTTAAACTTGTATTTATCCATAAGTACACATCAAGACATTGAAATTCAGTAAAAAAATGATTATTTCAATCATTTAAATAAGTAATAAAAAAAATAAACAAGATTTATGGATGGAAATACCTTAGGGGCTTTTACGTAATTTTTCTATGAATTTTTCTTCAATTTCTCCTCACACTTTCTTCCTAAACTTCAAAACTCTCTTTCCTTAGGTTAAAACTCTTCCATGGCTGAAATATGTTTAAGGAAGAGCTTAATTCAAGGGTTTTAAGTCGGCATAAGGCCACCCCCTCTTGGTCCAATCAAAATGTAACATGTGGCATTACAAAAAACAAAATATCATTTAAGGCTAAATGACTACTTTACCCGTTGTTCGTAAAAAGACAATATTTTCCCACTCGGATGTACGTTCGATGAACCATTTGTTTTGTTATAAACCTAACTCATATATCTACAAATATCTAGTTTACACATCATGTTCATTGTTACGTCATAAAGGTCAAAACTAGCCGCCAATAGGAACATTCCTACTGAAAACTTTTAAATTTCACATTTGTAACTAATTCGATATTTCAAGCATTATGAAGGTAGGATTAAACTAAACATAATTATTTACATTATATATATACTAATAACATATTATTCATATCACATAAGCTAATCATGATTTATCATAATTATATTCGGGTTGTCACAATTCTCCCCCCGTTAGGAAATTTCGTCCCCGAAATTGACATACCTTGGTTGTCTGAATCAAACCAATACGGATAACACGTATTCATGATATCCTCACTCTCTCATGTATCTTCTTCCATGGAATGCCTTCTCCACATAACCTTCACAAGTGAGATCTCTTTTGATCTCAATATTTGTTCTTTCTTATCGACGATTGCAAGTGGTTCTTCCATATAGCTCAAATCTTCTTTCAACGCAATAGGTTATTCCACAAATACATGTGAAGGATCAGCTACATACTTTCTTAACATAGAAACATGAAAAACATCATGTAACCGAGCTAACTCTGGTGGTAACTCTAACTTGTAGGCAACCATCCTGACTTTCTCAAGGATTTCATAAGGTCCAATGTAGCGTGGACTTAATTTCCCTTTCTTTCCAAACCTCATAACTCCTTTCCATGGAGCTATTCGAAGAAACACATAATCCCCTTTCTGGAATTCCAAATCTTTTCATCGTTTATCCGCATAACTTTTTTGTATGCTTTGAGTTGTTCTCATTCTATCTTGAATAATCTTCACTTTTTGAGTGGTGACTTCAATCAATTCTGTACCCTCTATCTTCCTTTCACCAACTTCACCCCAACATATCGGTGTACGACATCGTCTACCGTACATTGCTTCATATAGAGCCATACCAATAGTAGACTGAAAACTATTGTTATATGAAAATTCTATCAAAGGAAAATATTCATACCAATTACTTTTGAAATCAAGCACACAAGCTCTAAGCATATCTTCCAAAATTTGTATTGTCCTTTCAGACTGTCCATCTGTTTGAGGATGAAAAGCCGTACTAAACTTCAAGTTAGTACCCATAGCATACTGCAAGCTACCCCAAAATCTGGATGTAAAAGTAGGGTCCCTATCTGAAACAATCGACACTGGTGCTCCATGCAATTGAATAATTTTATTAACATACAGTCTAGCATACCTATCAACTTTATACGTACTCTTGATTGATAGAAAATGAGCAGACTTGGTCAATCTGTCCACCACTACCCAAATTGAATCTGACCCCTTCTGAGATTGAGGAAGCCCAACTACAAAATCCATCGTTACATGATCCCATTTCCATTTCGGTATTAGCAATGGCTGAAGCAGACCAGTAGGTTTCTGATGCTCCACTTTCACTTGCTGACATATAAGGCACCTAGCAACAAAATCACCTATTTCCTTTTTTATATTATTCCACCAATAATGCTCCTTTAAATCCCTATACATTTTAGTACTACCAGGATGCATAGTATAAATGGAATTATAAGCCTCATCTAAAATTTCCTCTTTCAATCCACACACATTAGGAACGCATAATCGCTACTTATATAATAAAGTTCCATCATTCACAATACAAAAATCTTCAGACTTACCATCTCGGACATCTTGTCGTTTCTTCTCAAGAAAAGGATCTTGACTTTGCAATTCACGAATACGGGTAGCTAACAAAGGCCTCACGCTTACATGAGAAAAGAACATGTCCCTATCGGCTATCTTCAATTCTACTCCTATCAATCTCAACTCCATGATGTGGGAAACTCTAGCACACTGAATACAAGATAACCTTCCCGAAGCCTTTCTACTCAGAGCATCTGCAACTACATTTGCCTTCCTTGGGTGGTAGTGAATTGTACAATCATAGTCTTTAATTAACTCCATCCATCGCCTCTGCCTCAAATTCAACTCCTTTTAAGTAAATAAATACTTAAGGCTTCGATGGTCAGTAAAAATTTCACATACCTCACCATATAGATAATGATGCCATAATTTGAAAGCAAAGACAATAGCAGCAAGTTTTAAATCATGTGTAGGATAATTACGTTCATGTATACGCAACTGCCTAGAAGCAGAAGCAATAACTTTACCATGCTGCATAAAATCACAACCCAACCCCTGGTGTGAAGCATCAGTATAAATAACAAAACCATCTCCACCATGTGTAATACTAAGAACAAGTGCACTTACCAACCTCTTTTTCAATTCATCAACACTATTTTCGCAATCAGAATTCCATTCAAACTTAACATCTTTCCGGTTTAATTTAGTCATCGGCAAGGCTATTGAAGAAAATCCCTTAATAACCCTTCTATAATACCCAGCTAAACCCAAAAAACTCCTCACCTCAGTCACATTATTAGGCCTCTCCCAATTTACAATAGCTTCCACCTTTTTGGGATCAACACATATACCATCTCCAGAAATAACATGGCCTAAAAATACAACTTTTGATAGCCAAAATTCACATTTTCTAAACTTAGCATACAATTTCTTATCTTTCAACACATACAAAATAGTTTGGAGATGCTTTTCATGTTCAACCATATGACGTGAACAAATCAGGATGTCATCAATAAAAACTATCACAAATGAATCAACAAAAGGATGCAGTACCCAGTTCATAAGATCCATAAATACAGCTGGAGCATTAGTCACCCCAAAAGGCATCACCAAAAATTCAAAATTACCATACCGAGTACGAAAAGCAGTTTTAGAAATATCACTCTCCTTGACCCTCAACTGCTGATAACCCGATCGTAAGTCTATTTTTGAAAACACTTTAGCACCCTGTAACTGATCGAACAAATCATCGATACGAGGTAAAGGGTATTTGTTCTTAATTGTAGCTTTATTTAGTTGCCTATAATTAATACACAAACGCATGGTACCATCTTTCTTCTTCACAAATAAAACTGGTGCACCCTATGGAGATACACTAGGCTGTATGAACCCCCTATCAAGTAAATCCTGTAACTGAATCTTGAGTTCTTTCAACTCAGTAGGTAACATTCTATATGGTGCCATATAAATAGGTGTTGTCCCCGATGCTAATTCAATACTAAATTCAACTTCTCTTTCTGGAGGTAACCTTGGAAACTCACTAGGAAACACTTCAAGAAAATCCCGTACAATAGGAACATCGACTAATTGTAAAGACCCCTTCCTAGTGTCAAGAACATATGCAATAAAACCCTCACAACCCTTACACAATAATTTCCTCGTCTCAATAACAGAAATAATGCAACTGGGAACAATTTTCCTTTCCCCCACAAATTTAAATTCAGGCTCACTAGTCATATTAAAAATAACTTCCTTACAGAAACAATCCATATATGCATGATATTTAGATAACCAATCCATTCCCAGAATTATATCAAAATCAGAAATATCCAATGGAAGTAAATCTATAACTGTATCTCTAGACCCCACAGTCAAAACACAATCACGGAAAACATATTAAACTACAATCATATCCCCCATAGGCATGGAAATACCCAACCCCACCTCTAAATGAGTACATGGTCTATTCAGATATATGGAAAATGCATATGACACAAAAGAATCTGTGGAACCAGGATCAATCAGAACACAAGCACTTCTATCAGTAATATAAAGTGTACATGTCACCACATTTGGAGTAATTTGAGCTTCTTTCATTGTAAAAACTCATCCACCTGCCCTGGAACTACTAGCTTGTCCTCTGCCCACACTTTTTAATGCACTGCCTGGAGATAACATTTTACTTGATACTTCACTATGTGCTGCTGGAGTCTGTGCCAATTGCGGACAATTATTCTGAATATGCCCCACTTGATGACAATGGTAGCATTCCAATCCCTTAAGCTTAGGACACTCAGATTTATAATGCCATTCCTCTTTACAAAGGAAACATGTAACACCTCCAATTGGGGCCTCACCTCTCCCTAACTTTCTGGCTGAACCAAAAGATCCTCCACCCCTGGTATCTCTTCCCAATCTCCCCTAACCTCTACCAGTATCTCCACCACCTCTCTGAAATTTATGAGGTTCCATCTTAACACTTCCACCCTCACCTCCCTTAGAGTGAGATGCGTCCAATTTACTCTTCTTAAAACTCTCTCTACTCGCCACCCCTTGGTTCATTTTCCTTTCTGCTATCGTGGCTTTGTTTACCAGAGAAGCATAATCTTCTAACTCATAAGTGGCCACTCTATTTTGAATAGGCGAAATTAGTCCATCTTGAAACTTACTACATTTATCTTCTTCATCCTGTACATACTTAGTAGCAAATCTAGACAAAGCAGTAAATTTAGCATCATACTCCCTCACAGACATTTTCCCTTGGGTCAATTTATAAATTCCCTCAACTTCTCCCTCCTATAAACTTTAGGGAAATACTTAACATACAAAGCTTTAATAAATTCAGTCAAAGTAATAACATCAGTACCTTCCATCCTGGGAACCAAATGGTTGCTGGCTTCCCACCAATATTTTGCCTCTCCTTTGATCTTAAACACAGCTAGATTCACTTTTTGGTTATCTAGAACCTTTATAACTGCAAAGATAGTTTCTAGATCTTTGACCCACATCTCAGCTTCTGTAGGTTCAGTTGACCCTGAATATTCTGGAGGATTCAACTTCAAAAACTTATCATGCATAGAATCTTTCATTTACTTCCTTTCCTCGTTCTCATTCCTGACCACAGTCTTTGATTCTAGATATCTAGCCTGTTGTTCTGCCAATTGTGCAATATTTCTTTCTTGTTGCTGTGCCATCCTCATCATTGCTTGTGCCATTATTTTCACCTTTTTAGGTTGTTCTTGCTCTCTAGCCCTTCCAGTAACACTTTGCTCTACTTCAGTATTCTCTGTACGAGAATCCACTACCTCTTCTCTACGTACCAGGTTCCATCTTGAATTATCTGTAATACAACAAAGTTCTAACAACCAATATAAACAGTTTATAATACTAAACTACTGGTTAGTACATAAATAATTCATAAATATAAAATCAACTCAATATTTCCATCTAATAGCCACACATGTCCAGAATTAATAACCACACTCTAATACCACTAATTGTCACGCCCCAACCCAATATCCATACTAATCATTTGTTATTGGAATAATTGGATCATAATCTCGAGCCCATTGGAAAATATACTTCATTTATCAATATTTTTCAGTACAATATGCATAATGAACATAATATTATTCTTATACCATAATATTCAATATTAGAGTCATAATTAAGCGGACATACAATACTGTTATTAACTATGATCAACTCAATCCATACTAAATCAATATATACAATGTGTGAGTATATTAAAATATTTAGTGTGACAACGATAAAATCCCCATTTTTAAACCCCAGATCTCTCCAACGGTGCAACTCTCAAAGTTACCGGTCATATGATATCCTAGCTGGCAGCGTACGAACCTGAAATTATTAAAATATAAATCGTAAGCATTAATCTTAGTGAGGTACTCCTTCCCTGCAACAGAATAACAATTCTATATCGAATATATGGATATAAAATCCGAACAATCCTGCCCATTGGCAATAACAAATCATGGATCATAAGATCCAAATAATTATGCCCATTGGCAATAATAAATCCTGGATTATAAGATCCAAATAATTCTGCCCATTGGCGATAACAAATCCTGGATCATAAGACCCAAACAAATCCTGGATATTTTAATATCCAAACAAATCCTGAATGCCGAAGTATTCAAACCAATCCTGGATCATGAGACCCAAACAAATCCTGGATATTTTAATATCCAAATAAATCCTGAATACCGAAGTTATCCAACAAATCCTTCTCTTAGAGCTATATTCATATTTATATATGAAACAAATCATAAGTACACTCACCTTCATAGTTTAACTGTCTTTTACCTTGCCTTTATCCGGTATTTATTCAATTATATCTTCTTCCCTTCCTATCATTCTTACAATATTAGTATCATCATAATAATATCAATAATCCAAAGAATGATTTAAACATAATTCAATCCATAAGCATCACACGATTCCATTCAAATCATTTATCACAAGTGAAGTTCCACCCAAATCCATGTTAATATATTTAACATATCCAAATGATAGACCAAATATAAATTCATTTATTTTTGGTAATTTAATCCTTGTCTTATTAGTATTCCAATACGAAAGACGGTACATCATTTCAAGTCTCCTAGAGTAAGATATGCCCATTTATTTACCACATAGAAAATCTACCCTATAGGCTCTTTTATCGTTCATTCAACTTCCAGGAATTTCCATAATTTTTCTACATCATAAATTTATATGATAGTTAAACCAACATTAGTAAACATATTGAACAATACAAGATTAAAATTTCATAATTTTCAGAGTTCATTTGCTATGTCAAGCAAATCATCGAACACATGGCGGGTATACTTTCACCCTCAGGGAAGATTTCATACCCGGACTTCAAACTCTCACCAAAGACTCATTTCTTGGTATTTTCCCATGATTTTTGGATATGTCATACATATATGAGTCCAGTTTAATCTCCAATTTTAATCAATTAATTCCAGTAAGTATACAAAAATATATGGAAGTTTGAATAAACAAGGTTCCTAAACAAAAAAAATTGAAGGGTTTACACATTCAAGTTTGCTTAAACTTGCATTTATCCATAAGTACTCATCAAGACATGGAAATTCAGTACAAAAATGATTATTTCAATCATTTAAATAAGTAATAAAAAAAATAAACAAGATTTATGGATGGAAATACCTAGGGGCTTTTACGTAATTTTTATATGATTTTTCTTCAATTTCTCCTCACACTTTCTTCCTAAACTTCAAAACTCTATTTCCTTAGGTTAAAACTCTTCCATGGCTGAAATATGCTGAAGGAAGATCTTAATTCAAGGGTTTTAAGTCGGCATAAGTCCACCCCCTCTTGGTCCAATCAAAATATAACATGTGGCATTACATAAAACAAAATATCATTTAAGGCTAAATGACTACTTTACCCCTGTTCGTAAAAAGACTATATCTTCCCACTCGGATGTCCGTTCGATGAACCATTTGTTTTACTATAAACCTAACTCATATATCTACAAATATATAGTTTACACCTCAAGATCATTATTATGTCATAAAGGTCAAAGCTAGCCTCAAACAGGAACATTCCTACCGAAAACTTTAAAATTTCACATTTGTAACTAATTCGATATTTCAAGCATTATGAAGGTAGGATTGAACTAAGCATAATTACTTACAATATATATATACTAATAGAATATTATTCATATCAGATAAGCTAATGATGATTTAAACATGATTTATCATAATTATATTCGGGTTGTCACATTAATAAGTTAAAAAATATTATTGTAATAAAGGAAACTTTTCTTTTTAATTAATTTTAGTCTCAAATGAAAAACTTAGATATATGTGAGAATTTTTTTACAAAAAGTGTACCCCTATTTTTTATAAATTAAGTGATGAATCTAAATTTGAAAAATATAAAGCATTCACACAACTAAAACATGTATGAGGAATAAACTCACAATGAAAAGAACTTCGGGCTTAATTAAATGAAAAACTATTGATGATAAATGACTTACTAGAAAACAACGTACTTCTTTTCCTAACCCTCTCTCAGACGAAATCTTTTGCGAATGAAAGGTTCCAATAGTTGGATAACACTTCTTAACCACAACTAAATTTAGTTCGTAATCAATGTCATTCATTATCACAACGAATTTTTTTTAAGTTGAAGGGGAACTTTTTGATCAACTGAAATAATTTATAAGCAACCAATGCTTAAATACCACTTTCTAGGATGCGATTCTTTCTAAAGGTTTTGAAATTAATTAAGATATAACACATGTCGCTCAATAGAAAAGATATCAAAATTTTATTCAAGGATAAAAACAGAGTAATCAAATTTGTATAAGAATTTAAGATCAATGTTATAATAACAAACATCTTAAAAATTCAAATAGAGAAGAAAGAAGAAAATAAATTTTTCATCTTAAACGAATTGTTCTCTTAAAAATCTTTTTGATCCTTAACAATCACTCTTAAACTATTTTTTTCATTAAAGGTTAGAAAGATGGAGTATTGGATCTATTTTTAGTTTGAGGGAAATATTATTTTAAATGAGCTCAGTAGCCTGTTGGGAAAGTTATAAGGTATAAGAGTGTATGAGTAACCTCTTCATCAAAATCTATACATTGAATTCTAAAAGATGGACCCAAAAATATGTCTCGTTGACTAAGGAGAAATTAAGGTTTACATTCCTCGTTTTATCTTAGCACAGTATACACTTTTTCTTCCAACGTATTGATGGTTTGTAGATGTAAAATTCATTTTGAATGTTTCCCTACTCCCCCATGCTTAAACACTATTTTAACCACCACGAGTTTTACCTAAGACTTCCCCTTCTTCTTTTTACCTTTTGGGACATAAGAATATGGGCCTCTCAATAAACTAAACAACTTGATGGTATTGTCCTTAACCTGTATTTATTTATGTTGTTATGCTAAGGAGGAGTCAAATATTTTCATAGAATAGTTTAGGAAAAAATACTTAAAGGACTATAAAAGTGATTAGAGAAGAAAATCCATCTAGGTTTCCCCATTGATTTTTTATCAAAGGAACTATAGTTCCTCTAAGATGGACATCACCTTTATAACACGGTCACACACACGAGCATCATCAACTCTCTTTTTGTTTGCCAGTCTTTCTATAACATCCATTTTTCAGAACGATTCTGATTCTCAAACATTCCATAAGGTTCAAAATTATGTAGTAAGAACTTGACATATTTTAATCTTGATGTTGCAAGACATTGGTCATAGAGAACAATATATAGAAACGAGCCATTTTATATCCTTTTGTCGACCTCTAGTATGCCTGGACATTCTATTCTGATGCCCCTTCAGCGGGCATAACAGGGCATGGTTTAGTTAAAATAAATTTTTAATCCTTAATAGTGAGGACAATGAATGGGTTACTTTTCTAGTTAACGAAACTAATTATAATTTATTTATTTTTCTTTAAGATTGAAGCAAGTGGGTTAAATGTTTAGCCTATTTTCTCAAATCAGAGAATCATTATTTTAAAAAATTAATTTCAAATGATATATACGAGAAACAACTTTTGATTAACTTTTAATTTGGTTTCCCTCTATAACCAATTAAAATTAATCATGTCGAGCATCCTAGTTCCTTTCATAATGAGCTAGAAAGACTTTTCATCTTTCAGTTATGTTATTTTGACAATCTAGGAAACCACTTTCCAATATAAATGAAATTATGATGTCTTTCGATCCCATAAATAATGAAAGTGACTCCAATGGTGAGGATATCCTTACTTGAATATAAGTGTATCCTATTGGCAAATTCCTCAAAATTCAATTGCACATGTAAAACTTCCTCGCCGGTGGGATTGAACTCACTTACATTAAATTTTAAGTAATTAACCCTTAAGAGTTTTAGAAATACTATAATATCATGATTTATTACCTCTATTGAGGAGTAAAGACCGTGATAATGCGAGGAATTAGTCACATCACGTTTAAAAGCACCGATGAAGAGCATGGCATTTATGTTGAAACCCCTCTTCCATTTAATATTTTAAACTTTACGATATTTAAAAAAATACTTATTCCATTCTAAATCCTTGACTTAAATCACCAGTAATTTTCATGAAGTCTCTCTACTTTCTCTCTTTAAACACATTCAAGACTTTTAAAAGAGAAAAGGTAATGATATATATACATCCTAAGAATATGATCCCACTAGACTTGGAACTAACAGAAAGAGAAGAAAAATACCCCATCAAAACTAAAAATTTATTTTTAAAAATATATTGGAATTATCTTTTATATTGTAGAAAAGTGAAATTGTGCTTATGGGCTTCGCTTGTGGTTCGCTACAACGATAATTTTTATTGCTGATGTGAAGAACCCGTGAAGGATGATTGTGAGATGTTTCGATGATTATGTACGATATAAAACATCTTAGTTATGACCAATAATCATTTTTGTTGATGCGAACAACCAATGAGGGAGGTTGCGCATATGACCAACACAATTTTATCTGAAGCCAAGGTCACACCCGACCAGCGAACGTAATCTTCTTCAATGCACTAAAATAACTTAGTACATAAAAATATATATTAAAAATATTTTTTCATAGAAATTTTAGAGACAAGAAAATACATAAAAGTGCACACTAAAGTTTTAAAAAAGATATGGATAATTTGAATTTCAAAAATGATGAAAACTAAGTTCGTTAAGTCACGATTATCTTCATACTAAAGTGATCCATGTGATATCGAGATGAAAGAAGTCAGCTTCAAAGTCTTGAACATTGGCGACGATTTTGGAGACCTCCTAAACAAATAGTGTTTTTGAAACAAAAAAAACACAATCTTCTAAGTAAGGGAACAAATAGTATACTATACTCTTACAATCTCCCCCTTTTTTCAATTCCATGACAAAACACAAAATATAAGAAACACGTAAATAAACCAAACACCTATGAAAAATTTGTTCAAGGTTAGGTAGATCTGATCACAAGATTCTAGGAAAGAACAAAGCACTCTTTAAATATTCAACTCGGTACTTGAATATTGTTTATCATATACACACTAGAAAAATCTCATTAATGAACCAATGTGTAAAGAGAAACAATATGCTAAAAGTTAGTATCAAAACAAATATATGCAATAATGCATAGTTATATATATATATATATATATATATATAAGTTTTTGAAGAGTCTTGGGCACTTAACCAGGCCGAATGGGCGAATCGATTCAGAATGGTTAGTGTCGGCAAATTTGAGGATTTGTTAGAGTTTAAGTTAATTACAAATCTAACTGTTTTCCCATATTAAAATAACTCGGGGTTAGACTCATCAAAATAAATTTTCACAAACTTTTTAACCAGAAGACTCATATATCGTTATCACATTTCATCTACGAACCCTAGCCCCAAATTTAATCAAAATTCAACTTGAATTTTGAAGGCTAAACTTGTGTTTTCTTAAGATTATGCAAGAACGAATATTTCTTAATTTTTCGAGGGAAATGCAACCATCCAATTAGAATTTTTAATCTATTTTTCAGTAGGTATGAATACTTATATTATCTCTCTTTAGTATTATGCATTTTAAATATCATCTAAACATTTATTTACATGTTTTTCTTAAAATAAATTAGCAACCTTAATTAGGGATAGTGAAATCTAATTTGGGACTATTTTTGCAAAAAATCTTAATATGAACCCGTGTGTAATTAGGGTAGAGGTTAAGTTTTGGGTGTAATATGGGTGTTGATACCAAATTTAGTCGGCTGACGTGGACCATTCACTTGAACATACGTGTCAACCTACGTGGCAATTACAAACACTTTCAACGCACAACATACTGTCACCGAGCTACTCAAGCACCCCGAGCAACTCAATCATACCGAGAAGCTTAGGTGCCCCGAGGAGCTTAAGGCTCTGAGCAACTTAAGTGTACCGAGCAACTCAAGCGGTCCGAGCAACTCAACATACAGAGCATCCAAATCAGGAGAATGAAAAAGACAAGTGCGCATTAAATGCTCATTATTATCATACAGATGTATATGCCTAGTAGATAACATCACATTGTCCTTTCACATGTACAACCTCAAGGATATAAATTCATTGTAACCTCCTCATTATAAGGTGACTTTGGATCTCTTGGTAAATCACTTATCGAGAATTCCGGTTAAACAGTCAGCAATACAAAAACAGTGGACGTAGGCCATTCTTATAAGGATGAACCACTTTAAAAATCTTTTGTCTTATTTATTTTATCTGTGATTAAAAAATTAGAGATAATCTAATGTTTTACATCAACAGATTGGTGCCATCTGTGGGAAACGACTGTAATTAGCATTTTTTACCAAAATAATTCATTATCAATGGTCGATAATCCGAAATCCAGTAATAAAAACACTGGGGTCCCTCCAAACCCTTCTACTCCCCCAAATGTTCAAGATATGGCTGGTATAATGGCTAATCTAGCCCAAGGCTAGACGACCATGAAAGAAACCATGTGAAAACTTATACAAACTGTTCAAGGCGGAGTGTAGGCTCAATTAGGACAACGAAGTGTTTAGAGAAATACCCATTTACCCTCTTCACGAACTAGGCGAATGCTATTACCAGAGGAATCTCGATCCAGACGCATCGACTCATATCGTACTGAAAGATCTAATGATCCTTCTTATCAGCCTAGTCGGACTTCCTCAGTACGAGCTACAGACTGTCAACAAAATGTCACTTTATCTCCAGAAAGGACCAGTTCTCTTGAAAGGTTGAGTAGAGTCTCTCCTTTTGATCATTTGGGCCCTTGGAGGAATAGAAGTCCCCCTAGGATTATGTCGAGGAACTCTCAATGACCATTCGATCTAAGGGAAGGCTCTGCCCAATCACGACCAACTTCTCGTAATGAAAGATCCCAAGAGGCAAATTCAACATGATCATTTGCTAGAACCAATAAGCCCGAGGAGGGAAATGATGCATGGAAGGGATCTATTCAGAGGTTGGAAGACAAATTAGGGGATGTGCCTAAGGCCAAGAATCCTCTACAAAGAAATTTTATCCAAGGGACAGCATTTGTACAGGCAATTGTGGATTTTCCCACACCATCAAAATCCAAAGATCCTATGGTGACGCCTAAATATGATGGAAAAACTAACCCTATCCTTTATATAGAACAATATCAAGCATCTGCCGATATCTATTCAGTTCCAGATGAGATGAAATGCAGGGCATTTTTTGGAACTCTTAACGGATCTGCTCAAATATGGTTGAACAACCTTCCTCGGGGAAAAATTGCGACTTTCTTTCAACTAGCATAACTCTTTATTGGGAACTTCTGTTTTGGAGCGAAACCAGTCAAACGAGTAGCACACTTGTTGAGTGTTAGACAAAAGACATGTGAAAGCACCAGGGACTATATTACTCGTTTCAATAACGATAAACTTAAGGTAATTGATTACGAGGAGAAAACAACAATTACTGCTATGATGAGTGGACTGTTACTGGATAAATTGTACTACACTTTAGCCAAGGATTCGCCTAGGACCACGGCTGAACTGATGGCAAAAGCAGCCAAAATCATAAATGTCGAGGAAGCTATGGCTGCGAAGAAGAATAAAGATACTAAGGAAACCAAGGTCGAGGCTGACAAGACTGAGAAGAAGGATAAAAATAATAATGGTGGCTACAGATAGTCAAAAGCAAAGCAAGCACTATAACAGTTGAAGAAAATTGGAAATTATACTCCTCTCAAGGTAGATATAAACCACATTCTAGAAGAGATCAAGAACAACGAGGAGCTAAACTGGCCAGAAAAAATGAAGGCAGATCCTGACAAGAGAAATAAGTCCAAAAATTGTGAGTTCCATAAACACCGTGGTCACACTAACAAGCATTGCGTAGCTGTCTAGAATAAAGTTGAAGCACTCATCAGGCGGGGAAATTTAACCAGGTATGTTGATCGCCGATGAGATGAAAAGACCAACGACCAAAGAAGGCAAAGATCTAAATCTCCTCGTCGAGCAAAAGAACACATGAAGAGAAGTCACGAAGAAGATCCAGAAGATGACCAAGATGACCCCGATCTCCCCAAAAGACCAAGGCAGCCAGAACGTGAGGTATTTTCAATCCATTTTGGATCATTTGAATGTAATGTTATTACAGGTGGAGATGCAAGAGGTGGGGACATGACTGCAAAGAGGAAAGCTTACCTCAATGAGGCTCAAGCTTGCTCGTACATTTAGCGAATAAATCTAGTTGAAGATAATCGCCCGAGTAAGGTGAATAAAGACAAATTGGTCATTGGTTTCTCTAAAAATGACCTGGCAGGTGTACTATATCCTCATGATGATCCATTGGTGATCAAGATGAGAATGAAGGAAGTGGTGATTTCACGAGTACTGCTGGATAATGGTAGCTCGGCAGACATCATATTTTATTCATGCTTTGGCAGTTTAAATCTGAAGCTAGCCCAGTTGGAGCCATATCATAGGCCCCTCTTGGGTTTTAAGAAGGTTTTTCCACTTGGGACGATCAAGTTGGATATGCTTATTGGTACATGGCCTGCTTGTCGAAGAGAAAGAGTACGTTTTTTCGTAATGGATAAAAATGTCCAATCAATTTACAATATCATCATGGGAAGGGTAGGTCTGAAAAAGTTCGAGGCGGTACCATCTACTGTACATCAATGTTTAAAATTACCAACCAATTTTGGAGTGGGAGTTGTGAAAGGCGACCATAAAGTAGCTCGAGAATTCTACTATTCATCTACCAAACAGGAGGAGCGTGAAGAATCCAGGAAGAAGACTATTACCTATCAGGTGGATGAAGTAGAAGATACAGAGATTGAAACGCTAGACCCTAGAGACGAGTCTCATCTCGTGAAGAGACAGGTCATGGAAGCTACTGAAAATATCATTCTGGACGACGAGCATCCAGAAAGAACAACTCCAATTGGTGCATGACTGGATGTATCGATAAAACAGGAATTGATAGAATTTTAAGGCGTAGAAAGAAGACTTTTGCATGGAGTCATGAAGACATGACATGGATAGATTCGAATTTCTTGTGTCACGAGCTCAACGTGAACAAGGAAATCAAGCCAGTAAAATAGCAAAGAAGAGTGTTTAGTCATGAGAAGAACCAAGTTATACAGGAAGAAGTAGACAAACTACAAAAAGCCTCTTTTATTAAGGATGTCAAATATCCCAATTGGCTAGAAAATATGGTCATGGTAAAGAAGAAAAATAACAAGTGGAGGATGTGTGTAGACTTCACTCATCTTAATAAGGCATGCCCAAAGGATCATTTTCCTTTACCCCGAATCGATCAACTGGTGGATGCTACCTCGGGGCATGAATTGTTGAGTTTCAGGGATGCTTATTCTGGTTACAACCAGATTAAGATGAAGCCTGAGGATAGGGAGAGTACCTCTTTTATCACCCCAAGGGGAACTTATTGTTATAATGTTATGCCTTTTGGACTTAAAAATGCAGGTGCAACATATCAGCGGCTGATGAACAAGGTGTTTTCAGAGAAAATCAGTCATAACATGGAGGTTTATGTTGACGATATGCTGACGAAGAGCAAGAAATATGATCATCATCTCGTTGACCTAGGTCATACCTTTGATCAACTAGAGAAATATCAAATGAAATTGAATCCTACCAAATGCATATTCGAAGTACGAGAAGGTATGTTTCTCGGATATATTGTTAACCAACGAGGGATTGAGGCAAACCCTAAAAATATCAAGGCTCTATTGGAGCTGCGATCTCCAACCACAAAGAAGGAGGTGCAAAGCCTCACAGGGAAAGTTGCAGCACTTAATAGATTTTTGTCACGAGCGACAGACAGATGTCTCCCATTCTTCAAAACACTCCGAAAAACTTTTGAGTGGAATGATGAATGCAAGGAGGCCTTTTAATAGTTGAAAATCTATCTGGGGACACCTCCATTATTATCTAGACCAGTGATGGGAGAAAGACTATACTTGTACCTAGCAGTTTTAGAAAATGCAGTGAGCTCAGCATTGATAAGAGTGGAGGAAGGAGTACGAAAACAGTCTATTACACCAGCAAAGCTTTTCAAGGAGCGGAAATCAGATATCCAAGGCTGGATAAGTTGGCGCTAGCACTGATTGAAGCAAGAAAAAGGATGAGACCATACTTCCAAGCCCATACTATAGTGGTATACACTAATATGCCATTAAGACAAGCTCTGCATAAACCGGAGAAATCAGGAAGATTGATGTACTGGGTAGTAGAACTTGGTGAATATGATATAATTTATGAGCCTAAATTGTCGCTCAAAGGGCAGGCAGTAGCGGATTTTATCGCTGAATTTACTCCGGAGGATTCCTCCGATGAGCAGGAGTTTAATACATACCAACCTATGGGTGTTATAGGATCATCAAATTTAAACCCTGACCAACTTACGTCGGTGGACAAGCAGCGAGAAGTACTGGAGGAGGACAAAAGGAAGCATCAAATATTCCACCGAGGAACTATGTTTGACCAAGAGTTTGATAATGGAGTACCTATGTGGAATCTGTATGTAGATGGCTCTTTGTGCTCTACATGTAGTGGAGAAGGGATTATTTTAAATAGTCCAGATGGTATTGATGTGGAATATGCTCTGCGCTTTCAATTTAAGGCTTCTAATCATGAGGCCGAATATGAAGCAATGATCGTGGGTCTAAGCCTGTCCAAAACCATGAAGGCAGAGCGAGTCATTGTGTTCAGTGACTCCCAGTTAATCGTAAATCAAATTATGGGGGTGTATGCAGCAAAAGGAGAATTAATGGTCATGTATCATGCAAAAGAGATAGAGATTGTATCAAGTTTTGATGTAATTCAGTTGATTAGAATACCACGACTAGAGAATGCAAGAGCAGATGCCCTAGCTCGATTAGCATCAGCCACATGCACCGAGCTATCAAGAATAATCCCAATAGAAATCCTGGCTGGTCAGAGCATCGACAAAGATCTGATGATAAACTTCATCACCCTTGACTTGGGACCATCTTGGATGGTCCCCATCAAGGCCTATATTGAAGAGGGGGCTTTACCAACTGATAAACTCGCATCCAAGACACTAAAGTTTAAAATTGTTCGTCATGTATTGACCAATGGCATTTTATATAGACAAAGAATTATAGTAGGGCTAGAAATATGTGTCCACCCCTCCGAAGTGAAAGATTTGATTTAAGAGGTTCATGAAGGGTCTTGTGGAGCCCATGTGGCAGGTCAGACACTTTTGCATAGAATAACAACACAGGGGTATTACTGTCCGATGATGAGAGCTAATTGCGTAACTTATGACAAGAAGTGTGATAAATGTCAACACTTCTCTTTTATCTGAAGAACTCCCCAAGAATTGTTAACACCCATCACGTCTCCTTGGCCATTGGTCATATGGGGAATAGACTTGGTTGGGCCACTTTCAACGACCAGGGGAAGGTTTAAATACATCGTGGTTGCTGTGGATTACTTTACCAAATGGGTGGAAGCTGAGCCTCTCATTGATATGACATACGGCAAAGTCTATCAATTTATTTGGAAGAATATTATCTGTAGATATGGTCTACCCCATGCATTCATTACCGACCATGGAACCCAGTTTGATAACGAGGAGTTTGTTGTGTATTGTCATCAATCCAATTTACTGAAGATCCACTCTTCACCAAGCCATCCCCAAAGTAATGGGAAAACTGAGGTGACAAACATAACGTTGCTGAATGGTTTGAAGAAACGACTAGATAATGCAAAAGGAAATTGGATTAACGAGCTACATTATGTGATGTGGGCTTATCGTACCACACCACGAACAGCAACTGGAGCATCTCCATATATGCTGGCATTTGGGAGTGAGGCTATCATACCTGCTGAATTGGGTTTACCCACGCATAGGGTGCTTAATTTAAATTCTCATGTTAGTGATTTGAGGAGAAGGTTATACCTGGATATGCTCGAAGAAGTTAGGGAAGAAGCAGCAATCAGGAATGCAGCGTATCAACAACAAACAACTTTGTTCTATAATAAAAGAGTGAAGAAATGTGATTTGAAGGAAGGGGATTATGTGCTCAAGAAAGTGATCCAAAAGAATAACAAACTAGAAGCCAACTAGAATGGATCCTATAGAGTAACAGAAGTTGTTCATCCAGGGACATACAGGATTGAAACCTTGGAAGGAGAAGAATTCAAGAATGCATGGAATTCAGAGCATCTGTGCAAATATTATCAGTAATTGAAATTCCTATGTAATACAATTTCTTCAGTATGAATAAAGTGATGTTTCACCCATTTTCTCTCTTTGTTGATTTTTTTTTTCAGAATATTAGTGCTACACACTACACATCAATTGGTCGGCAAACTAATTACCACCAACTCCGGTTGGTTGGAAAATCAATTACCACCAACTCCGGTTGGTCGGCGTATTAATTACCACCAACTTCGGTTGGTCGGAAAATCAATTACCACCAACTCTGGTTGGTCGGTGAATCAATTACCACCAACTCCGGTTGGTCAGGAATAAATTACCACTAACTCCGGTTGGTCGGAAAATCAATTACCACCAACTCTGGTTGTTCGGAAAATCAATTACCACCAACTCTGGTTGGTCGGCAAATCAATTTTTACCAACTCCGGTTGGTCGGAAAATCAATTACCACCAACTCTGATTGGTCGGCGAATTGATTACCACCAACTCCGATTGGTCAGCAAATCAATTACCACCAACTTCGGTTGGTCGGAAAATAAATTACCACCAACTATGGTTGGTCGGAAATCAATTACCACCAACTCCAGTTGGTCGGAAAATCAATTACCACCAACTCCGGTTGGTCGGGAATCAATTACCATCAACTCCGGTTGGTCGAAAAATCAATTACAACCAACTCCAGTTGGTTAGTACCAAAATAAGCAGGAACATGGGATGCAAATCATTCCATTACTTAGGCCCAAAGAGTGACAAGTCACTATATTCAAACAACAAATTGGACAAGTTTCATTATCCAAAAACAAAACAAAATGTACGCAAACAAACAAGCAAGGACATTCTACAAATGATTTAGAAGAAAACAAAATGGCAAAAGACTAAAATTTTCTTCATTCAAATCAAGTAGAATTACATAAGATGTGAAAAATATACTTCATTACATAAAAACCCTATTCTATTTGTTTTTTCCCTTCTGCCTTTGAAACAGGTTCTACCCCAGCAGGAGGATCATCTAATGCATAAGGGGAATTTATAAAGTTTAGATCTCATAGCATTCGAACATTCATCACGGAGGGACGATCAAGAAAATGCTCTGGGTGAGATATCTCAAAGTTTGCATGAAGACTGTAATCACTAAGATACTTGTTGATTAAGCATTGAGGAATTTCTCGATCAGGAATCCAACTGATGTCAAGATTAAAAGGAGGTACGAGAAAATAAATCACTCCAGGGTCATAATAATCCCATAAGTAATGGCCCTGCTCCAATTTTAGCACACACAGTGCATTCAACCACCCTTACTTGTACCCTTGTTATTTGACTGCTGGATCCGAGCATCAAGATGGTAAAGGGCTTCATTATACCCAGCCATCCAAAACTCTTTGGCTTGTTTATGGAACTGATAAGTTAATCTCTCCAGTTGCTCGTGGAGACTCTTTGCAAGAATTTTCTTATTTTCCAAAGCATAACTCTGGGAAGAGAGTTGGTCAGTAAAATTCAAAATTTTCTTGGACATTTCTGCTAAAGCTTGATTCTTCGCCATCAACTGAAATGCTTGATTCTCCAAGGCTTATTGAGTTCTCGCTTCTTCAATAGAAACCCGACCAGTCCTTGCTTATCCACGAGAAGAAGATCTTGCTCATCCATGAGTAGATGTGGAGGATCCAGCTCTTTTTAAAGTTTCCAACTCATCTCGTAAGTTGGCATTTTCTACCTCCAAGAAAGAAAAACCTTTATCATTAACAGGGACCAAGGGTCCCAAAGAAGATGCAGCAAATTTGAGTTATTTTATCTATTCTTACAAAGCAATGTTCTTCTTCTCCAACAACTTGGCGATATGCATGTGCTCTTCAACTTCAAGCTTTAGAACACTTTCTTTCTTCTCATAAGCAGAGATAAACTTGTCATACCCTTTATCAGCACTCAGTTGTTGATATCTTTTCTCGTATCCTTGGTGCAAAAGGGTAGAAGATTATTTATATTGCTATTGGAGTTCCTCGATTGTTCCTTAGAGATCTTCAATCATCTCAAAGTAGGTCACATTGTTGGCAACTGGACGATCGAGCAAACACTTCAGGTATTGGTAAGCTTCAACTGCTCATTCAGAAGCACCTGATCCAAGGATTCAATTATCTGAGCCTCATTAAGATTTGCATGACCATCATTAAAATAATCATTGCATTTCTTCATCAGTTCTGTGTCATGAGCTGATAAGAGCTCCATCCTAGCCATAAACTAGCAAAGAGAAGAAATAAAAAGAATCAATAATGACACAGACAGAGAAAGTAAAAGAGAAAGTCAAGATGAACAACCAATGTTCGAATTTTATTTCATCATAAGAGAAAATACAAAGTCTGAGGTTACATTCAAAAATAACAAATCAAAAACCTAAATAATTTTACACCTTCTCCTTATATCATATGACTTCCTCGGAAGGTTTGGAGGAAAAGACTCATTCCTCGGAGAACCAGGGTAGCTGCTCGGCAGAAGTACTGGTTGGTTGGAGTTGCTCGGAACAAGGTTGAACAACAAGAACAGCAGGGACCTGATCTCCAATCATCGTAGAAGATTCATCTGAAGTAGCTTCATCCTCTTTTTCTTCTTCTCTAGTAGAGGGAGGAGGGTCATGAATGTGCTGCTGAAATAACTCAGAATTCTTAGCAACTTTCAACACCTGCAAGGCTGCAACCCATCCATCCCTAAAATATTTGAGGCTGGCATACTCCATTTGAGAGGACATGGTAGCCAGGCCCTTGTTCCAGCCTTTGTCCCAACCAGCACTGAATGATTTTTTAACTACCTTCTTCCTTTTTTGCCTTCTTCGAGGAGGTCCATTCCCTAAGGAGCTCATCGACTGCCTTTAACTTCTCTTCCACCTCCATTTTCTGTCGCTCAACATCTTAAAGTTTAACAACTTCCTCTTCAGCAGACTTGAGCTTAACTTCCAGCTCCTTGTTGCTTTGTTCAAATTATTAGTTGCTTTGCTCAAACACCTTAAAATTCTTCTCCAATTCCTTGGAGGTATTCACAGCTTGTTTTTGTCCAGCTCAATGGACTTTAGTTGCTTCTCCCAAGCAACTTTATCTTTCTGGTATTTTTGACGAGAGTCTTTTAAAGACTGAGTCAGCCCAACAAAAGCTTCATCTACTCCTCCCGAGGAACTTGAAGCCCTAATAACTTCATCCTTCTTCAAAATGCTGTTGAAACACGTCACCAGCTGGAAAAAAAATCACTTAAAGTCAATACATGAACATAGTATTAAAGAAATAAAGGGGTTGAGCTAAAGATACTTACTGAGGCGATGTCTTGAGCAACCAGGGTAGTGATTCTCTCACGGGAAAGAGTATCTTCAATGCCTTGGACTTATGGGATAGTCCAGGATTTTACCAAGACCATAGGAGAGCTCGGAGGAACAAAAGTTGGAACACTACCTTCAACATTTAGAGGTTGAGAGATAAGTTCATCAGGTCTCTCAGAAGAGCTTTTCTTTAACCTCCTCAGAGGGGAAGGAACATTTTCAATTAAAGATGTTGTCTTTATTGGTGATATGATAATAACCTCGCTCGGAAGAGAGATATAGACAGTCTTGCTCGGAGCCACAGGGGACTTCTCACCAAGCTTCTTGGCAGCAGCAGGAGGGGGTACATCGGTGGTTTTTGTCCTTTCTTCTGGGACATCTTGTTTACTTTTCTTTGCCTCCACAGTGGCAGTGGAAGATTTGTCAAAAAAGGCAGGATCTCTTGTCTTCATCATCAAATCACTGATAGGAATACTCAATTCAAAGGAAGAACCTTCCACACTAGTCTCGGAGGCTGGCACTTGGTCAAGATTAACTATCACTGGATGAGGATGAGCAGTGAAAGATGAAGTATAACTTTTGTACTGCAACAAGTAAGAAGTAGATCTAATATGCTCCTCAGCAACAGATTGATGCAAATCCCAAATAAGTTTTAAATGCTTTAAATTAACATCAGCCTCTTTTGGAGGTTTTCTTTTACTGTCAACTGTAACAAACAAAAACAAACATCAGTGATGCTTTTTATCAAACATAAAGAAAATAAGATTTCAAAAAATAAAAACAACCTATCCTATTGCCATAAGGTGGACATCAAGGACCTTTGTATACATAATCTCCATTTAATGGAGGGTGTTGACAATTGTTCATCACCACTCCATGATCAAAGTAATCCCTATTAGCATCAGGAAGATTGGCAACTAACACTCTATTCAAAAACCTAGTTTTTAAATAGAAAGTACTATCGTTGATAACCCATCTGTAGCAATACATAATCTCTAGAATCCCTAAATGGGTTCCATGAAGTTGATTTAACTTCTGTACACCATTAACTATCCTCCATGTATTTGGAGCTATTCTTGCAGGTACAACATCAAAATATTGGCAAAACTCCAAACACAGGGGATTTGGCGGGAAAGAAAAGCCACATTCAACTACAAAAAGATTGGGGAACCAATGTCCCTCAGCCAAAGAAAAATAATCATAGGGTTCAAAAATTTCTTCCAAAATAACCCACGAAGGGATTGAAATTTTAGATCGAAATTTGTCAAGCGATTCAACAAGGTAAACCATGATGAGCAAAGTAAATAAAAGAGAAGGAAGAAAATCTTACAGAAAAAGAGAGATCAGTTGACAATGGACGATGGAAAGAACGAGGCATAAGATAGAAAGAAAATGAAGAGTTCAAAGATACAGATTTGAAAAGTGAAAGATGATAGGATTTCTGCCACGCTTAAAAACTTTACCTCGGGAATAGGGAAAGGTAATGATTACAAAGGAGGACGTTTGCGTCTCTGACGGCTACAAGAAGAAAAGGGCCACAAATATCGAAGCGGTCATGAAAATTCAAAATATTTACGAGGCCTGATACTATGCGCTAAAAATGGAGTTATATACAATGAACATTTTCCTAAAAACCATAAAAACCAATAATATGAGCAATTTTCGAGCAGAATATTCCACACTTTTCTTCAACCTCAAAGTGTAAAACATTGGGGGCTTCTGTTGATACCAAATTTAGTCTACTGATGTGGACCATTCACTTGAAGATACGTGTCAACCTACATGATAATTATAAACACTTTCAACGAACAACATACTGTCATCGTGCTACTCAAGTGCCCCGAGCTACTCAATCATACTGAGCAGCTTAGGCGCCCCGAGGAGCTTAAGGCTCCGAGCAACTTAAGCGTACCGAGAAACTCAGGCGGTCCGAGCAACTCAACATACAAAGCATCCAAATCAGGAGAATCAAAAAGACGACTGCGCATTAAATGCTTATTATTATCGTATAGATGTATATGCCTACTAGATAACAACGCATTTTCCTTTCACATGTACAGCCTCAAGGCTATAAATACATTGTAACATCCTCATTAGAAGGGGACTCTGGATCTCTTGGTAAATCACTTATCGAGAATTTCGATCAAATAGTCAGCAATACAAAAACTGTGGACATAGGCCATTCTTATAAGGCTGAACCACTTTAAAAATCTTTTGTCTTATTTATTTTATCTGTGATTAAAAAATTAGAGATAATCTAATTTTTTACATCAACAATGGGTGTAGGGTTGCATGTAGAAACCACAATAATTTTATTTAAATGAAAAAGGGACTTGTGCAATCATATGAAATTATGTAGGTATGATCAAAGTGAATTATTATTGTGTGACTCATAAATTCGCATGATGTTGAAATTATAATTGTGGAATTAAATAAATTGTGTTAATTACGATGATGGATAGAACGAATTTAATTAAAGTAACTCTGATCGCATGAGAAATTTGTGTAATTGTTGATAAATTAGAATGTGCAAATTATTATTTTGATTATAATTATGATCGTGGGGATGACGGGATTTTGGGTAGTATGCTTTCACCTAAATTTTAGGAATACTTGCTAGGTATGGGACTAGAGTGTATACCTTGGTTGCATTGAACACGTTCTAGGTATGGGACTAGTTAATGTACATTTTCAAGGATAAGATATTCCAGGGTGGGGCTGATTTTGATGTCGTTCTGTTAACTTGGATAACCTAGACGTGACACTAGGAAGAGATAAATGATTTAAATTCATTCTAGAAAATACGATAGGTCGTGTTTCAATTTTGGAGACCTCTAGGTGTGGGACTAGGGGTAGACTTGAGATATTATTCTCTATAATAGGGTGAGGATAATATAAAATAATGAGATAATGAGAAACTAAGAAATTGATAATTATTACCTAAGATAATAAGTCAGTATTAAAATGAATTTGCGGCACGAGTATGTACATGGCTAACAGAATACGGGTCGACTGGCTATAGCAACGCGGGTGTGTGTTGGCGTCACGAGTATATGAGGGCTGATAATTGAACATGTAGAATGGATATAGTGACGTGTTGTGCGTGGAACCTCACGAGTATGTGCAGAATGGACAGAATACGATTTGACTGGATGTATTGAGGGGAATGGGTGTGATGTGTAAAGCTTTACGCATTCCAAGAATGTCTTCAGTACTGATAAGGGCTTGACTAGATATATTGGTGTCGCATAAATTAAAATATTTGATTAATTAAATTAAGTAAGGATATGAGTAAATTTGTAAATAATAATAGTAATAATAATGGAATAATTGGACTTACACTTTAGGGTGGATTGTTGGTAAGATAGGTAGAAGTAGTTTACATTTATTCGTATATTAATAATTATCTCGTTTAAATTAAAATATTGTATTATGGTATTTACTATGTACAATTCTACTATCTGGATTCACGGAACCTAACTAGGGGGAGTAATTTCTATTCATGTGGTGGGTTCTGACCCATTGCGTTGACTAACATTGCAAGTATAGTGTTGGAGTAGCTGCATAGGAGTATTGGAGATATTTTGGAGGTGCAGCTGGAGATTTATTTACTTTAGATGCTTAGTAGTTTAGATTTATTTTCCACTCCGTCATATTTGTTATGAGACTTTATTTATGAATTTGGTAGGCCAATCAGTTCCACATTTGTTCACGATTTTATTCAAATATTTACAATTGGATCATTTTAATTGAGTTTATATTTATTGGAGATTGGATTTATTTTGGAGATTAGCATGGTGGTGGATTTTAATTTTTCATGGATTATTATATTTATTGGATTAATCTTATTATTATCTCGTGAAATGAATTTTATATGTCTCATATTTGTCACATGGTGAGAATGGTATTTAATTTAGTAACACCCGACTTAGTTTTTGGTGGCGACCGACGCCAAAATGCGTGGGGTTTTACAGATGGTATCATAGCATGGTCTTAGGTCTCATAGATTGTGAGTACATTTTAGCTTCCACGTTATCGATATTTGTTTCCCTTTGTTGACTCGTACTCCTTAAGGTAGTGGGTCTAGCATACGTGTTATTTGTCTTTCTTAGAGATAAAATGTTTTATGTTAAGGACATTGTAGTCATTGAGGTTAGAACTGGTAATCTTGATGTAAGGATACTTATAAGTGATTTTGGGAGATGAGAGTAATTTTGGAGATTGTTAGTGCAAATATTAGGTATCGTAAGTATTAATTTTGGTGATGTTTATTGATTTGAGGACTTAAGCATTGCAATGACTTTGGGGGAGATAGAATCGAGTGATGATTTATGGGAGAGCATAGTACGCCATTATTTTCACAATTAGGCATATATATATATATATATATAGTTAGGATACACATCGTATTTTTTATCGTGGGGTATGTGCGTGTAGGATTGGGAATATGTGCTCCCAGTCGTGGTATTCTATGGGTGGCATACGTGATCCATATTTTATTTGCCCATTTACGCTTTATCGAATTTCGATGACAAAATTCATGTACTAGTGGGGAAATTCATGTACTAGTGGGGCTAGACTTTTCAAAATATTTTTTCACAAACTTTTCAACTACAAGACTCCTACATCTTTATCACCTTTCATCAACAAACCCTAGCCCCAAATTTCAACTCAAGTTCTGACGTATTAATTGGTGTTTTCTCAAGATTGAGCAAGAACGAATCTTTCTTAAGTTTTAGAGAGGAACACGACTGTCGAATCAGAATTTTCAATCGACTTAGACATTTATTTACATATCGTTTTAATATTATGCATTTTAAATATTGCTTAGACATTTATTTACATGTTTTTTCTTAAAATAAATTAGCAAACTTAATTAGGGAAAATGAAATCTAATTTGGGGTTGCATTTGTGAAAAATCTTATTATGAATTCAGACTTATGACCCTTGTTGTAATACCCCATGATTTTTGGGCTGATAATTTAATTATTTTGGGAGAAATAAATATTTATTTAAATTGGAGAATTTTAATTTGGCAATTGGGGTCAAAATTTGAGGATGTTAGACAGTATTTCAAATGACAATTCTGAGCGTGCAGTTGATCCCGGATGGGTCGAGAAAGTCGAAATGACTGTACTTGGGTCTTATTTGGGTTCCGAAATATTTTTTGAAGTTTGTTTGGCTCGAATTAAAGTAATCGAGTCATTTAAAGTGTGTATTACCATTTAAAATTGGGTTATGAGGCTTAAGTAGGTCTCGTGAGAAGCCAATCTCATTAGAGAGAAAGAGAAAGCCCTAGAGAGAGAGAGAGAAGAGTGAAAGGAAGAATAGAAAGGAGAAAAGCGTAGGGATTCTGGCTATTGCGCGATTTCGAGGAAGATTCACACTCTACAACTTTGAGGCAAGTGATTAAACTTGCTAAATAATTATTGTGTATCTTTTATTTCATGATTTGTGGATAAATTTATTGATTTTGGGTTATAAATGTTAAAACCTAGGTTTGGGGAAAATCTTACATTTCATGTGTATATAATGGATTTAAGGTTGTAAATTAGTTGGGTGGAGTTATTTGATGAGTATTAATGTTAAAAACATGATTGGGTTGAAGATTTGGGGTTTGAAGTTGGAATTTTGAGGTTTTTGGAAAATTGGAGTTCTTCCGAAATGGGGTATGGCCGAGGTATCTACTATGGCCGATCGACCGTGGCCAGGGGGCGGTCGATCGCGCCTCAGGGGAAAAGCCTACTAACTTCTTTTATAGGCAAATTTGAAAACCGTGGCTGACCGGGGGTCAGGTGTCGGTCGACCCGTCCTCTGTTTTTTATCCAAGTTTGGGATTTCAAGTTTACCCTCTTTCTTTTGGGTTTACATTTATGGACCTTCTTAGTTATTGTATCATAGAGGTTTAAGTGATTATACTAGGGGATTGATGACCTTGGAAGGTGATGATATGTTTGGGGTCTATTTCATAATGGATTTGAGTGTGTAGTGCCTCTGTCATTAAGGAACTGAGAACATGATTGGTATATGATTAGATGTAACGTTCGAGTCGTATTGGGTTATTGTGAGAGAATACGAGTTTGAGTTATCGTATTGATTTAGTGAGGAAATCCTCCTATCATCGAGATTTGTATTTGGGAGATAATGATTGTTGATCGATGTGTATTCGGATATAGAGGGTATCCTTAATGTTTGTAGAATTTGGAGACTTTTCATACTCATAGGTGTGAGGAATGAGTAAGTTTCAATTGAGGGTTTGGTGTACGAAAATGGGAAGGCATACGAGTTAGCGAGCGCTAGTATATCAAGATTTATATACTTATAAACGAATTTACTTCTTTCATACATACGAGCATAAAAGAGTATGTATACCTATATGGAGTGATATAGATACCTTGTGTGATGGTTTGAATTTATATGATATGATTGTGTATATATATATTTAGTGTGTGTGTGTGAATGATATATGTATACTTATTGTGTGAGCATGCCCTCCATTGCTATCATGGGAAGTGGCACGATGTGGGTGAGGCCCCTCGCTTGAGGAGCAGGGTGCGTATAGTCCCCAAGTCATAGTCGTCCTTTATTTATTTTGTGATTTTATTCGGGGTGAGAAGACGTGGGTATGATTCTTTCTCACTTTCAGTTCGAAACTATGACCGCTTCCTATACGTTGTGATTTGTTTTATTTACCATGGCGGTGTGATAATAATCCGATATATGATAACCCGGGATAAAGCGAGTAATTTCGGGAAGATGATAACATTGTGAAGTATTTTATATCCATATGTGATTGTATTTTGGATATTTATATGTACATTAAGTGTGTTATGTGTAATTAATTACTGGGATTGAATGGTTGTGCTTTGTAGCTAGAGTAAGGTTACATACCACAATGGTTAGGAGCATTATCTTATTTATGTGATTAGAGATTATTGCTCCAAATATGTATTCGTAGTTATGTGTGGAGTACCGAGGGCATAATGGACCTCAATAACCAACAGTGTCAAGGAGTAATGTATCGAGGGGGTTCCTTGTTTGGATTTCACTTTGCGAGACGTCCCACGCACGAAACGCAGTGCAATGTTGAGAGTTGGGAGAAGTTTGGTCCTTAGCATTTAAATGCTAATAACTCGTGTAAGTTAATAACTAGAATCTGCTAAATTCTGGTAGGAGATATGTATATGTATATTTATAAGTTAAAATAAGTTTAGACGTACATTTAGGTTATGGTAGAATCGAAAGTTTATGGTTATGTTATAGATGATGGTTTACGCGAGTGTGGTTTTGGTGTAGGTTAGAGTAACTTGTCCCTAGGAAGTGCTGGGAAGTTATTTTGAGGACCATGTTCATACTCTTAGGTGCACGCTCTAGTTGAGAGGTGAGTTGGATTTTCCAGGAGAGTACGACACCACTTAAATCATGTTACAGTGCATTTATAATTATTATGCATTTTAATGAACTTGCTAAAATGTTTTCACACCTCGGGTTCTGACCCATTTATTATTTTTCTCTTGCTATATATATTGTATTATTTTAGGTGTTCCTCCGCAAGGACGCCAATGATGTTTTCTACCCAGGGTATTCGTGGAGTTGTAGCAGCTGCAGACTGCTGCGGGATTTTGTTATAGCCGTTTCCTATTTATTATAAATCTAGATTAGGACTCAGTTTATATATCGAGTTTATACCGAAGTGTTAGATATCACTTTTATATTTCTTTTCAGTTGTTGTATTGTCTGTGACCCGACAACACATTCGGGTATTTTCTTTTGTGTATTTATGGTATTTTATATAACTATTCTCTTTTATCTTAGCATGTGTGTGTACAATATATTGTTCAGTACTTATTATATTATTGTTTTGTTATTGCATTGTATGTTTTAAAAAATTTGGCACCCTCTTTTTATAGTATTGATTAGTTAGCTATGTTTATTTTAGTATCATCAGTGTATGCTGAGAATGATCCACTTGGGATTCCTGATTAATTATAGTATAGGGCTGGTCCCCCGTTATTATTTTAAGCGAGGTGTCACACTTGTGTGATTCGGGTACAGGTTGGATTTTTTGGGTAATATGGGTGTAGGGTTTCTTGTAAAAACGATAGAAATTTTATTTAAATGAAAAAATGGACTTATGCATCATATGTAATTATGTAGGTATCATCAAAGTAAATTATTATTGTGTTGCATGATGTTCAAATTATAATTTCGAAATAAATTAAATTGCGTTTATTACGACGATGGATTGGACGAATTTAATTAAAGTAAACTGTGGCCATATGAGAAATTTGTGTAATTGTTGATAAATTGAAATGTGAAAATTATTGTTTTGAATATAATTATCATCACATGAATGATAGAATTTTGGGTAGTATGCTCTCACCTAAATTTTAGGAATACTAGTTAGGCATGAGACTAGTGGGTATTTCTTGGTTGCAGTTAACACTTTATAGGTATGGAACTAGTTAGTGTAGATTTTCACGGATGGGATATTACGTGTTGGGGCTAATTTTGGTGTCGTTCCATTGATTTGGATAGCCTATGTGCGAGACTAGAGAGGGATAAATGATATAAATTCATCCTACAAAATAGGATAGGACGTGTTTGTATTTTGGAGATCTCTAGGTACGGGACTAGGGGTAAACATGAGGTATTATGCTCTATAATAGGGTGTGGCTAATATAAATTAATGAGAAAATGAGATAATGAGAAATTAAGAAATTGAAAATTAATACCTAAGATAATAAAAAGGTATTAAAATGAATTTACAATGCGAGCATGTGCACGACCAACAAAATACGGACCGATTGGCTATAATGACGTGGGTGTGTGTTGGCTTCATGAGCATGTGTGGGATGACAGTTAAATGGGCCGACTGGCTATAGTGACATGTCGTATGTGGAACCTTACGGGTATCTGAAAAACTAACATAATACAGGTTGACTGGCTATAGTAGGTGAATGTGTGTGATGTGTATAACTTTAAGCGTGCCAAGAGTGTATGCAGGACCGATAAGGGGTCGACTGGCCATATTGATGTCGCATGAATTAAAATAATTAGTTAGTTAAATTAAGTAAGGATAAGAGTAAATTTGTAAATAATAATAGGCGAATAATTGGACCTACACTTTAGGGTGAATCAGTGGTATGATAGCTAATAGTAGTTTACATTTATTCGCATATTAATAATTATCTCGTTTAAATTAAAATACTTTATTGTTGTGTTTATTATGTATAATTCTACTGTTTGGGTTCACGGACCCTAATTGGGAGATTAACTCGTATTCATACGGTGCGCTCCCACCCATTGCGTTGACTAACATTTCGGGTATATCGCTGGAGTAGCAACAAAGGAGTATTGGAGTTATTTTGGAGGTGCAGTTAGAGACGTATTTACCTTAGATGCTTAGTAGTTTAGATCTATTTTCCATTCCCTTATGTTTGTTATGAGTTTTTTTATGGATTTGGTGGGCCAATCGGTTCCACAGTTGTTCACAGTTTAATTCAAATATTACAGTTGGATCATTTTAATTGAGTTTATATTCATTGCAGATTGGATTTATTTTGGAGATTAGCATGTTGATGGATTTTAATATTGCATGGATGATCTTATTTATTGTATTATTATTATTATTATTATTATTATTATTATTATTATTATTATTATTATTATTATTATTATTATTATTATTATTATTATTATTATTATTATTATCTCGTGGAAATGAATTTTATATGTCTCATATCTGTCACATGCTGAGAATGGTATTTAATTTAGTAACGCTCGGCGTAGTCTTGGTGGTGGACGATGTGATAATATGCAGGGTGTTACATTAACATATTCTCACAAATTACGCCCTCTCAATAAGGTAACACCCATATAATAATTTGTCGTTTTCCCATATATATCTCCCTCTTTTTTCATGGAATATACAAACAAAAAAATCAATGAAATAAGAAAATAAATCATAAATGAGTTATACTTAACAATAAGAATACATGAGAAACTATGAGCAAATTAGAACCAAAGTTAAATCAACGTAAGATGATGAATGACATAGACAACCTATTCTCTAAGTAAAAATGTTTGCAAGGAGATATCCACAAATATAAGAAATTTTATACACACTCCTAAGCCATTTTGGATAAATAAAGATATGAGTATTATTGATCCTATCTACAAAAAGTGTGAGATAAATGACAATGTTCATATTCAAGGAAGAATTATCATTAAGGGTAATAACATTGTGACTTAATATCAACAAAGAACATAATATCATATTTCCTTTGTGAAAAACAAAAACAAATCAGCACCATTGAGAGAAAGATCCAATCTTTAGGTCAATTAAGAATAATGAATCATAAAATAAAGAATGCAAAGCTTCGACTAATTTGAAATCTCCAATATCCTTTTAGGAACATTTTCAACTATAACTTCCTCCTAGTTGATATAAATATGGTTAAAACCTTTTACGTCTCATATCCTTGGTGTAAACCAATTTTAAATAGACCAAAATATTTGAGGCTTTGCTTTGTTCAAGTTTTCTTTTGCAAGCAATGACTTCCATTCAAGAAAATAGATAGGATACTATTTTCAATATTCGAAGATAGAATCATCCGATAAAAGTTGTAGCTCTAAACAATTCCTCTCTCATAATTTTGATATAGCATAAGCATTCTAAACTTTCCCAAATCATGAAACGAAATACCTTACAACCCATAGGAATTTAGACACGATTTCGAATGTTTAATGAAGCTTTAAACGCTTTGTAGAAGCCCATAGATATTTTTCATTCCTTACAAAGTGGCACTCAATGTATAGTTCAGTGTAAAGTCCAACAAGATATGATTATGAGTTCATTAATAAAATTTCTCAAAGTTTATAAGACTTAAAGAAATCAAGAAACCATGTCACAGAGCACATATCACATTTTCAATCAAAAGAAAAACTGATAAAAATATCATTTTATTATACAATATATAAAAGGAGTATATCATCTAAATAGTATCTCAATGATTATATAATAAATATTTGTATGAAAATATAAAATAATCAACTAAAATAAATACGTGTCATGTAATATGTACCAATTAAAGATCTAAAGCTCAAAATCCTATACATGTTACTAAGACATTACAAAAATGGAATCACCTAGTGATGATTTAATATACTCAAATCTAGTGTATTGAAGAGAGTTGGTTAAAATATTGGCTAATGAATGATCAGTAGAAATATAACTCAAAGACACCATCATGTCTTCGATAAGATCTAGAATAAATTAATGTAAATGTAAATATATTTTGTGCGTAAACATTGAATGAAATTCTTGTTTATACATATGGCACTACTATTTTCACAATAAATAATAATGCAATCTTTATTGATAACATAACCCTTCAACATTTGTTTCATCTAAAGTAGTTCAGTGCAACTACTACCAGCCGCAATATATTCCGTTTTGCTAGTGGACAAAGAAACAAAATTTTATTTCTTGGAATGGAATAAACCAAAAACCTTTCTAATTGGAAGCAACCACCGTATGTACTCTTCCTTCCCTCTACATCCCCTACCCAATCAACATTTAAATAAGCCGACAAAGTGGTATTATTATTATGAGGGTAACAAAAACCAAAATGCATTGTACCACCCATGTACTTGATGATACGCTTAGCTGCTTTCAAATGGGATTCCTTGAAATACGATTGGTAGTGAGAGAAAACTCTTGCGCTTAAGGATATATATAGATGACTAACTACAAGGTATAACAAACTACGTATCATGATCTGATACAATTTTTTGTCGACATCCTTCCCATCGACATCCTTACCAAACTTTTTAGAAAAACTCATAGGAGTGAGTTTATAATTAATAGAGTCGAGTTAAAATTTCTTCACAAGGTCTTTAGCATATTTGGATTGTAAAATTAAAAGGTTTTATTTTTTAATTATATCACTTAAAGACCAAGGAAAAATTGTGCTCCCTAACCATTCTCATCTCTAATTATTTTTTCAATAACAATCCAACGTTGTGATTAAGGTTTTCATATGTGGACCCCAAAATAATATCATTTGCACGGACTTGGGAAACTATTATGACTTTCCCAAAACACTAAAAAAATAAAATCATGTCCACACTACCTTTTTCAAAATATTTTCCCACGACATATGATGTAAGTCTCTCATATCAATCTCTCGATGTTTGTCTATGGACATATGAAGCCTTTTTAGGCCGAAAATGGGTGTTGGGAACTTAGGGTCCTCAAAACCTTTCGATTGTGACTTATAGACTTCCTAGTGTCATTTAAAATGAAATCTTCACATCCATTTTACGAAGTTTAAATCTAAGGCATATGTTGTAGCTAAGAGTAGGTGAACTAACATTAGTCTAAAAAGCAGGGAACAACAATCATGAAAGTCAACAACTTCCTTTTTAATGTGTCATTGAGAAACTATCCTTGAATTTTTATGTAATGCATTACCTTCTTCATCACATTTGTTCTTGATGGTCCCTTTTGTATTGATTACGTGAACATTTTTATCCAAAGGAAGTAGAATCCAAACTTCTTGTTTGGTGAATTGGTTTAATTCCTCTATCATGGGATTTAACCAATATTCATCTAACAAGGCATTCTTTATATTCTTCGGTTCAAGTTTAGTTTTATAACAAAAAACATTAAATTCACTATTGAGTTGAGATTGGGTATTAACTTCAATATTAAGATTACTAATGATCTTAGAGACATCACGGTTCTTTATAAGTCAAGATAGTGGGAAATCCAATTTAATAACCATTTTTTATGGCGGAGTTGGTGGACCTTCATCACAATCCTTCATTTCATATTTGTTTCCTTATTTAATTATAGGAAATACGGAGAGTGTGTTTTCACAATCACCTTCACTATATGAAAACAAGTTGTTATCATCAATGACATCATTTACCGACTTCATCATATTTTGATCTTCATACATGTACATGCGATGGGCATGACTATTAAGGGAATAACCTATAAAAATCCCAAAGTCGTTCTGAGAGTCAAGCTTAGTTAAATACCTTATATCCTTGAGTATATGACACTTGTTTCTAATGAATATAACATATTTGAGTATGGGCTTTTTGCGTTTCTATATCTCATACGGGGCCTTGGTTTTATTGTACATCCTATAGACTTGATTAAAAATATAACACGCCATTTTTACTGCCTCCGTTCAAAATCTTTTATGAACATCCTCACCTATCAACATGGACCTTGACATCTCTTCAAAAAAAAAATTTTTGTTCAACAATCCCCTTTTTTTAGGTTTTTTGGGCATAAAAAATTCATGATGTATTCCAACATAAATACAGTACTTTAACATTATGTTCCTTTCAAATTTAATCCTATGGTCACTTTGGACTATAATAATAGTGACCCATTTTCATTTTGGAGATGTTGGGACTTGGGAATGAAAAATTCCTTCGCATTAGACTCGATACACAAAGTTCCTATAAATTTTGAACCATGAAAAAAAATCTACGATCACAAGAACATAACGATTACCACATATGCTCTTCATATGAATTTGATCCATGAGTTCAATGTGTAGAAACTTTGCGCTCGAGAAGTAGACATCACATTCAATTTCTTAGACGGATTTCGGATTCGTTTTCCCATTTAATAAATATCACATATGCGAGAGTGCCCTTCAAAGTGAATTTACCTTGAGGATCAAGAACTTGACATTCATTCGAGATAAATAATATATTTTGATGATCATCACACAATTGGTTAATGCTAATTAAATTAGCCTTCAATCCATCCACTAAAAGACATTTGACAATCATCGAACACTCTTTTTGTAAACGCATACATGATAATGTTAGACATTTGAGGTTTACCTTATAGGGAATCTCCCTCTCTGCTATCATCATCCTACAATTTCCCTCAACCATGGTGCTCTATAATCACATCCTCCTATATTCCTTTCAATTTAAAAATATGATAAAGAAACATATTTCAACTCGATATACGATAGTACAAAATAAAATATGTATTAAAGAACGCTACATGTAAGGTTTCTCCTTATGTTTGTGAGTTAATTAATTGATTTATCACTTAATTAAAAACACTCCACATCTCATACCTGATCATATTTAAGTGACTAAAATATGTTTTTTTATCTTTAATATCACAATAAAAACAATGATCATGTAATAGGATTGGAAAAATATTTTTCTAGCATAAAAATCATTTACATGTTACCGTAAGTTCAAACAATTATGCAAATACCAAATGAAGTCCTAAGATACTCAATTTAGAGAAGTAGTATAGGTTTTAAGAAGAGAGCGTGGAAGACCTAAATATAAAATATGCATAAACAAAGATAATAAGAATATACAAATAATATTAATCTAGGTCAAATATGAACATAATCTAACATGAAAAGAAGATAGAACATACAAGTATATCGAAAAGGTCAAATGGATGCGATAATATTAATTATATTTCAGGGATAACCAAATAAATGTGCATTCTGAAAAAATTCATTGCAACAGAAAATATATATGACTCAAATATGATATACCAAAGACGTTAAATATGCAAGACAAACTTATATATGAACGAAAGGCACATATGCTAGAATAATATATATGAAATATGCAATGTTAACAAAGGCTATTGTAAAATAAACTGACTCTAACAAGTAGAGGTAGGGGAGCCTAAATTCAAATTATTTTTTGGGTTATGTTTGAATCCAATCCAAGGCGTCCTTCCTTATCCATACTTGAAAATACTAGGGATTTTGAGTTTAAGTGAGCCATGAGAATAATTTTGAACTAATTTACCCCTCTTTCCTTGAACCTCCACAAGGTTTACTTAAATATTTTGTACTAATTTTTTTCCTCGATGAGTTTAGGATTTAATCTCCTGAAATAAAAAACATTTTGAACCTTTTGTTCCAAAAATCATGAGTTCTTTGATTTGTTTTTTCTCTAAAACTAATTGATAAACCTTTATCCCTCATTTATTAAATATTTTAAAAACTTGGGTGTTTTTCCAAGCATAAAACAGAAGTCTAAGATTTGACCAAATTTATGTTAGTAAGTACAATCAAAAGGTTTATGTTTTTTCACCTTAGGATGATATTTAAGAATAACCTTGGGATTACATTCAACATTCCTAAATTTGCCAAAAAAAAAAATTAACATGACCCTTTTTATAACAATATGAGAACACATATCAATTTTTGGGTATCTTATGATTAAGCACAACATTTTTATTCCAAACTTTAGATGCATATTTTTTTTGTATTTTTTAACTTTAATACATTACAAATTTTAATTTTAGAATTTAATACAACTTAATAAGTTTATTAGGCTTTAATACATCCAGTGTCGCTAAATGTGAAAATTTTGGCATTAAAAATAATCTTTGGTGACTATTTTCCCATATATATAGGACATGAAATGGACAAATGGTACCATGACACTTGTCATCAAAAGATGCTCGGCCTACTAACGAAACTTGGTCGATCCCAATCAATCTGTTTAACTCAGTGATATTCGTAGTTGGATGGATAACTAACCAACAAAAGATGATGTTAGGAGTTTGCGACCAAGGCACATGTGGGTCAGATGATGGAATATGGGAAACTTCACTCACGCTAATACGCTTGTGGATTTATAGCTAAATCATCATTAGTCATCTCCTGAAATTTATAAAAGTTTAATTACCTTACTTATAAAGTCACTCCAATTATCCAACTACTCTCTCTCTCCTATAGTAACACACAATCCCACTTTAGGAAGGGATAAGAAATTGTTTTACCTAATATCCATACAGAGAGACCCTAGAGAGAATCCTAAAATCTTGTTTTCTGATGAATTTTTGTCTAAAAGAATAACATATACCTACATATAATCTGTGGATATACGCATCACATTGGGTCGAACCACATTAATCCTTTATTTCATTCTCTGTCTCTCACTTCTCACTTGTTTGGAAAGTCTAAATTGATAATTTCTTTATTTGTTATTATTTGTTATTAGTATTTAGTAGCTTATACACATAAACCCATATACTAATTTTAGATGATAATTGATGGCTTCGTTTATGGGCACACGATGAGCCATTTGTTGTTTCCTACCATTTCTTATCCACGAACCTCATTTCTACAAAAAAAAAAAACTGATTCGTGTCCATTTAGATACCCTGTTGTAACTATAATTTTTGGAAATGGGAGAAAGTTCAGAAAGTAGACGTGCGAATGATATAATTCCACCTTCAATCCTTCATAGAATGGGGGACATTAAAAGAATTATAATGAGCCTATTCAGGTTCAAGGAAGTGATGCAAGAAAGTGTGAATAAACTAAAGTATACACTTCAAGCTGAATAAGGTAGACTCGGAGGAGAACCCATCAACTCGGCAGGGGGACAACACGTAGGCAGGAGGGTAGAAATTACACCTACTTCCACTATCGAAAAGAAAATTGACCTATCATGAGAGATCCCTAAAAAACCTAAGGAGGGTGAGTTGGAGTTCGCAAGAAGATGGGTGTAGGTCTAGGTGTTTTGGATTAAGAGATGACTGGTCGTACCATCCGAAGGCTACCTTGTCCCTTAGAACCATGGGCTCCGATGATGACCATACCTTATATAAAGAGAGTTCTAGTGTGCTTAAAAGGTTTAGCAGAGGTTCTGCATTTAGTCGTCTAGGCACAGGAGGAGTGAGGGGTAATACCGCATAAATCCCGCAAGGCCTAGACAGTGTGGGTAAGAATCATGAAAGCCTACCACTAGGGGAACAAAATGTTCGCCCAAACCTGTGACGATTTTAAAAAGGTCGATATGAGATGAAAAAACTTTCTAGAAAGGTTCATCACGATCCAAATAGACTTATAGGAAAGATATTTTGGTAGAAATCCATAGCTCACCACGTAAATCTATCACTTATATTGATGGGCAAGATGATAAGCCTTGTAATGGGTTAATTCAGCATAAAAAAGATCGTCTAAATAAAATCTCTATATCAAAGGATCCTTTACACAGAGGTTTTGTAAAGAGGTCTACATTTACCTTATCAATTATGGGTTATCCTGCACCCGCAAAATTCAAACTGCCGATGGTGACCCCGAAGAATGATGGAAAAAATATGTCAGTATTTCACGTAGAACAATATTAAGCTACCACTAATATATATGCTATTCCGGATGAGATGTGTTGTCGGGAATTCTCCAATACAATATTCTACTGTGAGGGAAAACCTGAATCTTTCAACAGTTGGACGATCTATTTATAAAAAATTTCTACTTTAAAACCATGTCCTATAAAAGGTTGGTTCATCAGTTGAATGTTTGATAGAAGTATGACAAGACATTTCAAGAGTTCATCACCTAGTTCAATAGAGAAAAGCTAACCATGATCAACTATGATGAGAAGACAACAATCACAACCCTAATGAGTGGTCTAATGTCGAGAATGATTTATTGGTGCTGGATAAGGAGTCGCCCAAGAGGATGGTTGAATTATTATCCAAGGATGGGAATATTATTAACGTCAAAAAAGGTATGGTTGCTAAAGAATTTAACAACTTCAAAACCAACACCAGCAAAAGCTCAGAGAAAAATGAATATAAAGATAAAAAAAGATGAAAAAACAAAAAGATACGACAAGCATAATCCTCTAACTATTGGTATCCATAACATCCTTGAGGAGATTCATGGAAGAAAAGACCTAAAATGTGTGCGAAAACTGAAAGCACTAGCAAACATAAGGGACGAGACTAAGTACTTTGAGTTCTGTAGGGATCACGACCTAACACTGATAATTGCTTAGCCCTAAAGAACAAGATAGAGAATCTAATTAAGAGTGGAACATTATAAAAGTTAGTGGATAAAGGAGGCCATTATGATTGTAGTGATGAATACAATCCAAGGAGACGATCAGAGTCCCTCTGCAGGAAGGTTGATAGAAAGAAAAGGGGGGATGATGATTTCATGGATGACCTACACCTCACGAAGAGACACAAGGAGGTTGTACATGAGGTTATAATAATTTCTTTCGTGTGTAACTTTATTACAAGTGGAGACGCTGGAGAAGGAGATGGACCTGCAAAAATGAAAGCTTATATGAATAAGGCAAAGGCTTATGATCATATCAAATAGCTCAACCCGACGGGCATTGTGGACACTCTCCCTATGAAAGTTAATAAAGATTGCTTGGTGGTCGGATTCTTCAAGGATGACTTCTCCAACATATTGTACCAACACGCTGACCATATGGTCTTCATGATGATGGTACATGAAAGTAGGGTGGTAAGAATTCTGGTTAACAACAGTATGTTAGTCGATGTCTTATTTTACAACTACTTTAAGCATCTGAAGTTAAGGGGCAACAATCTTGAAGCATATCACAGACCACTCATCAGTTTTTAAAAGAAATAGTATACCCCTTAGTTACGATTGAATTACAACTTGTGATAGTCCCATGGCCTACTGGTCGAATAAAGATGATTTGTTTCTTCATCCGGGATAAGAGCATCCACTCGGCATATAATATCATCTTCGACGGGATAGTGATGAAGAAATTTGAGGTGATTCCCTCCACTGTACACCTTTGGATGAAGTTCCCCACCCATTATGGTGTCAGTGTGGTAAAAGGAAGTCGATTTAGAGTCAAGGAATACTAATATACCTCAGTTGACCAGGAGGAACCGAAGAAGATGACCACAACCTACCAGATCAAGATCTTATATTCCTGAGATGAGGAGAAATTTGTTAAGGGGTAGATTGTAGATGAGTATTGTTAATTTAGATTGGCTCATCATTGGATCCTATCCTCAGAAATGATTTTCTCAATTTTCTTAAACAACGGAAGGACATGTTTGTGAGTTAAATATTGTGAAGGATGTTAAGCCAATGAAATAGAAATTATGATTATTCGGTTAGGATAAGAACATGGTTGTGCAAGAAGCAGTAGAGAATCTATAGAAAGAAAACTTTATAGGAGACATTAGGTACCCAGAATAAATATCCAACATGGTGATGGTCAACAAGAAGAACAACGAGTGGCGTATTCCTGTCGACTTCACCAATATGAACAAAGCAGGCCTAAAAATTCACTATCCCTTGCCCAGGATCGACCAATTGGTCGATGCTACTTCAGGGAATAAACTAATTAGTTTCATGGATGATTATTTAGGATACACCCATATCAAGATGAAGATGAAAGATCGAGACACTATTTTATTCATCACTAGCCGAGGTACCTACTGCAATAATTATATGTCTTTTGGGCTAAAAAAATGATGGATCTATGTACTAAACATTATTGAACAGAGTGTTTGAAGATCAGATCATCAAGAATATTGAGGTATGTGTCAATGATATGTTAATGAAGAGAAAAATGGCCACCAACCACGTCAAAGACTTGGGACAAATGTTTAACCAACCAGAGAAATATTGAATTAAACTCAACCCAATGAAATGTGTCTTTGAGGTAAAGGAAAGTATGTTCTTGGTATTCATAGTAAATCATAGGGGTATTGAGGTCAACCCCAATAAAATTTAGTCATTGATAAATATGTAACCCCCGATGAATAAACAAAAAGTTCAGAGGCTAACTGGGCGAACGGTTATGTTGAAGAGGATTACTTCGCAAGCTACTAATAAATGGATACCCTTTTTAAACTATTATGAAGGGTGTTTTGAATGGAACGACTGATGAGAATACTCATTCCTAGAATTGATGAAACATTTATGGTCTCCACCCAGCTTTTAAGACCTATCCTAGGTAAGAAACTATATATGTACGTGGTCGTATGTGAATCAACAGTCATCTCGGCATTTGTTTGATAAGAAAAGGAGTGCAAAGACCATGAAGAGAAGAGGAAGTTATTCACTCGATCGCGCATGTTCTTTTACGATGATCGATATTTATTTAAGTATTATGGAACAAATAGTCTGAAAGTATATACCGGATAATGAAATCCAAAACGTTATCAATTTTTGTCATTCAAAAGCATATGGAGGCCACGTTTCCATGAAGAAGATCGTCGCAAAGATTCTTCACTGCAGTCTCTATTGGCCCACTATCTTCTGGGATGTGCATGAATTTTATCAATCATGTGAGAAACTCCAAAATATGGGCACCATTACAAGACGTGACATGATGTCATTGACCCTTATTCTTACTATTGAGATGTTTGACTACTAGGGCATCCACTTTATGGGACCTTTTCCTCCCTCTTTAGGTTTTCTCTACATCTTTTTGCGATATATTATGTCTAAATGGGAAGTGGACATAGCTACACGCACAAATGATTGGAAAGTGGTGGTAAAGTTCATTCATGAGCACATACTTTCTCATTTTGGTGCTCCCAAAATCTTCATTAGTGACAAGGGCTTGCATTTTAACAACAAGTCGTTCAAGAAGTGAATGAGAAAGTATGGATTTGTTCATAAGGTTGGGATAACTTACCACCCTGAAAAAAATGAACAAGTTGAGCTAGCTAATCAAGATATCAAAAACATACTTGAAAAGATTATTGGTCCCAATCGACGAGCCTGGTCTACTCTATTACTCGATGCTTACTGAATCGCTTAGAAAAACCTCCTCAGGATGTCTCCATTTATCTTTATGTATGGAAAGCCTTGCCAACTCCCCATCGAATTGAAACAAAATTAATTTGGGTATTCAAGAGGTTGAACTTTAATTTCGATAAAGACGATAAAAAAAGGAAGCTTCAATTGAACGAGTTGGAAAAGATACACAATGATACATATGAGAGATCCCAAATCTCAAAGGGACAGATAAAACTCGCACATAATCAGAGCATTAATCGCAGAGAGTTTCATTCGAGATAAAAGATGATACTCTATAAATCACGATTACATTTTTTTCTCGAAACATTGAGGTCAAGATTGTCCAGATCATTTGTAGTGAGAGAAGTATCCCTACACGGAGCGACAGAGGTAGACGACCTAAAGGATGGGAAAACTTTCAAGGTAAATGGATAATACCTAAATCCATATCTAGAGTCGTTCATCGGGGAAGTGGAGACAATTCTATTATCGGACACTGAGTATGGGGCAGTTAGGTTTTAGAGAGAGTTTGTCACACCCCCGACGTGTACGGGGTGAGTGTTCGTTGTATATAGGAGTCGTGTGAGTGTGTCATGTGGATAGGATTCATTTGTGTATTTGTAAGCTATAGTGGAGTATTCCGGTTTTGAGTCCCATCCCAAGAGTTTCCCAACAAGCCCATGGAGATTTTAGTAAAAATCTATAGAAAACAGTGAGGAAAATGAAAAAACATAAAAAAATAAAAATAAAAATCGGAATTTTAGAAGCCCACCACCCATATTTGAGAGAAACTAAAATTTATGAGGAAAATGAAAAAACATAAAAAAAAAGTTTCGTTGAGAAAATCAAACTCATTCTCTAAAAGCCTGAACCCTCTAGAAGAGGTTTAGTTTCAGAATACAACTTGGGAAGTAGCAAAAAGTGAACTAATTATGCTGAGAAAGTTGGTTTGGCTTAGCGAATAGGTTCAATTCCTGGTTTGATTTTCCGAGTGTCAAGTCCAAAAATTATTCCATTTTTTACATCTACCTCGCACACTTTCACCTTCCCTTTGACCCAAACCTTTCCACTTTCCTCTAAACTCTAATATACCTCCAAATTCATTCCCTCCATTCCAAACCTTCCACCAACCAATCCAAATCCTCCCCCCTAAACCAAACCTTTGGTTTTCCCTCCTCTTCCACCTTATAAATAAGCCTCTAACCCCCATATATCCTCACACCTACATTCATCATTATTCTCCTTCCTAAAATTATTCTAAGACCATGTTAAATCCCTACCTTTAAATCTCCATGGCACAAATGCAATACCTCAAGAAATATAACTCTATCGAAGTCCAACATGAGGTTTCTAGTATATGTCGTTCACCCCACGGACGGTATTAGTACACCCCATATTTTGGTGCACGTCGGACGTTATTCATTGAATGTCACATCTTATGGTATTACCTACCCAACGACATTATATCTCTCATCTCTATATTCGGGTGGCACAATTGGTATTGCCAAAACGAGGGTCCGTCCTACGAATAACTCCCCCGCACTTTTATGGGACCATCGTCCATATTTTTTACGGGTATTATGAGGTCTACATCAATGGGGTTATCATTCATTTTTCTTTACAAATCATCAGAAGGAAGATGCAGGCAATGGATGTGAAATATTACCAATACAACACATACCCGTACTGATGAAAGGACATCTCCATGTTTGATCTCTCAAACCAGTGGGCACTCGACACGCCTTGGGCTACGATACATTTCCATCCGGATGACTACCTCCACATACTTGTCTTTCTAAACTTATTTCTTGTAAGGCTGTATCAGCAACTAAGAATGACTCTGACATTCCATTCTAACATGTAATATTTTTTTACTTTTTCTTCGACACCATGGCCAAAAATAGCCTTAAGCATATTTATTTCAATGAAATCACAAATGTAGAGTTTGACCTAATGTGCATGAATTCCTTACCATACGGCCTCTTTATCACTTCCTTATGTTTGGTGGTGGGAGTCAAACCTTGGGGGGAAAGGCACGGCTTTCCAAGCCAATCAAAAGGACATCGGTGGATAGGAGAATTTTAGAGGAACGAAATCGACCCCTAACCCATCACCTATTTTTGAAGATGATGAAATGGGGGAGGGTGGAGAAGAAGGAGAGGAAAGACAAGAATAAGATAAGTTTGGCAGAGACGCTGACCCCGATGAATAAGCACATGATGATCTGCAAATCCAAACTTTGAGGTGGAATTTCATGAAAGACCGTACGAGATAGCGGTCACTAATAGCCACATGGACCAACTAGAGTCTCGAATTGATGGATTCCTCGCGGAGTACCATCAATACCTCGTGTCGACTACCATAGAGGCACCTCTATAATGATGCGACTTCAAGATAACTTATATAGTCTTAGCTTGGGCCCGAGAACCGTTCACCTTCCTACTACATGGACCCATATGATCGTGATCCAAATTCTCTCGACCCTTTGCGTCAAGTATCTTTTGGGTTGTGCAACATCTTATGTAGTTTATTTATTTTATCTTCAAGAAACTATGTAATATTTATTCTCGCGTATTAATAATAATTGTGTTGTGTTCTTATTGTGTCATTTTTGCATTTTAAATATTGTTAGATTTAAAATCCGCATTTATTTTTTTCCTTTTTTGGATTTTTGTCCTTCACATTGAGGACAATGCAAAGTCTAAGTTGGGGGGTATAAGTGCGTCTTTTAAAAACTTCACAATTTTAAAATGCCAAAAACAATTGTAAATTTTCAAAAACAAAAAAAAAAGTAAATTTTCAAAAACAAAAAAAAAGTAAATTTTCAAAAAAAGTCAAAAATATATTTTTAAATAAGTATAAAAAGGAATTTAAAATTTTTGAAAATATCACAAAAAATTTGTTTTTAATCTCAATTGGTAAAAATTGCATGCCCTAAGCCGAAATTGATCCAAAATGAAAATTTCATGAAAAATGATGACTTAAATGAATAAACGTGGAGATTTTAATCCGGGGAGATTTTTGTGTCATTCCTCGTTTTCGAGAGATTTAAATCAATACGAGTTAAAATAATTCAAACTTTCTATGGTGACAATTATATTCAACACAAATAAATAAGAAAAGCGCAATCACCAGAGGAAATAATGAAGATAAAATGCCAATCACACAACAAAGTATGTACGTGGTTCAATAAGAATGCCTACATCCACGGTGGTGCAGTCAGCATTATTTTTATATACTTCGGGTAGCGTTTTACAGAGAATACAGTGCGTGCCTTTTTCCCCAGGCTTAGAGTTTTTTATATACATGTTTATCTTCGGGGAGTGGGGGCGTTGGACTCCCCCACGTCGATCTTTCTCTCCTGGAATATCTCCCTATGAGATTTCAGGAGAGGACCAAGTCATAACTAAATTTAGTTGAGGTGTGAGGGGTCTAGACTTTGGGTCGTTTTTATTAAGCTACTCGTCTGGGACCATGATGGCAAATCCAAGTACCCACAATTGCCCCTAAAGTTTTTGGGCCACAATTTGGGCTCAATAAATTTAAATGATTTGTCATAATGGCTCTTTTGTAAATTTTATAACTCTTTCCAATGTTGGAGCTTTTTAATTTGATTTTGGCGGCAAGCCGCTTCGTGTTATGTGCATCATGATTGAGAATGTTTAAGGAGTCGTAAGGAGTGGCATTTCTTTATTGTCATTTCAAGATTCGTAGCATTTCCTCATCTTCTGTGAGTTTTAGTCATTGTACCCTCCTCTCCAGGTCTTCATTTTCTTTGCTTTCAATCTCCCTCATCGTTTGGGCTCGTGATCTCGCGTTGTCCAAGCCAAAATTTCATCTCGTAAGTCCCATTTGCTCTCTCTTTGTGCTTTCGCTGTTGAGTTTTCTTCGAATTTGTAATTTAGGGTTTACACATGACAAAGATAGGTAATAGATCAGTGCCTGAGTTTAGGAAGTTTTACAATATCCCTGAATGGGTACAGATTGAATGCGTCTCTATCCCTAAGAATGTTAGAGAGATAGGGGGCACTTATAGGATTCATGTCTTGTTGCTTTCCCAAGGAGGTCTTAATTTTCCTCCAACCAATTTGTTTCTGCATTTCTTTGGTTATTTCAACATCGTCCCTGCATAGTGCTCGGCCAACGTCTGGAAGATAGTCAATGGTGTGCATAGGATAAATCAACTTTATGGCACTAAATTAGGGCTTGCTGAAATTTGTTTTTGTTATTCCTTCTCTCGAACTAGATCTGGTCTTCTCTACCTTAAGGATAGGAGTCTTGACAGGGTATTGGTAGTAAATTTACCTGATTCCCACAAGGACTACTGGCAAGAGGGCTTTCTTTCTAGGAATTGGCAGCTCTCCTCCCAGACTGAGGGGGTGAGGTCTGATAGATTTACTATTCCTTTTTATGGGGAAGAGTACATAGGTAATCTTCGCTCTGCTCTTTCGATCTTCTTGTTAATGTATGATTTCTCTTATATCCTTCTCTCTTCTTTTCAGCGAGGACAAAGAATTTGGAACCTGCTCTTAGTGAGGTTCGAGTTGCTGAGCTGATCAAGGCTTGGAACATCAGAGAGCCTTTGGCTAAAGGTGAACAACCCTAGTCAACCACTTTTCTCCTGGAGTACATAAACATTGGGTCCAGTTTCATCGCGCGTCCTTTAGACAGTATTCTTGTCCTAGATATTACTGAAGAAGTTGTTGTTGACCCCATCTAGTTGGACGAGGAAGAAAGCATTTCTGAAAGTGATATTATAGGAGGTGCTAAAGGTGTTTCTCGTGAGGCGAGTTCCAGTAGTGAAAATTCTTCTAGTTCAGAAGAGGTTTATGAGGCTCAAGAGTCTTCAAGTACATCCATCAGTTCTAGTGAGGAAATGGCTCCCCCTAGGAGGAACCTGATCCGTGATGATGATGATGAGGATAATGTTCTTCTCGCTCATCAATCGAAGAAGAAAAAATCCAGTAGTGGGGCTATTTCTACTAGTTCTCAGTCTTCTGCTCATGAGCAGGAGAAGAAGAGAAAAGAAGAAAAACAGTTGTGAGAGAGAGAGAGAGAGAGAGAGAAAGAGAGAAGAGGAGAGGAACAAGGCTGAGGAGAAAAAGAAGGTGGAGGAGAGGAAAAGGGAAAGAGAAGGAGAAGGAGAGAGAGGAGGAGATAAGAAGAGTGGAAGAGAGGACGAAGGCTGGACAAGCTCTAGTTCCCGTGTCTGCATTGCTGGAGGGAGCCTGGATTTCCATCTCTCTCCAACTAGCTCCTGTGCTGCTCGAGAGAGCAGTTCTGCCTACTGATCACCAAAGGGCGATGGGGACTGACTAGCTAGCTTTGCAAGAGAGCTAGAGGCTAGCCTTGGTAAGTCTGTTTCTTTTCTTTAGCACTTATAAAACTCTGTTTGCTTCTTTCTCTTAATGCTTCCTTTTTACTTGCAGTTTGTGACTGACTTCACCATGCTCTATCGCTCTCGCGACGAGCTGGTGAATAAGAATGTTGAGTTGGAAAAGCAGAATGCTGCTCTAAAGGGGAAGAGCATCGAGCTCGAGGCCAGCCTGAAAACTGTAGATACTGCTCGGATATCCTCTGATCTTGCCCTTGTTGAATCCAATCGGGTGAGGGAGGCTGCGGTCAAGGGTCTGAACATGCTGCAGCAGTCTTATGATTTAGTCTGCTCGAACAAGCTAGTAGTGGTGGAGGAGAATAAGGTGCTGGTGGAGAAGCTGAAGGATAAGGAGTCTGAGGCATCTGCTCTGAAGGAGAGTTCTTACAATGATGATTGGGTCGCGGTGTATGAAGATATCAATGTTCAGATTGGCTACATCAACCGACTGAACTTCAAGAAGGGCTGGAATAAGGCTCTTCTGACCGTTGAGGTGGATACTGACTCACCCTTATTTGACGAGAATGATCTAGGCCGAAAGCCTGTTACAGATGAATCCCTTGCCCCAATCATTGAAGGTATTTACCCAGCCTCATAGATTGTTCCTGCTGGTGCTCTTCCTTCTCAGGGAACAGTAGTTATTCACTCTGAGGGTGAGGCTCCTACTGTTGTTGATAAGGGAAAGCAGCCAGCTTCCTCCGAACAAGCTGAGGTTGCTATTTAGACTGCTCTTAGGATTAATTTTGTATTTTTGACTTGTTTGTAATGTTCCTTTCTGATTCTCAATGTACTTTGCTCCTTTATATATGAATTAAATGAAAAGACTTTTTCCCTCAACGTACTGATTCATTTTATCCCTTACTGCTCTTTCATGGCCTGTAGTCGATTGATGTAGATGAATACATACCAGTCACTCCTCAACTGGGAAGAATTCTTGGTCCTGATGTGAGTGCTCAAGTTCGCCAAACCTTCGTAAGGATTCGCAAATCACTGTGATCGAGGAATAAGAGTTTCATTGATCAGTCAGAGCTCGTTGCTAAAATGAAAGACTGGCTTCAGGAAATAGAAGAAGTTTGAGCTTCTGTTCAAGAGGAAGTGAACACTTTGAGAGCAAGACTCCTTGATGCTACTGATATTAACCAAGTCGGAGAAGTTCTATAACAGGAAAATGAGTCCTTGAGGAGGGTAATGTTGTGCCTTAGGGAGCATACGTCGAGCACCGTGCCTCCCATTTTAAGGGGTTCCTCTTCATCACGAGCTGGAAAAGGACCAAGCGATGCTCCTTCGATGCTACGAGGTTCTACCCCATCGACTGTTCAGCGAGCTGGTACAAATGTAAAAAGTCCACCTAGGGAAATGGACGAGCTTCGTGAAGATGTCCGTCGAGCATACGTGATTTCTCCTAGGCTCCAAAGGGATGTCACACGACTGAGGCATATATTTAATAAAGGAACTCGGTGAGTGTGGGCTGATGGTTACGACCAAGGTTAGGCAGATGCTCTGACGAGGTTGACAGAGTTTAAAGAGATCGCATTTATTAGGTGATGGTTAAGTGCCCTCGGGGAGCTGCAAGTTCTAAGGAACTCAATACTCTGGTACCGTCACGAGATCTCTCCTTCAACTTTATGGCCTAACCCTTTCAGGAGGGATGACCAATGGATCCCTATCGATGCTATCCCTATGCAGCTGTTAGAGCCAATCGCCAGTGAGGCTGAGGAGGAACTGGCTCCTCATCTGGACGATGGCCGAAGAGCATAAGTGGTTGATTATCTTGTTCAGAGGCCTCAGCCTCATTAGTATTTTACCAGCTGTAACTCTCTGTATATATGTAATGAAGTAAGTAATATCGATGTTTGGGCGATCTCGCCGACTAAACACGGGTTGTACATTCTTGTTGTAAATGTGATGAAGTAATATAATATCTATGTTTGGGGCTATCTCGCCGACTAAACATGTGTTCATCATTTATCTCTCACTTAATTATCTTGGGCCATTGATGGCCGACTAAATTTGTAGGGTTGCTATGTTGAGTTAGTGTCCTCCCAGTCTATTAGGCTTGTGAGATACCGTTCTACCTCACTTTACCTTTTAGGTCATGTCATCACACATCCTTAGGCCTAAGTGTGGTAATGGCGAGGACACACCTGGCGCTGAATGTTCTATCCGAGGAGGGTTTTTTTATCCAAACATAGTCTGGTGACCAATTCATTTTTGGTCTAATTGCCTAAGGATCCCCTGTAGGGCTTCATATATTGTCGAGGCAATGTAAGGAGGTTGTTCGTGTTTCATAACGAATACCTGAGGAGGGTGATACCCTAGTTTTATGCTTTGAGTAAGGTGTCTGTTATTTGGAAAGGTTGTGTAAGTTATAAAGTTCTTAATACTTAATAGAATGCAACTGCCAAACATCTTTCATTAATTCAGAAGTAAATGAAAAATGAGTTGCCAATTCCAAAGATTTGATAAGAGAGCCAAGAAAAAGAAAAAGCTAGAAACATAATTTCATTAGGTTGGCTGCGTTCCATGCTCGGGGTATCTCTCTGCCCTCCAGAGTTTCTAAGTGATAGGCTCCTTGTAGATCATTTCTTGTTATCTTGAATGGTCCTTCCTAGTTCAGCCTAGCTTGTCGTCTGATGGTTTTACTGCATTACCAAGGACATTCCTTAGGACGTAGTCCCCAACCTGGAATGCCGTCGGATTGACCTTCTTGTTATATTATTTCGCGAGATCTTATTGATAGCTCGCTAGCCTTACTAGGGATAGGTCTCTGCGTTCGTCATCGAGATCAAGTTTAGCGAGTAATGCTGTATCGTTCTGGCCTCCGTCGATAAGGGTGGTTCTTATCGTTGGTAGACCAGCTTCCAAGGGGATGAGTGCTTCCATTCCATACGTTAGTGAGAATGGGGTTTCCCCAGTTGCTCGCCGTGGGGTAGTGCGGTAAGCCAACAAAATATATGGTATCTCACTCACCCATGCACCTTTGGATCGTTCTCGTCGTTTCTTTAGCCCATCGATCACTATTTTGTTGGAATCCTCGGCTTGACCATTTCTCTGGGGTATGCCACCGAGCTGAAATAGTGCCTGATCACGTGTTCATTGCAGATGTTCTAGAAAGGACCACTCTCAAAATGTGTTTCGTTGTCAGTGATGATGGTTCTAGGGATTCCAAAATGGGTAATTATGTTTTTCAATATAAATCTCATCATATTTGCATCTCGGATGTTTGCCAGTGACTCTGCCTCGATCCATTTGGTGAAGTAATTCGTTGCAACCAACAGATACTTGTGGTTGCCAGCGGTGGTAGGAAGTGGGCCTACGATGTCCGTTCCCCATTAGGAGAAAGACAGGGGCTGGTGAGTGATCTTAGGTCGCTGGCAGGTTGGTGAACCATAGGAGCATGTAGTTGACATTTTTCGCATTTGTGAGCGTATACTACTGAATCTTTTTGCATATATGACCACTAGTAGCCTTCATTCATAGCTCGAAAAGCTAGTGATCTTCCTCTAATATGGCTTCCACAGATTCCTTCGTGGAGCTCGTGTAGGATTTTCTCGTCATCCTTCGGGTGAACACATTGAAGGTAAGGGCCGGAGAATGATCTCTTATACAGCTTGCCCTCAGGAGATAAGTGAAAGCGAGCAGCTTTGACTCTTATTTGGTGAGAGGTCTTCCTATCGTTTGGAAGTGCTTCATCTTTCAAATAGTCCCTTAAAGGGTCCATCCAACTGGGTGCTGACTCAATCTGGAGTACATGCTCCACGCTTGGCAGCTCATCGCTCTGGTTGATGCTCGGATAGGCATGGAAGTCGATGGGGATCATTCTTTTTAAGTCGGAATTGATTGCCAAACTCAGGGCTGCCAGGGCATCGGCATGGCTGTTCTGACCTCTGGGAAACTACTAGACAATGACTTCCTCGAAGCTATACATTAGCCTCTTTATCAAGGAGAGGTAGGCTGCCATTCTTTCATCTTTTGCATTGTAGTTCCCACTTATCTAATTGGAGACCAATTGTGAGACGCCGAACACCTGTAACTGCTTCGCCCCTAACCTCTGTGCCTTTTGAAGGTCGATTATCAAAGCCTCATACTCTGCCTCATTGTTGGAGGCTTCAAATCCAAGCCTGATTCCCTGTTCAAGGAAGGTATCTCCTGGAGTAACAAGCACAATGCCTATTCCTTCCCCCTTTGAGTTGGATACGCCATCAATAAATAATCGCCAAACTCCCTTTATTGCGTGATTCTCTCTTTGCTTCATGGGTTGAAGTTGGTCAATAGGTTGCTCGCCTGTGAACTCGGCTATGAAATCAGCAATGACTTTCCCTTTGATTGCATTCCTTGGTTGAAATTAGGTGTCAAATCATCCGAGCTCGATCGACCATTTAGTCAATCTGCCCAATAAATTCGCTTTCCGCAGGACTGCTTTAAGGGGTGTGATGTAAGAACAACGATAGTGTGAGTTTCAGAGTAGTGATTCAACTTCCTTGAAACTACTGTGGGTGCAAAGTAGAGCTTCTCTACTAGTAGGTATCGCTACTCAGCGTCTAATAAGGTCTTGCTCATGTAATAAACGGGGTGTTGGATTCCTTCTTTCTCACACACTAGTGCAGAACTGATGGTGTGGCTTGAAACGGCGAGGTATAAGTACAAGGAATCTCTTTCTTGAGGTATGACGAGTAAGGTGGTGAGCTAAGGTAATCCTTGAGCTTGTCCAATGCTTGAGAGCAATCTTGATTCCATTTTACTATCTTATTTCTCATCAAGAGATGGAAGAATGGTTTGCACTTCTCACAGGACATCGAGATGAAACGGTTCAAGGTAGCGAGCATGCTGGTGAGCTTATGTACGTCCCGTATTGTGCAAGGGGGTTGTACCCTATTGATTGAATTAATCTGGTCCTGATTAGCCTCGATGCCTCTCTTACTGACCAAGTACCCAAGAAACTTTCCACAATGGACATCGAAAGAACATTTGCTCGCATTGAGATTCATTCGGTATTTCCTGAGGATTTGGAAGGTTCTTGATAGGTCTGAGAGGTGGTCTTCTTTGTTCCTGCTCTTGACAAGCATATCGTCGATGTAGACTTCCATGGTGTCTCCCATTTAGTCTTTGAACATCTTAGTGACTAGCCGCTGGTAGGTTGCTCCTGCATTTTTGAGCCCGACGGGCATGACTTTGTAACAGTATAATCCGATGGTGGTGATGAATGTTGTCTTGTCCTGGTCTGGTGCATACAGAGGGATATGATGATACCCCGAATATGCATCCAGAAAACTCATTCTTTCATGAGCTGCTATGGCGTCCACCAATTGGTCGATTTTTGGGAGAGGGAAACTGTCCTTAGGGTATGCCTTGTTAAGGTCAGTGAAGTCAATGCAGACTCTCCATTTCCCATTACTCTTCGGAACTACTACTGGGTTTGATAACCATTTAGGCAATTGAACCTCCCGTATGGATCCTGCATCCAGTAGTTTTTTAACTTCTTTTTCTATGGCTTTTACCTTCTCGAGCGTAGTTCTCCGTGCCTTCTGCATGATAGGTTTGAAAATGGGGCCGGCGTGTAACTGATGACAAACCACACTGGGATCAATTCCAGGATGCTCGTATGGTTCCCACGCAAAAATGACTACATTGCTTCTCAACATAATCGTTAATTCATTCTTTTCTTGATCTGTGAGAGAAGCTCCAATCAAGAATATCCTGTCTTTCTCGCTACCAGCAGCTGCAACTTCCTCTAAATTTTTAACGGCCCTTTCAGTGGGGAGGATTCTGGTCTCTTCCACTCCGGGACTTCCGTACCTTAACAGCTATTTTGAAGGTATCTGACCTTCTTGTTCCTTGACCTTCTCTTTGGGCTTTTCGTCCTTCTTCTCTGGTCTTAGGCAGATGGCCGCTATGAAGCACCTTCATACCATCACTTGATCGCTATAGATCTCCATTACTCCTCGCTCGATCACATATTTAAGTTTCTGATGGTAAGTCGAGGGGACTGCCTTCATTGCATGCAGCCACCTTCTATCTAGGATAGCTTGATTTGGTGAGTTAATGTCGACTACCAGAAATTCAATCATCTTGGAGATACTTCCTTCCCTTACTGGTAGCATAATCTTTCCCAATAGAATAGTCACTTTTCCAGTGAAGCCAACTAGAGGGATAGTGGCTTCCTTCAGGTCAGCGACGCTCAACTTTAATATTCTTAATAGGTTGAGATATATCACCTCGGATGAGCTTCCTTGGTCGACGATCAACTTGTCGACGTCATAGTTGGCTATCTTGAGCATAATGATCAAGGCGTCATGATGTGGGGTTCTCACTACCACCAGATCTTCATCTGTGAACATGATATGTTTGCTATAGTCGACGTCAACTATTCCCTAACGCTTTCCTGAATGTGTATTTATTGGATCGATCTAAAAATCTTGCATCAGTGATGTAAGCTTTTTTACTTCCATCCGAGCCGAATTTCCTTGAATCTGCTTCACATCAGATGCCCCTTGAATTACTATGAATTCATGGATATCATCATCCTCGAGTACGTTATCGGGTCTTAGCTCTCCATTGGCAACAACTTTCTTTACCCTTTTCTCCAAAAACTCATTTAGGTGCCCAGACTGGGCCAGTTCATCAAGGTGAGACTTAAGAGCTTTGTAGTGCTCAGTCTTATGTCCTCCCTCTTTATGAAAAGCGCATCTCATCACGTTGTTTCTCTTTGAGGGATCTCCTCCCATCTTTCTGGACCACTTAACAAATGGCTCATCTTTGATCTTTGCCACGATCTTGTAAATTGGTTCTTTGAAGACAGTGTTCAATGCCTGAAATGCTTTCAAAATATCGTTCTTGGCTCCATTCTTGGAGCTATTCTTTCCTCCTTTCTTCTGGTTCTCAGCTTTTTTGTTGCCCTTGACAGCGAGCTTAGTTCGACCGTTCCCCCCTGTACTGAGGCGGGTCACATCCTCCACTTTGGTCATGGCCTCCTTCTTCGTCACGGATTGGTGCAGAAGGCAAGAGCTGGGTAAATCAATCTTCAAATAAGATACTTCTACTTGCTTTGAGAAATCCTTGACCTCATTGAACAACTCCTAGTACCTCTTCACGTAGTCTCGGAGGCTCTATTGAGGCGTCTTTTTCATTGTTAGTAAAGCATCCATCCTTTTAGGATGGGAGCTACTAGTAATGAAGCGGTCCATAAAGAGCTCGACCAGGAACTTAAAACTCCTGATGGACCTATGAGGGAGCCTCTCGAACCATTTCTACACCACATCATGCAGACTCAAGGGGAAAATCTAGAACATCAGTCCTGGTGGTTCTAGAGAGTCATGGCTTGCCTGTATTGCCTAACGTGATCAATAGGGTCAATTTTTCCATCATAGATCTTGAATATCGAAATAGAAAATTTCTTGGGAGCTTCCTCTTCTTCTATCTCCCTTGAGAAAGTGGATTTCATCTGGGTCCTGAGAGCTCGTCTGTTAAGTTCCCTGGCTGATCTTGCACCACGATGTGTTGGGTGTTGGTCCATCTCCCTTTGGACCAAATTTCATATGTTCTCGTTACTGCAAGCTGGGCTCCTATAACGGCGAGCCAGTCGCTGGTGCTTCGAGTGAGTCATTTCTTGACTCGTTCTTCTCACTATTCTGGGATCCACGTCTAGGGATCCTTCGTCGGCTGCGGGACTTACTTGCCTGAGGGCTAGGAGTGTTATATGGACGTCACCTAGTTCTGCGATGGAGTTCTTTCTCCATATTCTCTAATTTCCTTTTGAGGCGAGCATTCTCAGCCTCTTGCCTGCGAGCGGACTCCTTTTGCTCTTGGAACCTTGCCTCATAGGTATCAATCAATCTAGAGATTTTTGTGGACTTTGCTGGTCCTTGGCTCTCCTCTGAGGCTGGCCTCTCTAGGTGAGACCTCTGATCTGAACGCCGAACTTCAGATATGATCCTGTGAGGAGAAGGTTGTTCTTGGATATCTCTTGCCTGAGGGGCATTAATGTTGTGACCATACATTTCAAATTTCTTTATTGGTGAGGGCTTTCTCACGGAAGACAAACATTTCCCACGGATGGCGCCAATTGTGGTGACAATTATATTCAACACAAATATATAAGAAAAGCGCAATCACCAGAGGAAATAAAGAAGATAAAATGCCAATCACACAACACTGTATGTACGTGGTTCAGCAACAATGCCTACGTCCACGGTAGTGCAGTCAGTATTATTTCTATATACTCCGCTGAGCATTTTGTAGAGAATGCAATGTGTGACTTTTTCCCCAAGCTTAGAGTTTGTTATATACATGTTTTATCTTCAGGGAGTGGGGGTGTTGGACTCCCCCACGTCAATCTTTCTCTCCTGGAATATCTCCCTATGAGATTTTAGGAGAGGACTAAGTCATAACTAAATTTAGTTGAGGTGCGAGGGGTCCGAACTTTGGTTCGTTTTTATTAAGCTACTCGTTTGGGCCCATGATGGCAAATCCGGGTACCCACACTTTCCTTTAGTAGTAAATTCGTTATAGATCTCAGATTCATTGTATTGATTAGTTACTGGAAACGAGTAAAGATTTTGTTTTGAAAACGTGCCTAAAACTATCTTTAAAATGTCTTAGATTAGTATTCGGACACATGAAGTTAGGCCATCGTTTGTTAACCAAAAAAATGTTAGCCATAAAAATCCTAGAAAATTTCCAACTTTTGAAAGACAAATTGAGCCAAAAATTCAAATCCCTTTCGTTTGTTAACCCGAAAAGTTCAAAATATCTTCGAGTTGTGAAAGAAAAAACTAGAATTTTTAATCCATATGGTATGTGAAAAGGGTAGAAAAACATAAAAACGATCAAATAAAAATAGAAAACAAAAAATATGAAAAATAGAAAAGAAATTGAAAAAAAGAGCAAAAGTCTGAAAAAGTAACAACGGATATTCACAAGAAAATTTTCCAACACCGAAAATTCCAAAATTTTCCATAAATCCTCGAAACACACTTAACCCGAAAAAAGTCCTAACCGAGTCTAATTAACGAAATTGATTATCACGTGAAGAGCTAAAAAAATTAAAAAATATATAAATAATGAGACAAATAGGTGCGAATAAAAAAATAATATTTTTTTGTTTTCCAACAACCGCAATTTGTTCATGAGATTTATTCACCACAAAAATTCTCAGCTTTTGATATGTGTGCGTGAACTCGTGTCTGATATTTTTACTCTAACATTCATGAATAATGAGAGAAAATATAGCAATTATCCGAGTGATTCGTTTGCGAGTGCATCTCATGAGAAATTTAAATCAAAGTTAATTTTGAGAAAGTAAAGTGATAATTAATCAGTGGATGTTAATGGTTAATTTTTGGCTTCGGACGTGCGCACACACACACAAACTATGAATTGAAATTTATCTATTACAATTTTTAGTTATTTTTGTGTAATTTTGATTGTACGATTTTCAATTATTTTTATTTTCCCCTTGAGTCGGGCCATGTGGTTCAAACTGAATTTTGTGGGTAAATTCACTAGAAACCCTCACGAGACAACACTCGTCTTACTAGAGTAACCGAGGTGTTTAACGGCTTGTTCCATATGATCAATGTCATCACGCGCCCGTGAAATAGGTATTCTATCCTTTAGTTTATAAGAGTTGTTTATGAACCCTATTTTTTATTCTCTTACATTGCTTGGGACTAGAAATTTCTTAAGTTAGGGGGTTTGATTCTGTAAGAGGGTAGTTTAGATAAGACGGAGGCATAACGCATTTGGGAGTACAGTACTGATAAGTTAATCAAGAAACACTCTTGACTAAGTAAAACACACAATCACAAATCTATAGAGATGAACTCAGTTTGAACTCGCAAGAACTCTCGTGTATAACTTAAAAGATATTAATGAACTCAGAAATAACTCACTTAAAGGGAGAGAGAAGTAAGAATCATAGATACACCTTGGAAGGCAGCCAACCACCCTCAAAGATGATCTCTATCAACTATTAGAAGCTTCATAATAAATGGCAATGGTGGGTGAGTAAACTCTGGTTTTTAATAAATCTCTCTCTCCGATGTATTTTTCTCTCTAGCAATAACTTCTGAACTCTCAAAAGAACTTCTCCACCCTCAGAGGTGGTTGGGGGACTTAAATATCGCCCACAACACTCCCGAGATGACTCAGTCATTCATAAATGTCAAAGACATCCCTCATTCTTTATGTCATAAACATTAAATACATGATTCACTAATTAGATCCATGTCATAATGATTAAATGCCATGACATTCCTTTTGCCTAACCACTGTGTGTCAGGGGTGTGTCATCACAGAGGTGGCTCACCAACTGTTTGACAGCCCCAATTACCACGGTGGTTTACTCAAGTGGAAATTTGGCATTTCCTAGATGGCTAGTGACATCTGATAGAAAGGATGTGAGATTTAAGTAGATGGTTGTTTGGTTGACAACGCACTGCCCGATGGAACTCAAGGTCGATCCACCCAAGGTTCCACAGTCAAGTTATTTTGGTGTTTTACCAGGTTTATTTAAGATGGTCAGGAAAATCCCCAAAGTTTCCTCACTTCTCAATCCACCAAACTAAGTCCCTCTGAAGTTCCCACAGTGAGGTCGCTCGATAGAGCATAAAAGCTCTCCCAAGCCCTGCCAAGCTTGGTCTCTTGCGAGTACCGTTCGACCTCATACTAAAAATCATTATAATCATTATATCTTATGGTTGAATAAAATATACAAAAAGGTTAAGTAAAAAAATAGAACCAAAGGATGATCTATCTCGGCAATTTTCTTCGCTGGAAGATCCCTCTGGGTTGCCACACTGAACTACCTCGCTTGAGCTGCATCGCTTTGAGTTGCCTCACTGCCTTAATCCCTTGAGTCTGTTGTATTAGTTAGGGGGATTAACTCTAATTTCAAGATTATATTCTTGGCCCCCCATACATTTTGCCCTTCATGGAGAGATTTATTGTGGGAACAAGAAATGTCTACACGAAAACTTCTCAATCCGATGAACCTTAGCGTCTCTATCTTCATTACGGCCTTTGCTATTATTAATTTTAGGGAAAAGTAAAATTCTCTTCGATGTACCTGAACCAAGGTGTTGCGGATTGTCAACAATTTGGCGAAGGTACATCGCCACTTTTTCCTATTGTTGAGCTTCAACCTTTGTGACTTTACTTTCTTAGCTAATTAAAATTCTCTCGAAACACCTGCTGACTTTATCAAATACCCGTTTTGACTATTGGGAAGTGAAATTCTCCCGTTTGTGCTGTTGTGGAGTATAGTTGTAAGCAGTGAGCTTTTTTCGTTAGGACATCCCCTATCGTTGAGACTTGTGGAATTCTCCCTTATAAACTTCTTCCTAGGAAATTCTCCCTTCTTGAAGTAAACAACATTTGGACTTGTGGAGAGGGTATATCATAGCTTTTTTGAACCATTGGGACATCCTCTTTATTGGGAGTTGTTGGATATATTTGACAAAGGAAGAATTTTGGATCCAAACCCCAAAACTTCGAAGAAACCTTTTCTATCCCCATGCATCACTTCATTAATAACGTAATGTCGTCTTTTCAACTATCAAAACACTTCCCAAAGTGCCACATGTCCACTTGCAATGATTATTGGCAGCCTTTCACGTGTGTTAGTGGGAAAACTCAAAAGGCTGGCTTAAAGGATTACAAGCATCTATTTTTCAAAAACACTTAGCCATTTTTTCCTTCATCTTCTTCAAACTCCCAGTGCTTTTTAGAGAGATAAATATTTAAACCGCTATTGTTAACTAGGTTTTCTCTAGTTCTCTTACTTTCACCATCTCCTTCACTACCACTTGTGGTCGTATTCCTCCATTTTCGTCCATAGCCCTTCCTCACTAGGATTTTTCTTTTATCGTTGCTTACTATGAATTCTTCAAACATACCTAAGGATACCACCGCCATTGCTTAGCCAAGCTCCACTGCTACCATTTCTCCTGCCACCGCCACTATTAGCGCCACTGCCTTGAATGTTTCTTACCGAGAGCAACTACGCTTTTACCGCTGGGCGCCCATCTTTGGCAAAGATGATGAGTTCTCTAATGCATGAAAGACCTACTATTTTTCCACTAAGTATGACCCTTTGTTGCTGGGTGATGAAGACGAAGATTCATCCAAGTGGGGATTTATTCCTCCAGAGGGGACTTTGCATTTCAGGTTGGATCTTGGAGACTTCCCTTACTCTCTGATTGATTTCTAAGATCCTAGGGGGTCGCTAACTCATTTTTCTTCCTAGTATTCACACATGCAGAGCTCCCATGCTGCAGCTCTTGCCAAGGTTGGTATTCAAAGAGCCAACTGCTTGGGGGAGTTTACTTTTTCTAAGCACAACGTTGCACTCCAAGTGTTTGTTTCTAGATGGAACATTACGACTCACACATTCTTCGCTACCTAGGGGGAATTTACCATTTCATTGGAAGATGTCTATGAGCTACTTGGGTTTGAACCCATGGGTGAGTTTATTTATCTTGATGAGGCCATGGATGCCAAAGAAACTATTGACCGAGCTGAGCTAGATCGGATTTGCCACCATTGCATTGGGTCTTCTAACAAGGCTACCTTTACTCCCCTTATCAGTTATTTCTTCAAAGCTCCTACTATGAAGGACATCACTTTATGTTACATGCCATGGTAAAGGTACATCTTTGGAATTTTTTTAGCCTATATTCTTGTGTTGCTTTCATGTTCCTTCTTAACTGGGAAACCCAATGACCAGCCCAGGAGGGACCTTATAAACATTTTCATCCCTTAAGCCAGGGGTTATAACCTTCCTCTGGCCACCATTGCTTTGGGGTTCCTCTATACTTGGCTGGATGGAACCCACCTCGACATGGAACGGTCCCTTGGTCGTTACAACTTGGCCAATTTTACCAATACCGTTAGCTTAACGGGTTTCCTCTATACTCGTTTTCCCGCCATTGCTGCCAAATCTATCCCCTATCCCGTGAGCCAAGGCATTAAACCCCCTCGCCTCCTATGCATCCATAAAAAATAGATTCGAAAGGAAATAATGGGAATTTTTTACCGTTTTGATTCCTTCATCATGAGGCCGTACGGAGAATCTACCTTCGCCCATACTTGAAATTTTTTCCTTCTAAAACTAGAACGGTCCCTTTTTTTGATTATAGAAGATCCTTCACATGTCGTGCTGCTTCTGTTCACTCCTAGGTTCCTTCCTTCAGTTACCGAATGGGGATATACTTCTAAGCCTTATAACCCTGATAGGTCCAGCAGGCAATTCATTTTTGATCAAGAGGATCCTCGACCTGTGTTTTAGTTAACGAATAAAAGGGATACTTTTTAAGAGGTTTATACCTTCCACCTTTCTACAATGGTACATGGCGTGACCTCTATTATGGATGGTCGAGTCACCATCTCCAGTGCTACCCGAAAAGGGGACGTGTCCACCCTTTATGCCACCAAATTTTGGTCGATGGAACTGGCTATGATTCGGGAGTTAATACAAAGTCCCCCCTAGTATCCCCCAGTTATTTCTTTCTTTGCCTTGAAATTGGGCCTCAAGGGCAACTTTATTCTTAGAGTTGAGCTTCCTTTGAGCAAGACTGCCAAAGACTCTCCCATCAAGCTACCGCCTTATTTCCCCATGATCCCTACTGTCACGCCCAAACCCAAGAATGTTATAACCCCAAAACATACATCCCTTACTGAAGATGTTTAAACCGATTCAGGTTCTAGCGAAGGGCCTTTCGTACCGCCAATCAAGAAAATGATGAGATCTAAGAGTGGGACTTCTTCAAAGTCTGAGTCCCAACCCCAGCCTCAATCTCCGTTGGAGTCATTCCCTATTGCCTCCCTTCCTCCTCCTATTCCAGCCGAAGTGAGTGAGGAGTTAAGAAAGAAAATCTAAGCAGAGGTGGAGTGAATAAATTTGGAATTTTAATGACACACTCTCGTCGTTCATCATGTTGTTGCCTTACCAACCATCTTAGTAGATCCATATGAAGTTGGGTCAAATATATAGAAGAGCTCAAAGGTTCCTCCAAGTTTTGGCGCTGCTAGTGCAAGGAAAAATACTTTGGGCACTAAGTCCCAAAAGAAATGGGCTCTTGATGTACATCTCACCCCAGATCCTTCTACTACTTCCCCTCCTTCCTCGCCAATGGTGATATCATCCCATTATCCCTTTAGATCAGAGGTATTCATGTGTTTTTTTCATTTTTCTATAACAAACCGCATATTTCTAACCCTTAGCGACTTTGGTGCAGGAAGCTGAAGAAAAAAGGCCCAGCCCCCCCTCCCCCGTGAGTCCTTTCGTGGGGGGATTCTTCGAGATTGGGTCCGTTGGCACAACTCGACCCCATTATCCCATGATAGGGCTCAATTATTCTCGTTGTTTGTTCTCCCAATGCACAGTGGAGGATGATACGGAGGTTACTGCCCCTATTGACCCCGTGGGAGCTTCCTCTCGGCCAGAGGAGGTTCCCTTAGCTTCATGTGGTTCCCCTTATTTATTTTGGTTCCTCTAGACATCCTTCTAATTATGTAAAGTTCTCCCGAGATAACGAGGTTTAGATTTTTTTTAGGTCTTCCTTCTCTATCCCCCTCTCTTCGCTGCGTCTTCTAAGTATTTTGGCGTATTTCAGGTTGAAGTATCTTCCATTTTGGATTCATCGTTGGCCAACATCCTTCTTCTACCTCTATTGATAAGACCCATCGATGTCGTTCCCCCTTTTAGTCATATTACTGAGGTGACTTAAATGTGGAGTGTGTCTCTTCTTTCTGTATTATTCCCCTCTTCTATCACTTAGCTTTATTTTTTATAGCTTTCACCCAGTCTTGTTCCACCAACATATTTTGGGATTCTACCATCTTCCCAGGCCACCGTTGGCTCCTCTACTCATCCTCGTGCCTCTTATGCCCCTACTAGTGTTGGTGCATCTGTGGATGGTCCAACGACTTCTTCAATTTCTCCCCCAATACTGTCCTTAGTTCCTTTTGTTGACGTGGGAGCTTCATCTAGTATTGAGGTCCCTCTGGCTGAGTTTCCTCTGATTGAGGGTGTCATGGAAGCTTCTGAGGGGGTGAATCTATCCTCAACAATTCCTGCCGTTGTAGCCTATTTAGTGGCTCCCATTATTGCTCCGTTCATTGCTGAGGTATTTTTCAGTTTCCTCTTCATTCCTTATTGCTTGTCCATGATCTTGACATTGTAAAATCTAGAAGAAAATCATTTTCAAACAGTTAAAACTCCACTAGTAATGGTCACTTAATAATGATAAACACTTGTAGATATTTTTCATCAAACTCCACCAGTAACGGTGACTTAACAATGATAATCACTTGTTAAGATTTTTCGTAAGACTCCACTAGTAATGGTGACTTAACAATGATTAACACTTTTTAAGATTTTTCGCCAAACTCCATCAGTAATGGTGACTTAACAATGATAAACACCTGTTAAGATTTTTCACCAAACTCCACCAATAATGGTGACTTAACGATGATAACACTTATTAAGTATTTTACTAAAACTCCACCAATAACGGTAACTTAACAACGATAAACACTTGTTAATATTTTTCTTGTTAAACTTATTATTTGCTCGATTTGTCCTCAGGCTTCCGGGGAGTCCTCTCGATTGTAGAGCAACCTCCAGTGATTCCTTCTCCTGTCACCTCACCAAATCGGGAACCAGTTGTATCTGAGGAAACGAGTCCTAATGACCAAGGTTCCATGATAGGTGCTCACGCCGATAGTGAATCTGGTTGTGATCTTCCTTTTCCAGCTCTAGCTCCTCATGAGTTTTATCTCTTGGTCATTCATCGCTCTCCCCAACTACCTACCAGACATCAGTTGGTGTTGAGGAAATTGCATCTCATCATCCCATACTTTTACGATCGACTGCTTGCGTTCAAACATTCCTATGATGAGCCAACAACTTCAAGGTATGTTTATTGATGTTACTGATATTGTCAATACTCCTACTGTAAACATTACCAAGCCCCTCCTCAACTTATTCTTGGGCTATCTAAAGGAATTTGATAGAGATGGCTTCCAATTTAGATGGTTGATTGGACACTTGAATACCTTGAAGAGTTAGCAATTGAAAAGACAAAGGGAACTATTGTAGAAGCACCGGGAGGCTCAACAAGTTAAGGAAGCTAGGTTGGTCGAGCTAGCACCTCTACTTCAAGTCATCAACAAGGAGGTAGAGGATATCTAAGAATCTCTACGTCTGGGGGAAGATAAAATGGGAGAAACTCCTTATTGAGAATGCACAAGTTCAAACAAGGCCGGAGGTTTGTATCAATGCCCAATAATCATTCCTAGAAACTTCTTCGGGCCTGCCTGGATATTTTTTCTCTGCTCCAGACTTGTGGTTTCTCTTAGGCCAATAAACTCTTTCCCACTTGTATACATTTTCCCCATTTTTTCTTATGTAATTCTCGGGCAATAGTTCCCAATTTTGTAATGCCTCAAAATTTATGAATGAAAGAAAGGTTATATGTTTTTCCATGCCACTTCTTCATGCTATAACTACTTGCATATAATACAAACTCTGCAATCTTTTAACTCACTCAAGTTCTACCAAAAGACATCTTTTCAGAAAGAAAAGAATTATATATTTATAACAAAACAACTAGATACAACGATGGTCCAAAGTTAATTTCTTATACATGATTAAAGTTTAACCATTTATTATTAATCTTAAACAGTTTGCCTTCTTCCATCTTAGATATTAAGCAATAACCTGAATCATGAGCCTCCTTTACAATGAAAGTTCCTTCCCAATTCGCTGTAAAGTTAGGTAGGGGACGCTCTCTGATATGTTTCACTACTGCCTTCAGTATAAGTTCTCCCTCTATGAACTTCCTTGGTCTCACCAAGTTGTTATACGCCCAAGAGAGCTGCTTCGTTTATATTTGAAAGTGCTACATCGCATTGTCTCTATGCTCTTCCAACTCTTCTAGCTACACATGCCTATTCTGAGGGAGCATGCTACTTCGAATGGCATATCGGGCAGAGGGAACTTCCAACTCCATCGGGAGAATCGCTTCAGCTCCATACACAAGGGAGAATGGGGTATATCATGTGGGCTTCATTTTAGTTATTCTAGAGGTTAAGGAATTACCATAGGGACCATAGGTGGGATGCTTATTGCACCTGAAGTAACCACCATAGTTGGAACGCTAGTTACTCATAGGGTTCCCACCATTGGAGTCGCAATAGGGGGTATGCTTGCTGGGGCAGTTCCTATTGGAACTGCGCATGGTGAGGCCGTTGGGGCTATCCCTAGCGTCTTAAAGAAGTTGTCCTCGAATACCCCCAGCACCATTGAAGCTACAGGCACTTGCAAAAAATCATGAAATTTATTCATGGGGAGTGCCACCTGAGCTGGTCCCAAACCGGCGCACGTGAAGCTTGCGTCACCCCTGGAACGCCTGTCACCGTTTAAACTGTAGGTACCTCCACTCGAGGAGATCCATATCGAAGCCTTCAGATCTCTCGCCGCTTATTCTTTATTGCGTTTAATACCATTAAAGTTAAGCCTTCGATTAACATTGTTTTGTGCTATACTCTTTGCTTAGAAGAATACCTCCTCAGCGAAGTCGCCAAATATAAGAGGGTAGTTTAGATAAGATAGAGGCGTAACCCCTTTTGGAGTACAGTACTGATAAGTTAATCAAGAAACACACTTGACTAAGTAAAGCACATAATCACCAATCTGTAGAGATGAACTCAGTTTGAACACCCAATAACTCTCGTGCATAACTCAACAGATAATAATGAACTCAGAAGAAACTCATTTAGAGGGAGAAAGAAGTAAGCATCCTAGATACACCTTGGCAGACAACCAAACACCCCAACCACCCTCAAAGATCTATGTCAAGTATTAAAATCTTCGTAATAAATGGCAATGGTGGGTGAGTGAACTCTGGTTTGTAATAAATCTATATCTTCGATGTATTTTTCTCTCTAGCAATAACTTTTGAACTCGCAAAAGAACTTCTCCCCCCTCGGAGGTGGTTGGTGCCCTTAAATAAACCCCACACCACTCCCGAGATGACTCAGTCATTCATAAATGTCAAAGACATACCTCATACTTTATGTAACAAACATTAAATGTCTGATGCACTAGTTAGCTCCACGTCATAATCATTAAAAGCCAAGACGTGCCTTTTGCCTAACCACTGTGTGTTAGGGGGCTGTCGTCACAGAGGTGGCTCACCAACTGTCTGATAGCCCCAAATACCACAGTGGTTTACTAAAGTGTAGATTTGACATTTCCTAGCTGGCTAGTGACATCTCATAGAGCGGATGTGACATTTAAGTAGAGGATTGTTTGGTTCTCCACTCAATGCCCGATTGAACTCAAGGCTTCTCCACCCAAGGTTCCATAGTTAATGTCTTTTGATATTTTACCATGTGTATTTAATATGGTCAGGATAAGCCTTAACGGTGCCTCACTTCTCAATCTTCCAAACCATGTCCCTTTGAAGTTCCCACAGCGTGGTTGCTCGAGCATGAAAGCTCTCCCAGGCCCTGCCAAGCCTGGTCTCTCATGAGTACCGTTTGACCTCACACTAAAAATCATTATAATCATTAAAACTTATTGTATAAATAAAAGATACAAAAAGGTTAAGTAAAACTACAAAACCAAAGGATGAGCTCTCTCGGCCAGTTTCTTCACTAGAAGATCCCTTTGAGCTGCCATGCTTAACTAGCTCGCTTGAACTACATTGTTGCCTTACTGAGTTGCATCGCTTTGAGCTACCTAGTTGCCTTAATCCCTTAAGTCTATTTTATTAGCTGGGGGGATTAACTCTAATTTCGATATTATCTTCTGGCCCCCGTACAGATTCAACATTAGTATTTCATATTTATCCCTCTAATTTTGGCATTTTTACGGTTCTAACCATTATACTTCTCCCAAACTTAGCTCATATTTATTTCAACTAACCCTTTTGGCAAGTTCTTCGTATTTTTTGTATCTTTTGTGTTTTATAGATAATTCGTGCAAGTGGACGAAAGAGAATAACGCAAAATGATGAAAATAATACAAGAAAGGATACTCAATAAAAAATGATAATTTTTCAGTCAAAACACGAAGAAGGAACCAACATGAAAGTCTTTGTGATCGATTTCATGAGAACATAGGAAGAAACATAACCTCATTCTGAGTCTCGGTGAAGAAGTTACAACATTTTGAAGATTGAGTGAAGTTCTGGGGTCAAAACTGCAAAAAATGAAAGTTTAATGCATTTCCAAGCGTCCAAACAATAATAGAAACTGAACCGATTCTATTTTGGAGTTAACCAGTTCTCTTTCCCAAGGGTTTGGTCAAAATCGGTTCGGTTTGGCTCATGGGTTCAATTTTCTATGAATTTTTTTATCTCTTCATAGTTTGTAGCTAAAGTTGTTAGGGCTTAGACTTAGCCTCTTAGCCGATTACGGGTCCTTATATAGAGGAGTCTATTTTCATATACTTCATATATTGTAGATCTTATAATTCATATATTTTTGTTGGAGGTATAATTACTTTGAGAATTAAGCATTTATAAAGGAATAAAGAGGAGTTATTCCAATCTCTACTTGGTTTGAAATTCGTATTTCCTGCACTTTAGATTCTCCTCATTTGATATTCAATTTCAATTATTTTTTCTTTATATCTTGCTATATATTCCCTCATGCTTAATATATTTTTTTTAGAAATAATTATCATGTCTAGCTAAATTACTCATAGGTTAGGGAGCATGACCCCGACCTAGGGTTTTTCTACTTTGAATGTAAACTTTATCATAATTAAATAATTAATTTCTTGAGGTTACTATATTGAATGGGATTAATAGTGTCGATCTCTTAACTCAGTTTTTCGAAAGAAATCCGAGTGTTTGAGGTCGCATTACATATGTCGCTAAAATTATCAATTGCGCATACTAATTTGTTGTCCAATTATTTTAGTTCTTTGAATTTCTTTGCCATTTTTCCTTTAATTAATTAATAGAATTTTATATTTAACATAGAAACCCTAGGGTCTGGGGAATTAGATCCCATCCTCCTTCTAAATTTTATTTCAAAATAGAAAATTTTCTTCGTTTTAATTACTTTTCAATTTCATAAGTTAATTTTCTTAGGTAGTTATAAATCACTTCACATAAGAATCATCACCGTTTTTTCTTTTTGTGAGTTAAAGCCTAGATTTAAGAAACCAACCCAACTTTCATCGTAAGCATTCTATTACCTGAGTATTCGACCCTGTCTTACGAGGTTTATTACTTGAGAGACAAGCTTTCACTTGAGTTGTATGTACACATGTAGAACACACATTTTGTCGCTTGTCAACCACTCCCATTTTTTTAAAATTGTAGTGATTCCCATAACTGTCTGCAGCTCCCTCAACCATAAATATTTTCCTCCAAATTCACATATTTATATAATTTAAAGAATAATACATGCCCCATTTTTGTGTTCGATAACGTGGGGGAGTTATTTGAACACACATGTGAAGATGTGACGTATACAATAGTCTCATTAGTGACCACTATTCAAAGATGATAAATGTGATTGAAGTCGGTCAGCAGAGATCTTAGAATTAGATATAGACGATCAGGCTTTGATTTTTATTTAAGTTCATGGACTCCTATATGTCCTAATCTCTTTATTTTCACTATAAATGTAACCTCCACCCCTGGGAAAAGGAAATGCAATTTTGTTATCAAGAAATGATCAATAAAGAGAAAGAAACACTAGTGCGCGTAGGCACATTTCAAACCATGTATATATTTTTTTCCTATTTGAATATGCATGATTTTCTTTTGTTTGGATTTGATTGGTTGATTCCATACTAGTAGGATTTTACCGCCCACAATTAGATCCTTTAGCTGGAATGACTTTCGTTCATATGCTAAGAAAAGAAAAAGAGAAACTATGTCTCACTCATATAACCCATGTTGCCGATCTCATGACAATTATAGAATTTATCATAACGGACATGAAGTGCATAGGGTTAGGTCTAAGGTCCATCCAAATAGGAGTCTCAAAACTCTTATATCATGTTATCGATCCCAGTTTAATACATTATAGAGAGCAATGAACCTCCATAAACAAGACGATGACACATGCCTCCGACAAGATGAGAATGGTCACCTTCAGAGTAATTTGGAAATAATGGAATAAGAGCTCCACGAGCACAAATTTAAATATCAAGCCCATATTCCTATTCCTTATGCTAGAAAAGCTTGCAGCTAAGGAAAGAGTTTCCTATGTGACCAATATCACTCCAAGCATAGGAGCTCATTAGATAGAAAGACAACGGATGCCTTCTCCATAATAATAAAGATCTATGGAATACCATCCGATGAGAGATGGAAGAAACACATGTTCATTGAGGGGTTATATAGACAAAGAAAGTGGAAATAAGAGACCTCATCAGTTAGATATAGTCTCATATTTAAGTTATGTGATGGGAAGATTAATCCCATAAATCAAGTTTGCAAATATCGATAAGCCATGACCCTCTGGAGATATAATGAGTACCGCATGTGTTGTATCTTCTCCTCCAGTTTGGGGGATATCGCATAGAAGTGGTTTAAAAATTACCATTGAGGTCGGCCACAAGTTTCAAGAACCTCACGAAGGCCTATACTTCCATATTTATCACCAGTATCTACCTTATAAAGATTATGCACTCACTCCTCACTTTGAAGAAGAAGCCCTATGAAACCTTAGGAGAGTATTCTCGGAGTTACTAGGAAACCTATAACTAGTTGGAGTATTTCCCCCAAAAACTGGTTGTGGCCTCATTGAAGATCAAAATGTCTATAAGATCTATTATGTACCAATCCCTTGCTAGGAAAAAGGCAAGACCTTTGACGATCTCATGTCAATAATTGTGAAGTGTGCCAAACTGGAAGACGTGGTGCCTAACGCCCATCCAGAAAAATGGTTTACCGAGGGCAAGCAAGAATAGAGGCAAGAAGAATTCCCCCAATAAGGGGAGGAGGGAGAATGGAGTATATAAGGGGGATAATAAAGAAAACCCCATCAAGGCCTTCTGAGCAGTTAACACTATGATCAAAGAGATGATCTATAAAATCTTGAACGATTAACACTATGTTCAATGAGAAGGCCAAGGAGTTGTTAGCAGCGGTGGAAAAGAACTATTCGATTGGCATAGCTACAAAATTGAGATTCCAAGGTAGGTTGGTAGTCCCATAGGATGAGGAGTTATAATGAGTCGTTATAACCGAAGCACGTGAGTTATGTATAGTGGTACATCCCAGTGGGGATAATATGTACCAGTCATATGGCGCAAGGATTACTGGGTAGGCATAAACATGGACATAACATTTTTTGTGTCCAAGTATGCCACATAAATATGGACGATCAGCGACTAATAAGTGTTCTCTTGCCTCTCGAGATTCCAATTTGGAAATGGGAGAATATTTCCATAGATTTTATCACAAGGTTACGTATGTCACAAAGGGGAGAACATTTCCGTAGATTTTATCACAGGGTTACCTACGTCCATAGATTTAATTAAAAGAAAATCTTTTTAGTCTAATGAAGTAGACAATTATTAACGAACCCAATACTACAAAAAAAATGCATAATGTGATGATAAGTTATCTCTTTTGGGTAATATTATAGGGTTACTCTTGGGACTAAAGGCGTTAATAAGTATGGTTATCTTCAGTCTATGAATTGTTCTAAATGCCTTAGAATAATCTTATTGGTATAGATATCAGATTTCATAATTAGGATTTGGGTTGATATGGGTATAATATTGCACTTAAATGAGGTTAGAGATACTTACTGCATGCGAGTGTCAATGGGCGGTGTATTATGTGAATTAACTACATAATTGAATTTATTTTATAATTTAATTCTTTCAATATTAGGGCATTTACCCAAATTATGAAATGTCCCCCCCCCCTCCCCCCCCCCCCCCCACCCGTATTTGTCTAGACATGGATAGTAGGGATAATAGGAGATCAGACCTACGATCGTATTTTCTTATCAGTCACTTTCGTTTGATCAACTCTGCCATAGGTTGTTATTTCCATTCTAGTCATTTCATTATTCCATAGATTGTATGGGCATAAGCCCGATATTTATTATTCTATCTTTTATGTATTAGTCATACTTAAGTTGGAGGTTTTATAACTAGTTGGGAGATTGTATTTATTTATTGACAATTATTTTTTAAGTTCTTTCATTATGCATGTTTGATTTAAAAATAAAAATGTCCTCTTATGATTTGATGTTGAGAATGATATAGATTGTTAGATAAGCCCCATCTTCGGCGTATTGTATATGTTCAACCTTTACATGGGAAATAGGGATTGTTACACAGTTCTTCCCTCGGCATCAATCGACCAACTTTCTTCAGTCGTAGAGTCGCAACTCCACAATCAATAGTAGAGTAAACTCTACAAGGGTTTGATGTAACATATAGAAATCGGGTTTGGCAAAACTCAACAAATCATATTAAGGGATCTAAAATTGGAAAAATAAAAGTGTTCTCATACAAGACAAAGAGGAAGACTTTTGGTGTAGCTATTGCAATTACTTTTTGCCAAAAGAATTTAATACAACAGTCCAAAATAATCTTTTTTATAAATACATGTTTTTTGAGGCGAAGATCCCGTTCGAACAAAAATAGGACTTCGTTCGAACAAAAATAAGGTTTAATTCCAACGAGGTCCACTATCGTTCGAACAAAAGACTTGTTCCGTTCAATTGACCTTCTAATGAGAGTTCTTCTAAGGAAAAATAAAATAAATTATTTTTAAAATCCTTTTATGAAAAAGTTCCTCGAGTAAAAAATAAAACATCCCATAATAAATTTAACTGAGTAAAATTGAAACCATAAAGTTTGTATACCTCCATAAAGTTTTCGCGATGCTCGAAAGTCTGAAACGATTCTCAGTCACTAAAATGTCTTCAAATAATCATGGAGGAAAATTTGGATATAATGTTCATTTTGTAACATCGGTATCTAACAGGATACGCCAAAATAACTAACTTATGAGGAATTATAAAAGCTTGCTCGTATAAATCTCCCCCTTTTTCTATTCCGATACAAAAGAAAAATTGAAACCCAAATTACAAGAAAACCCTAATAATAATGTATCCTAATGTCCTCCCAACGGAATGACATTCGAGACTTTTTCCTCAACTAAAATTCTTCATCTTGTGTAGTCCATGAGATCATCATCAAAGATAAAGAGACCTCCACAAATGAAATAAAAGAATACAATGACGCATACGAGTTTAAAGGAAAAAAACAAACTCCGCCTCAATTTGTTCTCCCCTTTTTGTTCATAATAGAAAAAAGGTAAGAAACTAAACATGAATATTAAGCATCACCCGAATACAAAAGAAATGACAGCACAAAGATAATCAATTAAGCACATGTAAGGAGATTTCTAAAGGGCTTTCAAAAAAATTATTTTTAATTTTTTTCAAAATTTTAAAGTATAAAAACTATAAAAGTTACATATACTTACAAAATACATAGCGTTATGGAATAGAACTAAAATAATCGAATCATGAAAGCGGAATGTAACTATGATACTATTTTCCTAGGGAAAATCAATGTAGGCATTCATAACATGGGCGCACGAAGTCAATCATATACTTCTAAAGAAGGAACTCAATTTCAACCTTAGGTCTGAAAATGGTGAACTTAATGAATTGACTCGACTTATGAAACATTCCATGAATTTAAATGCTTCTCAAATCAATAACCACAAACTATTTAATTTTTTTTAAGAGAATCCGTTGTGAAAATCCATTTATCTTCTACTTTATAACACCATAAAAATCTCACATGTTTATGAATTCACTCTCATTATTTTGAAGATATCATAATGCTCATATGTGGCGAACCATTGATGAAATAAAACTGGCATTCGCACTTCTATTTTTATATGTCATTAATATTTTAGGATCTATTTTAAAATGCCATCTTTTAACGTAAAGAGAGTCTTGCTCTTTCGTACCCCCTTTCCATTGCTTAACATATAACAAAATTTGTTGAGAAACAAAATCCGAGCATTGGTTCTTATAAGGACAACTTATATCTAGTACATATGCTTTGTGATTAAGAAAAATTAAGATGAGAACACTACATTTGATATATGACAAGTAAGTACAATCAATAAAACACTGATAATCACCCCAATACTGGATAATCACCCCCAATACTAGTAAAAGATATACGGGTAAAAGATATGATCATGATAATCACCCCAATATTGGATAAAATTTCCGAATTCAATCAATAAAAAAAATACCGAAATACCTACTAAAATTCTCAAATCTAAGTGCATCTAAAGGTTTTGTGAAAATATCAACTAATTAATATTCGGACCTCACAACGCTCAAGGACATAACCTTATACTCAATAATATTACGAATAAAATACTCACGTATCCTAATGTGTTTTATGCTTGAATGTTGGATGATATTATGGGATATATGAATTCCACTTGTATTATCACACGAAATAGTCATTGTGCCTTGGAAAGTTTCATAATCTTCTAACATTTGCTTCATCCATAAGATTTGTGTTCAACAACTCCCGACGACTTTATACTCGACCTCCATCGTGGAAAAAGATATGGAGTTTTTCTTCTTTCTCAACTAAGAGATACGATCACTCCTAAAGTAAATAAACCCAATTGAGGTGCTCCAACAACATTCAATATCCCCAGCCCAATCGACATCCGAATAGGTGGACAAGAAATTGTCGGTAACAAAGGAATACCAAATATAGTAGAAAAGAGTTACACTCATATATTTGATGATACATTTAAGTGATAACAACTGAGACTCTTTCGGATATGCTTGGTATTGCGCACAAACTCCAATTATAAAGGCAATATCAGTACTGCTAGATATGAAATAGAGAAGACTACCCATCTTTATCCTATAAAGGGTTTTCTCCATGTCCTTGCCTAAAGTGTCTTTGATAAGCTTAGTCGATGTACTCATAGAGGTGCGTGAGTGCTTAGGGTAGTCTAAACCAAAGGGCTTCATTAGGTCCCTAGAATATTTGTATTGAGATATGAATATCGCGTCCTCTAGTTAACGCACCTGAAGACCTAATAAGAATGTAAGCTCACCAACCATGATCATATCAAACTCCCTTTCTACCTCTTCCTCAAACGTGTAAGCATGTTGGGAACAATGGATCGAAAGACTATGTCATCCACATCAACATGGGCAACGAATATAACACCACTCTCTATCCTCACAAACAATATCTTATCCACTCCCCCTCTCTTGAAGCTGCGAGATAAGAGATAAGAATTGAGTCTCTATTAACAATCACTAGATGTTTGCTTCAAACTATATAAGGACTTCTTTAGAGAATAGACATGTCCTGAGTGCTTTGGGTCTTCGAACCCCAGTGGTTATTCTACGTAGACATCCACTTATGGAATTTCATTAAGGAAGGAACCCCTGGTAACCATTTGATATAACTTGATGTGTAAATGACATGCTATAGTAAGTAGTAAGCGAACTAACTCAATCATAGAAACAGGAGAGATGGTCTCTTCAAACTGTACCCCCTTGATATTTGTGTATCTTTGATAAACCAACCTATCTTTATTGAGAAATATGGTACCATTATCATCTATCTTATTCTTATAAATCCACTTAGTACCAATCACATTAGTCTCTCTAGGCCGGAGCACTAACTCCCAAACATCGTTTTTACGAAACTAAAGTAACTCATCTTGTATAGAGGAATATCCAATGCTTGTCTTTGAGTGTTTCTTTCACATTCTTGGGATCTTTTAAGGAGGTGTAGAAAAAGTAGCTAACTAAATTCTTAAGTTTAGCGCGAGTATTGACACCTAGTGTGATATCTCTTTCAAACCCCAGACAGTGGATCCTTTAAATAAAAAGTGAGGTCCACCGGGGTAGTACGAGGAACGATGGGATCGCCACTAGGGGGTGATTGTCCTCACACTCAGGGTCATGATAAATAGACATCAGCGGATCATCATCTCTAGTTGTGACTTTCATAGACTCCATAACCTTAGATCTTGCCATCTTAAGCAGTGGATGCTGAATAACCTAAAAATATCCCCTTTATCAATTCATGAGTCAAAAGTTCCTAAGTGCTCTCTATCTTTAAAATGAATCAAGGAAACCCAAATATACTAAAATATGATTATTGATGTCTAAAAATGTTCGATCATAATTTTATAATCACAAACAAAATAAAGATAATCAGGCCAAGAAAACACACCACAAACAAGGTTTTAAAGTTGTTTGACTATGAGAAAAGCCAACGTCCACTATTGCTATTATTTGTGGTGGTTACAATAGCTCAATATGGAGGTGTGATTTCTCTGGATTGAATCGTTCCTTTGAGATATAGGAGATCATGTATTTATAGTTGTTAGGAACCTAAGAGATGGAATTCCTTTATATATTTAGGCATTTACATTTGTATACAATAAATATGACTATTGATATTCACAGATACGTATACAATGATTATTGGCGACTCCACATAAATGGATTTTAATATTATTGATGATTCATATTCTTTAGGTTGGTCGGCCCGTTGGATGACCAACTATATTAGAGCTGACCAAGTAACTAAATACCATGAAGATCACCACATAGGAGAATATGTGTCCATTTTTCATTGGTTCGCATATATGAATAATATTTACATATAATAAAAGCCCCCAATTCTCCATGCTTAAGGATTTAGTGAAAGGATGGAGTATTTACTCTGAAAAGTTGTTAGGTGCCCAAAAATGGTGGAGGTCGGTCGTCAACCTTTTGGTGTATCGGTACAGTGGCATTTTTGTAAATAGTATGTAAAACTGTGAAGCGCCAAAGGGTACTCCTATTTCTTTTCCCTTAATGTTGCTCTTATTGGGATGTATAAGGCCCATAAAATAACTTCCTAAAGATTTTTTTTTCCTTGTAATGATTTTTTCTATTTCAATGTTATGCTTGTAATGTCTTATTGAAGCTATATACATTTTCATCTTTATTTAAGCTTGTGATTAGTTTTCTAATCAGCTTTCCAACTAGGTAATCTATCTTATGATTACTTAATCAATTTGTTGACTAAGTAATATGCTTAAATGTTAAATAATTGATTCATGACTGAATTTGTTTGTAATGCCCTAGATTCGACTAATGAACTTAGGTAAAACTATAACTAGTTTTGTTGAACAAAGTTTTTGCATTAGTAATCAGTGGCGATTAAGTGTGAGTTAGGAATGCATAGTTATTTCTTTTTTTAAACTAGTCGAGTAAAGCTTCATGTGTTTATACATGAAGTTTTACAGGCTTCTTGTTCTTGACTTGTCAAAGACAAAGTCGTACATGAAGTTTGATGATAGAATCCTATCCATGTGTTAGTCGGTTATGGTCGGATCTTGTCGCCAAAAAGACTACAACAGATTTCCTAGATTTGATTAACTTTTTGTTCATGATATGTCCGAAAATAAGGTCATACGTGAAGTTCGTCTTTAGTTGTGAAACTGAGGTGCTTTGTTAAGATGTCTTCGATTCTAGACCAATTTTTGCTAGGAACGCTGCTTATGTACTTCCTCTTGTCTGACTGAATTTTCTTTTTTTCTTGACTAATGCTATAATGAATTCCTTCATAGGTCAAAATAGCTACGGAGCCCCTACTTGGGATTATGAAGAGAAGACTGCATAATAATAATGCATGGCCATCCATTAGAACTATGTTGCAATATAATGACAACTAAATAGAGAAATTGAAGCGAGAAGACGAAATAATAAGAATTCCCAAGCATCTGAATCGAATCATAAACATAATGTTGACTAACGGATGAACATGCAGTCATTAGTCGAGGTTGAATAAAATAAGAATGATAATGCGCAACAGTCCATTGGGGCTAAATTGTGATGATTCATGTGATATAATTTGCATCAATTATCCATCGAAGTTAAGGATATATCTAGAGAAATAATGAAAGTGTCGACCATCTGTTGGGGCGTTTAAATAATGCCTGAGTCTCCAAAGAAATAATCAAAAGGATCGACTAGATATTCCGAATGATCCTCCATTATTAGAGAAAAAGAGGTTTCCAAACTATTCATTAGGGTTGTATAATAATATTAAATGTAATGTCGATTAACAATAGACTATGCTGACCATTTATCAGGACTGAATATATATATATGAATTATCTCGACCAATCATTTGTTAGAGACAAAATACTTGTGTGGCAGATATCTTCGGGATTAAATATATGATAATAAATATTTTGTTCATCCTCTGCCGAGATGAATCTTAAATATGCATAACCATCCTTCAGGTTAAGAATCAGAGTCAGGCAATTAATAATAAAAGTGGAGTAATATCAATGCCCGACCATCCATCGGTTATAACAAATAATCTTTCCCAACCATTTGTCGGGTGTTTAAGTGTTGTATCATGCTCTATCATCCGTCGGAGCATTAATAATATTTCCAAGAGCTTAAGATTGTGGTTGAGCGTTCGTGGGAACTGAATCTTGTATTTTTGGAAGTTAATAGGTTGTCGGATCATCTATTGAAGCTAAATCAAATAGAAATTTTTATGAGATTGATTTATTTGGCTAAACAATATATGATATGTATCCGATCGAACATCGGGCAATGAAAAATTCAAAACATAAAATATTAAATTTTATTTCGAATACTTGTCATATGAGAAGATTTTTTTTAAAATATATTTCAGATGTAAGACATAGAGAATTTTTATAAAATTATTTGAACTCTGAGCAAATACTCAAATAAAAGATGGTTTAAAAAATCTTTTTCCACATAAAGTTGTGAACTAAGAAAGAATAGGGAGGTGATATTGTCTTTTAATAGCATGGTGTTAATTTAAACAAAGTCAATAGGGATTAAAACCCATTATGCCCCATCCCGAGAGGGATTTATCCTGCATTTATCCCTATTTTCCTATCGACCAGTGCTGAATGTCTAGGGGCAGCCTTTCTATGCATTCATCTTTATAGCCCAGAGATTGTCGACCAATGAAGAATGGTTCGGCGATGTCACTCACGTGTGGTCCGATGATGTTGTTGATGACTAAGACTATTTTTATAGTGGTCGCTGACCTCCGGCCACGTTACTAATGGATCCTCGTTTGATTTTTGTATCACAATTTTCTCACATACCACCATTGGTCGGCTTTCCAACTCAGTTTAAATTTGATTATAATCAGAGGAAATTGAAATCAGAGGAGTAGTCAACTGATAAATGATACCAGGTCGCTGGACGATGAGGTCGGAGGAGGGGATGTCAACTACCCATAACCATTTTGGTTTTAAATGTTCAAAACCCAGATGGGTTTTACCGTCTAATCTGTTGGAGTAGGGCCATACTTCCCTTTTTTGCGAAGGCCAAGTATCAATCTTCTTCTTATACAATAGTATTTTCATATTTGAAATGTCTCCATGGATATAGGTCGGCAAGGTCCAAATAATGCTTGGTGACTCATATCAAAGAATTAAACTTCATTTTTTATAAGAAAGTTGGGTCTTATTCTTCCTATTCCACAAAGTGATTTATGGTCTGATGTTTTGTTGAAGATCCATAGGATCAAAATGAATAATGAATCATGATCCCGATGTTGAGGAATTAAATATATGTTTGTACAGAAAAAACTTTTGAGAGATAATTCTGCTGGAGTCCATCACCTCCTAAAGTTATGGAAAATTAGACACACGTTGGGATTCAACAAATTATTGTAACCAGTTCTATTTGGAGAGAATACTGGTAATTGTATTTAGCATGGAAACTATCATGAGAGTCCATATTTTCAAGGACTCGCACAAAACTTATGATTATAAAATGCACTGTTATGCAGATTCCCAAATAAGAATTGAATACAAAGTTCATGAATATAAAAAATATGAGAATCTTGTCTCGATGAAACCAAAAACTAATAATTGTTTATAATAAAATAGAGAAAGAAAACTTATCTCTTAATCACGTGACACATAAATCTTCGTCTCTTCTCCCAAGAAGGAAAGACCTTTTGTGTCATTTTCCATAGACGGCGCCAATATGTTGATGTCTAAAAATGATCGATCACATATTTATAATCACATGTAAAATAAAGATAAACAGGCCAAGCAAACACATAACAAACGAGGTTTTAAAGTTGTTCGGTTATGAGAAAAGCCTACGTCCACTATTAGTAGTATATGTGGTGGTTATAATAACTCGATATGGGGGTGTGATTGTTCTTGATTGAATCGTCCATTTAAGTTATGGGAGATCATGTATTTATAGTGGTTAGGAACCCAATAGATGGAATGCCTTTATAAATTCAGGCATTTAAATTTGTATACAATAAATATGAATGTTGATATTCACGGATACATATACAATGACTATTGGTGACTCCACACAAATGGATTCTGATATTCCTGATGGTTCATATTTTTTAGGTTGGTCGGCCGGGTGGCCGACCGGGTGGCCGACCAACTGTCTCAGGAGCCGACCATTTTGTTAAAGAGTACAAACGGTGAAAAATTTGTTTTTGATGCCCACTTCATTACAATAGATATACACTCTGGCTTCTTTAAATTCATTATCATTTCACTACGCATTCGATTAATAGTGACACCATGTTGATTTTGTATTGTATCTGACTTTTCTCCATGGTATAGTATCTTGAAAAGTCATCGACCATAATGAGAATGTATCTCTTACCACCAATGATCTATATATGCGTAGGACCCATAAGAACCATGTGTATCAACTCCAACACACAAGAGGTGGTAATGGTATTAAAATTTCAATGGGTACTTCAATTTTTTTTACTTATTGGCAAGGAACACAAACTAAGGAAGTTAGTTTCTCGAGCGATGGTAAGCCATGAACTAGGTCTTTCTTCATTAATCTCTTAATATATCCAAAGTTCGCATGACCTAATCATTGACGCCAAAGGTCCATAGAGGAGCCCATGTCATTATTTCTCACAACGGAGGCCTTGGGAACGATTTCATAAATATTATCTTTGGTCCTCACTCCATGTTGTAAAAGTTCACTAGATTGATAATATACATTACACTTGGATCGATCAAACTTTACCGCAAGGTTTGCATCGCACAATTAGCTTATGGTAATTTTTCTTTCAACCCTTCTATGTATAACACATTGTCTAGCTTAAGAAATTTGGGTATCTCATCATAACCACATCTTAAATTGGTACCGAATCCCATCTCTAAAGGTGGCTTTACCTTCCTTGCATTCCACAAGGTTAGTAAAAAATGATTTATACCCTGTCATGTTCTTAGAGGACCCACTATCAAAATACCATTGGTAGGTGTCTTAAACCTTGAGAACAATGTGAAGAACAAGGGCTTTGTCATCTTGCTTCGGTACCCAAGTGGAGGTAACCTTTTAATTGCACTTATTGTTGTTCATTCTAATCATAGCGTTAGAAGCATTATTAAAAGGCATAGACATCCTTTGAAATTATTTCATTAGGCTTTGAGAAGATATGATAGGAACTCAACTTGCTCTTTAAGACTAGCAAAGTCACTATAGCGGTGTGCGAGAGTATGTGTACATTGATTTCTTTCTAACTTGTAGAAAAATTCCCTAAGGTGACCTCTCCTTTGGCAATGGGTGCAAACATAGACATGTTTGGGTCAACCCTGGTTAGCTCGTTTAGGTTGAACCCTCTTTGGTTGGTTAGTTTGAGGCCCATATGGATCCACCATAATCTTATGAACCAGTTATGGTATCGTCATGGAAGTTGGTGCACCATCATAAGATATTCCTTGCCTTTCCTTAGAATGTAAAGTGGGATCGAGGAACATCTTTCCTGCCTTCTTCGATGTTTCTTCTATAGTAACCTTGACCTCCAGGGCATGTTTAAATCTTTCTTGAGTTAGGATACAAGGCTTCAAGTTTCTTATGAGTCTCTAATCACTACACCAAATCTGCTATATTGCAACTAATTAAAAAAATGAATTGTAAGTGTTCAGAACACTTATAAAGTTTGCAACGGTTTTAAACACTTACAAAATTTGTAAGTGTTCAAAACCGTTGTAAAATGAATAATTTAACACATATAGGACCTAAAAGCACGTGGCTCTCACATGCTTAGAACTTAAACCCTTGTGTGAAGCGTCAAAATACATTCACCTATGCTACCTACTTTGATCATTCCCGAGTATTCCCTTTCTCAAACCCCAATCTCTACAAACCCCGATCTTGACATTGGCATTTTTTCATCATCGTCTTTTCATCATCGTGAATACCCGGGTATGCTCTTTATTTTCATCATCGTCTGATATATCTTCCCATTATTTTGATATGTTATCTTAGTTAGGGTAAATCATTTGACAATGTATTATGGATGATTATACTATGGATTTTGGATGATTATCTTTAGTTAGGGTTGCCCTATTTTCAACAGTCCGAGCATGGAGATTATTGGTTTTATGTAGTAACAATACACATACACATATGCTTTTATTTGGATTAGATTATTTCACTTCATTATGTGTAATGAATTTACTTCAGAACCTCTGTTTCTTGTAAATTCTCATAGCATATAAAAAAAAGCTTTGTCAATTGATTTGAAATTCATAATCAGCCTCAAATGAATGCATTGTTTATATGTTAGAGAGGATAGTTATATGTTTCAGACTTATTAAGTCTCTAGAGCAGGTGAAACGGGATTTGAACATCATATGTGTATAGATGTAATAGTTGTATTTTTTTGTATATGTTGTTTGATTATATTATCAAGTAATGTGTAATAATTTAACGTCTTTATGATCAATAATTAAGTACTTTGAAATTGATACCATACGGTTTATTTTATGTAATTATATCTTATTAATCCATTGATAAATTAATGTTGGGTCATGGTCGTTGCATATTGAAGAAATGCTAGATCTATACATCGAATAATGAAAAAAATGGTATCGCTTGGTTTTTTGTATGTACTTTTGAAAGGTTTCCACACTGATTTGAATTCCATTAGCACATATTACGTTGACTTGTTGCATAAGTTGTTATGTATCCTTTGGGTGCACTGATAATCTGTATGTTTTATGTGCAGAGTTTGTGGTGCCTACTGTAATAGCGCTATGTTATCTCTCTCTCTCTCTCTCTCTCTCTCTCTCTCTCTCTCTCTGTGTGTGTGTCCCCCTTAAGTTCCGGAAGCCTAATCATCCCACGGGTCATCGTCCTTTTATGCTCAGGTTCATGATGGTCATATTCATTTCTTAATTTGAGCACTGCATTATAGAGTTTAAACCTTCAATTGTTTGTACATGTATACATTTATATGCAGTTGCGTGTGCATAATCATATATATATATATATATATATTCAAGACATACCATCGGGTTTATTTATACATTTATGTTTTATTCTTAGTTCTCTTTCTTTATGCACAAAGTATTTATAGTTACTCCATGTCACACGTGATGATGAAGCAATAAAAGGTACTCCCTAGGATTTTTTGGTGTTTTAACTTTGTAGTGGTAATGTCCTCACAGATTGTGATTTTGACTTGTATATACATAGTTGCAAGTGTTGTACTGTATGAGACACAACAAACAAGAAGATAATATGTATTGCATAGGTGAATCGCAAATAGCACTGCATCGTAAATGTATCCCTTTATTATTTAGTTTTATCAGTTCTTTTATAGTGAGGCTTATAGTGGAATTCAAACATTTGGTCTTGCCACTAACTTTAACGTCTTATTGTTAGAAGTAATTATGTCCTAAGATTGGTTTTAAATTATATGTCGGTGCGGATGGGAAGTAAGGTGGGGCCCATATTGCGCACACCTCACCCTTCAAAACAGACTGTAAAGATTCCGCTAACTACATATTTTTGGTTATGTGAGAACTTCCATGTCTTTTTCTTTAGTTGTTGTTGTTGTGTAGATTAATTTTACGCTTCCGCATATCTTCATTTACATTAGTCGGACACGTGTCTAAGATAAAAAAATGAATATAGATTATGCATAGTTGCATACATGAAAAAGTGTTGTGTCCAAGAGTGTACATGTCGATCGATGCCCAATACATGTTTACTTCATAGAAGTGTCCGTGCTTTATAGTTAATAAAAAATGCTAGTTGATCCCCAAGTTTCATCCATATGATTATGTAAAAGAGTTTATTGACTTTATGCAAAAGTTTATAACTCAAAACATTCCTTTTTCATAACTATGTATTTTCAATTAAGAACAGTTTTTAACCATGTAAATCATCAAACGTTAGCTTGCATCTCGGAATGAATATATATAAGTTATTCATAGTTTATTTGTTAAAATCGCAGAGCAGTGCATCTTTAAAATTTACTGTCTTGAACCCAAAAGGACGCATCTGGAAAATGGTTGCTGGAGGTGGTGAAAGGGTAATATACGCTGATACAGTAAGTTTTTTCACATGCACAATGGAGCTCATGGATATATCATTTCTGGAATAATTTGTGTATATTGATTGTAACCCTCAATTACATGTTGCCTTTGTTACTGAATTAGGCTGGAGATTTGGGTTAACACTAGTATTAAAAAAGATCCTCGGTTGACCAATTATGCTGATTTTAGAAAACTATTTGTCGGCGGCGATAGCGCTGGAGCTAATATTGTCAACTACATCGCCCTCCAAGCTGGTAAAGAGGAACTAAACGGGAATTTACAAATCTCAGGGGGGATTATGGGACATATGTATTTCTGGTGGTCCAAGCCTATTGGGCCTGAGCCTAATAAAACTGGGAACTGGGAAAAGTGTGCGCCTGCTATGTATTGGAAGGTGTCGCACCTGTTGGCGCCGGGTGGTTTAGATAACCCGATGGTTAATCCGGTTGGGGAGGAGGATGCGGCTTGCTTTGCGGAGCTGTCGTGTTCGAGGCTTCTAGTGAGTGTGGCTGAGAAAGATGAGCTGAGGGATAGAGGTGTTGAGTACTACCATGCTGTGAAACAAAGTGGGTGGAAAGGTGAAATTGACTTGTGTGAGGATATGGGTGAGGGTCATTATTTTCATATGGTGTTTCCTGCTTCAGATAAGGCCAAGGCTATGATAAATAGGGTGTCTTCTTTTATCATAAAGGATGTGGGTAATAATTAAGGGCGGACCGGGGATTCGTCGAAAGGGTGCGCTAAGAAATTGATCTTTCGTTTGATTCGAGATGAAATACTTTACACCATGATCGAAAATAAAAGAAGTGAAATATAATCACTTGTGTAGAGTTATATTATGCTCACAATTTACTTTAAATTGTGTAATTATGGTGTCTGTATTTATTTACATCACTTGAGCGATTAATAAAAAAAAATTGTTACGTTTGATGAACATTGTTAGGTCTAATCCCCCACGGTTAAAACTATTTTCCATTAGGAAAGTTGCTAACCTCTCATATTATTATTCTCTCTGTGTTAATGAGGAGAAAGGAAAAATCTTCATTAACACAGTTAACACTTAACCTTATTTCTTCATTACTTAAATTGATGTTACTAAATAATTTTCTATGTGCAGATTGAGAATGAGTATGGGCCTCAAGGTACTCAGTGTTGCTGGACATGATTACATGACTTAGACTGTAAATTAATGTCATTAGGGATACTAGTGATTATTCGTGATACATAAATAGGTAAAACTAAGATCTAGTTTTTATTCAATACTTTTTCTTGTTTGTATTTCTTATTGAATGATAACATTAACATATAAGATGACAGCATATGTTCATGTGTTATAAAATCTCGATTTTCAATGATTTTACAGTGTAGACATAGTTTCGTCTGAGAAATTCTTGAATGGTGGGGAACTCCCTACACTCATAGTGCAGTCAAGTGGTCATGCGCTTCACGTGTTCATTAATGGGAAGCTTTCAGGGACACTATCAAATTAACTCTTCTAATAATATGTTGACTCGTCCCATTTTAGCTGGTTAGAGATGTAAGAAATCAACTCTGAATAGATGACAAATTTTATTACTTGTGATAGTCTGCATCCATATCCTATTACTTGTGAGCTACAAATTTTATGTCAGATGTCGTATATATAATAGTTGTAACTATCAAGTATGTATAAATGATAGAACCCTTTTTGGGTTATCCCCCTTTAATTTTAATGTTTTTTCTTGGACTCATGTGCGTGCCTTTTAAGAGGCACTTATTTATTTATGTCCATAATCGCATAAATCTGTTGCTAAATTTGACTTTCGTGATGTTACTCAGGTTTTTAACACTCTCATTGGTAGCGTCGCTTCATCTTCTGCAGATCAAAACACTGAAGTGGTAGAAGCTCCAATTTCATTTTTCATGCACTTGGAGACTCATTTAGCGACGAGGCGGTGAGTACTGACAATGGACTCTTGAGAGAACTAGTGACAATGATCTTATGGACAAGATTTTCTTGCCATACTAATAGGGTTGTGGCACATGTGTATTTGGATACAATAACTAGATGTATAAAGTTTGTTAAGGATAATACTCAATATATATCTTTGGTTCTTCCTTTCTTGATGACAGTGTTTGTTTATGTTGAACATATGCTAAAGTATTATATGAAAGTGTTTGGATATAATTGTTATGTTTTTAGCCGTTTTTATTACTTGTTATATGTGAGTTGGTGGTATGCAGTGGATAATTTTTTTTTTTTTTTAATATTTTAATTTATGTAAGTGTTCATAACACTTACAAAATGAACATTGTTTTCCTTACATATTAATATTTGTAAGTGTTTTGAACTGTTGCAAAAAATATATATATGTATTTTTTGCAAGTGTTTATAACACTTGTAAAATAAAAATGCTTGCTGAATTTTGTAAGTGTTCTAAACACTTACAAATGAAAATGTTGCAAGTGTTCATAACACTTACAAAGTTTTTTCTAACGGTTATCAGGGACGGATATATGTTCCCAATGAACACTTGCAAATGACATTTGCAACGGTTTTGAACACTTACAATTTTTTTGCAACGCGCCGATTTGTAAGTGTTTTAAACACTTACAAATTCCATTTGCAAGTGTTTAAAACACTTACAAATCGCCTGTTTTGGTGTAGTGAATGAAGCTTGAAGATCTCTCATAAGACTAGCGACTTTGTTGGTTAATTCACCACTTTCTCTCAACTAAATTGACTTGAGTTCTCAAAAATACTCACATCAAGGACTCTCTTTATCTTGACTCTCTCAACTCCTTCTCTAAATCTAACACCTAAGAACTAAATTTTTATTTATATTTTTCATTTTGAAAGACTCAACATAAATCTCGATATAAGCGTGTTAGAGGCCACTTTCTCCCTCACTCAAAACTTCATCTCCCTCACTCTCTCGAAATGACTAGACTCACTGTCATGGTCATCATATTTGGAAATGTCCTTGTCGGCGTGATATGTACTCAATGTACCAACATGACTATCCATGAATGTGGTGATGTTTTTTCATGCAATGATTCATCCCTGACATCTACCTACTTGACATCGTTGTCACTAAGCTTGGCATTGAAGGAAACTTTGCCTTTTCCCTGTCTTTTTAACCTTGTATCACTCTTCTGAGTTTTATGGACCTTACCCTCACACTCATAGCATCTATTATCATCTTTATTAGGGTACTGCCCTCTCGCCTTTTTAAAACTTTTCTTGCCTGATTTAAACTTTTTATCTTTCTCAAAACCTTTGATTTCTTTGGAAGTATTTTCTTTTCTTATCCTGATTTTTTTTTACCAAAAGTCCAAGAACATCTAAGTCAAAATCATTTTCGGAGTCAAAAGAGATCTCCTCTTTCTTTTCATCTTGGGCTTTTAAAGCAATCCCTTTTTATTTTGGCTTAACAGTTTTGTGGAACATGTCGATCTCATAAGTTTGAAGGTCACCTACGAGTTCTTCTAACCTAAGGGTGTATATAATTTTGAACAAATTAAGGATAGTGAATTTAAAAATAAAGTGGGATGGAAAGGATATAAAAATATTTTTCACGACTCCCGTTTCAGTAATTCTCTCACCCAAGTTAAAACTACAGTTGACTATCTTAGATAAACATTCATAAAATTCATCAAATGTCTCAGTCTCTCGCATAATAATAGTCTTAAACTTTATGATGATATTTTGAATCTAATAAATGTTTTAAGCATTGTTACCCTCATGAATGATCTAGAGAGTATCCTATAGTTCCTTAGACATAGTGCACATCATGATGCATCAGATCTTGACAGGGGTGATGGCTCCAAAAATTGCACTTATATTTTGTTAATTAAAATTTCTCCATTTAAATTCATCATCTATCCAAGAGGTGATGGGTTTAGGACTTATGACATTGCAAATAGTCACAGTGGGCGGTGACCAACCTCTTTCACACACAAGATAAACACTTTCATCAATAGATTTTAAAACAAACGCGATTCTAGTTTTCAGAATGCATAATTCGACCCATCAAAAATAGGAAACCTATTATTCAAATTATCTACGATATCAATGGAAGGCGATTTGAAAGTGAAACATTATGATACTTATATAATAGTCAAGATATCAAGAACTACTATAGTTTAATGGCCAACCAAAAATGCAACGGGTAGGATGAGGCCTCCAACAAGATACTTCTCCATGTAATGAAGAAGAAATTGGAAAAATCTAAAGGAGCTTTGGTGGAAGAGCTTCCCTATGTCCTCTAGGCATATCAAATAATGCCTAAGAGTTCGACCGAGGAAATGTCGTTCTCTTTGGCTTACATACTGGAAGCAATAATTATATTGGAAGAAGGATTTTTTACCATAAAAAGCGTCGTTACCAGAGAAAGAAGTAATGAATAAATCATAAGGACTGAGCTCGAGCTGGATAAGGAAATAGGGAATAAGAATTGATCAATCTAGCATTAGGGGTCAATCCGAGGAACTTCCAAGTTAGAAGTTATGTGCTAAGGAAGTTCATTAGCAACGCAAGGAAGATGTCAGATGGAAACTTGGAACCTATCTAGGAGGGACTATTAAAAGTCATCAGATATGACCTCCAAGGAGCCTACGATCAAGAATAATGGAAGGAAATTAGATACCTAGAGCCTAAAAATGTTGCGACACCATGTAAAATTTAAACTATATTGATTAGGTCTAAAATAAATAGTACATGAGTCTAAAACAACTAAATATCATTCTACACATGACTAGAAATAAAACCACATTCATAAATATCCTAATTGAATCTAACCAGAGTAATAAACTCATATAACCTTTAATACCATAGCCATAACAGTAATAAAATCTAATACTAAAAGTACTAATGTCTCAACAAAAAAACAAACTATGCCAATAAAATAGAAACTACTATATATACAACACGACTGAATGTAAAAGAAATTAAAAAAGTGAGCACAGAGGCTCGACATATATATCCTATATGATTAGCAACTAAATAATGGATCTGGTAGATAAATCAAGGTTGAGGAAAACAATGGCCTAGGTCCTGAAAAACATAAGTTACAATAACATTCACATCAAATCTATGCAGAATAAAAATTTAACCTAACTTGGTCCACGAAAAATAACTACACATCTTCCTCCCTTATTTGAGTTATTTTTAAGTTATCACAACCCAAACAATCCTAGATATCTCATGCATTTAATCCCAATACCAAATAAGCCTAAAATTTATTTAGTATTCTTCTCTATTGAACATAATTAAAATTTCAATACATCTATACCATAATTACTCATCTCTAGTGTAATATCAAATAAGAATAATACCATCTTAAGTCTATTAATCACCTAAGTATGATCCCCAACACATACAATATTAAAGAAATACTCTCGATTCCACACATAAAGTATATGAAGGCTTATCCCTACCACTTTTGAGGATCACTCATGCATACTAAGTATAGTTATAGGTTGTCCCATTACTATAATCTCAAAAGCAATCAGAAAGGGATAATCACTACGCATTTCATTATAGCATATGGCCTCCATCCACAAGGATATATGCTAGATCTCCACCATATATTCCCACTTCAAGATACATATACATCTGTCGTATGATCGGGGTAAAGAACCTGAGTAAATTTCATCTCTATCACCGGGTTTCTCATTCAGTCGAAGACATACCCACCCTATCAAAATCCTCATAGTACATCCCCCATGAACAATGTCATGTGGTATACTTACACATATGAGAATATAATCACATAATAATCTCCTGCAAATTACTGAGTCATAATCCTTAATTCTTAGATTAATTGTCCCCTTTTGATTATGAATTAAATTTACAAACAACACCAAACTCGTCCGAATGAATATCCTATTCTTTTTAAGACGGTATCTACTCAGTCATTCTAACGACAGACTGCAGTTTTTTGAATAAAAAATATCTCCTCGTTCTAATGAATTACAAACTCTTTCGAATGAACAACTAAATCTCATTAAAATGAGGTACTATTCGTGTTTGAACAATATGAACGTTATCATCACCAAGTCTCCAAAATTCGCTATTAACGATAAAAAACACGTAAATGCAAGCCTCTACACAAAACCCATACCATTCTCCTTCATATATATGTTTCCTAACTATATGATTAACTTATATCTATGAGTTTTACATTAATCGAACAAGTATTTGAGGATTAATTCTCAGATTTAAAATTATGAACCCTAGTCCTACAATTTACCCAATGAAGCTTAGATTTAATTTCATTTCATGGATTAAGCAAAGGGAATTTCAATTATTTAAGAGTATGAATCAATATCTAAAAGAATCAATTTGTAATCTTTTCCAATTATTGAGATTCAATACTAACGTTCTTAACATCTCAAAAAAGGATTAAGGGTCAAAATCCTAGATTAACTCAATTGCTAAATTCATCAAGATCAAATTTTTGAACGTCGTGTTGACATATTTAAATTTCTAATTATCACTATAACACAAACTTTCAATTAAATCGTTAGTCTAGGTACACTCACCTTAGATTTTAGGATGAATTCAAGCTAAAATCCTCCAAATTCCCTTCTCGTCTTCAATTCTTCCTCTCTTTACTTTAAGGTTCCTCTCACTGGCCTATTATGTTAGTTTTAATAACCCCTTAACTTAACAACAAAATTAGCAATAGGCCCAATATGGGCCTCAACCTAGTCATCCCAAATACTAATCTAATAGGCCTAAAACACTACTCAAGCCATATATCCACCCATAAAACTTAAAACCCATCATTTAAGTCATTATGAATTAAGTCTTTTAGGTTTGATTTCAATTTCAAATTATATAACTCATGTAAAATATAAATAGTGAGATCAGATGTTACCTCAGGAAAATTTAATAATTCTAAATTTAATTTAATGCATAATAATATGGGGTATTACATTCCTCACCCCTGAAACATAAAAGATTTTCCTCTAAATTTTAATTATACCTGACTAGAATAATTCTGGATATCATACCCTCATGTCAACCTCTCGCTCCCATGTAGACTCTGTGTCACTTTGATGCCCACACTATAATTTAACTAACGATATGAAGTTTGATTGCAATGTTTTCTCTCCTCGGTGAAGGATATGTTGTGATCGCTACTTGTAGATTGTATTGGGCTACAACTCAATTTCTTCGAGGTCGATATGCTGATAAGTCAACTCATACCTAAGAAACTTACTCAGCATCGATGCATAAAAGGTGTCATAAACTCGCTAAAGATGAGTGGGTAAGGTCAATCGATACGCCGCCAAGACTACCTTATCCAATATTCTAAAGGGAACTATGTATTGGGGAGATAACTTCCCCTTGGATCCTAATCTAATAATAGCCTTCATCAGGGAGACCCTTAGTATTACCTGATCCCCAACTTGAAACTCTAATTTCTGCTTTCTCTTGCCTATTTAACTCTTCTTCTAGTCCTATATTGTCTTCATAGATGCTAGGATGAGTGTCACCTTCTCTGATGTCCTGAATAATGTCTTGTCTAAACATCCTTTGCTCCACCGACTCCAACTAACAACTCAAAGAATGAAATGGTCACCCAAACACTGCCTCATATGGTGATATACCATACTCTACCAATGAATATATTATAAGTAAACTCCATAAGTGGTAAGTGTTTATCCCATCTCCATTTTAGATCCAACAAGCGAGCTCGAACCATATCCTCCAAAATCAAGTTCACCCACTAAATATGACCATTGCTATGAGGTTGAAATGCCATCCTCATATTCAGTTTTCCTCCAACAAGCTCTTGAAAATCCCTTCAAAATCGGGAGATGAATGTGGTGTCCCTGTCGGACACAATATATAGTGGTATCCCATGAAGTCGGATTATCTCATATACAAATAATTTGGTGTACTACTGTGCGGTGTAATATATTCGCAATTAAAGTAAATGATACACCTTCATCAATCTGTCATTGATAACCCAAATAGAATCATGACCCCTGTGTGACCTAAAACATTCCATAATGTCCATAAATATGTTCTCCCACTTCCACTTGGGAATTTCTAATGGATGCAACTCGTCGGTCGGTCGTTGGGTCTATAACTTTACATGATAGCAAGTGGCACACTCGCACACAAACTTTGCCACTTTTCTCTTCATCACAGTACACCATTACGATTTTTTTATATCTTAGTACATCTTGTCCCTTTCCAGGATGCACTGTGTACTATGACTTGTGCGCCTCAACCAAAACTACCCTCCATAACTCTTAGCGCTCGAGCACTACAAAACGTCCCTAGAATCTCAATCCTTCATCTAAGTAGATAGAGAAAAGGGAACTCCTCCCGCTACTAGTTCTTCTAGATTTTTATAATATAATGAGTCCAAATCATATGGCTGAATCACCTATGATGCGATAGTAGGGATAAAAGTCAAAATTGCCACGAAGGCATTTGCTAAATTCATCTTGCGCATGGCACTCCACTGTGCTTCCTAAATGCCCGATAAATCATCCTCATGCTCTCCTATAACGCTACCAATGTAACAATTGGTCTCAAAATTAACACATTTCCTCTTGCTCCCATATAACGCTGCCAATGTAACAATTGGTCTCAAACTCAACACATTAGCCGCCACATTTTCTTTCCCTAGATAGCAATGAATAAAAACATCGTAATCGTTCACAAACTAGATCCTTATTCTCTATTTAATATTCAAGTCCCTCTATGTGAAAAATTATTGGAAACTCTTATAATTAGAAAATATTGTCGTTGCCAACACTAAATCGTGAGTGGGGTAGTTTCCCTATGAGACTCAAGATTACACGATGCATAAGTGATAGGTCTCTCCTCCTGTATCAACACACCTCCTATCCCATAGAGTGATGCATCTGTGTAAAACATATACTTAAAATTTTCCCGTGGTAAAGCAAGTATAGGTGAGGATGTGAGTCTCTCCTAGAGTTCCTCAAATGAACTCTGACAGTCATCACTCCATAATAAATGTCACTCCCTTTCAAGTGAGGTGATTTAGTGGCTCATAAGTCTTTGAGACCCCTAAATGAACCTCATATAGTACCCTGTCAAACCCAAGAAACTCCTAACCTCTGTCAGCATCAAGGGTTGTGCACAATCCAAAATCACAGATACCTTGTTAGGATCCACTGAATATCCTACTCTCGGATACTACGTGCCCGAAAAACAATACATTGAGTAGATACCTTGGTAAGGTTTTTCCCTTTTTTCTCTTATGATTTTCTGACTTCCCCCATTTTCCACTTCTAATGCCTTCTTTTTTCTGCAGTTTGTTACTGACTTCGTCGTGCTGTATCATTCAAGCGATGAGCTGGTGAAGAAGAATAGTGAGCTGGAGCAAGAGAACTCTGCCCTGAAGCTGAAGGGTAAAGAGCTCGTGGCCAACTTCAAAGCCGTTGATGCTTCTCGGATTTCATCCGATTTGGCTCTTGCCACCGCCAACAAGGAGAAGGACACTGCAGTCTAAGATCTGAAGGATCTGAGGCAGACATATGACTTAGTTTGATCGAGCAAACTTACAGTCATTGAGGAGAACATGGTGCTCACTGAAGAGCTGAAGAAGAAGGAGTCTGAGGCTGTTACTGCCAAGGAAGACTCTTACAATTCTGGCTGGGCCACAGCATATGAGGATGTTGAAGTTCAGATAGGCTATATTAGCCGTCTGAACTTCAAGAAATGATTGAACAAGGCTCTCATTACTGCTGGAGTAGATGTTGCATCTCCCCTTTTTGATGAGCACGACCCAGGGCTGAGGCCAGTCATAGATAAGGACCCTGCCCCAGCCGTTGAAGGCTCTGATCCTGTTCCTCAGGTGCCCCCTGTTGACGTTTCTCCTGTTGAGGTGACAGAGACCACCCCTGCCGAGGACATTGCTCCTGTTGATGTTAATAAGGGGAAATGGCCATCAACCTCTGGGCCACCTGAGGTTGCTAGTTAGTTATTTGATAGGATTGCTTTGTATTTTTGTTTTTTCCATTATGTAACTTTTCTTTTTTCAGTTCGATGTAACTTCAATCTTCATTAATGAAAAAGGCTTCATTTCTGCTTGTATTGATTTGTCCCTTTCTCTCCCTTTTCTTTCTCTTGCTTGTAGTTAGTTGATGTGGATGATTATATTCCTGCTACTTCCCAGTTAGGTAGGACCCTTGGTCCCAATGCGAGTCCCAAAGTTCGCCAGTCCTTCGTTAAGCTTTGCAAGTCCCTTAGGTCTAGAAATCAAAAGTATAAGGAGCAATCTGAGCTCGTGGCCAAGCTGAAGGACAGGCTCCAAGAGATAGAGGACATTGGTGCTTCAGTGCAAGAGGAGATCAATGTGCTGAAGACAAAACTATTAGAGGCCTCCGAGATCAACCAAGTAGGGGAGGTTCTTCAGCAGGAGAATGAAGATCTGAGGAGAGAAGTCTTACGACTCAGGGAGCATGCGCCGAGCACTGTTCGAGAAGTATTACAAGGCTCCTCATCATTACGAGCTAGAGCTGATCATAATGTTACCCCTCCTATGTCGCGAAGTCTCACTCACCCTCCCCTTTCGCGAGCTGGTAGGAGCACCAGGAGCAGAAGCAGGAAAGGAGAAGAACTTCGCGATAGGGAAATGGAAGAACTCTGCAATGATGTTTAACGAGCATATGTAATCGCTATTGGGCTTCAAAGGAACGTCACTCGGTTACGACACTTATTCAAGAAAGGCCCTCGGCAAGCGTGGGCTGGCGGTTATGATCAAGGCTGGTCTAATGCTCCAATAAGGCTATTTGAGTTCGAGGACCTTTCTTTTATCAGGGGGTGGCTAAGTGCCTTGAAGGAGCTGCAAGTACCGAGGAACTCGGTGCTATGGTATCGTCATGAGATGTCTTCCTCCACGCTGATGCCTAACCCATTCCGGAGGGATGAATGATGGATCCCCATCGATGCTATTCCTCGGCAATTATTGGAGTCAGATGCGAATGAGGTGGTGGAAGAGTTAGCCCCTGCTCCTAATGACGGACGAAGAGCTCGAGTGGCTGATTATCTTGCTCGGAGGCTTCCACCCCAATGAGATTTTGCTAGTTATTTTTTTTTGTATTTTTGATAATGTAAATGCTTTGGGAGAGCTCGCCGACTAAACATGTATTACCATTGTTGTAAGTATGATGGATTAATGAAAAGTTTGTGTTTTGGGAAATTTTGCTGACTAAACGTGTGCATCGTACTTTTCATACTCTTGCTGCTCTGTAATGTTTTTTGTTTTGTCATGCAAGTGTCCCCCCAGTCCAGTATAATACTAGGATACCATTATGCTCCACTTTACCTTTTAGGTTGTGTCGTTACACTCCCTTAGACCTAAGTGGGGCAATTGGCGAGGACACACCTGGTGTTGGATGTCTTCATCCGATCAGGATTTTACTCAACCAAAGTAGGTTTGATGACCAGTATAAAATTTGGTCGTATTGCCTAAGGATCCCCTATAGGGTTTCATATATTGCCAAGGGCAATGCTAAGAGGGCTCTCGTATTTTATGACGATGATCTGAGGAGGGGTATTCCCCTGCTATAGTGATCAATGTGCTTGTTATTGGGAAAAGATGTGCGATGAATGCAACTGTCACCAATCAGAGTGTAACCAATCAAGTAACTTTCATTAGTAATAAGAAAAATGAACTTCTGTTTTCATAACAAAAGAATACAAGAAAAAGATCTAAAAATAGAATTTCTTGAGATTAGCTGCGTTCCATGCTCATGGTGTTTCTCTGCCCTCCATCGTTTCCAAGTGATAGTCTTTAGTTACTTTAAAGGGTCCTTCCCAGTTTGGGCCTAGCTTCCCGTGTGACGACTTCACTGTGCTGCCCAGGACTTTACTTAGAACATAGTCCCCAACTTGGAACGTCCTCGGGCTAACCCTTTTGTTGTAATGCTTCGCGAGCTGTTGCTGATAGTTCGCTAGCTTCACCAGGGCTAGCTCTCTGCGCTCGTCGGCTAGGTCAAGTTCGGAGAGCAATGCTTCATCCTTCAGGACTTGGTCGACAAGGTTGGATCTCATTATTGGCAAACCTACTTCTAGTGGGATGACTGCTTCCATGCCATATGTCCGCGAAAATGGAGTTTCTCCTATTGCTCGCCGAGGAGTGGTTCGGTACGCCCATAGAACATGGGGTAGCTCTGTTACCCATACGCCTTTGGCTCGCTCTAATCGCTTCTTTAATCCATCGATCATAGTTTTGTTGGAAGCTTCAGCTTGGCCATTGCTCTAAGGGTAGGTCACCGAACTGAAGTGGTGTCTGATCCCGTGTTCGTTACAGAAGTTCTGAAAGGGGCCACCTTCGAACTGCGTTCCATTGTCGGTGATGATGGTTCTAGGGATTCCAAACTGAGTGATTATATTCCTCCATATTAACCTTATCATATCAGCATCTCGAATGTTCGTCAGGGGTTCAACCTCGATCCATTTGGTGAAATAGTCAGTCGCAACCAACAGGTATTTGAGATTGCCGGCGGCGTTAGAAAGCGGTCCCACGATGTCCATTCCCCATTAGGTAAAGGGCCATGGGCTGGACAGGGACTTCAGGTCGCTAGTGGGTTGGTGGGCCATAGGAGTGTTGAATTGGCATTTCAGGCATTTGCGAACATATACTGCGGAGTCCTTTTGCATATATGGCCACCAATAGCCTTCTTTCATTACTCGAAAGGCTAGAGACCTTCCTCCGATATGACTTCCACAGATTCCTTCGTGAAGCTCGTGTAGCACTTGCTCGACATCACCTGGGTGGACGCATCTAAGGTAGGGGCCGGATAAGGATTTCTTATACAAGTCGCCTCCTGTGGATAAGTGAAAGCGAGCAGCTTTGACTCTTATCTGGCGGGCAGTTTTCTTGTCATCTGGGAGCGTGCCATCCTTTAAATAGTCCTTTAAGGGGTCCATCCAGCTGGGGGCTAATCCCACCTGGAGTATTTGTTCCACGTTTGGTAACTTGTTGTTGTGGTTAATGCTCGGACAAATGAGGAAATCGATGGGGATGACCCTTTTAAGGTCAGAGTCAACTGCCGAACTCAAGGTTGTTAAGGCATCAGCATGACTATTTTTTCCCCTGGGAAACTGCTGGATGTTAATCTCTTCAAAGCTTGACATTAATTCTCTCACTAAGGCGAGGTAGGCTATCATTCTTTCATCCTTTGCATTGTAATCTCCACTTATTTGATTAGAGACTAGTTGAGAGTCGTCGAACACCTATAAACGTTTTGCTCCTAGAGTTTGTGCCTTTTGGAGACCGGCTATTAGGGCTTCGTACTCTACTTCGTTATTGGAGGCTACAAATCCAAGCCTGATTCCTTGTTCGAGGATTGTGTTTTCTGGAGTGATGAGGAAAATGCCTACCCCTGCCCCCTTTGAGTTGGAGGCTCCATCAACGAAGAGTCTCCAGGTTCTCTCTGTTGCTTGGTTCTTCTCTTGCCTTGTTGGTTGAGGTTGGTCGGAGAGTTCTTCGACCGTGAATTCGACTATGAAATCAGCAAGGATCTGACCCTTGATAGTTTTCCTTGGTTGAAATTGGATGTCAAACCGACCGAGCTCGACTGACCACTTAGACAATCTGCCCGATAAGTCCGCTTTCCTTAGGACCGCCTTAAGGGGATGCGATGTAAGGACGATGATAGTATGAGCTTCGAAATAATGCTTCAGCTTCCTCGAGCCTATTACAAGTGCAAAGGCGAGCTTCTCCAATGGCAGGTACCTTTGCTCGGCGTCTAATAAGGTCTTGCTCGCGTAGTAAATGGGGTGTTGGATTCCTGCAACCTTGCATATTAGCGCAGAGCTGACAGTGTGATTGGATACGGAGAGGTACAGGTACGAAGAATCCATTTGTTGTGGTATGACAAGCAGTAGTGGGGAGCTTAAGTAGGACTTGAGCTCTTCCAAAGCTCGCGAGCAGTCTGGGCTCCACTCTATCGGTTTACTTCCCTTTAGAAGTTGGAAAAAAGGCTTGCACTTCTGGAGGATTTGGAGATGAAGAAATTTGAGGCGGCGAGCATTCCAGTGAGCTTCTGCAAGTCCCGGATTGTTCGAGCGGGTTGCACCCTGTTGATTGCATCGATCTGGTCTGGATTAGCTTTTATGCCTCTCTTACTGACCAAGTTCCCAAGAAATTTTCTTAGCTGGACACCGAAGGAACACTTGCTCGCATTAAGTTTCATCCGGTACTTCCTGAGGATTTCAAAGGTCTTTAATAGGTTCGAGAGGTGATTTTCCTTGATCTTGCTCTTAACGAGCATGTCATCGATGTAGACCTCCATTGTGTCTCCCATTTGATCCTTGAACATTTTAGTGACCAGCCGCTGATAGGTTGCCCCTGCATTCTTGATCCCAAAGGGCTTAACCTAGTAGCAATATAACCCAACTGTCGTGATGAAGGCCGTTTTGTCCTGGTCTGGGGCATACAAGGGGATCTGGTGATATCTTGAGTATGCGTCCAGGAAACTCATTCGCTCGTGAGCTGCAGTGGCGTCTACTAGTTGGTCTATCTTTGGAAGGGGGAAACTATTCTTAGGGCATGCTTTGTTGAGGTCAGTGAAGTCGATGCAAACTCCCCACTTCCCATTATTCTTCAAAACTACTACTGGGTTGGACAACCACTTGGGGAATTGCACTTCCCGTATGGATCCTGCATCCAACAGTTTTTCGACTTCCTTTTCGACCGCTTTAGCCTTCTTGGATGCAGTTCTCCGTTCCTTTTGCGTGATTGGCTTGAATGTGGGGTCGACGTGCAATTGATGACAGACCATACTAGGATCGATTCCAGGCAGGTCGTATGGTTCCCATGCGAAAACATCTACGTTCTATCTCAGCAAGGTCGTCAACTCCTTCTGTTCTTGGTCGGTGAGAGATGCTCCAATCAAGAAGACTCTGCTACTTTCACCAACTTCAGCCATAACTTCTACCAGGTCCTCGACGACATGCTCGGAGGGGAGGAGCCTGGTCTCCTCTACTCCAGGTCTTCCGTACTTTAATTGCTACTTGGAAGGTATCACACCTTCTTCAACTTTCTCGCTGGGTTGACCGGCCTTTTTCTCTGGCTTTGGTCAGATGGCTGCTATGAAGCACTTCCTCGCCATCGCTTGGTCACCGTGGATCTCCATTACTCCTTGCTCGGTTACATATTTGAGCTTCTGATGGTAGGTCGAGGAGACTGCCTTAATCGCATGAAGCCATCCTCTCCCGAGGATGGTCTGGTATGGTGAGTCGATGTTAACTACCAAAAACTCGATCATCTTGGAGATGTTTCCAACATGCACTGGCAGTACTATCTTTCCCAGGGCATGATCATTTTTCCAGCGAAGCCGACCAAAGGAACAGTAGCTTCCTTTAGGTTGGCGGCGCTCAACTTCAATTTCCTGAATAGGTCAAGGTACATTACTTCGGATGAGCTTCCTTGATCTACGAGCAGCTTGTCGATGTCAAAGTTGGCTATCCTGAGTGTAATGACCAGGGCATCATGATGTGGGGTCCTTACTCCCACCAAATCTTCATCCGTGAAAATAATATGCTTGTTATAGTTGACGTCCTCTGCTCGTCGACGCTTTCCAGACTGTGACTTTGCTGGATTGATTTGAAAAGCCTGCATTACCGCTGTAAGTTTTTTCATTTCCATTCGAGCTGAGTTCCCTTGTATCTGCTTGACGTCAGATGCTCCGTGGATTACTGCGAACTCATGTCCAGCATCATCCTCCAGCACGTTGTCGGGTCTCGCCTCTCTGTTGGCAGCCACTTTCTCTGCCCTCTTTTCCACAAAGTCATTCAAATGCCGGGACTGGGCCAACTCCTCGAGGTGAGACTTAAGAGCTTTGCAGTGCTCGGTCTTATGTCCTCCCTCTTTGTGAAAAGCGCATCTTAACGCATTGTTCCTCTTCGAGGGATCTCCTCCCATTTTCCTGGGTCACTTGATGAATGGCTCATCTTTGAGCTTCGCGAGAATTTTGTAAATTGGTTCTTTGAAGACGGTGTTGACCGCCTGGAATACTTTCGACGCGTCATGGTTTTCTCCCTTCTTGGAGCCATTTTTGCCCCCGTTCTTTCCTCCTTTCTTCTGGTTCTCATTTTTCTCACTTCCCTTGGTAGTGAGCTTAGCTCGACCATTTTCTCCTGTATTAGGGCGGTTGACATCTTTCACCTTTGCGTATTTCTCGATTCGGGCCATTAGGTCGTCAATAGTCATAGCTTCCTTCTTCATCAGGGACTGGTATAGGAGGTAAGAACTAGGGAGCCCAATTTTGAAGGAGGCCATTGCCACTTCCTCTGCGCAGTCCTCGATCTCATTGAATAACTCCCAGTACCTCTTCGCGTAGTCTCGGAGGGTCTCTTGAGGCATTTTCTTCATTGTTAGTAAAACATCCATCCTTTTGGGATGGGAGCTACTGGTAATGAATCAGGAAGTAAAAAGTTCGGCTAGGGATTTGAAATTCCTGATCAACCGGTAGGGGAGCCTTTCGAACCACTTCTGTGCTACATCATGCAGGCTCGAGGGGAAAATGCGGCACATCAGGGCATCTCGGTGATTCCAGAGGGTCAAGGCCTATCGGTATTGCCTGACGTGATCGATGGGATCAGTCTTTCCGTCGTAAATCTTGAACCTTGGAATGGTAAATTTCTTGGGGGCTTCCTCCTCTTCGATTTCCCTCATGAAGGGTGACTTCATCTGGGTTTTGAGAGCTTGCCTTGCGAGTTCTCTGGTTAATCTTGTTCTGTGGTGAGCAGGATGTTGGTCCATCTCCCTGCGGACTAGATTTTGTATGTTTTCGTCGCTGTGAGCAGGGCTCTGGTAGCGGCGAGCTGTTCGCAGCCGTTCGTGGAGGTCATCGTTTGACTCGCCTCCTTCGACCTTTTGAGATTCTCGCCTAGGACTCCTTCCTCGGCTGCGAGACTTGCTCGCCTGAGGGCTAGGAGTGCGGTATGGACGTCTCCTGTTATCAGGACGAAGCTCCCTCTCCAGTCTTTTCAGTCTTCTTCTCAAGCGAGCATTCTCAGCCTCGTATCTGCGGGAAGACTCCCTCTGCTCGTGGAGCCTTGCCTCGTACGCATCAATCAATTTGGCTATCTGTGTGGACCTCGCTGGTCCCTGACTTTCTTCTGAGGCTGGCCTTTCCAGGCGAGCTCTCTGATTTGAACGTCGAAATTCAGACCTAATCCTGCGAGGAGCAGGTGGCTCTTGAATATCTCCTGCCTGAGGGGCATTGCTGCTGTGACTAGACATCTTAAACTCCTTTCTTGGTGTGGGCTCTTCTCAGGGAAAGATGAACGCTTCCCACAGACGGCGCCAATTGTGGTGACAATTATTGTGCAACACAAATAAATAAGAAGAAAGCATTCACCAAGTGAGAACAAGGAGAAAAATAAAATGACAATCACACAACAAAGGATGTATGTGGTTCAGCAAAGATGTGCCTACGTCCACGGTGGTGCAGTCGATATTATTTTTTTATACTCCGGAGAGTAATTACAGAGAATACAATATTGTCCTTTTGCCCCGGACCTAGGGTTTAATATATACATGTACATATAGGTAAGTGGAGGTGATGGGTTCCCCCACGTCTTCCATCTCCCCTATAACTTCCCTTAATGAGAACGTTGGGGGAGACCGGATCAAAATAAGAGATGAGGGGCCTGGACTTTGGGCCGCCAGGACTGGGCTACTCGTCCAGGCCCATGGTACTAATTTTGGGTACCCACAATATATATATATATATATATATATATATATATATATATATATATATATATATATATATATATATATATATATATATATATATATATATATATATATATATATCCTACTCAATTTATTTTTTGGCCAAATTAAAATTATGAGTACACGTGTAATTTAAAATGCTTTAAAAATATGGTGTGTTGCAATCGGCCAGAGGATTGACGAACACACTCTTTTGGTCACCATAAGCACTTGCCATTTTCTCAAGAGCTTGTCTAAGAACAAAAAAGGTTGCTCGAGATCGATCATAAGGATCTTGACTAGGAATAAAGTCCAAATATTCACTATCTTGGGGTATTGACAATAATACGAAGCTACTACCAGACTATAAAAGTAAGAGGATGGAATTAGGAGTTGAAGACAAGAAAGAAAACACAAACAAGTAATAAACAGTATACGAAAAAAGCGTGATGGAACCAAAAATGATAAGTTATTTCATTTAATAAAGATTGGGGTAAGGCCATATAAGATAATATATAAAAGACAAGGAAGTCACAAATAGAAGAAGATCATAAAGAATATAATTAACAGGAGTATCCTTCTCTGTTATCACCTCGTCTTGATTGGGCACCGTCTTGTCTTGATTTGTGGCCTCATTCTCTTGTTTGGCAACCTCTTACTCTAGATTAGGGGGAGAGCCATGCATGTGCTCGGGAAACAGTTCAGATTTGGGAGGAACCCAAGCCTTGTCTAAAGCTTCATCCTAACCTTTCTTAAAAAAGTACATACGTATGAAGTTCGGCTCTTTTTTAGCAGGGCCAAATTCTTCTTCCTGGCCTTTGTCATAAGCACTATTCTTGGCCTCCATGAGAGCCGACAGTGACTAAGTAGACTTTTTGACAACCTCTCTAACTGCTCAACCTTTAACGTCAGAGTGGAAAACTTTAAGTCTTTAAACCTCATATCATTATCAAAACCCTTAGCCTTCTTTTGGGTAGCGTTCAAAGCCTTTTGTGCTTCATTTAAGGCCTGGACCAAATTGGTGTTTACCTTTGACTGGTCAACCCTCCTTTCTATGAGGTCGACAACATCCATAAGAAATTGGATGTTAAAAGCTGAGAAAAATAGTTAGAGTAGAAAAAATTTGAAAGAATAAAGATCCAAATAAATATTACCAAGACTTACCAATGAAAGAGTCTGGTCCTAATGAGAAATAAGCTTTTTGGTGGAGGATTTCCTAACCACTGCCTGGTCGTTTGGAAGGAAGCCCTCCTGGGAAAGCAGGGGCCAAGTCTGCATTCTTGGACACTAACCCTTTAGCATGGGCCCTTCGCCTTATTGGGGCATCCACCTTCTTCTAGGCGGGCAGATTTAAAACAAGACTTGATATAGTCTTACACTTCTTCACAGACTGGGACTACATTTTACTAGGGTAATCCTTAAATTTGGCTAGGTCAGATGGACCCCTGACTTCCTTCCTCTTAGAGCATCCGTAGTGGTGGTACTATCTGCCAACAAAATTTGTTATTTTGCAAATTGGTACGCGTACAGTGGTGGGTTAAAATTTACAAATTCCGTAGGTGAGTTTGTAGCGGTTCTCTAAATTTACTGAATGGCTACTGAATTTGTAAAGGTTGCTACGAACTTCATTTGTTCATAGGAATTCCTACGAACAAATGAAGTTCGTAGAAAAGAAAAAGGATTTCATACGAATAAAAATTGTTCGTAACAAATATTATTTTGGTTCCTACGCAGAAGTCTTGTTCGTAACAAATATTATATTGGTTCATACGAACCAAAGTTGTTCGTAAGAACTCAAATTACAAATTATGTTATCTCACCATTGAGAGACTTAGTCATGTTGAAAAGGCAAAAAGACTTTTTGATTGGTAAATTTACCCTTCGCCGGTTTCCCCCACTACTGATGCTCTTAGAAGGATGTGAAGTTGGAGAACTTGGGGTAAAGGCCCCTTCCATTAAATTCAAAATCTTATTTCTCGGAGTCATTCCTTCTCCCGAGGTATTAGCGGAGCCTGTGGGAATGACAAAGGTGTCAACAAATTCAAATAAGACTAAAGTGATCATAAAATAATCTTCTTTCTCCCTAAGTAGTTCACGGATCTATGGATCCCTCTCAACTGGTCGGGCCATGAAAGATGTAGTGGTTGATGTATATGATAACAACACTAAAATCGACCTAGATGTTCGGCAACAACAATTATAGGTTGCCTGAGTAACCAAAATTTCTTCAGCTCAGTAAAAATGACTTGTGTATGATTGGGATCTTTCTTCTTATTACTTCATAAAAAAAAAACAAAGACCACAACAATAGATAAATTAAATAATTTATGGGTAAACGAGACAAAACATTCGAAATTAGTGCTAGACGTATATTGTATCCCCTTTTTGGGCACCTGAGGTGCCTATAGGGTTCACCACTCTTTGTAATGGGTAAATTCCGTCATTATCCTACTACAAATCCGTGCTACCAATATTCCTTCTTAGAATCCGATAACTTTACTACGAGGAATCTCTCAACCTTCCTCGCTTTAACGTAATAGATGTTCTCATTGCACCTGACCCATATGTAACTGTTAGGGAATTGTGTGATTCCGAGTTTGGACCCATGAAGTTCATTGATTTTATGGACCTCGTTTATGATCCTCCAAGTGTTAGGATAACACTGGGTTGGGACAGCGCTAAAAACTCACAAATTATAGTGCGAGTTGGTTTAGGGAGGATGGGATATCGGCATTTGAAACAAATTGAGAGAACATCCAATGATCCCCTTCAATGTTATAGTAGTCTTTTGGACGATCCTTCAACTCAACTAATACTCATTCCAGGGTATAAAGACTTCGAAAGTCCTCTATATTGTCATTATTGATAAATCATCTTCATAACAAATTAATGAAGAGAATAGGAGAATAAAAATGGTTCTTGAAAGAGAAAATTATTGGTAAATGAAAACTGGGAGAGATGTAAACTTACATTAGATAGAGATGCAAGTGAAGCATTAATATATTTTGAAAATGAAATGAAAGTGAATAGGCACCAAGCCAAACTGACGACAACAAAGGTGTTAATGGGAGGGTTCAACTTCCAAGAGAGTTCTGATCATTGCTGGCACACCCCCAAATAGCCTCAAACACACGTTACCACCCTTTGGGCTAAATAACACACATTTACCAGCATGTCATTAAAACACTAGGAAAATTGTGCCCATGCCCTAAAAGTCTAATGGGAAAAATTAATAAAGTACACAACTCAAAATACAAGTGTCAGCCTATTCTTATGGATGACCATATGTCACTACCGATCACAAGCAGGGGTCAATTTTATAGTCAATAAAACACACCCTAATTAACTGCAAAGCTTTGGGGGCAATTATGGGGGACTTATTGAACCACACATGTGAAGATGGAACATGTCCACTAGTCTCATTAGCGATCGCGTTTCAAAGAGGATAAGCACGGTTAAGGCAGATCAATAGATATTTTGAAATTAGATATAGTCGATTAGGCTCGGATTGTTATCTAACGTCATGAAGTCCCACAAGACTCAATCTTTTTATTTTCTCTATAAATGTAAGCCTCCCTTTGAAAAAAAGGGCATGTAATCTTTATTATGAAAAGACGATTAATTAAGAGGGAGAAACACTCGTGGATGTAGCACATTATCGAACCACATACATACCATTTTCCTATGTGATCGTTCATTCTTTTTTTTAGGCTTTCATTGTGTTGATTCCATAACAATATGATTTTACCACCTACAGATAAAATGAACGACTAAATTTAAAAAAACAATTCAGACCAGTGACAAATGGATCTTGACGAATAGGAAGAAAAAATATTGTCTCAATTGTTGATGACATTTTATGCCATGGTAATAGGTATATCAATTAGGAAAATGCCAACTCATGTCAGGTATAATTCTTAGCACTCATTTTGCTACACTAAAGTGTCCTCTCCCAAATGTCCCCCAAAGTAAGTGAGAGAAATATTAAGAAGTTTACTCAATGTAATATTTGTGCACATATCTTGACTATCAAAATAACTAGTATATATGAGTTACACATGACTTTTTTTGCTTCAAATTTTGTATTTATATAATGGGAATAAGAGGTACAGGTATCAAACTCATTCATTGAAAATTGTTCGAACACTAAGGGTGTGTTTGATTGACGTATAAATTTTTTTCATGGAAAATAGTTTTTTGACTCGTGTTTTGTCTTTGTTCTGCCTTAATTGCAAATACTTTATATAAGAACAAGACTCATTCACATAACAAGACTCATTTTTAGTGGAAAATATTTCTTATCCACCTACTAAAGAATTGATTTCCATGGAAAATAGAAAAAGTAAGACCAAAAACTCGTAGATTTTTTCACTCATTTTCCAACTTCTCATTCAAATGTACTATTTTTCACGCATTTTTCATGTTTGCAATCAAACGCACCCTAAGAGAACTCATATAAAAAATTGCATTTTTGACATACATGGCTCCTAAACTATGTAAGTAGTTTCATTTCAGTCCCTAAACTAAAATTTCGCCAATTCGACTTCTAAGCTATTGAATTCCAACCAATTCAGTCCTCCCATTGAGTAAACCATGAAAGTTAACGATATAAATAAGTTAGGGGCCACTAGGTTCAAAATAAGTATATATTTTAATATATTTTTACATTAAATATTTATACATTACATATACACATTATATGTACAATAAAAATATATACGCTAAAACTATATGTATTAAAAACACAAAATCACTAAATACAAAATTTTATTTTTTACCTAATACTAACTAAGTAAAATATGACACAACATGGGATCTCTTTTTAATTAACCCGAATGTGATTTAAATAAAACGTGATACGACATAAAATCATATTTTTTTTTACGTAACATTAATACGACCCAATTAAAACATAATACCAAATGTAATCTTATATTTTACCTAACACGAACACGACTCAAATAAAAACCAACATGACACAAAATATTTTTTTTACATAACTCTAACACGACAAGACACTAGCCTAAGTTTATCTCGACACGACTTGAATTTTTTTACCTAACAGGAAAATAACACGAGAAGAAATCTTTTTTACATTTCACATGAATATGACTCAATTAAAATATGACAGAACATGAAATCTTTTTGTTACCTAACACAAACACAACCTTTATAGCACGGTTTCTTGTCCTTTGAGGTAAAAGAAATGTGTCATATCATATTGTAATTGGGTTGTGTTAGTGTTAAGTAAAAAAAATTCGTATTGTGTCATATTTTCATTGGTTTGTGTTCGGTTTACGTAAAAAACAAATGATTTCATGTTGTTTAGTATTTTAATTGTGTCATATTTGGTTTAAGTAAGAACAAACATTTCGTGTCATGTTCAATTGGGTCTTGTTCATGTTAGAGTAAAAAATACGATTTTTATGTTGTTTTGAGGTTTAATTGGATCGTACTCGTGTTAAGTTAAACAAAGATATTGTGTTGTGTTTTATTGAATCGTGCTCATATTAGGTAAATAATAAGATTTTGTGTCGATCGTGTCACCTTTTATTGGGTTGTATGCGTGTTAATTAGTAAGGGATTCTATTTCGCATCGTATTTTACTTGGTTCGTGTTAAGTAAAAATTAAAATTTTATGATATCTCATATTATAAACATAAAATGCCTAAGTATTTTAATATCAAAATATTTGTGTATTTTGACCTTTTACTATTTCTGTCGTTAAGTTAACGGTTTATTTGTCAGAAAGACGAATTGATTGTAAATAAAATCACTTATACAGTGTGGGGCCATAGGAGACAATTTTTTTTTTTAAATTCTAATAAATCAAAGTAAGCCAGCATTATTGAGTATTTATACATCAGAATCTTTTCCTTTTAACTTTAGATTCTTAATTTATACTCTTGTAAGTAGTATTATTTGCACTCTATCGATTAATATACCCTTTAAATAGTATTAACTATGACATTGACGGGCGAAAAACGAAGAATCTATTAGTTTTCAATTAACACTTGCCATTTAACATATCATTCTTGTGTTAAAGATTCTTTGAAAGTGAGTAAGCGAATTGAACTTCCTGCATAAATAAGTGAGAAACTGGAACCAAAAAAAATAAATAAGTGCGAAACAGGCTGACGTGTACTCCTTCCAACAACGCAGACGATCTTTAAGATAAAATTAAAAAACTAAAGCAACGGTCCAGATTCAGTCCTTGGTTTCTGGTTCTCCCTTTATCTTCCCACACCTCTCACAACTATCACTCCTCTCCCTCTCTCTGACCCCAATTCTCTCTTTATCTTTGTGTGTGTGTGTACCATTTTAGTGTTGAAATAAATATATAGAGAGAAAGCAAAGATGTTGTTGGGAAAGAGACAACGTCCTCCGATTAAAAGAACAACCAGCATGACTGAGTTTACGTTGGATCTAACCAACGTTGTTGGGGAGGGTAACGTTCAACCTCAGGGGTCAGATCCTCACTACCCATTCAAGGGTGGACCACAGGATCAACGACCCTCAAGTTTAACTCCTAAAATCCATCGACGTAATTCCGCTGATTTTGTGGAAACTGCCCACTTCTTGAGATCTTGTTCCCTTTGTACCCGTCGGTTGATCCCTGGTCGTGACATATACATGTACAGGTATACAGTATACACCCTTCAGTCTTTTTTTTCTTTTCTTTTCATCCCTCTCCCCACTAAACAAGAAGGTAAGAGACCAAAGTTTTCATAAAAAAACATTTCTTGATCTCTACCTCTCTCTGTATATATATATATATATATTAGAGTTATATGGGAGAGGGTTGGGTTATATGGGATTTGTGACCCATTAATGTTTTAGAGTTTGTTACTTTTGCCATCAGTTTGGTTATGATTATTTGATTCTAGTAGTCACTTGGTTTTATTTAATGTTAGCAGTCTATTTGCTTTAGTTTAGATTTGAGGCACTGTTGTGAGACTATAGAGATTTAGGCTTCCGTCATCACTCTGTGTTTTTTAAATGTGTAGTCAGTCATATAACTCCTTTTAACGGCCTCACGTATGTGTTTTTAAGGATTTTCACTGTTTGATCTGGTTTAGTAAATAGTTATATAACAAAAACAGTTTATGACCTATTACCAAAATTTTGTTTTGATTGAACCAATTAAAAATTATCTTCTGTAAATAGACTTATTTCTGGAGCTTTTTTTTTTTTTTAAAATACACATATTTTGTTACAAAATCTCTTAGAATATAAAAAAAAGAAAAAAAGGAATCGGTACTAAAAACAAATCTTTACAAATGGAACCAATTACTTGTGTTGAGTTTTCACTGTTAGTGATAATGTTTAACTTAAGATCTTAACCACTATTTTGATTGTCAAAATGATGAAAGAAGTATTATGGAATACAAAAGGTGGCTAAAATCTAATGATAATGGCTAAACGGTGGTTCAAATCAAAGTAATTTTTAATTCTTTTTTAAATAAGTTCCCCGTCATTTTTATTAGGTTTGGACTCTGAATAACTTTAGCAACACAAAAACTGTAGCAAAAATCTTTTGGGACACTTTTTGATTTGGTAAAGTCCGTTTAAGAGGGCAAGTTGGCTAGTGATTGAAAACGTTGACGTGAAAGTCAATATTGAAGAATTAATAGGGACAAATCTCAAATATAACCCTTTTCTCATTTACAAATTTGATATATTGAGTTTGATTGTTAATGTGAAAGTGGAATACTTTGAAGTTCTCAAATAATATCTTAGGACTTGTATAATATTTGTATCATATTTCTTCCGGAGTTGCAAAGACAAAAATGATTTCCTTGATAGAGTTTTCTTATTTCTCGGGATTTTGCTTTGATAATCGTTAAACGCAGTTAATAGTTATATTCACTATTACTCAATAATTTTTAGGATAAATATATACATACACACTTTTGTACACATTTTTCATATCCGGCGCATTAAAATGTTATATTTTATTGTTGTGGATCCCGTCAGGGCACAGAGTACAATCCCTTACAGTCTTGTCTTATTAAGCGTGTATGAAAAATGGGTACTATATGTAGTCGTACTCTAATTTTTAATGCCTATCATAGGTTATAGTTGTACAATACATTATTATTTGTCCCACACCTATTATATGGTAAATTACTCTTCGCTCTCAACTGTCAACGGAGACAATTAGATTTAAATCATTACTGGTGTTAAATTTCATTGTCAATCAACATCATTCCATGCCATTATCCGGGAGGAGAAATAGAATTTTATAACTGCAGGTATTTTTAATTTTTGACGAATTTTTTTTTTACAAATTTGAGAATTCTAATGTGATCTAGACCTTGTTACATTAAGTTAAAAAGTAGAGGTTGTTAAATGACAAGAAGCGACAAATATTAATTCAAGGTGGCAAATTGCATTTTACCCCAGATCTATCTATTAACATTCCAAAACTTGCTACAACTGACTCCCATGTTGCAAAATAGTATCGCCCGTGTTAGATATGGTCACTTTTATTTGGTACAAAAATTTGTTAACTCTATCTAATTAATTTTGTTTGGGTTTTGGTTTTCAGAGGTGACAGCGCATTTTGCAGTCTAGAGTGTCGACAACAGCAAATAATTCAAGACGAGAGGAAGGAGAAGTGCTCATTTGCATCAAAGAAGGAAGGCTCATCCACTTCCACTGGATCTGACGTCTCCCCCAAAGGAGAAATTACAGCCACCGTCGCAGCGGTGTAGATTTTACGCAGCAAATCAATATATGCATATGTTATATATGTATGGCGTTGCAGTTATTTATCTTTTTGTTCGATGCTAATGGGGCAAGTTTTGGAAGTGTTATTTCATCTGCTCAAGAAAAGAAAGTTCTATTTCATGTGGATCCAACGTATATAACATCTTAAGTTGGCAACTGTTGTACTTCTTCCTCATTTCTATTTTTTTTAATGTTACTGGATTCATGTTTTCACACTAACTCCACCGGGCGTTTTACATGCAAAAATTGCATTAGCAAACGGAATTAAAAGTCAATGGTGTATACACAGATTGGGCAATTTAAAAGTAGTTTTTACTTTGATCTAATTATTTACATTCAAGCGTGTGTGATGCACACGATACTATCTTTAATATTTTAATAAAGTCAATAAAGAAACCTTAAGTATATAATAATAATAATAATAATAATAATAATAATAATAATAATAATTTAGAATCATACAATATCATGTTTTTCTTAACATACAAAAAAATATCATAGGCCAAAATCAATAAACAAACATTCAATAGACAATGTCTATTTAGAATCAAACAATATCATGCTTTTATTAATTTAAAAATAATATCATACATCAAAACGAAAATAAAAAAAATTACGAAATTGTGTTGAAATACCGTTACAATAAACAGAAAAAATTACATAAGTCTAATATAAATATGCTCTAACAAATGTAACTATTAAAAGGTAAACAGATTCCCAAAACGTCTTTGTTGGTGGGAGGCAAATTCTCGATGCAGTTTTGGTGGCTAATGAGTGTATGGATTCTAGGATTAGAAGTGGGAGTCCTGGCATTGTGTGTAAGCTCGATATTGAGAAGGTGTATGACCACGTAAATTGGAAGTTTCTACTTTATTTGCTTAGAAGGATGGGCTTCGGGGTTCGGTGGTGCCGTTGGATTCAGAGATGTGTGTCGACAACTCAGTTCTCGGTTTTGATTAATGGGGTTCCTGAGGGTTTTTTCTCCGGTACTCGTGGGCTAAGGCAAGGTGATCCGTTATCCTCCTTCCTGTTCATCCTGACCATGGAGGCATTTAGTCAAATGATGAGGCGAGTGGTTACGATAGGGTGGATCAGGGGTTTCAGCATTGGGTCTAGCAGCTCTGGCAGGATTATGGTTTCGTATCTCTCATTTACGGATGATGCGATTATCTTTTGTGATGTTGAACGTGGCCAAATGCGTGCTCTGAAGATGCTTTTGATCAGTTTTCAGGCAGTTTCGGGGCTTCGAATCAATGCGGGGAAGTGTGAGATGATCCCGATTGGGGATGTGAGTGGAGTGGAGCATCTTGCTGGCTTTCTTGGTTGCAGTATTAGGACCTTCCCAAGAACTTATCTTGGTTTGCCCCTTGGAGCTAAGTATAAGTCTAAGGCGATCTGGGACCCGATGTTAGAAAGAATGAGAAGGAAGTTGACAGGGTGGAAGAATGGCTTTCTTTCGAACTCACTCTTATCAAAAGTTGTCTGTCTAGTTTGCCTACCTATTACATGTCGATTTTGCCTTTGCCATCTGTTGTATGGTTAAAAATGGATAAGCTTATGAGAGATTTCTTATGGAGAGGCACTGAAGATTCATTCAAGCACAGTCTGGTAGGTTGGGAGGAGGTTGGAACTTGGGCATTTTCAATAGAGCTCTGCTAGGAAAGTGGTTGTGGCGTTTCAATCGGGAGGGAAATAGATTATGGAGAAGGGTGGTTGGAGAGAGATGGGTCGTAATCGGGGTGGAGGCCGGTTGTGGGGTCTATAGCCCATGGGTTGGGTATGTGGAAGCAAATTGCGAGGGGGTGGGTGGATCTCTCTAGGAACATTGAGTATATCTTAGGGAAATGGGACAGGATAAGATTCTGGAGAAACAAATGGGGCGAGAATGGCTCTATTCAATAGTTGTTCCCTGGGATCTTTAACCTACGAACGAATCAGGATGGCATGGTGGCGGAGCATGTGAATGACAACAGTGATAGTGTGACATGGCGTCCTCAGTTTAGGAGAAGACTATGGGATTAGGAGCTTCAGGAGGCTGATTTGTTCTTCGAGTGGTTGGGATCGGTGGATAGGGAGGATTCATTAAGGTGGAAGGGGGGAGGGACGGACGATTTCATGGTCCGTGGTTTCTAAGCTATCTTAAGCGACAATGGGTCTCTCAGGGTTCGTTTCCCGTGGAAGAAGATCTGGAAGGTTATGGAACCGCCTAAGGTAAGATTTTTTATTTGGAAGGCAGCTAGGCAGGCCAATTTAACGATGAAAGGTTTGCAGAAGAGAAGTTATCGCCTGGCTAGTAGGTGTTGGTTATGCAAGGAGGATGAAGAGGAGACCAACCATCTCCTTTTGCACTGCCAGGTGATGAGAGGTTTGTGGGACATTTTTCTGGCCTTATCTAAGAGCGTCTAGGTCATGCTGGTGATAGTGAGTGCGCTTTTAGAGGTATGGAATCCTCCCTTGGGTTGGTTGGGTGATAAACGGCTCTGGTGGATTGTTCCTCACTGTATCTTTTGGACGGTTTGGAAGGAGAGGAATGATCGTTGTTTTGAAGGTAATGAGATGGCTCCCTCTAGACTTCGTTATTATTTTTTGAGCACCCTTCTTGGTTGGTACAAGGTAAAGTGCTCAGTTACGAATCAAGAATTCCTCGAGTTCGTGGAGGAGCTCCACTCTTCTGTATAATCTGCGTGTTAGTGTAGTATTGTAGCCTTTGGCTTTGACTAATAAATGTTTGTGTCTTTTGTTGAGTTTTTCATATTCTGATAGCTGGAAGAGGACCGATTGTCTAGATGTACCCCATAATCCATATTTCCCCTATTATACTCTAGGCTATATTGTTCCCCCACGATATATGGTGGTTTGATCTACAACATTAGATACCTTCCATTCATTAACAAACAAATGAAAATATATGGCAAAAAAGAAACTATTCAATCCCTTGCATTTGTTAGAAAACAAATCAAAGTGATAATTGTGGGGGGAATTATTCGAACAATTTGAGTTATTCGGATTTGGAGACACCTGCCCGATATCAAGATAAGGATCGTATTTTAAGTATGAGAATAAAGGGGACTCCGATCTATCAATTGGAATCATAGAGGAAAGAATATTTCGATCACGTTGTAACTACATCTAGAGATCCCAGAATCCTTCACGACTCATTCACGTTCTATGCCCTATAAATATAACCCTCACCCATGGAAAAAAGGGGCATGTAATTCTTGTTATTTCGAACTGATTAATAAGAAAGAGAGAAAGATAACGTGGGTGTAGGCATGTTGTCGAACTACGTTGATTCCTGTATTATGCGATTGTAAGATATGTTTTCATTGTTCGTATCTAGTTGTTTGAAATTGCTCTTTATAGGATTTAACCACCTATAATTGGTGTTATTTTTGGGAATCAATTTTCTTTTCCTAAGCCATTACATGTTTGTCGTCCAATGGAAATCATCCGAATGGGCATCCAACACTTAGGGTAAGGTCAGAGATACATCCCAACATGATTTACAACGCTCCTAATGTGCATTCTCACCTTCTAGAGCAACATTCTGAGCAAAGCAATGAACAACCCAGATTTACCCAGATATTACGGCTTGTTAATGCATACAAACAACGGCTCCATTAGCAAAAGGAGGCCACGCACCCCCAAAAGACGAGAACGAGTGTTAACAACGTCGTCCAGAAAGGATGGACCGAGAAATGCACGAAGAGAAGAACAAGAGCTATGGTTGAACTTCTAGACTTCAGGAAAATAAAACTCCCAGACGAGGAAGGAGTTCATGACTTAATCAAGAGAACTCTGCGTATGGGATTCCTTCAACAAGATGAGATAATAATGGAGGGCATCAAAGGCAAGACATTTATGACCTCATTCGAAAGAAGATGGACTAATAACCCTCTCACCATAGGGCTAGATTAACCAAGGAACTAGCCAGGAGAGCTCTAATCAATGAAATGTAGTCCCCATTTTCAAGGGAAATTGGAGAACTATTGACCACATCAGTTAGTATAGGAAGGCTATGACCTTATGGAACAAAATGACGCTCTCATTTATCACATATTCCCTTCCATCCTGGGCGGATATTGCACATAATTAGTTTGAAAAGCTTTCGCATATGTCGGTCTATAATTTCAAGAAACTGGTTGAGACATGTACTGCTAAATTCATTATTAACAGTCCTCATCACAAGATAATGGATTCTATCCTCACTATGTGACAAGAGACCTATAAACCTTTTGAAAATATGCTAGGAGATACTGGAAAACATACAACGAAGTTAAAAATTGCTCTGAACAAGTCGTTGTGGCCTTATTCAAAATTAGATTACCGAGCAACTCTATGTTGCACCAGTCTCTCACTAAAAAGGAGATGAATACCATCGGTGATCTCATATCACGCATGAAGAAGTATACGAAGGTGGAAGATGTCGTTGTTGACACCTAGAATGGCAATGGTCGCCCGAAGTCGACTAAGTACGCCGATGAGGAGAAGTGGAATGAATGATCTAAGAATAGCGACAAGGAGAATTCTGTCAAGTCTTTCCAAGCATCAACACTGTTTTCACAGACCAATTTACAAGTTCTTGAGTAAAATCAATGATAAAAAATCCAAAAGTGGCCAAAGAAGATGATGGTTGATCCATCAAAGATAAACATCGCACTTAGGTGCGCGTATCACAAAGAGCATGAGCATAAAATAGAGAATTATGGGGCTCTCAAGTCCCATTCGGAAGAGCTATCCCAAGCCGTCCACTTGAGAAATTATTTGGAAAAAAAGGCACCAAAGACGCCGTAGTCATCGACAAGAAGCCCAACAATGTACTGAATGATAATAAAATAGGGCACAAGTGTGTAATCATTCACGATGCCTCAATAATAATGCAGATTCAAGGCAATGTCATCTGAATATAATTGAAGAAAATCACCATAATGATGAAAGCTTTCCAGATCGACCCTTATAAGTCTCTAGTAGGAAAGCATCGATGCCCATAAGATATCAATTATAATAAATACATAATATTCATGGAGGATGACATGGCCAGAGTTAAGACTCTGCATCATGATGCACTAATAATGAAACTTAGAATTGCAAACAGGGATATGGATAAGTTAATGGTTGACCAGGGAACTCTGAGGTTATGTAACTAAAATTATTTAACCAGATTAACATTAAGGCAGAAGACCTCAAAGAATAGATTATTCCTTTGGTCAAATTCGCTGGAACGATGACCATGCCACTAGGGAGGGTGCTTATACCAGTCCACACTGTGAATATCTAAAATATGATTGAGTTCTTGGTTATCAACATTGATTATCCTTACAAATCAATCATTGGACGAGGATGGATCAATGCTATGCAAGTTGTCCTCTCTTCTTATCACTGGAAGCTCAAATACATCACCGAACGGGGGATAATAGAGATTAAGGGAAATTAGATTATTGCTTGACAATGCTTTATCACTGCCATCAGGACTAAACATGAGAAGAAAAAGGAGAAAGAGGTCTCTAGTTAGTCGACTAAGAATAAAGCCACATCATCCAAATAGTAACTCTTGTATGATAGATCGGTGGTTAAAAAATAATGGTGGAAACTACAGATAAAGTCATTGAACAATTACAAGAAGTAATATTCAATGATTCATACCCAAAAAGGAAATTTCTATTTAGCAGATCACTTGCTGATGAGGAAAAAAAAAGAATCAATTTCTCTATTGAGGGGGAAACAATATGTTTTTGCTTGGTAGCCTTCTGATATGTCTGGGATTGATCTCTAAATAATGTGCCATTGAATTCATGCGGACCCAACATACACGTTGATCGTGAAAAAGGCATACCGAATAAACCTCAAAAAGGCAAGGGTTGTAGAACAAGAAGTAAGGAAATTTCTTAGGGTAAGGTCCATTAAAGAAGTTAAATTTCCAAAATGGATCTCAAACTAAGTTATCGAGAAGAAAAGTAATGCAAAATGTAGAGTTTACATAAGCTTCACTGATCTCAATAAAGATTGTCCTAAGGACAATTTTCTTTTACTAAAGATAGATGAGTTGGTCGACATAACAACCAATCACAAAAGGATAAGTTTCCTAAATGAGTATAAAAGAACCATCAAATTATTCGGTTCGACCCCGAACAGAATAAAACCTCATTCATTACCACTCTTGGCCTGTACTGCTACAAGGTCATGTTATTTGGTCTAAAGAACGCACGAGATAAGTACCAACGATCAGTTACAAAGATGTTTCAGGATCAACTAGGAGATTCCATAAGAAGTTTATATAGATAACATACTTTTCAAGAGAAAGAATAAGTACTACACCAAACTGGGCGATTGGTCACGGACTTTATGCCTGACCAGATAGTGGGGGTTACGGATTTGGTCCGTGACTAAATCGGGCTTGACTAATTTCGGTGGCAAAAGCCCAAATCCCTTACCTACTGACCTAGTCATGGACTTTTGATAGTCAGAGACATGGTCAAGGCCAATAGCCTTGACCCGATTTACAAGCATGGTCACGGCCCAAACCCGTGACCATCACCCAATTTAAAAACCATCTAGTCATGACCTATAGCTTTGACCGTGTTTTGTGTACAATTAAACCTGGTCACGACTTGACATCGTGACCATTTTCTTATAATTAATCTTCGTCATGGATTTAAGTCATGACTATGTTTTCTCTAGAAGTCAACTTAGTCACGGCTTTGCGCCGTTCCCAAGCTTACTGTATAGAAAACATAATCACGACTTCGGGCCATGAACATCTTTAATAATAATAAAAAAGCCTCAACTCAGGAGGCTAATCGGTAAATTGCTGCAAGTGCTCCTTGGGTGACCTCATGGGGGTCCTGTGCTCTCAAATCGGGAGTCCGGGGACCACGCGATAACGGGACCCGTGTAGGCATTCTAAAATCTGGGTTGTGCTCTCAAACCGAGGGTCCCGTAATCATGCGGGAAGTTCCTATGAGTTTTATTAGACCCGTGTGAGGTCTTGGCACCGCTCACAGACCGTATTGGGGGGGGGGGGGGGGGGGCTAAGGGGTTTCGACCCCTAATGGCACGTTTTAAAGCTTAAGTGTGGTGTTCTCTGTTTTGGGTCGTGCACTCAAATCGAGAGTCCTGTGACCACACGTTCTGTTCCTATGAGTTACATTCGTCACGTGCGAGGTGTTGGCACTGCTCACGGGGCCGTTTGGGGGGCGTTAAGGGGTCCCCCCTCCTCGACGGCACGTTTTCAAGCCTAAATGTGGATATTCTCTATTTTGGGTCGTGCTCTCAAACCAAGGGTCCCGTAACCACGCGGTCAGTTCGTGTAAGTTATATTGGTCCCGTGAGAGTGTTGGCACCACTCACATGGCCATTTGGGGAGGGGGGGGGGGGGGGGGGCTAAGGGGGTTTTCCCCCCGACGACACGTTTTTAAGCCTAAGTGTGGATATTCTCTATTTTTGGCCTTGCTCTAAAATCGAGGGTCGTGTGACCACGCGGTTGGTTCCTACGAGTTATATTAGTCCCATGCGAACTGTTGGCGCAGCTCATGGGGCTGTTTCGGGGGCGCTTTGGGGTTTTACCCTCTAAAGGCTTGTTTGGCAAGAAAATCTATATTTTCTAGCCTGGCCAAATGCGGTGTGTTGTAGAGCTCATTGAAATTGTCCTATAAAGGTGTCCCGAATAATATGATGCATTTTTTCGTTTGGAGTTTGATAGAGTATTCCAAATATGATTCCTCTAAAGTCATGTTTAGTGGATCTTGATGAAGGCCACAATCCCCGTAATTATAGATATTCTCATTACGGGGAGTGTAGCCTTCATCAAGATTCACTAATCCATCTCCAATAGAGGATTTGTATTTGGAATACTCTATCAAATTTCAAACGGAAAAATGCATCATATTATCCGGTACTCCTTTCTAGAAAAATTTCAACGAGCTCTACAGCACGCAGGAACTGACCGAGTGGGCACGGGGCCGTGAAGCGGGCACTTTGTGGTTTCACCCCCTCCCCCCCCAAGGCACGTTTTCAAGCTTAAGTGTGAATTTTCTCTGTTTTGGGACATGCCCTCAAACCGGGGGTCCCGTGATCACGTGATCAACTCCTAAGAGTTACATTGGTCCCGTGTGAGGTGTTAGCGTCGCTCACGGGTCTGTTTGGTGGGCGTTAAGTGGTTTCATCCCCAATAGCTTATTTTCATGCCTAAGTGTGGATATTCACAAATTTGTGTCATGCTCTCAAACTGGTGGTCCCGTGACCATGCAGTTGGTTCCTACGAGTTACATTGGTCCCGAGTAAGGTGTTAGCACCGTCCGTGGGTCCGTTTGGAGGGCGTTGCGGGTTTCGCCCCCGACGACACGTTTTTTAGCCTAACTGTGAATATTCTCTGTTTTGGGTCCTTCCCTCAAACCGAGAATCTCGTGACCATGCGATCGGATCTTACTAGCTATATTGGACCCGTGCGCGATGATCGCTCCCCTAAAAGGGCCATTTGGGAGGCTCTAAGTGGTTTCCCCTATAACGAGACATTTTGAAGCCTAATTGTAGATTTTCTCAAATTATCATCATATTCTCAAATCGGGGGTCCCGTGAACACGCGATCGATTCCTGATGAAGGCCACACTCTCGTAATAAGAGGAGTGTCATATATTGGTGGTTCCTGATGAAGGCCACACACCCATAATAAGAGGAGTTGTATTTGTAATACTCTATCAAACTCCAAACGGGAAAACGCATCATATTATCCCGGACTCCTTTGCAGAAGAATTTTAATGAGATCCACACCATGTTGCATTTGGCAAGGTCAGAAAAGGAAGATTTTCTTACCAAACATGGCTTTTGAGGGCGAAAACCAAAAGTACCTCCCATACAGCCCCGTGAGAGGTGCAAACACCTCGGACGGGATCACGTGGTCACGAGACCCCCAATTTGAGAATATGATGATACTTTGAGAAAATCCACACTTAGACCTAGAAACGTGACATTAGAGGGGAAACCCCTTAGGACCCACTGTACAACCCCTGAAGAAGTTTGAAAACCTCGCATGGGACTAACATAACTCGCAAGAACTGATCGCATGGTCAAGGGACCCCCGTTTTGAGAATATGACGATAATTTGAAAATATCTAGAATTAGGTTTAAAAACATACCATTAGAGGGAGAAAACCTAAAACATTATCCCATACTCCTTCTAACATACTATCCAACAACAAGCCAACAACCAATAATTATTCAACAACCAAACCAAACAAAACCAATAATTATCTCGTACTCCTTCTAACATACTATCGAACAACAAGCCAAAAAATAATAACTATCCAACAGCCAAACCAAACAAAACCAATAATTATCCCGTACTCCTATCATCTAATTTTTTTAAAAGATATTGCATATCAATTATATAACTACTTCAGTTAAATTAAAGAGTACCCGATTCCTGCGATCCAAAAAGGCCATTTAATAGAGTCTTCTGAATGTGTGATTGAACCAAATTGATCCTAGAGCCCCCAATGTATTCTTTTACATGTACATTTGTTGACTAGTTTCTTTAAAATAATATTTATAAAATCAAGTTAATTTAACATCATTTTATGAGCACTGAATCAATGAAACTAATCAACAAATGTATGTGTATCGGAACATGTGGAAATTTAGCTTGGTCAATTTGATCCAATCACAACCTCAAATGACTCTATTCTCAATTTGAGCATCTTGTGAAAGTAACTAAATATTCTATTGAGCATAACATATTATCGAAAATTAACTTACATAAATCGTATTAAACAGTAGTAAAAGTAACTAAACATTCATACATCAAAGTAAAGAGATAATACAATGTCAATATCAAAATAGGATACAAATAATATTAACAAGGTTAACCTAATATTTTGATACTCAATCTTCCTCTAAATCAACTAAAAGATCCTTCAAATTAGGGTTGTCATCAAGAGATGATTGGAAATTTTTTGGAGACTTCAATGCATCCATTTCAGTAGTCATACCCTTTAGTTCATTCACAACAATAGACCAATTGCCATCGTTTATGCACTTTGAGTAGAATACCTTATTTACGTTCTGAAAGGCACAAATAAAAGGCTCGTCGACTATGCAATCTGTACTCTTTACCTTTGATAAATCTACCATAATAAGTTTGGAGTCAGGATCAACTTTGAAAGCATTCGTAGTATCCTTAACCTTTACCCAATCATAATAGAGTATAATTTATGTTAAATCCAAGTAATTAAGTTCTAGGATTTTTTGGACTATCCCATAATAGGTTAGCACCGTATTCTTTGGATTTTTATCGCTTTTGCTAGCGATACAGGTGGTCAAGGAAGAAATTCATATTCCACTATTTTGCGTCAAAAGTTTTTCCTCATATAGATATGAAATGAAATCATAATCATTGGTGAAGAATTTTTTAAAATCTTTCCCATGAAAATTAGGGCCTTTTGGTAAGCGTGCAAGCCTAGAAGAGACATCACCTCTTTCTAGAAGCTGCATTTATTAATGAATTTTTATTAGCGCATGTTTTTATCACACACGAATAAATAACCGCACACATAATATGTGAAATTTACCTTTTTTGATACCCATCATCTAAAATCATTTGTTGTGCAATATCTACTTTGATTTTGGCCATTTTATTCTCGTACTTCCTACAGGTAAATTGTAGAGTTTAGATCATACAATATAAAATACATACAATCAAAGAAGAAGAATTTAATAGATACTGACTCTCTCTATTCCTCGACTTTATCTTGCGATTCGAAGACATAACGAGTTGCTTGCTCATATTATATATTTGTGAGTTTCATCTCTTTAAGGTTCCCAAATGGTAATTTTTCCTCAAACTCATCAGGTTCCTCTATCACTCCTCCTTTATGAGGATTGAACCTCTTCACCTCTTGTTCTGGCATATATTCCATAGCGTAGAATGATGATTCCATAGTTACATATTCTTTAGCAATTGACCCTCCAATATACTGTGTATTCTTTACGTAACCTTTGAAGGTTTTCATCAAGCGCTCAAAATGATACATCCAACGATACCTAATGGGACCACATAATAAAGATTCATTGCATAAATTCACAAGTAAGTGGATGTTAATATCGAAGAACGACGCGAGAAAATATTTTTCTAATACACAAACAACCTTGGCTAAAGTTGAATTTGCAGCTTTAATATGCCTTATGCTTACCAGTTTTGCACAAACTAGGGTAAAACAAAGAATGATTTTCATAATTTCCCAATAGAGATCTTTGTATTCAGAGAAGCAATGCCGAAATAATAGAGGGATTAATTGGACGATTACATGCCAGTCATGAGACTTGAACTATTTTATGTCATTTACTTGGTAGTTTATGACCCTACTTAAATTACCAGAATAACCAGTTCGAGTCTTCAAGTTGAACAACTTGTCTAAGAGGATCTTCTTCTCACTAGTAGTCAAAGTGAAAGCAGTCGGAGGTGTAGAAATACTTCTTGTTGTAGGATCACTTTTTAACCACAGTTTCTTATTTAGTTTCATATCATGTAGATCTTAGAAGGCCCGCTTTCCATTTTTGGAATGAGATCCACCCAGAAATGTTCCTATAAGATGTTCTGCAATATTCTTTTCTGTGTGCATCACATCAATTACATGCCTTATACGGTGATCTTTCTAATATGACAAATCAAAAAATATTGAATTCCTGGACCATGGTTTTACTTTAATAGGGTCATTAGGATCTCCCCTTGATTTGCCTACTTACATATTCCCCAAAGTCGCAGTCGCATCCTCCACCTTCTCCTCGATATGCAGACCAGAAAGTCGAGCTGGTTGCATCCGACACTCGTGACTAATAGGATAAAAGTTCGACTTGTAATTCCTTAAAGGGTGACTGGTTAGTATAATTCTATGATGACCCATGTAACTCATCTTACTACTATGTTGTTGACAAATGTCTTCCGTTTCCTCCTCACATATGGGACATCCCTAATAACTATGAACATAACAACTGGATAAGGTCCCATAGGCAGAAAGCTCATGGATTGCCCACATCACCATTACTTTAAGTGTGAAATCTTTACCCTTATGAGAGTCGAACGCCGTTAAGCCTTTATCCCACAACTCTTTAAGTTCTTCGATTAATAGGGCTAAGAATATATCAATATCATCACTTGGAGCCTTCGGCCGAGGTATCAATAAATATAATAATATGAACTCCTTTCTCATGCGCAGTGTCGGAGGGAGACTTAAAGTCTCCATGAGAACTGGCCAATAACTTTGACTAGTACTTAAATTACCGAAAGGGTTAAACCCATCAGTTAAGATTGCAAGACGAACGTTGCGCAGTTCTTTAGAAAATTCATGGTTTCGTGCATTTGAAATTTTCTAGACGAGTGAATCAACGGGATGACGCATAAAATTCCTACCCACCTCGCATCGAGAGTGCCATATCATGGCCTCCGCTATCCACGAAACAGTAAAAAATTGTTTTAACCGTGGCGCAAGTGGAAAATACTTCAAAACCATTTGTGGTAATTGCGATCTCTTTTGATATTTTATTGGTTTGTCATTTACCTTCTCACAAATGACATATCTAGGATCACCACATAGTGGACATTTATCCTTCTCTCCATGTTCGTTGAGATACTATATGTGACGCGACTAAGAATGTGTCTCAGAAGTGCATACTCTCTAGGCTCAAGTGCAAGCCTACCGCTCAAGTAATAATCTGATAAGTCGGGTATCAATCCTAAGGGAAATAGGACAACAGAGTTGTAACAACATTGGACAGATGAAGGAAGCCTAACTTTGACTCTAAGGAAAAGGGAAAGATGATTTGAATGGTGAAATAGCTACAACTATATGCAATTTTGAAAATGATTTACTAGAGAAATCAAGGATGAATGAAATGCAATAACTCTAAATTATCTAAAATATTGACGATTATTGAACTAGACTTGAACTATATGATGAGGAAAACAGGAAGGGAATAAAATCCCTCAACCCTAGTGTGTTGCTAGCACAAAATTAATCATAAATATAAGTGATTAATTAAACCCAAAATTTAGTTATCCCAAGCATTACATATATGAGGTTCAAGCCCGCACCATACATAATCAGAGGACAAGTAAATCGGTATTATGATAGCTACACTCTAATTACATTATGATGCATCCCGGTTACCCTGAAGCAAACGATATCCAAAGACCTACAATGGTTGTGTCGATATGCAATACGGTCATAATAAATCCTAGAGGATTAATTTTATACACATGCAACTATCGGATTGAGTGCATGCATCCCGACCCTAAAGAATATAGCCGGACATGTTGTACCTAACTATGCATGAATTAACTACATTGCATCATAATGAAACTATCTTGAAACATGCAAAGAAGTTTTATGAACCCAAAATTTGTTTGAATCATGCAAGAAAACTAACCATGCAAGAACAATAATAAGAAGAATAAAATTTGGATTAAAACTTGGAAACAAATCCGGAATGAATCAATCTTGAAGCAACAATTCAAACTATGTTCCTAGGTGTTCTTCTATTTTTTTCTCTACCAAAAACTGATAAAAACTATGAAAAACTTTTTTTTAAGTCACTAACATAGTACAAATGCATTTTAGAAGAAGTTGTAACAATATAGGACTCTTTGGACCAATCAGCTGTCAAGGAAAAATTCGCGCATCAGGACCCCTGAACCGGTTCGCAGGTACCCCGAACGGGTTTGACCCCGAACCGGTTCACAGTGTGGTTCGGGAATTTTCTGCTTGCTTTGGGGACTCATTTCTTCAATTCAACACTTAAATTTTTTTCCTTCTTTTCGTCTTGGATTTTTCCTCAACTTCAAATGATCATAACTCTTCAATCGTAGCTCAGATTTGGGTGCCATTTCTTCCAGTATTCTCGTTGTTCCGATATTTTCAACTTTCCAGTTGGCCCCACCTCCGTGATCAGATTGAAGAATTATGAAAATACCCTTGAACTTGCCTTCCTAGCCCTTCTTTCATTGTTTCGATTTCTCTTTCGCACCGCTTACATAATTAACCTGTAAAACACATAAGAGAAACCCAAAACAAAAAATACTTGCCAAAGAAGGTTAGTAGCATAAATGTGAGTTAAATCCATATCAATTGCATCACTCGGGTTCACAAAGGTACCGAAATTAAGGGTATAAATATACAATATTTATGTCCAATCAAATCCCCCTAACTTAGAACTTTGCGCATCCCGAGCAATGTAAAAGATAAAGAAATATGGTCACAACTCTTCTAATCATGTTATTGGGATAGAATACCTTTTTACGAACAAGCTATTGCATTTAGCATATGCAATAAGCCGTTAAACCCCTAGGTTACCCTAGTAGGACGAGTGTTGTCTCGTGAGGGTTTGCAGTGAATATACCCACAAAATTTGGCTTCAGGAAAATTCAAAATACGCAAAAATTGTATAATTCAAACTTTTTCAGAAAATAGACATCATAAAATCATGTTCAAGAGTCTAAAATCATAATGCGTGTGTGCGGAGCCGTAAATTTAATCGCGAATTTCCACTGATTGACCATTACGTTACTTCTCCAAAAATTCATTTTGATTTCAAAATCTCACGGGATGCTCTCACAAACAAATCACTCGAAAAGTGGATATTATCTCGGTATGCGTGATTTATAAGAGTAAATATATTGGAAACAAGTTCACGCACACAAATAGAAAGACGAAAATTTTATGGTAATCAGATCTCATCAAAGGATTACGGATATAAGAAAACGGGAACATTGCCTCTAATTCACATTTTTTATCTCTTTTATTATCTTTTGGTGTTTTAGCTCTCCACGCGGTAATCAATATCGCACTTTTGGACTCAGTTAGGACTTTTTTGGGTTAAAGGTATATTGGGTAACATGGGAATGGTTGAGAACTTCGGAATTGGAAAAAATTTCTTATGATGTCCTTTAGTTCTTTTTCGGGTAATTGCTCATTTTCTCTTCTTTTTCTATATTTTTCTAATTTTCTTTTCTTGCTATTTTTGTTAAGCATAGCTATTCTTTTCTTGCCCCTTTTCTACACTTTCCGGACTTGAATTCTGACTTTTTTCATTTTTCACCATTCCGAGCTTTTTGGGTTTTTCGGGTTGTCAAACGAAAGGTAAAATTATTCGGCTCAATTTTGGGTTACAAAAGGGATGATTTTTCTTAACTTTTTATGACCAATATTTTTGGGTAACAAAGGATGGCCTACTTCATTGTCCAAACTACTAATTGCGTTACCATATGCGTTTCGAGATGGATTTAATTTAGAGATTTCTTCGGCACGTTTTTCAAGGCAATATCACACACGTTTCTCAAAATTGATCAAAGTGAAAGACTTGAGAACCTCGATGACTTAATAGATCGCTGAAAAGAACTTTGAGTTGACAATGAACTCGGATTGATTTATAAATTTCACAAAAATGAAAGGCTCGAATCTCACCGGGGTTGTTAATCTCCACAGTAATTCGTTAAGTCGTCAATTTTCGCTCAATTTCCATCCTTGGTCAATTTTGTCTTTGTGTATTGTGTTTTTACAATTGGAGACTTTAAACCAACTTTTAATGATATTTGTGAAAAATTTGAATTCCAATTTTTATTTATTTTGAAGAAAAATATTTTTGGATTTTTCAAAATTTTATGATTTTTTTTAGATTTTTGGGCATTTCTGAAAAGTTGTGAAGTTTTATAAAAATGCACTTGTGAGCCCCCTTAACTTAGACTTTTGCATTGTCCTTAAGAAAAAAGGACTAAAATCTAACTCAAAGCGAATTAAAAGTGAGAAAAAATAAAACAAACAAATTAAAACATAAATGCATAATTTTATTATAGAAACGGAGAATCGTGTGTTACAATGGAGAGGGTAAAGCAAGCAACTAAACAATGTAAACAACAACCATTACACATAAACATCAAACAAAGCGCAAGGGGAGACGGATGTGAGGGCCCGGGTGCATTGGGATCATATGGATCATAAAAGAAAGTCAAAGGGGGTCCGCCCAAGTTGAGCTCGTATAAATGTGCTTGGAGACGATGCATCATAATCATGTTCCTCCGGTAGGCCGCTTGATCTTGATTATATTGGGTGATGAACCCGTCAAAATGGGATTCGATCGCCGAAAGGCGCCTATCAAAATTCGCACCGGGAGGCTCAAAGTCGGAATCATTGTCCTCGTATTCGGCATATTATTCTTCTTCCCCCACATCCATCATCGGGGCATCTTGTTCCTCCTCCCCCTCACCCTCATCGAGAATGGGACGTCCGGGGTGAGCCACCCGCATTTGGCGTTCACTCTGAGTGGTGGAGGTGCTTCCGATTGGGCGGGGGAGTCGGGCTTGTTGCCTCGGGTCTTCTACCCCGGCATTAATAAGAATTTCTGTGATGAGGAGAGTGTGGGGGAGCGCGGCTTTGCACCATTCATCATAGGCGACATTGATGATGTCCGCGTAGAAGAGTTGGTCGAGATTTATCGTGCTCTCGGGGTTGAGGAAATGGTAAAGGAAGTTGGCATGACATAGCCGGACCACCGAGTCATTGGTGGTTTAGTGGATTGATCCACATGCAATTAGGTTCATGAATCGAACCGTATCCGAGAGACTTCCTATGGAAAAATAATCGTGCACCCATTCCTCCCTGGGTGCCATTCGTCAATACATTATTCTTTGGTGCGGAGGGCACCATTTGTGGGATACATCAATGGCATAGGGAGGACAATCCCTTTTGCCCGCAATGATGGCGGCGGAGAATGGAATTTGAATACCGTCAAGATAGGCCTCATGAAGCTTCGATGATTTGCGAATGGGTGTCACGTAGAATCGGCGAATTGCATCTTCGAAAACGGTGTTGCTCGTAGGAGAGAGGAAGGAGCACCACCCCAGGCGGTTGAAAAGGGCGGTGACGTCACTGGGAAGTTGCTCCTAATTGACAAAGCTCTTGATATGGATTGGACGTGTGGCCGAGAAATAGCGCTCTGCCCAATAGTGTTCTTCAAGGCACCGAAACACTTCCCTACCCACGTCATTAAGGATGGTGGTGTCGTCATATTTGCGGGTGCAGAAATTGGCTTGGCGGGGACGCATCATGGTGAGAGAGAGAGAGAGAGAGAGAGAGAGATAGAGAGAGAGAGATGTTATGGTGTAGAAGAGAGGGAGAGTGAAATGGAGTGTGAGAAAAGGATAGGGGTGAGTGTTAATTTATAGGTGTGGGGGGTTGCCTTTTAGTGTGAAATGGTAATAGGGGTGGAGGGAAAGGAAGGGGGTGGGGGAGGAATATGGATTGGGAAATGAATGGAGGGAAGTTTTAGAGGATGAATTTTCATAGGGGAAATGAATGGCGGGAAGGGGGAAAAGATAATGAATTTGGAAATGGGGGGAGATAAATCTTCCAGGTACCCCGAATTGGTTGGGATGGTACCCCGAATCGGTTCACCCTGGGGTTTGGGGGAGGCTGCTGGCCTCGAAGTTAGATTTCTCTCTTCTCTAAAAAATTAAGTGTTGGCTCATGCATCCTCTCATGCGTATGGCCCCTAAAAATATCCTAGACCCTCGGGTGTCCTAAAAATGCTTCAACCATGCCCTCAAAATATATGTAACCTTGCTCAGAAAGTGTAATATCTCGATCTTTCTCGTGAATCGTTCTCCGAACACCTAAATAACCTAACTCACACACTACTAATATACACAAGAATTCACCCCATGCACATCGGGGGTGCGACGACCTCTCAGTTTTAGCTTAATTGACCCTGTAAATGGGGTCCAACAACTAAATGGTGTCGACTTCTTCCACACACACCTCTAGATATGGATTTAGGCGTTGTTCATTTACGTTGAATGTATTTCCCCCTTTTAAATTATCTAATTCCATAGATCCGTGAGGGAATATATTCTTTACAACGAACGGGCCAGACCATCGTGATCGCACCTTGCTAAAAAATAGATGAAGCCGAGAGTTATAGAGAAGCAATTTTTGTCCGAGAAGAAACTCTGTGCATCGAATAATGTCATCGTGAGCGAGTTTTATCCTTTCCTTTGATATTTTTGCGTTCGGATACGCATCATTGCGTATCTCTTCTAACTCATTTAATTGAAGCTTGCGAGCTTTTCCAGCTTTATCCATGTCATAATTCAACTTCTTAACCGCCCAATACGCTTTGTGCACTAATTCAATGGGAAGATGGCAAGGTTTTCCATACACAAAGGGAAAGGGGGACATCCCGAATGGATTTTTATATGGGGTACGATAGGACCATAGTGAATCATTCAATCGAAGTGACCAATATTTCTGGGTGGGATTGAGGGTCTTCTCGAGAATGTTCTTGATTTCTCAATTTGCTAATTCAGCCTGCCCATTCATTTGTGGGTGATAGGTCATTCCAACCTTGTGAAAGACGCCATACTTTCTCATGATCTTCGCGAATGGCTTGTTGCAAAAGTGCGTGCCATTATCATTAATTATCGCTTTTGGAGCACCGAAGCGGGAAAGTATGTTTCTTGTAGGAACCTAATCACCACTTTATTGTCATTTGTCTTAGTAGCTATAGCTTCCACCCATTTAAAAACTTTGTCTACCGCGATAACGATGTATAGGAAACCAAAAAATAGGGAAAAAAGGCCCATAAAGTCAATACCCCAGCAGTCAAAGATCTCAATAATGAGTATCGGGGTTAATGACATCATGTCTCGTTGGGTAATCGCCCCCATCCTTTGACACATATCGCAAGATTTGCAATAATTCTTCACATCCCAAAATATTGTGGTCCAATAGATGCCACATTGAAAAATCTTAGTGATCATCTTTTTCGTCAAAAAGTGACCTCCACAAGCTTTCGAATGACAAAATTGGATGACTTTCGAGATCCCGTCATCCGGTATGCATCATCAGATGATTTGTTTGGCGCAATATTTAAAAAGGAAGGGATCATTATTAAAAAAACATGTGCGACCAAGTAAGGAATCTCTTCTTATCTTGCGGTGTCCAATCGGGAGGGATGGCTCCCGTGACAAGGTAGTTCACTATATCCTCAAACCAGGGCAAATAAGAGGTGTAAAAGAGTTGCTCATTCGAAAAATATTCCTCTATGGGTATCGGATCACTAGGTACGTCAGACGAAAGAAGTGATAAGTGGTCGGCAATGATGCTTTCTGATATGCCTTATATGTACCCAACAACTCAGAGACACCAACCTTGGTCAGGTAGATGGCCGAGGTTAGAAGGGCCCCAGATTGACGACCAACGGTGTCGTCCTAAGCAAGGTCGGCCATGGCCAACGTAACTAGTTTCCTCACAGCTAGGCAACACCTGAGTTCCTCATGGTCCATGCAGATAGCAATCCATCAGGTCGTCCGGAGCCAACATCACGCCTACATCATACATCAACCTTGGTTGGGTGTAAGCTGAGGAAGTAGGGACCACACAATCATCATAATCAGCCTCGACTAGAAATCAATCGACGTTCTTGTTACTCCACCATTACCTCGGCCCAGGCCTACATTACAACTCCACCTGCCTTACCTCGGCTCTCCTACTGAGCCAGGATCATCGCGGATAACCTCTGATTGGACAGTTTCTAGACTTCACCAACCTCGTACTCTTTCAGGCTGAGGTTGGTATCACCCGAGGACAGCCGAGCTTCTACACATTCTTGTACAACTTAGAACACGTGGACAAATCTGTTATAACCAAATTATTCCCTCCACGTGAGGGAATATTGAGTTCATCGTTGCTTAGTTTAGAACAGCCAGGTGTCACTCTGATACTGGTTCGATGCTCATGCACACACTCATTGTATGCTTTGGGGGGTACATTACGCCCCCCAAGAACTATATATAGAGGTCATCCTCTACCTTGTAAGGGGATCCAAAATTACAACCCTAACTAAAAACTTTGTCCAATTATACTGTAGAGAGAGAGAGCTTGAGAGATTGTATACATGGCCGTTAGTGCCTTATTCCTGTGACCTTATTGACTCACTTGCATAGTGGACGTAGGCCTAATTAGCTGAACCACTTATATTCAAGTGTTCATCCTCTTCTCATCACCTCCTTCTACATATATACATATATATATTCTCTTACGCTGCCATTATTATCACTTGCTTGAGCTTGTCAGCACGTTACCTGGTGGTGCTATTTCCATCATCATCATCATTTTGGCGCCGTCTGTGGGAATGAGAAGCTATCTCTTCCTCATTTTCTGCTTAACCTCACCAGAGACTCTGGTGGTGAACCAGGCCTCACCCCTTGCGTGGAGATGTTTCACCATTGAAAGATGACCTTTAAGGTACAAAGATTATTTACCCTATAAGATCTTTAGTGTTAAAACATGACACTGGAATTACCGCCACCATTTCCACCGCCTGGTACCGGAGGGCCTAGTTCCAGCCAGGCACCGCCTCAATCTGAAATGGCGAAAGTGGCAGCAGCCTTGAAGTCTTTGGATGTAACACAATAAGAAATTAAGGAGAAATTTACACAACTCAGTCAGAATATGATGAGACCACCTGGGGTCTTACAGGACATGATCACTCCGACGGCCATTCAGCCTCATCCTAATGCTAGGGGAGCACCCCAGGCACTGCAAAAAGACTATCATATGCCTCAGCGGAGGAGGGACGTTGCTAACCCTAGACGTTTGCATCTGGGGAGGAAAGGAAACCCTTTCCCTGAGGATAGGTATGATGATTTGGAGGCAGAAGATGCTCTAGAAGATTGTTGGGAGCCGTATGAGGTTTCAAATAACACCATACGTCCTATTCAGCGGAGCCAAGGTTGTGGAGGTCGAAGAGGTGAAGAAGCCCAACAAAGAGGGTAAACTTTTGATCGATTAAGCAGAGGGTCAGCCTTTGAAAGGCTCGGCCCAGTAAACGACCTGCAACAGAGGTTATCCAGGTCGAGAAGTGTAGCCGGATCATAAAGGGAAGATGGTTAACATCGGCCTCATCAAGGTCGACCTAACACAGGATGAGGAAGGGACCAGGAAGAGGTCAATAGCCGACGTTGTGCTGTGGCTGGGGACAACCTCGGCCAGGCCGACATTGCAAGTTCATGGAATGACTCCATCCAACGGCTTGAGGAAAAGATAGGAGACATCATCAAAAGTCGATACCCACTGCAAAGAGGTTTCTCAGAAAGCTCTCCGTTCGTGGCTATGATAGTGAGCTTCCTTAACCTTACCTAATTCATGCCACCTACGGTGTCTCCCAAGTATGATGATAGAACCAAACCTGTACATCATATTGAGATGTACCAGTCTATGGCGGACATTTACTCAATACCGGATGAGATGAAATGTCGGGCCTTCTTCAGGATTTTGATGGTAGCTACACACATCTAGTTTACCTCTCTTCCAAAGAACTCAATAGAAAACTTTAAGGGTTTGGCTGAATGGTTCATTCACAACTTCTATTTTAGGGTAAGACCTCAAAAGAAGACTACCCATCTGTTGTATGTCAAGCAAGGAAATAATGAGAACCTAAGGGGACTACATTGCTAGATTCAATAAAGAAAAACTCGAGGTTGAATACTAAGACGAGAACATAGCCATGACCGCCCTCATAGGATGCCTTTAGAAGGGGAAGTTATTATGAAAACTTGCGAAAGACCCTCCCAAGTCCATGCCAGAACTGCTGGCAACTGCGGGTATGGTCATGAACGCTGAAGAGACCATGGCTACAACATATGAGCATGAGAATGGTGGTAGCAGCGGGAAGTTCCAAAGAAAGAAGGACGGAAAGAATAGGTCAGCTGATGATAAGTTTTCACACTATACCCCTCTAACCGTGAGCTGCGAACACATCCTCAATGAGATCAAGAATGATCGGTCTCTAAGATGGACAAAGAAGATGAAAGCTCCTCCACATAAGAGGAATAAGAACTTGTGGCGCGAGTTCCACCAAGACCATGGCCATATTACGGATAAGTGCTTCGCCTTAAAAGATGAGATCGAGAAGATATTAAAATTATGAAAGTTGAGGAAGTATGTTGATGGCAAGGCTCCTAAAAGGGGAAGAGATGACCCCTAAAAGAAGAGAAACGACAAATGTCGTGACGATACTACATAAAGAAGAGACAATGACTCGGAGGGTGATGATGAGGACGATCCATACCTCCCACCAAAAGATGACAACACCCTGGTGAAGAGGGTCAGAATGATCTACTTGGGTGTTAACACCATATGCAGAGGACTCGCAAGGGGTATTTCTGAAGTGGCTGACCGAAAAGCTCATATGGCAGAGGCCAAGTCAGTGCCCAAGCCAAAAGTTGTAAACCTAACATCTTTCGAAACGAAGCAGAAGAGAAATAATGTGGATATGGACAATCTTGTAGTTGAGTTCTCCTGACTCGACTTCAAAGGCCTCCTAGCTCTTCATGATGACCCTTTAGTAATCACAACACGGGTGCATGGATGCGAGGTATAGAGAATCCTTATAGATGGAGTAAGTTCAGTAGATGTCATGTTCTGGCCCTATTTCAAAAGCCTAGGCCTTAGCAGGCTAGGCTGGTACCCTATCATCATCCGTTAATGGGCTTCAACGGTGAAAAGGTCCATCCATTGGGCATGTATGAGATGGACGTGCGAATGGGCGATGAGTGGCCTAAGAGGTTAACCCGAAAGATTAATTTTTTTGTTATGGATGAAAACTTCTTCTTGGCCTATAACCTCATCATATGAAGAGTATCCCTTAAGGAGTTCGAGGTCATGTCATCGACGGTCCACCAAATGCTAAAATTACCGACCCCCTATTGGGTAGGGGAAGTGCAGGGTGACCAGACCATAGCGCGGGAATGCTACTTCAACTCAGCAAAAGAGAGAGAGTCCCATAAGATAGCAACGAACACATATAACATTGATATACTTGACCCTAGAGATGAAATGAAATTGAAGAAAGTAGAGGCCGCGGAAGAGGTAGAATCCATCGTCCTCAATGAGGACGAACTGGAAAAAACCATCCTAGTCGGCAAAGCCGTGAAAATGGAGATCAAGGAAGATCTGGTAAGTTTCTTAAAGAAGAGGTAGAGTGTCTTTGCTTAGATCCATGCCGACATGCTTGGCATCGACCCTAAGGTTATGTACCATAAACTCAACGTCACTAAGGATGTTAAGCCAATCAAACAGAGATGAAGAGTCTACTCTAGGGAGAAGTACGACGTCATTCGGGAAGAAGTCAGAAAGTTGGAAGAGGCCGAGTTTATAAGGGAAGTCATATATTTGGAGTGGTTATCAAACGCAGTCATAGTACCCAAAGCCAATGGGAAATGGAGGATGTGCGTAGACTTCACCGACTTGAACAAGTCTTGCCCAAAAGACAATTATCCCTTGCCTTGGATCGATCAGATGGTAGATGCCACTGCATGGCATGAGCTCATGAGATTTATGGACGCGTATTCAGGCTATAACTAGATCTTCATGAATGCCGAAGACTCAGAGAAGACAACCTTCATCACGGACAAAGGGATATATTGCTACAAGGTTATGCCCTTCGGCTTGAAAAATGCGAGGGAAATGTACCAACGTCTTGTGAATAAGATGTTTGAAAATCAAATAGGCAAGACTATGGAGGTATACGTAGACGATATGCTGATGAAGAGCTTAAAGTCCTGCACTCACGTGGAAGACCTAGAAAAGACCTGCGATACTATGGACTTATACAGAATGAAACTCAACCCTGCAAAGTGTGTCTTCAGGTTAGGAGCTGGGAAATTCCTCAGGTTTATTATCAATCAGAGAGAAATTGAGGCGAACCCGGAGAAAATCAAGGCTTTACTTAATATATGAAGATGTCAAAGAGTATTAAAGACGTTCAGAGGCTCACTGGAAGAGTAGCTGCACTCAATAAATTTGTTTCCAGATCGATGGACAAGTGTCTTCCGTTCTTTAAGGTGCTTAGAAAGGCCTTCGAGTGGGACAAAGAGTGTGATGAGGCTTTTAACCAACTCAAGTCCTACCTCGGGTCTCCCTTGCTATTATCTCAGCCCATAATGGGAGAGAAGTTGTATGTTTATCTAGTGGTCTCTGAATCAGCTATAAGTGCAGCCATAGTACGGGAAGACGTTGGGAATCAAAGGCCTGTATACTTCAATAGTAAGGCCCTTCAAGCATGTGAACATAATTATCCTTGGATGGAAAAGTTAGCCTACACCTTGATACATGCTTCTAGGAAGATGAAGCCCTACATTCAGGCCCATTCTATGATCATCCTCACTGACTCCCCCTAAGACAGGTCCTCCACAAACCCGAAAAGTCGAGTAGACTGATGACATGGGCCATTGAGTTGGGGGAGTATGAACTTACTTATCAACCTAAGGTGGCCATTAAGGGGCAAGCACTTGAAGATTTTGTGGTTGAGTTCACATGGGAAGAAAACGAGGTTGAAAATAGCCTAGAGGCTGCAGAGGGATCAAATAACAATGTCCTCTAACACCCGAAAGAGGTTGCATACCATGGAGAAAAAATGGAATAGATGAGAATGAGGAAGATCGGTACCTCTTCAGGCAAGGAATCATGTTAGAAGGGGGATTCTCATCAGATAAAGACATCTGGAACCTCTTTGTTGATGGGTCTTCTTGCGAAAGTGGAAGCGGGGCGGACTGATACTCTCAGCCCCGGATGGTACTAACGTTGAATATGCCCTAAGGTTTAACTTTAAGGCATCAAACAACGAATCAGAATATGAGGCCATGATAGCAGGCCTCTCCTTGGCACGACTCCTGCTTCACAATGACTCAAGTTTGGTCATTAACCAAGTATTGAGGGTTTATGAGGCCATGACAAAAGGATGGCCAAATACTTGAAGAGGGTAAGAGTGGTATTAGAAGGTTTTGAAGAGGTAAAGATGAAGATAATACCTCGATAAGACAATAGCCATGCAGACGTACTAGCAAGGTTGGCTTCGACAATGAGGAAAGACATCAGAAGGACAGTTCCAGTCGAGATCCTGCCCAAGGCGACTATTGAAGAAGAAGAGGTTAGTAACCCTTACCTCAATTTGAACTTAGGGTACTCATGGATGGATCCCCTTATCAGATATATCAGAGAGGGTGGGAAGCCAGTATCAAAGCTAGAGAGGAGGAATCTAAGGTACAGAGTTGCAATGTTCTCAATAGTAGGAGACGTCCTATATAAAAAAGGATTTCTATTACCTCTCCTCAGATGCGTCCATCCCACAAAAGTTCTCCGTGTCTTAAAGGAGTTGCACGAGGGTTCTTGCTCTAGTAACATAGGAGGAAGACCTTTAGCCAAGAGGATTATCACGTAGGGATACTGGTGGCCAATCGTGGCTAAGGATGCTGCAACCTATGTGAAGAGGTGTGACAAATACCAAAGATTCTCCATTATCCCCCATCAACCTCATCAGCCTTTGACGTCAATAAGTTCTCCTTGGCCATTCTCGGTATAGGGAATCGACTTGGTGGGTCCCTTACCAAGAGCGGCGGGCAACTACAGGTTTTTGATAGTTGCCATTGACTAATTCTCGAAATGGGTAGAGGTCGAGCCAATAATCATGATTAAAGAGCAGAAGACCTTCTAATTTATCTGGAAGAACATCATATGCATATATGGTCTCCCAAACACCCTCATCTTGGACAATGGCAACCAGTTCAAGAATTATTCCTTAAAAAAATACTGCGAAAGATTTGGAATAAAGCAATTTTTCTCTTCTCCTGGCCGACCTCAGGTAAACGGTCAGACCGAAGTCATAAATAGAACAATCCTTGATGGGGTCAAGAAGAGGTTGGAGGAAGCTAGGGGGAGATGGACTAAAGAGGTTTATGCTATATTATGGGCCTATAGAACAACGGTTAGGACACCAATGGGGTAAACCCCATTTATGTTAGCATATAGCTCAGAAGCTGTCATAGCAACCGAAATAAGGCTCCTATCTCACAAGGTTCAGACCTATGACCCTGAGAAGAATAAGGAAGAGAGAAGACTTGACTTAGATTTAATTAAAGAAAAAAGGGAAGACGCAGAGATCAGATAGGCAGCCTACCAACAGAGAACAACGAAGTTCTACAACCAAAGGGTGAAATCAAGACCCATAGCCGAGGGAGATCTGATGTTGAAGAAGACGTTGCAGAAAGCAAAGAAACTTCACCCAAACTGGCATGGTCCTTACAAAGTGATTGAAGAGTTTATACCCGGGACCTACAGACTAGAAAATCTTGAAGGGGAACCTTTCTCCAATCCTTGGAATGTTAATCATCTGAAAAAGTATTACATATGATGTTGTAAGAGTTTGTATGAAATTGTATCATCCTGTGAAGAGATTATTAATGAGAACATCAGTTTGTGTGTCAATTCTTGGTTTATTATGCTCTAATGGTAGAATTTATGAGGATAACATCTTAGTTGATGACCTCAGACCTTAAACATCATAGTTTGATGACAGGTTTTGAGGTAAGACATCACACTTGGATGACCACAGACCTTAAAAATCATAATTTGGTGACAGGGTCTGAGGCAAGACATCACACTTGGATGACCTCAAACCTTCAACATCATTAATTTGGTGAATATTTTATGGGGGTAACATCTTAGTTGATGACCTCAGACCTTAAACATCATAATTTGGTGAATATATTATGGGGCTAACATCTTAGTTGATGACCTCAGACCTTTAACACCATAATTTGGTGAATACATTATGGGGGAAACATCTTAGTTGATGACCTCAAACCTTAAACATCATAATTTGGTTAATATTCTATGGGGGTTACATCTTAGTTGATGACCTCAGACCCTAAACATCATTAATTTGGTGAATATTTTATGGGGGTAACATCTTAGTTGATGACCTCAGACCTTAAACATCATAATTTGGTGAATATATTATGGGGGTAACATCTTAGTTGATGACCTCAGACCTGAAACACCATAATTTGGTGAATACATTATGGGGATAACATCTTAGTTGACAACCTCGGACCTTAAACATCATAATTTGGTGAATATTTTATGGGGGTAACATCTTAGTTACTGAACTCAGGCCTTAAACATCATTAATTTGGTGAATACATTATGGAGGCTTTAGGCCTTAGCACAAACACATTGCATGACATAGAAAACCATTCAAAGAACATTCAGCAGCTAAAGAAATAAAGCCCTCTTCAGAGGTTGATATAGCATAAAGATAAGAATCACAAGCCATAAGGTAACAAAATTTGTCATCAGAGGTTACAGATTGAATCAAAAATTAAAAATTACAAAATTTTTGCAAAGTGGATTCAAGTATCTGGAGTCTCAACGTCAGCAGCCAGACCCCCATCACCCTGGCCGAGGTTGGTCACCTCCACCTCGTCATCATGTGGACCAACGTCTTCAGTCCTGGTATCTTCCTAACCAGTAGTCTCGGCAGGTGCGACACCTCCTTCCTCCTCGACTTATTGTAAGGCCTGAGCAAACTGAGGATCGGCGTATCCCAGACCAATGAAGTCAGAAGCTTCCAGGCTCCCTGACTCTATCTCCTTCATCGCAACCCATTTTCCAGTGGCCTTAACACCCCTTTCGAGGTACTCGAAGCCGAAGCTGACAAATGCATTAGAGACCTTGTAGTCCTCCAAGGTCTTCTCGGAGGAATCATCCAAGGCATCCTTCATAGCGACATCGACCTTGTGTTGAAGAGAGTCAACCTGAGTCTTCAGGGTAGAACTATCATCCTTCTTTATCTTATCCATGTCCTTTTCCAGTCACTTCACGCTAGCCTCAGACTTCTCCAAGGAAGCCTTCAAACTCTCATCTTCAGCGTTTAGGACATCCTCGGTCTTTTCGGCTCTTTTCCCTTCTCAATCAGAAGAAGTTTACTCAGTGTCCAGTCAATAAAATGGTGCATTATGAGGAGACCCTTAGAACGCATACAGAGATGTCAGTTCAAGATTTAGTATGATTTAAAGACGAGGTTACACTTGTTCAAATAAAGGAAAAAAGTTTTGCTTGGATAGATCGATGAAGGGAGAACTCGGCCAGCAGAGGCCTATCCAGAGAGCGACATAAGCGTTTGTCAGAATTGGTCATGACGTTGTCGATGGCATCCAGGGCCTTCAAACTCTGGACGATAAGATTATCACTAATCTTCAGTTGCTCCAGACGAGCAATCAACACGTCCTCAGAGGAAATGGGGATGGCACGATATCTCGTTTGAGTTTTCTTCTTCTTCTTCTTCTTCTTCTTCTTCTAATCCTCAGGGGTAGGGGAATTAAATTTCCTCTTCTTGGAGGCCTCAACCCTTGAGGTAGTAGGAGGCGCAGTTAAAACTACTTTCTTCACAAGCTTGGTAAGACTAGGGGCTTCCATCTCCCAAAGGTCGTCAAAAATTCCTTTGGGATGTTCTGCAAATAGAAAGGTTTGAGTTAGAAAATCAGAGACATAACAAAATCAGATTATGATGGTTATTTTGGCTTAGCACAGGGTCGTCCCTAGCAGCCATTGTTACCTTTACCCATCTGAGGGGTATTCTCGGCTCTAGGGATGAAAAGGGGGCACAGGGACCAAACGCGAAGAAGTAGCGTGGTTTCCAATTATGGTTCGAGGTTTGGGTAACCTGAAACATATTCTTGTTTGAGTTTCGATCTAAAAAATGGTAGTGACTCGGATGGTTCGTGGCAGAAGAGGGAATGTAGCACCCTATGAAGACCTGGACGGGAAGGTCAGAATGATGGGCTGCCTTCCATAAGACTATAGCTCCAATTATCACCCTCCAAACATTGGGTGATAACTGGGAAGGAGCCAAGTTAATGTAGGACAATATAGACCTAATTATTAGATGAGTGGGAAGATGCAATCCTAACTTGAACATATTCTCATATAAGCAGATCTCCCCATCTCGGCCGCCAAAGGCCCTCTCGTCCCTTAGAGGTCTCCTAAGTTTTATGGAGGGACTTATAAAATACAGATGCCTGAAGGCTAGAAGGTCGATTTCGCTGATAGTGCTCTTTATCTTGGCTGCCTCTGAGGTGTCAATATCTCTTTCGCTATCATTATCCTCATCCCGATTAATGTCGGCTTGAGCAGAGGAGGGAGCACCACCAGGGAACCTCTGAGCAAACTCATCTCCTGTGGCATCCGACAGAGGAATGGCATTTAGGATTCGGGGAACAGCCACACTAGGCCCTATAATCTCAACATCGGAGGAAGAATTCGAGGTGCAAGAACTTCGGTGAGATGAGGCACAACTAGAAACCTCGGCTTAGTCCATCCGGATAGAATATTCCGTGTCCTCTATAAAAGAATCCACAAACATGGGGTCTAAGGTTGATGACTCAGACATCGGAACAGGTTCTACTGGGACCTATGCAGACGCAGATGTCTCAGGGTATATCACCTTAAGAGGGGGTGGGAATATAGGCCTAAAAGGGAATGCCTCTGCCCTACGAGCTTCCTCTTGGGCTCGTTCTATTTGCCTAATTTTATCTAAGGTTTTCTCCCTAAGAGAAGGGAATTCCTCTAAGAGTTGATAAAGGGGTCTGAGCATATGGGGACAACCCTACACTTAGGACTCAAGCTAAAAACAAACAACTTGACTCAATCTAAATAAGGATCAAGATGGGATTTTAAACAAGAACAGTCAAGAACAAGGGCTACCAGAAAATGCAAGACAGTGGCCGAAAAACCTAAAAAGCTCACCGAAAAATGAAGAAATAAGAATTAAAGGCTGAAAATGGAAAAGTAAGGTGAAGACAATACGTGTAGAAGTGAGAAATGAAGGAGAAGTAGAATCGAAACAAGGAAACTCTTGAAATGCAGTAGCCAAGCTCTTATTGAGAGAGAGAGTTGCAGAGATAACCAAATCGGGAGAAAGAGAGGAATGAGGAAGAAAGAGAAGAAAAATGGGGATTAAACCCTTTAATGTGAATGCGCACGTCCCAAGGCCCATCATTGATTTAGGATCCCAAAAGACAACCAACATCATCACCCTTGTCAGGCACGCTATCATCTTCAGTAGTTGACACCTATCAAGTAAATATTGGCATCTAAAGAAATCCAACCTCGGACAAACATACCCCTTAGACACCTGATCACACATGTCACTAAGGGATGGGGTTGATTGATATGCCCTATATGTACCCAAAAACTCAGAGACACCAACCTCGGCCAGGTAGATGGCCGAGGTTAGAGGGGCCCCAAATCGACGACCAATGGTGTTTTCCTAAGTAAGGTCAGCCAGGGCCGATGTTACTAGTTGCCTCATAGCCAGTCAACAACTGAGGTCCTTATGGTCCATGCAGATAGCAATTGATCAGGTCGGTCGGAGCCGACATTATGCCTACATCATACATCAACCTCAGCTGGGTGTAAGCCGAGGAAGCAGGGACTACACAATCATCATAATCAGCCTCGACTGGAAATCAGTCGATGTTCCTATTACTCCATCATTACCTAGGCCCAGGCCAACATTACAACTCCACCTGCCTTACCTCGACTCTCCTACTGAGCCAGGATCATCGCAGATAGCCTATGATTATGAAGTTACTAGACTTTACCAACCTCGTACTCTTCCAGGCCGAGGTTTGTATCACCCAAGGACAGCCGAGCTTCTATACGTTCATATACAACTTGGAACACGTGGACAAATCTATTATAAACAAATTATTCCCTCCACGTGAGCGAATATTGAGGTCATCATTGCTTAGTTGAGAAGATCCAAGTGTCACTCTCATACTTGTTCGATACTCGTGCACATGCTCATTGTATGCTTTGGGGGGTACATTACGCCCCCTAAGCACTATATATAGAGGTCATCCTCTACCTTGTAAAGGGATCCAAAATTAAAACCCTAGCTAAAAACTCTATCCAATTATACTCTAGAGAGAGAGAGAGCTTGAGAGATTGTATCCATGGCCGTTGGTGCCTTATTCCTATGACCTTATTCACTCACTTGCACTGTGGACGTAGGCCTGATTGGCTGAACCATTTATGTTCAAGTGTTCATCCTCTTCTCTTTACCTCCTTCTACATATATACTTATATATATTATCTTTTGTTGCCATTATTATCACTTGCTTGATCTTTTCAACACCTTACCTGGTGGTGCTGTTTCCAGCATCATCACTTTTGACTCCTTTTTTGTCTTTAATGGAAAGATTAAACTCTTGTAGGAGTAGGATCCACCTTATGAGGCGCGACTTTGCGTCTTTCTTCACAAGTAATTATTTCGATGCCGCGTGGTCGGTGAAATAAGTGACGGGAGAACCGATAAGGTAGGAACGAAATTTATCAAGAGCAAAACTATCACTAGCAACTCCTTCTCTGTGGTGGAGTAATTGAGTTGTGGTCCCGTAAGAGTCCATCTTGCTTAGTAGATGACATGATCCTTCTTGTCTTTTCTTTGGACCAAAATAGCCCCTATCGCATAATCGTTAGCATCACACATAAGCTCAAATGGTGAAGACCAATCCGGAACTTGCATGATGAGAGCAGACACAAGCATGGTTTTCAGTTTTTCAAAAGCGCTATGGCATGCTTTCGTCCTCTCAAATGGGGTGTCCTTCATAAGAAGGTTTCTTAAGGGTCTAGCGATGACGCTAAAGTCCTTAACGAACCTCCGATAAAACCCCGTGTGGCCCAAGAAGGAGTGCACATCTTTAAGCAATTTTAGTGGGGGTAGATCGGCTATGACATTAATATTAGCTCTATCAACTTCAATTCTCTTGGATGAAACTACGTGGCCAAGAACTATTCCCTCAGTGACCATAAAGTGGCATTTATTCCAATTTAGCATTAAGTTCTTTTCCACACACCGTGCAAGTACTTTTTCCACCTTTACTAGATAAAGATCGAATGAGGTGCCAAAAATGCTAAAATTGTCCATGAACACTTCAAGTCCTATCTCAACCATGTCGCTAAATAGACTCAACATGCACCTTTGAAAGGTGGAGGGTGCATTACACAAGCCGAATGGCATACGCTTGTAGGCAAACGTACCAAAGGGGCAAGTGAAGGTCGTTTTCTCCTGGTCAAGTACATCTACCTCAATTTGGTTATATCTGGAATACCCATCAAGGAAGAAATACTAAGGTTGGCCCACTACTCTGTCAAGCATATGATCAATAAATGGCAAGGGTGAATGGTCTTTCCTAGTTCCGGCATTGAGTTTCCGATAATCAATGCAAACGTGCCACCCGGTGGTGGTACGTTGGGGAACTAGATCTCCCTTAGCATTTTCAATCAATGTCAAGCTCAAATATTTCGGTACAACTTGAATAGGGCTCACCCACTTGCTATCCTAGATTGGGTACATAATCCCGCTATCCAATACCTTAATAATTTCGGTTCTCACCACTTCTTTTGTATTGGGGTTTAGACTTCTTTGCATTTCTCTCGAGGGCTTGACATCCTCCTTGAGGTGGATCTTTTGGGTGCAAATCAAAGTACGTATCCCCTTCAAATCAGTAATACACCAACCGAAAGAACTTTGGTAGTTCCTCAGAATCTTTAACAGTTTACCCTCCTGCTCATCGTCTAGGCTAGAGGAGATAATAACAAGAAATGTCTCGTCCTCTCCTAGGTATGCATATTTAATATGGGAGGGTAGTTTCTTCAATTCGAGGGTGAAAATTTTATCGGTGGAGGGAACCATGCATTCCTCCCTTGGTGGTAACTCCTCGAATCCAGAAACCCAACTTACATCTCTTGCGTCCTCATCCGACGCTTTCTCATCAAGAAGCTCTCACAACTCCCCAACTTCTCTCTCGAATTCAGTATACGTACCCTCACTCTCGTGGCTCGACACTAAGCATGACCCTAGGGCATCTCCACAATAATTTTCCTTAAAGTACTCCTCTACGATCTCGTCGATTAAGCTCACCGTGTGAAAATCATCTTCCTCCCTCGTATGTTGGGCTATATGGAAGATGTTTGTCTCTAAGGTCATGTTCCCAAAGGTGAGTTACATCTGCCCATTTCAAATATTGATAATTCCATTAGCTGTAGCTAAGAATGGGCGCTCAAGAATGATGGGAACATGATTACTCGAGGCGAAGGAGGGATCTGTCTCCCAAATGAGAAAGTCTATCGGGAAGTAGAAAGTGTCAACTTGTACGATCATGTCCTCAACTATACCTCTTGGGATCTTCACGGTTCGATCCGCTAACTAAAGAGTGATCTTTGTTGGCTTAAGGTCGCCCATATCAAGTTTCCTATAGATGGAGTAAGGGAGGATATTGACACTTTCTCCCAAGTTAAGTAAAGCCTTTCCAATTTTATTTTCTCCAATGATGCAGGAAATGGTGGGTGCACCGGGATCATTGAATTTTGGTGGGAGATCATTAAGTAGAATAGAAATCACGTTCTGTGATAGAAATACATTTTTCTTTACCTTCATCTTTCTCTTTACTGTTAACAAGTCTTTGATGACTTTTGCATAAGCTGGAATCTTCTTAATGGTATCGAGGAAAGGTAAATTTTGCTTTACTTGGTTTAGCATGTCTAGTACTTCATCAAGGGTGTTCCCTTTGTGGGAAGGAACCAGCTTTTGAGGAAATGATGCCTCGATGGGTGGTTTCACTACTACCTCGGGCTCACTAGTGTCTTCTTTATCACTCTCTTTTAAGGGGACATCTTCAGCCTATTTAGTGCCAGGCAAAATCTCCTCGTCTTTGGTTGCATTGTGTAGGAGAGGTGATAAATTAATGACTCTACCACTACAAAGAGTGGTAACACCTTGACATTGCTCCTAATGTTTTGTCGAGGTGGAGCTAACACTAGTTTGACCTCGGGTTTGTCTTTGGAGCTGGGAAGGAAACTTTCCCTTCTCTTGGATACTGAACGATGATTGCATCTTTAAAATATTTGCATATATGTCATTCATCATGTGCTCATATCTAGAATTGGTTGGATTCTGGGTATTGATAAATTGGTTCATCGTATCCTCGAGATTTCTCTGTGGTGGAGTGATATATTCCCCTTGAGGTGGAGTGATATACGCCCCTTGAGCTTGTTGAAAGTGCGATGGTGGAGGAGGGTAAACATGTGAATTAGGATTCATTGCAACATGTTGTTTCCCATAGTTAAAACCAGGATTGTTTTTCGATGAAGGATTGTAAAAATTCCCCTGCGGTGCACCGAAATTACCCTTAAATCCTCATATACCACTTACTTGCTCTTGAAGCATAACTTTGTAGGCGCGTATTATCGGGCATTCCTCTGTTGAATGACCCGTCTCATAAATTTCACACACCTTCTCGACAAGGTTTGGGATGGATCCTGTTGGTCCTCTTGCACACACCTCAAGTATTTCTCACATTACTTTCTCAAGTAGATGGAGTCGACTGTCCATCATACCATTCTTTTCCACATGAAATAGGTCGGATGTCGATGGAGTGGTGGTCTCTTGACGCATTCGATTATGAGCATTAGGGTCAGATGTTTCCAATGCTTGGGTAGGCTCAGCGACATACCTCAGGTGAAGCTCAGCATCGTTGGCCTCTAGGTCGACAAAGGGACAATCACACATGGTTTCAACGAGTTGTTTGGATTTTATATTCAGCCCATTATGGAAGAAGGAAATGATTTGCAATTTATCAAGTCCATGATCAGGGCACGAAGTGACTAACTCATTAAAATGCTCGTAGCATCGATCGAACGACTCATTTTCTAGTCGTCAAAAAGTTTGAATTTGAGACTTGATGGAGTTCGTTCTATGTGTAGGAAAGAATTTCTTGAGAAATATAGATTGTAACTCGTTCCATGATGAAATCGAGTTTGGAGGTAAATACCATAGCCATGTCTTAGCCTTGTCCTTTAGTGAGAATGGGAAGAGTTTGAGGCGGATCACATCTTTTGTGCAAGTTTGATCGTTAAGGGTTTCGCATGCCTCCTCAAATTCCATGATGTGGAGATATGGATTTTCTGAATCCATTCCATGGTAGGTGGGAAGTATATGGATCATCCCATTCCTATAGAGAAATTGCGCGGCATTATACGGGAGTAAAATGCATCTCGGAGTGACAATGCGCTCGGGATATAAGATTTTTCTTAACGTACGGTATGGGACCTCTTCCTCACCGGCAGCTGCACTACCGTGTTGTGACATGTCTCTCTCTCGTAATGACTTTGTGTCATCACTTGGGATGCTCGGAGCATGCGCTCAAGAGTGTCCTAAGAGGGAAAACGGAGTGTTATTTGCAATTGAGTGTCACTGTGTCAGAGGAGGAACCCAGAATTGTGGAACGTTTGGAGTGTGAGGGCTATCAAGGTTGTACTCAATGGCCGGGCGGAAAAAGTGTGCGCGTGTAAAGTGCACAATCGTTGTGTGTTTCGCCGCCGCGATACAAAAGAACCTAATATACTACTACACTTGACAAGCAAGTACAGCGGTAAGTCGGGTATCGTAAGAAATCCACAGGGAGTGATTGAATTTTAGATGTTAATTATTTTAATACTTCAGGAATAAAAGTGTAAAAGGTGATAGTTGGGAATGGTGGAAAAAAAAAGAGAAGTTAACGCTACACAAAAGTAAAGCGAGGATCGGGATCGCATACACACATTCACGGGCTAAACAACTACTAATTAGAATTTTGATTCGAAAACATTTAATCGATCATTTTCAATTAAGCATAAACATTTAATCGATCATTTTGATTCGAAAACATTTAATCGATCATTTTGACAAAGAAAGTTAAACGCATAATAATCCGACTTTAATACGCGAGGTTTCAATTAAATGCAATTTTACACAAAACCTAATTTTCGAGGTCCAAACCCGTAAATGGCGGAACACAATCCCGAACCTATTTATCTACGGACAAATCATGGAAATATACTAATTTACACTAAGAAAGCAAGAAATAAACACAATAAACTAATTATAAAAGCATGAAAATTATCTAGAAAGCAAGGAAATAAAGGAAAACAAACTATATTAATGGTAAAGGAAATGAAAAGTTCAACTTACAAACCCCAAATGGTTATCATCCCAAAGAGAAATGAAGAAAACCTCTCCAAACCCTAACCCTAATCTAAGCTAAAATATGAATATATCCCTCTTCAAAATGAAGAGAAAGAGTATTTATACAAAACAAATCCCATGGAAAACTTGTAAATAAAAGGGAAGAAAAACAAATATCAGCAGGGCCGAATCGATTCGGTTGGAGAATATCTCGAGGCTGCCAGAAGGGCGAATCGATTCGGGTGAAATCAGAATCGATTCGGAATGGTGGGAGAATCGATTCGGGTGAAATCCGAATCGATTCGTAAACAGAGGAACTGGCATACTATCTCCAACCGAATCGATTCGCAAAAGGGGCGAATCGATTCGGACCTACAGGTCTTGAATTTTTCCCCTGTTTTTGGTTGGTTTGAAATTCTCTTCCGCTCAAAAGCCCGTAACTTCTTCGTTCTTACTCGGAATCGCGCACCGTTCATGGCCACGCGAAGCTAGCGAGGAGGGCTACAACTTCCGTGAGATGTCGGGCCAGGTACCCAAGCTGTGAAAAGACTAAAATGCCCTTGTGCGTGCGATTGTGTACGAAACTTCACCGGAATGCATCCGAACTTCATACTAAGCATCCAAATACCTACAAAAGCTCAATTAACCCCTGAAAAACATGTTAACATAGAAATCCGAGGTTTTCTGGTTAACAAGCATAAGTGTAGGGATTAAGATACCCAAGGGGGCTAATAAGGCGTAGGTTAACGGGTGAAATACGCAATATTTGCGTCGTATCACTCAACTATTGGGTTTTCATGAATGTAGGTTGGAGTATTATGGGGAGTTGGAGTAAGTTCAGAATTTTGCATTAACAGGTTTATGAGAGATGATGAGGAATATTTTTGTGCTTATAAATTTTTTTATGTTTTTGGATTTTTGGAAATTTTTGGTCAAAGTTTGAGATTGGCTTGATCTAATCCTAAGTCTAACTAATTCTCCGAAAACGGCGCCAAAAAATTGACGCGACTAAGAATGTGTCTCTGAAGTGCGTACTCTCTAGGCTCAAGTGCAAGCCTATCGCTGAAGTAATAATCCGATAAGTCGGGTATTAATCCTCAGGGAAATAGGACAATAGAGTTGTAACGACGTTGGACAGATGAAGGAAACCTAACTTTGACTCTAAGGAAAAGGGAAAGATGATTTAAATGGTGAAATAGCTACAACTATATGCAATTTTGAAAATGATTAACTAGAGAAATAAAGGATGAATGAAATGCAATTACTCTAAATTATCTAAAATATTGATGATTATTAAACAAGACTTGAACTATATGATGAGGAAAATTGGACTGGAATACAATCCCTCAACCCTAGTGTGTTGCTTGCACAAAATTAGTCATAAATCTAAGTGATTAATTAGACCCAGAATTTAGTACTCCCAAGCATTAAATATATGAGGTTCAATCCCGCAATATACATAAACAGAGGACGAGTAAATCGGTATTGCGATAGCTACACTCGAATTGCATTATGAAGAATCCCGATTACCATGAAGCAAATGAGATCCAAAGATCTACAATGGTTGTGTCGCTATGCAATACGGTCATAATAAATCTTTAAGTTTAAAGGATTAGTTTTATACACATGCAACTATCACACTGGATTGCGTTCAAGCATCCCGACCCTAAAGAATCTAGCCGGACATGTTGTACCTAACTATGCATGAATTAACTACGTTACATGCGAGAGAAATCATAATGAAACTATCTTGAAACATGTAAAGAAGTGTTATGAACCCAGAAATTGTTTAAATCATGCAAGAAAGATAACCATGCAAGAACAATAATAAGAAGAATGATATTTGGATTAAAACTTGGAAACAAACCCGGAATGAATAAATCTAGAAGAAACAATTCAAACTATGTTCCTATGTGTTCTTATATTTTTTTTCTCTACCAAAAACTGATCAAACCTATGAAAAACTCTGTTTTTTAAGTCAGTACCATCGTACAAATGCGTTTTAGAAGAAGTTGTAACAATATAGGACTCTTTGGACCAATCAACTGTCAAGGAAAAATTCGCGCGTCAAGACCCTAGAACTAGTTCATAGGTACCCTAAACCGAAATGACCCCGAACCGGTTCACAGTGTGATTTGGGAATTTCTGCTGGCTTTGGGATCTCATTTCTTCAATTCAGCACTTAGAATTTTTTTTCTTTTCTTCTTTGATTTTTCCTCAACTTCAAATGATCATAAATCTTCAACCGTAGCTCGGATTTGGGTGAATTTTCTTCCAGTATTCTCATTGTTCCGATATTTGTAACTTTCCAGTTGGCCCCACCTCGTGGATCAAAGTGAAGAATTACAAAAATTCCCTTGAACTTTCCTTCCTAGCCTTTCTTTCATTATTTTGATTTCTCTTTCTCACCGCTTGCATAATTAACTTGTAAAACACATAAGAGAAACACAAAACAAGAAATACTTTCCAACGAAGGTTAGTAGCATAAATTTGAGTTAAATCCATATCAATTGTGTCACTCGGGTTCACAAAGGTACCGAAATCAAGGGGATAAATATACAATATTTATGCCCAATAAATATACAATCATACTTGCATGCATGAATAGATTTGTATTTGAATCCTAAACCTTTCAAGCTCTTCTTCACGGTAGGATTATTGGCTGGTAACATGTTATCTTTTGGGAGAAATTCTTTAACCCACTTAAGAATTTCGGTTACGATGTTCCCAAACAAGGCAAATTGACTCTTCAAATTATGCAAACCAATCATTGCGTATAATACCGATTGATCTTCATCGTAATCTTTATACAATAGTCTAGACTCATCGACTTTTAATCGCATATATTCTCGTTCTCCTGGTAGTTCAGTATCAAGTTGTTGATTGTGTGCATTATCTGTCTCCATAGGTTGGTAGTTTTAGTTTTGGTGGACTCCATAAGCATCGCCAATTAGGTCAGTCAATGGACGATGTATTAGCGAATTATTTACCACTTTCACTTATTGGTGCTCTATAGCGTGGTTGATTATCGAAAATTCTTCAGGAACATAAGGTACATGTTTTTCACCATGCTATGTCCACTTATTATAATCTTGACAAATTACCCACATTATTAAATGAAACTCAATATCTTCTAAAGATTTATATTTTTGTTTATACAATGGGTGCACAGACACATAATCTTATCACTTTAAAGGTTCTTAAAAAAGTATCTAATAAATTATTGAACTCCTTCAACATAACTATTAGCTATTCGGTTAGTCTCCTCCATCCAATCTTTGTACTGTGGAAAATTCATTAATAATCTTCAAATTGCAGTCCTATGTTAACATGATAAAATAAATATCATGCTGCATAAATATTATGTTGCATAGTAAAGCACTAATATAGTATCAAAGCAAAGCATTAATATAGTCAACAACGCACCAATTAATCAAACTATGCAATAACGTATTTATAAGAACATGCCAATCAACGATACTATACAACCACTTAAACTCAAATTAAATAAATTTGTTTACTAATATTATTACAACATAATAAAAATATTACTACATATTTAACAAGCGATAAACTAGCTAAGTGGTAACAGAGTGTGGATAATGTTTTAAAAAAATTCCTTTCTCCACTATTGACGTGCGCTGGATTAGTTTCACAACCCTCATATACTGTATCAACCACGATCTAACACTCAACCTCCTGCAAAGGTTGATTATGTACTAAAGTTCCTATGACACCGGACATGAGCGTGTGAATTCCAACGAAAAATTTACCGCTCAGGTCCTATATATAGCATTTCTCACCATAGTCAATGTAGGTTATTGACGGTGATCCAAGACCTGTGCCATGTTGAGGAACTGAGAAAGGGAATGTTAAAGGAGGAATCATAATTTGGGGGGGCATGGATAACGAGGAAAATTTGGAGGAGGAACCAGCATCTGTTGAGGTAAACCGGGATGCATTGGGGGCTGCAAGGGCATACGACCGATTAAAAGGGACACAATCTGTGCAAGTTTATCATTCACACCTCCGAATTAATTTAGAAGCCCCATTATATCCATTCCATTCCTAGATTGACGTTCATCATTGGACACAAAATGCTTATTAACTGAAGAAATCTCGTCCATGAGAGGTGCAGTGTGTTTGAATCTTATTTTTGACATATGCGACCCCGAACCTCTCGTCCTCCCATATGGTCCTTCCTAAAGGTTTGTGCAATGGCATTATTGTCAATGTCATCAAACGGGCTTGAATCTGACTGACTACCGATAAACTCTATTAATTCTAGAGTCTTAGCCAAGTGAGGTGAGAATTTATTATCTTCGTGTTCTCTAGCATGCATGTACAAGTTGGCCCTATTCGATGGTTTTCCTTCATTTGGGCTTCCTTTCATAGTGATCGACCACTCATTCTTCAAATATTCATAAAATTTCGAGCCAAGCTGGTGGACATCAATTTTTTGGCCTTATTTAGCTTGTTTGTCTCCCTTTGCAGCATTTTGGAGTCCTTCGTCTCATTATTTAAAAAATCATTCCATTGAGAGACTAAAATCTCAACATTCGAAGGGACTTTGTCTTTGAGCACCAAAATGTCAGATTTTGATGCTCCCTTAGGGAAATGCTTGTGCCTAAGGTTTCTTTGATATGTTCATAGTTGTTCAGCAACTCGATAAAGCTCCATATTTTTTTAGCTTGGGGAAAATGAAAATTGTTTGTTGAGTTGCTCGTAGATGTCATCTTTGATAGCTTTATCTACGAGTCTCCAATTGTCATATCCTCCCACTACCACATTCATTTTTTCCAAGGAAAAACACCAGGCTTTAAAATGTTCTCCCGTGGGGTTATTTCTCAATAAAGAGAACCCATTGGGCCTTTTCTCAACTGACCCAGAAGTTTCAAGAGCGTTGGCCGTGTTTGTTGGATTATTGGGAGTACCTTACCTACTGCAACTCGCAGTATGGGAATGAACAGTTTGTGGAGTTGAGTATTACTCACCAATTGGTGATGAGAATTCTCCTTATGGTTGTGTGGCGTTGTTAGTTGGAGCGTTGCTTCCATTACATGAAATTAATAAAATTTCAATGTGTATCTATAATAATAGATGCATAATTTCAAAGTTCGATATGAAATTATATCTAACAACAGTTCAATGTGTATATATAATATATTATAATCTACTTGTTCATGGTAAGACTTTAACAAAAGTTCAATGTGTCTGATCTCCATCCAGTCGGGATTTGTTTTTAAAAACCTACGTATTTTTGTACGTATCCAGTTAGGAGGAAGAATATCTATAATGGATGCATAGATGTCAGTGACATGAACTCTAAATCTCATCCTCTTCAGCCTATTGGTAAGATTGAGTTTGGCATGCATATGTTGTGAGACATCACAGTCTTTGTCAGTGCTCTTTGTACGTAATTCTATGCATAATGGGTGATTTTTTTTTCTTCATCTAACAGCGTAAGCAAGGTCAGTGGTCTATCTAGATTATGTACACAAAATGTATATTGTACATCTTCATCCCAACATTGTGGTATTGAAAACAGAATACGATCGAACACGTACTCTTGCTGGAGATGAACCCCATGTTTTATAAGGTAGTTAAATTGTTCGATTTTCCTATTCCCATACCAGTAAATTGGAGTACCCACTAAATGAGGCTCATTAATGAAAGATATAGGTGTGCTATCCAATTGCAATCGTTTCCACTCTTGTTGCCATTTATTAGCACGGTGACTCATTTTTCCTGAGAAAAATGAACGAGGGAGTGATTATAATTCATATAAATAATGTCTCTAATGAATCATTAACGAGTTATTATGTACGAGGGTGTGAATATGATTTCTATAAATTATGGCTATAACGAATCATCAAACATTAATTTATTAGATTTTGAATACCTACAAACATTAGTCATATAAAATTAATCACTTACAAACATTAACCATACAATTAATAGATTATGCATTTTTGGGACTTAATTTTACAAAGCCCCTAAAATTAATCCTGAATTTAGCATCAATATTAATGGAGATGTATATTTTTATATTTTAGCCCCAAACTTAAACCAACAATATCCATTAAATTAAAATTTGCCTTAGTTTGAAACTTAAACCAACATTAGTCATATATATGTATTTTTTTTAAAAACACACACATACATATACACAATACACACAAAGATAGTGTATACAAACTTATATACATATACACAATACACACACATATACACACAAAGAAATACACACATACAGAGAAATACACATACAAAAAAATACGCACACACAAAGAAATACACACGCATAGAAATAAACAAGGAGAATATTGAGATTAACTTTGAGATTGAGATTGAGGGAGAGCTTGAGATATAAAGAAGGAGAGAGCAAAAATCTCCGGAGTTAGGAAGGGAAAATGATGGTTTAGAAATTTTTGAGGTTAATAAAAAATTGTTCTGCATTTTTTAAGTATAAAGATCATGGTCACGGCTTAGGGCCGTGACCATATGACATGAACCCTTTATTTTTAACACGTCAACGTGGAAATAAGGACATGGTCACGGCTCAAAGCCATGACTAATATAATTTAATGGTCACGAAATTAAGCCGTGACCATCTTCTTGTGCATTAGGGTTTGTGGTCACGATTAAGGGTCGTTTCTCGTTGCCTGATCCAAATTGGAGGGAAACTTGGCGCCATAATTTTCACGGTCGGGTCACGACTTAGAGTCGTGACCCGAAGGAGTCAGGGTTTACATCTATGACCACCTATAAGATGACCCATTTCCATACTGAGTTATGGATTTGGTCATGCCCATTTTGGCTATGGTCACGATTTTGGGCCGTGACCAGCTGGTCAAGGCTGGGAGCCATGATCCCTTTATCGTGACCATTCGCAAAATTTGGTGTAGTGAAGGTAGACCATATGAAACACTTGTCTAACTCAGTATCCCAAGAACTTCCCAAATTTAACTCCTAAAGAGCATTTGGCTACGTTTAACTTCATTATGTAATATCTGAGGTTCTCAAATATTACATAATGAAGTTCAAGGCATCAAAGTACTGTTTTAGAGTTTCATCTAGGAAGTTCTTGGTATACTTGGTTAGCCAAGGGGGATTGAAGCCAAACTCGATCAGATTGAGGAAATTAACAATGTTTAACCACTATAGATGCTTCGCGATATTCAAAAGTTAACAAGAATGTTAGCAACATTCAACCACTTTATATAGAAATCTTTTGAAAAATGTATACCATTATTTAATCTATTAAAGAAAGATAAGGTCTTAACCTAAAGCGAGGAATGCTCAAAAGCATTTGATGAAATTGAAACCTACTTGATCTGACCACCTTTACTTATGATCCTAAATACTGGAGATCCAGTCTACCTAAATCTTGCGATGTGTGATCATGCAATTATCTAGGCCTTAATATGTGAAAAGTAAGGGCACTAGACTTTTATTTACTATATGAGGAAAATGCTCCTCGACAGTGAGAAATGCTACCTTTCACTTGTGAAGCTAGACTATTCTCTAGCTATTACTTCGTAAAATTTGAAACTTTATTTTGAAGCTGACTTGGCCATACTCGTTACCTCATTCCCGCTTAAGATAGTCCTTATAATAGCTAGCTTATATAGATGGATGTTCAAATGGTCGATGGAACATAAAGGATTGGACATCCGATATCAACTAAGGATTGAAATAAAAGGGAAGGTACTGATAAATTTCATTGTTGAGTTTATAAGGGATGAAAAACTTGACGAAAAGGACTTCACTAATCAAATAACCAACCAAGAGTTTAATCAACTCAAGAAGTGTACTCTCTATGTAGACGGAGCCTCTAATTCATAAAGGACATGAGTTGAAAATGTACTCATTACTCCTAAGCCGACTATGATCGAATAAGGGATCAAACTTATCGATGAAGCATCTAATAATGATCCCGAATATGAAACTCTCATTGAAGAGTTATGAAAAGCCTCGTCTCTTGGAGCAAATCACCTTGACGTATACTATGACTTAAAGATGGTATCAAATTAAGTATCATGAGACTATAACGCCATATATAAGTGAATATCAACATATCTACAGGTCTCCCAAGGCATTATTTATAGCTTTGAGAAGGTTCGCATTTAATAATTCCCTCGTGGAAACATAACCTTATTGATGCCTTAGCCACTCTGGAAATCATTCAGACAATGCGACCTACACTATAATTCTTATTATTCTGAACTGAATAATAAGAAATAGAAAAACACTGTATGGGCATAGGCACGTATATTCTTATGTTGTGTGATTGCGTGATTTATTTTTCTTGTTCAATTCTAGTTGCTTCGAATTATGCATTAGAGGACTTTACCATCAATAATAGGGAAAAAGGTATAGACCCACATATTGGTTGATAGAACTTCCATGTTAAAAGAAAATGAAAATAGGGAGAGTTACATACAGAGAAATGTAAGGATTTATAGAGAGATGAGGAGTTAGAAAGGCAAAAGCCATTGGTAATCAACAAGGAAACAAAATGGACTTAATAAAGGAACTAAATTTCCATAAGATGAAAGATGAATGGTGAATATTAATTTGCAGAATAAGGATGGATGATAAGAAATTATAATGGATCTAAAGTTTGAAGACTTGGCATCATAAAATATTACAGATTCCATTTTAATATTTAGCTATATTATATGATATGATATGAACTTTAATTAATAAAAGAAATTATTCATTCAATGCCATTTAAGGATGAATTCAGTCTCATTGGAGCTGAAGAGTTGACTGGAATCAAACTAAGTTTGACAGCACCCGCTGGTCTCCGAATTAATTTTTGGGGAAAGATGAATCATTTATCCAAATGGTAAAGACGATTCATGCATGCGGTAGACCATTGGAAAGGGGATTCATATCCATTTGACAATTTATTGAGCTTTCACTTGGGCGATTAATAAAAGAAATTATTCATTCAATACCATTTAAGGATTAATTCAGTCTCGTTGGAGCTGAAGAGTTGACTGGAATCAAACTAAGTTTGACAGCACCCGCTGGTCTCCGAATTAATTTTTGGGGAAAGATGAATCATTTATCCAAATGGTAAAGACGATTCATGCATGCTGTAGACCATTGGAAAGGGGATTCATATCCATTTGACAATTTATTGAGCTTTCACTTGGGCGATGAAGTTGATTGAGGTCAAGATGGGGCTCGGGAGCGCCCAGTGGCCTCTCGATCAATTTCGATAGAAAAACATACCATTTATTTGAACCATAAGGATGATTTATGCACATGGTCGACCATTGGAAAGGGGATTCAGGTACCTTTGAATATTCATTGAGTTTTCACTCTAAAGATAAAATTGAATGCAGTCAAATAGGGCCGATGAGTGTTCGGTGGTCTCTATATCGGTACTCGGAGTATGACCTAGGGTTATATGGTGAATGGGTAAGCAGTAAGAACTTAAGGAGAGTTTTATGAGGGTCCTAGAATGTGGTGTCTATAGAGTCCCTTAATGGGTGAGCTTTGGAAAAAGTGAAACTGTCAAATAGATACCACATGGATGTTGGGAAAAGAGGTTGACTATGCAAACCAAAGGGATGAGGTTGACTGATTCAGAGGACCGGGGTTGATTATAAGGACCTAAAATAATATTGGTGATGACCTATTATGTGGATCAATGTAAATTATAAGGTCCTAAATTTGTGGTGACCTATTCAGAGGGTCGAGATCAATTCCGAGGACCTAAGGTAGTGATGACCAATTTTGAGGGCTGACTTTAATTTTTGAGGACCTAAGGTGGTGATGACCAATTTTGAGGTCCGAGGTCAATTCTAAGGACCTAAGGTTGAACGATCGATTCTGCGGGTCGAGATTATATCTGAGGACCTAAAGTTGGACGATCAATTCTGCCGGTCGAGTTCAATTATACGGACCTAAGGCGATGATGATCGATTCTGAGGGTCGTGGTCAATTATGAGGGCTTACGGTTGTCACGAACGATTATGAGGGTCGACGTCAATTCTGAGAACCTAAAGTGATGACGACCAATTCTGCGGGTCGAGGTTAATTCAGAGGATGTAAGGTGGTGATGACCGATTTTGAGGATCGAGCTTAATTTTTAAGACTTACAGTTATGACGAATGATTATGAGGGTCAATTGTGAGGACCTATAGTTGGATGACCAATTATGTAGGTCGATGTGAATTCTGAGGACCTAGAGTTGGTGTTGCTCTTCTGGGGAGTCTTTTGTACTTATGAGTTCGTATTGCTTTGTGATTTTGTTGGGGAAAGACATCTAACTAGGGATCATGTCTTTTAGGGATGAAATAACTTTATTTTGAAAATTACGTTGGTGAATTAGATGTAAACCTGCTGGGGAGCTGAAATTCTTATGGTGGATGTTTTGGGAGAAAGTTTAGTCTGGAGGTTCAACTGGGGATTTCAGAGAAGCATTTGATTTTATGGTTTTGCTGGGGAATTATAGTGGACTTTTTAGGACACATCGTTTTAGGGTTTGTGTTGGGGGTAAGCACGTGATATTAATCCAGCTGGGGATCATGGTAGATTGAAATGGTTTTCTTGGCGAAGAAATATTCTAATACTTGTTGAGCCTTTTTAGAATTTTTTCGGAGAATTTTTTTATGTTTCTGGCATTTTGTGGCTTTTTTGTTCAAAATTTTAGGGCGTATGATGACCAAAATATGGTAGGGGTTGCTATTTGTCATGTGGCATAGTCTCCTAGGCTTCCTTGGATAAAAGAAAAGGCGGGTGTCGATCAGTATTGGCAGGGGTCTACTGATAGACATGCCATTTGGGATCCTATAAAAAGGGGGCGAACTCTCCTCCTTTTTCACATCTTTCTAAATCTTAATCTTCTACTACATGTTTCTAAAATTCATTTCTGAGTCTTTCCTTTCAAGACATCAAATGGAAAGCTCTTCTAGCGTTGAATGATGCAACTTTGAGTGGTTAAGTGTGGATGATTGGGTGAGCCTAGAGTGGCAAGCTAGGGTACCCCTTCCTTTGGGCAATGAAAATGTGTTCGATCTATTTGAGTCCATTGCTGATGAGTGCACTCTTCTATGTGAGCCTGTAAACAACCATTCATCTAGGGTTAGGAACCCTAGTGGCTATGTAGGTAAGATCACCTTTGGCACCCTTTTTTTCTTTTTATTCTTTTCTTTATTTTCTTGTGCTAACAAGGTTTTTTTTTTTTTGGCTTTTTTGGTTTTGGCAGACTGAAATTGCTTCTTAGACCATGTGTTCCCGGGGGATGACGTGGGTGAAGGAAGTGTGGGAGAGTCTTCAGGAGGTGGTGTGCTGGGTAGTTAATTTTTTTGTCTCTGGGAGCTTGACACATGTTTTGGATGAGAAATCGCGTTCCACTTAGGTTTTAGGTGCATTGGGAGAGAAGTGGTGGGACACAACCCACACCTTTCACTTGGGTTTTGGGGAGATGACCGTGACTACCATCAGCATGCAGTAGCTGTTGGGGATAGACTGTGAGGGTTTGTAAATTGAGATGGACCGTACGGTGAGGTCGACGTCGGAGGCGATTCAGGAAGCTTTAGGGGATGTGCGTAGGAAAGTTTCAGGAGATTTTCTCTGCATTTCTTCTCTAAGGGAGGTTCTTTTGAGTCGAAGAATTGATGAGATGGAGGGGTTGCAGGTGAGGTAGATGGATCGGCTATTTATTCTACTTTTATTGGGAGGTTTCTTGATGGCAACGAGTAGTGGGGTTGACCATATTTGGATTTTTCCTTTTTTGAGGATCTTTTCGGAGGTCCCACTCTATGATTGGGGGAGATTGACATTGGCGACCCCTTATTTTTCTCTAGTTGTGTTCAGCGAGTGTCATCGATAGACCTTTAAGTGGGTCACGTACCTTTTGGAGGTAATTCTCATGTTTTCTTTTATTGTATTTTCTTGAACTTCTTTCTGGTTAATTCTTATTGTCGACCCTTGTCCTTTCTACACACGTGGTTGTATGGTTATAGGGATCAATGTCATGTTGATATACCTAAAAGATGAGGACTTGGGGGACTTTTACTGGATGGACCGGTGGCGGAGGTCCAATAGGCGATCAATCCAATCTTTATCTCTGTCGATAGTGCGATAGGACCTGAACACTTTTGCGAGTGATCAGATTATTTTTTTTTCTTATGAGTCCCATTTTGGGTATTTTATTTCTTCGCACGATTACTGATCTATTTTTTGGGGCTTACAGGTGACCTTCTATCCCTGAGGGAAACTCCTCAGTATACGGGGGTGAGAGGCATGCATGCACAGATGCGACGGTTGATGGCACATGAGTTTGGATACTCTTAGTACTTGGGAAAGAAAGTTGTGCAATAGATAATGGAGTACAATATGGTGGCCCTATCGGGGCCTCCTTCAATGCATATGAGGAGAGTGCGAGATATTTTGATGAGGTCAGGATGGTGACGGTGCTTAGCAGGGCTTATTCTCTCTATATAGAGCCAACGCCAAGTTACGACTACCTCGATTTTATGATGACCTAGATGCTACTGCCATGCATTTATGATGTAGTGAACATGCCTCCGCCTCTAAAAACTTCGGGCAGGGGTAAAATTAAGCCGATGATAGCTTCCCATAATACATGGGGCACATCATCAGAGAGGGAGAAAAAGGAGGGTCCATTCATCTAGGTCATTCCGCCATCATATATTTTTGGTTAATTACAGGGGGGTCACTGAGATTATCGCACCACCCTAATGCGATGGATTTGGGATTGATGGGGCTGGCGAAGGATGCCCGTCAATCTGAGGTATGTTTATCTTTTCTTTTCTTTTCTTTTCTTATTTTTTTTATTTCCTTACTTTTTACTGACTGATTTGGCCTTTGATTTTGTGGTTTTGCCAGCAGCATGTTCGAGTGTTGACTACTTGGCTGAAGGACATCAGGGATTGGGTGGCTTCTTTAACTACCTATATCAAGGACTCAGTTCCCATTCCTTCTTGTCTAGTTCCTCCTGCTACCTCGGGGGGAGGGATCGCGATCGGGTAGTGTAGGTTCTACAGCTCTCCATAAGGGGAAACGCGTCTGCCATAGGTATTAAGGGTCAAGAGAGAGATTGAGGGATTGGGTTTAGGATAAGTCTCGTTGCTTTGTATTTTCTTATTTCTTCTTCATTTTGAAAAGAATGTAATTATGAAAAAGGGCAATATATATGAAGCAAATTTTTATTATCTATTCTTGTTTTAATTACTTATTCTACCGGCACCTTTTAATTTGCTTCTAAGACTATAAAAAATGATACGATGACTATTTAGAAAAGCGATTAAATAATTTGAGGGAAAGACTTATGAAGAAAAATGATAGATAAAAACGGATAAGTTTAGAGTAAATAACCCGAGGGTCTTAAAAATAAGGATTTATTTTTTTGAGTTTTTCTTTATTTTGATAAAAAAAAGGAAAGATAGAATTTTCTAAAAAAAAGGGGGTTGTCAATCGGCATACCCCTTGTCCTGCCTATCAGAAAGTGAATCCAGTTAAATCACCGTAAGGCTTTGATTTCAATTTCTTGTAGCCCAAAGTACTTGGTAGGGTAAGTTTTATTTCTGGCCTTTTAGGTTTCTTGTATTTAGCCAAGGTATTTGTGTATAAAAGGGGGGATAAAAGGGGGTGTAGTTTTTCACCCATTCATATTTTCTCTTTTGTCTTATTTGTTGCCTTTTGCATTATTGTTTCCTAAATGGCCCTTTCAATCAGTGTAGAATTCGCTTGATATCTCAAGATCTTAGAAGCCATGTGTCTTTATAACATAGATTACGAAGCTTTCAAATTGTGTCTAATCTCCTTATCGTCAATGTGTTGGTGGTGATAACGCAATTCTGGTACCCTGACGATCACATTTTTCTCTTTGGGTTGGATGTTTTTTATCCGACCAGTGAGGAGTTTTCAACCATGTTGGGGATTAATCCCAGTGTGGTAGCGGGTATTCCTAAATTCTCTCTGTCTCTTCGGGCGCTAATAAAAGAATTTCTTCATATTTCACCTTCAGCAGGTCAGCCGTTGGTCACTGGGAATGATCTCTCTTCAAGATGTCATGTATTACGTGCGTCTGTGGGATATCAACATTGCGGGCCATGTCGGAGTTGTTGCTCTGGGACTAACTTCGAGGCTATTACGAATGATCAGGGACCTAATGGTGGACCCTTAATTAGATGCCACTACTGCGTGGATGTCATATCATCGCAATCCTTGAACGGTGATACTGGTAGAGACCCTTAATGTCCTTGATGCTTGGCGGGAAGGTCGCTCTAGTTATCTAGAGAGGGATCGGAGTTATCTTGTTCATGTGTCTTATTGAGAGATTCTATTTGGAAGTTCCCTCGGAATATCCCTTGGCAGTTATGCCGAATTTCTTTACCTATTATTCCATCAGTTTTATCCATCCATAAAGATCTATGTATATTGGTTCGTGGAGCACGAAGCTCGATGTCTATGCTGGTCAGTACCAAGGTGGGGAGAGATGCAACCCATTATAGAACCAAGAGAAAATCTATACGTTCAATTAGTCGACCTTCGATAGAGCTCATTCTATTTCCCTAACGTCTCCTATGATAAGTCGTATTGGAGTAGATAGTGCCTCATCGAGAACTAGACTTATTTCCTCTGGAAGATATACTGAATCCATGCGCATGAGGTTAGGTTCTCCGTGGGAGAATCTTCCGGCATCATCCCAACCTTATGAATTCATAGGCAGAGTCTGGCATGTGACTCGAGATTATCTGAAATGCCTATGGAAGTGGGTGGTGGAAAAAATCTTGGTAGAGGAGACCGAACATAGGTGGTTTATCCTTTTTGACTCTATAGAGGGGGCTTAGTGGCTTTCTCTAGACTGGTTAGGGCATATAGTTCTATGGAGCACCTTCAGAATACTACTCAGGCAGGGGAAGTCTGGGGACCTCAAGGAGAAGTTGATGATGGGGATGAGTTTTCTAACAGCTATGATAGGGTCTTTGTGAAGATGGGTTCATTTCTTGTAAAGTTTTTGCGACTGGTATGTGTTTGTATGTTTTTTGGTTCGTGGAAATAATTTTGGGCAGGTTTAGGTTTTTTAGGTATAATTTGGTTAGCGAAAGGTGGTTTCTTTGACTCCCTAGGCTGATATCGTGTAAGTGTATCGAATTCTCCCATTATGGAGTAAAAACGAATTTTGATCATATTTTTCTGCCTCTTGATGATTTTTAAGTTTGAATTATCTATACCAATAACTAAGGCATACATAATCCTTTCGTCCATGCGAATGATAAAAGGAACTATCATTCTAGGAGGTAAGGAAATAATATCATTTTGTGAAAAAGAAAGGGACCGTGACCATGTAAAGAATATGAGTTACCTACGTACTTCTGGGGTTTGAAAATTTTCTAAGTTACAATTTGAAAGAAAAATGTTTTAGAGGATAAGGCCCAACGTAATTCTTAATAGAGGGAAATAAAGTGTTTTTTAGGATAAAAGGGAGACGAGAGGAATCGTAGCAAGCTGAGATTTCAGACTAAGGGTAGAAATTTTTGAGACTATCCAAGTTGACTGGATGTGCCATCTCTTCTCTATCAAGGTCAATAGGCATTGCGGCGCCGCTTGGCGGTATCTTTTTCATGATGTAGGGGCCACTTCAGTTTGGCTTGAATTCCCCTATGGGGTTCGAGACGGGTTCTATGGTTTCATTGAAGTCCAAATCTCCTTTTTGGACATCGCAGTCCTTAACGTTTTGGTTAAATGATCTCGCTATCCGATTATGGTACCCTTGTATGTGGTATAGAGCCTTCATTATTTTTTCATCCAATAGTGACAATTCATCAAGGAGGCTCTGATACCAATCTTCCTCGCTGACTTTGCTTTCAAGCATAATGCGCAGTAAAGGTATTCTAGCTAAATGGGTAGGCCGTATAGTAAATAGTAAGTGGTAGCCCCAGTAGATATTCTGACTGAAATGTGGTATCCTCAAAAGGCATAAGGGATCCGATCATCCCAATCTAAATAATGCTCGGCCATTTTGCTGATGATGGCTTTGAAGTTTTTGTTGGAAGCTTCAACTACTTCGTTAGTTTTAGTTCGGTAGGGAGAAGATTTGTGTCTCTGAATCCCGTACTCATCGACCATTTCCATGAACTTGTCTTTGAAGTGTAACCCATTGTCTGATACTAACTCATAAAGGATTCCATATTGGAATATGATGTTCATTTGGATAAACTTGGTGCCTTTTTGGCATTCAATACTATGTATGACTCAACTTTGACTCACTTGGTGAAGTAATCAATGGCAACCAAGATGAACTCATAGCCATTGGAAGCTTTGGGTGTGACTTTCACTATAATGTCAATGCCCCAGGTTGAGAACGACTAGGGAGAATTTTTGTTGTACAAATCTTGAAAAGGCAAGTGAAGGATATGTAATACCCCGTATTTTTATGGATATCTATTTATGGGATTTATTGAATTAAATGTGAATTAATCCGGATAAAATACTAACGAGATGTGAGTTGGTATTTGATTATAATGTGTATATATGGCTATATATGAATATTGTAAACATTGAAATTGTCGCGAGATTGAAATACGGCAATTTGGGAAATTTTGTTGGGACACGCGTGACAGTCGCGTCAGAAATTTAATTATTTGAATTAAAAAGTGAATTTTATTTTTATCACCCGTATGGTCATTTTGAGTGCCCCAACACGTCCGGAAGGGTCGAAATAGTCAGAAAACACTAGCTGGGGGTTATGTTTGGGTCCCGGGGCATTATTGGGCCATACCGGTAACTTATAAGGGCATTTTGGTAATTTCGGAAATTGGGTAATTAAAACCCACGAAAATTAGAGTTAAAATCTGACTTAGTATTAACCCACTAAGCCATGTTCCAACCCCAATTTAGGTAGTGGGATACGGGAGAAGTTAGAAACCATAAAGATTGGCAAAAAAAACCAACCCCACCTCCATTAACACCTTGAGAAGAACTTGTAGAGAGAGAGAGGAAGAGAAGAATTCTACAGAGAGAGAGAGAAGACAATTCAGTCTTCAAGATTCAACCTCAAATCCAGAGAAAGATTAGAGGCAAGTGGTTTAATTACAATTGATTTAATTCTATGCTTTTCCATATTTAGGAATTATCGAAATTGATCTTGGAAGATGATATAGACCCATGAATTGGAAGTTAAAAACTATGAATTATGTTAGGGACTGCATGTAGTAACAATCTGGACGAATTATGAATTCAAAATTATGACCCTTGATGATTCAAAAACGGATTTAAGAAGATGTTTATGAGTGTTCTTGAAAGAATTTGAAAACTAGGGTTCTTGATGAAGATTGATCCATATATAGTCCTTGGTTGATGAATTATTGGTTTTAGAACGTTAATAATGTTGAAGGATGGTTGTATGATGATACTATAACGTTACATTAGAGTTTCATGCATTAAAAGTATGTTTTGGGATGATTTGAAAACTGCAAAATGAAGCAGTCCGTAACCATACCTGGTGCGTTCGATCGATCGATGTTCTTCAGTCGATCGATCGACCACCATCGATCGATCGAAGGTAAATGTCGATCGATCGACCTTCCCTGAATGAGTAAAGTTTTTCCCTATTTAAATTTTAATGGTGGTAACCCTTGGAAAATATTATTGGATACCTTATGAATACCTTAAACGTAAGGAAGACCAGTAGGCATGATTATGAAACTTGGACCTTAATTAGAATTCAATTTGAGGAATTATTCTAAACTAATGAAATTCGATAAGTGAGTTAATATTTGGGTTAATAGTGTAAATTTGAATAATTGGATGAAATGAGGTTTGGGGCAGAAGTAAGGACCTTAGGAATAAAGATGTTATACGTGGGAATAATAGGAACCTAATAATCTATTTTAGATAGGTTTTTAGTATAAGAAACTACGACGTGAGACGTGTCGACAGTTTAACTTTTATATTATCGGGAGACGTAAAATATACAAATTTGGAATAATGGTATAAGGATGTAGAGTATACCTTTATTAATATTGAATTATCAAAGATGTGTGAATGCTTAGTATATGATTTTTATATGTATGACATACCTACCATACTTGCTATCACGGGAGGTTACGTTCGCTTAGGGCCTTCTTATCCTTGTGTTGTCCGAATTTAGATTGGTACCTCGAGGACATAGTTTAAGAGAACGACTTATTTGTGAGTTAATAAGCCAGCTGACTATGGAGCGTAGGTATGTACGTGACCATGGATATGTTGAATTATGTTCGCCTCCATTTATGTGTGTGGTGTTTATTCCAACAATTCTTGAGAGATTCGGAATTTGTAATCCTTATGTACGTGATGTACCGGGATGGATAGCAGAGTATGTGTACACTGAAGCTTAGCCTCGGGGTGCTTGTATTGTATATGTATGATGTGAAAATATACGGTTAAATGAAAAGGAATTTACTATGTTAAATTGTGAATATAGTTGTGGTAGCATTATGAAAAGATAAAAGGGGGCTGTTATAAAAAAAATGGCTTTGTTAATAATTGGGAATCCGAGATTTAAAGTAGAACTCTCTATTTTAAATGTCAATGTTAGAATTAAAACGTGAATGGAGTAGGAGTTTTAGAAACTCTTTTGAACTAGATAGTTATGAGAAAACATAAGAATGGGTACAGGAACGTTAGGAGTGCACAGTTAGACGAGAGGTGAGTATTTCATGTGAGAGCACGTCCTAACATGTATTTTTGCATTTATTGTTTTAATTGTTATTAAAGCACTTTCTGTTTTTAAAATACTCTCCACTTTCGGGCTCTGACCCGTTTCCTTTCAAATCTATTTTTGTAAAAACCATTTTAGGTTCCCAGCCAGAAGGACACCATGCTTAGGATCCTTATTCAGGTGACGAGCTGTAGCTGTTTGTGGAAGTTACAGGACTTCGCTTGTAGACGCTTCATATATCTTGACTCTATATTCAACATTTATCAGTTGTAGGGCATGTCGCCCATTTCTTTTAGGGACATTTCATTTATTTCAGTTATTCAGACCTTGGTTTGTATTTATTCAGGATTCAGACTTGTCTTATTATAATGGATTGTTGTGAGGAGTTTTCCTCCGGACTTATTACTATTTGTGGTTATTTCATTACTTCGTTATGGTGATTGGATTCATGTTGTTCTTCCATTATTCTTTTATTGCATGTTAATCACACTTAACTTAAAATTTGGCAACTTACTTTTTAAATACTAGGTAGTTAGTAATCATTAAAATGTTTTCGACAGTGATGCTATTAACTGAACCAACTTGGCATTTTGTATTGATTTAATAAAGGAGTAGCTACCCGGTATGTAATTAGTCGGGGTTTCACAGGATATTAGCAAACTACTAGCATTTGAGGCATTTTTGGATGAAGGAGATGAAATCCTAAACCATCGTGGTCCAATAATACCCTTGACAAATAATATTCTTGGCACGCATATAATAATTCATGTGGGGTACACATTCCCTGCCGTGGATCTTTCGCATTATTTCTTCAATGTCAGCCCTTGCGATGTAGTGAAAATAGGTCCCATCGAAGTTTCTCTTGCACAACACTTTGTCATAGATGATGTACTGGGCATCTAATTTGCAAAGGGTTCGCACGGTCTTTCTTGTTGGCGTCTTGGGGACACCTCTCATGCGTGAGGAGGTGTTAAATGTAGTAATACCAACACTCCGTCATATCGAAATCTTCCTCCGTGTGGCCTCAATGTGGTAATAATGGGTTGATAAAGCTTGTTTATGGATAATGAAGGGGGCCATTATTATTCCCTCGGGCATGTCAATCATGGAGGCAACGGTAATAAAGGCATCTGTTAAAATATTCTTTATGTGGGGTAAGTATTGGAATGTGATATCTCAAAATTGTGAGGCCAACTCTTCTAGGTGGGCATGAAAGGGTAAGAACTTCTCGTCCTTGACTTTCCATCTTCTAAGGATTTAACCGAAGATGAAGGCGGAGCCCCCATATACATATAGGTTTTTGATACATTTCGTGGGCGAAAATTTGAGGACTACAATTTATGCCTCATATTCAATCATATTGTTAGTGTAAGGCAAATCGATCTTTATGGCAATGGGATTGTGAGAGTCATTAGGGGCAATCAGAAGTATTCCAATGTCGTACCCCTTCTTGTTGGCAGTGCTATCAAAAAACATTTTCCATTAAAGGTCCTACTGAGGGGTGCAAAAAATATTTTCATCCTATAATTTAGAGACCCAAACATCAACCTCTTCTATGGGATAGTCAACAAGGTTACCGGAGATGGCTCTCCCTTTCATGGCTTTCTGCGTAACATACATCATATCTAACATAGATAGTAACATCAACCATCGAGCCATTCGGCTAGACATTGAATGTTTCTCAAGTAAGTATTTGATGGGGTCCATTCGGGATACAAGTCGAATGGGAAAAGTGAACATGTAGTGTCATAACTTTTGAGTGACCCAGTCTAGGGCAATACATGATTTCTCTAAGGTAGTGTAGTTGACTTCATACCCAACTGACTTTCGATTGGCATGGTAAATGGCTCTTTATTTTTGAGTTTTCTCAATGTATTTGGTTAGCAAAGCCCCTACTACGGTCAAGTATAGGAGTAGAGGGAGACTAGGCTACAGCGGCATGAGTACCGGAGGTCGAGTAAGGTACAACTTGATAATGTCAAATGATTCTTGATAGTCCTCATTCCATATTTTAGTATAATCGTTTGGGAGGATTTTGAAGATCGATTCGCAAATAGAAGTCAATTGGTAGATGAATTGACTAATACACTATAATTTTCCTAAGAATCTCATAACTTCCTTCTCTGTTTGGGGAGATTTCATTTCAAGAATCGATTCCCTCCTCTCTAACATGAATCACATAATATTTCCTTTGGTGATGCCAAAAACACATTTATGTGAGTTTAACCGTATCTGGCCACAGTTGTTTGAATAATTTTTAGAGTGCAAGAACGTGACCTTCTCGGGTCTTAAACTTTATGATCATGTCGTTTATGTAGACTTTGACCTTATTGTGTATCAGATCATTCAATATGGTTGTGGTACCACTTTGGTAGGTAGCCTCCGCGTTCTTGAGCCCGAATGGCATAATCGTGTAATAGAAGGTTCCTAGGGGGTGATGAAGGCAGTTTTTTCATGATGATATTGGTTCACCTTGATCCGATTGTATCCGGCAAAACCATTAACAAAGGACTTGAGAGAATGACTCTCCATGTTATCTACAATCATGTCGATATTCGGCAGTCGGTAATCTTCCTTTATAAATGCCTAGTTCAAATCTCGGTAGTCGACGCACATGCAGACTTTTCACCCTAATTTCGATATGAGTACAATATTGGCCAGCCATGTAGAATATTCAATCACCCATATGAGGCCTATGTTTAACTATTTGATTACCTCTTCCTTGACCTTGAGTGATCATTTAGTACGTAGCTTTAGCAATTTTTGTTTGATCGATTTGCATTCTGGGAGAGTTAGGATCTCATGCTAAGATATTTTGGGTTTAATGTCGGGCATGTCATCATAGGAATATGCAAAGACGTCCACAAATTCCTTCAGCAGCTTTTCAAATTGCGTGCTCGTATGCTCATCAAGGGTGGATCCTATCCTAATCTCGCGTTGTTGGCTACTAGAAACAAGATTGACAACAACAGTTTTATCCTTATTAATTTGAATGCAGTTATGTTGTTTGTTGTTAACCTTATTAAGATCAGTTAAGAAAGGTTCATTTTCAAAATTATCATCATCAAGAGTTTGATTAGAACTAATATAATTAATGTAAGGCATGTAAAGATACTCAAAATCTACATTTATTTCATTTTGAAAAAAGATAACATTGAGAACCTCATCGAAAGAGGTCTCGATTAAATTATTAATAGAAAAGGGAGGAATAATAATAGAGTAAGAGAGGGTAAACAACTGGGTTGAGTTGTATTTCTACATGCAAGACTGGTATAGCATTCCAGTTTAGGAGAGGCACATCAATGTCCTTGATCAGAGTGGATGGGTCTAATGATGTAGTGCTCAAACGGATTGTGTAAAGTGCCAACCGCAGTGTCTTCATATTGAACGAGTCTTCAGAATCACTTTGCTTGGAGACCTCAATAATGGCTATGACTTTCTAAGTGAGAGGTTGCACTTGATTCTGGAAGTCTTAGGCCCAGGAGTAGTTGTCCTAAAAGAATATTTCCATCCCTAGCTTCATCTTCTTATCCATATGATCATACCATGGTTCAGGAAATCCAGAAAAGGGGAAGCCTTGACCCTCTTTTATAAATCTCCCATTCAAGGAATCGCTCGAGATAGTCTTAGCATCTTATAAACTTCTCTTCAACCGTGGTTAGTGGAGCATTTTTAGTTCTTCTAGTGAAGGCTGATAACCTTGTCCATTTGAGGGAAAGGCCTTCCTCAAGATTATGGGTTATAGTATCCGTTGTTGACATCACCCCAGCCCAAGGCAGGGCATAAAGTGCATTTTTAACATCTTTATTATGTTGGCATTACCGTGAGGGCTATGGTATGGACATACTCGGTCTTTGAAATCATCCCCTGTCAGAAGGGAAAGAGGATCAAACCTCAAGCCTAAAAGGAGTATGTCATTAATCCCATGCTATATTTCTAGTATCAGATTATTAGTGCTGGCATTTTCAGTATTGTCATCATCTCCCAAAATGTAAATAACTTGACCTTTGGCAAAGAATTTCAACTTTTGATGAAGGGAAAAGAATACTTATGGAATTCTATGAAGCCACATTCGATGGTCATCTCTAGCATGGGAAGTTCTTAGATTAATCCCTTCCCTTTGTGTACTCTTGATGGTCGAGGATTCAAATCTTTGTAATGTCTCCCTAATCTGGTCATATGGTTTACAGAGGCAGGGAAGAACAAGAACCCTATTTCTTCGTTGATTTATGGTTATACATTTACGTTACTGATTTCCCCTAATGAGTCATTAAAAGAGATCATCCCTCACATGTTGATTACTTAGATGGCCTTTTCCTAACTCTATTCACCATCAAAGCTGTCAATTTATCCCTCCCATCTAGTGGCGACGATGTCTTCTTGCCAATAGAAATTAATTCATTCCACAACCTCAATGGATTCTTCATATAAATCCTCCCACTCAGTAGGGAGATGCGAGAGCGAATAGACCAACCACCTTTGAAGCTTCAAAGTGGTGAGTAGATAAAAAATGCTACAGATTTCACTAGTCTGTCAGAATATGTCTTCCATGATTTGCATTACATCATCTAATTGATTTCATTAATGGGTACCACCAAATTGTCTGACTCTCCTACCCACTTCCAGGATTTCATGACCAAGAAGATGGACTTCTAGCAATCGATGGCCATTTCAAAGGGCAATTAGACCAAAATCCAGGAGTTGGTTCAAAATAGTCTGTAACTCTATATATCTTCTTTTGGACCGGGTAAGAACGACAACATAATCCCCCTTGAGGAGTGATAGAGCTCGCTTGGTGAAGAATGTTACGTGTAGGAGAAAATAGGGGGAAACTTTATGTAGTTTGGGTGAAAATACGAATATGATGGGTACTTTGCTGGGCATAATTTGGGTAGATGGGTCAAATTTTGGGTCATTTTCAAGGAAGATGGAATTGGTATGGGTGGGAAGTGGGTTGTGAGTGATGTTGGGTTTAGGATACGCTGGTGGAGCAATGATATCCCAATCAATTACACCTTGAATTACATTATAGAGATAGAAGCACTGATTAGTAGTATGGTCAGTAGACTAGTTGAAGTCACAGTGTGCATCGATTTTGAAGTTTTTAGGAAGTGGATTTGGCAATGAACGAGGGTCTAGAGGTTTGATAAGGTTTAAGATCAACAAGTCCTGATATACTTTAGAGAGGGGATCATGAAGCTCGGTGTATTATTTTCTAGCGGTGTTAGGGATACTTTTTGGCGCATAAGAGGTAGCAGACTAGGAGATATTCTTGATGTTTGAAACTATGGCATTGGCAGGATTTTCATACTTTCTGGGAGTGAACTGTCCGAACACTTTCTTTAGCTCGTTTATGTATTGGTAATAACTTCTTTAATCTCCACACCCTCTTCTCGGAGATCTTATAAGTGTGGGTAATACTATTGGCCCATAATTGCTCTGATATGGGGTAGGAAATTCTTCTTCACTATGCTGATTTCTTCTTTTTCTGAGGGTTTATTAGTTATGGTTGCAGCTTTTATATTCACCTAGATATGAAGTTGTTGATAGCTTCACTAGGGATTTTTCTTGAGAAGCATTATATCACAGAACATAACCTCTAGTTTTTTATTGGACTTATACTATGACATGAATTCCAGAGAAACATCTTCCCAACTATGGATTCTAGATTCTTTGAGCGATAGTAACCAATGAAGATCATTTCCCTTCAAATTTTAATGGAACATTTGGGCCATTATTTCTTTAGAGGTACCAAAGAGAGTCATGACATGATGATAGTTGTGAAGGTGAACAATTGGGGGCCCGATGTCCCTAAACTTCTTGATGGCTATTATCTCGAATTTCTTTAACCATCTTAATTTAGGATAGGAAGACATGTGGGTATAGTCCAGGTAGTTTTCAGATATCTTAACTTGGTCAAACTTCTTTGACAAGAGCTTGAGGTTTTCCTTGACCTTATTCATTTATTCCTCTTTGGAATCAATGGGTACTGGAAGGTTAGACCTTGATTGGGAAAGGTTTGGCATATGGAGATGAGCTCGTGGTGGCCCATTGGTAGGCGGGGCACACAGACCATGCTGATATTCTTTGGGAACACAAAAAGGATCATGAGCGGGCGGGCCCATGGAATAAGGAGATAGAACCTTGGGTTCTTATGGAACTAGGGTTTGTTTTCATTCAATCTCATGAACCGCAGTTTGAAGTTTATCAATCTTGGCACTGAGTTGGACCAGGTTAGCCATCAGATCAGGCTGTAAGTTTGGTGCTTGATCAATGCTTTCCATTGAGGACTGGTGAAGGTGGATTATGGACTCAAGGGAAATAGCAGGGGAACTCACGAAGCGTCGAGGTTATTTGACTAAAGACCGAAGCCAACAAGGAGTGATGAACATGAGGGAAGCACTTCACTAGGGTTTTGTTTTTGACATTTTTGGCAAAGAGAAGAATTTTTTTTTTTTGGTATTTAGATGAAAAGGAGGAAAAATGTTTTTCGTATTTTTTGTAAAACATGACGGAAAATGAGAGAAGAGTCTTAGCATGATTATTATTATATTTACGTTTTCACTTGTATTAGGTTTACCTAAATGCAAAAGAAATACCAAACATGACCCGAGCTTGGGAAACTTGGGCTTGGGAAAAATAGGTAAGATTGGATTGGACTTGTTTCTAGGCTCATGAATAGGGTCCTGTTTTGAAAAAAAGACGAAATTGCGCAAAAATTTGGCAGGCATGCCAACCTTGCATTTCGGTAGAGTTACGTGTGGAAACCGGTAAATTAAATATGAGTGTCCTAGGTCTGACGCCTATATGAGGTTTATGCAGTTGTTGGGTTAGTGGAAAGGTTCCCCCTTTGTCATGACTTCCACGATATACTTCTTGCTTTTGAGGGTAATCGGTATGTGTGTACAAGTCATTTTATATACCTGAGTGTACATGAATTTCCTCACTATATACCTCGTGAGGACAGTACATGTGAGATAAATTTTTATATACTCGACGTACATGAACGAGTTACCTACTATCTACCTCCCGTCATGAGTTTGGTCAAGCAGTACGATGGGGGAAATGTTCGATATACGTCAAAGTTACAAGGCTAATGGAAGGTGAGAGTCATATTATTTATGCTAAATGAGACCTGCTAGGCCAGCGCCCATTAGAAATTGACCCCCCCAAGTATGAGATAAAATTTTGGTCAATAGACATTCTCTTAGTGATGTAGTGCGCAAAAAATATGTGATTCTTGATTAGTATATTATGGAGAGAGTATTTTATTTTGCATGGTGAGAAATATACTAATAGGTAAGAATGTACAAGTATTATGAAAGTAAATCTAGCATGGAGCATGAAGATTACACTAAGCATGGATACGTGTGAGTGACTGATGTGTGAATATCTATAAGTGAGTGTGTGGTAGTGAACCTAAGCATGGATCAACTACAAGTGATGTGTGATAAGTTCAAGTGATCATGGATATATATAAGTGTCATAAATGGAAATTTGTGCTAGTGAAACTTAAGAATGGATATTCTAAGTAGTGTGTGAAACATGTGGATATGAGTGATCCTACACACAAGTGTAAGTAGTGTGAGGTGTACATGGAAGATATTTACAAGTGAGTGACAGTGAAAAGTGATCATGAGATAAATATATATAAGAAATAAATAGAGGAAAAAGGGAACAAACAAATAAGTGCTTAAGCACACTTGTAAAAAATGATAACACCCATGCAAATAGATTCTGACGGTCTTATGATAAGCAAGTCCCCAGAAGACTTGCCATTGTGTCCATCACCAAGTCGTTCTTCCTTCCCTTCCTCGAGGAGGTCTCGCTTCTCTCGAACATGGTTGGAAGGAGAAAAGGATGTCTCATGTCCTTTACTTGGAGGAGCGATTTGGCCATCGTCAATATTGGGTGAGGTAACAAGATAGAGTCATCATCTTATTTTTCACAAAACAAGCAAAGGAAATGTAACCACATCAAGAGAACGACATCAAAGACATATTGATGATTGCGAAACCAATAGTTCAAAGGTTCGAGGGATAAGTTACATAATAGAAAGGTGTTAGGCACCCATCCATCCCTTTCGGTCTCTCATGGGCATGTGTTACTATTCTCCTTAAAAGACTTCGTGAAGTGTGTGCACGTGTATATATAAATGGAGAGTGGAATTTCTCAACCCACGTCATGGATAAAGGAGGAATGAGTTCATTCATAGGAGTGTTCCAAAAATAATAATTAAAAAACATAATGTTTCTTCTTATCGGGATATCGATCATTATGGTGAAACGATGATATATGTTAGATAAAGCACAAATAAGTATCACAAAGGCAATATATATATATGAATATAAAATGCAAAGAGGACTCGAGTCTCGAGTTTTGACCCAAGACGCCTATGTTGCCTAAAAATGCATCAACCTCCATGCAGTTCACATGCAATATGAGGGTGGGGTTTATCCCATAATTCCAATCGGGGATTTTATTTAGATGTGTATGTATGGCAAAAGGATATTTTTATTTGAGGAAATGTGATGAAGAAGCCCGTTTGGAATTTATGAGTAAAACCATTTTATCTTTTTTTATTTTTTTTATAGAAAATATGTTATGTGCAATAATACTAATAAAAAAGTGGGATTACTAATATGTGTGGGATAAAAAAGATGAAATGATAAAGTAAATATTAGATAACTAATGCGAAAATAAGGAACTTTAAAAGAGAGAGAATATGTTTGGACCTTCTTTGGAGACTTGGAGATTGATCTTGATTGTTGAAAAGACTTCCCTTATAATTCGATGAGAGTGGTAGGACGAGAGGGAAAGGAATTTTCTAAATTGGGTGTGAAAATGATGGAAATGAAAGATGGCGGGAGGTTTCAAAGAAAGAAACTTTGCTATCTTTAGAAGAATGTTGATGAGATCACTATAGTTGATGTTTCTGAGGGGCCTTTCAAAGTTAGATCATTCTCTCCTTATATAGGGTCAAGTGGGTACTAATCAACAATTTCCTTGTCCTGCCTATCTGTAGGCATCCCTAGATACACTGTCGATAGGCAGGGAAATAGGTTTGCCATTCGACAACCTCATGCAGATTTCTCCGAAAAAAGATTGTAAAATGTAATCTGTAAGTCTGAATCGTGCACAAGGAATACCATTCAAAATGGTATTCAGATGTCTTTAAGAATCCATTGGGTTTCTCCCGAGTTCGGGAGTTGACTTTGGTTAAATGGGGCTCGAAAGAGCTTGACAGACTTTTGGACAAGAGATTCTCATAAGAAAACATGTCATTCATCTGAACCATAAGGTCAATTCACGAGCGAGACAACCATTGGAAAAGGGTATTCAGAGCCCTTCGAAGAGTCATTCGATTCGGAGAGTTAACCTTGGTCAAATGAGGCTTGGAAGCGCTTGGTGACCCTTTGGAGCAAAACTGGTCGTTCTTCCATCCCGTAAGGTTAATTCGTGCATGAGGTGGATCGTTGGAAAGAGTATTCAATTACCTTTAAGGATTCATTCAGTCTAGTTTGAGCAAAAGAGTTAACGGGATTCAAACGGAGTCTGGGAGCACCTAATCGTCTCTGAACTAGTTTTCATAGGGAAACAAATCGTTCATATGAATGGTAAAGCTGATTCACACACGAAGCGGGTTGTTGGACAGAGGATTCAGAGCCCATTGAGATTTTTCTTAGGTGATAAATTTCATTGAGGTCAAAATGGGGCCCGAGAGCACCCAATGACCTCTAGTTAGATTTTTTATAGTAACATGGACCGTTCCTCCGAACTATAAGGTTGATTCGTGCATAAGGAGAACCGTTGGAAATGGGATTCAGAGACCTTAAAAAATTCACTGAGCGTTTTCTCTAATGAGAAACTTTAGCGAAGTCAAATGGGATCTTGGAGTGCCTGGTGGCCTCTAGATCGGTACTCGGAGTGTCACCTAGGTATCTATAGTGAATGGGGAAGTGCTAAGGCTTAAGGAGAGTCTTAGGAGGGTCCTAGAATATGGTTTCTACACATGACCTATTGATACTTTTGCATACAAAAGGATGTCGTTTGAGTTATGTAATGAACCAGTGACTTTTCAAAGGTTCATATTGAGTCTTTTTTGCAACATGGTTGAGAGAATTGAGGTGTTTATGGACGATTTTAGCATTCTTGTCCGCCCCTCTTTTGATTAACGTCTTGATAATTTTAAAAAGATACTCGCTCGTTGTATGGGGAAAAACTTAGTGCATAATTCAGAGAAATTCCATTTTATGGTAACCAGGGGAGTGATTCGAAGCCACATAGTTTATCCAGGGGGATTGAAGAGGATATGGAAAAAATTGACATAATTACCGAAGTACCCCCACCCAAGTCACTCAAGACGTGCTCGTATTTTTGGGGCATGTTACATTTTATCATAGGTTCATTAAAGACTAAAGCTCCAAAGGAATATGGTTCAAGCTAGGGTCTTCATAAAATCTTCCAGATCGAGTCATGTGGTCGACTTTCATAAACTCCCATTCTGGAGTGAGGAATTTGACTAGTATCTTGTCGAAGTTCAGAGTCCTAATATATTGCTCATATTTCAAAGGACGGGAGACAAGAAGATCATGAAAGTTGAATATTAAATCATCTTTGGCTAATATATTGTTTTCTAACTTTTTTGGTGATGACCACACTTATGAGTCCTGGGTATCTTCAGTTTAGAATTATTCAACCCAATTATTTAGGATGATTTCTTTACTTTCCAGTCCTCTAATATATCCCAACTCTTATTTTGACTCATATTACATCACTTCCCAATGCTCGTAGAGGTTCTCATGTATGTGCATTGTATCAAATAGAGGAGATATGGGTTTTCTCATAACACTCGGTACATTAGTTTATACAGTATTATATCTAGAGGATTCATCTCATTGGCCTTAAAAGATCCTAATGTTTGAACCATAAGATTCACGTGTGTTTGTATTGGCACCACATGATCTACGTGTTGTTGACAAGGCTTCTAACACTTATTTGTTTTGCTTCTATTACTGAGTTGAATGACCCAATTAAAGGGCAGGTCTCCAGATTCATTATCTATAGTGAGGTCATCCAGCCCTGTGCAATGGTTGGGTAAAGGATTAGTATTAAAATTAGGATGCGACTTAGTTGGTGCAGTAATAATTCCCTAGTTGATCAAATATTTTATGACAAACCTTGTTGCTCGGCATCCTTCCAAATTGTGGCCTATTTCTGAATCCTTATGGCAAGGGAACATGTAATGGTCTGGGGTCTCGGGGCTTTTTAATCCCATTATTTTTAACAACTTGATAATTTTTACCTATGGGATCATAAAGGGGGTGGAATATACGTTGCACTCTATTAGAATTCCAAGATGCAGGTGTCAGAGCCTGAATAGCATTGATAAATGTCATATTTTGTTTACCGATCCTCCTATATTTGAATGGAGGGACATTCATTCAGTTGTCAGTCTCTTTCTTAGGTGGTGGTTTATTCATGAAATCATCTTATAGTTGTGCTGCCATGCCCATTAAGGCTTTGGAGTGGGGTAAATATTGTATTTTTGACTGGTCTTGATAGGGTTGAATTAGATTCTTCTTGACAATAGCAACTTGTTCCTATTCTGAGGGATAGTTAACCATCTACAAGTCATTGTTTCTCTAACGGGAAATTAATGTTCCCACATGCTCATTGATTTCCCATTTCGTCATTTCTCAATCACAATAAGCAATCTCCAACTCGTCGTTGTACTTTTATTACTTAATAAATTCTCAACAGATATCACTCTAGCTAGTATCCCTGATATCATCAATGGATACGAACCATTTGAGTGTCCTTCTAGATAAGGTGTGACCATATATTTGTGACTTGAACTCTTCAGAATATCCTAGGTCTTGCATGACACCAACGTATAATTTGAGGAAAACTCTTGGAGGTCCTATTTATGTGAAATTTTTTATACGAAACATTCTTAAACTTCTCTGGTAGTCTGGAATTAGGGTGGAGGCATGACCACTGGATATCTATAATATCATTAGTAGGTTGAAGCTACTAGAAATCTTATTAAAATTTTTAGAACTCCTTTCTGAGGTGTCCAAGATTTGTCAGAACCTCTGCTACTTTAGGCACAACTGTTCTTTTGGTAGTTGAGGAATTAAGGTTGTTGGTAACTTATACCATGGTTGGTGGGTGTATAATGTTGGCAGGGTGTGGATTTTCTCCTTTCCCCTTGGTATTCTCCATTCAATTTATAGGGGAGGCATGTTCCTGATATAAGGTTGACATTTCTCCCCTTAGGACACTTAGGCTAGCCAAAATGTTAACTAGTGGCACTATTTCTTCGTTTTGCATGTTGTCGATATTATGAGATATTGTACTTAGAGAGATGCTTCTTCCGTTCTTTATCCAAGACAATTAATATAAATTTACACGAGATCGTGTAATTATGATTTTTTCCTTAGTGTTATCCTCAAAGGTGGAAACATGAGTTCATCCAAGCATATTTTTATTCTATTTTGGGTAATCTCAAGTGATGACCCATTTCCTATGGTACTCCTTAATTTGCTTCCAACCCCTAGTTCAGAGTTGTGAAAAATAATTGGATTTTTTTAAATCTTGTAGTCTTATCCTATTTTAAGATACTTTATTAGGGGATACAAAACCATTTTGAGGAGATGTCTCCGTTAGGCAAATAGCTTGGATTATTATTTGGTTGTTCCCTAGAATTCTAGTGCATGAGCTTATGCAAGGATTTTCGATAGGCTAAATGATCCTTTCTTTGGATATGACCCCTCATAATATAATTATGGGGTACGTGTGAGAGTGTCAATTAGATATACACTAATGTACATGAATCAAACCTTTCGATATACCTAGTGGGGATAGTACGTGGGAGAACTAACTCGATATACTTGAGGTACGTGAGTGACGTTCACTGAGAACATACCACTTAATATACACTGAGGGAATGAGTACAAGAAGAGTGGAAACTAACACTAAATACCCGTGTTAGTTAAACCCAATCCCCGTAGCTAGGTTTCCTAAATGGCTATATAGTGATATGAAAAGTTTATGCGATGAAGTATTATGCATATTTTTAATAGTGATTTATTTTATTTCTAGCAAGAGCATATTTTATTGACATTATTATGTATCTTGGCATACACGTCGCAGACAGGACTCGAGGGATGCCTAGGGTTTAACCTTATCCTTATGGGGGAATGCAACCCCAATATTTATATATCTAATCAGATATCTAGAAAGAATAATAATAAATGGCAAGAAACAAAATCTACAAGAATGTACGCTAATAACATGTTGATATAAATAAAGATCCATAGTAAACTGAGTTCAATCGTTTTAAAGTTAATATCCCTAGCGGAGTCACCAATGTGAGAGCCCCACGCGCTACTTCCTTACATCCACATCCTTGGTCTATAAAACCGCTGTTGTGGAAAAATGAAGGGAGTTTTTGGGCTATTTGGCAACAAAGCTACTTTTTGATATAATGATTAAAATTTAAGAAGTCGGAGTTAATGCCTTCAAATGGTAAGTGAGGGTCCCCTTTTGTAGGAAAATTTTATGGGGACAAGTTCCAGTCGGTCAGGGGGGCTGCACACCCTTGACCAATTGGTCAAGACTATTTTCGTTTAGGATTTTGGTCCTATTTTGGGTTGGCTTGCCTCATTTTGTTAGTTTTTTGTGGGATTTTTAGGTTTTTTGGGCCTTTTGAAAGGTATTCTTGAGTTTTGGATTGTATTAATGATTTTTAAGGGCCCATGCTATATATTAATACTTTTATAGATAATAGTGGGATGTTTAAAATGTTCATTTTTAATTGATTTCTCAGTAACATGTCTATTTTTTTTTAATCTTTAACTCCGTATTTGATATATATCCCAAGACATATTTCTCATGTGTTGATTGTACTATTTTTCCATAAAAAATATTTTTAGTACAATCATTTATATTCTCTTTAGATGATATATCTCCTTTTCATAGCTTCAATATCAAATGGTTATTATCATCAATTTTCTTTTTAGTTAAAAATATGTTGTGTGCTTTATGAAATGGATTCTCTTTTATTTTAATTCGTAGAAGCTTTGAGAAAAAATTGTATAATGGAACTCATGCTCATATCTTGTTTCACTTTACACCGCACTACACATTGATTTGATGCCACTTAATAAAGGAATGACAAAGATGTGCGGTCATGAAGAAATCATTTAAAGCTTCTTTAGGGCTGTTAAATAATGTCTAAACACTTAAAATTTCTATGTGAGTTATTCATGAGTTGGGGAGTTCTTATAAACTTATTCTATATAAAAAAAATCACGAGTGACAAAGTGGTTAGGGCTACAACTTTGATTATATGATGCTATCTTTAAAAATTGAAAATAATATATGATCTTTGTGCTTCCATGATTCCTCTACCTTCAAAAGAAAATTTGAACTTAGAAACTTCTCAAAGATTTAAATATATTTAATGTTGGGTTGTACTGAGTATATGCTACTTTAGAGGTTTTAACCAAAAATTGCTAAAAAATTAAGGTGGAAAATAAATAGTTGAAAATGTTTTTTAAGGGATGTTGGAGATCTCACAAGATCTAAGCTTTTCATTCTTCGTTTTATGATTTGTTTTCTTAGTTGAACATGATCTTTGACCTTTCTCAAAATGGTGTTCGTTAATTTTGTTTTATACAAAGGATATATGATATTATGTTCTTGGTTGATAAAACTCATCATGTTATTAGCCTTTATTTTCTCCTTGATTATGAACATTTTCATTATATCAAAAATATGGTAAGTAGGATAAAATATGCTTATTTTTTTCCATGTCCAAAATTGATTAAGGAGTATTCCTCTAATTGCATATTTTTGTGGAAGTCTCCTTATAAATCATTTTTCTTAGTGATTAAGTTACATAAGATTTTGTTTACCTATTTTGAATATCAACGTCATGCTTTAATTTGATCATAATTTCTTGTTCATTCTTTATATTTTGTTGAAATAACTTTATAATTTGTTTCCTTGTTTCCTTGTTTTCTTCCCTTTGTCTATGCCATGACAAAAAGGAGGAGGAATATAACAAGTGGAGAAGATATGTGTGGGAGATATCTTATTTAGTGGAATATTTAGTCATAATCAAAGATACGAATCTGAGTTAATGTCTATATCTCTTGTTAATTATACTTACTTTTCATAATTTTGTTTTTACACATTGTTACATTGATGAGGTTTTATTATTTTGTGTACGAAAACATGGTTTAAGCGCTCCTTTGAAGATTGAAGAGTGCCTTTTTTTTCTAGATTCATTTAAATGTGACCTACCTTATGTGAATTTGGTTGGGATGTCATAGGTGTTAGGCCTTAATTATAAATTAATTTATTATTTTTCTGTTTGTCATGGAATAAACAAAAGGGTGATTATAAAAGTATAGTATGAACATTATTGATTTGCGTTGATGGATTATCTTATTCCAGTTTCTAAAGCATATGTTGAGTGTCTGTCCAAGAGGTCTTTAAAAAGTTTCATCAATGTTCAATATTTTGAAGTCGACTTTTTTCATCCTATTATCACATCGATCACATTAAGATGAAGGTAAGCGTGACCTAGCAGACTTATTTTTTCAGGTTGGGAAATATAAATCGATGAAATATTTTTTCAGAGTGCATAACATGTTTATGTGTGTTTGTCATCACCAAAATGTCATAGTGTTTTCTACAATGAAACTTTATATTAAAAACGAATTCGGGTGAAGAACCATAACCCTGTCTAGTATGAAGGTTTAGCTTTGTTGGTCACGAGTGATTTGAGTTCCTTTCATAAAATCCCTAGTTGTATGTACGTCTTCCTTCATTGATATTTTGCCGCAACAAAGAAGGACTTCGCTTTAGCAAAATATCTTGTGTATAGTTCCTAAAATATCTTATCTCATACAAAAACCCAAGTGCAACTCGTGACCTAATGTTATTGTGGGTTCTCTTTGGAGAAGACCATTGTTTATTCCAACGAATGATCAATGACAATAATCACCATAATTATTATTCTACTAATTAAAAGATCTTATTTTTGATATTTTCATAAAAACCTTTTGCTGATGGACTCTTTATCTTTCTCATTTTTTCCTTGATAAGATAAGTCAAAAACTTTGAGATTTGGGTCATCAACAACATCTCCTAATTATATGGAAACCTTAAGATTTGGATCTCTTAATATCTGAGATTTTATCTGTATTCAATTATTCTTGTGGTCTTGTTGGTGTTTGTTGGTAATTAATTGGGAGAATGTGGAAATTGGTGGAATTAAATGGTTTAAATAAAACTGAGAATTGTTTGAATGAGATCCCCGATATCATTCGAACGAAAACTCTACTAGTTCAAATGAGAAGTCTATATAATTTGAAGTGGGCTTTTAATAAATAACAAACAAAATTCCCCTTCGTTAAGATTTCGCCCTCATTAATATCTCATTCGAAGGCCGTTCAAACGAGATTCTAATCTCGTTCGAACGAGGTCCAATCTCCTTCGAACGACTTGTTCATAAAATTTTAAAACCGGCTTACCCTTATGTGTTGTCACATTTTGGTTAATTGGATTGATGACTTGTCGACTTCCCTTGAGCCTAGAGGATCAAAACGTGTTTATCATATGTGGGGAGAGTTTTTTAAAGTCTTTTGTGGGTTATTCTTAGGTTATAAGAAAATAGAGTGAGTTTGGGTTTTCCCCACCATTTTCTTCAGCATATTTCATTTCTCTCAAAGTTTGAAGAACCCATTTTCTTACCCAACCATTTTCCCCATAGATAAGCCTTTCCACCACCTCCAAACACTAGTACACACCATTTTCAAGCTTTGTCTATCATCTTCAAGATTTTCTCAAGGAAAAAAGTGGGTAGATGTAATACCTCGTACTTTTATGGATATTTAAATTACATAAGTGGGTGAAATTTAATGATTTGAGAATCTAAGTGAATGGATAAATATTAATTGGCAAGTGATGAATTAATACTTATGTATACTATATTTACTTATGGGAATAAGTAAATAAAGTTGGATTATTTTATATCATGTCGCAGTTGGGAAAAGCGACACGAAAATATATTTTATTCGAAAAACACATGCGGAGTTATATTGAATTTAAAAAGGTGATTTTTTGGTAAATGACACGGATGGGGATTTAGAGTGTACGATTGGTCTCGAATGGGCTGAAATAGTCAAAACAGAGTACCCGACGGTAGTGTTTGGGTTCCGGAGACTTTTTGGACTAGTAAGGACTCACATTTGAGTATACGAGTCAATTTTGGGTTTAATAAGGGGATAACCCTTATTTATCTTTTATAATCCAGGAGATAATGAGAAAAGAATGAAAGAAAGAAAGGAAGAAAGGAAGAAGAAAAGGGAAGAAAGGAGGAGAACTCAGGTCAAGATCCGGTAGGCAAGTGTTTAACTTGATTTAATTATTCATGTGTCTTTATAATTCATATTATAGTTGATGAAAACCATATGAATTTTGGGTTGGGATTATTGAATCAAAATTGGGTTTTGGGAAATAATTTCATATAAATTGAGCTCAAATCCATGTTAATAGTGTAATTTTTGGTGAGAAATTGGAAGAATTGAAAATTGTGGCTCATTTAAGAAAAATGGTTGAAATTATTAATTATATTGGTGAATTCCATGAATTAATTACTGTGTTGGGTATATCTAAGTGAGTAGATGTTTATATTGAGAATGGGTGATGTTAGAATCCACAAAAACTGGGTTGGATGAGTGTTGGATTGAAAATGGGTGTTGAAGAAGATGATGAACACAAAAAAGTAGCCATACTGGGGGAGAATCGATTCGGTCAAGGCGAATCAATTCTGTCTAAGGCAAATCGATTTGGCCCTAGCAGATTTGAATTTTTTTTTCTTGATTTTAAGAATTGAAGGGAAATTGTTTTGTGGAGATAAATATTAGGGGATCCTAAAAAAATTATTAGGGGTTCTAAATGATTAGATGAGTAATATATGAACCATAAATTAGAGGGGATAAAAATTCGGTGTATGAATTTTAGGAGTGTTTGGGATGAACTACACTCGAAAAATTATTTTAGTGGGATATATATATATATATATATATATTATGCATGTAGAATATATATGCCAATTGTATATGAATGAATCCGAATGTGCGAGTAGGGTGAAATAAGAATACTAGCTAGATGTGATAAGATTATATTCAGAAGTAATTAATGTGATAATTGCATCATAAGTGAGTAAATATTTATGGCATTAAAATAAGTGTGTGTATACTTATAAATTATTACGAATTGGTATATTCAGGATTATTGGCTAATGCCACGTGAGATAGGCATGAATAGTGAGATTTGATGATATATATATGGGTGTGCAAAAAAACCAATCGAATTGAAAACTGAACCGAACCGGCCCGAACCGAATCGAAGCCGGCGGTTTTTTTAGCCCAGTTCGATTTGCGATTTAAGGATTTAAAAAACCGACAATGTCGGTTTGGTTGGCAATTTAGACAAAGACAAAACCGATTTGAACCGACATCAATATTTATATTAAAAAAACCTTAAATATCTTTTATTTTTATATCCAAAAACCATTAACCAAGCTAAAAAACCGACCAAAACCGACCTAAAAAAATCCGACCAAAACTGAAAATCGGTTAAAACTGAACTGAAACCAAACCGAACCGAAACCGATGTGAACCTAAACCGACGATTTTTTTCATCGTCGATTCGGTCTGATTTTTTCCAAAACCGAACTGATCGGTTCAGTTTGAATTGCTATCCAAAATCGAACCGAACAAACTCATGCACACCCCTGTATATATACTAGCGTATGCCCATGCCTGTAGGCACGTCAGAATTTTTCTAAAGTATGTACTTGCGAAACGATTTTTTTTTCAAAGTACGTAATCGCGAAACGGTGAAAATTTTGTTCCCCTAACAAAATAGTGTGAACGGAATATTAGAAAACCAATTGCCACAAATTCACATGCGTGAAATTGTGATCGAAATATTTGAAAACCAATTGCCATAAATTCACATGCGTTAAATTGCGATCGGAATATTAGAAAACCAATTGACACAAATTCCTTAATGCGATACAAATATGGGCATACTAATCACAACCCACAAATCTTGATCAAATCGATAGTAATTAAGCTACTCAATCGATTAAAGTCTTGAATGTGTAAAATTTTTTAAAAAATTGGGTAAGATCTCCTCTGCTTATAAGACTATCCAGCATGTTTAAGAAATAAATAAAAATCCAAGCACAACAATACTAATAGTTTGTCTTAGACCTCATATAAACAACATCATAGACCTCAAATACTAATTTAAGTCAGTATTTTTTTACAAAACAAATGTGTAAAAATAAATTAAAAATTGAATAGCATTTTCTTTGCTTATAGGATTCCCCCCCCCCCCCCCCCCCCCCCCGGTTTAAGAAATAAAAACTTCTCCAACAAAATACTAATAGTCCTATCAACAAATTGTTTACAACAAAGTACATGAAAACGTTTTCCTTTCGGCACCAAGGCTTGCGTTGTCTGACGACGACAGTTGGCGTGACCTTCCTATGAAGATCTAGCTTTCCCTTTTTCATGGTGGTCACCACCATATCACCCACACATGCTGAAGGCAATCGGTAAATGCTGATTATGCTCTGCATAATCAAATCATTTTTCTACAAACAAAGTTTTTGTGTGCAATAAATACCATAAGCACGATCACAAATCATAGAAGGGAACTTCAAAAATAAATATGGAATATTCATTAAACACTAAAATTAAAATGTGAATCAATGTCATACCCTGCCAAATGAAAACTTTTGATACTGCTCCATCATACGGATTTTTATTGGCAACTGAATTCTCCATTTCACGTTTCCATAACAACTTTATCCCCAGGCACCCTGTGCAGGATTTGCAGCCAATACCCTCACAATTTAGGCTCATTTTATGGTCCACACAATATGATATGCATAGGGGTTAAACAAAAGTCATACGCAATCCAACTATAGACGCTCTTTCAAACTTAAAAAAAAGATAAATTAAATTCCAAAGTTAATTTCTATGTAAATATAGCGGTCAAAGTACGTAAGCTAAAATATGCATCACTTGTTCTTTCTTTCTAAATTTATGGCCTCGTAAGAGTTCACCATTCCACACCAGCATCTCTTTCGTCACTAAATTTGGAAATTCAGCGATGGCTTTCAATTAAAAATATATCCGCACACTCCAGTATACTCACCAATAGTAACAACCTGATATGATTTTACTTGGTATCCCTCCTTAACCTATGAAGTTTGCAGCAAACCCTGATTGGGGTATTTTGAGACAATACATTCTTCATAAAATTTTAAACCCAATAAAAAAGAAATTTCAGTGTAGCATTTACGATAAACATATCTACTTCCCTACCATCAAACTTGAATTAAACATGAAAGAATACCAAAATTCATATATTTTAATCATGAAAGAATACCAAAATGCATATAATCCATGCGATATTTAACGGAGTATGGACCAAAAAAGCTCTCACTAGCGAGACAAATAAAGACACCAAGAATTTGGAAATTGAGATAGAAGATGGAACATCCAAGATAAATTTGCCTACCTGTGCAAATGTAAATGCACCGAAGCTGAGATGCGAACTTCTGCGAATCTTTATCACAGGTTCAGCTGCTCGAAAATATAATCTTGCTGTAGCCACTAAAAATGGGAACCTTGTTATATACTGAAAACGCAAGACTGTGTGATAATTGATTATCTTCGCAACTTTCTAATATAGCACACTTATTTAATTTCATCCCCAAAACATGCATCTAAGATCGTGTGTCAACCCATAAATAAAGCATGTGACACAAAATATGCTGAGACACAAATTTCAGGAAAAAATCCCTTTCGGGTAAAACCTTTATTTCACTATGAATATACAAGTCGCAACTTATAATTACATAAAGAAATCTGCAATGGATTAACACGCAACTAACCCACAAAGACACGCAGTCTTGAACTCAGCAAGAGAATACACGCAGCACCCTCCAAGGACTCGCAGCCCAAACAACGAAGGATGAACCCCAGCTCTCCTCAATGACACGTAGCCATAAAACTTTGTAGAGACTCCCTCAGTAATAACACGCAGCCCTCGGTTGCAAAGATCTCTCCACAAAGATGAACAATAATAAAGTTTGTGTTCTAGGGTTCCAAAAGATTCACAAAAGTAATTGGAATTTTTGTGTGTGAATCAAAAACAAGTTTGACACATAAAAAAGGTGAGGACTTAGAGTATTTAGGACTCTGAAAATCTTCTTGAAAAGTCTTGGAAAACAACTCCCCGAAGTTGGCTTAAATAAGAAAACTTTGAGCTTAAAAAATCTCGAACAGATCTGGCCGAATTTATCCCAGGCGAATCGGTTCGGCTTGGAGGCGGATCGGTCTGACCTCGGATCGGTTCTTTTAAAAATTGGCTTCTTCGGTTCACTTTCGATGCGGGGTCTACTGGGAAAAGCAAGGCGGATCGGTCCGGGTAGAGGGCGGACCGGTCCGGAGGCGGATCAGTCCGGTATAGAGGCGGACCGGTCCGGCTTCCCAGAAAACAAAAAAACATTTTATAAAAATTTCCCAATACTAAATATGAACTTTAAGGAATGCAAAAACAAAATTTTACCAAGTTCATTCTCGCTGAGGATATGATGTTGAAGACGCTTTGATATTCGGATCCGTTGATGTAGATGCGATCTTGGATTTTTTCAACGGTGTATGACATACATATTGATAATGGACAAAAATGTCCTTACATATACATAACTGCTTCCCATATTGTATCCGATGTAAACAAAACTGCTACGTTTATAAATCTGCTAAAATGTGTCTAATGTCAAAACAGAGTAAAAATTTAAGATTATATATGTATAGACTTAAAATGAATTTAAATAACTATGAAAGAAAGAATAATATATAATTAAAACCATATCAGTTGGTCCATAACATTTGTGTCATATGCTTCTTGAATGAGATAATGTATTCTGGACAATGGGAATGTATAAAAAGAAACATGACATGGCTACCTAAAACTCATACATTATTTGTTAAGGACCACCGCACGACTCACCGCAACTGGTCAAAAAACCTCGTTAGGATGGCGAGGACCACTACACGACTAACCGTCAAGTTCATAGAGCTTTTCATGCACCCGCACCTAGAAGAAGAGGAATTGGACCTCCAAGATTGAATAAGAATAATGGTTAATGACTATATGTAGTCTCAATAGTAATGAATATGAGACAGATGAAATTTGTCATAGTTTGTTAATAGTGAGATATAGAGGAGTGCGTACGTACCGTTTGAAGAATATATAGGATAATTGTGAGTTGAGCATACGTTTTTGAGTAACTTACAATGAATCTTCAGTAATAGTTCACACCAACAGGAAACCCCTATACAATATCCCTGCACGCATCATCCCTAAATTCCCTCTGCAAATCCGCATCAATTACACCCAAGTTTACTTTTCATAGAAATTTCAAGGACGCATATGCATGTGGGAATTTTTTAGGAATCTCATCATTTAAATAGGGTGATTATGCAAAATTAAACCGACATCAATTATTTTAATATATAACATCAACCGACATCAATTAAACCCAATCAATAGGGTGCTTATGCAAAATTTAGATTTGAATTAAATGAGGGAAAGACTAATAAAATAGATAAAGTTTCATGATAAAGAGGCACTGCATTAAGTAATGCTATTAGTAGCACTAAAGAGTAAGTATGTTAGTTTAATAATAGGCAAATGATTTTCAAATGCATATATAAAAAGAAATGCAGAGTATTACGGGATGAGACGCCAATACCATCAAACCCATAACCTATTAGCACCGGAATATCATCGAACACCGCCTATTTCAACACGAAGACACATACACAAAGTTCTAGTAGATTTTAATGAAAAGATATATCTACAACAATCAGAACAGGATAGAAGCTTCACATTTATCTTGAAGGCACCACCTACTTCAGTTCTTCTCTTTAAGGCTACACGTATTCTCACCATTTTATTTTCTATTACTCCTCTCTCTTTTAATACTCAACATTGCTCAAATGACTTCACCCTAGAACCACCTTCAGTCATATTTGAACGTGAAGAGTGTAAGCCTTGGTTTTTGTTAGGGGCTACTGGGCCAAATACCCCAATTTTAGGATAGGGTTCCCAATACTTGTCAGATTTGGGCTGGATTACTCTATCTGGCACCATTATTGGATGATGCTGCTCATCTGGGATCTTATCATACAGTGACATATGCATTACCTTATTGAACAAAAAATGTGAATTAGTTTAAACAACACAAATTCTCAACAACCTACTAAAAAGACAAATTACTCAAAGTGAGAGTAATTCAAAAAAGTTTAATGAGTATGTTTTCTAGTTTAAGCACTATAATCTCAACAACCTACTAAAAAAGACAAATTACTCAGTGGGAGAATAATACAAATTTTTTTAATGAGTATGTTATCTAGTTTAAGCACCATAACAAAATTAGACACAACAGTAAGACTAAAAAAAAAATTATTATAATAAATGACCAAACTTCAAACCAAATGTAAATCTCCAAATCAAATACCACTATTGATCCTGCATACAAGAACCAAACAACATTTCTAGTGTCTCCAAACCCGACTGTGATCCCATACCAATTTGAGAACGCGAGTAATATCGATTTCAATTAGATTTCGCAAGTTTTCAAATAACCCTTATTTAATTAGAGTCTACTTTTAAATCAAATAAATTCAGCCCCTAAACATCCATCGACGGTGCGTATGTCAACCCATAAACATATAATGTATGCGAAACAAGTTTAAGGAAAAATCCCCGCAGGGCAAAACCTTTTATTTCACTATAATAAGTAAATCGTAACTTACACGGATTACAATGAAATACAGTGACACACGAATACCCGCAGGCGTCGGTCGGTGTCGTCAGCAATGAATCCACACGCAACGAACCCACATGAACCTCAGTCCAATCAACAAAGGAAGAACCGTAGCACTCCTCAATGACACGCAGCCATAAAACTTTGTAGAGACTCCCTCAGCAATGACACACAACCCTCGATTACAAAGATCTCTCCACAAAGGTTTGAACAAACACAAGGTTGTATTCTTGGGTTACCAAAAAGATTCACAAAGGATTGGCAATTGTGTGAATCAAAACATGAGTCTTGGGACTCAAAAATTATGAAGACTTGAGGTATTTCGACTCTCAAAAATGTCTTCCAAAGTCTTGCAAAACTGCTCCCCCGAAGGTGGTTTAAATAGCAAAACAGATGAAGAGTTTTGCAAAATAAAAACACTGAAATTCTATCCAGCGTACAGGTACCCCGAACCGATTTGGGGTACCTCATGCGGTTTGGGGTACATCGGTTTGGGGTTAAAAAAACCCAACATTCTTCAAGGAATTTTCTCCAACTTCAAAAGGTCATAACTCCTTCACTGTAGCTCGGATTGAGGTTCCGTTTCTTCCAGTATCTTCGTTGTGGCGAGCTCTTCAACTTTGCAGTTGACCAGACCTCTGGACTATGGATGTGAAATAACGAAAATGCTCTTGAACTCTCCTATCGTGCCTTTTTTTCACAGTTTTGACTTCCCTTGCGTACCACTTGCATTAAGTCCCTAAAATCTTGGAACGTGAAGTACTTGAGGCAGATGTGGGACACATTAAAGAAGATATTGAATGCTTGATTCCCAAAATTCGGATAGAGGCCGTCATGTGAGATCGTGAGGTGACGTGCCAAATGTAGCGGCGTACGACATGCACAAATGTAACATGTTGGACATGAGAAAAATGTCCTTACAAATCTCCCCTATGTCTATGCCGGTACATACATAAAAAATCCGAATTATCAAATATGAAATTGCCTATACAAATCTACCCTCCGATGAACCCAAAACTGGAAAAGGTACAAATGAATAGTATTCATCGTTTGTTCTTCAAATTTTCAGGAATCTAAAATCTTTTCTCATCAGGGTGTGCAATATATTGATCTTCAATCTTCGTACCTACACACATGGGACAAAGAAAATACCACGTGACATATCGAGTTTGAAATGAGATAGCATGGATATCAATATATGATAAAAACATTAGCAACATCTCAAAAACTCCCCCAAAATTCAAACTCCCCCATAATATGATAATTCTTTCTCCCCCTTTTTATGATGTCCCCAAATAGACAAATGAGAAGAATGAATCAAATAAGCAAAATCGGGGTGTCACGGTATACAAAGCAAGGCATCAAACAATATGGTAAACGTGCTCTTGCAAGGAGATGCTCAAACAAATCTTCTCAAACTATTTTTGAATTTTTCAAAATTTTCATGCAAAGATAGGATACCAATATGAACAAATATGATACAAAAAACACACCATGGATTTAGACTCAAACAACCAAGTCATGGAAACGGAATGAATGAGTGTGAAAACATTCGATAGGTAAATCAACTCAATCAATCATATGTGCACGATGCATACGTGTACTCCTAACGAATGAACATCAAAGGTATCCTTAGCTGTAAAAATTTGTTGAATTTAGATGACATCGTCTTATGAAAATCAACAAATCAAAGTCAAAACGATTTCCACCCTAATAACGTCCAAAACTATGTAGTGCATTTTCAAGAATTTCAAGGACGTGCAAACCTGTTTTAATTCTCCAACCAAACTCCCTCATATATATATATTCTTTTAGAGGTGTATAAACTAAATTCTCAAACTTTGGAGAATTGGTGCAAAAACCTAAATGGCCCCTTTTTGTCATGAATATCTTTTTACTGCCTTTCAAATTTTTTTTTGCCTCTTTAAAACCTCTTTGGACCTCGGATAATAAAATTCCTCAATTTTTTAGGTCCTTTTTAACGGTAGCTTTTGCGCAAAGGATAGATGATTACCTTTCGCAACCCCTCCCCGTTATCAAACAAAACACAAAAACTCACAAAACGGTTTTTATATGCACAATTTCCTTATCAAAATTTATCGCGCTTGGTTCATTTTAAGGACAGGATTGAAGTGAAAACACCCAACCAACATGTGATAAGACAAGCACAATAATCAAACAAATCCGTGCATGTGTGCAATAAAGGAAACATGAGTCAAACATGTAGGAAGCAACACTTAATTACATCTTAATGACTCCAAACATTATAAAGCACATGGATGAAATGACCTATTGCCTCAAACCACTATCAAATAGTCACATGAAAATAATGGAATGATGTAGTGACTTGGTCATCTAAAGTGTTCATCCATAAACGGTGCAACCAAAAAAAATCTTTTTGTATTTTTCAAAAATTTTCAAAAAAATATATACAAAAAGCACATGTCACAACGCTAGCAAAAATATATCAAAAATCATAACTAGCGTATGACATACGTGCAAACACAATCATCTATATGATATGGCAAGAGAAGAATCATGTGCAAGCAAACGGGAATCAACTATTCTAAAATCAAGTGTATCCAAAAGTGATTTCCTAACCGAAATGGATGAAACACGTCGATAAGGGGTTTTGGGAACCAACAAAACACTAGACTTCGAATTCCTAGGACCTCTTACAAGATCAAAACAAAATCGCCTAAGGTGACCATTCCTACCACAATATGAGCATGTGTAAACGGGTGGGATGACACCTATAGTGTGATCTTTGCTAACATCCTTGGACTTAGTTGACCCTCTAAAACAAATAATGGTTTTGGCTTTAGCATTAGAAGCATGAGAACACGATGAGCCATTACCATCACTATCAAACCTACTTGAGTCTGTCAAATCATTTTTTAACTTCAAAATTTTTGACTCAAGCAAAAAATTAGACTCTTCCAATATGAGAGATTTCTTTTTCAAATTATCTATTAAACTTAACAATTCATTACACTCTCCCTCAATAAAACCAAACTTATCCCTAAGAGTCTTTTCACGTGCCGTAAAATCATCGATTAATTTTTTATCCTCGACGACACAAACGGGAACCCTAGAATTTTTTACGTCCTCCAATTCCTTCTCTAAAACAAGGACTCTCTCATCACTCTTCTTTTTGGCAATTTTCAAAGAATCAAAATCAATACACAAATTACCAAAGTGCTCACGACAAATATCATTTTGAGTTTGAAACGCTTGCAAATATTCAATCTTGCTTTTAAAGAGAGAATTTTCTTTTTTCAAAACTTTAATTCTTTTGCAAAGTTTCAAATTCAAACTTTTTAATTTTTCATTACGGTCGTGAACTTTTTCAAAAATAGGCTCCTCATCAAATGGGTGTTCCATTGAAAAATTGCGATTTTTCACAAAACTGATTTTTCAAAAAAATCAATATCACACGATTTTGCGGAAAATAGGATTACACGATAAATTAGCGCAACCCGCCCTGGTACCAATTTGAGAACGCGAGTAATATCGATTTCAATTAGATTTCGTAAGTTTTCAAATAACCCTTATTTAATTAGAGTCTACTTTTAAATCAAATAAATTCAGCCCCTAAACATCCATCTACGGTGCGTGTGTCAACCCATAAACAAATAAAGTATGCGAAACAAGTTTAAGGAAAAATCCCCGCAAGGAAAAACCTTTTATTTCACTATAATAAGTAAATCGCAACCTACACGGACTACAATGAAATACAGTGACACACGAATACCCGCAGGCGTCGGTCGGTGTCGTCAGCAATGAATCCACACGCAGTGAACCCACATGAACCTCAGTCCAATCAACAAAGGAAGAACTGCAGCACTCCTCAATGACACGCAGTCCTCGGTTGCAAAGATCTCTCCACAAAGGTTTGAACAAACACAAGGTTGTGTTCTTGGGTTACCAAAAAGATTCACAAAGGATTGGCAATTGTGTGAATCAAAACATGAGTCTTGGGACTTAAAAAATATGAAGACTAGAGGTATTTGGACTCTCAAAAACATCTTCCAAAGTCTTGCAAAACTGCTCCCCCGAAGGTGGTTTAAATAGAAAAACAGATGAAGAGTTTTGCAAAATAAAAAAACAGAAATTTTATCCAGCGTACAGGTACCCCAAACCAGTTTGGGGTACCTCATGCGGTTTAGGGTACATCGGTTTGGGGTACATCTCTGGTTTGGGGTTAAAAAAAAACCCGCATTCATCAAGGAATTTTCTCCAACTTCAAAAGGTCATAACTCCTTCACCGTAGCTCGTATTGAGGTGGCATTTCTTCCAGTATCTTCGTTACGGCGATCTCTTCAACTTTCCAATTGACCAGAACTCCGGACTATGGATGTAAAATTACGAAAATTCCCTTGAACTCTCCTATCGTGCCTTTTTTTCACTGTTTTGACTTCCCTTGCGTACCACTTGCATTCAGTCCCTAAAATCTTGGAACGTGAAGTCGTTGAGGCAGATGTGGGACACATTAATGGAGATGTTGAATGCTTGATTCCCGGAATTCGGATAGAGGCCGTCATGTGAGATCGTGAGGTGACGTGCCAAATTTAGCGGCATACGACATACACAAATGTAACATGTTGGACATGAGAAAAATATCCTTACAAATCTCCCCCTATGTCTATGCCGGTACATACATAAAAAATCCGAATTATCAAATATGAAATTGCCTATACAAATCTACCCTCCCATGAACCCAAAACTGGAAAAGGTACAAATGAATAGTCTTCATCGTTTGTTCTTCAAATTTTCAGGAATCTCAAATCTTTTCTCATCAGGGTGTGCAATATATTGATCTTCAATCTTCATACCTACACACATGAGACAAAGCAAATACCACGTGACATATCGAGTTTGAAATGAGATAGCATGGATATCAATATATGATAAAAAGATAAGCAACATCTCAAAAACTCCACCAAAATTCAAACTCCCCCATAATATGATAATTCTTTCTCCCCCTTTTTATGATGTCCCCAAATAGACAAATGAGAAGAATGAATCAAATAAGCAAAATCGGGGTGTCACAGTATACAAAACAAGGCATCAAACAATATGGTAAACGTGCTCTTGCAAGGAGATGCTCAAACGAATCTTCTCAAACTATTTTTGAATTTTTCAAAATTTTCATACAAAGATAGGATACCAATATGAACAAATATGATACAAAAAACACACCATGGATTTAGACTCAAACAACCAAGTCATGGTAACGGAATGAATGAGTGTGAACACATTTGATAGGTAAATCAACTCAATCAATCATATGTGCACGATGCATACGTGTACTCCTAACGAATGAACATCAAAGGTATCCTTAGCTGTAAAAATTTGTTGAATTTAGATGACATCGTCTTATGAAAATCAACAAATCAAAGTCAAAATGATTTCCACCCCAATAACGTCCAAAACTATGTAGCGCATTTTCAAGAATTTCAAGGACGTGCAAACCTGTTTTAATTCTCCAACCAAACTCCCTCATATATATATTCTTTTATAGATGTATAAACTAAATTCTCAAACTTTGGAGAATTGGTGCAAAAACCTAAATGGCCCCTTTTTGGCATGAATATCTTTTTATTGCCTTTCAAATTTTTTTTCGGCCTCTTTTAAACCTCTTTGGACCTCGGATAATAAAATTCCTCAATTTTTTAGGTCCTTTTTAGCGGTGGCTTTTGCGCAAAGGATAGATGATTACCTTTCGCAGCCCCTCCCTGTTATCAAACAAAACACACAAACTCACAAAAAGGTTTTTATATGCACAATTTCCTTATCAAAATTTATCGCGCTTGGTTCATTTTAAGGACATGATTGAAGTAAAAACACCCAACCAACATGTGATAAGACAAGCACAATAATCAAACAAATCCGTGCATGTGTGCAATAAAGGAAACATGAGTCAAACATGTAGGAAGCAACACTTAATTACATCTTAATGACTCCAAACATTATAAAGCACATGGATGAATTGACCTATTGTCTCAAAACACTATCAAATAGTCACATGAAAATAATGGAATGATGTAGTGACTTGGTCATCCAAAGTGTTCATCCATAAACGGTGCAACCAAAAAAAATCTTTTTGTATTTTTCAAAAATTTTCAAAAAAATATATACAAAAAGTACATGTCACAACGCTAGCAAAAATATATCAAAAATCATAACTATCGTATGACATACATGCAAACACAATCATCTATATGATATGGCAAGAGAAGAATCATGTGCAAGCAAACGGGAATCAATTATTCTAAAATCAAGTGTATCCAAAAGTGATTTCCTAACCCAAATGGATGAAACACGTCGACAAGGGGTTTTGGGAACCAACAAAACACTAGACTTCGAATTCCTAGGACCTCTTCCAAGATCAAAACAAAATCGCCTAAGGTGACCATTCCTACCATAATATGAGCATGTGTAAACGGGTGGGATGACACCTAAAGTGTGATCTTTTCTAAAATCCTTGGACTTAGTTGACCCTCTAAAAGAAATAATGGTCTTGGCTTTAGCATTAGAAGCATGAGAACACGATGAGCCATTACCATCACTATCAAACCTACTTGAGTCTGTCAAATCATTTTTTAACTTCAAAATTTTTTACTCAAGCAAAGAATTAGACTCTTCCAATATGAGAGATTTCTTTTTCAAATTATCTATTAAACTTAACAGTTCATCATGCTCTCCCTCAATAAAAACAAACTTATCCCTAAGAGTCTTTTCACGTGCCGTAAAATCATCGATTAATTTTTTATCCTCGATGGCACAAATGGGAACCCTAGAATTTTTTACGTCCTCCAATTCCTTCTCTAAAACAAGGACTCTCTCATCACTCTATTTTTTGGCAATTTTCAAAGAATCAAAATCAGTACACAAATTACCAAAGTGCTCACGACAAATATCATTTTGAGTTTGAAACGCTTGCAAATATTCAATCTTGCTTTTAAAGAGAGAATTTTCTTTTTCCAAAACATTAATTCTTTTGCAAAGTTTCAAATTCAAACTTTTTAATTTTTCAGCATGGTCGTGAACTTTTTCAAAAATAGGCTCCTCATTAAATGGGCGTTCCATTGAAAAATTGCGATTTTTCACAAAACTGATTTTTCAAAAAAATTAATATCACACGATTTTGCGGAAATAGGATCACGCGATAAATTAGCGCAACCCGCTCTGATACCAATTTGAGAACGCGAGTAATATCGATTTCAATTAGATTTCGTAAGTTTTCAAATAACCCTTATTTAATTAGAGTCTACTTTTAAATCAAATAAATTCAGCCCCTAAACATCCATCTACAGTGCGTGTGTCAACCCATAAACAAATAAAGTATGCGAAACAAGTTTAAGGACAAATCCCCGCAGGGCAAAACCTTTTATTTCACTACAATAAGTAAATCGCAACTTACACGAATTACAATGAAATACAGTGACACACGAATACCCGCAGGCGTCGGTCGGTGTCGTCAGCAATGAATCCACACACAGCGAACCCACCTGAACCTCAGTCCAATCAACAAAGGAAGAACTGCAGCACTCCTCAATGACATGCAACCATAAAACTTTGTAGAGACTCCCTCAGCAATGGCATGCAGCCCTCGGTTGCAAAGATCTCTCCACAAAGGTTTGAACAAACACAAGGTTGTGTTCTTGGGTTACCAAAAATATTCACAAAGTATTGGAAATTGTGTGAATCAAAACATGGTTCTTGGGACTCCAAAAATATGAAGACTAGAGGTATTTGGACTCTCAAAAACGTCTTCCAAAGTCTTGCAAAACTGCTCCCCCGAAGGTGGTTTAAATAGCAAAACAGGTGAAGAGTTTTGCAAAATAAAAACACTGAAATTCTATCCAGCGTACAGGTACCCCGAACCGGTTTGGGGTACCACATGCGGTTTGGGGTACATCTCTGGTTTGGGGTTAAAAAAAAACATTCTTCAAGGAATTTTCTCCAACTGCAAAAGGTCATAACTCCTTCACCGTAGCTCGGATTGAGGTGCCGTTTCTTCCAGTATCTTCATTGCGGCGAGATCTTCAACTTTACAGTTGATCAGACCTCCCGACTATGGATGTGAAATTACGAAAATGCCCTTGAACTCTCCTATCGTGCCTTTTTTCACTGTTTTGACTTCCCTTGCGTACCACTTGCATTAAGTCCCTAAAATCTTGGAACGTGAAGTCGTTGAGGGAGATGTGGGACACATTAATGGAGATGTTGAATGCTTGATTCCCGAAATTCAGATAGAGGCCGTCATGTGAGATCGTGAGGTGACGTGCCAAATGTAGCGGTGTACGACATACACAAATGTAACATGTTGGACATGAGAAAAATGTCCTTACATGCCTGCTGTGTTGGCTAGTGTCTCAGGCACACTTATTTTTAGGGCTTTCACTCAGTCATGTTTGTCCATCTTCACTCGCTTTTCATGGGGAGTCTTTCATATTTGAAAGGGATCCATGAGTTTTTGTTGTTCCCTATTAGGAGTTTAAAGCCACTGTGATTATAAAGAATAAAAGATAGGTGAGTATAAAAAATATTAGAAAAAAGACTTCATGTATAAATCTAAATACTATCAACTAAATATCTATTTTAAGAAAACATGTAATAAAATTTATTCAAGTGATTATCAATATGAATACTTACAACTAAATAACATATAAAATCACAACCAAACATGTATAAAAATACTAAATTCTCAGATTCAATAATACTAACAAAATGCAGACCATGGAATTTATAACTTCAAAATATATATATGGCATCTTACATTAGCTAACAAATGAGATAAACAACTATTTTACCTGTCTTAATATTCGAAGATCCCAACAACAACAAAAAAATAGAAGAAATAAAAACCAAACATTAGAAAAACTCTAGTTTTACAACTAAAATACAAACCAACTTAAAATTCTCACATGTGCCATCATATTTTTATCAAAATATATGATGATGAAAATACAAACCAATGAGCTAAAAGATAAAAGGATTGAAAAAAGAGTATACCTCGAATAATCTCCAAACCCAATATATATTTTTTTTGTTCAGAATTGCCAAAACTGTAAAAGTTGAAAAACGAAATGGAAAATTTTCAAATTAGTACTTCCTTACACAAACCCAATATATAAAAATGGTGGAAGAGATACATAAATAAACCATGCAACCAATTTGAAACCTAAAATGAGAGGGAGTACCTGGTCATTAACCCAATTAATTTGACTTCAAAATCCCCCCAAAATCGAACACGTTAAAAAAAACTGTGCGGGTTTGAGACACAATCGAAATGGCATGTCGTTGTTTAGCATAATAAGATTGGGTCACATAGTCAAAACACTATCGAAAGAAAGAAAAAGCAACGAAATAGAGAGGTTCTGAAATCAAAGGATAGTACATTGAAGATCTGAGTAACTTTTCCACTATGCGGGTTTGAGACATGGAAAACAAATACAATCATAGAGACTAAAAGTACTAAATTGTCGGCTTGAATCGTGAAATCCAAAGCGGTACCTTAAAATATGAGATGAAATCATATTAAGATTTCAGGTATACTTTTTTTCCACTAATTATAAAGACCTGATGAGATAGTCTCACATGAAAGTCGATATTTGAGTGCAATTCCAAGCAGAGGTAAGAGAACATGACATTGCCAAAGTTTTTAATGGATTTCGAAGCAGGGGTAACAAAGTTCCGAGACGCTATTTGGGCATTTCTTGATCTGAGAAAAATAGTAATACCTGCAAAGGAAAAAAAGTGAAGAGGTTATTAGTTAGAAATCGCTCCCGTGCTATCTCCGATAGCTAGTTAAGAGATGGAGAACATGACTTGCTTCGCATGTCTCACCTTAACTATTGAATCATATCAGCCTCAAGGCGAGAGGACTGGTTTTAATTCATAACCCAATTGTTGAATTGCATAAAACTCAAGGCAAGGTGACTACTAATGCTAAGAGGAGAAAAACAAAATAATTAGAGAAAAATATATATTACCAAATATAAGATTTTATAAAACTGATCCAAACACACTCAAAACATTAAAGGGATGTGAACAACACCACCATCTGAAAAACAAAATACTTCTACCTATTAATTTTCTAACTAAACATCTATCCCATGACAAAATTACGATAAGTGCAGAACTCACTGATGCAGTGTGCCGTGCAACATTCGCTATACTCTGCAGCATTCGCTACATGAATTGAATCTACATAAGCTTATGTACCAAAGGCCTTTCCTCATGAAGAATCACGAAAATGTAACCTAAAGACTCCTCCAATCCATGGACTTGTTCAAGGAAAATTAACACGATTAGCAGTGTTAACCAGTTTGAGACTCAGCTTGAGCATACCTGATTGAACATTAAGGCAACAACGACTAAAAATCATAAAGAGCATACCAGATTGAACATTAAAGCATACCCGATTGAACATTAATTATAAAATACACATAACATTCATTTCAACTTATAAAAAGAAACAATGACTAAAAATATAAATTTTATCAATAAAATTAATCATTTCGAAAGTTGTCAATTGAGAGAATTAAAGAAGTTCACCCACACATAAAACATGTGTCAAAACGAAATTAACTATACAATATAAATTATATACAAAGTTGGAAGAAACATCAAAAAACACAAAAGTAATATATTATTCATGCATTATTAGCTAATCTAATATTATAAGAAAATAACTAAATGCAATTTGTCCAAACCTCAACGCGTATCCGGGGAGAGTTTGTGACCTTGTAGAAGTGTTCAAGAGCACCAAATTAACTCTCGAGTTTGGTTCAAAATGGGATTTCTAGAACGATTTGCGGTTGATGACAAACATATTCTTTTGCCATTACTTCGATGGCATCAAAAGATATAAATTAAAAGATCAAAGTGATCAAACAATACATTGCACAACTTCAAAAAAATAATTACTTAGCATAAAACTTAGTATTTATCACTTACCAAAAGGTATGAACATTACCTTTAGCTTCATTAATTTGTCGAGTTCTTCGAGCTCCTATAATAAATTGACATAAAGAATGAATATAAAAAATGATATTACCAAAAAACTACATTCAATGTTGGCCTTGTGATGGTATCAGTGAATCCCACTATATCTTTAGTTAAAACCTCAAAATATATAAACATCAAATATATTAGACACTGTAGAAAAGAGAAAGGAATCAATTATTTATCAATATCTTTAGTTAAATCCTCATAATAAACATGATACATTTCTAGTTAAATCCTCATAAAAACATGATACATTTCTAATTATTTATCAATATCTTTAGTTAAATCCTCATAAAAAATGGGTACCTAGGCATCCCCAAAGCTGTCATAAGATCTAATCTACAATTAAAACCCATAACCACAAAAGGAATTGTAGTATGAAATACCACAATATGTTTTTATGACATAAACCCCATAAGAAAAATCAAATGAAAATCTCGATCAGAGAAAGGGGTAGAGAAAACATATAGTGTACTTGAAATTAGTTCAAACTGCAAAACAAATCACAAATCCAAATTAGATTTTCACAAAGTTTATAACAAATAAAGAATAAAAGCATATTTTACAACAATATGAGAGAGAGAGAGAGAGAGAGAATATAGTGTACTCGCAAGATGAAATCCAACTCACATGAAAAACTAAAACCTAAAACACATAAACGAAAGACTCAAGGAGGGGGAAACCCAAACCTAAGAGATAATTAATGGGCGAGGTCGAGAGAGAGGGGCGAATGAGGTGAGAGAATGCAAGAGAATGGTTGGGTAGAAAAGGAGGGGGAACCCCAAAACACAGGATGTTCTTTCACAGAAAAGCCCCAATTTTTGAATTAAACTATAAGTTTGATGAGTAAAAAGGGGGGAAATCAAATATTTGAGGGGTAGATTTGTAAAAAGGAAAGATATGTGATCTCAACCATTAAAATATGTAAGGAGGTGGCATCAATCCGCACTTTTAAAAATGTGCATATTTTCAAAAACGAAACTACTTTATTATATATATATATATATATATATATATATATATATATATATATATATATATATATATACGGGTATAGAGACAGTATATATATGATATGATTATAAATATATTTGTGTGTATATGAAATAGTTATGTGAAACATACCCCTCTAGTGCTATCATGGGAAGTTGCTCGATGTGGGTGAATCCCTAGGATCGAGGAGCAGGGTGAGTATAGTCCCCAGGTGATAGCGTCCATTAATTAATTCAATGTGGCTCTTTATCATGGGTGAGACGTCTTGGGTATGATTCAGTATCACTTTCAGGTGATGAACTATGACCGCTTCCCCTACGTTTGCGTTACGTTTTTTTATTAGGTCAGTGTGAGACCCGGACTGGTGGTACCCAGGATGATGGGTGTTCCCTGGAAGATGATAGCATTCTAGAGACTGCATCCATTGAGTTATAGCTATGAGGGATGGTTATTATACTTATATAGCGTGCGATATATAAGTATGGATATACTTTTAGTGTATTGTATATATACATGAAGTTGTGAATATATATATATATATATATATATATACAGAGAGAGAGAGAGAGAGGCTCAAATGCACACTAAGTTTTCACATAATTTTTTTTAAATAGTAAAAAAAATATTTTTGAGTTGATTTTTTATGTGATATCTACACATTTCAACGGACCCATGAAAAAAAATTAGCCGAAAAAATCATCTTTTGCTATTTTTAAAAAATAGGTCAAACTTTTGAATCTTTTAAGCACTATAAAAGCTGCGAAAGTTTGATTGATTTTTTAAAAATAGCAAAAAAAAATTTGAGATGATGTTTTTACATGGGTCCATTGAAATGTTTAAATATCACATAAAAAAAATCAACTCAAAAATATTTTTTTAATCCTTTAAAAAAATTGGTGTGCGCGGCACTGTGCAAACTTAGTATGCACAAGAGCCTGCATCTCTCTCTCTCTCTCTCTCTCTCTCTCTCTCTATATATATATATATATATATATATATATATATATATATATATATATAGAAAGGATCACATACATCATGATGTATACATCACCTCTAGTTCTGGGTCCTGAGAAACTTTTTCTCCAAATGTTTTATTTTTCCTTTCAAATTAACCTTCTAACCAACCCATATTCAAAAAATTAGGTCAAAATACATTTTGTAGCTATTTTGAAAAAATCCACAAAAAACTATTGGCGCATACTTTTATAAATAATGTATTTAGAGCAATTTTTTGTGGATTTTTTAAAAATAGCTAAAAAAATGTACTTTGACCTAATTTTTTTGACATGGTTTATTGGAACGTTAATTTCAAGGGAGAAATAAAAAAATTTGAAAAAAAAGGTTTTTAGTGCCTACAACTAGGTGTGATGTATGAATGATGTATAGAGCATGATGTAGGTGAGACTTCTCCAATATATATATATATATAGAGAGAGAGAGAGAGAGACGCTCATGTGCACACTAAGTTTGCACACGTGCTGGCGCACACCAATTTTTTTAAAATAGTAAAAAAAAAATTTTGAGTTGATTTTTTAATGTAATATTTAAACATTTGAAAGGACTCATATAAAAAAATTCAGCTCGAAAAAACATTTTTTTCTATTTTTAAAAAATCGATCAAACTTTTGCATCTTTTAAAGTGCTTTAAAACAACAAAACTTTTGTTTAAATATCACAAAAAAACCAGTTCAAAAATATTTTTTTAACTATTTTAAAAAAATGATGTGTAAACTTAGTGTGCACAATAGTCTTTCTCTCTCTCTCTCTCTGTATATATATATATATATATATATATATATATATATATATATATATATATATATACGGACGAAATAAAGAATAAAGTGAGAAGTAAATTGTCATCCGCGAAAATAAACATTCGGAATAAATTGTGATATACGTACATAAAGATGAGAAAATTATATACGTGATTAATGACGCTAAAATCTGAATAGTGTATCATAACTAGTTAAAGTTATTCATAATGAACGGATAAATTATAAGTGAGAACTTATACATAAGCTCGGGGGAAAGCTTAGAACATTAAATACGTGGAGTATGAGATGACGTATGGGTACTTAGAAGTATTGTGAGATGCTAGTTAGGCTGGGTAGCATAACCAGGGTGTTTAAAATACATGTGTTAGGTGTGCACTATTGGATGAGAGGTGAGGGGTATCTCATTTGAGTTCAACACCAGTTTAAATATGGAGAATATCATATTTTAAATATTAAAGAACTTTAAACACTTGCTAAATATTTTCAAAACCTTTTGGGCTCTGACCCGCTTGCAAATATTTTTTTAAAAAAACCTTTTAGGTATCGAGACATATGGATGCCTGGATGATATTATTTTTTTTAGCCAGACGATTCTGAAGCATCTATGGATGCTAGCATGGATTGTTTAGACGTTTCTATCCTTGTGATCTAGATAGGAGGTATTATTAAAATATTTGGGCATGTTGCCCAACTGTTGTCATTTATTTTATTTTTTTTGGCGTTTTCATTTGCTCCTATTCGATATGGTTATATTAATGTTTAACTGGGGGTTATCGGTTATTGTTTCATTTTTTTCAATTAATGTGTATATTAATTATGGATGGATTCATTTTGTGTTTAAGTTAACAAGATTAGAAAGTTTAAAATTTGATATCAGACCAAATAGGTTATTAGTAATTAAATTAGTTTTCGACAGTGATGCTGAGAATGATCCATGTGAGAATCCTTTTTTATTTTGAGAAAGTATTAATCAGCCAAGATTAAAATAAGCGGGGTATCACAGATGGTATCAGAGAATTAGGTTTTAGTGTCCTTAGGAATCTGTGCGGATGTACTACGTTTTCAGCGTTGCTTCCTATTTGATATAGAGCCCTATGCTTAGGATTGTTGATTCCTATGGTGAGATTTCGTTCTCCTGCTATAATGTATAGTAATAGTGAATATTATATGCGTTCATATGTGCTTTGTATGCCGAACAATGAAGGACGACAGGTGAGGACTGTTGGGAGGACAACAGGAGGCGTGGCTCAGTTGGAGTTGTAGAATAATGTTTTGGGTACGATGACCATAGTCAAGATCACCCCTATTGTTTCTTGGGAAGTTGGGGTTGTAAGGATTGATAGGATGGATCATATATACTTTTCAAGTAACGCTATAGCAGAAAGTGGTGTCAAATTAGACTCATCCAATATGGTTAGAATGGGAGAGAGTCGGAGGGGTCTTTGAAGAGGATTACCCGTTGGAATTTTAGAAAATGCATATATTGTGTGTGTTAGCCAATGGAATTAGGACATCCAGAGGGTTTGTCGTGCAGATTGTAGTATACCCGGAAGTGAAAAACTGGGGTAAAAAAAAATTTAGCTCGTGGGAGCAGTGTTGTAATCGTGGGAGTTAATCACCACATTTTAAAAGTGAAATATTATGCCAATGGAAAGACCCCTAATCCGGTTTTTAGCCATACGGGCCTAATTAAAATGGCCTAAATCACCCCGTATGGGCCCGACTATGCCAAAAAATTCCCCGAAACCTGATCACTACCCCCGGGTACTCTTTTCTGACTATCTCTATCCATCCCGACTCAACCGCGCACTCAGATTTGTCATTCGAGATGCTTTATAACATTCTCCAATTTTGACCTCAAAATGCGACACTCAAAATTTCTAACAATTAAACTTAAAGTCTCCAAATATAAATAATTATTCCCACTCAAATAAATTATCCAAATTATAAATTTAAGTTTCTCCAATTTAAATATTTCTATATCTCCCAAAAATGATTAAATATTAAATCTTCAAAATTATGGGATGTTACATAGTTCGAGAGTGGATCTGAACTAGTGTTTCCCTCATTTGTACGAGAGGTACTTGGACTTAATAGTAAAGTATGCCAGCACCATATATTTTATATGGGGTGCCCTATTAGTATATATATTATGAGTGATAACTATATGAACCTATGATTCATCTACTTTTGTTGTAAGTAGATAAATTAAGTGCTTGAGATCTTAAGGTTGTATTGAGATGTACATAGTTGGCTTGGAAAACTCATAAGAAAATTTATTATGCGTAAATTATAGTTATGCGATCAAGTGAATCGGGATTGATGAGGGGATATTGGGTTAGACTAGTTAAGTGGGTTAGCTTTATCTAGATTAACTCAGTATTACGTTAGGCGTGCACACTAGTTGAGAGGTAAAAATTATCGTGTGAGTATCGAGGCATTAACATGTATGTAATATCAACTAGTAAGCATTTTATATACTTGCTAAACTATTTTTAAAGCTATTTTACACTTGGGCTCTGACCAGTTTCTTATCATCTTCTCTTTCTCTTGTATACATACATATATATATATATATATATATATATATATATATATATATATATATATATATATATATATATATATATATATATATATATATATATATATATATATATATATGTGTGTGTGTGTGTGTGTGTGTGTGTGTGTATTACAGGTGCCCAGCCACAGGGGCATTAGACTTAGATCTTTGGGACTTGACGTGCTGCAGTGAGTGTGGGAGTTGCAGGTCTTGGCATTTAGACGACTTCATCCTTGTCACCTCAGCTCTTCACTTAGTCATTTTAGATAGGTCATGTGTCGCCCAATTCCAGTTTTTATTTAGTTCAGAGAGACTTTGTACTCTTCATTTATTTCAGTATTCAGTTTTAGTTGAGATCGTTTTAATCATTACTTTGTCCTTCGATTTGGGATATTTTATTTGGAATTATTAATCTAGTTGTTTATTCCACTTGGATGGTTTGGTATTCAATATTATTATCTTTGTTCACAAAAATGGTTGCGTATATTAACTTATAACATGGAACTTAACCTATAAAATTAAATGTTTTGACACTTAGCGTAATTATTTATTAGGTGATAAATAAAGAAAAAAAATATTTTTGACAGTGATGCTAAGAATGAACCAACCGAAAACTTTGATTTAATACAATAAAGGACTGATCACCAAGTATTTAATTAGGCAGGGTGTCACAGGGGTGGATACGGGGAAGCTGACACTTTGCGATGTGAGGCCTTCCAATAGTATTAAGGTGATAGAGCCAGTGATGTATAGCCTCATTTTATTTGGATGTCATTGGTAGAAGCAAAATATGTGCTGTGCCATTATTAAGGTGAGAGCTTACGACTCATGGAGTATATCAGCATGAAGATAATTGAACAAGCTTGCCGTGAAGCTTGGGGCTATATTGATTTAGCCTTTAGACAGGTGGAAACCACTAGAGGCTGTATAGTGAAGTAACCCTTATGTTAATTTGAGATTGATTTCGACTACAAGAGGATGTTTTGTTGTTAAAGATCTTGAGCCTTAGTACCAGGTGTATCCGAATTTCGAGGACGAAATTCCCTTCTTAGGGGGGGGGGAGTATGTAATACCTCGTACTTTATGGATATTTAAATTACATAAGTGGGTGAAATGTAATGATTTGACAATCTAAGTAAATGGATAAGTATTACGGATTAATATAAGTAAATGAAGATAGATTATTTTATATCATGTCGCAGTTTTGCAAAGCGACATGAAAATATATTTTATTCGGAAAACACATGTAGAGTTGTATTGAATTTAAAAAGGTGATCTGTTGATAAATGACTCGGATGGGGATTTTGAGTGCATGGTTGGTCTATGATGGGCCGAAATAGTAAAAATAGAGTACTCGGGGGTAGTGTTTGATTTTCAGGGACTTTTTGGACTCGTAGGGGCTCGCATTTGAGTATACGAGTCAATTTTGGATTTAATAACGGGATAAACCTTATTTACATCTTATAAGCCACGAGAGAAAGGGAAAAGAAAGAAAGGAAGGAAGGAAGAAAGGAATAAAGAAAGAAGAAAATGCGAGAAAGGAGGAGAACTCCAGCCAAGATCCGACAGATCTCGGTTCGAGGTCGTTGGATTTATCCAACGAGGCAAGTGTTTAACTTGCTTTTATTATTTATGTATTTTTATAATTCATATTTTAGTTGGTGAAAAATATATGAATTTTGGGTTTGGATTCCTGAATCTAAATGGGGTTTTTGGAAATGATTTCATATAAATTGAGGTGATAATAACTCCATATGACATCTGAGCTCAAATCCATGTTAATGGTATAATTTTTGGTGAGAAATTGGAAGAATTGAAAACTGTGGTTTAATTAAGAAAAATGATTGAAATTCTTAATTAGATTGGTGAATCCCATGAATTAATTATTGTGTTGGGCATATCTACGTGAGTAAATGTTTATATTGAGGATGGGTGATGTTAAAATCCACAAAATTTGGGTTGGATTGAAAATGGGTGTTGAAGAATATGATGAACTCTGAAAAGTATCCAAACAAAACCATTTCGAAACGATTCTTTGGGGGGAGAATCGATTCGGTCTAAGGCGAATCGATTCGGCCATGTCATATTTGAAATTTTTGTTCCTTCTTTTAAGAATTGAAGGTAAAAAAAATTGTGGAGATAAATATTAGGGGATCCTAAAAAGAGTGTTAGGACTTCTAAATGATTACATGAGTAATATATGAACCTTGCCCATACTTTTATGGATATTTAAATTACGTAGGTGGGTGAAATTTAATGATTTGAGAATCTAAATGAATGGATAAATATTAATTGGCAAGGGACGGATAAATATTTATGTATACTATATTTCCTTACGGGAATAAGTAAATGAAGTTGGATAATTTAATATAATCCCGCGGTTGGGTAAAGCGACAAGAAAATATAGTTTATTCGAAAAACACGTGCAAAGGTGTATTGAATTTTAAAAAGTGAATTTTTTATAAATGACTCAGATGGTTATTTCAAGTGCACGGTTGGTCTCAGATGGGCCGAAATAGGCAAAACAGAGTACCCGGGGGTAGTGTTTGGATTCTAGGGACTTTTTGGACTAGTAGGGACTCACATTTGAATATATGAGTCAATTTTAGGTTTAATAAGGGGATAACCCTTATTTCCCTCTTATAAGCCAGGAGAGAAAGAGAAAAGAATGAAAGAAAGAAAGAAAGAAAGGAAGGAAGAAAGGAAGAAGAAAGGAAGAAGAAAAGGGGAGAAAGGAGTAGAACTCCGGCCAAGCTCCGGCGGATCCCAGCACGAGGTCATCGAATTAATCCAACAAGGCAAGTGTTTAACTTAATTTAATTATTTATGTGTGTTTATAATTCATATTATATTTAGTGAAAACTATATGAATTTTGAGTTGGGATTCTTGAATCAAAATGGGTTTTTTGGAAATGATTTCATATAAATTGAGGTTATAACAACTCCACATGAAATCTAAGCTCAAATCCATGTTAATGGTGTAATGTTTGGTGAGAAATTGAAAGAATTGTAAATATTGGTTTAATTAAGAAAAAGGGTTGAAATTCTTAATTAGATTAGTGAATCCCATGATATAATTGTTGTGTTGGGTATATATAAGTGAGTAGATGTTTATATTGAGTATGGGTGATGTTAGAATCCACAAAAATTGGGTTGGGTGAGTGTTTGATTGAAAATGGGTGTTGAAGAAGATGATGAACTCGAAAAAGTAGCCAAACTGAACCATTTTGAATCGATTCGCTAGGGGCGAATAGATTCGGCCCTATCAGATCTGAATTTTTTTTCTTAGTTTTAAGAATTGATGGAAAATTGTTTTATGGAGATAAATATTAGGGGATCCTAATAAGAGTGTTAGGACTCCAAAATGATTAGATTAGTAATATATGAGCCTTGGATTAGTGGGAATAAAAATTCGGGGTATGAATCTTAGGGGTGTTTAGGATGAACGACACTCGAGAAATTTTTTTGGCAAGTTTATATTTATATTTTATTCATGTAGAATATATATATGCTAATTATAAATGAGTAAATCCGAATGTGTAATATATATATATATATATATATATATATATATATATATATATATATATATATATACAAGAGAGAGAAAATGACAGGAAACGGGTCAGAGCCCAAGTGTAAAACAATTTTTAAAATGGTTTAGCAAGTATTTAAAATGATTACTAGCTAATATGACAACCATGTTATATATATATACAAGAGAGAGAAAATGAAAGGAAACGGGTCAGAGCCCAAGTGTAAAACAATTTTTAAAATGGTTTAGCAAGTTTTAAAATGATTACTAGCTAATATGACAACCATGTTAGTATACGACACTCTCTTGAGAATTCTCACCTCTCCTCTAGTGTGCACGCCTACCGTACTATTACAATGACTCATAAGTCTATCCAAATCATCTTCCATAAATTCTGATTCGTGAGGTCACATGTCTTTGATTTTAGTTTAAAGACTAATCTCTTAATGATTACTTACGTCGATTATGTATTTCTTAATACTGTTGTGAAGTTCCCGAACACTTACTATAATTTTGGAGCATTTATTCAATATTATCCACTTATACACACAGTAGAAGAATTCCATATATATATATATATATATATATATATATATATATATATATATATATATTAATCACTCATATAATATATATACTATCGGCACCCAACATAAAATCTATGTTGCTGGCATACTCTGCTATCGAGTTCTCGTATGTCTCGTAAAAGGGAAATACTAGTTCGAAATCACTCTCGAGCTGTATTGATACAATACACACAAAATGGAGGCGCAACATAGTTCTAAGTCACTAAGAGGTCAGCACATACCCCTCACGTCTCTTAGGACCGTCTGATTATCATTATCAGATAGCCTGTACCAAGGAATTCTAGGTTCTGGGGTACGAGTCAATATCACCCATAAAGGTCCCATCAAGATAAGATTGTCCTGGCGCGGGAAACTCCATGATAGCAAGTAGCGTGGGTATGATTATACACATATATATACATTCTATATATGTACACAAGCACTCGGTCATATAATAATATTTTAACCGTACGTAGTATAATTCAAACAATTCCTACGTCTAATTAACCCATTTCTTTTTTCCCTCAATTATCATCATTTCATAATTACTTCTCGTCCCTCAAAGTATTCTCTATTCCTAAAGGTAAATTTAGTAGGTACACCCTCACTAACATATTGTTCTAAGCCCTTCATCAATCTATCAATTCCTTATTTAACGTACGCACGATTTCAAATAAATGCCACACCCCCGTTATCCCACGATTACATCTCGAATAAAGTTATATTCAACGGAACCTACTTAGACCCTACTGGTCCTCTTCATGACCCATTATGATCTTTAAATGATATCCAAGGGCTCCTGCACATTTTATCCAAATTAAACAAAAAGGGGAAAACATTCAGTTTCCAGGAGGGGTCGATCGATCGATGAAGGAGGTCGATCGATCGAATCCGTCAATCGATCGATCAAACAGTTATTTACAGATTATGCATCCTTAACCTACGGGTTTCATCACCTTTCAAACTCCAAATCATGCTTAATTCCTCCCAAACTCCCAAACAATTAAACCAAGGGTTACGTCAACCTATCTACATGATTTTCTACATAAAACATGTACGAATTCCTTAAAGGCATGTATTTAAAGGGACAAATTCAGTAGAATTATCAAGAACCCTAGTTTTATCATAAGACCCGATATTCTCAATCTTTTTCCAGGTTTCATTTTATTAAATCATTACAAATTCTTGGTGGTCCTCTACATATGTCAAGGGTTCCAAACTACATGCATTCCTCCTAAAACATGCAATTTAACTTTCCTAGATCATACATTTCTTCAATAAAACATGTATTTACCAATCATATTCTAACATGGATGAAATATTAACTAAGAATCAACAAGATACATACTTTCTTTAAGACTGTAGGTCTGATTCCATGAAATAGACTGGTATAGGCTTGATCCCCTCGCTCCAATCTACGCTACGGTGGTGGAATCCGGCAAAAAGGTTGTGAGTTGGTGGTTATCCTCCTTGGAAAGGTCTCTCTCTTCTCTCTAACCTAGCCTCTCTATAACTCTATGACTCTTAACCCTCGAGGACTCTAATTCCCATCAGATTAAAACCATAATTTTCGACCATAATTAAGCCTAAAATGGCTAATTACTAGAACGCCCTCTCGGGTTGTCGATTAGTCCTTAAAACATCGCGAGGCCCAAACTAAACCCCCGAGTATACTTTTCTGACTATATCAACCCTTTCGGACACGCTGGCGCACTCAAAATGACTATACGGGTGACTTATAAATTATTCATTTTTTTACATTAATAATTTAGTATCGATACGACACATGCGCCTCCCGACTTAATTTACATAATTATCATATTATTCATTCGTGACAATTTTAATAAACTCAATTCCATATATTACATTACTCATTCAATAATATTTAACCAATTCCTAATAATTACTAACTCTCGTCACGCTAGTAAATAATGAAAATAAATTCCAGATTAATATTAAATTAATTTATCTGAATTAAATTTAATAAATTTCCAATTTTAAAAGCCATAAAAATACGAGGTATTATAGAGAGATCCTAGGTAAATTTGACTCAAGGAGTGATGAAGATATTTTTCTTCGATATTCTCAAAACAGTAGAGCTTTTAGTGTTTACAACTTAAGTAGTTTAAAAGTAATGGAATCAATAAAAGTTGTCATAAAAGACGATGCTCCAACCACATTTATTGATAATGAGGAAGATTTCTCATGTGAGTGTGATGTTGCTCCCGGTGTTGAAAATATTGAGTCTCATACTGACTTGGTTGTTCCCACTATTGAGAAAAAGGATCCTACTCCCTGGGTTCGTAAAAGTCATGACCATTCAAAAATTATAGGAAATCACGAAGTAGGTGTCAAGACTAGGGCTCAATTAGAAAATGAAGTTATCTATTTGTGTTATACCTATAAAATCGAACCTAAAAATGTCAAGGAATCTCTAAAAGATGAATTTTGGATAAATGCTATGCAGGAAGAATTGTTGCAATTTAAGAAAAATTATGTTTGGGAATTAGTTCCCCGACTTTGTGATTCTAATGTAATTAGCACGAAATGGAAATTTAAAAATAAAAAGGATGAAAATGGTGTCATTATTTAAAATAAATCTAGGGTAGTTTCCCAAGGATACACACAAATAGAAGGTGTTGACTTTGAAGAAACTTTTTCTCCAGTTGCTAGGTTAGAGTCGGTTCGCCTTTTGCTAGCTATAACATGTCACCTAAAATTTAAATTGGATCAAATGGATTTCAAAAGTTCTTTTTTAAATGGTATCCTTCAAGAGGAAGTATATGTTGAACAACCTAAAGGGTTTGAGGAGTTAAAGCATCCTAATCATGTCTTCTTTCTAAAGAAAGTGCTATATGGTTTGAAACAAGCCCCTCGTGCTTAGTATGAGAGGCTCACTTCTTATCTCCTTTCTTGTGGATTTTTGAGAGGGGGAGTAGACATGACACTATTTGTTCATCAAGATGAGAACGCTATCTTAGTTGCACAAGTGTATGTCGACGACATAGTTTTTGGATCTACTTGTGATGAACATACTCAATTTTTTTCAAAAGAAATGCAAGACGAATTTGAGATGAGTATGGTTGGTGATCTTTCCTTCTTTTTAGATCTTAAAGTGAGGCAACTCAATAAAGGGATATATTTGTCCCAAACTAACTATGCAAAAGACCTTGTAAAGAAATTTAATCTAGAATTATCTAAGCATTCATGTACTCCAATGAGTTCTTCGGTCAAACTTAGTAAGGACACGGAAGGAAAGGATGTACATCACACTCTCTTTAGGAGTTTGATAGGTAGTTTACTCTACTTTATCACTAGCCGAATGGATATCTCCTTTAGTGTAGGAGTTTGTGCTCTCTATCAAGCATCCCCAAAAGAGTCTCATCTTCTTTCTATTAAGGGTATCATTAAATATGTTGGTGGGACTTTGTCATTTGGGATTTGGTATTCGTTCGACACCAATTAATATCTATCGGCTTATTCAAATGTCGATTGGGCAGGAGATGTTAATGGATGCAAGAGTAATTTTGGAGGATGTTTCTATTTTGGTAGTGCACTTATCTCTTGGATGAGAAAGAAACAAAATTATATTTCTTTGTCCACGACGGAGTCCCAATACGTAGCCATCGGGAGTTGTTGCACTCAATTTATTTGGATGAAATAAATGGTGGAAGATTACGGTATTCCTCAAGGCACTATTACTATTTATTGTGGCAATACAAGTGAAATTCATATTTCCTGTAATCCCGTTCAACATTCTAGAACTAAGAATATTGGGATCCGTAAACATTTTATTCGAGAATTAGTTGATGAGAAAATCGTTTCTTTAAGCTTCGTCAGCTCCAATCAATAATTGGCCGATATATTTACCAAACCTCTAGATGCCCTTAGGTTTGAAAACCTTAAGAAACTCATTGGGGTTTGCTCCATTGATTGAGATCGAAGTCGTCTATCTAGTTTGGGTTGCATATCATGCCTATCTTTTTACCTATGAACTAGATTATATTTTGTAGATATTTTCTTAAAACTTCCAAAAATATTTTTATTTTCTTTCATTTTAAGGAAAAAAGGAAAGGTTAGAAAGGCTTTCATAAATTATTTCCATATGGAATTTGTGTTTGATGTGTTCGGATCAGTATTCCATTTCATGTCCATGTGACTTTCGATGAGTAGTTAATCCGGACTTCGTTTCACTGGTTCGCACTCATGCTCGTTTATGATGTATATTTCTATGATTGCCTCATATATTTGCCTTCTTGCACACACCTTTCATAGAATATTGAGGATTTCTTCTTTACATTTCATTCATATGGTGAGATTTGATGTTGTCTTATCAATTTTAGTCACCTACTTTTATAAGCAATTGAGCTTGTGCATGATAATCCATTGCCCGGATTTAACAAAATGAAAGAATATTCATCCGATTGTTTGTTATGATCAATAGACTCGGGCTGCGAAAAATAAAAAGTTTTTGCGTGAATAGCCTTCATTTTCATTATAGTAAAAAGATCCTAAATGTTTTGAGCCATTAAAAAAAAGATATATATGAAAATACCTAAGGGTCGCTAGAAAGAACCAAAGGGTACTTGCTAATACGTATTAGGTTATTTAAAAAATTTCCAACTCTTTTAAATCTTTTATACAAAATCTTTTATAAATTTTAAGTGAGAAAACACTCATGCACACTAGTAAGTGAAAGTTAGTGATGCTAGATATAAAAATAATTCCATTTAAGAATGAGATGAGGAGAAGTAGAGTGTGAAACAAAATTTGTTCTCGAGGAATCCACCGTGGTGGTAAACCCCGTGTCTCTAGTCCCAGGGCAACACACACACCCAAGTCCACTATTACCGATTACAAGTTACAGATTATAGTCCTCCAAGTCCACAGTGAATTAAACTAAGTAAATATAAACTCATACACTCAGCCTAGTCTAAAACAACCAAAGTTGATTGAAAAATCAGTCAACCCAATAACACCTCGGTGATAGTGACTATCACTCACTCATAACAAAAGCTATATTAATACCAATGTTTAGATAAAGAATTCAGCAATCAAGTGTAAATGAAATAGTTAGGCCAATACAATACCAATACACCTAGACACAAACTAAATAACCCACAATACTAAATCTAACTAAACAATCCAAGCAGTAAAAGCATGAGACACACACACAACTACACACTCAAAATCGAGACCCTGTGTAGATGTGCAAAACAAATTTAATAATAAAGTTTGTTTTAAATCAAAACAACAAAATAATCTTGTTAAGAAAAAGAGACTAAACACAAACCCGGTTAAGTCTATTTTAATTAACAAGAAAAAATACCAATGAGTGACTAAGTGAAAGGTAAGACAATATTGAATTAATCAATACTAAAAAGAATGCTTAAATATTAACTCACAAGACACAAGCAAGATTTTCCTTAATATTTAATATTCAAGTAAAGATTTATTCTAAATCAAATTAGTTAGCGCAAATGACAATAAATATATTAGGAAATAATATTCCAAAAATTGTGTCGCGCAACTAAAATAAAAATTAACTTAACACCAAATAGAATATGAATCAATTTAAAGAGGTGTTATGTTAAAATATTAAGTCCAAGTACAATGAGCGAAAGATAAATATGTGTGGCGCTTACCTCATACAAATTAGGACTTAATTAAAGTTACCACAAGAAAGATACTAATAAATTAGTTAAGTCCAAATTTAAAAAATGTGTAACACAAAAAAATAATCACAAAGATTTAAATTTCAAATTTTAATTTAAGCCAATACTATAACTAGGTTTGGATCAAAAAATCGTACACACACAAATACCAACTAAGTATAAAAGAATACAACAAAAAGTATTCACCGTAGGCAATAAAAAGAGTAGGAGTTAATTGGTCCAATCGAAGTAAAATTGAGTATGAGATAAAATGTTTAGTACTCGACTCAATAAAATAAGATGAGTTTCACTAAAATTTAATTTAAACAAATAAAGATTATTATGATTAGAGTCTACACACTAATTAAACCCAACTAAATAAAGTGAACACACAAAAGTTCACCTTATAGGATGTAACAAGTTAAGGTCAAAAATCAAATTATTTTTATCCCCAGACAAATCAAATCAGATTATATTTTTTTTCAAAAAAAATATAGATATGTAAATATATACAGTAGTGTATATATATATAATGTTACTTCAAACTAAGGCCGGAGAAATTACCTAAAAAGAACCCAGCTCACCGAAAAATGACGACAAAAAAAATTATTGCCGGAAAACCAGTACACCGGAAATAATGGCCACCGCCGGATAGAACAAGGAAAAAGGGTCGGAACAAAACCAAATTGGAACAAAAATAAATGGCCACAAAAAATGGATTCCACACCGAAAAGATAAACTTCCAAAACCGATCTATCACCGGACCATCTCCAACCAAAAAAAACACTGAATAGCAGCAGGTAGTGACGGAAAGAAACCAACCGAAACCAAAAAAAAACCCAAACCAGAGAATGAAACCCACCGAAACAAACTTCTGGCGAAAAAGCTCCTCAAGCTGCGAAACTCCAAATTGGCATCGATACCACCGCCACCGAAAAAATGAATCCAACGAAAACAGATCGGAGCAAATCGGAACAAAACCGAGATCCAAATCTCAAAACCAAAATCGGTGTTCTCAAATCAAAGTCCCCAAAAATTATTTCTTAAAATTAACCCAAGGTTGAAGAAGAAAAAAAATGAGAGACAGAAGGCTAAAAAAATGTCGGTTGCAATGAAAGAGGTAAAAATGAAATGAAAACCCTAAAAGAATCTCAGGACCCAAAACAGTTAATAAGGCCCAAACCAATAAAGGGCAAAAACGTTAATTGCCAAAGAAAAAAAACAACGGCTCTTTTTATTTTAACAAAATGCCACCTAATTCATATTGTGTTAAGTGTTTGATTAATTAAAAAAAAATATGTTTAATCATTATGATTATTTAACACTCAAAGTAAATAGAGAAACCACATGTGACAACCCACCAGCAAAAATAATAGGTGGCCAGCCCAATACTCTAATAATCACAGGAATCATAGATGGTCCATTCTCAGCATAACTGTCGATTAAAATAATAGTACGATATAACCACCAATCATTTTAGAAATCGGACTGTCAATTTTAAAATTTAGTAAGTAAAAGAAAAACACTTGGACAATCACATTTGTAAAAATGGTGGATATCAAAAATCGATAATGAAGAACGACAAATATCATAAATAATCACCGAATAAGATGTCGGTGAACATACCAATACAAATAATTACATCGAGTATCACATTTCAATATTTACAATATAATAAATGAGTGCAACGCTTGGGCAAACATGCCCGAATAAATAAACTGAACCTAACTAAATTACAATGGAAAGAAGCGTCTAATACCGATAACCTACAACATCTGCAATATGCTGTAGCTCCATGACAACCGGAATGGAAATGTAAACACGGGTGTCCATGCGGTAGAGCACCTGTAACGGCAATAATATGTGCATAAATAAGAAATATAGATACGGGTCAGGGCCCGGTTTGATATGATTCCCATGTGACTAAAATGCATGACAGTTAAGTGCGTATTCTCTCGCAATTAACAATAATATTTCTCACCTCTCAGTCTAAAAGCAACCTAGCGCAATAACAACGATGATCTAGTGAACCCAAAGTACTAAGGGCTAACTTCTCCCCATTCTCAACATTATGCCCTATTCGTGTGTGGGGTGTCTCGCAAAGCTAAATCCATACAAGGACCCCCCCCCCCCGATACGCTACTACTTAGGCAAGGTTGATCTTTGAGATCCATCAGACCCTCAGGCCGAAATCAATATATAATAATGCATGTGTGTGCATATGATCTAGAGCTACTCAAGAAAACTTAATTTATTCCATTCACCATCTAAAAGCAGAATTCCTAATTCTTTCTTTAGGAATATATATATAAATGGTACAACATTTTATCAAATGTTTACCATATCAATCTCATAACTCTTTATGTACCGTTCCTATTTCTTTCTTAAGAATACACATAAATGGTACAACATTTTATCAAATGTTTACCAATTTCTATCATTTATACAATTTCTTTACCAATTTTATTTCCTTTCTTCCATCCAGGAAGAATACATTTTTAAAGCAAGTTTTATTAACATAAAAATGCTTTAGCCTTGTTCATAAAATCCCACTTCTTTTCTTCCATCCAGGAAGTGTAAATCAAAAGTCATTTTTATTAGCATAAAAATACTTTGGTGCCATATATCCCATTTCCCTTCTTCTATCCAGGAAATGTAATTAAAGCCAATTCATTATCATGAATTGCTTTAATAATCTAAGATCATCCCTCCGAGTTTCCCCACGGGACGCGCCCCTAAATGGCTATCATCTTCCAGGGCCTATCTATACAAGACAACCTGGGAACCTACCAACGTCGGGAAGCGGCCACATTGCCTGCGGGAAAGTCAAGACCACACCCAGAATATCCTAACCAGCGCAGTATAATAAACGCCCATATGGCCTAGGGACTATATCCACCCAGCGTTCATTAGTCAGGGGGCTTCACCACACGCACGCAACTTCCCTTATGATAACGATTTAGGGAGGTGTGTAACCATAAGTTAACACTTATGAAAATCATTACTTTTTCCTTTGAAAACATCCAATTTTACATTCTCAAATCATATGTACTTATTCAATTAATACCACATTTTATAATATGCATTTCTTATTTGTTAAGACATCTTTTATTAATGACTTCAGAGCTGAAGTTCCATTAACCTCAACTAGTCCCCAAGACTTCAATATAATATCATAAACCATTTAAAATGAATCTCCCGCAAAGATTGTCTCCCAAATGTCTCAACATTAATATTTTATCTTCAATTTATCTTTCGGTTAATATCCTATTTCATTCGGATATTAACCTATGGAACTTGCCCTCGAGGTAAGCCCAAACATCCCATTAAATCCTAGGGCATTAGACTACCCAAAACTACCCTCTAGGACTCCCCATTAATCCTTAAAGGAAGGTCCCTAAACCTCGGACCTAAAAGAAAAAGGGCTAAAAATCAAACTAGGAAAAATCTCACAAAAACAGGGGAACCAAATCGATTCGCCCCTTGGGCCGAATCGATTCACCCTTGCGAATCGATTCGGTGTGCAAAACTGACTTTCTGTAATTGTTCGAATCGATTCGGTCTTAACCCGAATCAAACGTTCGGCCAGATCTGTAGCCTACCCCTTATCCGAATCGATTCACCCCTAGGCCGAATCGATTCGGTCCTGAAAAAAATCCCAAGTTGGGCTACAGGTTGTTTGAACCCTAAAACCCCAAAATCTCAAATCTTCCATTTTAGCCAACATTAACTACAATTAATTCTCCCAAATTGTCTCTACACCTTATATAACTAATAATTTATCCTCAAATCAAATTTAAAACTAGGATTTAAGGGTTTAATCATCAAAATCAACAAATACCCATTTATCGATTAAATTTCCAAAACCTAACTATACATGCAATTTATCAAATTAAATCGGCATCTAGCAAGTAAGAAACTTGCCTCGAGTTTGTAGTCTCGGATTCTCTTCCTATGGAAAAGATTTCCGGCTTCAAATCTCCATTTTCTCTCCTTTTTCCCATGCTCTCTCTCTCTTCTCTCTCTCTCTCTCTCTCTCTCTCTCTCTCTCTCTCTCTCTCTCTCTTTGGATTCTAACACAAATGAAGAAGGAAAAAGGGGTGGGGGACTTAAACGGGTCTTAAAACATAAATTCCCTCCTTTATTTGCTAATACTCCATTAAAATGACTCTTAACCACTTAATTGAGTCAAAATGCGTTAAAAGTGCCCGACACCCAAAATACAACATGGCACTTATTTCAACTATCTTGACTATTCTAAAAACAACCGCACCCCCTATTTTTGCATTTGGGATAACGTGAATAAATTTTATGTTCTAAATTCATTTTATTTCATTAATTATACACATATTTATTTGTAAGTCATAACCGTCGTTTTACATATAACGACGCAATATATCACAATATAATGATATTCACCTTCTCATATGGTAAATAGACAAAACATAGTAAATATTATCCCTTAATTTCGCGGGAAATAATATTTTTGCCCATTTCCCCTATTTTATAAACTTAACCTATCGGGTAAAGTATTATAAAATAGTCGTCCAAAAAAATCTGGGTTGTTACATACTCCCCACTTTAGAAGAGAATTTTTTCCCACAAAATTAAGGCATACAGTATAACCTTAATCATATAAAGGGTATACCATACTAAACTAGCATTCTTAACAAACCCCTTGGTAGCGTGGCATCCCCATTTGGACTTGGACTAAGGTCATCACTATTTGATATTTGACCTTAGTCTACATTCTTCGTGCTCTAACATAGCACTAAACCGTTCCTCGTAAGAATCGATCTGAACCATCGTACGGGAATTTGATTCCGAAAAGCTACTACTCCACTCCTTCCACGTCCCACCACCAGTCTCCTCACACTAGTAGGTGAGTTTGTTAATTGCAGACATGAACGCCCTTACTATAGCGTCCCCTCTGTGAAGCTCGTTCTACTTGGTATTCCCGGTCATAACTAATCTCTCCGACGAAATTTCTACTCGGTGCATAATCTTCCCCATCAGAATTTCTTTAACAAAAGGTAATATCCAATTGATAGTCATTTACGAACACCAACTTCTTGTTCATGAAAAGACCTAATTCCTGCCCAGGAAGTAGTGCCTCTACTTAGGCGAAAACTACCGCTACAAGCTCTAAAGCGGGGGATAATACTTCTGACGGAGTTTAAGTCTGTGAGACGCATAAATAAAGGGGTTCATGCTCCGGTATTAATACTTCTCGTTCCTGGCAAAGACTCGTTCGTCAAATCCTCTTTTGATCATAACAACACGAGTGCAGGAGTAAAAGTCAACTCATACTTCAACTCCTCGAAAGATAGGTTACCAACGTAGCGCTTTATCTAGAAAAGGCCCCACCTTCTAAGGCCTATCATTTCGAATTACTTAAGATCCTATACTCCTTCGTTCTAGGGACTGAATCCCACTTAGAGTTAGCCCACAAACATATTGTGGTCAATTCCTTAACACCTTCCTAAAATAATACTACATTCCTTAAGGGCATTCTGTCCTAAAAATCCTAAATTCAATCTATCTATCTAGATCAAGGCGTATAAGTATTATCCTAATTATATCCCTGGTGTCCAAGACCTTTCCCAAATCCTGACATTCGCTCAGTTTCGTGCGTGGGACGTCTCGCCGAGGCGAAATCCAAATAACAAACCCACCCGTTACACTACTACCTTGCATCGTCGGTCGTCGAGAAGTAACAGTCTAAGACACATGATCGGGATCGCTAGAATCCTAACTCGTCACTCCACAAATGCTCTTCTATTCCTAAATCGTACCATCTCAAACAACTTTAAATTTTGTTAACCTGGCATTTACTTTATGTAAAATTCCACTAACACTTTTATCCCAATATGCATACATACATACATCTTTTATAGATGGCCCTCTCATTAAGGCATAACCCTAAGTCTGAATTCGACTTTCATATCTTAGTCTTCCCCACATTGATCAGAGGAAAACTATTACAGTGCTCATATCACGCACTATAACTTAGCCTTCTAACCACTCATTTACGTGATTCTTGGCTTAAACTTTCCAATCCGTCACTTAACCAACAAAAGAAAAGAAAATAAAGAAAAAGATAAAATGCACAACTCTCCACTTCCAACGTCGTTAAGGTTCATGCGCGGAGTGTCTCGCCGAAGAAAAATCCAAACAAGGAACCCCTCCGACACAATCCCCTTAACTTGTTGGTTGTGTAGATAAGGCAACATCACACACAAGAAAGCAAGAAAATAATTAAACCAAACAAACAAAGCAAAATAAAATGAAAATGAAAACTATCTACATACCGTAAACAAACTCTATAAAGTCTCAGCCTGTATTCGGGAGAGATATTGTAGAACAACTAGTCCTTCTCTAGAACTAAAAATAGGATAGCCTATCGATTTATTCTCTTGCTATCGCACCAACCAATCCAAGAATATCTCTACTCGTACATTACGCATAATACAAGTAGAACACACTACACATTTCATCACTCGCCCCATAACGAGTGAAAAAAATAAGATAGAACTTCCCTATCATAGAAGCCATACAAATATATTACTACCAGCTCAACATACGCACCCGATCTAGGGTAAATACAATACTATTCCATCTTATGATAAGGAATACCCCACCCTCAACTCCGGTGGAAATTACGAGCAACATTCATGCCAATCTACTTGGCCACTACCAATGGTTCCTAGGCACATATTCTTGTCCCATTGAAGCTAAACCACCTCCATGGCTAGCTACCCTAGCAATTTCTCGAGTAGTTCCCTTAACTCCTTTAGTAAAGAGAACACTCTACAGGCCTCCCCTGTCCAGTTCAGTGAGTCCTACCCGGGTGGAGGTCCACCGATGGGGTCTCACGAACAACACTTCTCCTAACGTGTTAACGACACTTACTTGTGAGCCTATCATTCTCATTTAAGGGATCTCTCTTCCTTGAAACATCCTTATTTCGGTGTACGGTTTCCTTAATCGTAATACCCTTTATTCACTGTCGGCCTCTAACCGAACCTTGCGTGAATACATGAGAATCCTACCTTCTCATCATTCCTGTCATCCTAGAGAAACTCACTATTAAAAACATCTACAGGGTTCCTCTGTGGGAAAAACTTCTTGCTCCACCAATATAAGGAGACTACCTTTGTCCGCCACTTAACCTTACTCCAAATGGGTGGAAGATTTTCCTCCAATCTTCGCACCTGGGAACTTCTATACCCCACTCTAGGCCAAACTCTGGGGCCTTATATTCTTACTGAATGAGATTACACTTCCTCCATCTGACTGAACTTCAACATGTTATCCTCGTCAAGGACCCCTCAACTTCAAATCAACGTCGCTTGGAATCCCAAGCTTAGTACCACTCTCTACTTGTAGCGGTACATGGAAAAACTATACCTAATGCACTTAGTAGTCACGGTAGCAATATAAGCTAATGCTATAAAGTAAGCGACCTCTAAAGCGGTCCTCATTCACTACTACCATTCACAGCTCTTAATAATCCCGTCCCATAATGCCTTTACCACGGCCTTCCACGACGCCCTTCATTGGATGACCTATGAGTCTCACACGAACGCGCAAAAGAGTTTCGGGGTTCTCATAACCTAGCAGAAGAACGAAATCTCATAAGAGAAATCAGCGATCTTAATCCTAAGGCTCTATATAAAATCAAAAGAAACGTAGGGTACGCAATACATCCGTACGGATTCCTAAGGACTCTAGAACCTAATGCTCTGATACCATTTGTGATAACCCGCCAACTAAAATAATACGTGGCCCGCCCAATACTCTATTAATCACAGGAATCATAGATGGTCCATTCTCAGCATCACTGTCGATTAAAATAATAGTACGAGATAACCACCAATGATTTTATAAATCGGACTGTCAATTTAAAATTTTAGTAAGTAAAAGAAAAACACTTGGACAATCAGATTTGTAAAATGGTGGATATCAAAAATCGATATTGAAGAACGATAAATATCATAAATAATAACCGAATAAGCTATCGGTGAACAGACCAATACAAATAATTACATCGAGTATCACATTTCAATATTTATAATATAACAAATGAGTGCAACGCTTGGGCAAACACGCCCGAATAAATAAACTGAACCTAACTACAGTATAATGGAAAGAAGCGTCTAATACCAATAACCTACAACATCATCAATATGTTGTAGATCCATGACAACTGGAATGGAAATGTAAACACGGGTGTCCATGCGGTAGAGCACCTGTAACGGCAATAATATGTGCAGAAATAAGAAATATAGATATGGGTCAGGGCCCGATTTGATATGATTCCCATGTGACTAAAATGCATGACAGTTAAGTGCGTATTCTCTCTCAATTAACAATAATATTTCTCACCTCTCAGTCTAAAAGCAACCTAGCGCAATACCAACGATGATCTAGTTAACCCAAAGTACTAAGGGCTAACTTCTCACCATTCTCAACATTATGCCCTATTCGTGCGTGGGGTGTCTCACAAAGCAAAATCAATACAAGGAACCCCCCCCCCCCCCCCCCGATACACTACTACTTAGGCAAGGTTGATCGTTGAGATCCATCAGACCCTCAGGCCGAAATCAATATATAATAATGCATGTGTGTGCAAATGATCTACAGCTACTCAAGAAAACTAAATTTATTCCATTCACCATCTAAAAGCAGAATTCTTTATTCTTTCTTTAGGAATATATATATAAATGGTACAAAATTTTATCGAATGTTTACCATTTCAATCTCATAACTCTTTATGTACCGTTCCTATTTCTTTCTTAGGAATACACATAAATGGTACAACATTTTATCAAATGTTGACCAATTTCTCTCATTTATACAATTTCTTAACCAATTTTATTTCCTTTCTTCCATCCAAGAAGAATGCATTTTTAAAGCAAGTTTTATTAACATAAAAATGCTTTAGCCTTGTTCATAAATTCCCACTTCCTTTCTTCCATCTAGGAAGTGTAAATCAAAAGTCATTTTTATTAGCATAAAAATACTTTTGTACCATATATCCCATTTCCCTTCTTCTATCCAGGAAATGTAATTAAAGACAATTCATTATCATGAATTGCTTTAATAATCTAATATCGTCCCTACGAGTTTCCCCACTGGACGCGCCCCTAAATGGCTATCATCTTCCAGGGCCTTTCTATACAAGACAACCTGGGAACCTACCAACGTCGGGAAGCGGCCACATTGCCTGTGGGAAAGTCAAGACCACACCCAGAATCTCCTAACCAGCGCAGAATAATAAATGCCCATATGGCCTAGGGACTATATCCACCCTGCGTTCATTAGCCAGGGGGCTTCACCACACGCACGCAACTTCCCTTATGATAGCGATTTAGGGAGGTGTGTAACCATAAGTTAACACTTATGAAAATCATTACTTTTTCCTTTGAAAACATCCAATTTTACATTCTCAAATCATATGTACTTATTCATTTAATACCATGTTTTATAATATGCATTTCTTATTTGTTAAGTCATATTTTATTAATGACTTGAGAGCCGAAGTTCCATTAACCTCAACTAGTCCCCAAGACTTCAATATAATATCATAAACCATTTAAAATGTATCTCCCTCAAAGATTGTCTCCCAAATGACTCAACATTAATATTTTATCTTCAGTTTATATTTCGTTTAATATCCTATTTCATTCGGATATTAACCAACGGAACTAGCCCTCGGGGTAAGCCCAAACATCCCATTAAATCCTAGGGCATTAGACTACCCAAAACTACCCTCTAGGACTCCCCATTAATCCTTAAAGGAAGGTCCCTAAACCTAGGACCTAAAAGAAAAAGGGCTAAAAATCAAACTAGAAAAAATCTCACAAAAACAGAGGAACCGAATCCATTCGCCCCTTGGGCCGAATCGATTCGCCCTTGCGAATTGATTCGCTGAACAGCCGAATCGATTCGATGAGCAAAACTGACTTTCTGTAATTGTTTGAATCGATTAGGTCTTTACCCAAATCAATTCGGTAGGCTAGATCTTAAGCCTACCCCTTATCCGAATCGATTCGCCCCTAGGGCCGAATCGATTCGGTCCTGCAAAAAATCCCAAGTTGGGCTACAGGTTGTTTGAACCCTAAAATCCCAAAATCTCAAATCTTCCATTTTAGCCAACATCAACAACAATTAATTATCCCAAATTGTTTCTACACCTTATATAACTAATAATTTATCCTCAAATCAAATTTAAAACTAGGATTTAAAGGTTTAATCATCAAAATCAACAAATACCCATTTATCGATTAAATCTCCAAAACCTAACTATACATGCAATTTATCAAATTAAATCGGCATCTAGCAAGTAAGAAACTTGCCTCGAGTTTGTAGTCTCGGATTCTCTTCCTGTGGCAACGATTTTCGGCTTTAATTCTCCATTTTCTCTCCTTTTTCCCATGCTCTCTCTTCTCTCTCTCTCTCCTTTGGCTTCTAACACAAATGAAGAAAGAAAAAGGCGTGGGGGACTTAAATGGGTCTTAAAACATAAATTCCCTCCTTTATTTGCTAATACGCCATTGAAATGACTCGTAACCACTTAATTGAGTCAAAATGCGTTAAAAGTGCCCGACACCCAAAATACAACATGGCACTTATTTCAACTATCTCGACTATTCTAAAAACATCCGCACCCGCCCATTTTTGCTTTTGGGATAATGTGAATAAATTTTATGTTCTAAATTCATTTTATTTCATTAATTATACTCATATTTATTTATAAGTCATAACCGTCGTTTTACATATAACGACGCAATATATCATAATATAATGCTATTCACCTTCTCATACGGTAAATAAACAAAACATAGTTAATATTTTCCCTTAATATCGCGAGAAACAATATTTATGCCCACTTACCCTATTTTATAAACTTAGCCTATCGGGCAAAGTATTATAAAATAGTCGTCCAAAAAAATCTGGGTTGTTACATACTCCCCTCTTTAGAAGAGAATTTTTTCCCACAAAATTCAGGCATACAGTATAACCTTAATCATATAAAGGGTATACCATACTAAACTATCATTCTATCATTCTTAACAAACCCCTTGGTAGCATGGCGTCCCCATTTGGACTTGGACTAAGGTCATCACTATTTGATATTTGACCTCAGTCTACATTCTTCGTGCTCTAACATAGCACTAAACCGTTCCTCGTAAGAATCGATCTGAACAATCGTACAGGAATTTGATTTCGAAAAGCTACTACTCCACTCCTTCCTCGTCCCACCACCAGTCTCCTCACACTAGTAGGCGAGTTGGTTAATTGCAGACATGAACGCCCTTACTATAGCGTCCCCTCGGTGAAGCTCGTTCTACATGGTATTCCCGATCATAACTAATCTCTCCGATGAAATTTCTACTCGGTGCATCATCTTCCCCATTAGCATTTCTTTAACAAAAGGAAATATCCAATTGATAGTCATTTACGAACACCAACTTCTTATTCGTAAAAAGACCTAATTCTTGCCCAGGAAGTAGTGCCTCTACTCAGGCGAAAACTACCGCTACAAGCTCTAAAGCGGGGGATAATACTTCTCACGGAGTTTAAGTCTGTGAGAATCATAAACAAAGGGGTTCATGATCCGATATTAATACTTCTCGTTCCTGGCAAAGACTCGTTCATCAAATCCACTTTTAATCATAACAACACGAGTGCAGGAGTAAAAGTCAACTCATACTTCAACTCCTCGAAAGATAGGTTACCAACGTAACGCTTTATCTAGAAAAGGCCCCACCTTCTAAGGCCTAGCATTTTGAATTACTTAAGATCCTATACTCCTTCGTTCTAGGGACCGAATCCCACTTAGAGTTAGCCCACAAACCTATTGTGGTCAATTCCTTACCACCTTCCTAAAATAATACTACATTCCTTAAGGGCATTATGTCATAAAAGTCCTAAAGTCAATCTATCTTTCTAGATCTAGGCGTATAAGTATTATCCTAATTATATCCCTAGTGTCCAAGACCTTTCCCAAATCCCGACATTCTCTCGATTTCGTGCGTGGGACGTCTCACCGAGGCGAAATCCAAATAAGGAACCCTCCCGTTACACTACTACCTTGCATCGTCGGTCGTCGAGAAGTAACGGTCTAAGACACATAATCGGGATCGCTAGAATCCTAACTCGTCACTCCACAAATGCTCTTCAATTCCAAAATCCTACCATCTCAAACAACTTTAAATTTTGTTAACCTGGCATTTACTTTCTGTAAAATGCCACTAACACTTTTATCCCAATATGCATACATACATACATCTTTTATAGATGGCCCTCTCATTAAGGCATAACCCTAAGTCTGAATTCGACTTTCATATCTTAGTCTTCCCCACATTGATCAGAGGAAAACTATCACAGTCCTCATATCACGCACTATAACTTAGCCTTCTAACCACTCATTTACGTGATTCTTTGCTTAAACTTTCCAATCCGACACTTAACAAACAAAAGAAAAGAAAAGAAAGAAAAAGACAAAATGCACATCTCTCCACTTCCAACGTCGTTAAGGTTCATGCGCAGAGTGTCTCGCCGAAGCAAAATCCAAACAAGGAACCCCTCCGACACAATCCCCTTAACTTGTTGGTTGTGGAGATAAGGCAACATCACACACAAGAAAGCAAGCAAATAATAAAACCAAACAAACAAAGCAAAATAAAATGAAAAAGAAAACTATCTACATACCGTAAACCACCTCTATAAAGTCTCAGCCTGTATTCAGGAGAGATATTATAGAACATCTAGTCCTTCTCTAGAACTAAAAATAGGATAGCCTCGCAATTTATTCGCTTGCTATCACACCAACCAATCCAAGAATATCTCTACTCGTACATTACGCAAAATACAAGTAGCACACACCACACATTTCATCACTCGCCCTATAACGAGTGAAAAAAAGAAGATAGAACTTCCCTATCATAGAAGCCATACAAACATATTACTACCAGCTCAATATACACACCCGGATCTAGGGTAAATACAATACTATTCCATCTTATGATAAGGAATACCCCACCCTCAACTCCGGTGGAAATTACGACCAACATTCATGCCAATCTACTTAGCCACTACCAATGGTTCCTACGCACATATTCTTGTCCCATTGAAGCTAAACCACCTCCATGGCTAGCTACCCTAGCAATTTCTCGAGTAGTTCCCTTAACTCCTTTAGTAAAGAGAACACTCTACAGGCCTCCCCTGTCTAGTTCAGTGAGTCCTACCCGGGTGGAGGTCCACCGATGGGGTCTCACGAACAACACTTCTCCTAACGTGTTAACGACACTTACTTGTGAGCCTATCATTTTCATTTAAGGGATCTCTCTTCCTTGCAACATCCTTATTTCGGTGTACGGTTTCCTTAATCGTAATACCGTTTATTCACTGTCGGCCTCTAACCGAACCTTACGTGAATACATGAGAATCCTACCTTCTCCTCATTCCTTTCATCCTAGAGAAACTCGCTATTAAAAACATCTACAGGGTTCCTCTCTGGGAAAAACTTCTTGCTGCACCAATATAAGGAGACTACCTTTTTCCGCCACTTAACCTTACTCCAAATGGGTGGAAGATTTTCCTCCAATCTTCGCACCTGGGCACTTCTATACCCCACTCTAGGCCAAACTCTGGGGCCTTATATTCTTATTGAATGAGATTACACTTCCTCCATCTGAATGAACTTCAACATGTGATCGTCGTCAAGGACCTCTCAACTTCAAATCAACGTCGCTTGGAATCCCAAGCTTTGTACCACTCTATACTTGTAGCGGTACATGGAAAAACTATACCTAATGCACTTAGTAGTCACGGTAGCAATATAAGATAATGCTATAAATTAAGCGACCTCTAAAGCGGTCCTCATTCCCTACTACCGTTCACAGCCCTTAATAATCTCGTCCCATAATGCCTTTACCACGGCCTTCCACGACGCCCTTCATTGGACGGCCTATGAGTCTCAAAAGAACGCGCAAAAGAGTTTTGGGGTTCTCATAGCCTAGCAGAAGAACGAAATATCATAAGAGAAATCAGTGATCTTAATCCTAAGGCTCTATATCAAATCAAAAGAAACGTAGAGGACGCAATACATCCGTACTGATTCCTAAGGACTCTAGAACCTAATGCTCTGATACCATTTGTGACAACCCGCCAACTAAAATAATACGTGGCCAGCCCAATACTCTAATAATCATAGGAATCATAGATGGTCCATTCTCAGCATCATTGTCGATTAAAATAATAGTACGAGATAACCACCAATCATTTTATAAATCGGACTGTCAATTTAAAATTTTAGTAAGTAAAAGAAAAACACTTGGACAATCAGATTTGTAAAACGGTGGATATTAAAAATCGATAATGAAGAATGACAAATATAATAAATAATCACTGAATAAGCTGTCAATGAACACACCAATACAAATAATTACCTCGAGTATCACATTTCAATATTTACAATATAATAAATGAGTGCAACGCTTGGGCAAACACGCCTGAATAAATAAACGGAACCTAACTAAAGTATAATGGAAATAAGCGTCTAATACCAATAACCTACAACATCTGCAATATGTTGTAGCTCCATGACAACCGGAATGGAAATGTAAACACGGGCGTCCATGCGGTAGAGCACCTGTAATGGCAATAATATGTGCAGAAATAAGAAATATAGATACGGGTCAGGGTCCAGTTTGATATGATTCCCATGTGACTAAAATACATGACAGTTAAGTGCGTATTCTCTCTCAATTAACAATAATATTTCTCACCTCTCAGTCAAAAAGTAACCTAGCGCAATATCAATGATGATCTAGTTAACCCAAAGTACTAAGGGCTAACTTCTCCCCATTCTCAACATTATGCCCTATTCTTGAGTGGGGTGTCCCACAAAGAGAAATCCATACAAGGAACCCCCCCCCCGATACACTACTACTTAGGCAAGGTTGATCGTTGAGATCCATCAGACCCTCAGCCCGAAATCAATATATAATAATGCATGTGTGTGCATATGATCTACAACTACTCAAGAAAACTTAATTTATTCCATTCACCATCTAAAAGAAGAATTCTTAATTCTTTCTTTAGGAATATATATATATATATGGTACAACATTTTATCGAATGTTTAACATTTCAATCTCATAACTCTTTATGTACCATTCCTATTTCTTTCTTAGGAATACACATAAATGGTACAACATTTTATCAAATGTTTACCAATTTCTCTCATTTATACAATTTCTTTACCAATTTTATTTCATTTCTTCCATCCAGGAAGAATGCATTTTTAAAGCAAGTTTTATTAACATAAAAATGCTTTAGCCTTGTTCATAAAATCCCACTTCCTTTCTTCCATCCAGGAAGTGTAAATCAAAAGTCATTTTTATTAGCATAAAAATACTTTTGTACCATATATCCCATTTCCCTTCTCCTATCCAGGAAATGTAATTAAAGCCAATTCATAATCATGAATTGCTTTAATAATCTAAGATCGTCCCTATGAGTTTCCCCACTGGACGCGCCCCTAAATGGATATTATCTTCCAGGGACTATCTATACAAGACAACCTGGGAACCTACCAACGTCGGGAAGCAGCCACATTGCCTGCGGGAAAGTCAAGACCACACCTAGAATATCCTAACCAGCGCAGTATAATAAACGCCCATATGGCCTAGGGACTATATCCACCCTGCGTTCATTAGTCAGGGGGCTTCACCACTCGCACGCAACTTCCCTTATGATAACGATTTAGCGAGGTGTGTAAACATAAGTTAACACTTATGAAAATCATTACTTTTTCCTTTGAAAACATCCAATTTTACATTCTCAAATCATATGTACTTATTCAATTAATACCACATTTTATAATATGCATTTATTATTTGTTAAGTCATCTTTTATTAATGAATTCAGAGCCGAAGTAACATTAACCTCAACTAGTCCCCAAGACTTCAATATAATGTCATAAACCATTTAAAATGAATCTCCCTCAAAGATTGTCTCCCAAATGTCTCAACATTAATATTTTATCTTCAATTTATCTTTCGGTTAATATCCTATTTCATTCGGATATTAACCTATGGAACTAGCCCTCGGGGTAAGCCCAAACATCCCATTAAATCCTGGGGCATTAGAAAACTCAAAACTACCCTCTAGGACTCCCCATTAATCCTTAAAGTAAGGTCCCTAAACCTAGGACCTAAAAGAAAAAGGGCTAAAAATCATACTAGAAAAAATCTCACAAAAACAGGGGAACCGAATCGATTCGCCCCTTGGGCCGAATCGATTCGCCCTTGCGAATCGATTCGGTGAGCAAAACTGACTTTCTATAATTGTTCGAATCGATTAGGTCTTAACCCGAGTCAATTCGGTCGGCCAGATCTGTAGCCTACCCCTTATCCGAATCGATTCGCCCCTAGGGCCGAATCGATTCGGTCCTGCAAAAAATCCCAAGTTGGGCTACAGGTTGTTTGAACCCTAAAACCCCAAAATCTCAAATTTACCATTTTAGCCAACATCAACAACAATTAATTCTCCCAAATTGTTTCTACACCTTATATAACTAATAATTTATCCTCAAATCAAATTTAAAACTAGGATTTAAGGGTTTAATCATCAAAATCAACAAATACCCATTTATCGATTAAATCTCCAAAACCTAACTATACATGCAATTTATGAAATTGAATCGGCATCTAGCAAGTAAGAAACTTGCCTCGAGTTTGTAGTCTCAGATTCTCTTTCTGTGGCAATGATTTTCGGCTTCAAATCTCCATTTTCTCTCCTTTTTCCCATGCTCTCTCTTCTCTCTCTGTCTCCTTTGGCTTCTAACACAAATGAAGAAAGAAAAAGGGGCGGGGGACTTAAACGGGTCTTAAAACATGAATGCCCTCCTTTATTTGCTAATACGCCATTAAAATGACTCGTAACCACTTAATTGAGTCAAAATGCGTTAAAAGTGCCCGACACCCAAAATACAACATGGCACTTATTTCAATTATCTCGACTATTCTAAAAACATCCGCACCCCCTATTTTGGCATTTGGGATAACGTGAACAAATTTTATTTTCTAAATTCATTTTATTTCATTAATTATACTCATATTTATTTATAAGTCATAACCGTCGTTTTACATATAACGACGCAATATATCACAATATAATGCTATTCACCTTCTCATACGGTAAATAGACAAAACATAGTAAATATTATCCCTTAATATCGCGGGAAATAATATTTATGCCCACTTCCCCTATTTTATCAACTTATCCTATCGGGCAAAGTATTATAAAATAATCGTCCAAAAAATTTTGGGTTGTTACATACTCCCCTCCTTAGAAGAGAATTTTGCCCACAAAATTCAGGCATACAGTATAACCTTAATCATATAAGGGGTATACCATACTAAACTATCATTCTATCATTCTTAACAAACCCTTTGGTAGCACGACGTCCCCATTTGGACTTGGACTAAGGTCATCACTATTTGATATTTGACTTCAGTCTACATTCTCCGTGCCCTAACATAGCATCAAACCGTTCCTGGTAAGAATCGATCTAAACCATCGTACGGGAATTTGATTCCGAAAAGCTACTACTCCACTCCTTCCTCATCCGACCACCAGTCTCCTCACACTAGTAGGAGAGTTGGTTAATCTCAGACATGAACGCCCTTACTATAGCATCCCCTCGGTGAAGCTCGTTCTACTTGGTATTCCCTGTCATAACTAATCTCTCCGACGAAATTTCTACTCGGTGCATCATCTTCCCCATCAGCATTTCTTTAACAAAAGGAAATATCCAATTGATAGTCATTTACGAACACCAACTTCTTATTCGTAAAAAGACCTAATTCTTGCCCAGGAAGTAGTGCCTCTACTCAGGCGAAAACTACCGCTACAAGCTCTAAAGCGGGGGATAATAATTCTCACGAAGTTTAAGTCTTTGAGAATCATAAATAAAGGGGTTCATGATCCGATATTAATACTTCTCGTTCCTGGCAAAGACTCGTTCATCAAATCCACTTTTAATCATAACAACACGAGTGCAGGATAGGTTACCAACGTAACGCTTTATCTAGAAAAGGCCCCACCTTCTAAGGCCTAGCATTTCGAATTACTTAAGATCCTATACTCCTCCGTTCTAGGGACCGAATCCCACTTAGAGTTAGCCCACAAACCTATTGTGGTCAATTCCTTACCACCTTCCTAAAATAATACTACATTCCTTAAGGGCATTCCGTCCTAAAAATCCTAAAGTCAGTCTATCTATCTAGATCTAGGCGTATAAGTATTAGCCTAATTATATCCCTAGTGTCCAAGACCTTTCCCAACTCCCGACATTCACTCAGTTTCATGCGTGGGACTTCTCTCCGAGGCAAAATCCAAATAAGGAACCCTCCCGTTACACTAATACCTTGCATCGTCGGTCGTCGAGAAGTAACGATCTAAGACACATGATCGGGATCGCTAGAATCCTAACTCATCACTCCACAAATGCTCTTCTATTCCTAAATCCTACCATCTCTAACAACTTAAAATTTTGTTAACCTGGCATTTACTTTCTGTAAAATGCCACTAACACTTTTATCCCAATATACATACATATATACATCTTTTATAGATGGCCCTCTCATTAAGGCATAACCCTAAGTCTGAATTCGACTTTCATATCTTAGTCTTCCCCACATTGATCAGAGGAAAACTATCACAGTGCTCATATCACGCACTATAACTTAGCCTTCTAACAACTCATTTACGTGATTCCTGGTTTAAACTTTCCAATCCGGCACTAAACCAACAAAAGAAAAGAAAAGAAAGAAGAAGATAAAATGCACATGTCTCCACTTCCAACGTCGTTAAGCTTCATGCGCGGAGTGTCTCGCCGAAGCGAAATCCAAACAAGGAACCCCTCCGACACAATCCCCTTAACTTGTTGGTTGTGGAGATAAGGCAACATCACACACAAGAAAGCAAGCAAATAATAAAACCAAACTAACAAAGAAAAATAAAATGAAAATGAAAACTATCTACATACCGTAAACCAACTCTATAAAGTCTCAGCCTGTATTCAGGAGAGATATTGTAGAACAGCTAGTCCTTCTCTAGAACTAAATATAGGATAGCCTATCGATTTATTCTCTTGCTATCGCACCAACCAATCCAAGAATATCTCTACTCGTACATTATGCATAATACAAGTAGAACACACTACACATTTCATCACTCGCCCCATAACGAGTGAAAAAAAGAAGATAGAACTTCCCTATCATAGAAGCCATACAAATATATTACTACCAGCTCAATATATGCACCCTGATCTAGGGTAAATACAATACTATTCCATCTTATGATAAGGAATACCCCACCCTCAACTCCGGTGGAAATTACGACCAACATTCATGCCAATCTACTTGGCCACTACCAATGGTTCCTAGGCACATATTCTTGTCCCATTGAAGCTAAACCACCTCCATGGCTAGCTACCCTAGCAATTTCTCGAGTAGTTCCCTTAACTCCTTTAGTAAAGAGAACACTCTACAGGCCTCCCCTGTCTAGTTTAGTGAGTCCTACCCGGGTGGAGGTCCACCGATGGGGTCTCACGAACAACACTTCTCCTAACGTGTTAACGACACTTACTTGTGGGCCTATCATTTTCATTTAAGGGATCTCTCTTCCTTGCGACATCCTTATTTCGGTGTACGGTTTCCTTAATCGTAATACCCTTTATTCACTGTAGGCCTCTAACCGAACCTTACGTGAATACATGAGAATCCTACCTTCTCATCATTCCTTTCATCCTAGAGAAACTCGCTATTAAAAACATCTACAGGGTTCCTCTATGGGAAAAACATCTTGCTCCACCAATATAAGGAGACTACCTTTTTCCGCCACTTAACCTTACTCCAAATGGGTGGAAGATTTTCCTCCAATCATCGCACCTGGGCACTTCTATACCCCACTCTAGGCCAAACTCTGGGGCCTTATATTCTTATTGAATGAGATTACACTTCCTCTATCTGACTGAACTTCAACATGTGATCCTCGTCAAGGACCCCTCAACTTCAAATCAACGTCGCTTGGAATCCCAAGCTTAGTACCACTCTCTACTTGTAGCGGTACATGGAAAAACTATACCTAATGCACTTAGTAGTCATGGTAGCAATATAAGATAATGCTATAAAGTAAGCGACCTCTAAAGCGGTCCTCATTCCCTACTACCGTTCACAGCTCTTAATAATCCCGTCCCATAATGCCTTTACCACGGCCTTCCACGACGCCCTTCATTTGAAGACCTATGAGTCTCACACGAACGCGCAAAAGAGTTTCGGGGTTCTCATAACCTAGCAGAATAACGAAATCTCATAAGAGAAATCAGCGATCTTAATCCTAAGGCTCTATATCAAATCAAAAGAAACGTAGAAGATGCAATACATCCGTAGGGATTCCTAAGGACTCTAGAACCTAATGCTCTGATACCATCTATGACAACCCGCCAACTAAAATAATAGGTGGCCAGGCCAATACTCTAATAATCACAGGAATTATAGATGGTCCATTCTCAACATCACTGTCAATTAAAATAATAGTACGAGATAACCACCAATCATTTTATAAATCGGACTGTCAATTTAAAATTTTAGTAAGTAAAAGAAAAACACTTGAACAATCACATTTGTAAAAACGGTGGATATCAAAAATCGATAATGAAGAACGACAAATATCATAAATAATCACCGAATAAGCTGTCGGTGAACAGACCAGTACAAATAATTACATCGAGTATCACATTTCAATATTTACAATATAATAAATGAGTGCAACGCTTGGGCAAACATGCCCGAATAAATAAACTGAACCTAACTAAAGTACAATGGAAAGAAGCGTCTAATACCAATAACATACAGCATCCGCAATATGCTGTAGCTCCATGAAAATCGGAACGGAAATGTAAACACGGGTGTCCATGCGGTAGAGCACTTGTAACGGAAATAATATGTGCAGAAATAAGAAATATAGATACGGGTCAGGGCCCGATTTGATATGATTCCCATGTGACTAAAATGCATGACAGTTAACTGCGTATTCTCTCGCAATTAACAATAATATTTCTCACCTCTCAGTCTAAAAAAAACCTAGCGTAATATCAATGATGATCTAGTTAACCCAAAGTACTAAGGGCTAACTTCTCCCCATTCTCAACACTATGCCCTATTCGTGCGTGGGGTGTCTCACAAAGCGAAATCCAAACAAGGAACCCCCTCGATACACTACTACTTAGGCAAGGTTGATCGTTGAGATCCAATAGACCCCCAGACGGAAATCAATATATAATAATGCGTGTGTGTGCATATGATCTGCAACTACTCAAGAAAACTTAATTTATTCCATTCACCATCTAAAAGCAGAATTCCTAATTCTTTCTTTAGGAATATATATATAAATGGTACAACATTTTATCAAATGTTTACCATTTCAATATCATAACTCTTTATGTACCGTTCATATTTCTTTCTTAGGAATACACATAAATGGTACAACATTTTATCAAATTTTTACCAATTTCTCTCATCTATAAAATTTCTTTACCAATTTTATTTCCTTTCTTCCATCCAGGAAGAATACATTTTTAAAGCAAGTTTTATTATCATAAAAATGCTTTAGCCTTGTTCATAAAATCCCACTTCCTTTCTTCCATCCCGGAAGTGTAAATCAAAAGTCATTTTTATTAGCATAAAAATACTTTTGTACCATATATCCCACTTCCCTTCTTCTATCCAGGAAATGTAATTAAAGCCAATTCATTATCATGAATTTCTTTAATAATCTAAGACCGTCCCTATGGGTTTCCCCACTGGACGCGCCCCTAAATGGCTATCATCTTCCAGGGCCTATCTATACAAGACAACCTGGGAACCTACCAACGTTGGGAAGCGACCACATTGCCTGCGGAAAAGTCAAGACCACACCCAGAATCTCCTAACCAGCGCAGTATAATAAACGCCCTTATGGCCTAGGGACTATATCCACCCCGCGTTCATTAGTCAGGGGGCTTCACCACACGCACGCAACTTCCCTTATGATAGCTATTTAGGGAGGTGTGTAACCATAAGTTAACACTTATGAAAATCATTACTTTTTCCTTTGAAAACATCCAATTTTACATTCTCAAATCATATGTACTTATTCATTTAATACCACGTTTTATAATATGAATTTCTTATTTGTTAAGTCATATTTTAATAATGATTTTAGAGCCGAAGTTCCATTAACCTCAACTAGTCCCCAAGACTTCAATATAATATCATAAACCATTTAAAATGAATCTCCCTCAAAGATTGTCTCCCAAATGTCTCAACATTAATATTTTATCTTCAATTTATCTTTCGGTTAATATCCTATTTCATTCGGATATTAACCTATGGAACTAGCCCTCGGGGTAAGCCCAAACATCCCATTAAATCCTAGGGCATTAGAAATCCCAAAACCACCCTCTAGGACTACCCATTAATCCTTAAAGGAAGGTACCTAAACCTTGGAACTAAAAGAAAAAGGGCTAAAAATCAAACTAGAAAAAATCTCACAAAAACAGGGGAACCGAATCGATTCGCCCCTTGGGCCGAATCGATTCTCCCTTGCGAATCGATTCGCTGAAGAGCCGAATCGATTCGGTGTGCAAAACTGACTTTATGTAATTGTACGAATCGATTCGGTCTTAACCCAAATCGATTCGGTTGGCCATACCTATAGCCTACCCCTTATCCGAATCGATTCTCCCCTAGGGTCGAATCGATTCGGTCCTGCAAAAAATCCCAAGTTGGGCTACGGGTTGTTTGAACCCTAAAACCCCAAAATCTCAAATCTTCCATTTTAGCTAACATCAACAACAATTAATTCTCCCAAATTTTTTCTACACCTTATATAACTAATAATTTATCCTCAAATCAAATTTAAAACTAGGATTTAAGGGTTTAATCATCAAAATCAGCAAATACCCATTTATGTATTAAATCTCCAAAACCTAACTATACATGCAATTTTTCAAATTAAATTGACATCTAGCAAGTAAGAAACTTGCCTGGAGTTTGTAGTCTCGGATTCTCTTCCTGTGGCAACCATTTCCGGCTTCAAATCTCTATTTTCTCTCCTTTTTCCCATGCTCTCTCTTCTCTCTCTCTCTCCTTTGGCTTCTAACACAAATGAAGAAAGAAAAACGGGTGGGGGACTTAAACGGGTCTTAAAACATAAATGCCCTCCTTTATTTGCTAATACGCCATTAAAATGACTCGTAACCACTTAATTGAGTCAAAATGCTTTAAAAGTGTCCGACACCCAAAATACAACATGACACTTATTTCAACTATCTCGACTATTCTAAAAACATCCGCACCCTCTATTTTTGCATTTGGGATAATGTGAACAAATTTTATGTTCTAAATTCATTTTATTTCATTAATTATACTCATATTTATTTATAAGTCATAACCGTCGTTTTACATATAACGACGCAATATATCACAATATAATGCTATTCACCTTCTCATACGGCAAATAGACAAAACATAGTAAATATTATCCCTTAATATGACGAAAAACAATATTTACGCCCACTTCCCCTATTTTATAAACTTAGCCTATCGGGCAAAGTATTATAAAATAGTCGTCCAAAAAAATCTGGGTTGTTACACCTCATAAAATAAATCAAAAATTATATTTATAATGTAAAAAAATAATACTAAAAAAAATACAAATGATACTACAAAGTTATATAACTTAAAAAAATATATTATGAACATAAATTTTATTTTATATATCAAGTCAAATGAGACAAAGGACTCTCAATATAAAATAAAATTTAAATTAAAAAAAATATAACAACTCACTAATGAGAAATAAAATAAATAAAAGTATTATGATACCCAAAATAATTATATTTAACACAAAAATTATTTTTATCAAAAAATAATTTATATAATAGATCAATATAGGAAAATATGATTTAGGATATAAAAAATAGATTTTAATAAAAAAAATACAAGCGCATATAAATAAATAAAAAATTGTTTGACTCAAGATTGAGCCAACACAAGAAGAATGAGATTTTCAATCTCCCCTTTTTGTCAATTTTGAGACAAACAAAATCGAGACTCAAAAACGGAGAATGACACAAATTATATAACTCAACCAACAACAAGGATTCCTAAAAGACTCAAAAATTTGTAAAATACAATACCAAAATAGTCTTAAATTCTCCCCCTGTTTGTCTGAAAGGGACAAAGGGTAGGGAAGAATTCTACAAATAAAAGTTAGTTCGACATAATATACAAATAAAATGTACTAACAATACAAACTAAAATAAACTACAATAATCTGGTTTGAAATTTTGGTACTACCTAAATCATCTTCCTTAATCCACTTTTATTTGACATTAGGAGTAATGGTCTTAAAAGGGGCAAAATTAACATGAGATTCGGAACAATTGTCAACAAATTTAGTCTTTAAATGGATCCTGGACATATTCTTAACACCATTTTGTAGTCTATTTAAACGCTTATAGCAAAATTATTCCAAGTGACCCTTTTGAAGACAAAAAATGCATTTAAACACATGCTTATCATTGGATTTAGCATTATCATGAAAGCTCACATGCTTAACATATGTAGATTTTCTAGTTAAATTCAAACGCTGAAAACATAATTGTTCTAAATGTCCAGATTTGGAACAAAAGTCACACCAAAAAGTCTTGTTATCAACACATTTAACATTATTACCAGACTTAGTGGGCAGTTTTCTAAAATCAGAATGTTTATTTAGCTTGAAATTTTTGTCTTTTATGACAAAACTTCTCTAAATGATCCATTTTAAAACAAAAGTTACACTTAAAAATAGGTTTTTCAGCATGTTTATTTACATCAAATTGCATGTTTTTGCCTAAAATAGCTTGATTCTGCCCTAATTTCTTAAAATATAATTTCTCTATATGTCCAATTTTAGCACAATAATCGCATTTAAGCACAGTTTTGACAGATTTAGCATTTTTCACATTTTCAGCTTTCTCAGAATTGCCTATATTTGCATTATTCTGCTCAAGTCTCGTATAGCATAATTTTTCAATATGTTCATTTTTAGAACAAAAACTGCATTTAAGATAAGGCTTAGCAGTTTTGAAATTCCTAATAGTTTGAGTTTGCCTAAATTTGCCTAAATCTGAATTATTTTGTCCAAACTTCTTAAAACAAAATTTTTCTAAATGCTCGATTTTATGGCAAAAAGTACATTCAAAAACAGATTTACCAGTTGAAGAACAACCCTCATTTTCAAAATGTTTATAAGATAACTTAATTTCATTTTAATCGGGAAATTGTAGCTTAGAATTTATAAAATTGGTAACATCGAGTTATTTTCCTTCAAAACCAATCCCTTTAGTAGGAACAAAATCAAAATAAGAGTTCGTTGGATCATAGCACGTATTTTCATTAATAGTTTTGACGGCGTCACCGACATTCCAACAACTCTTTAAGTTTTTCGAATTGACTTCTAGTTCCTTTTTACATTCACCAAATTTAATAAAAATGGCCTTTAGTTCAACTAGAGGTTCATCAAATTTACACAAAACTTCCTTATTTTTAGTTTCAAGAGAATGATTAAGTTTGGTTAACATGATAATCCTTATATCTAAAAATGAAACATCATTTTCAAGTTCATATATACGGAATTCATATTCTTCACACATTAACTTGATTTGATAGACTAAAGCGTCATTTTTAGCCATTAAACAAGAATTAACTTGAGCTAAATCATCACAATCCTCATTATGTTATCAAAAGATTTATTACTCACACAACCATCTAAATTTTCACTCACGCACCCTTCCAAAATGACGTGATTGTCTTCATTTTCAGATTCATCAACATCACCAAAAATATCATCAATATTAGATATAGAAGCTGTGAATGTAGGGTGACATGGAGTAGGTGAGGTACGAGATAAAATCACTTTGTCTAAATCAGAATTATCTACACATAAATCAGAATCATTAGAACTAGTAGATAAGCAATCATTAATGTCCTTGGATATAAAGACAAAATGCGAGGTAAAAGCAACTAAATTAGCAGAACTAGTATTAATATCAAAAATAGAGATATCACCGCATAAACTAGATAAATGGGTAGAAGATAGTGAAATGTCCCAAGCATCTAAAGATGTAGTTCAAGATGAAATATCTTTAACTTTAGTTGAACCCATGACTTGGTAAATAAGATTCTCGCTTTTAATGTCAAATTGTGAATAAGACTTTGACTCTCTAAAACATTCATAAAGGGATTTTCTAGAAGAAAAATCAGCATCACCATATAAGCTTCCCATATTTAAAAAATAGATTTAAAATGATATAAAATATAGATTTTAAAAAAAGGAGTTCAAGATCTTTGCGGAATAAAAAATTTTATGGAGTGAATCCTGAAGCTCTGATACCACTTGTAAAGACCTAAGGGTCACTAGAAAGAACCAAAGGTTACTTGCTAATGCGTATTAGGTTATTTAAAAATTCACCAAATCATTTAAATCGTTGATACAAAACCTTTTATAAATTTTAAGTGAGAAAACACTCACGCACACTAGTAAGTAGAAGGTGGTGATGCTAGATATAAAAATAATTCCCTTTAAGAATGAGATGTGGAGAAGTATAGTGTGACACAAAATTTATTCTCGAGGAACCCACCGTGGTGGTAAACCTCGTGGCCATAGTCCCAGGACAACACACACACCCAAGTCCACAATTATCGATTACAAGTTACAAATTACAGTCCTCCAAGTCCACAATGAATTAAATTAAGAAAATACAAACCTGTACACCCAGCCTAGTCTAAAACGACCCAACATGACTGAAAATCAATCAACCCAATAACACCCCGGTAATAATGACTATCACGCACTCATAACACTCGCTACACTAATACCAATGTTTAGATAAAGAATTCAGCAATCGAGTGTAAATGAAATAGTTAGGCCAATACAATACCAGTACACCTAGGCGTAAACTAAACAAACCACAAAACTAAATCTAACAAAACAATCTAGGTGGTGAAAGCGTGAGACACACACACAACTACACACTCAAACCCGAGACCCCGTGTAGATGTGAAAAATAGATTTAATAATAAAGTTTGTTTTAAATCAAAATAATAAAATAATCTTGTTAAGAAAAAAAGACTAAACAAAAACTCGGCTAAGTCTATTTTAATTAACAAGAAAAATTACCAATCAGTGACTAAGTGAAAGGTAAGACAATATTGAATTAATTGATACTAAAAAGAATGCTTAAAAATTAACTCACAAGACACAAGTAAGGTCTTCCTTAATATTCAATATTCAAGTAAAGATTAATTATAAAACAAATTAGTGGGCACAGATGACCACAAATAAATTAGGAAATAATATTCCAACAATATTGTCGCGCAACTAAAATAAAAATTAACTTAACACCAAATAGAATATGAATCAATTTAAAGAGGTGATATGTTAAAATATTAAGTCCAAGTACAATGAGCAAAAGATAAATATGTGTAGCAGTTAGCTCGTACAAATTAAGACTTAATTAAAGTTACCACAAGAAAGATACTAATAAATTAGTTAAGTCCAAATTTCAAAAATGTGTAACACAAAAAAATAATCACAAAGATTTAAATTTCAAATTTTAGTTTAAGCCAATACTATAACTAGGTTTTGATAAAAGACTCATACACACACAAACACCACCTAAGTATTAATAGAATACAACAAAAACATTCAACTTAGGCAATAAAAAGTGTTGGAGTTATTTGGTCCAATCCAAGTAAAATTGAGTATGAGATAAAAAGTGTAGCACTCGACTCAATAAAATAGGATGGGTTTCACTAAAATAAAATTTAAACAAATAAAAATTATTATGATTAGAATCTACACGCTAATTAAACCCAACTAAATAAAGTGAACACACAAAAGTTCAACATAGAGGGTGTAACAAGTTAGAGTCAAAAATCAAATTATCTTTATCCCCAAACAAATCAAATCAAATTTTAAAATAAAAATAATTTTTTTTGAATGAAAAAATTGTGTGACACAAACAGGTGATTAAGTTCAATAAACAAGTATACACACACAATTAGTTGGGTGTAAAATAGAGTCCAACAACAAATACCCAACAAAAGATCCAAGATCTAAAATGGCCACTAAATCAGTCCAAACAAATTTTATAGTCCAAATGTGTGTCCAAAAATTAAATCCAAGATTAGTCCAAAATTTAAATGGAGTTGGTCCAAAAAACATAACTCACACACACATATGTGTTTATATAAATTAAAACTCATTAAGAAATGGTTTAACAAAAAAATAAATCTCATTTTATAAAAACATTCTGAAACAAAAAAAATCAGATTATATTTTTTTCAAATTATATATATATATATATATATATATGTGTGTGTGTGTGTGTGTGTGTTTGTGTGTATATATATATAAAATGTTATCTCAAACAGCATCAGGTGGCGCCGGAAAGCAACCAACAGGAACCAAAAAAAATTCCCAAACCGGAGAATGAAACCCACCGAAAAAAACTTATTCTGAAAAAGCTCCTCAAGATGTGAACCTCCAAATCGGCATCGATATCACTGCCACCGGAAAAATGAAACCACCGAACACAGAACAGAGCAAATCGGAACCAAACTGAGATCCAAATATCCAAACCAAAACCGGTGTTCTCAAATCAAAGTCCCAAAAAATTATTTCTCAAAATCAACCCAAGGTTAAAGAAGAAAAAAATGTTATATATATATATACTAGGGTATGTCCGTGCCTGAAGGCACGCCGATATTCGGAAAATCTTGCACAATCGCAACAAAATAACAGTTGACCCGATGTAATTTCAATACAAAGAGTTAGATTTTAAAAAACTGGAGAGTATTTCCTTTATTTATAAGACTATCCATTTGTTTAGGGTATAAAAAACACTTCGACGACAAAAAATATCACTCAAGGACCTGGTAGAAACTACGTACCTCAATGAATTAAGAATAAAATTACATACGTGAAAACATATTAATCTTCCCCAAATGACTAAAAACTAAAAATATTGCTAAGACTAAACAATAAAATGATTATATCAGTTTGGAGAGGAGAATAAACATCTTGCACATCAAATATAACAATGTCCACCATTGTCCGCGGATCTTCGGCAACAACAATAATTCACCTATTAAAAAATAAGAAATTGGATTAGATATGTTAATAAAGATGATACCAAAAACAGATTAACAAAGTAGTAATCAAAATAAATTGGATACCATGATAAGACACTCTTACACAATGGTTTTGTAATTTAAAAAGCATATAACAAATTCAATAATTCTTAAAAATTGCTATCTTGATGGTCTAATGTTGATAATACTTCTCAGATCAAGTTAACTTCTGGTTTGTCAATCATATTATGAGCAATCAAGCACACATATATTTATCTCTTTGTTGACATTTTCAAACTACTCTTAAATATTTTTAAAAAATTTCTCCAAACTAAATCAAACTGATAATTTTTTTTTTATATTTAATAATTTTTCAAATATCAATTATTAGGTATATGATATTTTTTCAAATATTTCTTTGTTGACATTTTCCACTGCCACCAATTATCAGGTATTTGATAATTTTTTTGTAAGAAATCAAACAGTTCGAAACAATATTTTGTTGTTTATAATTGGTATTACCAAAAATGCAATATTAAGAACTAAAGAAACTTAACGTTGTATAGATTGGATACAACTTACTTCATGTGAACAATTGAAATTTTAAAGTTTTAGTTGACCAAACCCCTTCTAAGCATAGTTCATTTTAACGAACTATGAATTATAGATTAAATTCCGAAGTCATTTCTATGTAAATATAGCGGTCAGAGTACATAACCTGAAATTCTTTCCAACTTTAGGGCTTGTAAGATGTCATATTCGACTTTAAACAAATGACAATCAAATATATAAACATCCTTATCCAACATAAAACTCCATCTTGGAGTAAAAATATGAGAAACTAATGTAACAGATTTTTCTGCAGAACTTCATATTTGCGTACAGTTTTGACCTTGAAGACACCACAAACCCTCTAATGGTTGATTCCATTTACAATACAAAAATAATAAGAAATAATAATGAATTAAGATGTGTACCTAGAAGATATGGGAACAATTTTTGAAGGAAACATATTCATAGCAAAGCATGATCAGGCAAAATAGCAAGTCCAACTCAACAATTCTTACTGACTGAAAGAACCCTCGTCTGCATCATTCATTGTAAACAAAGCTTGAAATGATCTTCACATCTATTAGATGTATGTCCTTACCATTTCCCTTCTATCATTCAATCACTTATCGAGGCCACCGCCGTTAATAATCCGACGCCTGCCAAGAAACTCCTTGAACTTCATTTCAGCGGCCTCTTTATTTTCCTTTGGGATGCTAGAAAAAGATCGTTGTCTCTGTTAGGAAGGGTGATAACAATTTGGCTCAGTTAGGAAGGGGGAAACTTGTACATTACTAGATTTAAGCTCTTACAAAAAGAGGGGCTTCAATACTGATGCAAGGTTCAGTAAACATTTACATTACTGTCTTAAGCACTGAGAATAAACAAAATACAATAGGTGAATATCCATAGAGAGTTGTCTTTATATCCACCAAACAATTACATGTGAAAGATCACAATAATACTACCTTTGAAAGATAAAATATCCGTAAAAATTACTGAGATTCACCACCTAAATAAATAGAAACTAACATGTTGTCTAGTAATATAAACATTACTTTCTTGGGACTAGGACTAGGAAGTAGCAAGATCCTTATTAGAATTTGATTTCCCCACTGTTGCAGCTGAAGTAGGGTTGTAACTGGCTAGGGAGGAGGTGTATAGTCCATAGTTGCCATGAACTCCAACGTGAGTTAAGTTTATTTCATTACTTCCTTACTTATATTGAGAAAGTGAATATTTGGTAGGTCCCACTGATGGAGCTAGATACACACCACCAACCTAGGATTGTTGAGGGAATGAACCCGCACTTAAAAATTGATTAATGGCCATAGGTGGAACAAAATATGGTAAATAATGACCATATGGAATATAATTTGGAGGGTAATGAGGAAAATGCATCCTAGATAGTTGTATGAAGATGGGGATTGGTTGAGGCCGAGATACAACAATCGAGCTATGCATAACCCTCCCAGCGACTTGAGTAATATTGAAGGAAACTAATGTTTATATTACTGAGCAGCAGAGTCACAACCTAAATATGGCACAATATTAAAACTTCACTCAGATTACTATATGTATGGTGATCAGTAAATCATTAAAAAATTGAAGTAAAGAGGAAATAAATAATTACCAAATCATGCACTACAAAATAAATAAGAGATAGGTTCTTAAGCTGACCTTTTTATGAATACCAAACAACCTAAAATGAAACTTATTGAATTTTTTGTCATCGTAGTATGCTTGATACTGCTTGAAACTTAATAACTCTCACGTTGATGCACCAGAGGACCTTGGTATTGGGATATAGTATTTCAAAACAGAGGAAATGGGATATAAAAAAATACTTAACAGTTGGTATTGGTATATATTTTACTATACATAACATAAATAATTGGACTTGATTCGTTATAATGACAATGGAATCACCATAAGAATCAATATAACCACAATATAATCAATACAATCAATATAACAACAAAAGTTTGGCTATAATCAATATATTATGTTACAATGTTTTAGGAAATCCATACGATATCCATAACTTTTCCATTCAGTAAACAAACATGTGACTATTAAATGTAAGAAATAGATTAATACCCACTACTAATTGTTTTTAGAGGAAATGAGAATTCAAAGAGAATTGAAAAAACTCACCATAGAAACTCCTGCATAAAAAAACTCAGCATAGGAACTCCTGTCTAAAAAAACTCCTGCCTAAAAGGCTATTGACTGCATAGAAAAACAACTAAACGCAAAACCACATACGGAGTATTATAATGCATCAACATCAACTCCAATGTTTGATGTAAGGTCATTTTTGTCCAACATACTTGTATATGTCATTAGCCGTAACACCGTTGCAAAGATTCAAAGTCCATTCATCATCAACGGAATCCGAAGATCAAAAGAAAGGAAGAATTCAGAAATCCAGTCAGCCGGACCGATACGCCTGAAATTAAAAAGAACCGATCCGCTGAGACCAGGACCGGACCGCCCCGGACCGATCCGCCGTGCACTTTGAATCCAGTGAGCCCCGAACCGAATGTGAACTGAATCAGCTTCAAATTAAAAGAACCGATCTGCTATCGGACCGGTCCGCCCTGGATAAACTCTGCCAGATCATGTAGCAGATTTTTTAGGGTTTTGACTCCTTATTTAAAGCCAACTTCGGGGAGTTATTTTTTAATACTTTCAAAGATAAAATCCAGAGTCTTAATACTCCAAGTCTTCACCTTTTTGAGTTCCCCAACTCATGTTTGATTCACACAACTTTGCCATACCATTGTGAATCTTTTGGAACCCTAGAACACAAGCTTTGTGTATTTTTCATCTTTGTGGAGAGAACTTTGCAACCGAGGGCTGCGTGTCATTGCCGAGGGAGTCTCTACGAAGTGTTATGACTGCGTGTCATTGAGGAGTGCTGCGGTTCTTCCTTTGCCGATTGGACTGAGGTTCATGTGGGTTCGCTGCGTGTGGATTCATTGCTGTATTTCATTGTAAATCTTGTAAGTTGCGATTTACTCTTTATAGTGAAATAAAAGGTTTTGCCCTGCGGGGATTTTTCCTTAACTTGGTGTCACATGATTTATTTGTTTATGGGTTGACACACACGCACTTTAGATGCATGTTTAGGGGCTGAAATTTAATAAGTTTGCCAAATTAGAAATTTGCGAAGTTTTTCAATATCACGCATTCTCAAATTGGTATCAGAGCAGGTTACGCTAATTTATTGCGTATTCCTATTTTCCGCAAAATCGTGTGATATTGATTTTTTTTGAAAAATCAGTTTTGTGAAAATTCGCATTTTTTCCTATGGAGCACTTATATAATCAGATGCCTATTTTTGATGGGTCTAATTATGCCTATTGGAAAGCTCGTATGAAATCGATTTTAAAATCTATTGACGAGCGGGTTTGGTTGCTTTGCGAAAATGGTTGGACTCCTCCCACGTTCACTGTTAATAACATCACCTCTCTAAAACCCGTGTCATCCTGGGCTGAGGATGATTATAAGTTGTCCAATTTTAACTCCCGTGGTCTGAGTGCTATTTCTGGTGCTATCACTCCTGATGAGTATCGCCGAATCATGACGTGCTCCACATCTAAGGAGGCTTGGGATGTTTTGAAACTGACACATGAGGGTACGAACGCTGTTAAAGAGTCTAAGTTACAAAATCTGGCCGCCCAATTTGAGACTATCACCATGTCTGAGTCCGAATGCTTTGATGAATTTTATGCACGTTTGTCGGACATTGTTAACACTAGTTTTAATTTGGGTGAGGTGATTGATAACACGAGTGTCATTAAAAAGATTTTGAAATCTCTTCCAAAATGCTTTGTTCCTAAAGTCACTGTTTTGAACTCTTTGGGAACTCTGAAATCACTTAAGTTGGAAGAACTTGTAGGAGATCTTCAAACCTATGAGATTGACATGTTTCCTAAAACCATTAAGGCTAAGGATAATGGTATTGCTTTAAACACTCATTTTAAGAAAAAGAAAGAAAAAGTTTGTGAGTCTGATTCTGAGGAAGATGTTGATTTTGATAATATGGCCTTGTTTGCGAAAAACTTTAAAAAAATTCTCAACATGAAAAGAAATAATTCTTCCAATAAAAAGAATTTTTTTGAGAAAAATAAAAGGAAAGGAAAGGCCAAAGAAAGTGATGAGAGGAATGACTCTGATGAGGAGTGTGAGGAAGATTTAGAGAACACCACATGTTTTGAATGTGGGGGTAAGGGACATAAGTCGTTTGAGTGTCCTACTTGGCTTAGAAAGAAAGGGAAGAAAGTAGCCATGCCTGCCACACTTAGTGATGATGAGGGAGATGAGTCGGATAAAGGTTTAGGACATGGGATGGTTATCGCCTTTTCTAGTCGTGTAAGCACACCCAGTTTGTCTCACAAAAGTGCACACGAAAGCGATAATAGTGATTCATGTTCTTCGAGTGAGGGAGAAAGTGAGAGTGAAAGTGGAGATGAAAGTGAGCTCCAAAAAGATTTTAGAGATTTGTACACCGAAACCTTGAAAACAAAGAAATACAATAGGGATTTAGGTCGTCGGGTTTTAGATTTGGAGAAAGAGAAGGAGGTTTTGAGAAAGGAGAAGTGTGATTTGGCCGGCACGTTGTCTAGTCTGACGACACGTGTATCCCAACTCGAGAGTGATCTCGAACATGACAGGGTGGTCAAAGTCAAGTTTGAGAACGCACCTAAGAAGGTTGAAAAGGTGGTTCTTAAGGGTAAAGGTGAGAAGTTAGGAATAAGTCATAACGGTGCTTCTTCTTCCCAATTAGCACCCGAGCCGGTTCCCACTTTAGTGACAGTTTCACATGTGTCTCACCCTAACCCACCTAGGCATCCCATTCCTATTAGGAGAGTGCGTCCTAGTGTTTTTAAGAGAGGTGTTCCTAGGCCTATTTATGTTTGCTCACATTGCAAGAGGAGAGGACACCTTAGGGAATTTTGCTTTAAGTTGGGGTATGTGTCACGTTTTGCTTCTACACATGTTTCTGGAACTCATGCACCCACACATGATACTTTACATGCTCCCGGAGACTACATGAGACAGTTTTCACATTTAGGTGAGCAAGTTAAGTTTTTAGTCAAAACTTCACAAGAATTGATGGAGGTTTTTCATAAGCTTTCACCACCTTTGAAAAACCCCTCTGCACCTAATGATTGAGGTTTGACTTGTTTACTAGCATAGGGTGTTATTCATGATGACATTGTTTGCCTATTGCTAGTATGTATCATTTTGTATATATTTTTTCCTTTAAGAAAATTTTAAGAAAAGCACAAAAAGATTTTATTTTGATAATATTTTTTGAAAAAGGCCAAAAATATATTTTTCTGTTTTTGCACCTTTTATGGATGAGCATTTAAGATAGCCAAGTCACAACTTCATTTCATATATCCATGTGACTGTTTGATAGAGATTTGAGAGGCTACATCATTTCATCCATGTGCTTTACATTGATTGGAGTCTTTGAGATGTAATTAGTGATATCTTCCTACATGTTTGACTCCTATATCCTTTATTGCACACATGCACGGCTATATTTGGTTATTGCACTTGTTTATCACATATTGTCTTGAGTGTTTCTATCTCAATTATGTCTATACAATGTTCAATATGCGATAAAACTTGACAAGATTGGATTGCATGTAAAAACCGTTTTGGTGAGACTGTGTGTATATTTTCATAACGGGGAGGGGCTGCGAAAGTTGATTCCTATCCTTTGCGCAAAAGCCACCGTTAAAATGGACCTAAAAAATGGAGGAATTTTAATATCCGAGGTCCTAAGAGGTTAAAAGAGCCCGAAAAAATTGATAAGGCAATAAAAAGCAATTCACGCCAAATCTGGGCCATTTAGGTTTCACCCAATTCTCCAAAGTTTGAGAATTTAGTATTCCTCTCTTCAAAATATAAATCTGAGGGAGTTTGGTTGGAGATTGAAAAACGGGTTTGCACTTCCTTGAAAGTCCTGAACAAGCATGAAAATCATTTTGGACGTTATTGCTGTAGAAATCACTTTGAGCTTTGATTTGTAGATTTGATATAGTCAATGTCTTATATTTCCAATCTTTTACACCAAAGGAAGCATTTGAGTTCATTCGTTAGGAATATCCAATATTCATCGTGCACATATGTCATGTTTGTATGCTTTGATTTTCCTATCGAATTTTGATCACACCCATCCTTTTACGTTATCACCGACTTGGTTGTTTTATGTTCATTCATGGTGTGATTTTATGCCTTGTGTCACCCCGGTACTTGATTGCTTGATTTATTTCTCTCATTTGTCTATTTGGGGACATCATAAAAAGGGGGAGAATGAATTATCTGATTATGGGGGAGTTTTGAAATTCTGAAAATATCATCTTAAATTGATATATATGCTTATGTTTATCTCATTTCAAACTCGATACGTCACTTGGTATTTGCTTTGTCTCATGTGTGTAGGTACATCTTTTGATAATCCCACGTTGCACACCCTGATGAGAAAAGCGGTGAGATTTCTGAAGATTCGAAGAACAAACGATGCAGCCCTAGTCATTTGTACCACATTCAGTTTTTGGGTTCATGGAAGGGTAGATTTGTATAGGCATTGTGATTATAGATAATTCGAATTTTTTATGTTTGTTCCGGCATAGACATAGGGGGAGATTTGTAAGGACATTTTTGTCCAACATACTTGTATATGTCATTAGTCGTAACACCATTTCAAAGATTCAAAGTCCGTTCATGATCAATGGAATCCGAAGATCAAAAGAAAGGAAGAATTCAGAAATCCAGTCAGCCGGACCAGTCCGCCTAAAATTAAAAAGAACCGATCCGCTGAGACCCGGACCGGACCGCCCCGGACCAATTCGTCGTGCACTTTGAAGCCAGTGAGACCCGAACCGAATGCGAACCGAATCAGCTTCAAATTAAAAGAACCGATCCGCTATCGGACCGATCCGCCTAAGGCCCGGACCGGTCCGCCCTGGATAAACTCTGCCAGATCATGTAGCAGATTTTTTTGGGTTTTGACTCCTTATTTAAAGACAACTTCGGGGAGTTATTTTTTAAGACTTTCAAAGATAAAATCCAGAGTCCTAATACTCCAAGTCTTCACCTTTTTGAGTTCCCCAACTCATGTTTGATTCACACAACTTTGCCATACCATTGTGAATCTTTTGGAACCCTAGAACACAAGCTTTGTGTATTTTTCATCTTTGTGGAGATAACTTTGCAACCGAGGGCTGCGTGTCATTGCCGAGGGAGTCTCTACGAAGTGTTATGACTGCGTGTCATTGAGGAGTGCTGCGGTCCTTCCTTTGCCGATTGGAATGAGGTTCATGTGGGTTCACTGCGTGTGGATTCATTGTTGTATTTCATTGTAAATCTTGTAAGTTGCGATTTACTCTTTATAGTGAAATAAAAGGTTTTGCCCTGCGGGGATTTTTCCTTAACTTGGTGTCACATGATTTATTTGTTTATGGGTTGACACACACGCACTTTAGATGCATGTTTAGGGGTTGAAATTTAATAAATTTGCCAAATTAGAAATTTGCGAAGTTTTTCAATATCACGCATTCTCATTTGATATTCAAAATAAAACCCTAGCACCCTATAAAATTCAATTCAACTCAAAACCTTCAATTAAAAGAAAAGAAAACCCAAAAATCAGCATATTGTGTCAAAATATCCTATACATCAAAGATGAGTTCAATTTCAGCTCGCATTATGCTGCAACCCCTTGTGCTTTCATCACTGAAGTAGTCATTGAAGTCATCAAACCCTTGCATGGGCATCCCCTCTTGATAACCATATGCATGGGATGTCGTACTTGGATGGTAATGTTGATATTGTGACCATTTCGGATAATATTGATGAGGATATATGTGATTTGGATAAAGGGGTCGTGACGATTCTGGATAATGTGCATGAGGATATCCATGGTTTGAATAATGGGGCCGAACCATGACCCCATTGTCCTTAAGGGTTAAGAGGTGACCATTAGGTGAAATGGTGCGGGTTTTACAAGTTATCTCTCGTGGTGGTGCATCATAGTTTCCAGCCTCGTCATAATGGCAACAATAGTCTAGAATAATTTTCTTGTAGCGAGTATTTCTTCTGTTTGCTAGAATATTCATGGTCATGAATTGATCTTCAACATGGCCTTAGCAGTCATTCATGGTCTTTTTCTCATAGAACAAAAGCTCTGCATTTTTACCCCATTTCGTGGTGATCTAGCTGGGTCATTTCTGTCCAATTTATAGTCTCTTATCCTACTCCTAGTGTACCGATACTCATAATGTCTCACCTTCTTTTAAAACTGTCCCTTATAAACTGAAACATAATATTTTAATAAATTGAAATTGTAATATGAAATCATTTTGATAATATAAGAATAAAAATGGAGCTGGACCCACCCCTTTACGTCCACCTTTAGCCCTAAAAATTCCTTTACGTAATATTAACCCAAATTAAATGCAGCGCTAATTTAGTCTTCAGAACCTTTTAAACTGAAATGAATTATAAAAATTGAAAAACGTAAAAACGGTGATCAACTACCACAAATTACAATTTAAAGAACACATGTTTCTATTTACAAAAAAATTCATACCAAAATAGAAATAAAAAAATATTCACTGTCTTATTTCTTGGGTTTCTGTCGATGTGATAGTCACAAAACCTGACAATGTTGGCAAAGGAACTGTTCAATTCTTTTAAGTTCTTATCTGTGTTTAATTTCGGCTGGTTTTTGGATCTATAGTCGCTTCATCATCACAACTTGAACTTTACAGACACATTTTAGAAATATTAAAGTGTCCTTGATGTTGAATCACATAATAAGGCTGCAAGCAATAAAAATCAACTTAAGTATCATGGAAACTCTTACAATATCCAACGTTCACCAAAATGATTCAATTAATCAAAAAAGGTCTATGATTGTCAATATCTCATTAACCCCCTTTGAAACACTTATCAAGATTGCTAAATAAGGGAAGTAAAAAGATAATAAGTAATAAATTAGATAGTGAAATAAAAAAAGTATTCATATTACCTCATATTCCATGCCCCCACAAACATTCATCATTCCCTGGGATTTGAAGAGAAACATAAAAATTAGCCTTGAAAAATGTAAATGAACTATGAGAACAATTACAAATCCAAATTACAATCTAAAATGTGCAACCAACCCAATAAATAATGAGTAAATGAACTATCATAACAATTACAATATAAGATTTGAAAAATGTAAATGAACTATCATGATCAATATTACACAAAACCCAATAAATAATAAGTTATATTTATGATAATATAAGGAAAATAACATCAAAAGGAGGAAAGGTAAATTCTTGCATACCTGTTTGGTAGACATGATCTTTGCCATGCTTAATTTTGTTATATATCCAACTTCAAGTGTCAGTTAAACACATACCTGTTGATATCTTGATTGAAAATTATCCATATCCCCATCACGAATGAACTTTTTAGGAGAAACAACGTTGTCTTGTAGCAGAGAACCACTCAAAAACATCTTATGCACATGAATAGCAGATCGTTCTAAGGAGCTAATTTATCGCAGAGTCTCATCATCATCTCTTACAACTCCTCGTTCCTAAGCTTTTAGTGATGACTATATTTGACTCTATTGTTCGAAATCTGATTGAATAGAATCTTTCCAATTCGGACTCCCAGTGGCCACGTCATCCTCACAGACATTAAAATAACATTTGATAGTGTTGTGCCAATGGAACCAAGTAAATGTGTGCCTTCAAGTCACAATACATATGATAAAAGTAATATTCCATGAAGTTGTGCATAGCCATGTGAGGCAAATTATCATATAGTGTCAAGGCCTTTGATATGAACCAAGATCTTATGCATCTTTTATATGCACTTAAATGTGCATAGCCAGTTCTAAAAGTTGGAATGCTGAGATAGCATGAAGTTGGGGGGCACCTAAAACATGGAAGATACATAAATTGAACGTCAAACACCAAAAAATAAGATATATCGAGTATGTAATTAATAAGGGGTCATAGTCAGATGTATGTCTAATCTTCTGGTTTAACCACTAATTTGAATATATAATGTACATAGTACTATACCTAATAGTGTGGCAAACCACGACTAATATGTCCGTACTTTTGTATATTCGCAACAACTTATAGTGTACTAACATACAGTGTTCTAACATTGTATGATGCTCCGATTAAATCGCAACAATATACATTGTATGAACATAAAAGATATAGCTCTATCATAAAAGATATATCAATTACTTAATTATAACTATAGAGTCATTCCCTTGTATCTTTTCTTTCATGGGCATGACCAACCTATAGACATAACTTAAAGACACGTAAAATAATAAATACAGTATCAATAAACTCAAACTCTATGAGAGCTATGAAGGAATTATTTTGGTGGAAATTGAAGAAACAACATTCATTAATCATGATTTTCAGAAACAATAGTCCTAAGAATTGTGTCAAAATCTGCGTATACCAATCGGATCCATCTCACATAAATCCCACACGAAATATATACCTAAAGTGATGAAATCAAATGTGCAAACAGATATGCACATCTTAGAGGAACCATCTATCAACCACCCGGCCAAAAAAACGTGATATTAAATCCTTGAGATCTACAAAATCAAAATCAAGCAAATAAATCTTAAAACTCTTAAAAATCAAACACAACGATGACAAAAAAAATATACACCAAACTTTAACCGTTTAGATCTACAACGTTGCCAAATAGATGACTTAAAGAAATTGGAGCCTCTTCCGAATTCAAACCCATTCTGCAGAACTTAATAAAAGAACAAATGTCATTTTTAAAAAAAATCTAACATCAACTTTCTAATTTAAAATGTGAAGTCAACAACTTAATGCAGAAAAGAAGATAAATAAAAAAGTTACCCAACTCAAAGAGACGCAAATATGTATATACCTATCTTATGTTGTTATTTTGACCTCCATACCTATTCCGTGAAAAATTATACGATTTATCGCTTCAAAGAATTCTATGTTAATCGTTTTAGCTGGTCAAAAATTTTCACCGATTCTTGAATTTAGGTGCCCTATTCAAAATTCAAACACCAACTACTATTGATTCATTCACTGCGCACATGGCTTAGGGACCTGAAACAGAGCAAATATCGATTGAATATTCTCGATCCACTTTTATTATTCTAGCACATGAATTTTAAAACATTTATTAGTAGAGTGAAGAAATATTTTTATGAATGATGAACCAAATGAACGTAACAGTAAAAAAAATGGATACGTGGGGCTTAATAAATTCTAATTAACTTTTGGTATGACCAAATGAAAACTTTTGATACGACTACTTTTGTCCATGATAGGGCTTTTGATTGGCAGCTGAATTCTCCATTTCACGTTTTCGCAACAACTTCATCCCCGAGCACCCTGTGTAGAATCTGCAACCACCACATGACATGAGTTACAAATAATCCTATTTTTATTTTATAATTGTTCTATACCAATAAGCGAACAAATTGTGATAGGAAGTAAATAACAGCATATTACAACTTGTGACAAGAAGTGCATAACAAATGATAATAGTTATAAATATAAATTACATATTTTTTACTAATCTTAATCATGTTTGTGTTCATATCACACAGTTATTATCACACTTGTAAATAAATACAGGTAAGAACCTTACTGGAGAGAAACCGAGAAATGTCCCACAAAGGTTAAGAGTTGATGTTGTAGAGTACTCATCAACAAACTTTGCATATACAAAGCGAATGCGTGAGTGGGAATCACCACAAACTCGACAATCAACAACTTGGCCATATCCACGAAATAAGGTGGCAAGTTGATCTTCAATGACATCATGATAGATACTAGGAACATACACCGTTCGTTTAATAGTGTCATCTCTTTGAGCTCTAAACGCTTTCCCATTCAACCGCCTTCTTCCCTAGTTAAAATTATTTATTCTCCTTGGGTTATTGGCGAGCAAAAATTGAGGGTGACTGTGATTGCGACAATGGGAATATGAGGAAGGATAAACTCTTTGGCCATGTGATTGAGCTTGAGGTTGGATAACATTTCCGCTATATCTTGCATTTGGAAATCAGATTTCAAATCACTGTTTGGTACATATTGAAATTGAGCTACTGCCTCACCAGACATTTTAATACTCGTAGCCATATAAATTACAATTAAAAATAAAACCCAAAGCCCAATAAATAGAATCAACATACCATATGTAAAAATGAACACAATATTTGTCAAATGTGAATCACAAAGAGAGAATAAATTATACATCCAAACCAAATATCTATAAAAAAAGTATCAAACCTTGAAGATTTGTGACCTCTCTTGAAAAGTCCCCAAGTCAATTCATGAGATTAGTGACCTCTCTTAGCAAATCCTATTTCGAAGCTTAACGCTGCAAGAGATTTGGGAAAAAAATGAACATTAACCCCAACCATTAAGAATTGGCAATACGTAATGGTATCAACCAATATTTAAAACCATGCTTCAAGGATATTAGAGAGGCTCAAATCATAGGTAACATTATAATTTTACAACTAAACCGAGAAGTTTACAATGTGGTCCAGAAAAATAATGAAAGATACAAAATATAGGAAACTAATACCTCTTGCTCTTCATCCTCCTCTAACAACATCACATCCCAGTTTGTATAGGTTAACTCATCATATATATGTCATTTTGAATCAGGTCATGTGTTACTCGAACACTCATAACATAGTTTACAGTTCTACACTCTCTCTTCATTATACTATTCAATTATAGATATGCAAACCAACAAATCAAGTGCATTTAATGTCACTTTATAATGAATCAAACTTATTCAAACAAATAGAAGAATAATAGAATAAATGAAACTTATGTCTCCCATATCAGTGCGATATCCTTTGAATTAAATTATGTCTTCGGATTTTAGTATAAAACTATATTATTTAACTAAAAACAATCTAGAAGTTGGATAGATGTAAATAAATCCACCCAAAATTTATTAAAAAATAAAGAGTAAAAAATTAAGAAAAGTAAAATACCCATTTAGGAATGAAAATTAATGAAGCTTAAAATCTATCACCCACCACCGGTTCACATGAACTCTTACACTTCAACAGCTATGTATGTGGCATTGTAATCGAAGTTAAAAAAATCATCCTTAAAAAAATCATATGTACATAAAGAAAAAAAATTTAAATCTTATTCTCACAAATCCCACCATAGTACCACATTTGAAAGCACATACCGTATTACAAATACTAAAAACCATAGTATACCTAATTTGAATCAAAGTTAGGCCATCTCCAAGATCCACAAACTCTGCAAAACAATACACATCAATTAAACATCCGTCTACAAACTCTGCAAAACAGTACAATCTCCAAGATCTGAATGATTTAACCATTACTAAACCCCCCACAAAAAACATTAAAATCTTCTATTTAGATCATAAAACTAAACATTAAAAATCCACCATCTGAAACCTAAATCAAACCCCCTAATTTGTACCTAGCGATAGTGGGGATAAGAGGTTGGAGGTGAGGTTGGCAGCGAGTCACTACGACAGTGGAATGAAAGGCGTCATCGAGGAGAGAGAGCGGCAGTAGGAGAGGGGGAGGCAAAAAGGAGTAGGGGAGCTAAAGGTATGAGTGAGGTAGGGTTGGCTGGAGTGAAATGAATGGGAAAAATTAGAGAAACGATTTGTGTGAGCGGGAGATAAGTAGAGAAACATTGTCATTTTCACCAAAATACCCCCAATTTCGAATTAAAATGTAAATTTGGAAAGTAACAAAAAGAGGGGGAACCAAAAATTTAAAGGGTAAAAAAGGTATTGTAGGAAAACTCTTAATCTCAACCCTCCATTTCTAGCCTAGGTGGCTTCAATCTGAACCACAAAGTGTCCTCCAAACTTATTAATAGTGAAAACACCATTGTAACTAATTATATATATATATATATATATATATATATATATATATATATATATATATATATTAATGTTACCTCAAACTAAGGCCGGAGAAACCACCGAAAAAGAACCCAGCTCACCGGTAAATCACGGCCAAAAAAAATTATCGCAGAAAAACATGTACACCGGAAATAATGGCCATTGCCAGACAGAACAAGGAAACAGGGTCGAAAAAATACCAATTCAGAACAAAAATAAATGGCCATAAAAAATGGAGTCCACACTATAAAGCTAAACCTCCAAAATCGATCTAACACCGGACCATCTCAAACAGAAAAAAAAAATACCGAATAGCAACAGAACAAACTTTTGCCAGAAAATCTCCTCGAGATGTGAGCCACCAAATCGACACCGATACCACCGCCATCGGAAAAATGAAACCACTGAACATAATCCGGAGAAAACCGGAACCAAAAGGAGATCCAAATATCAAAACCAAAACCTGTGTTCTCAAATCAAAGTCCCCAAAAATTATTTCTCAAAATCCACCCAAGGTTGAAGAAGAAAAAAATGAGAGAGAGAAGGCTAAAAAAATGTCTGCTGCAGAAAAAGAGGTAAAAATGAAATGAAAACCCTAAAAGAATCTCAAGGCACAAAACAACTTATAAGGCCCAAACCAGTAAAGGGCAAAAACGTTAATTGCCAAAGAAAAAAATGACTCTTTTTATTTTAACAAAATGATGCCTAATTCATTTTGTGTTAAATGTTTGATTAATTAAACAAAATATATGTTCAATTAATATGATTATTTAACACTCAAACCAAACACACAAACCTCATAAAATAAATCAAAAATTAGATTTATAAGTTAAAAAAATAATACTAAAAAAATACAAATGATACTACAAAGTTATGTAACTCAAAAAAATATATTATGAACATAAATTTTATTTTATATATTAAGTCGAATAAAACAAAAGACTTTCAATATAAAATAAAATTTAATTTCAAAAAAATATAAAAGCTCACTAATGCAAAATAAAATAAATAAAAGAAATATGATACCAAAAATAATTATATTTAACACAAAAATTATTTTTATCAAAAAATAATTTATATAATAAATCAATATAGGAAAATATGATTTAGGATATAAAAATAGATTTTAATAAAATTAAAAAATGCAAGAGCATATAAATAAATAAAAATTGTATGTCTCAAGATTGAGCCAACACAAGAAGAATGAGATTTTCAATATATTGCAAAGGCCAAAATCATCTTGTTTGCTTGATTATTCAAAAAGAAAGATCTCAACATAAAGTTGTTAATGGAAGTCATAGGTTGAATATCAATGGGCATGCACAATCAATCGATATATTGTTTTATCTTTATGACAACATTGGCCAGAGAATCATCAATCTTCTATGCTTTTTTCTTTAGTGAGTTAGTGTCCTATGGCATTCCCTTTATTGGCACAAGGCATATGTGAGTGCATATTAAGTTTATATATTATTTTGCATTTTGCACTTGTGCGTTATCCTAGGTCATGCTCTCAATCATATTGTTCACGCCCCATCATTTTTGCTCCCACGGTTCGGATATGTCTACACTTCCTAGGACATTTGAAAACTTCATTTGGCAAGTTTCTAACCTTCCCTGGCCCTTTTCTAAGTTAATTTTTTATTATTCTTAATTTTTTAGAAGGTTTTTGAACTCTAATTTTTTGTCAGTAAAACTCGTTCAAACGAGAATTCTAACGAAAATGTGCCCCAAATTTCCTGACTTTTCGTTCTTTAGCTATTCGAACGAATCGTTCGAACGACTTGTCTCGTTTGAAAGATCTAGCCTTAATTTTGGCGATTCTTTCTTTTTCCTTTCGTTTCATTTTTCAAGGCTGGTTTCTCTCTCTATGCTCTTTCCCACGATCTCATTCTACCATTTTCCCACGATCTCCATTTCCCTCTATACCTATTTCTCCCATAATCATTACCTCAACCCTCCATTAACTCCATTTCACCGCTTTCCATCCCTCCACTTTAAACTCAACTCCATCAATCTTCAACTCATCCGTGTTGTTCAACTCTCTCCCCTCATATTCAAGGTATTTTTTTTCCCTTCTCAGGTTAATTATTTTTTAATATATATGTCATTGGGCATTTGTTTTCGATTACATTGTTCTTCCAATATGCAAACCCACTTTCATATATGATAGTACAAATATAGCACCCTGTCGCGGAATGTATTCTTCTCCAGTTCGCAGGCCTTAGGTCATACAGGCCGCGGCCAAACCTCACTCAGGGCGCGGCCAAAACTCACTCGGCGTGATCCCTTCAGGACCAGATGGCACAGGGTGCGACCATGTCCATTATAGGCCGTGACACTCCACCTTATAGTGTGCGTCACCCCTTCATCTTACAACACTGCTTGCCGTACAGGCCGCACCCCCTCCTCCACAACTGCTGCAGGCTTGGTATACGCCACGTGATCAAGGCATGTGACTCAATGCTTTTCCTCATAAATAGAGGACCACACCTAGAAAGGAGGGGGGACCAATAGATTCCACACACGCCCGAGGAAGGCTCTACAATACAGATTCTCACTACACAACCTCAACACACAACTTGGAGGCCACACATCTACATCGCAGCCACCTATCCGGCACTCCGGAATCCTCAGTACTACCATGTACTCTCCTTTATTCTCATATTTGTATGCCACTTTAGGCACGATTATACTGTACAATGCAACGCATATAATGAGAACGGAGCAACACAGTGGATGTAGGCCTATTTTAAAGGCTGAACCACTTTATATCTTGTCTTCTCTCTATTTACTTGCTTTACTTATTCATTACGGATTTTACACTTTGACTTGCTGATGTGAGAACGAAATGTGGGCGATTTCTTGTATCATCAATTTGGCGCCGTCTGTGGGAACCGAGATATTTTAATCTTATTTCTCTACATATATGAGTTCTTAAACACCTTATTCGACCCCTGAGGGTCCTATGGATCATCTTTTCACGGGTCGATTACTGGTTATTGGGCTCCGCTTTACATTCGCCCCCTTTAACGGGTATTTCATATTTCTGGATCTGTCTTTGAATTTTCATTTGATGGCTTTGGATCTATTTTACATACCCATGTGATATCATTATATCTAGATAATACTGAAAGGCATGGTGGACTTTAGTCCCGAAAAGGTAGATGATTAGGGAAGGGCTATATTTACTCCCATTTTTGTTGCCATCTACGTATGATCTAGGGGTTATCATTGAAGTTGTGTCGTATTGCGCACCGCAAGGGAATTCTATAATCAATGGACCCTAGTAGGTTTTCTTCGCGTATTAGGGGAGAAAATATCAGTTCCTGGGATCTCCCCACTGCCTAGACAGGGGTGCGGTCTGTAAGTTCAACAATATCTCCTGTCGCGACCCCTACTAGTGCGGACCTATTACAACAGTTCAAAATCACTGTGGGAAGGACTTAAGTGGACTTTAGATTGACCTTGGTGAATAAAATTGGAGGGTTGCGGCAGTGCACTTGTGTGCCACACTTGTCGCGGCCTCCTCAGCATATCATAGAGCAGTTCAATCCCTCCTTCCCAACATTTCTGTGATCACTCACTTCTGTTAGTTTTGTCTCAGATTCTATATACTTTATAAAGACTAACAAAAGCAGAATTCAAAGGAGAATCCATCCAGAGTGCAGAAGTTAAGGACGATATTGTGTAACTGTACAATCACCTTAATCACCTCTATGACAGCCATGCCTCACTTCAGACCCATGTCAATTTTCTAACTCAGAGGGTGCTAATGCTAGAGGTCACAGCCTCTCAAAATATAGGCGTGGGTTCGGAGGAAAAATCTTTGTCTACCGCGGTAGTTAAAGAAGCCGCAGAATCAACTAGCAGAAGTCAGAAAAGGAGAACAGAGAAATCAGAGAAAAAACCGGGTGTATATACGTCGTTGATTTTCCTAATTGAAGAGATCTTTGAGTTTATCAAAGAGGATAAGCTTTTGAGGTGGCCAAAAAAGTTGAGAGCTCCACCCCATAAGAGGAACAAAGCTACCTGGTGAAAATTCCATCAGGACCATGGCCATGACACAGAGCGATGCTATGCTCTGAAAGACAAAGTTGAAAGGCTAATTGGGCAAGGGATGTTGCAGCGATTCCTGAAGAGTGCATAAGGGACCCAGCCAGACCTAACAGAGGTTGCATGCCGCACCTCATCCTTAGTCTTCCCAATTTCAACTATTTCTATTTATTTTTAATGAATCTTATTATAGCCTTAATACTCAAGACTTTATGTTTTGTTAACAAAGTCATTAGCTGAAACATACATATATAAATATATGAATTAGCAAATTTTTCCATATCTGATATTTCTCTTGGTTTCATAATCTGTTATCTCACAAAAGGACTTTTTATCTTAAGCAGATTCCAGAGGAAGAATAACAAAATTATCTCGAAGGATTATTCTACTTTGGGATGCACTTATGGAGGGATTATGACCTTCATTACTTCAGAAGTTCCCCTCGCAATGTGCAACTACATCTTATCTTCGGATGATCATATTCACGAAGGCATCTGAGAATTCAAGGGGCTCTTATTAGCCACGGGGGCTAACAATGCCCGTTCTTAGCTTTTGAAAATCGTAATTAGCCGCGAGGGCTTACAATGCTCGCTCTTAGCTTTTGGGATGCGTCAACGAGCTGGGAGGCTTATAATATCTAGCCAGGGATAGTTTTATTTATATCAGCAGCTGTGGGTGTCTTAACAACATAACCCAGCCTGGAGAGGCTTGATAGTGTCTCGTATATTAGTTGTGGGTGTCTTAATAACATAACTCAGCCTGGAGAGGCTTGATAGTGTCTTACATATTAGCTGTGGGTGGCTTAATAACATAACCCAGCCTGGAGAGGCTTGATAGTGTCTCGCATATTAGCTGTGGATGGCTTAATAACATAACCCAGCCTGGAGAGCCTTAATAGTGTCTCGCATATTAGGGCTTGTCAACATGACCCAACCCGAGAAGGGTTGAAAATATCAACGTATGTCTACAGAGGCACATTGTTCGGGTGAACCAGAAATGTGTCGCATCCCACCGATACGGTTGCAGAGCTCTAGGAGCCATTCATTCATGAAAGTGCTGAGGCACTAACATCTTGAAGCATGAAAAAACTACAACACCTGCCATAGCGTCAAATGCCACGGTGGAGAAGAATCAATTGTGCCAAGTCTAAGGAAAGGCTTTCTCTACATGTTCCATGTTGGTTATGGGATGACAAAAGATAAACGGTTCAGACAACCAGGTGCAATGAAAGCAGCTGGGGATCCATGCAATCAGCAGGCCCCAGCCTTGAAATCATGTTCGCGGCAGTCAAGTAAAATGCTTAAATGATGCGACATAATAAAGGGTCGCGGCTTGCACACAACTGCCTTGTGACGAAGCAATTGATGTCCTACGGGAGTAAAATGGCACCATTTATGTGGGCGTGGACATTGACAAATAATCATACTACGGAGAAATGGATTTATGTCCGCAGACTTAAAATGTTATGTCTATCGGGGCACGGATGCATTTTCAAAAATGAGGCAGTTACGTACAACCATTCATTATAGCAAGCAATGTAAAACATGCAATGTAAAAGAGCAAGGAATATTAAGCAGTCAATCATAGTGGTAAAAATATGGCCGCAGTCTTGGTATTAATATCCAAAGATTACAAAATTAAGCCCGCAGCCACAACAGAAGTTGAGATTACAAAAATGAGGGACACAACCCTATATTAATGATGCAACAGAAATTGAGTTTAAGAGGCTTCATCATCATCATCACTAGCCTCTTCTCTGCCCGTAGCAGTCTCTGACTCCCTGTTCGCAGCCTCTGCCTCAGCCCTGAGCCTTGCTCTCTCTTTCGCCACGGCCTTAAGTTCAGCGATGCACTCTTGATGTTCGGCATCGCTTAACTTCCAGGCAAGGACCTCCTCCTTGGCCTTAGGGAACCTCTTAATAATTCTTTGTCGCAGCTCCTGGTAGCCGCGGAGGTATGCCCTGTTATTGATAAGGAAGAAGTCCTTGGAGCCTTTGAATGACTCCACGGCATGACCTATGGCTAGCTGGAGGGCATCACCATGATCAACCTCCAATCTTTGTATTGTCGCGGCATGATCTTCATCTTTTTGAGTGGACTTGGCTTCCAACTCTTCATATTTCTGCTGGAGTAGGGCGAGCTTGGCATTTGAAATCTCTGCGACATGGGCGGCTTCGGCAGTCTGGGCCTTGGAGGATTTCAGGGATTCCACGGCTTGCATAAAATTCTCCTCCGCTTCCTCTCTCACCTTGGTTTCTTTCTCAAGGTCCATGTGGGCTGCCTGAAGAGCCGCAGCAGCAGACTTCTTCCCTGCCTCAAAAGAAGAAGTTCGTGCAGCTTGCAAGTCCGCGATATGGGCACTCTTCTCGGCCTCCTTCAACCTGTACAAGGCCTCGTACTTCCTCTTCTGGACCATAATCACATATGCGGCCTAAAATAAAAGACGTTAGAAAATAAATATGGAAAAATACGAGATGCAACAGTTAAAGAATGAAAACTGGTACGTACCCTCAGAAGGTTATGGAGGCCACAGTCCTCCAGATCGTTATGATTTTCTCCCACAAGCCTGTCAAGGTCTGCGGCATCCAAGGATCTTTTCATTCTCCGCGCAGCCTTTGCGGTAGTGTCCCAAGAAGAATTGGGGTCAAGATGCCTTAATTGGGGCCTTGGTCTACCATCAGGACTAGACCCTCCGCGGAATTGAGGAGGTGGCAAGTTCGCATTAACCGTCACAACAGTTGGCGGCGGAGGAGAGGATGAATGAAGGGGCACATCGTTTGACATCAAGCCTTCCGCGGCCAGGTTTTCCCCTATGTCGTCATAAAAATGGTCACGCGAAAGGTTCTCATCATTAACCATTTGATCCGCGACAGGTGTTGTGGTTCTTTCTATAGGAGCCACGACAGGCGCAATGTTATTTTCTCCGGAGGGAGCCGTGATAGGTCCCTTGCCTTGGACCTCTTCGTCTTTCTGCTCCACGCAGTATTATTTAGGACGACTACGTCCTCATCCATCTTCGCTAACTGCGCCGCTAGCAGTTCCCTATCAACTTCTTCACCTGAAAAGGAATAGCATGAGTTCAAGAGAATAAATGACCGTGGAGTAAAAATTATGGCGTAGTTAATTACCTTCCACCCCCATTTGTCGAGGAATGGATTTGTTTGGGAAAAATCCTGCTTTAAATATGGTTACCGACGTTACAAGTGTGTCGAACTTCTTGTGTTCAGTAGGAACTTCTGCGACCTTGACAACTCTTTTTTCCTGTCGCTTGTTCAAGTGTAGATTGTCAAGGGCTGCAGAAAGAAAAGACGATTCAAAGGTTAGTGGAATTTATGCATATTTGTGAAATTAAAGGACGCGAATACAGTCTTATTACCTAATTTTGAGGGAGACTCCCACTGCCGCGGCATTCTATATGTCTTTTCTCTTTCATTCTCCTCGGGGTGCATCTCCCAACCTTCGTCGGAGATGTAGAAATATTTCCCCTTCCAATTTTTCACACTGGTCGTTCTCCCAATGTAAAGGGTCTCGTCCCTGCCACGGCTAGAGAGGTAGTAGTAGCCCGCAAACTTCATTGAGTTCTCCTTTGGATGGTAGAAATGAAAGAACTCCGCGGGAGTGATGTTCTTTTTGAACAAATTCTCCCAAAGGACAACTGTAGCGAGAATGGCTCTCCAGCCATTAGGGTCCAACTGTGTTGGGGCCAGGTTCATTACCTGAAAATGGCGATGGATAGGAACTGGAACAGGTAGCTGCAGCCCGTAAATGAAGGCGTGCAGAGGAAAGCAAATTTCATCATCGGATAGAACCGTGCACGGTCTTTGGTTTGCGGCAGGGGCTGAGCACGTCAAATTTTCTAGAAATTCGAAGGCCTCAGCCACCTGCTCAACACAATCTTGAGTCATCGAGCTGTGGATATCTACTGCGGCCAAGGGTCTCTCATCACTCCCAGATATACCTCCTGGCTTATTTCTAACAGCCGCGGCACTGTCTCCTACACCCATTGGATGAGTACTTGAGTTGGCTTCCTCTTCCATTAACGGAGATTGGAAATCCTTCCCAGATGCAGAGTCCGCGGAGTCTGAGTCGAGTATCACGCAGTTTGGTCAATAGTTTAGTTTACAAGGCCCTATTATCTTAGAGGGGGCACGGAAGTAAGCTCGGGGGGAGAGGTCCCAAAATGCTTTGCCCAAAAGACTCTCAGGAACTCGTCTGGGTCAAAGCTCATATGGCTATAGCAGTACCTGAAAAGCAGAGTTCGCAGTTAGGCGCCGCAACCAGTATGGTTTGTAAGACTTCAAGAAGCCGCAAGAAAATTTTTTAAGTACTACTGATGTCTTTGGAATTATTTCCCTAACACAGTTATTAATGGGCAAACTCTATTACTTATGGGATCGTACTATCCCAAGTACCCGCGACGACCTCCATATCACCAAAGGAACATAAGCTGTCGTGGTAATAAGATATAATTGCTTTAAGGCATTCCAGGAAACGGCCATTCCAAATTTTTCAGAGTCAATTCGATGTGCTCTAGTAGCAACTACAGTTATTTAACATGGATATGTCTTGGGTTCATGGAAGTTTTAAGGCTGTTCGAGACTACCAAGGGTGGTGATTTGATGTCGCGGATGATAATTTGAGGGACCGCAGCCATTTGGCACGGTATGACGCAGAAGGATTGTACCCGTTCATGGGAATTATTATTGAAATCCTACCATGCCGCGACCCCTATCCTAAACAATTGATTATCTAAATTCTAGTCATTTTTAGGATCAAACTCACAGAATACGATGAGTTCGATTATGAACACCAAGAACATTTGTATGTATTTCATATGTAGCATACGTGGGAAAGGACAAAACGCACAAATAAAACCCTAGATTTCTAGCAAATGAACCAGAAAAAGCAAAATCATATCAAAAGGGAAGAAAACTGTAAATTTCAAAGGCTTTTACGAGAGTATGGTGGTTGAAAAGTCACCTGGAAATGAAAAACTTGCAATGATCAGCTTCAGACCGCCTTGAACCACCGCACACCGCCTCAGAAGGTTGCCGAAATATGCAAGAGAGAAAGTGCAGAGTTTCTCTCTCAATGTTCTCTCAAAAGTTTTGGAAACGTAATGAAGTCCACGGCCAGAAACAATTTATATAAGGGAGAGCGGAAGACGAATCGTCGCTTTGGAAGCACCATGGCACCTAGGCTACTGATCCGCAGTCCCAATTGATCTCCCTTGGCACTACGGCTTGGGGTCTTATTGATAGTACAAATATAGCACCCTACCGCGGAATGTATTCTTCTCTAGTTCGCAAGCCTTAGGTTATACAGGCCGCGGCCAAACCTCACTCAGGGAGCGGCCAGAACTCACTCGGCGTGATCCTTTCAGGACCAGATGGCACAGGGTGCATCCCTGTCCATTATAGGCCGCGGCACTCCACCTTATGGTGTGAGGCACCCCTCCAGCTTACAACACTGCTTGCCTTGCAAGCCGCACCGCCTAATTCACAACTGCTGCAGACTTTATATACACCACGTGATCAGGGCATGTGACTCAACGGATTTCCTCATAAATACAGGACCACACTTAGAAGGGAGGGGGGACCAATCGATTCCACACACGCCCGAGGCAGGCTCTACAATACAGATTCTCACTACACAACCTCAACACACAACTTGGAGGCCACACATCTACATCACAGCCACCTATTCGGCACACCGAAATCCTCAGTACTGCCATGTACTCTCCTTTATTCTCATATTTGTATGCCACTTTAGGCACGATTATACTGTACAATGCAATGCATATAATGAGAACGAAGCAACACAGTGGATGCAGGCCTATTTTAAAGGCTGAACCACTCTATATCTTGTCTTCTCTCTATTTACTTGCTTTACTTGTTCATTACGTATTTTACACTTTGACTTGCTGATATGAGAACGAAATGTGGGCGATTTCTCGTATTATCAATATATACTCGATTTTTGGGGGACTATATACTATATACCTTAATTTATAATCTTTTTGTGTTGACCCTAATTAAGTTTGAGTTCCATGAATATTATTCTAATTTTTTATTCAAAGTCCAATTTTTTTGAATAATTTCATGGACTTAACCTTAATTCATTAATTTTTTTAGTTTTAATTTTATGCATTCTCTATATTGTTTTACTGCTAATAGAGATTGGGCTTGTGTTAATGTTTGGTTTTATGATTGGTGTTTTGCAGTTCGGATGGCATTATCATTTGGGTAGGTTCTAGCTTAGTTCCCTTATTATGCCTAATTGTAGCCTCCGTACTTGTCGCATCAGCGACTCCCCTGAGGAATGTTCTTCCGCCTCTTCCTCTTCTTCCTCCTAAGATGAGGCAACCAACATTAATGCATCTATTTTGAATATGAAACTGCATTGGAAAAACTTACCATATCCATGATTATCTAAGTTTTTCCAATGCAGTTTCATGGAAAAAATAGTCAAGCTATCCACTCTAGTTGGAACTAGCGTTTACTCATGGATTTCTGATTTGGGTTGGGACCCTCTATTCAATCTTACTGACCCTATTTAGGCCGACCTTATTAAAAAAAAAATTTTGGAATGCGAATGCTTGAGGATCATCTTTACACTGTTGTGCGAGGTAGAAAAATCACCGTTACCCCTGAATCCATAGCTCGCCTAGTGATGCTACCCCGTGTCACCAATCCCTCTTATCTTTGGCTTCTCGATGCTCGCCCTGACACTATTCTTATAATGAGCACCATGTGTCGCCTTGTTTAACCCGATACTGTTATAATTTTTCAAAAAAATTTAAATCCAGATTTCACGGTTCTTAACAGGATTGTGTGTGCCTGTCTCTTACCTCGTGCCAACTCCACTCAAATTACCAAGTTACACGTGGACCTCATGTTTTCTATTATCATTAGAGCTACTATTAATCTCCCCGCTCTCATTTTTACGGTTAATAAAGTTGTTAAGGCCAATCCCTTAGGTCCCGTTAGGCAATCTCTTCCATTTTCTGTCATTATTAATCTCCATTGTCTTGATGTTGGCTGCCCTCGCCTTCCCTCGGATATCCCCGTGACTCATTATCAAAAGATTTATATGACCTCCATTGGTTGCTCATGTGGTCACCTACACCGTTATACTCCATAACTATCTACATCTCAATCTGCATCCTCCCAATCTGCCTCTTCATCCAGCCTAGCTCCCTCTCGACCATCCTCTTCTCGTGCTCCCCTACCCATTGACTCGGAGGATCTTAGGTTTGTTCGTACACAAGTGGAGAAGATTCAGGAAGATAGGCGCTAGGATAGGGCCATTTTATAGGAGCTTTTTCTTACCATACAGCATGATCATGATGCTCAAGCTCGTCATGATTCCATCATTTTTTATCATCTTGAGGAGATTCATTGCATGGAGATGCGTCACGATGTAGGCTCCTCCGGTACCAAATCCTTTCCAGATGATGCTTCCCATGACGCTCCAGCTCCCTGATTTTCATTATGTTTAATTTGTTTCAGACTTTGTACTTATGAGAGCGATAGGATCATATTTGTATTTTTATCTCACGTGTACGTGATTATCCACTTTGTAGTTGGTTTCTTAGTTGGATATCGTTTCATCGATCTTGTCCATTCGGTTTAAATCTTAATGGTTCATGCTTGCATGCTCCGGTTTTGTTATTATGTTGGATATGTGGATATTTGGCATGTGTGGGATATTATGTTGTTTCTTTTTCATTTATTTCTCTTGTCATATGCACTAACAATGTAGGTTTTATTCTATCCCTTTGTCTTTTCCGGACAAAAAGGGGGAGAATGATGATAGGGGGAGTTTATCATGATAGGGGCAGTTTAATGTGTTTAACATAATTAGTTTAGTTTACCATGATTCACATGATTAGTTTAACACGATTTAATCTCTCTATTTTCCCCATGCATTTTTTGCCTTACTGTTTCATTTGTGTAGGCCTTCATTTGCAAATATAATGCCATCTTCAAAGCAACCTTAGTAGTAAGTCGAGTACGTCAGTCTGTCTTTTTTGTGGGTTTTTGGAATGGGCTTTAGGATTGGATTGATGGTTGGCTTAGCAAATTCAGTGTCTTTTTTATTTTTATTTATTTTATGTTTTGTCCCGAAAGAGCCAAAGGGGGAGATTTGTAAGGAAAAATTTCCAATCGAGTCATCTGTAGTATTGGATATATTTCGTTGGACAAAACATCTTTGGGTCATGCCGATTCATACATCTAACATCTATGAAAAATTTGGGCTCCGACTTTTCCCACATCATCAAATTGCCTTCTCAGTCTCTTTTCCCAAAAGGTATATAACCCAAATATAATTTTATGTGTTGGAGTTGATTTTAAGCTAATTAAAATTGTTATGGAAAATTTTCTAATTAATTTTAATCATTTTTTAGAAAATTAACATTTTCATTCGAAGTTACCCCAGTTCGTTCGAACGACCTGTATCTAACAAACCTTGCCAAAATTCCCTGAATTATCGTTAGAAGTTTTGTTAGTTATGTCATTCGAACGAATATGCTCTAACGAAGTTTCTAACGACTTTACTTAATAATTCCCTGACTTATCGTTTGTAAACTCGTTCGAACGAGTTTCATAAGTTATAAAAAAAATTTAAAAAAATTTCAACAGTTTATTTTATTAATTGTGTCCACTACTTTTCTCAGATCCATATAGTGGATGAAAATACAGTTTTTGAATAAGTAAATTGCACTTTGAAAATAATAGATTCATATTATCCTTTTAAGAAAAACTTCCTCCATCACATTTTTGTTTTTGAGTGAACACATTGAAAATCCAAAACCCCATACTTTCTACCTTGAATTCATTATGGACATATGCGGTGGATTTCTGCGTTATTGTTGATTGGAGACGATTCTTTGGCTTTCGGTGGATACTGAGACACGAGCAGTGTTGTACAATATGTTGGAGCTTCGCGTACTACAAACGGAGGTAGAGGAGACGGCATCAACAAGTCTTAGTGAGTCAAGTCTGTAAGTCTTTTGAGTCCCTTTCCAAAACCTTTACTTGTAGTGGATTTGTCTAGGACCATTCGTCCGTGATTTTTCCCATTTGGGTTTTCCTCGTACATCAGCGTGTTGTGGTTGTGATTTATTATTTCATATCGCATAATCTCCTAGATGTATGCTTAGGCTAAAATGATAAAATTTGGCTTAATTTATATCTCCTACTTTTAATACCCTCTATTTTTATGGCCTTTAATTGTGGGATTAATTAAATTTATTTGGAATAAATTAATTTAATATTAATCCGGATTTTAAATTGAATATTTACTCGCGAGACGAGAGTTAGTAATTATTGGTAAGAATTATGTTAAATATTACTAGATGAGTAAAGTAATATATGAGATTTAATTTATTAATATTGTCACGAGTGAATAATATGATAATTATGTAAATTAAGTCGGGGCGTGCCTGTGTTGTGTTGAGAATAAATTATTATTAAAAAGGTGAATAAATCATAAGTCGCTTGTATGGTCATTTCGAGTGCGCCAACAGGTCCGGAAGGGTCGAGATAGTCAGAAAAGTGTACCCGGGAGTTTATTTTGGGTCTCGAGATGCTTTTAGGCCTAATCGGTAACCTGAGAGGGCATTTTAGTATTTTTCTTTTTAAGGCTTAATTATGGATGAAAATTAAATGGATATATCTGATGGGAGTTAGAGTATTTGAGGATTAGAATTGACAGAGTTGCATAGAGGATAAGGAAGGGAGAAGGGAGAAGACTCTAAAGGGGAGAACTACCTTACCTATACCACCCTTGCCATCTTTCACCACCAATGCGTAGATCGGGACACGAGGGTCGTAACCATAACCATCAACACTTGTGAATCAAACCTTCATATCTGAGGCAAGTATCTATCGTACTACTTTTCTAGTTAATATTTCTCCCATGTTAGAATAAGATTGATAAATACATGTTCTATTGAAGAATTTGATGATTTAGGGAATTTAAATCACATGCTTTAGAGGAAATAAGTATATTCTGGAAATCTCAACATATGTAGAGGATTACCCACAAAATTGCAATGGTTTAGAACTGAAAAATCTAGAAAAAGAATTAGAAGATTGAAAATTTTAATGAAACTAGGGTTCTTGATAATTATGATGAATTTACCCTTAAATTCGATACTGTTAATGAACTTATACATGCTTCACGTAAGAAATCATGTATATATGTGTATTTAGTCAGTAGTAAACTTGTTTGGGGGTTTGGGAATTATTAATGGTGTTTTGGAGAATTTTCTTGGATGAGACCCGTAGGTCGGATTAATAGTTTTTTGGCAAGAACAGCTTGATCGATCGATCAACCATGAATGTCAATCGATCTATCAACCAAGAATGTCGATTGATCGACTGATCGATCGATCGACCCCTTTCCTCGATCGATCGACCCCTCCTGGAAAACAGCATGTTTCTCCCTTTTTATTTAATCCGGATAAAATTCGTAGGAACCCTTGAATGTCATTTAAAGAGCATAATGGGCCATGAAGGGGACCAGTAGGGCCTAAGTAGAATATCGTTGAATGAAATCTTATATGGGATGGAACCCTGGGTTAATGGAGGGTTTGACACATATTGAAAATCGTTGGCACACTACCTATGAAATTGAGAGGTTTATAAATGACTTAGACCAGTATGTCAGAGAGGGTGTACCTACTGAATTGACCTTTAGGAAGAGGGGATATTTTAAGGGACGAGAATTAATTGCGAAATCATTAAAATTGAGAATAAAATGATATGAGATCTTTATGCATAAAATTGGGTAAAATTGAATTACGCACGGTTAAAATATTATTATGGGTCGTGGGTGAACCTAATTGGAAAATGAGAATATTTATATATATGTCTGAGTGCATGTGTATATAATTATATTATGCTTGTGTATAATCATACCCGCGCTACTTTCTATCACAGAGGTTGTCGCGCTGGGACAACCTTATCTCGATGGAACCTTTATTGGGGATATTGACTTATACCCTAGAACATAGGATTCCTTGGTACATGCTATCTGAGAATGATAGTCAGACCGTCCTAAGAGACGTGAGGGGTATGTTTTGATCTCTTAGTGACTTGGAACTATGCTTCGCCTCCATTTTGTGTGTAATATGTTAATACAGTTCAAAGGTGATTCCAAACTAATATTTCCCTTAGTACGAGAGATACGGGGACTTGATAGCAGAGTATGCCAGCACCATAGATTTTATGTGGGTGCCGATATTATATATATTATATGAGTTATTAATCTATATACGTATATATGGAAATCTTCTACTATGGGTATAAGTAGCTAAGTATTGACTAAATGCTCCAAATTGTATAGTAAGTATTCGGAAACTTTACAACGGTACTGAGATATATTATGTAACATAAGTAGTCATGAATAGATTGATCTCTAAACTAAATATCATAGCCTTGTGACTTCTCAAAATAAAATCAATGGGAGATAAGTTAGAAAGACTTACGAGGCATTTAGTAGTACTGTAGGCCTTCACAATAAATGAGAGGTGAGGATTCTCAAGAGAGTGTCGCGTACTAACATGGTGGTTATATTAGCCGGTAGGCATTTTAAATACTTGCTAAACTATTTTCAAAACTATTTTACACTCGGTCTCTGACCCATTATCTACATTTTTTCTCTCTCTTGTGTGTGTATATCTATATAATAAAGTAGGATGGTGTTTTCACTATTCACAAATTTGGAAGACAAGTTTGTCCTTTACATATTTGAGTTCCCCCTCTTTTTTACCCTTCATTTCCTTTCCTCCTTTTACCCAAAATTCAAATACAAGGATAAAATTGGAAATTAACACTAAGAAAGTTTTACACACTACCGAGACTACCTTCACCGTCTCTATCGAGCGCGGGTTAGAGAAATCCACCTCTCTCTCCATTTCGTTCTTCACCGAGTACACACTCCTCTCTCTCTCTCTCTCCATTTTGTTCTTCACCGCTCTCCATCCTCTCTCCATTTCGTTCTTCAGCAGGTAACGGTTTTAGGGTTTTCAATGGGTGTTTGTGAAGAGGTTTTATCATTGGGGTTTATCAATAGGTTTACATTTATGTTTTTTTATGCTCTGTTGTTCTTCACCGCTCTCCATCCTCTCTCCATTTCGTTCTTCAGCAGGTAACGGTTTTAGGTTTTTCAATGGGTGTTTGTGAAGAGGTTTTATCATTGGGGTTTATCAATAGGTTTACATTTGTGTTTTTTTATGCTCTGTTGTTCTTCACCGCTCTCCATCCTCTCTCCATTTCGTTCTTCAGTAGGTAACGGTTTTAGGTTTTTCAATGGGTGTTTGTGAAGAGGTTTTATCATTGGGGTTTATCAATAGGTTTACATTTGTGTTTTTTTATGCTCTGTTATCAATGTTATCAATGTTACAGCAACGGGTTACGGGTATCAATGTTACAGCAAACATTGATAATGATTTTATCAATATTACAACAAACACTCTCATCAATGGGTTACAGGTATCGATTTTATATCAATAGTTTTATGGGTAATGATTTTATTGGCCGAAAGTGGTGGCTGAAATGTTTTGAAAGTGCACAAAAAAAAAATACTCTCTTACAATGGGTTATCAATGTTACAGCAAATACTCTCTTACAATGGGTTTACACTCTTTAGTATATACTGTGTTTGCAAAAACTCTGTTTCAATGGCTGCATTTTTGGAATTTTATTTGATTACTCTAATGTTCCTCTAATGTTTTATGGGTTTATTACTCTTTGCATTTTTGGAATTTTATTTGACTACTCTAATGTTCTTCTATCCTTGCAATCTAGATAGGAGGTATTTATTGGGAAGAATGTATGACGATTCATTAGTACTTTTTATTTTTATGGGTTTATTACTCTTTGGAGTATTACTCTAATGTTCATCTAATGTTTTATGGGTTTATTACTCTTTGGAATGTTGGGAAGACTGTATGACGATTCATTAGTAATTCTTATTTTTATGGGTTTATTACTCTTTGGAGTATTACTCTAATGTTCATCTAATGTTTTATGGGTTTATTACTCTTTGGAATGTTAGTATTCATTTGTGTTGCATTCGGTACAACAAACACTATGTTTGCAAGATCTATAAACATTTGTGTTGCATTCGGTTTTGATTTCTTATCGGTTTATGAGAGTTGCAATGGTTGCATTTCTGGGAGTTTGAATGGGATTTCTTATTTGATTGAATATCTTATGTAAAAAATGTATATTGCCGATTCGTATAATGTTTCTAATGTTTTATGGGTTTATTACTCTTTGGAATGTTAGTATTCATTTGTGTTGCATTCGGTATAACAATCACTATGTTTGCAAGCTCTATAAACATTTATTGGGAAGAATGTATGACGATTCATTATTACTTTTTATTGGGAAGAATGTATGACGATTCATTAGTACTTTTTATTAAGAAAGTTTTCATTTGGTTTAGTTCATGTTGTGTTTTAGTCACATTTAATAATTACTTCTCATTTATTCATTTTGTAGTTGACTTCTTTGTTCACATGGAGAACGTTATCGTGTTTGGCAACGTATGTTACTTTTAATTATACTCTCTTTCACTTAAATGAGATCAATTCCTACTTCCTAATAATTTTCTTATACATTTTCATTCTTTACTTATAGGTGAATGAAGATGCAGCGATTGCTGTAACAACCGAACTCCTCTCATCAATATTTATTCTCCTCACTTATATGTTTATATATTTATTCCATCCTTTGCCTTTTTAATTACAGATTCAAAGGTTACGTCAAAATAATATCAGCGTTGATGTCCTCGATGAATCTGATCTAAATAGTGTTCGTTCCGTGGTAAGAAAATGCACTTTTGTTTTCATATAGTACTTATAAGAAGTTTCTCCATTCGTAATCAATATCCTCTTTTCTTATCTCCGCTACAGCCTGTTAACATTTGCACACCTTCAATACGACATGGGAAGGAAAAAGGGAATTTGGCACCCACTAAGGTTGAATTTTTTTCTATTCTCATCTATTCGAATATATATAACATATTTCTTTATCTAATTATATACACTTAACCTTTTCATATAGGATATACGAAAAGGAAAAGGGAAAAAAAGTGCCACTTTAAGTGTGGTATGTTTAACTAATTATAGGTTTACTATGATTATATCTACTATTTTCTCATTTTGTACTTAGTGTTCTTCATTTCTCTATAATCTACCTAATTTTTTTTTCAACATTTCTTTCTTTGTTCATAGAATCAAAGGCCGCATGGAAATAACATTGGTATCGTTATACGTGATGATGTTCCACCAAATGTTATGCATATTGGGGTAAATACTAGCTACTAATTGCTTTTATCGTTTCAACTTCATATTTACAACTTCTTCACTCCCCATTTATAGTATCAATCTTACAATTAACAGACTCAAACTATACTCAATAATGCAAATGAGAAAGGCAAGGGAAAGGAGAAAGAAGTTCCCACACGTAAAAGGGTAAAACACATCTCAGAAACTTTTATGATAATATTCTTTATGGCATTATGTAAGATTATTTTTATATGCTTATATTTCTTTTGTAGGCGGCATGGATGGGGAAGTATAATGTTTGTCCTGAAGCGGTTTGTTTTTATCATTAACCTTTTACATTATTGGTGGTGTTATTTTACCCTACAGTAATGGTGGTGTTATTAAATAATTAAGTGATTAATGTGTACCATTAGGCTTTATACAATCTCCAAAGTTTACACCAATACTGGAAACTTAATTTCACTATATTATTAAGACTATGAGCGCACCCCTTTCCATTATCACGCAATGTAGATAATTTTTTTGTTTTCTTTAAGCAATTGATCAAACGTTTGTCTCCAAAAGTTCCCTTGCACAACGATTACGACAAGAACGAGAAAGAGAAAGATGCAATCCTCCATAAGCTACATCTGTCACATCTGCCCCCCTTGCGCCACAACATAACTTCATCTCAAAACGCGCACTTGCCCAACGACAAAGACGTGATCGAGAAAGAGCATTTCACATACATCAACCTATTTCTGGTCATACTCCCCATGTTAACAATTCTATGGGGCCACCTTCTTTTGCTTGCACTGAAGGCTCTCCTAAGCGATCAAAGGTTTCACATTTACCGTCAGATAATGATGTGGCTCAGGTCCCGTCGTCAATAACTAAGCAATTTATAGAAGTTAGTACTCCAAATCCTTCACACATTTCTATTCGAAGAATTAGTCCTTTGACGAATAGTTTACCAATCCCAGTCGCGGAGACAAATATACCCCCATCTATGTCACCTCGAAACCTTTGCCAAGATTTCGACCTAATTGATTCTGAAGAACAGTGTGTCGGAGTCCTCCAAGAACACTCTCCGACATCAAATTCTCTCCAAAATGTATTGGTCCCCAATACGTTAGAAATTATACCCCACCTTGAAACAGAGAATAATCGAGATGTTCAAAATTGCCATTCATCTAATGCACATAGTCATAGGTATAATTTCTTTTTATCTATTATCTAATATTCTTTTACGTTGTGAACTATCCTTCATTTTATTTTTCACACCTTCTTATTTCATATATAGATCCACTATACAAAGCCGTGGAAATATTGCGAGCACGAGTGCACCTCAAGAACCACATGCCCATTTAGAAAGACATTTTCTTGGGCCCATGGATGTCCCTTTCCATCATTGTTCAGCTTTACATTAGATGGGTGAAAGATTATAGACCTCATCAAAGATTCGCCCTCTATTTGGGAAGTGTTGTAGACAAGGACAAGTTCGATTACCACATCTACTTGAACCCCCATCGGAAATTAAACATCTGTTTGATGGTAATGATGTTCAATGCAAGTCTTTCCAGAGTCATATTAGAGAGTATAATGCTGCTAACGCCTTTACAAGTCTTGATGTTCAAATGGATGATAGGGTCCTCAGAGGTAGGGGTCCATCATCTTTCACCATTCATGGCGAACTACGTCATCGTACTGGATCCTTATTACCGGAACCGGGACATGAGGAAGAAGCTTCATATGCCCAGTTATACATTTATGATCCCAGTGTGGCTTTGAGTGTTAGGGAACGTAGGAATCCACAATTACGAAGTGATGTACTGCAAATAATTCAAGGTTGCTTGGAGGTCAAGAATCCTTTTATCCACAAATATCGTCAGGCGTTTGCTATTTTAAATGAATCCTCTGGATCCGGCCTGAACTTGCCAGCATACTTACATTACAATTCTGCAGCAGATCGTAGAAGGTATAATTTGTTTTCGACTGATGAGATTGCGGTTATTTTACCCGGCGATGGCCATAATTCGTCTGCAATGAGAGACATTATTGTTCGCCTTCGAGGGGGGGATCAATTGATGCGAGTTAATGAATGTCACCCAGCTTACCTACCTCTACACTACGTTCTTTTATACCCTCATGGTCAACTTGGTTGGGACCCTGAGATGAAGTTATGGGACGTGGCAAACAGTGTTGATCAGGATCATCGACTAACTCAACTGGATTATTATAGTTATCGTTTGTTTCAACATGGCACTGAGTACTCTACAATTTTGAGAGGAGGTAAACTTATGCAGGAGTTTATTGTGGATGCATGGGCTTCAACGGAACAAAATCGCTTGACTTATTTCAGACTTAATCAAAGCAAACTTCGGGTAGAATTATACAAGGATCTTAGCGATTGTATGTCTGAGGGTGTTGAACCATTGCAAATTGGTAGGCGAATGATTTTGCCATCTTCTTTTACTGGTAGTGCACGAAATATGTTTGAGATTTACCAATATTCGATGGCCATCACTCGGTACAATTAACACCCTGATATTTTTCTCACAATGACCGCCAATCCTAAATGGCCTGAAATCAGTAAGGAACTTTTACCGGGTCAAAATGCTCTCGACCGTCCAGATTTGGTTACACGTGTTTTTGAACTAAAGAGAAAAGCCCTAATGAAGGAGATTAAGGATTAAAATATTTTTGGCAAGAAAGTGGCCCATGTGTTTACAATCGAATTTCAAAAAAGGGGGTTGCCCCACATGCATGCTCTTCTTTTCCTCGATTGTCAAAGCAAGATTAAAACATGCGCCCAAGTAGATAATTTTGTCTCTGCTGAGTTTCCAGATCCCACTTATGATCCTACACTTTTCCAAACTATATTGAGTTGCATGGTACACGGCCCATGCGGCTCCCAGAATCCGAATTCCCCTTGCATGGAGAACGGTATATGCACGAAAAAATACCCTCGAGCATTTGCAGAAGCCACAACAATGGATAATTATGGATATCCAATCTATCGTCGTCGTGATGATGGTAAGGAATATACTACTGCCAGTGGAAAAAAGGTATCAAACAAATGTGTTGTCCCCTATAATCCATATTTGTCTAGACTTTTCAATTGTCACATTAATGTCGAGGTTTGTGCTGGGTTATAATGTGTTAAATATATAAATAAGTACATATATAAGGGTCATGATCGCACAACTATGGTTTTGGGAGGTGTTGATGAAATCCAACAATATTTAGATGCAAGGTACATTGGACCTCCTGAAGTAGCTTGGCGAATTTATGGTAATCACATGCATCAGGAGAAACCTCCTGTTACACGATTAGATTTACATTTACCTGGCATGCATCATGTTGTGTTTGATCCTTCACATTCATCAGCTACGATTGCTCAAAGAGCCAGCGGCCAAATGAGTTCGTTAACCGGGTTTTTTGCTTTTTGCGCATTGAATCCTTCTGCACGAGAGTATACCTACCAAGAGTTTCCCCAACATTATGTTTGGAGCTCTAAAACAAAACTATGGACTGCACGAAAATCATCCGAGTTTGCTATTGGGCGAATGTACTATGCTAGCCCGAATTCTGGAAAAAGGTTTTATTTGCGATTGCTTTTGACCGTTGTTAAAGGGCCCACATCATTCGAGTGCTTACGCACGGTGAATTGTGTATTACACGAGACTTTCAAATCGGCGTGTATAGCGAGGGGATTGCTTGAAGACGATAATGAGTGGGTTCAATGTTTACAGGAGGCATCCATCATGCGCACCGGATATCAACTTCGGCGTTTTTTGGTGTTATACTTACACAATGTTTTCCTTTGCATCCGGAGTTATTATGGAATCAATTTTCCATTCATATATGTGATGATCTGATTCATAAGTTACGCACATTGTTTTCTATCCCAAATCCAACTGACATCCAAATTGAGGATTATGGTTTGTATCTTCTAAATGAGGTGCTTCAAGAGTCTGGTAAGAGTTTAAGTGACTTCCCTCCAATGCCTCTGCCAACTTTTAATTGGAAAACTGTGGGTGGGAACAGATTACTCTCAGAACATCATCAGTTACAATCGTTAGCAATGCAAGGTGATGCACAATTAGATGTTGATCGCCTTAATGAGGGACAACGTATAGCTTACTCAGCGATAACATCATCTGTTTTTGAGAATAAGGGGGCTACATATTTTTTGAATGGAGGTGCTGGCACTGGAAAGACATTTTTGTACAATACAATTGCAACCTTCTGTCGTAGTTTGGGTCATACAGTTATTACTGTTGCTTCGTCTGGCATTGCTTCTTTGTTGTTAGTTGGTGGTCGGACTGCACATTCAACATTTTGCATACCTTTGGACATTCTTGAAAACTCAAATTGTGGATTTACAAAGCAGTCGATACATGCAGAGCTATTCAAATTAGTTAAACTTATAATATGGGATGAAGTTCCTATGAAACATAGGCATTGTGTTGAGGCTGTAGATAGGACACTGCAAGATATTTGTGATGTTAAAAAGCCATTTGGAGGAATTACAGTAGTTCTTAGCGGTGATTTTCGACAAATCTTACCAGTTATCCCTAGAGGAGTTAGAGAAGAAATTGTTTCCGCTTCATTAAGGCGGTCTATGCTTTGGAGGCACATCCATGTTTTGACATTACATCTAAATATGAGACTAAACCCATTGGAGCCTGAGACAATTCATTTCTCTACGTTCTTGGATCAGATCTGCTATTTACTCTTTTCTATTTTTTAACAATCTTCGTTCAACATGCATGCATTTAACTTTTTTTTTGTAGATTGGGTCCAATCCTCTTGAAGTTGTATCATTGCCTTCCTCAATACAAAAGTGTAATGATGTCCGTGATCTAATTGCGAAGGTGTATCCATTGTTGAATGTCATCGGTACTGTTACACCAACCTTCCTCACCGAACGAACAATTCTTTCAGCACGGAATGACGATGTGACTACTATAAATAATTTGGCATTGAATATCTTTCCGGGTGATACAAAAACTTATTTTGGTGCCGATAAAATGTGTGATGACGAGTCCGGTAGAGACGTACACAGTCAGTACCCAAATGAGTTTTTGAATTCTCTCAGTCCTTCTGGTTTACCCCTTTTTAAGTTGGAGTTAAAGGTGGGTTCTCCGATTATGCTTTTGAGAAACATTGCTCCGAAGGATGGTCTTTGCAATGGCACTCAATTGGTGGTTACAAAATGTGGAGAGCATGTAATTGAGGCCCAAATAATAACGGGTGATAAGTGTGGAAATTTAGTATTCATTCCCAGAGTCTCACTATCTCCTTCATCTGCGGAGATCCCTATAAAAATGATGAGACGCCAATTCCCAATTCGATTGGCATATGCAATGACCATCAACAAATCACAGGGTCAATCTGTAAAGTTTGTGGGAATTGACTTACGCACGCCAGTTTTTAGTCATGGCCAATTATATATAGCGTTATCTCGATGCACAAGTGCAAATCGCATTACCCTTCTTTCTGATGATTGTTCGCTTTCGACAACAAATATTGTGTATCCGGAAGTCCTCCTATAAAGTAATTAGTGTTATTTTCCCTATAAACTACACATTTGACCCCTTTATATCATCTTTTGATAATTTTTTAATTATTCTTAGGATTGGGAGCCAATGGTAAAGCATCAAGAGCGGATAAATACCCGTAGGTTGCTTACATGGGGTTCCCAGAACAAGGTACTTCGTCTTTAAAATGTTTTTTCTTTTCATTCATTTTTAAAAATTAGTCTTAACTATTAATATTTCTTATAGGTGGTTGTAAATTGTGCCAATCTTCATATCAAGTACGTCGAGATGGATACGTGGACATTTCGTAGAGTTATTATGAGGATGTTTCCTGCGATTCCATGATTGACTATTAGAGGATAATTTTTTGGGATGTCGATCGTTTCGACTTTTTGTAAAGCTTAGGCTTAGAGTTACTATACGCTATTGGATGATTGCTAAGGCTATTTTTGTATAGTCTGCTAAGGCTTTTATTATATATTCTGCTAAAGCTGTCTTTAACCTTACATCATCCATAGCTGTATCTTTGTAAGTATCTCAGATCAATAAATGAACTATTTGGGCTTTGGGTTTGAGTTTGTATGCTTTTGGTTTAAGATGATTTGCTTTTCTCAGTTGTTGGGGTTTTAGAATTGTATTGATTTTTGTTTGGCTTTTACCTTGGTGGTAATTAATGCATTTGACTTTTTGCAGGTTGGTAATTAATATATTGGTCCCTTTTGCGTGGTTTCAAAATTAATATGCAAATATATTGGTCCCTTTTGCGTGGCTTATTCTGAATTCGTTTGACTAACATTATTAGTACTATTTCACTTGATTTGGTTTCAAGACTTGGTTTTGAACTCAATTGATTCAATTCAAAATCAAGTAAACTTCTTAATCTAAAATGGAGGTTTGGAAAAATAATTTATTCGGATGATTTTCGTTGTGATTCAGTTATGTACTATATTCTTAACAAGTGCTCTTTAGACACTGGGTATTTATGTTTGGATTTGAGTTATAAGTTCTCTTTAGACGCTGATTTTTTATGTTTGTATTTCAGATATGGGTTGTTTAGAAGAGGCCATGGCAAGTATTTGATATGAGAACGATTTTCGACAAGGTGAAAGTCATTGTCTATCCCAGAGTCACGAGTCTCACAGTTGCCATCTTATATCATCAGGGATAGACCAGCTGAAAATATCAAAGCTTTCTTTGATCCGTGCTTCATGTGTGATCTTGGGAAGTACCAGTTGTATGCACGCTGGTGTGCAACAGCTGTACAAATGGCACAATAATTCCCCAACTCCAGGCACTTCTTGACCTATCATCATTCATTAAGGAGTTATGCATCAATTCTCTATCTCAGAATTCCTCCTGGATTTCGTATTGTTCTTCGTCGGAAATATGTTGATCACCATGACATAGTGAATGATATGATGATGGATGAGAAGGTGACATATCACCCACAACTTGGTGGAAATGGGGTCCTAAAGGATACTGATATGGTGGTTGTTGTAACAATGGGATTCGCGAAGGGTGCAACATCTCTTATTGATGTTCAAGGATTCAACGTCTATCATAAAAAATAGACTCATTAAGACATTTTGGAGAGTTTGGAATGCTGCAGGAAGTGGTGGTCGAGGAGTTATAGGTGTTTTAGTAATCATCCTGAAGTTGGTGTTACTTCCAAATTTTGCAGGATGCATTTTTTACTGTATATACATAGACATAACACGACTATGTTATTTTTTCGTTATTTATATGCTTTCATTCATTGACTCACAAAAAAACGAGGGTACAAATCTTATTTTTTCTGTTGGCTTGATTCTTATTATTTCAAAATGTTCATCTCCACTTTCTATTTTAAGATTTTATTATGATAAGTCTTTTTACTGAAGTTCAGGTAATCATCCTCTTTGACCATGATCATTATTATCTCCATTCTTGGTTTTTGGTTTTGGATAAACCTCCAAGGGATCTTTCTTATTTATGTTGTTTTAAATGTTTATGGTGGTGGTTAATGACCCTAAGGTTAAATCATATTGTTGATCGAGCTCCCTTCCTCATTCCTCTTTTAGTAAGGATAAAGTTTATGTAGATGGAAGCTCACCACATATATGCCTGTGCATGTTCTTTTTACAGGTTTGGCCTTGGATTTGATCTTTTTTCTCGAGATTTCAATTATTTAATTTAAACCCCCAATGGCTATCAAGACTTTAACAAAGGTCAACAAATTTAGTGCAGCAGAATGGAGCTATGGAGTCGTGAGGAGAACCGACAAAGTTTTCTCCAGCAGCGCAGGCTAGGAGTGTCTTTGCCTGACAAAACTGCTTAGCAGATCTGCAATTGTGCAACCGAAATGGCCAACAGCCTCAGTGTGGATGTTATTTTCGTTTACACTAAGCATGGACAGATGGCTTCACTCCTCTCGCGCAACCGCCCAAATTCTCCCATCTTTGCATTCACGAATGACGAGAGCACTTGAATGGCCCTCAATTTGTAGTGGGGAGTTATACCCTTCCTCATTAGTTTATCAGATGACATGGAAGCTAACGTCTCTAAAAACCATTGATCTTATAAACACAAAGGGAATGATGAAACAGGGAGATACAATTTTGGTGGTCTCGGATATTATTCCAACATGTGCAGCCTCAACTATATTACAATCAATCCAGGTCAAAACTATAGCTTAGGCAACAATTCTCTTTATGATTTGCGATAATAAGGTTTGCGGTAATTAGGAGCTTTGCGTTTATAGGGAGATAACATGTGTCTTTTTTCATTCTTTTGTAGTTTAGCAGAACAAAAGTCCTCATATTTAGTTTTTTTTCCCTTTTCCCCCCCGCTTATTTTTGTGGATACATGCATTTTCTTGAACTAGATTTGTATTTTATTCATCTCCCGTCCAACATGATATCTATTGAAGTTCCCTCTTAACCTTATTATATTCTCAGGTACGTAGAGAGTCGTTGCTTTTTGTGATTCTTGCAATTTGTGGTGTGGTTTCTTGGGAAGGAGAAGGGGATCCAATTAATGAATCTGATCAAAGCATTAATTATCAGGTATGCCACTACAATACGTGTGAAGATAAAAATTTATGCATCAAATTGTGGGGAGGGTATAATTGTAAAACTTTATAAAAGTGGGATACAATCACTTTGACAAATCTAACTGGCTCGATATGTTCTGTGTTGAAAGCAATTTCCTTGCATTACTATTTATTTGATGGACTCACTCAAAGCATCTATATGTATATATAAAATGACTGTTATTTGTGCAGATTGTTGATAGATTATATTCAGCCACGGTGGGTTTATGATTGTGTAAATTCCCGTATTATATTGCCGCCTGACAATTATATTGTGGGAAGGTATATTTCTTGAAAATACTGTTTTATGCAAATTTCTTCTTTCACGAGCATATGCTTTCTCTTAGTTTACCTTTCTCTCCTTCACTACAGCTGAATTATGCTTCATAGGTTGTATATGATGGGACTATATATAGGGATTCTTATAAAAGAGTTTTCATCGTATTAGTCCTATTAAAACAAAAATGCCCCCCCCCCCTCTTCCCTCCCCTCCCCCCCCTCCAACTGTCGGACACATATATATGATATATGTTCTCTTATCCACACACACACACAACAGTATAACACACACACACACGCACAGCAGTAGAATACACACACACGCACAGTAGCCACACACACAACAGTAGAACGCACACACACATGCATAGCAGCCACACGCACACGCAAACTGCATATATATGCAGATTGCATATGCATATATGCATATGTGCAAAACCCCCCACCTTTTCTCCCTTCACTTCCCCTGTCGCTTCCCTGCCTTTCTTCTCTTCACCGCCATCCCCTACTGCTGGCCATCTCTTATCTTCATCCTATTCAATAGTTGACAATAGTCTTAACTGATACATGCATTAATGCATACATTATACAAATAATATTTCATTTGATATATTATACAAATAATATTTCATTTGATATAAATTGAGTCACAATATCATTTTTCTTACAGATTCCAGTAACCAACAAACTTATATTGGGGAATTGGAGAAGTTTATGTTGAAGTTCATATCGGTAAGTTCTCCTACTTTTTATGTAGGTTCTTGAATTTTTTTCCAGTTATGCATATGTTTTTTATATGATGCGTACCGACAGTGGTCCATACATCTTATGTTGATGTTGCATGTTTTAGGGTGTGGGTGCGTGCAAAACTTTACACACTTGACGGTGATGTGTGCGGTTGTCGACTCAACATAAATTGATGAAGCAGTTGTCGACTCAACATAAATTGATGTTGCATGTTTCAAGTTACCTGGTCGACTCAACATAAATTGATGAAGTGGTTGAGATGAGGTCCAATATGGACCTCGAGTATTGTATATTTTTGTTGTTGAGTATTTTTATTTTTTTAAACAGGGTGGATAGTCCTATAAATAAAGGAAATTCTGCCCAAATTTTTTAAAATTAGAATAGAAATATTGTACATTTATTTAGATGTACCTTTTTTTGTAATTCTAATGCAAATGAATATTGTTGCCATGGATTTGGTTTGTTTATTGATTATAGTGCCAACCGAGTATGAATATAGTAATATGTATTGTGAGTCAACCGAGTTTGGGTTTTTTATTTCACTTTGTTGTCGGGTAACGATATTTTTTTTGCAATTACGTACTTTTTGTTTTGAAATTAAACACGACACGACATTAAATATTTGTGTTTCCCTATCTCAAACACGACCCAATGTTTTTTTAACCAAAAACGAACTTTACAAAAATAAACACAACATGAGGTTTTGTTGCCAATTGAGAACACTAACGTTTGGCAGGATAGTCCTATAAATAAAGAATATTATTATCAATTTTTTTAAAATTACACTTTGTTTTGTCAAGGAACAAAATTTTTGTGGTTTTGTAACTACGCACTTCAAAAATTTTTGCGTTTCGCTTTACATACTTTGAAAAATTATCGTCGTTTCGCGATTACGTACTTTAAAAAAATTTCATCGTGCCTTCAGGCACGGGCATACGCTAGTATATATATATATATAGGTGCTCAGCCACGGGGGGCGTCAGGTGTAGAATCATTTGACTGGATGTGCTGCAGCTTGTGTGGGAGTTGAAGGTCATTGTAGTAGACGCTTCCTCCTTTGGTTCCTCAGATTTCTGTTTAGCTCTTTTACTTAGGGCATGTGTCGCCCATTTCCAGACTTGTTTAGACTTGACAGGGATTTCATAATTCTATCATTTTAGTACTTTGTTTTTATTTGGGAGTATTTTATCTCTCACTTTATCTGTGGTTTGTGGTGAATCATTTGGATTGGAGTAATCTAGTTGGCATGGTTCGTTGGATGATTGGTATCTTTATAATTTTCATTATTCAAATTTATTTAGGTTTAAAATATTTTTACAACGGAAATTAAATAAATTGGAAATAATTTATTTAGGTTTAAAAGTTTTGACACTTAGCTTAATTATTTTGGGTGTTTAAATTGGAAATAATTATTTTGCAACGGTGATGCTAAGAATGAACCAACCGTTCACCTTGATTGTAATTTAATAAAGGACTGATCACCCGGTATTTAATTAGGCATGGTGTCACATGTGGTATTAGAGCATCTGGTTCTAGTGTCCTTTAGGATTTGCGCGTCTTATTATGCTTCCAGCGTAGCTTTCTTTGATATAGAGCCCTATGTTTAGGATTGTTGATTCTTTTGGTGAGATTTCGTTCTCCTTCTATAACATATATATTAGTGAATCTTATTTGCATTCGGACGTGTTCGAATAATTAAGTATGGCAGGCGAGGGCCGTTGGGCGGATAGCGGGAGGCATGGTTTCGTGAGGTTGTGAAGTATATTCGAGGATGATGACCATAGTCGAGGTCACCCCTATTATGGCACGAGAGTCCAGGACTGTAAAGAAGATAGGGCAAAACCTACGATTTCGAAGTACTGCTATAGTCAAAAGTGAGTCCGAATCAGACTCACCCAACATGGTGTGACTGGGAAAGAGTCCAACGAAGCATTTAGGAAAACCGTTGGTGAAAATTCTAGAAATGTAGAAATTGTGTGTGTTAACCAACGAATAAAATATATCCTAAGGCTTGGGCATATGGAGGAGTGTGGTTAACCGAAAGTGAAAATTTGGGGTAAAATTTTCCTTGGCTCGCCGAAATGAAGTTATAATGGTGGGAGTCAGCCACCACTTTTAAAAATGGAATGTTATGTCTATAGAAGGATCTTAGGTACAGTTTGATCGCAAGTTCCTTCATCATATGTTAAGGTTAAGATGCGAATGTTGTTCTGAACTCATCACAGGAGGGCTGAGCAGAGGTCCATTTGTGAATATGAATCTAAACATTTAGCGAATCTTATATCGGAGGATGTAGGTACAAATGGAGGAGAGTATTTCAAGTAGGAGATCGACTCATAAGAAAAGTTAACAACACTTAAAGGGAATTCTGCTAGACGGTCGATCCTGATGGCTACATTATCGCGTTTATCCAATTGATATGTTAAAGCTTCTATCTATGTGAAGCTAATAGATTCGAATAATTTAGTCAAACAATAGGACATGATGAAACGGTGGTAGTAAAGCACTACAAGGAGGAAACCATTTTGTAGCATGTTCCTTTAGGCCAACAACGCTAAAGGAATAACGGGGGTAGACATCAGGAATCGAGCCTACCAAAGTCCGAGAGAAGAACAACCCCAAAATGATCAGTATTACCAGTGGTAAGTGGATTATGCATAGAATTTCTTTCTAGAGAGTGAAACCACATGCGTTAATTTTTCCTGAAGCGAGTAAAGGGGATAAGAATATGGTACCTAGAAAAGTGTAATGATTAAAGTAGCTTTTTTATTTTGTTTTGGATATGCATGTTACGTCCGAAAACTATTTAAGCAGCCAAGGCAATTGGCAAGGTAGAAGTATGCATTTTACCCTCGGAGGATGAGACATGTTTTTTGTGACACGAGCGAGTCACTATATTTTGTTTATTGATATATTCGCATGGGAGACGAGTTTAGTGTGTATATCTATAAATGTTATTATTATGTGAATATTTTGTCTAGTGTAGTGGGATTATCTTTAGTGTTATCCCCGGAGGATGAATGGGTGTCTTAATAGTGTTATATACTTTATTTGTCTTACTCTCCTTAGTGATGAGTTATACGGATAGGATATTATCCGGATTATGGTTTTATAAGAAATGGTTAAAATGATAGTGGGTAGTGAATGCAAGGCTATCGGGGTTGCTGCCCTAGTGCACCATGTTTTGTTCTGGCGAGACCTCCCCTGCGAGAGGGTCGGGCTCGCACTCATATTATATATTATAGAGGCTTTGGAGGGTCTAGTGGTCTCGATATATTCTATCGTGGTGTGTGTAGGGACTTTGTTGTTATGATTCAGTGTGTATTGGGTTTACCTTTGAGCAGAAATATTTCACTCATTATTATGTTTAGTGCTCAGGAATTGGTAATAGGATGAGTGCATTGTTATATCTATCCTTTAAAGAAGTGGAAATTAAGATTTATATTCATATATTTGGGGGTGGAATTTTGAGAGTCCCGATTGTATACGTACGAGGTTTATGGAATGTGATTACCACTAATATTGAGCGATAGTGCAATTGGTGAAAAGTTCATGGTTTTAGAATAATTAGGGGAGGAGATGTAGATTTTCTGTCAAGAGGAGGAATATAGGGGTACATGTTATGGATGGAGGGCCTAACGGATTTCCATAACCGACAATGATAGTAGTAGTGTATTGGGGGGGTTTCTTATTTGGATTTCGCTCTGTGAGACATCCCACACATGAAACTTAGCGTTAGGTTGGAAGTAGGGAGATGTTCGGTCATTAGTCCATGAGTCCAGTACCTCGATTGTTATAGGAGCAGGTAATTATAACTGCAAGTTGAAAGTTAAATAATTATTTAAGGCCAGTGGAGCCGATTGTTTGGTAAGGAAGCATTGGAATATTTGTTTTATCACTACAAGTTGAAGGGTGGAACTATGATAAGGAGGATTTAAAATTTTAATTTCTGGGGTGATTAGGAATAATTAAGTGTTATAGCCACGTTGTGAATATAGAGACAACAAAGAATTGAGTGTTATGTGTGATACGTATGAGATGTTTATGCCAGCATACACGGTTTATAGGGTGTGTGGGCATCCCAGTTAGCTGATGTTTATGCTAACAAAGAATTGACTCTCTTGTGGAGTGATCGCACTATCCTGCGATGGTACCCTTGTATATGATATATATCTTTTCACCTCCTTTTGTCCAAAAATGATAACCCATCAATACGACTTTGATATCAGTCTTACTCACTGACTTTTCTTTCAGGTATGATGCATAGTGAAGGGATTTCTAGTTCCATAGGTAGGATTTCTTCCATGTCGTATACAAGAGAGTAAGGGATAGTCCTAAAAGATGTTCGAACTGAAGTGAGGTAGACCTAGAAGGCATAAGCAATTCGATCGACCAACTTTCGATATATTTCACTAATCTTGCTGATGATGGCTTTGAGGTTTTTATCAATGGCTTTAACGGATTCATTGGTTTGAGGTCGGTAGGGTGAAGATTTGTTCCTCTAAATCCCATACTCGTTGACCACTTTTGTGACTTCTTCTCCGAAATGCAACCCGTTATTTGACACAACCTCACGAAGGACCCAATATTGGTAGATGATATTTATCTGGATGACCTTGGTAACTTTCTTGGCATTCAGCACTGCGTATGATTCGACTTCGATCCATTTGGTGAAGTAGTCAGTGGAAACCAAGATGAATTCATGTCCATTAGGGGATTTTGGTGTAACTTTCCCTATGATATCAATGCCCCATGTTTAAAACGTCCAGGGAAAAGTCATGTTATACAATTTTTATGGGGGCAAGTGCTGGAGGTTGGAAAACTGCTGGCATTTAAGGCATCTTCGAACATATATAGTGCAACCTTGAACCATGGTAGTCTAGTAGTCACCCTATCGGTTGATTTTTTTTAGCAAACATTTGGCCATTCATATGGGGTTCGTATTCTTTACTACAGATTTTCTTTATCATCTCTTTAATATCAGCCCCTGTGATGCAATGTAAATGGGTTCCATCAAAGTTCCTCTTCAATAGTGCTTTATCACAAACAATATACTGAGTAGCTAGCTTGCTAAGAGTTTCTCGGTCTTTCCTATTAGAACCTTGGGGAAACATACCATACTTGAGGAGGCACCAGATATCATAGTACCGACATTTGACTTTATCAGGATCTTATTCTGTGATGATCTCAATGTCATAGAAGTTGATAGGTTTAGCTTACTTTTGGACTAAGAAGGGGGCCATTGTTATTCCTTAGGGAATATCAACTATGGAGGCTAAGGTAGTAAGGGCATTGACTAGTTTATTCTTTGCTCGGGGCGGGTAGTGGAAGGTGATATCTTTGAATTTGGAGGCCATCTCTTCTAGGTGGCCAACTCTTCTAGGTGGTCATAGAAGGGTAAGAGTTTCTCATCCTTGACTTTCCATATTTTGAGTACTTGATCGATGATGTGGGATGAATCCCTATAGAAATCTAGGTATCAAATTCCTTTCTTGAGAGAAACTTTGAGTCCTACAGTGCATGCTTGGTATTCAGTCATCTTGTTCATGCAGGGAAAATCCAGCTTGATGGAAATGGGAGTGTGGGAGTCATTAGGTGAAATTAGGAGTATCCCAATGTCATACCCTTTCTTATTGGTGGCGCTGTCCAAGAACATTTGTCATGAGTGGTCTTCTTGTGAGGTACAAAGGAAATTTTCATCTCAAAATTCAAAAATTCAAATATCGGTTTCTTCAATAGGGTAGTCAGCGAGGTAGTCGTATATGGTTCTTCCTTTAATGGATTTTTACATGACATAAACAACATCAAGTTTGGCTAGAAGTCTCAACCATCGGGCGATTCGACTAGATAGGGAAGACTTCTTGAGTAGGTACTTGATAGGCGATCATGTAGTGCCGTAATTTTTAGCTGACCCAGGCAAGGGTGACGCATGCTTTTTCCAAGGCAGTGTAGTTAACTTTTGTACCCAGCCAACTTGCGATGGGCGTATTAGATGGCTATCTCTTTGCGGTACTCTTCAAGGTATTGGTCTAGTAAAGCCCCAGTTGCAGTGTCCGTTACAGTCAAGTATACGAGTAGTGGAAGTCCAGGCTACATCGGTATGAGTACCCAAGGTCGGGTTAGGTATTGCTTGATTCGATCAAAGGATTACTAGAAAGACGAGTTATAAACCTTAGTTGAATCCTTTTGGAGGAGTTTGAAAATAGGTTTACAGATAGAAGTAAACTGGTTGATAAATCGACTTATATATTATAATTTTTTAAGGAATACTTCTCCATTCGGGGTGGTGGTATCTTGAGTATGGTTTTCATCTTGGTAGGATCTTCTTCTATCCCTTTCTCACTAAGGCCGAAGACACATTTATGTGGGTGACGTCGCATATGATATTATCGTAGTCGCTTGAAGAACTTTTAAAGAGAGGGAACATGACCTTTCCTAGTCTTAGACTTGATAATCATATCATCCACATTGACCTAGACTTCTTTGTGTATCAGATTATACAAGATGGTTGTGGATGCCCTCTCGTAGGCAGCCCCTGCATTTTTTAGGCATAATGGTGTAGCAAAAGGTTCCCCAAGGGGTGATGAATGTGGGTTTCTCTTAATGATATGGATGCATCTTGATCTGGTTATATCGTAAACCCATAAACGATTGACTTAAGAGCATGATTGGTTGTGTTGTCCATAATCATGTCGATATTTGGTAGCGGGTAATCATCCTTCGGATAGGGCTTATTCAAGTCTTGGTAGTTGAAGCACATGTGAAACTTCGCTCCTGGTTTTGGCACGGGTACGATATTAGCTAGACATATGGGATATTCTATCACACGAATGAAACCCACTTTCAACTATCCTAAACCTTGAGTGACCATTCGGTGCATATATTTTGTAGTTTTTATTCGATTGGTTTGCATTCTGGGAGAGTTAGAATCTCGTGCTGAGCTATCTCGGGATCGATGATGGTCATGTCATCATTGGACCATGCGAAGACGTCCATAAATTCCATCAGTAATTCCTCGAGTTATGTGTGTTCATTCTCGTTAAGAGTGGACCCTATCCTAATCTCGTGCAATTGGCTACTAGAATCAAGATTAATAACAATATTATCATCTTCATTAACTTGAATGTGGTTATGTTGTTTGTTATTAACCCTATTTAGATTAGTTAAGAATTGTAAATTTGCAAAATCATCTTCATCAAGAGTTTGATTAGAATCAAGACAATTAATATAAGGCATATCAAGATACTCAAAATCTTCAGTTATTTTATTATTAGGAAAAAAATCATTGGGAACCCCATTGAAGGAGGCCTCTATTACAACAGAATAAGGTGGATTAACAAGAGAAAATGGGATAAACATAAGAGTTGGGTTTTATTTTAGCAAGTGGAACGGGTACATCATGCTAGTTGAGGAGAGGTGTATCATCAGATTTGATCAGGCGGGATGGATATGGTGATTTAGTGCTTGAATGGACCCTGCATAGTGTTAGCCCCAATGTCTGCAAGTTAAAAAAATGCTCAGAGTCACTTCCCTCAAAATCTACGGTATAAGATATGTTCTCATTAACGAGTGGTCGCACATGATGATGGGAACTTTCAGCCCATGAGAAGTTATCATAGAAAAAGATCTCCATTCTTGTTTTGATTTTCTTATCCACATGATCATACCACGATTTGGGAAAGCCGCAGAAGGGGAAATCTTCACCCTCTATGATGAATATTCCGTTCAAGGAATCTCTTAAGACAACGTTAACACTTTCTAGCATTTTCAACCGAGGTTAGTAGATGATTCTGAGTTCTCCTACTGATGGTTGGTACCCCAAGCCACAAGGAGGAAAATCCTTATTCAATACAATGGGTTCAAGAATCCCCTGTTGCATCGTCCCATCCCTAGTTCGGGCATAAAGTGGTTCGACTCGAAAACCACTTGACGTTTCATATTAACATCTAGATCACATTGATGTTTCATATGAGGGTTATACTTTGTACAAATCTTATCTCTGAAATCGTCCGCTGTTGGGAGTAGAAGTGGTTCGACTCGAAAACCTGACAAAAGCATATAATTTTCCCCGTGATTTATGTCTAGTACTAGATTACTGGTGCTTTCATTCTCAGTGCTGTCATTGTCCAAGATGGTGATGACATGCCCATTGGAAAATAACTTCAATTTATGATGAAGGGAAGAAGACACACCCTTCATATTATGAAGACATGATCATCTAAGAAACAGAATGAAATAAGACGGGATATGGATGACTTGGAATTCAATAACATAATTTATAGGTCCGACCCCGATTGTAAGATTTATGGATCCTATCACTTCTATATGAGTATTATCATAAGTGTGCACCGCAATAGAGGTTAGATTCAGGTCACTCACTTTCAGTCCCAAGAAATTGAGGGTTCTCGATAGGCAAACATTAAGAGTTGATCCATTATCGACAAGTGAAAGTGAGATTGTCTTTCCCATGATTTCAATAGAGATATCGAGATCATAATTATTATTCGCACCCAACTTATGGATTTATTGTTCGGAAAAGGAGAGCATTCTAGTAGAGGTTAAAGATCCGACCAGATTCACTACTTCTTTTAGCATGGTGGAAGGAGGGACTGTGGGTCCGATAAGTAGTTTGATCAATGCATTCCGGTGCAGCTGGGAGGACATAAAAAGTCCCTACAAAGTGATGTTATGTTGGTTGTTCTTTAACTGATCGAGGATCTTTCTCTCCTAGAGGGTCATTTCTAGTATAGGAAGATTCTCAAAACCTTTTCCCTTGTTGATTACTGATGATTACAATTTTGGAACTTAACAATGCCTCCCTGATCTAGTAATATGGTTTATAGAAGAGGGGAAAAATGGAAGAACTATTTTCTCATCTATCTCTGGCTATTCGTCCACCTTGTTAATTTCTCCTAGCAATTCTTTAAATGATATTATTCCACATATGCTGACTATTGGTCTAGCCTTTTTTGTGATTTGCATTTGAACTGCCGCATTCATCCCCCCATCCGGTGGCAACGGTATCGTCTTTCCATGAAAATTTAATACATTCCAGAACCTCAACGACCTCTTCATATAGATCCTCCAATTCGACGGGAAGAAGTAGAAGTGAAGGGACCAAGCGTCCTTGTTGTTTCAAAGCAGCAAGTACCTCGGATATACTACAAATTTCATTGGTTTGTCAGAATAAGTCTACCATCATCTGGACAACATCATCTAATACGACTTCATCGGTAGGTACCACCCAATTATCTAACTCTCGAGCCCATTTTCGAGCTTCCAAGAATAGTTTACTAAATCTCTGGAAGTTAATGGCAATTTTAAAGGGCAATTTTAGTCCAAACTCTAGAAGTTGGTTCAAAACTATTGAAAATTCCATATCTTTTCCTCTAGAAGGAGTACAAACAATAATTCATGCTCTTGTGAGGAGAGAGAAAACTTGATCAACAAAACAGGTAGGGTGCAAGAGAAAATATGGGCAAGCTTGGAGGGGTTTAGAGGAATATATGGGTATAATGGATGATTTTATTGGTACAATCTGGGTAGATGGGTCAAATTTTGGGTCTTCTTTTAGGAAGATGGCATTTGTATGATTTGGGAGTAGATTGTGGGTAGTGTTTGGTTTAGGATTGGTTGGTGGGGTGATGATACCCCGGTCAATCATACAATTGGATTACATTTTGAAGATGGAAACACGGATCAGTGTTGTGGCCGACACTTTGGTGGAAATCGCAATGGGCATCTGGTTTGAAATTTTTGGGTAGTGGGTTTGGTAATGGACGAGGGTCCAATGGCTTGATAAGATTTTGGCATAAATGGGCTTGATAAACTTTGTAGAGGGGAGCATGAATCTCGGTGTATTCACTGGGTTAGGGCAGTTTTCTGGTGCCCATGAAGTGGCAAGCTGGGAGATGTTGTTAATGGTTAAAACTATAGCATTACCACGCTTCTCATACTTTCTGGGAGTGAACTATTCGGATACTTTCTTCGGCTCAACTTATGTCCTGGAAAGTCTTTCTTCGATCTCTACACCTTCTTCTCAAATGGCTCTAAAATGAGGGTAGTACTGTCCTCCCATCGTCACTCGAACATGGGGTAAGGATTTCTTCTTCACGCTACGGAGTTGCTCCTCTTTAATAGGCCAGTTGTTCATGGTGGTTACTTTTGCTCTCCATCTTGCTATGAAGTTACTAATAGTTTCCTAGGGATTCTGTTTGAATAATTCTAAATCATAGAGGGTAACCTCTAACTCTTCGTTATACTTTTAATGGGACATGAATTCATGGGCAACATCCTCCCAACTACGGATTCTGGACTCCTCGACAGATAAGAACTAGAAAAAAGCATTGTCCCTTAAATTCCATTGTAACATTTGGGCCATTATTTCCTCGGAGGAACCTAGGAGAGTCATGGATAGATGTTAACTTCAGAGATGAACAATTGGGGGTCCACTACCCTCGAATTTTTCAATGTTAGGCATCTTCAACTCTTCCGACAGCCTTACTTTAGGATAGGGAGACATATAGGTGTAATCCATGTATTCTTAGAAGATTTTGACTTGGTCAACATATTGAGAGCCTCATCGACCTTATTTAACACTTTCCTTCAGATTAACGATCACGAGTAGGTTAGCCCTTGGCTGGGCAAGATTCAGCATAGGGAGATGGGCTGGCGGTGATCCATTAAGAGGAGGAACCCGTGGAGTGTGATGATATTCATGAGGGACCTAAATAGGCTCGGGTGTGGGAGAAACCATAGTGCCGGGGAAGATGACCTTGGGCTCTTTGGGAATGGGGACATAATTGCATTGGATCTCGTTAACTTCGATTTGAAGGTTGTCAATCTTGGTAGTGAGTTTGGCGGTACTTGGACGACGTTCTCCAAGGAAAGCGGATGAAGGTGAATTCTGGTCTTGGAGGAAGTAGTAAGGAAACTGATGGAGCCTCGGGCTGGTTAGATGGAAGACCTAAGATAATAGGGATCCAGGCCAAGTGTCGGGTATGCAATTGACCTGAGAAGGAGAAAAAATCAAATTTATTTTGAAAGAGAAAGGAGGAAACTATTACTTTTTTAGAAAGGGAGGAAAATATTTATGACATTTGTTTTTGGAAAAGATGAGGACAAAATGTTTTTTGGGTAAAAATGAGGAAAAATATTTTTGGTGTAAGGATAAAAAAAAAGATTTTGGTATTTTTGATAAAAGACGGAAAAATGTTTTTTTGACACTTTTTGGTAAAGAAAGAGGAAAAAACGAGAAAAAGGGCCTCAGTATGATTATTATTATTATGTTTATTATGTTCTCACTTGTATTAGGTTTACCTAAATACAAAAATAAATGTCGGACGGGACCCGAGCATAAGAAAATTAAGTTTGAAAATATATAAAAATATGGTTGGACTTCTTGCCAGACTTATGGACAGGGTCCCATTTTAAAAAAGACGAAATCTCACGAAAATTTGGGTGGAGCAACGACTCATCATTTCGACAGAGTTTCAGGTAAAAATTAGCAAAAGTAAATATGAGTGCCCTAAGTTTGACTCCTATATGAGGGTATGTAATTGTTGGGTTAATTGGAAGGGTTCCCCCCTTGGCATGACTTCCACAATATACGTCTTGCTTTTGAGGGAAATTGCTACGTGTGGACAAGTCATTTAATATACTTAAGTGTACGTGAATTTCCTTACTATGTATCTCATGGGGCAGTACGTGAGATAGCGAATTCAATATACTCGGCTTACGTGAATGAGTTCCCTACTATATACCTCCCATCATGGCTTCGGTCAAGAAGTAAGATGCGGGGGGAACCGTTCGATATACGTCGAAGGTACTTAACCAATAGGAGGTAAGAGTCATATCGATTGGGCTAACTGCGAATTGTTGGACTAGATCACAAAGTGACCCCCTGTTACAGAGCAAAATTTGGTCATAGCGATGCTCAATGGTGATGTAGTGTGAAAAATGCATGATTCTTGATTAGTATTTAATGGTGACAGGATCTTTATTTGGTATGATGAGAACTATACTAAGAAGGGGAGAGTGTAAAAGTATAAAAAAGTAAATCTAACATAGATCATGAATATTATCCTAAGCATGGATATGTCAGAGTGAGTGATGTGTGACTATCTATGAGTGAGTGTGTGGTAGTGAACCTAATCATAGATCAGTGTGTGATAAATGAGACTAAGCATGGATATTTACAAGTGTGATAAGTGGACGTGTGTGTTAGTGACACCTAAGCATGGATATTCTAAGTGGTGTGTGCAACATGTGGATATATGCAATACTATGTGTAAGTAGTGTGAAGTGTGCATGAGAAGTATCAATAAGTGTGTGAGTGAGTAGTGATATAAGCACGAGGTATATATGTGCAAGAAATAATAGATGAGAAAAAGGTAACATATAGGTAGGTGCATACTCACACAAGAAAAAAAACCATGAAAATTCGCAACAGAGTCTCCACTGTGGCCATCCTTGATATGTCCATCCATCTCCTCCTCTCGCGGGGGCAGGGGGAAAGGGAAGGAGAAAAGGTCTCACACCCTCGTACTCTCTAGGTGCGCTTCGACCGTTATCGGTGTGGGGTGAATGTAAAGAGATGGAGTTTCCAGCCTATATGCGTGTATATATATCGGAGATCATAATTACCCAACTCATACCATGGAAGAGATAGAGTGAGGTCATCCATAGAAATGTTCCCAAAATTAATATTAAAAATATGATTTATGCGTTTATCGTAATATTCATCGTTATAATGACATGATAATATGTGTTGTATAAGATGCTTCTAAGGATCACAAACATAATATGTATTAAAATAATATAGGAATACAAAATTTGGGAAAATTGGAAATTTGATAAATTGGAAAATTAGAAATTTGTAAATTGGACTCGAGTCTCGGGTTTTAATCTGAATTGCCTACGTATCCTATAAAGTCATCAAACTCCACGTGGTTTTCATACGGCATAAGGGTTAAGTTTATCCCATAGATTCGAACAAGATCTTATTAGATGTGTATGTGTTGAAAATGTGTTTTTAGTTTTGAAAAAGTTTGATGGATAATCCCATTGGAATTTATAGGTGCAACCCTCTTTTTTTTATTATACAGAAAATAGAGTATGTGCATTATAAATAATAAAAATGGTAGATGTTAATAAGTATGAACTAAGGTAAAAGATAAATTATGAGTTTAACTAATTAAAAAAAGAAATTTAAAGAGAGAGGGAAGGATTTGGACCTTCTTTGAAGAATTAAACCTTGATCTTGATCTTGGATTAACTCCATTGAATGTTTATATGAATGTTGGATGAGAGAGAATGAGATTTTGCAAAACTGGGTGTGAAAAGGATGGGAATGTAAGATGGGAAGAAATTTCATATAAGGAAACTTGGCTGATTGAAAGAGAATGTCGTTGAGATCTCTAATGCTGATGGATCTCAAGTGTTTTAGGATTGAGGTCATGCCCTATATTTATAGGATCAGGGGGATGCCAATCGACATGGTCCTAGTCCTATTAATCGGCAGGCAGGGAAATGGACCTGCCAATCGACAGTTTCGTATAGATTTTTCTGGAAAAATGGTCGTAGAATGCAATCTATTAATCAAAATCGTGCACGGGTATATCGTTAGAAAGGTTATTCAGAGAAATTTAAAAGCCCTTTAAACCTCTCCCGGGTCCGAGAGTTGAATTTGGGACAAATGTGGCTCAGAAGCACTCGTCGGTCCTTTAGACAGGAGATTGTCCGATGGAAACTGGTCGTTCATCCGAAAGGTATGTCAGAATTGCACACGGGGAGGATTGTTGGAAAGATTATGCGAGTTACTTCGACTTTCCAAAGAGCTTTTCTCAGTTAATAAAGTTGACCTTAGTCAATCGGGGGCCAAAAGCGCCCAATGACTTCTTAAAAGTAAAATGGGTCGTTCGTCTGCACCGTAAGTCAGAATGGCGCACAGGGTAGACCGTTGGAAAGGGTATTTGGTGACCTTCAAACATTCATTCAGTCTCATTCGAGATGAAGAGTTGACCTTGGTCAAACGGAGCCTGGTGGACCAGGTGGCCTCCTGATTGATTTTCGGGGGAAAACAGATCGTTTGTTTGAACGGTTATACCGTTTCTCGTAGGAAGTGGACCATTGGAAAGGGGTTTCAGTGCCCTTCGAAGATTCATTGAGCTTTAACTCTATCAATAGAGTGGACCAAATAAAAACCTAGGGTTTGTAGTAAAATGGGTAGGTGCTAGGGATCTAAGTAGAGACTTAGGGGGTCCTAGAATGTGGTGTCTACATATCCAATGCTTAAAAAATGAACAAAATAAAAAAAAAACATTTTAAAGGTTATTTACTATATGTAGTTATCAAAACCTAAATAAAAAATTTTAACGATACTTAGTATAACACGTCTAAATATAAGGTTGAAATAATTCCAAAAGCTTGAATATAACGAATTTCGTCTTACCTTTACACTTTTGATTAAGCTTAAACATTTTAAACCATTCTAAACAAACAAATTGAGTTTGATTACTGTGGGGGCTTAATGAACACATGAGCATCATTTGGAAACTATATAATATGGAAGAATTTCCTGATTGAAAATTAACGAAGAAGTACATACAATTTCAATATCTATTAAGTTTAGTGATTTTGAGATGCTTTAACATTTATGTCATGAATTTTACAAATACAATTGTATAGTTATTGTGGCAAATTTATACAATAATAAATGCAACCTAAAATATTATGAAATAATTATCTTTCCATTATAGTCCATCATGTGGGAAACCCAACCTAAGCCTAGACAATTTAAAAAAAACTTCAAGAAACCCAATATTGTGAATAAAAAAAGAAGATATAAATATTAAAATAACATAGTAAGTACCCAGTCTTGCAAAGTTCAATGGCTGTAATGGCTTGCGTTAATAATGGACGACCATGGTTGTCGCATTAATAGAATCCTCTTGAGCCATTCTTGAACTCTCAATGCCAACATCCTAAAAACCCCCAAGCTCTTAAATGCAGAAAACAAAGTAAAAATGAATTGTTAAACAAATACATCAAAAGAAAAGGTCTTTGTGAAGATAGAGTTTCAAATAAGCTAACACTAATAGATAAGGGAGATAAATTGAGAAAAAAATTATTATTTGGATAAAGAAATACGTCACAAAGGTTATGTGTTCAGATCAACATAAACAATGCTTATGTGCTACAAAAGAAGATTTGTTGGCCAATTTGTCAAACACTTAGTATATAGACTTTTTTTGGGTGGAATGTGAATTAATTACCATGAAGGAAAAATCCAAACAAATATCAATATAATTCTAAAACCCCGAGTCACTAACAGAGTGACAGTAAAATTGGAAATCATTCATTAACCTAATATAAAAAGACCGGCCAAATATACTAACAAAACCTCAATTGACTATATCCTTAGCTATGGTGAAACAAAGAATTTGTCTCTGTCCTTAAAAAATATATGGGAAATAGTGAGCCAAATCCATCGTGTACATTGTAGAATAAAATAGATAGAGAAAGATACAAAAAGAAAGAGATTACCACCTCTCCCTATATGATATATTTCAACACCTTCTCTCTAAGGTACCAAATGTAACCAAACTCATGCGCCAGGAACCTCCTCATCTTCTCATGCATACTCGTAACCCCTGCGGACCCCAAGGATAGACGTCAGGGGTAGAAGGTCACATATTTCCCCAATAAAGATTCAGTAATCTACCTAGAACCAAAATTTCTAAAAAGTAAGAAAAGAGACAAGGATTAAGGGCCTAACTTGGTTTCTCATTAGGGAATTCAGTACCTCTTGCACACCCTTCAAGGAAAGGTAATGGTTTGAATACATGTTTGACTTCCTTCATCTATACATTCGATATAAGTCTCCACCTCACTCGCCTTCAAGAAAACCAACCCCATGTTATGTCGTATCACCTCATAAAACACATGTCTACAAAATACAACACCAAGAATCAAAAGAGAAAGCTAAAAGATTGTAAGAAAATAAAGGGGAAATTTAACATAAAGATTACATCCAAGAGATATGTAAGTATTGTAAACGTCCATCGATCAAATAGACAAAAAGCATCCAATGAATCATAAATGGATGCCAGTGAAAATCTCCCCCAATCATACAGATATATGTCTGAGATAATACTAAAAATGGCAATAACTACAGATAGACGACATCACCACTCGTCACCACCACAAATCCCTCAATAAAAGCAGAATGAATAAATGGTATGCCTGCCTCACGTGTCACCCATCAGTGTCGTTAATCTACCTAAACTATAGAGTCTCCTTCAGTATCTGGACATAATTCCCCGACGTGATTCTTCCTATATCCCTCAAGTCAGCCCACTCCACCACCTCTGTAACACATAGAGTCTAGTCCACCATAATTTGATGATATGCACACTCCAATTCAGTCAGCTACTGAAAATCGAAGGGAGTGATCATCATCTACCCCACACCCAAGTGAAATGCGTGGGTCGTGTCCCACCACTTCTCGCCCAGTGCACATAATACTGTTGTAGAGCATGACGTCCCATCCAATGCCCACGCTAATATACCAAACTCGATAGACCCCACCATACATCGTACCGTCTTAGGAAGACGATCCCAAACCTCCTTCATCCTGGTCGTCCCCTGGTACCGAATGCTCGAAAATGTTATATCAACCTGTGTAAAAATTAAGAAAAAACCTTTATTATCCTAGAGACCAAAAAAAAAAGAAAGAGAAAAGGTGGAAAACCAAAGGACAAGAACTTACATAACCATAAGGGTTATTCACCCTAGTAGAGAGGTGATGCACATGCTCCTGCAATAGAACCCTCTCATGAGCCATCAACTTGGCTAATGCCAGCGATACCACAACTTGCCATTCCAAGCCCTCCTGATCTTCAATAGTCACCCAGTCATTATTGTTGTTACCAGAAGTACCCACCATTAAGATTTAGAAAAGGAAATTGTGATACCCTGCCTAATTAAACATCGGGTGATCAGGCCTTTATTAAATTAAAACAAGTTTCTCAAATGGTTCATTCTTAGCATCACTGTCGAAAACTTTTTAATTACTAATCCCCTAAGTAAAAATTAGACCAGTGCCAAATTTTATCTTTCTTAAAACAGATAAATCAACCATACAGAACAAAGTATAAAAATAACCATGTACTATAACCCAATCAACAAAGTGTGAGCACAAAAGAATAAGAGTAATAACGAATAAACCATCAGCTAAAATCCCAAAATAATAGTAGAACAACTACTAGTCTGAAACTAAGCATTTGAGACTGATACCGGACCACAAGTCCATATAAAGAATAATGTGAGATCCTGCACTAGATCTGAATGAGAGATATCGTCTAGTCAAAATCCTGTAAGCAACCACTGTGCTACAGCTTCGAGTACCTGGAAGGAAATCATCATACATGGTTATTTAACAAGAGTTAGTACTCAAAACATTTTGAAAATATTTAACAAGCATTTATCACAATATAAAATGCGGTTATTGATTACACATGTTAGGTTCTCGTACACTCTCTTGAGTTTACTCACCCCTCATCTTTTGTGCACACCTAACGTTCTACACTTAGCCTACATGTCCACATCTTCCAAGATTTCTAGGACTAAGTAATCATCTGAACTTATCTATACTTAAGGTCTCGTATCGCCCACACAGTACATTCATTTCATTAACATCTTGCGAAGGTTAATTAATACTCAAGTAACATTTCATCGATGTTATGTTTCAAAACTTCTCATTTAGTTTCACTTCTAAATTTCTACAATTATCACAATTTCTATCTTCCCACTTTTGTAATTAAGTTTCACTACTTAAATTACTAAATAGATATTCTCTGTCTAACATTACGTTTCGTAATTAAGTTTCACTACTTAACTTACCAGTTCGGTATGTATATATACTAGCGGAATGCCAGTGCCTGAAGGCACGGCGAAAATTTCGAAAGCACGTAATTACAAAACGATGAAAATTTTCGAAGTACGTAATTACAAAACGACAAAAAAATAGTAATTTATAACAATTGGTCATAATCTCCTTTGTTTATAAACTATTCCCCTGCTTAACAAACAACAAATAGTCCAACAACATTCAAATAATCTTAAATTCATCCAACAAATTCACATATAATATAAAATATACAATATTCATCAAATAAAATCCCAGTGTGTCTCAAAAACAAAGTGTCAAGGTTTTAAAAAAATTGGGCAGAGTCTCCTTTGTTTATTGGACTATCCACCCTTCTCAAGGGATAACAAAAAAAAATAAAAAAATCACCTAACAAAAGCCCTGTATTAGCCCCATAGCATCTTCGTGGCAGACCCATAGCGTCCTTGTAGTAGTTATTACCATACCAGCCCTGTATTAGCCCCATGACAGCTCCGTAGTAGCCCCATAGAAGTCCCGTAGCAGCCCAATAAAAGTCCCATAGCGCAATAAAAGTCTCGTAGTAGCCCCATAGAAGTCCCGTAGCATAAAAATTAAGTCCATGTTTGATTGGTCTTGGACTAAAACCTGAAATGAAAAGACAAAAAAATTAGTTTGTTCCCAAAAACATTGTACATTAGCTATATATGATATGGGGTGGGGTGGGGTGGGGGGAGATACACATCAATCCGAATTACTAAGAAAATTAAAAACCTAATTCAAAAAACACATTTGTGTGTGAGTGTGATCTGTGTGTATCATCTTGAAACTACTGGATTTCAATGTTCCCAAGCAACCCCGAAATCATCTATATGAAACCTTAAATGTAAAAATGAAAAATAAAGAAAAATCAATCCAAGTAAGCAATATGTAAACCTCAATCCGCTTTCTTTGTTTTAAAAAAATAAAGTGTCAAAGTTTTAAAAAAATTGGGCAGAGTCTCCTTTGTTTATTGGACTATCCACCCTTCTCAAGGGATAATGACAAATCCAAGAATATAGAGAAAAAAAATCGCAAGTTTTGTGGTAAAAAGATCCATCTTATTCTTTTTACATACCATAAGCTTTGTCGTAAACTTCTCTGTGACACTTATTCTCCCAAGTATGTCTATACATAACCATCACGGTGATCTCTATACGCACCTGATAATTACAAAGAACCAATGAGAATGAAGTTGGACATTTTTATTTATCTTTACAAAAACAAAAGAAAACACAAATCCCATGTATTAGGGTGCACTAAAGGAACGACGAATGTTTTCCATTGTTGGTCGTATTAAAGTGTGTTTCTATAATTACTACGACTTTAGTAAAAAAAAAATCATTTCAAGAAACATAACAGAGCAAATATTTGGCATATGTAGACATGTAGAATATGAAGTGAAACTAATTGGGGGGAAAAGAAATATTACCTGCGATCCGAATCAATGGAATATAAAAGGAATTCGAAATGGACCTGAAAATGACAATTACAACGAAGATCAACTGGATTCCCAACACTAAATAATTCAATAGTCATACATAACAAAATAAATCAATTTACCAGTTCGGTATGTATAGATATTCTCTGTCTAACATTACGTTTCGTAATTAAGTTTCACTACTTAACTTACCAGTTCGGTATATATATATATATATATATATATATATATATATATATATATATATATATATATACTAATACACAGAAGTAGAGTATCATCAAGTATATATTTCACACACAATGTATACTAAATATCAGTCATGACTATTTTGTCCTTTTTACACACGTAAAGGACTCTTGTTCCAGAATGACTCATCAACCCCAATTAAGAATTGGTTCGGAATGATACATCGACCCCAATTATTTATATACACAAATTCTGGCTCGGACTCTTTCATCACGCCACCAGTTCAAAGGTTTGGTTCGGCATTTTACATCGACCCCAAACATATAAAAACCCTATGTTAGTTCGGAATATCACATCGACCCTAACATAGTTAATTTAGGTATAAATCTCTCGATCTAAAAGATAATATAATTTAGTAGGTACACGCCCGACGTATCTATTATATACGTACGAAATATTATTAATCTCTCATATTTACCGTACAATATTCGCTTTACGATTTATCTCATTAATCGCATTTATTTGAGTATTCATAGAACTCTGAGGGTCCTAGTTACCCCTCACATATAATTTCAGTAGTTATTACTTACACTACTGGTCTATTACTTAAATTGAATTGAACTCATCTCTTAACTCAATTCCTAATTCCCCGATACTCTACTAAATCGGACTATTTTTGTTGGTCCATAATCCAAGTCCTACACCCAATGGCCTTATCGGAACTCAACAATATACCTACTGGTCTTATTCTCAGTCCCATAAGTATAATATAAATCCTAGGATACCCATTCATTCCCGAAAATCAAAGAAACCATAAATACAAAAAATTCGAGAAAAATAGCTTACGTCGATCAATCGACTACTGGGTTCGATCGATCGACCTAGTCGATCGATCGACATTCAAGATCGATTGATTGATCGAACAGGGACAAACGCAGTTCATCTTCTTCGTTAACCTCTTGCTCCATTAACAAATCTCCAAACTTCATTATAGTCCACCAAACTTCCACCTAATGATCCTAATGTGTTTCCACATATCCTAAGACAATATCTAACATCTCAAATACATCATAACCTTAGTTCCTTTAAAGAAATATTGAATTAAACCCAGAATTTCTTAAAAACCCTAGTTATGGTGTTCTTCCCATATATTCATTAAAAACCCAGATTTTATTCTGAAATAATCATCAAGTCTACTCTGATCATTAATCCTCTACATATGTTAAATCATTATACATGAGATTCCTATCCCAACATGTATAAATATCATTATTCTTCTATCAAGATCTTGATTTAACAAAACTACTCAAAAACCCTACATATGTATTATAACTTTATAATTTTTGCAATAAATAACTTGCCTTGATAGAGGAAATCTGATTTCGTGGATTTGATGATGGATTGATGCTCCTCTTCTTCAATCCTTCCTCCTTTGGCTCCTAGGGTGAAAGATCCAAACCTAGCCTCCTCAAAAGCATATTCTAAGCCTTGAGAATGGTTTTCTCCTACTCTCTAATGGTAATGGTGTTTACATGGGTTTTCTAACCCTAACCCCTCTTTCGTACGACTGATAAAAAGCTCTCAAATTCGTAGGTCTCCATACACGCTCATGTTAAAAGACCAAAACGCCCCCGAACGGTCTCGATTTAGTCCAAAATTACCGTGAGACTCAACTAGTACCCCCGGGTATACTATTTTGACTAATTTGACCCTTCCAGACTCATCTGTGACCTCTAAATTATCATTTGAATCACTTAAAAAATATTACTCATTCTCAACCCAACACGGTCTACACGCATTAAGTAACTATTTACTACTTGCACTAAGTAAATATAATGAGGCAATATAAATCGGTATCTATCTCTCGATTAATATTCCATAATTATAATTTTAAATAAAACTCATTAAATTACTACTCTTACATAATTTAAATTAAGCCGCATTTTCTCATTTAATTCTCCAATTTAATTAAATAGAATATTCAGAATATTCAGAAATATGAGGTATTACAGAAATAGACTCAAAATTAACTTTGAGAGAGAGAAAGGAAGAGATTCAATCACTTAAAGGTACGAAAAAATAAAGAAGGCCACCCCTTTTTACAAGACGCTAAGGGGTGGCAATCGACAGTCCGCTAGTTCTGCCTATCCGTAGTAACCTTTACCCTTCCTTGAGAAGCCCAGGAGTCCATACCCTATGTTGATAGGCACCTTACCATACATGCCTATCAGTAGTCCCATATAAATTTTGTTAAAAAATGCCAAAAAAATACAAAAAATTCTCAAAAAACTTGTAAAGATTCCCTAAAAATCAGACGAAGTAAAAAACTTCATTACTCCGAGAAAAACCCACTTTGGGCACCAAGACAATTATAAACCCTCGTTAACCTTAAAAAAATATAATCTACACTCACTCTTATCACCAACATACTGCCTAGTAGAACCAAAAAACCAAAGTACACTTGCACGAAATACTCTACGTTTTCCTTAAGAGAGACACAATTAGAAAAACTCACTGTAAATAATATCTTTAGATCCATAGAATCAACGTCGACTCATTAAATCGATCATTTTAATCTTTTGGTATGCCGAATTCACCCATCTTATTGAATCCGTCATCTTAATCTTTAGGTCCATAGAATTAACCCCTGTCCATTCAATCAATAGTTGTAATCTTTAAGTCCGTAGAATCGACCTATCCCTCTGAATCGATCATCTTAATTTTTAGATCTGCAAAATTGACCTCAACCTGTTGAATCAGTAATCTCAATCGTTAGGTCCATAGAATTGACCTCGACCCTCTTAATCGTTCATCTCAATCTTTAGGTTCATAGACTCTACCTTGACCCATTGAATTGGTCATCTCAATATTTAGGTCTGCAGAATGAACCTCGACCCAGTGAATAGATCATCTTAATCTTTAGGCCCGTAAAATCAACCTCAACCTACTGAAATGATCATTTCAATATTTAGGTCCGTAAAATCAACCTTTACCCATTGAATCGGTCGTCTCAATCTTTAGATCCGCAAAATCGACCCAAAGCCCCTGAATTGATCATCTCAATCTTTAGGTTCGTAAAATTGACCTTCACCCACTAAATTGGTCATTTCAGTCTTTAAGTCCACGAAATTGACCTGGACTAGTTGAATTCGTCATCTTAATCTTTAGGTCCGCAGAATTAACCTCAACCCACTGAATTGGTCGTCTTAATATTTAGCTCCAAATAATCGACCTTGACCCGCTGAATCGATCATCTTAATCTTTAAGTCCAATGAATGACCTCGACCCTCTGAATCATTCATCTCAATATTTAGTTCTACAGAATCGACCCAGACATGCTGAATTGGTCGCGTCAATATTTAGGTTCGCATAATTGACCTCGACTCACTAAATCAGTCATCTCTATCTTCGGGTGCGTAGAATCGATCTTGACCCACTGAATTAGTCATCTTAAACCTTAGGTTTGCAGAATCGATCTCGACCCACTAAATCGATCATCTGAATCTTTAGGTCTGTAGAATCAACCTCGACCCTCTGAATCGATCATCTCAATCTTTATGTACGAAGAATCGACCTCAACCCACTGAATTGGTCATCTTAATCTTTGGTTTTTCATAATCGACCTCGACTCGCAAAATTGGTCATATTAATCTTTAGGTCCACAAAATCGATCTTGACTCGCTAAATTATTCATCTTAATCTTTAGGCCTACAGAATCAATCTCGACCCGCTAAATTAGTCATCTTAATCTTTATGTCCGCAGAATTAACCTCGACCCACTGAATTGATCATCTCAATCTCTTGGTTTTCATAATCGACCTCGAACCTCTGAATTCGTCACTTCAATCCTAGGTTTGCATAATCGACCTCGACCTACTAAATTAGTCATCTCAATGTAAAGGTTTGCAGAATCGACTTCAACCGTCTGAATCGGTCTCCTCCATCCCATTAGTCCATAAAATTGACCTCAATCCCCTTATCAAACATCGATGAGGTTTTTATATTTTGATGATATTTTCTTGTTCCAACCTCGCCTGTCGATGCACTCTTTAGACACCCCATCCTAGTACCCCCTGGGTACCTTCTCAGGTCCTTAACACTCTTCATCCTTCCATAAACCCAAGATTCTACTCCGAGTACTAATCTAGAGTCCATTCAGCAATTTCAATCCCCATTTGACACCCATAAACTCTTTAACCTGAGAAAATATCAATGATATCTCGTAAGGCTCTAAATCTCCTATCCAACGGTCCATACCATCCATGAATCAACCTCACGGTTTACATGAACGATCCTTTTTATTCTAAAAACTAATTTGGAGGCCATCGGGAGATCCCCGAACCCATTTGACTCTAGTTAGCTCTCAAACCTAAGTGAAGCTCATTGAAACCTTATAATGTCTGAACTCCCTTTCCAACGATCCATACCGTGTATGAATCGGCCTCGCGGTTTGCACGAACCATCCTTTTGACTTTAAAAGGGCATTAACACCTTTGGGTCCCATTTCACTCTAGTCAACTCTCTAACATAAGCAAAGGTCAATAAAATCTCAAAGGACTCTAAATCCTATTCACACCGGTCCTTACCGTGCACAAATCAACCTCACGATTCGCAAAAACGACCCTTTTGACTCTAAAACCCCCCATTTAGAGAACATAGGATGCTTTCAAGTCCCATTTGACTTCAGTCAACTCCTGAACCCAAGATTGGTTTTAATGAATTCTTAAAGGACTCTGAATAACCTTTCCAATGTTCCTGGTTGTGCGTAATTCGGACTTATGATTTGCATTTTATGCCCATTTTTCAGAAAAGTCTATTCCGGACTGCTTATATGCACCCCTGGCCCCTTACCCATTGGCAGGGTGTACCTTCCTTTCCCTGCGAGGAAGGAACTATTCCAATAGGCAGGATAGGGTCCATGTTGATCGGCACCTCCTAACCCTAAAACTACACAATTTAAGGAGCCCATGATCTCACTCCTAGGAGGTTTCTTTCAGTAATTAGAAACATTCTCTGGAAATAAGGGCCCTGTCATCCCCAAAAACCCTATTTTCCAACATTCTCTCCATTTTTCTTACCTCACTTTATTATCACCTCTATTCACTTACCTCGCCCTACTTTACCACCCTTATACCACTACAAAATTAGGCTACATACCTTACAAATTCAATAGCAAAAGTCTTCTAAGAGAACTATTCTTACTGTTTTATAGTTTATTAATTTATAATTATTTACTCACTTTATTACCATTTTGGCATTTTTAGTCTTATTTTGTTATCTCAGATCAACTAGTACCCATTTTTATTATTGGTATTCACATAACTTATTATCATAGAAATCCAAAAGACAAAAAAATGGGTTTACTTGTAAATTCCAAAAGTAAGACTTCCTCACTTTTCACACTTTTATACTTGGGCACATATTCTTCAAAAGTAGTCCTAAATTTAGTTTTTTCAGTCAACCCCCAACCCTATGACATATCGAACTATGTGAACTTTAATGTCCCTAGGACTACCTAGTCATCCTGGCCCAATCCTGGAATTAAAGTTATTTCATTCCATTTTATGCTTTTATACTATATTGTATTTATTTTTGTGATTCATAATTTCCTATATATTATCTCTCATCTGATATGCACATTCTCTTTCGATAGAGACACGTGATTCAATGAACACTCACATCGTATGTTTATGTTATTTTCAGGAACAATCCTCTGGATGACTCCACTTCGTCTTTCCCATGACTTGAGTCGGATGATTTCACTCTCCCATTATTCACATTACATACATGTACACACACATCACTCTTTGTAGAAAAGTAAAATATCATCATAGCCCATCTAACAAATCTCATGGGCTATGATTTAAAAACTACATACATATACACAACACATCTCATGATTTAAAAACTTATTCAACCTATAAAAATACATTTTGTAAAAATAAGCTTACGCGTGAAGTAGAGATGCTTTGCAGATCTTCAATTTGGCAATAAAAGTCTTGTGATGTAGAGAAAATTTGTAGATCTTCAAAGCTCCAAATGTTCATGTAGTCTAAATAAACGACGCTCACTATACTCAAATGTCTGACCACGATTCAACCCTGCATAGTGTGAATGACTCACGACTCAATGCATTGACACTAAATTTAGCCAGCTAATATCAAATTACAAATATTTACATTTTGAATATCCTTCTTGGTCTATTCCGTGGAAAACTCCCCAAAACCTAAAATCTCTTAATTAATACTACCAAAACCATTCCACATTAGTCATATGATGAGATTAGTAGGAAGTAATGAACACAGAGTCCAAAAGACCAATGACCCATCAAAGTCGAGTCTGAAAAATCGGCATGAGTTGCATCAACATGTCTATAGTTGAAACAAATGAAATAAAGATACAATGATCACACAGGTAATAGCATGCAGAAAGAGTAACTCCCTTGCTTTAGGAATCCTAAAAAAAATGAGATATATTGATGATATAAAGCATGAAAGCATATACAAAGTTATAAGATCATCTAATATCAACAAATACAACAAGCAAGTGATCTCCCTACATTAAATATATCATCAAAACAATGTGTCTCCCCTATAAACCCATTCATACAAAATGTTTCTCCCCTTAAATCAAGAAACATGGGATCTCCCCCTATCTTAGACATTTATCCCCTTTTTGACATGAAAATTCAAATATAAGTAGAAAGACATAAACAACGAATACAATATGTTAAGATACCAATAATCCCATTGAATAGGTAAAACTAGCGAAGAAAAATCTAGATAATAATGTGAAATAACCAATTCTATAAAAGTGTACACTCAATGGAAATCATCATGTGAATGAGAAACATACAAGTGTAACACAATATGATTCTCAAGACATACACAAGAAGATATGATATAGAAATCAAATAATCATGTGAAGCATGAAAGAATGATATAAATCAATTTAAGTAGAATGAGACCATATAAAGCATGGGTATAGTAATGATAAGCATTAATATATAAATAAAATAATAGAAATTCATAACAAATAATCAAATGTATCAACAACTGTAAGGACCTCAAATGTGATTAGGAATGTTAATTACATGATTATATATAAGTTATGAGTGATAAGTTGGTTATGGGTGTTAATCAAGTTAATTATCATGTTTAGGGGACGCATACACATATGATACATATTTTGTTTACATTAGATGCTAATCGAGCTTATGATAGGGGATAACATGCTTAGAGCATATGATTAGTTATGTGGTTAAATTCACCACTAAATATGTTTTTAAATGAATCATTATTTTTATAAAAGTAAACTAGGATGTTGGTGTGAAATTGGCAATGTTTGGTAGCCAAATGTGAAAGTTGTGAGATGGTCGGTAAATTGCTATTTTCCTGTTTGAGCCTAAATTAGGCATACTAGTTTTTTGATTTTGGGAAAACACAAAATATAAAAGTTTTATATATATAAGTTATAGACATGTAGACACAAATAGGGAATATATCTATGTCTGTATTAGTGAGTTATGGTTATTTTACAAAGGCGGGACAAATCTTTCATTAATGGAATTGTCTTATTGGACCTCTTGCCCAACCAATCACATGCCACCACCTTAAAATGGTCACATGTACACGTTTATGGTTATAAGATCAGTCCTTATAATTATAAAAAATTGGGAAAAAAAGTTGCTTGAGAGAGAAATGAATGTTTGATGAAGAATTGCTTTGAAAAATTATAATAAATGGTAGAGTTCTTATAAGGTAATTACCTCTTTGATCTTTGTTGAACTTGATCACATGAATGAGTTTTACACTTTGTATGTTTTTGTTTCTTATTTTTATAAATATTTGAATGATACCCATATTTCCAAATTGTATTAAAATAAGTATGGCTTAAGAACGTACGTGAGAACTTGTGCTAGGATCGTAAATGTTAAGTTTAAAGTCCTAGATTTGAATCACCATCTTGCAGTTTTTTTTTAATTTGGGAAATTCATTTATATGATGTGTGTATATGTTAAAAACATGTTTAGTATATGTTTCCATGATTGACACCCGAGGTGGAGAGTATGTATTCTTAATCATGTTAGGTTTTTCTTTAATGTTCTATTCCGGCCTAGTTGTGTTAAAAATGGAATAAATCATTGGATACTCATTGGAATCAAGAAATTACAGTTGGAGATGTTAGAGAATAGATATTAGTATAACAAACCTTCTTGTTTGGCTTGGGGGTTGTGTCGATGTTGAAGTTTTGTTGTTGTTTTTCTGCAGAAACTATTTGGAAAGGGTTATAATAAAATGACCATAGCTTTGTCTAGAGAATTCATAAATTAGTTCTGTAAATTGTGTTAGAACCCTAATGAATAGGGTGTTTTATAAATGTGAAGTATAATGTTGAATTCCTTTCTAGTTATTTAAGATTTGACCATGTGATGTGATGTATTACTGGATTTAATGTTATTTGGTGTATTCAAATACTAATGATGTTGAATTGTTAGGTGAGGAAGCAACAAATACTACCATACTAAGGAAATAGTTTTGGTATTAATCTTAGTACCTATTTGAAGGTGAGTGACCTTCCCTATGAAATATAAATACTTATATTTTAATATGGAATGTGTAGTTAAATGCATGTGTTGGAATGCTTATGGAGTGATGTGGCCTTTATGAAACATATGCATATGATTAAAAATGTTAAGCGAAGTTATCTAATGTTATGGACTATGGAGGGTCCTTTATCTAATGTTAAGGACTGTGGTGGGTCCTTGGAGGTGTGGTGGTCTCAATAATCCAACCCAAAGGTTTGTGTACTCGGGCCTAATAAAGGAATGTGATGGTCCCCATTAACTATGGTGGGTTAATTGGATTGTGGCGAGTCCAGGCTTGCAAGAGTTTCACAATTACTGTTGGGTTATAATATTAGAAAATAGAAATGGTTGTTCAAATTGGTTATATTTGTGGTATGTTCGTTTATATGGTCATTCTCTAAGCTTTTATTGCTTACACTCCTATAATATTATGGTTCAGGTATGCCTATCATTTGGAGTTCACTGCCAAGTTAGGACGTAAAACGGGAGAGTGGAGGATAAATAACATGCATTGAATATCAATAAGCTATTTGGGTAAATATTAAACTAATAAACTTATGTGACTAAATTTGTTTGGTACTTAAGTTATGTGTAAAGGTTATTATGTTTTCATCTAAATATGCCTTCCAGTATAAAAAAATCTTGTGCTATTTTTGAGAGATTTCAATTACAATATTGTTTAATGGGAATTTATCTCGATATAAAATGATAATCATAACTTAACTAAGTGGGCATGACAATAACCATACAAAACTACACCATGACCAATAAAGGAGTAAAAGGTACAAATATCCAAACAACCAAATAAAAATATCAAAGTACCACCGAAAAGGTACTTCAATGTATCAAAAGAATCAAATATACATATAATACATGAAATCTATAATCCTTATAAAAAAACTCATCACCAACCTGATCATTCTTAGAATAGTCTTGATCATCATCATCAACAACAATAATAACAACTGTAGGAACATGAGATGGAGTAGAAACTATTGTGGGTAAGGGTGCAAAAGTAATTATTGGAGTGTTTGGAACCAACTCGATCTTCCTTAGATAATGAGTAATTAAGGTAACATCAATCCTTAAACTATCCCGCTTTCTATCCACCATGCCAAGTCGATGAAAGGATAAATTTTCAAATAGAGTCAATTTGTAAATTTTGGCTTATTCCATGTTTGGACAAAACTATTTGAGCCATATGCTAGGACTTGAGTGTGTTGACATTTCACACCTATGATGTGGTTTCTTGAAGATATAGCATCCATGTTGGAAGATCTACATCATCCTATCGTGTTTCATGCTCATTTTCTCTTCATATTTCGAGTATCTATTATATATGGATGCGTAAATATTTTTATCCTTGGAGATTTTACATTTTGGTTTTAGGTTTTTACAAAAAAAAAATTTAATGATTTAACATTTTTAATATTTTTTAAAAGGCAAAAAAAATTCTCGCGATTTTGTTAGAACGAGATAGAGTGTATTGTTCGAAAGAGATATGGTACCTTGCTAGAACAGATTCAAATGAGCTTTGAATGAACCAAATTTTTCCTTTGCCAGAATGTCATTTGGTATCTCTTTGGATATGTCTTCAAATAAGATGTTATACTTCATTTGAACGAGGTTCAAAGTCGCTTGAATGAGCCTGCGATTTTTTGTTAATTGTGAGATTTTTCGAATTACTTTTCATCCTTATATCGATTTTGAAAGACCTCCTATAAATATGAGTCTGGAACAACAGTTATTGGTGATAAGAGCTTATGTTTTGAGTTCCGAGACTCTACCAAAAATCTCTCCAAAGCCTTACTTTACACCCAAGTTGTTTATTATCCAAGTGTTCATCATATTATACGTTAAGATTCTGTTTTGGGAACTTTTGATTTATTCTTTTCATCTTGTTGAGAATCTTTTCATACAGTGGACTCCATATTTCTGTTTACATACGGTGGACTCCGTGTTTATGGTTTTATGGTGAATAAGCGGTGGACTCCGTTATTTTATCCATTAATGTGGCAGTGTGCGAACGGACTCTTGTGTGTTGTTGTGCGGAGGTTGAGGAATAAAGAGGGTTAAAAGTAGGGGTGGTAAACGGACGGATACGGTTCGGATACCATGTTTTCCATATCCGTATCCGCTATCTGGATGCACTATCCATATCCGTATCCGCCCGGATAGTTAAAACAACTATCCGTATCCGCTCGGATACCTCGGATTCGGATAATATCCGTATCCGTTTACATTGTTTAGCCATTACCAAAAATAACTATTAAAAAAGCTACAATATAATTCTATAGGAAATTAGTAATAAATGAAGTACTAACCTTTAATATCCATACTCATAAGATCATTTGTGTGTCCAGATTGTTTCCTTAAATTAGCATGACAATCACGTTCAAAAAACCTGTTGATTGATAGAATACGAAGTGCATACAATAATAAAATCAACTAATAATGAAAATACTATAAATAACAAGTAAATGATTTGAAGCAAGTGCAAATAGTTTTGCAATATAACAAAAAGTGGTGCCACGATACATAGTCAAGTTTGCAACGTCCATAAACGAAAAGTGGTCCCACGATACATACTAAGAATTGAAATAAAAATAAAGATTGTTTTTCAACCGGAAAAAACATTGCTTCATAAACAAAAAGTTTGCAACGTCTCGGTAGTCATCATTCAGTATCCCTTGTGACTTTCAAATTATCTTAAAAAAAAATTATGAATTAATGAAAAATTAATTGACTACTTAGATTTTTTTAATATGTAATAAATAATTAATTGACTTACTTAGTTTGTCACCAATTGATGGCAACCAGTCTTTTATGCATATAAGAGTCTCAACGGTCTCTGAAGCCAACGATGAACGTGAGTCATCCACAATCCGACGTCCCCAACTAAAAGCGGACTCTGACGCTACGGTCGAAACAGGTATAGCTAGAATATCACAAGCCATCTTTGCTAGTATTGGATACTTTGGCCTATTAAGTTTCCACCAATTCAATATATCAAAAGAAAGGTCATTTGAATCATCAAGAGGAAATAAAGCCTCCTCTAAATATTGTTCCAACTCCGTCTTTTGCACCAATGAAGTGCCGGAACGCTCCCTAATGTACCTCTTAAACCCTCCAGTAAATCCAACCCTCATTTGGCTTGTTATTTCACCATCACTATCACTTGTACGAGAATGCTCAAATATTGTGGGAGAAGAAGATGAAACATTCAAACTCTTATACTCGCCATACAAATCAAATAAAGCTGCACGAACTCTATGTATGTAACTATCGGCCAAAGAACCATATATCTCATGGTAAGCAAATTGAACAAACTCCATTTTGTACCTAGGATCAAGCACTAATCCGAATGTCAATACCAAACTACAATCCTCCCAATATTTTTCAAACTTAACCTGCATCTTCAATGCCATCAAACGAACGTAATCTACATTACTTTGTTGCCACTGCATCAACTGAAAATTAATTTGGCATACATCATTAAAGTAATAGTTTGCCGTTGGATATTTTGTGCCAGAAAGACGATTTGTCATGTCATAAAATATTTTCAAACACTGACAGATAAGTTTACCACGCTCCCAATCTTATTCACTTGGAAGCCATTGGTATTCCTTATCCAATTCCACTAAACGCTCAAATGCTGCTCTCACATCTATAGCACTCTCAAGCATATGGTAAGTGGCATTCCATCAAGTTTGACAATCAAGTTCAACATTCTTTTTCGAATTCAATTGGGTTTGTCGTAAAGCTATACTCCATGTGTGACCTCTTGGAAGTGACGAACCAACATACTTAACACTGTTCCTAATCCTTTCAATAAAACGATCAATTACTTTCAACCCATTCTTTACAATTATATTGATTATATGTGCGGTGCAACGAGTGTGAAACATATCACCGTTTTTAAGAAGGGTTTTTTTACCATTCAACCACAATTTAATATGATCAACCATTGGCTTATTATAGCTAGCATTATCAACTACAATAGTCATTAGTTTCTTATCAATATTCCACTCCAAGATTCTAGCCTTCACCCACTCGGCCACATTTTCCGCATCGTGAGGACATTCAATCCAACAAAAGGCAATTATGTTTTTATGCAAATCCCATTCATCATCAATATAGTGACATGTTAAACAACAATAACCGGTGCCTTGATGCTTAGGAGTCCATATGTCAGTGGTTAGGGTAACTCTTGAAGAAAGATTTTCCAAAACTTTGTAAAGTGTTTCTTTCTCGATCTTGAAACATTTTTTCAAATCATTTTTCACAGTAGCTCTTGAACGAAATTTGTATGTGGGGCAACAATAAGAAAGCCAATACCTGAAATACTCGTGCTCAGCCATAAGAAATGAATAATCGTGTCGTGCAACCATTTGAGCATATAGCATTCGCTCCACCTCCGGGTCAAACTTATGATTTCCGAACTTTGGAATTGGATCGGTGGGAGACTTGAAACTTCCGAGAATTTTTTGTCGAATATCACCACCACCATCTCTTGGTTTTGCTTTACATGATTTCCAATGATTATTTAAATGAGACGTCCCTTTCGAACTTCCAGCATCGAACTTTCTCTTACAATAATTACAAGTGGCGGTAACATTATTATCCGGGTGTATCTCACGAGAAAAGTGATTCCAAGCCTCAGATGTGCGCTTCTTGTTTGCTTGTTTTGATGCATCACTGATTTGATTCTCACTACTGGGAGGAGCAGGGGAAGATGCATTGGTTGAAATATTTGTTCGGCTTGCCTCTTCTTCCGACATAATCCTATAATCACGAATAATAAATTTAACAATTTTAGTACAAAAACAGTTTAAGAGTTGCAATTCAATTCTAATGGTCAAATGAATTAGAATTAAAATTAAGCGCTAGATACTGAATTAATATTAGCCTAATATTAACCCTTTGCTAATGTGTGAGAGGGATTTAAAATTAAGCCCTAGATACTGAATTAATACTGCATTAATTTTCAAACTCATAACATGCCACTAATATTAATACTGCATTAATATTAATTAATACTGAATTAATACTGCATTAATATTAATATTGCATTAATATTCAAACTCATACTGCATTAATATTCAAACTCATACTGCATAAAATTAAGCCCTAGATTTCATCAAAATATGAATTCAACAATACATAACATGCCACTGATAAGCCTAAATATTCAAACTCGGCAACTAAAAAGCCAAAATAACAATGAAATGAGCCACAATACCTTTAAATAAAATCAAAACCACAAATCAACCTAAATGTATTCCAAACAGCTACGATTTTAGATCTGACAAGTTTCCAAACAGCTACGATTTTAGATCTTGGCTACAACCAGATAATTTCAACAGCTACGATGAAGACAATCTTGGCTACAACCGGAGACAGACGCTAGATCTTGGCTACAACCGGAGACAGACGCTACGATCAACCGGAGACAGACGCTACAACCGGATAATTTCAACAGCTACGATCTTGGCTACAACCGAAGACAGACGCTACAACTGGATAATTTCAACAGCTACGATCTTGGCTACAACCGGAGATAGACGCTAGAGCTTTTGGGCGGCTGGACGAGGGAGAGGGAGAGGGATGGTGATGGAGAGTTTGGGCGGCTAGAGAGGGAAGGGTTTGAGCTTTTTTTGGTTTAGGACGATCTCTTTTTTATTTATTAGGTTAGAAGATTAGATTTTAAGTGTTTTGATAATTAAACATCTACTCCAACTTTTATTTTAAGTGTTACTTTATACCTAAAATATTATATAAGTAATATTTAAAACTAGTGTTAGACGGATACGGATATCCGGTAAAACGGATATCCGGTAAAATGGATACTCCGCATCGGATACGGATTATCCGTGTCGGATATTAGTACTATCCGTATCCGTATCCGTTTTTTTGGATATTTTTATAGAGTATCCATATTCGTATCCATTTCCATTTTTTCGGATAAATATCCGTAAATTCGGATTCGGATATCGGACGGATGCGGATTTTCGAATATCCGTTTACAGCCCTAGTTAAAAGTTTGTGTTGTAAGCCTACTGCTATGTCCTTTATAACTCCATATATAATGAATTTGCATGGCTAGGCCATCCTAGTTTTTCCCCGTTGTGGATTGTCCTTATACATGAAGTGTTATGGTTGATTTACATATTTTATCTTCCACTCATCAAAATGCATGCTTAGGTTAAGATAAAATTAATTAATCTGTTTAATCACAACCTGTTTAAAATTAATGCAACGTTTTAATTTTGGGTTAAATTGTAGATGTTTAATATTTAATTTAAAAAAATTAGAAATTAGCTTTTGTTTAGACCATTCTATATACTTAGTACTTTAGAAGTGATCGTACACCATAGTCATCTAAGAAGACATCGCAACAAATTGACATCTCATGTCAGAAAACTAAGTCTTTGTAAACTCACGCATAACCTGATGGGCATGTGGTGATGGTATTGGCACTGGCACTGGCACTGGCACTGGAGCTGGTGCAGGTGTTAGAGCTCCCCCAGGATATATAGATTGAGATGATGGCTTACGTGAGGTATGTCCAATGGAACGGGATGTTCTATCATTAGAAATATGACCTAAAATAGCTTCAAGATCATCCATGTAGAGTCTCGAAATACCTAACTGATATAGGCATCTAGTAATCATCGACAATAATATAGGCATACAGGCTCTAAGCATAACCTCGATGATGAGATGGCGGTAATCAATTGACTCAACATTAGAAATAACATACATCAATGTCCTAGTGGAGAATGGGAAATCATGTGAGCGTCAGCAAGGCATCAGGTTGTAAATAACAAAAAAATTGAAGTATAGAATAATTCTTCCTCATAGCAGTCTGTAGGAAAAGATTCCCAACCCATGTTGTCCGATAACCAACTAGAAACGAGGCAACCTAATCATGAATAATCTCGTGATCCATGAATGGTACATAACCCATATTTTAAATATCACCTTTAACTCTGAGATGAGAATCTAAAACCTCCTCAGTCAACACAACCTATATACCTCTAACAAAAGAAGTAAGAATAATCATGGATGAATATGTTACAAACATGTTCGCATAGAACTGGCGAACAAGTGTGGCATTGGCCAACGAGTGTGGTTGTAGAAATCTAGTGCATGAAGACTCTCAATAAAGGGAGCCACATACTGACCCTCCTCACGACGGTATAGATGCTCGAAATCAACTCACTGCCATTGGTAGTAGATATAGACATAAATCTAGCATGAACTGGGGACCCGTCTCTCGTGAACCTAATCCTAGATGGATCAGTGGTAAGGTATCGAACAAGAATAAATTCACTTGGGGCCTACGTATGGGTACACGATATGCAGGAAGGTAATGACGGTGAGGCCCTCGAATGAGAACTCTCTCCTTGAACATTCAGGACTCAAGGCAACACTCTTTTATCTGAAAGTAAGACATGATATCATAAGGATAGACTGCAACACACAAATATAATAATAATGAATCTAATCAGTGTGTTAGAGAAAACTAAGGTATGTGAACTTAAATTATCACAACCTCAAATCAAACACCTATAATAATAAATCCAAGCTAGATATACACTAAAAGAAATAAATAAACAAACAAATTACAGAATGATGACGTACACGAGTAAAACCTAGAAGAAATCAAGTGGATCTAAAAAACTAGGGCTTGAACGTGAGAAATCACTAAACGATCTCTAAATCTCTCTAAAAACCATCAAGGACTGCGAAAAATATGATCTTGAGTGAAAAATTGGCAAGATTCTATGCTCTAGAATGTTTTGAAATGTGAAATGAGCAAGTGAATTTGAAGTGTCAAATACTATACGCATGGCCATGGTCTGTCCTGCGTACCAACAACTGTGAAAACGGTTTACATTTAGTCGTGCGTACAAAAATGCCCAGTATGCTACTCAGGGAACAAAATTCTAGAAAAGATTAAGTATAGGAATCCCCAAAATCCCACCGCTCAAAAGTTTTTATATGAATGAATGTAAAAACATGTAGAATAATTCATGAATGACTTGGAAAGAAAATTTTTGAGATAAATGCACAAAAATAAACAAAAAATCTCACACAAATACATGAAATCACTAAAATGAAAATGTATGACAATGATTAGGCATAACATGATAAACATGACTTCATTGAATTGTGATTAAGGCATAGATTGAAAACACATTCAACACAAACGTCAATCAATTCAACATATAAGGTTCAATATTCTTTTCAAATCAATTCAAGAAACTCTATATTTCAATCAAGGCATGATCTGTGACAAATATGGTTTCCAAGATAAAACGAATACACATAACCATGTCATAAAAAGTTACAAATGATGCTTAAGTTTATCATTACATTAATATGCTTTTGAGATATCATAAAATTCTCTGGAATATTGTTTGAAGTTTTTAAATGCAAGACTAAAATAACAATTTTCATTTGAAATGCTATAGCCCTATCTTGTTTTATTTGTTGGCTAAGCACTTGGCTTGTGGTTGTTTCCAACATATTGCCTTTTGTCGTTGGTTAGCTTTTTACACACCTATATGGAATCTACCCAATGATACTCAAATTCGAATAAGGTGTAATCATTCTAATGTCATCCCTTATCAACGCATATAAAATTATCCATTTTTAACTCCAAGTATGATAATCACACAATTCCCACACATGGACCATTGAAACATTTCAAAACCATTAAAAGATATCGTTATTTGATCATGATTAAGTCAATAACTAAAAGAAAAAACACATAACTATGTTCATTCGCATTAAGTGATATGAAAGTGCTAAAGTAATGTGAAATTAATACCAAAGACGTCGATAAATTTGACTATCATTATTCTTTAAATTAATTCTAACTTAGCATTGACATTATCAACATTTGCAACAAAAATGGATATATCCATATATCAATCCTCGTTCAAGTTGAGTTTATTCATTAAATCTCATGAATCAAAGGACTTATTCATATAATCACAAAAAAATAAAGTGGATAATATTTTTGGAATTTTTAATAAAAGCAAGATGCACATATTTACACCATGTAAAGTAAGGAACAAATCATATAGAAAATGCATGTAAATGCAGAAATGCATAAAATTCCTCACCAAAATATGAATAATGGTCCAAGTGGCTTTCAAACACTCACCCATAAAGATTTGACCCCAAAAAATAAGAATACCTATAACAAATAAAACCTTAGGAATCCTAAGAAAAATATCTCCTAGATAAATATGGGTGTGAAATCTCCTGGATTAATGGGAGGAATGAAAATTACTTACCTCTTGGTAAATTTCTTTTGAGGAACTTCAACCTTAATTCTCTTCCTTGGAGTTTTACTAGGCATGCCTCTAACATTCTTTTAAATCCATCTCGCATTCGTCATAGGATTCTTATGCATGCTACTTTGAATTTGAGAAAATGATCAAGGTATGGGTCTAGGTATCCCCCTTCTAGCACCACCCATACCTTTCATTAGGAAATCCACTATATTTATCAATTCACCAATCTTACCCCTAAGTTCACTAATAGTATCCTTATTATATTATTATATCATGCAGTTCATGAACTTATGGTTTCTCTTTTTCAAGAACCAACAAACTTGATTGGTGTGACCTTGTACCTTGAAAAAGGTGAAATAAAGAATCTTCCTTCTCATTTTTTATCTTTGTGAGTTCTTATCTCAACTCTCTTTTCTCATAAAAGTGGAGGAACATATGGTAAAGATCTGAGTTTACCATCATGATGTCTGTAAACATGTTCCAATCAAAGTCGCCTCCGGGGAAAAAATTATCTCCCCTTTTAAACCTCATAGATATAAAACGACATTTTCGTTTAATCTTTTCAGTTTTTAGAAAAAGATTCAATATGTCCTCCCATGTGAAAAAAATGTGCAACTAAATTATTTTGGATGATCTTTTAAAACTTCTTGATCCTTTTCCTTTTTTTTAAACATTAACAGTGTCTCTCACTTTTTATTTCTTCTGATTTTTCTTCAAGATCAAACAATTAGAATTCTTCAAATTATGTGATGAACAAGCACTCGATGGGTCAACTTGAGAAGAAGATAACTTGGTTTTTAAAAATTTAGACAAGCTAAATTCATTTTTCACAGATTCAAATCCCTTCTCTCAAATTCACCTTTAGAGACTTCATAAATAAGATGCCCTTTCTTGACCTTTTTGAGTTCAAGAGTCAAATCACTTTTCTCTTGTTAAATAACTTTAATTTTTTCAAAATCGAAACTTTTTGAACTATTCAATTTTCTCAAATCTGAATTATTTTCCAAAGGCATTTATATATTCTTTCAAAGCACAATCCAAGTCTAATAACTCACTCTTCTTTTTTTAATCAATTTTAACATTTTAATTGGTAATTTGACTAAGCTTTTTAAACTCACTTTCAAAATATTATTTTTTTATTTAAAAGACATTAATTTTTGTAGCCAATTTAACATTAAACCTTTTCATTTTGAGATGTTGAAACATTAACTCTCCTTTATCTTGCCTCGATGGTTTGACACTTCTAATTTCATCATATAAATTATAGTTAACATCTATATACTTTGATTTTTTAGAATAATGAGAAGATTTCTTTTTATTCTTTTAGTTTTGGATTTAATTGTTTTTCCTCTCATTAGGAACCAAAGGCACATGTCTATATTATGAAAATTGGGACAGATAAAATACATCATCAATCATAAAAATTAGATATACTCACAAACACAATAGATCTATATGTATTGAACACAAAGAAAAAATAACAAAATCAAGATATAACTTTTATCACATGAAGAAAAATTATAGAAATCGTTATGATACTGGTTGAGGATATATGTGTTAAATACAAGTGTTTAACTCTAATAAACCAAGGGGAGGATAGATTTATTTGCAATTTTATCCAATTTTAATTTTATTCTCAATTTTAAGTAACATAACATGTGTAACAACTAGGTGAAGTCATATTAGGCATGGATAGACAAATTAAATTTTATTTTAGAATATCTATATCAAATCACTGGATGCAAAAAATCATAAGGGAATTTCTATGGATTAAACAAGCTTTATGTGAGATTTAGGTATAGCGTGTGATCCAAGTGAACAAAATAGCAAGCACATCATACAAGCAATTGATAACTCAAATTTTATGAGGACCCCCCCAAGGAGTAAAAAATCTCGACGTACTTTAATCTCTTATCCAACTTGATAATATTTTATATAATGTAAGAAAGTACCTCTCACTTATGAACTAATGCGTAGTTATCTATGAACATTAGACTTTCCCCCATTGCCGATAAGAAATCCACGTTAAGTTTCGTAAGGTGAATGAGTAAGCACACTCTCCTCCTTAAAATTGCATCATGCCTCAATCTCTCCAATAGAATAAGATACCTCCTTTTTAGATTTAGGAGTGTTAGACAACCAATTCAAGTGAAGAATAGTTGAAATTGAACATTGGCAATATGGATCTGAATTAAATCACTCTCAATTTACTCCCAAGCCATATATCAAGTATAAATCTAAGTTTTTCTCTAATATTGGAGGTATAAGTGAATATAAAAATAGAGAGAAAAAGTAAAAACTCTTAACCTTGAAGATACTCTCTGAGAACTAAGTGAGTAATGAGGGATTCTGATTCTTGAAAAAAGGAGGGAAGAAGACCTATTTATAGAAATTTTTAAAAATTCTTCATCACTGTGCACACGATTTCAGCTAGTATGCAACAGAGGATAAAATGGCACAAGGTCGTGTGCACGAGTCAAATGTGTTTGTGCGAATGATGTTGTGTGCACGGGTCCAAATGGGACCGTGCGAACTATTTGATGTCATTTTATAAAAAAATTCTAACAAAAGCACATTTTAAAATTTGTCTTTTCCCCAAGGTATACACAACACATCTCATGATTTCAATAAGAATACTAGCTAGACGTGATAAGCTAATATTCAGAAGTAATTAATGTGATAATTGTATCATAAGTGAGTAAATACTTATGAGATTAAAATAAGTGTGTGTATACTTATTAATTAATTCAAATTGGTATATTCGGGATTATAGGCTAATGCCACGTGACATAGGCATTAAGCACCCGAATTTGATGATGATGATGATATATATATATATATATATATATATATATATATATATATATATATATATATATATATAAAGTATAAAACTTATATATGTCATAAGATTCAAAGATGATGTCATCTATGTGAGTTTTTCCCACATTACCTTTTTTTTCCTTGAAAATTTTTGATTCCTCCATCTTTTATTAGTTCCCAAACTTGAACTTCAATTCAAAATTAGGGATATTTTGGTCATAAACACGTCATCAGTTTGTTCTAACTTCTCTCATTTCTAACACAAACATTATGTTCCTCTCATTTTCTACTTCTCTCCCATTCTCTCATCACAAACCCCAAATCAAGCATAACCATACTCCCCACTACTTCAATTGTTGGCTCCGGCGCAACAACCTGCCTCCACGTCGCCCCGCATCTCAGTATAAATCTCTTACACACACATACACGGATGCCCTCATCCCACCACACCTGCACCTGGTTCAATTTTTGCGTAAGTTTTTTAATCGATTTTCGGATAAGATTTATGGTTCGATTTTTGGTTAAGATTTATGGTTCGATTTTTGGGTAATGTTTTTTACAGATCCAATGTTTGGGGCAATATAAAATCGATTTGTGGTAGTTTATGTGGCTTGGTTTTGATAACACCATTTTGAAATGGTTAGTTGTTTTATTTGCATACAGATTTCATTTTAGTAATATATTAGATGTATATTTCTTTTGTTCATTTATCTATAATTTTTCTTTAGCTTTTTGTATTCTGACCATTTTCAGTTGGCTTAGGTGACTCAGAGTTGGTGTATACGGTGGCGGTGGGTTATGCATACATTTAATGGGTATGTTTACTTTTGTGTGGATGGACTCTTAATAGATAAAACTAAATTTCCTTCCCAAAATATATTCTCTAATTTTGAAGAGTTATCTAATTTTATAATTATTCTTTTGGCATTTTGTTTGGGCTATAGAAATTGTGTGTGACACCCCGCCTAATAAGATACTGGGCGATCACTCCTGTACCAAATTAAAACCGGAGTCACATATGGATCGTTCTTAGCATCACTGTCAAAAATCCATTTTAATTACTAATTACCTATTAGGCTGACGTCAAAATTTTACTTAACTACTCTTTTTAAATGAATACAAATGAAACATCCACACAGTTTGCGTAAATGAAACTGAAATGAAATAAAATAACTGAACACTCGGTCAAAATATACAACCATATCGAATCCGCACTAAAAGGCGATAAAGAATAAATAAATTTTGTTGGGCTATTAACCCGAATGGTTATACAATACCTCTTATCTAGAGTACAAGAATGAGAGCGTCTATCGAGGACCTGCATGCATCCACAACTGACGTCTGACTCGAAAGAAGTGTTATCCAGGCGTCCCTGTGTCTGCACACCTATATAATATAATATATATATAGCAAGAGAGAAAAAGTTAATAAAAGGGTCAGAGCCCGAGTTTGAAAAATATTTTTGCAAGTGCATAAATGCCTTATTTTTAGAAAAAGGTTTTATCTCATATTTAAATTTGGTATCGCACTCCCATGAGATACCCCTCACCTCTCTTCTAACCGTGCATGCCAAACGCATCCCTCTAAACATCATAGTCAGACCATACTGACTAACTAAACTGACACCCATCTTCTAACAATCTTAGATAATCCAAGTACTAAGGGCTAAAATTCTCCCCAGTCTCAACGTTATGCCATGTTCGTGCGTGGGGTGTCTCGCAGAGTGAAATCCAAACAAGGAAACCCCCTGATACACTACTACGTGGCAAGGTCGATCGTCGAGATCCATTAGACCCTCAGCACATAACATATACACACACACATATATATATATATATATATATATATATATATATATATATATATATATATATATATATATATATATATATTCCATATGATAAATCCCAATTTTAGATCACTAAGAGTTAAACTTCTCCGCAGTCTCAACACTATGTCATGTCCGTGCGTGGGGTGTCTCGTAGAGCGAAATCCAAACAAGGAATCCCCCCCCCCCTCCCGATACACTACTACGTGGCAAGGTCGATCGTCGAGATCCATTAGACCCCCAGTACTCAATTTATCCATATATATTCATATTTTTCATACTTATCATACTACATATCCGGATATATCTCCTGGAATGAGAATTCATTTTATTTTCATCTTTATAATACACATCTGAATCTATCTCTCGGACTGACGTGTATTCAATACACATCCGGATCTAACTCCCGGACTGAGGTGTATTCTATATTCATTTTTATCTCTTTTTCTCATTAGAGATATATATTACATTGTTCTCATACACAAGTAATATACCATGCACACATGCATACAAACCATCCCACCGAGCTATAACTCGGGGATGCGGTCTCATAGTGCCGATCCGAAAATCCGGGTTTGCTCATATACCACGGTACCAGCCGGAATCCTCAACAGTCCTGGTAAAATACACAACGGTGGAGGGGCTGCGAGTGGGAGATCACATATATTGCACTCGAACGCGGGACGCAAATGACCTGGGGACTATACTATCCCTGCTCCTCGAGCCAGGGGATTCACCCATATCGCGCAACCTCCCTAGATCGCATTAGAGTAATATATAACTGCGGCTGTTCCAACCTTGTACCAAAGGAGAGCCGGTGGAAAGCAGCCAATCTAAATGCATATATATCATCACATACAGATATATATGTATTTATATCATATCATATATATACTTTAATCATATATTATATATATCATATATTCCTCCTCGAATATCTATATATATATATATGGCCATAATTTCCAATCACATCTAGCGATGACCAATAATCCCAAAGATTCTCTTAAAGAATCATAATCATGCCTTCATATACGCATGATACTAAACCCAAAGTATATCTTCACTTTGATAAGTAATACATACCTTAATCAACTCTAAGGATGTATTGGATATATCCAATTATACCATTTTATATTTAGTGAATATATATCTATATTCCCAAATTTCATCCTAATACTCTCATAGGATTTACCCCACCATAATCGATGTAGTTATGTTCCCCTATACGCATAACTAAATAGGCCTAAATCCCCACTAAAATATCCTAGGGATTTATCTTTCCCGAACAACCTTAAATTTAGTGGATCATGGATTTCATTTCCATGAACCCAAGGACTACTTCTCGTCCAAATAATCACTTAGGGGTCCCCACCCTAACCTAGGGACCCTAAACTCTCAAATTCTACAATTATTCTATTTTCCTCGAAAATATAATTTTAGGGTTATACATTTAAAAGCCTCATTTAACCCTCCTTGATTTCCTTAATTTAAGGACCATATATTTCTAAAAGGTCCCTTATGTCATCTCATAATTAACCTCAAATCAATTAGAATTGGAGTTTCATACCATCCAATTCACCCTAGGAAAAATTGCCTCCTATCAGAAGGGGTCGATCGAGCCCCAATGATCGATCGATCGATCATATCGGGCAGCTTCTTCTCCAAGAAGCTGTTTCGGCCATTAAAGCTTCTCCCAATCTTTCCTCTCCTCACCCAACGGCCTACAACTCCAACCAACTATAGATACACATATAATATGGGTTCTAAATGTCCTAGAACCTGAAATCACCAATTAATTTTAATTAATTTCTAAGTTTCTCCGATTAGAAAATTATTGGGGTTCATTCGTTTTAACTCCCGAAAACCCGTTTTTATCCATGAAAACCCAAACCAAAATGTTTAGGGTTTGCTTGTACCAAACTACGATATGAGATTTATGCTCAACAGTAAATAAAGCAAGTAAACATTTGCTTCGTGGATAGATCCCGACGATCCCGAGTCGAATCCCGCGGAGGTTGGCCGGAATCTCCCCTTTCTCCTCTTTTTCTATCCTCCTCTCTCTCTCTTCTCCCTCTTTTATCTCTTTTCTCCCCCCTTCCCTCTTTATATAGGAAGAAAAGGGTTTTAACCCTTAAAACCCAAAAACGACCCGTTTACTCAATTACGAGTTACTTTTACTCCAAAATTACCCGAAACTCAATTTTGACAATCGGACACTCTTTTTCGACTATCTCGACCATTATGAGACTCACCGCGCAGTCAAAATTTCCATCTGAGGTACTTGATCGCAACTCACTATTTAACCCCACGCGACTTAATGCGGGTTTTCCAATTAAAATCTCACCTCGTGTCGCTTTAGTTAACGACGACATATTATTAAAATACCTCGACATATTTACTTAACCCCAAATTTAAATATTTCACCCATCGACAATCATCAATTCCTTAAAAAACCAAAAAATTATTATTCCGGGAAATTCCTCAAAATTCCAATTTGTACCCAATTATGGAATTTAATTGTATCCAAAAGGGTGGATTGTTACATTGTGTTAGGATGAACACAAGATGGTAGATTACATTGTCTTGGTTGTTTCCTTTTTTTTTGGTTACTAAATTTTTTGAGAAGTAACGATTGATCTCAGAGATGCTTCCTCTAACTTTTATATACACTGATCTTACCCAGCACATCACACGTTTGAACGTGTGTCTACAAAATAAATGGTCGATTAAAATGTGTGATGTGAAACTAAACATTTTATATCACAACAATGGTTGATTCCAACAATTAATCTTTTTTACTGACTTAGTTTTAAAGCATAATCATCTAGATGTTGTTTGTTCGGCTAGCATGTAATAGGAATCAATCAAAACATTATCACCATGTTCACTCTCTTTTCCATGTATGCAGCTACAAAGTTTATTGGGAGATGTAATGTGATTATTTCTTTATTTTACTGTTATTGGTGGTATTGGATCTCTTTTTTTGGTATGTTCTATATTTTTACGTGATTTGGTTGAATCTTTGAACACTGTATATTTTTATGGTTATTTTAGTTGAAAGATTATGAGTACTTTACAATTTTGTACTTGTATCTTGGGTGAAGTGTTTGGTTCATTTGTATTATATTACATTTTATCATCATTGTGAGGACTGTATATATTTATCATCTCTTCGGTTTTCATTTTTCAAAAACTAACTAATTTTGTCAATTTTCTGTATTTTTCAACTACTAACTAATTTAGGCTTTAGTCAGTTGTGTGTATCTTTCATTTTGTTCTGTGTTAAACTTAATAGTAGGCAACATTCTGGTGTAGGATCCAAACAGCAAAAAATTCCATCTGGGCAATAAGAAAAATGCAGTAGCAACAAGTACATCAAAAACATCTCATATGTTCATAAAATTGGTTCCGCTCATGCATATATAGGATGTAGATCTGAGATTAAAACTGGTTCAACTTGGATATGGAATGGATCATTCTAATGTCTAATATTTATGTTAATCAGGTACAGTATGGGGGGAAATTCAATACCAAAGGATGATGCATACAAAATAATAAACGATGAGCTTATGTTGGATGGAAATCCAAGCCAAAATCTTGCCTCCTTCGTGACCACATGGATTGAACATGAGTGTGATAATCTCATCATGGAGTCCATTAATAGAAACTAAGTTGACATGGATGAGTACCCCGTCACCCCTAGGCTACATGTTAGTTACTATATTAAATTACAAAATAACAGTAAGATATCATTAAAAAAATGCACCACTATTAAAATCATCCTTACCAAATTTGCTCATTTTTATTTATTTTTGTTATATTTTTAAAATTATTCTGCTTCTAGCTATGTTTTAAAAGCGACTACTATATATAATCAGATGAGAGAAAAATTCATAACCTTTGAAGGTAGAGATAAACCCGTTAGAATGATAATGAGGTTTTAATTTAATAATATCACCACTATTTTGATTCTCAATGGCTCATTATTTTGGATTTCTCAGTTGAGTCAATAGAATTGACTACGTCACTCCTCAGAGCTAAATAACTTTCTTAAATTTTAAGGTAATTGAATAAGTATAAATCTCAACTAAAATTAATTGAGTCAATACATTTGGATTGGGGTAATGTCATAAGCCCATATTACCTTGAAAATAAGAGGTAAGCCAACCTATATTGTATGATGTGTGTATTTTATGTTTTCAATTAATTAACAATGTTTGGTGAAAGCTTAGTTTGTTCAAATTTTAGGCCTTTTAGTCTGTGTATTTGGTATGTTTTTAGACAGTTACAGATCTCAATCATTAAATTTTAGGCATTAACAAATCTCAGATTTTTCTCTACTGTTAATTGATAAAAGATAATGGTATGTGTGTTGAGGTTTTTCTTTACTCAATTTAATTTCAATAATGTGATGTATAATATAGAATGATAAAAAATATAGTGTTTGATATTTGCATTGTGTGAGTATGTGCTGCTACACCACGAGACCACCATCACCACCAATCAACAAATATCAACATCGCCCCCTGCCATTAGTTAACTGAATTGCACTATTCATCCTTATCGAAGGCATCCATTGCATTAGATATGGCATGTTTATCTGCTACTTTGGAGATTTATCGATATGCTAACTTGAACCTTAGGGATGGGAATGTTGCATCGTGATAGCAGGAACAACACTTATGATGATGTGGTGATTAGGAACATCAAGAATTACTTTCTTGTTGTGTTGACTTAAACCATGGTGATGGAAATGTTGCATCGTGATAGCATGTACATTCAAACTTGTAAGCTCGGTCAAATAACATTTTATGAAGTTCTTTTCCTTTGTATATTAGTAAGTTTGGTTAAACATGTTTTACAATATATCTTGGCAATCCCAATTTGGTATAACTCATTATTTTGTTAGGGAATTAAAATAGTTGGTCATGCATAGGCTACGAACACTCTTTACCCGGATGGTGCCATCGCCATAAAGTGCCCACTGTTTTTGCGTCTTGGTGAGCACACAATCCTCCAACCATATAGCATTGTTTTCACTGTTTGCCTGCAAACACATATCATTATACCACACAATGGAAATAACAATGGGATGTACATTATGTGGCACACTCCAACCCTGCCTAGCAACATGGGTATTGTTTTTTTAACAAGGTGGTACCCCGTGCAGCACTTGGAGTTATTATGTCGTCAACAGATACTTCCCACTTAGTGGCGTTCGGAACAATCCTCGCATAGTTGAATATCATGATATAGCTTCCATTGTTGAACACGTATGCAGTCAGACATTTATCCATCGACCGGATTGCTCTATCTTTGTGAAACGTCCATCAAGTCCACGCACAATCCATTGGCCCATAGGCACAAAATTCACCACAACATGAGAACAATGCTTAATTTTTCTTTAATATTTGGACAATAAATTTTACTAACAGCACATAATAGTTTATTATTTTGTATATTATGTTGCTATTGCTGCGGTTCAGTCCTTTTGGCATAACTATTGGCCCATAGATACACAACTCACCATGACATGAGAATAATGCTTAATTTTTCTTCAACATTTGGACATTGAAATTTATATGTTAGTTTGATTCATGTTCATCTCCAAATTCTATTTGAAGAGCTCCAACCTTTACATACAATTTAAAGTGTCTCGCTCTCTTAAATTTTTTCTATTAGATCTCTCACGCAGATTTTGTTATAGTAAAAGTTTATGCAGTAATCATCTCTCCCACCATGGTCATCATTATCACCTTTATAGGGAAGAAATAAGTGAATAAATACGGTAGTTGAGTGCCTCCGAGAAAGAAGGCATAGATTGCAGCAGTATAAGGTCCCTTAGTGAGGAGAAGCAGTAGGTCACGAAATATATTAGATCCTCCAAATATGGAGCAGCAACAGGACACAATGGGATGCAGACCCTGAAGTAGTAGTAGTAGAAAGCATGAGCCTCAAAGTAGGACATGGGTTGGTCTAGAAGAGCCAAATTATAGGGTCAGTAAAAGCATAAATCGAAGGCACACCTCATACTATTAACCTGCAAAAGATTGCATCCAATATAGTAACATACTAGTTCAGTTAACATTGTTACCTACAGATGCCTCTTGCTATTCCGATTAATGTTCAGATGCCTCATGTGTTTTTTAAATATATAAATTTCATATTAGTTCAATTAATATTCTTTTTATGCCCCAGTTTTCTTTGTTTGCATCTCCCTTTTTCTGTTATTTTTTTCATCTTCACCTATTCAATTAGGTTTTGGGTTTGATTCATGAGTTTTAGGGGGGTGGGAAAATTTAGGGCATTTTGGATTAACATGCTCATGTCATTATTTTTTACTTTAGCATGAATGGCTTAACTCTTTATTTTTTTACTGATACACAATTATGCCTGAAGACTTTTATGTAGTAAGTTTTTTGAACATTTCTATTTTATTTTGATTGTTATGGATTTTATTTACAACATATCCTAACAAGCGAGAAAATGTATTGAGGTTAAGATATTCATTACAACCCGTCGTTGGCCTTGGACTTAAGGTTTTCATGTGTGTTTGGTCCATAAATAATGAAGTCCTTTGTTTTGATTTTTTTGATTCACTTGGTTTTGTATTTTCAGATTAACAGAATTGATAATTTGTGTATAGAGATCTTATTTATGGATGTTTAACTGACTTTGCTTGGTACTATATCTATATACTGAGTTTGTTGGGTTAGTTACATGGGTTTGACAAAAAAATATATATGGTATAAAAAATATATATGCTTTGTAAGATTTATAGATTGTGTAGAAATATATAAATTTGTTGTGCATATTTATTGTTCTCCAATTTTGGACCAAAAATTTCCATGATCAAATCTCGTAGTTGAGCAGCTCGGTTTGGCCTTTGTCCAAATTCGATCAACAATGTTTGGAACTTGGTTTCTCTCCTGGTTCGTGGTTTGGATGCTAATGTTACGAATGACCATTTGAGGCAAGTTTTCAGCGAATACGAATGGTTACTTGATGTGAAAATACATGTTGGCAAACGAAGTGGTTTTGTTTAATTTGTTGAGAGATAATGTGAAGGAAGCTTTACGAATGTTAAACATAACTAAATTGTGTGGACAAAGCATTCGACTTTTCTAGGAGCGTAGTCCGTCAAACAAAAGTCAGCCTCAAGCAAATCGAAACTAGTGGAATGGCAGTGGTGGTGGTTATACTCATGGGCATGGTGGATATTATGCATATGCTCCTGGATATGAAACTTACGAATATACCTTGCTGCCCAAGATCCTATCTTATATAGATAGATACATATTTATATTTTTATACACCATGTGGTAGTTTGATTATGTATATTTAATTTCTTTAACTTAAAGGCATAATATATAATGAATTCTAAGAGAATGACATTTCACATTATTCTTTAAATTGTTTAGTATTTACATTCATCCTAAGAAGTGAAAATCCATTTTTTATAAACTGTGTTATTGATACATGTGATTGTGTTAGTGGCACAATTTATTGTTTTAAGCAGTGTAATAAGCCAAAATGTATCACTCAAATTTTCTAGAGTGCTGCCTAAATGATTGAATGAGTTTTTGGTGATCTGTTTTTAGTGTGTGGGTATGTGTGTGTGTGTGTGTGTGGGGGGGGGGGGGGGGGGGGGGGGGGGGGAGAGGGGGAGGACGAAAATAAGATATTCAAATGGCTTTGGAGATGAATAATAACATCAGATGTGGCATGGTAATGGAAAGTTGTGGGAAGATCTCATGTTCCTTCCATCACTTTGGGCATCAACTTCGGAGGAAAATATGATTTCTGAAGTCAGTGAATACGTTTACAACAGGAAGTAATTAAAGGATTAATCCTTATTGTCCAATGCTATTTTAATCCTCAAGTTATTAAACAGGAATATTTCCAAATTCTAGTGCACCACTCCTGGTTCATGCATATTGAAATCATCTATAGTATGAGATGTAATGCCAACAGAATTTAAATAAAATTTGATGTTAACAAAATATATTATGCTTCGAGACATAAATAATAATCACTACACAAAATGGTCCAATTGGGACCCTTCAACAGGCCAGCATCGTCATGGTCAATGACCTTGACAAAAAAATGCATTTTTTTGTCACGATAAATGACCGTGACAAAGACTTGCCACGATCATTGACCCCAACAAGACCACGGCAATTACAGTTATCACGGTCTTGTCACAGTCATTGATCGTGACAATCCTTTTAAACTTGTCACGGTCAATGCCCTTGACATGTTTGTGATAAGTTTGCCAGTAAAATAAACCCTCCCTCATCTTTTTTCCCACCGTTTTCTATTTCCACCATTTCTCTCTCTCTCTCTCTCTCTCTAAACGACTGCACTCTCTTTCCCTCTATACAATTTTGGTACGTTTTCTCTCTCTATTTCTCTTCCATTTGTAAATGTGTGTGTGTGTGTATATATGTGTGTGTGTGTAAATGTGTGTGTGTGTGTGTGTGTGTGTGTATATATATCTCTGTGTGTGTGTGTGTGTGTGTGTGTGTGTGCGCGCGCGCATGTGTGTTTATATGTGCGTGTGTGTATATATATGTGTGTGTGTGTGTGGTGGGCGGAAGGGGGTGGGGCAGGGGGAAATGGGGAGGGGGTGGGGTTTGTTAATTTTTTTAATTAAATTTTAATTAGTTTATTAGATTTTTTTTGGTAATACCAGGGTGTCCACTGTACCACAGTGACTAATCCCTTCGCTGATTGTAGGCACCTCTTAGAGTGGGACAGCTGGCCCAGAGATTTAAGGCTGCTCCATACCCAAGGCGGGAATCGAACCCCCGACACTTGGTTAAGGAAGGAGGAGCCCCTACCACTCCACCACACCCCCTCATATGCAAGTAGTGCCCCTTGTAAAAGAATTGATTGACTAATATTGATTGAATATTAATTTTTTTAGTAAATTAATAATTAGTGCCCCTTTCATATGCAAGTAGGATTACCCCTCATTGTAAATTAGTAAATTAATAATTGTATACTTTAATTGTTAGTTTACTTGATGAAATGAATTAATTGAGTAGATGAATTAGAAGGAGTACGAGATTAATTATTAGTTGTTGCTATTGCGGTTGGATTATAGTGGATCGATGTTCGGTTGGTTAATTTTATAAGTGGCATGACCACTAGATTATTGTCCATATGGGGGTGGGGTTTTTCAACTTTTTTTTTTAAAATTACTTTGTATCACAAAATATATATATATAGTATGATAATTGAATGAAACATACTTAAAATTGCATATAGTGTGCATAGATACTAGACTTCTAGTTCTTATGTGCACGCATTCAATAGCCCTTAGATTCGTTCAAGAGTCATTACCCCTATAATGAGATTTCTCTAGTTGTCCCATTTGGACAGTTTGAGACTGCATAATTTTTGTATAGTAATATTCTTAGTGGCTTAAAGGTGTTACTTTTGGAGAAAGCTCTGTAGTCGTACGCTATTGTTCTCTGGGTATATACTAGATTGACAAGTGTGAGTGTTTATTTCAATTGATCAATTGAAATAACACTCACACTTTCCAATCTACGTCGTGTAACTGGATAGCTATGGGGATATGCTGCCGAAGTTATCTCAAAATGTAACAATGTGCATCAGTTGTTAAGTATATTACAGAAATATGCGGTCTTGAATGGGATAGGAATACTCACCCTTTAAAGGAGATCTCATTGGCACAATGGCAAAAGTTCATTGACAATGAGATCGGGGAGCGACAATTGGCATCTCGCCAATCGGGGAGGGAAAATCAGGCAAAAAATACGAACGTGCACTACTCCGGTTGGACGTCTTATGCCGTGGTGGAGCATAGGATGATGGTAAGATTTTATTTTTATATAATTATAGAAATATATTATGTTACATTATTTTACTTTGCGGGGCCGTTACTAATTTTGCATTAGTTTATTTCAGGGGACGAGGAGTGTACCTAGGGTTAGGCCATATAGGCTCGATGCTTATGTGGCTATTAGGACGAAGAAGGCTAAGGATAAGGAGGTGTCCCCGATTATCGCATCCACGGTTGTAAATAATTCGAAAGTTTACTATTTGTTAATTACGTTATAATTTTTTTATTTACTTATTTAACTAATCATGTGCCTTTTTATCGTTTCAGAAAAAGATTAAACAAGTGCATGAGTTGCAGTCTGATGCCAACAAGGCATCTTTGTCCACGAACGCACTCAGCCAAGTGCTTGGCGCTGATCGGAAGGGGAGGACAAGGGGGTGAGCTCGCGGGTGGCCAAATCTAGGATCATCGGATTGGAGATGAATAACATCGGGCTGGCTTGAACGATGGACTTCAATGGCGTAAAGTTGTCCCGTTTGGAGGCGCTGGTCCAAGATATATTCTCATTCATGAAGCGTTCATTGGGAGAAAAGAGTAAGGGGAAAGGGAAGGAGTAGGTAGTGGAGGAGGAGGTAGCAGAGGACGAGGACGTGGACGTCGCTACTTCATCGCTGACATATGCGGACTTTGATGATCCAGTCCCCTATTTGGCTCCCTTCAACCAACCTATGATGACACATGGTTAGACAAGCGTGTTTATACAGGACATATTTGATGGCAGGAGGATAGGGAGAGGTTAAGGGACCCGAATACCGTCTACGGTATGCTAGTTCATCAACGTGCGTTTCATGACATCAAGGCCAAGGTGCTCGTCACGCATGTGATACTCGGGAAGGAAAACTCCCCATTGTGGTTGCGCGAACAATGCAGCATGATGCATATTCAAGGGTGTATCAATTGGTATATCATGTGGCCTATCCACCTCCTCAAACCTACCCCATACATGTAGTGACATTATTTGAATTGAATTATTTTAAGTTGTCACATTTGAATTATATTTGGATTATATCGTGACGTGTATTATTCTGAATGTATATTTCCATTATCTCTATTTTATTTGGATATAGGATATTTGAACAGGTACAACGTTGCTATAAAAGGTACAAATATACTACTGGGCACACAAGTGAGGAAATGATCATAATACTATTCATACAAACTTATTATTACAAGTGGAGAGAATATTACAAAAGAGAGAGAATTACAAGAAGAAGATTCAGAAGCTGGTCTACAAGTGAGGAGGATTGCTCCTTTTATAACCTTCATAAAGGTTATGTAATTATGAAAGAAAACAAAACGTGGGCTGTCTAAAGGAAAAAGTCGTAAAGTGCACAGTAGGTGCACAGTAAAAAGCACACAGTAATTCTTAATAATTAAAAAGCAGCTAGTAACTGATTTGGATTTTTTGTTTTAAACGTCCAAATCGTCATTGCATGCGTCAGTTTGTTACCGTCCGCTTGCGGGCCCTACTTCGTGTGCTGGATGATTTGCAGTCGTCCATGTGGGTTAATTATCTTCGTCTAATTGTCAAGCATCAAATTCATTGGCAATATTGGCCTCAGCGACAGAGTCGAATGACATACTATCGTTAGGGCTGTGATTTGGAGGGCCATTTTGTTGTGCTTGTTCATATTCCTCTGCATGGCTTAATTGTTCATAGGGAACATCTAAATTATTTTTGGTTTTCAAATTATTTAGAAACTCCCTTACAACCGCTCATTGTTTAAGCAAAGTAGTACAGTTTATCGGTAAATCGGTAACAAATAGTCTTCTTCCGTCAGTTACCATGAATTTTAAGGTTGTTTCCCGATAAAAGTAATCTGCGTAATTTGAAATATTGATCAGGTTTTGTGACTAGTATTTCGTTATATCCAATTGGTCCAACGGTACAGTAAGTGCAATCTCCCAATTCTGTTCGATTTCGTCCCATTCATAATCCTCAGTGGCTCTGAGGTACCAGATCTGGTAGGGTTGATAGAAAAATTCTCGAGACCACCAACCAATTGTGCTAGTAATATGGAATGACAAATAGCGAGTATATTTGTACTTGCTTTTTGCCAAGATATGATAGATTATGGTTTTGATCATCATGGGTAAGAATTCAAAGTTATTGAAACAAGCTACACTTAAGAAGATTAGTTTGTTTACTAACCCCCATTCAATTGTTTCAATATCCCAAGGTGGATATCCTTCTTCAGTAAAAAAATGCAATTTTGCCATGTCATCACTGTAATTTAAACTTTGATAAAAATGTTGTAGTAAAAGACTTTTTATCTTTTGCTCATGGTCCTCGATTTTTGGTAGAATTTCGATTTGAAAGAGAGGACGTGGGAAAATTATCTTTGCTTTTACAAATAGACAAATTCTCTTGATAGTGTTAAATATTTTGTCTGAAGAGTCATTTTCCAGTAATTCAGAAAATTCCAGAAAAGTATCAATTTTTTCTAAAGAAAAATCTTTATTTTCATAGTTTAAGCCTTTTAAGATTTTGAGACTGAGACTTTTAAATGTATCCAAAGTTGCTGTTTGTTCAGCAATTTTGTCAGCAAGGATACTCATATTTTTTTCTAAAATCTTTTCTCCAGTCTCGAAGATGAGATTTCCATGCTTCATTTAAAGGTGTATTCAACTCACAGGGGATTCCTGGATTGTGAAAATCATAGGTTTCAGTATCAAGGAGGCTTTTCTTGGTCTAAAGTTTGGAGAACTAGTAAATCATATTAGGAGGTCCTAATTGTTTCATCCAATTTTTCCATGCAGTTATGGCTTCTGGCATTGTATTATATTTTTGGTGGCATGCACCATGGAATTTGTTTACTTGCATAAAACATTGATTCCAGTTATCATAAAAGCCTGGATTTCTTCCACTGAACACAACATAAACAGGGTTTGGTTTAGGCTGTGTGGATGATGATGCATGGGTTTTTTCCTTTTTAGCAATAGTTACCCAATCTCCTTTTGTTTCGCCTGGATGCTTATCTCCCATCCTGAAAATAGAAAAATTCCACTTGTTTAGTGGTTTTGATAAAATATATTTCAAAATATTCCACTTGTTTAGTGGGTGTTATTTTAAAATATTTAACATATTCCACTTGTTTAGTGGGTTTCTAAAAACTCTACTTGGTTAGTAGGTTTTTCATCATAGTTCCTGCGAAGATAATCTGTAAGAAAATTATTAGTACCATTTAAATGTTCAACTTCAAAAGTATAAATAGCAATTTGGTTGAACCATTTAAGTCTTCCACATTCTAAAATATTTCTTTTATTTATTACGAAGTCTTTTACGGCTTTATTATCTGTTCTGACAATAAAGTCTTCAGGGTGCTAAGAAAATATGGAATTTTTTAATACCAAGTTTAATTGCTAATAATTCCTTTTCAAAAATAATATAATTTAGTTCATGTGGTTTAAATTTCACATATCAATTCATGTTTTTGAATTGATTTTGGAATAGTGGTTTTCTTACCACGAATACCAAAATTATTTGAAGGATTTTTTTCATTCCAATATTCTACAGGAATTGCTTTGAGAACACATCCCCAGCAATTATTTGAATCATCAGTTTCCAATATTAATTTATCTCCTGTTTTAGGAAAATAAGCTTTTGGACTATTATTAATAATCTCTTGTTTAATTGTTCTAACAACAAGAGTATCATTAACACTCCATGTAAAAAGTTTATTCTTTTTTAGTTTTTCAAGAAGTGGTAATTCCTTTTGAGATAATCCTTTTGTGAAATTTCTTCCATAATTAAGGATTCCTAGGAAACTTTGTAATTGTTTTTTAACCAAAATTTCCTCATTCAAATATCTTATTTTAGAGATGATATGATCTTGTAATTGTAGGCCATCCTGGTTTAGGATTATGCCAAGAAAATTAATTTCTGTTTTTTCAACATCAATTTTCTTTGGTGATAAAATGATTCCATATTTTTGGAATTTTTCACAATTAATTTTTAGGTGATATCTATGTTCTTCTATGGTTTTGGAGAAAACATGGATGTCATCTATATAGACAACACAAAAATCTTTAAGGTCTTTAAAGATTTTGTCCATCCATCTTTGATATACCCGAGGAGCTGTGTTTAGTCCAAAAGGCATAAATTCCATTGATAGTGTCCTCTAGGAGTACTAAAGGATGTCAATGGCTTGGATTCTTCAGTTAGTTTTAACTGCCAAAATCCTGATTTACAATCGAATTTGCTAAAGAACTTTTTTCCTTTAGTTTGGTTAATTAATACGTCCTTTCTTGGAATAAAATAACCATTAAATTCTAAATGTTCATTTAGTATTTTATAGTTTATAACCATTCTAGCTTTTCCTCTTATAACTTCACTGTGTTTTCTCACCATGAAGGCAGGGCTAGAGTGTGGAATTATTGTTTCTTCAATAAGGTTTATATCTAATAATTCTTTGATTTGTTTATCAAATTCATCTATATCATTTCTGGTATAGATCATTGGTTTTACTCTTATAATGAAATTGGGATCTCTTAGTTTGAGATTATAATATCTTGGACTTTTATCCCATAATATTAGTGGGTTTTCACTAAAATTATCATTTAATATAGTATAGAGCCAATGAGTTTCTTCAAGGGCTTTAATAAAAGGAGTTATATCCCCTTTCTTAGTAGGGCGAAAATCTCTTTCGCACTTATATTTATGTTGCTGTAGTAAAGGGATTTTTACTACAGCTTTATTGAGGGTTAAATTTATAGTTCCCTCATCAATACTTATAGGCAAATATTCTGGGATAAAATTGTTGCCTAATATAAAATCTCCATTCATTTCTGGAAAGCATAAGATTTTTGGAATAATGAATTTCTTTTCATTAAACCATATAGCCACTTTTTTGGCTTTTAAACCAATGAAATTTTATGTCCCATTGATGTCTGTTACAGCAATAGGATTTTTCATTTTTATCCATTTTTCAGGAGGTAAAGCATTAGGTATACAAGAACATATCGTTGCTCCTGTATCAATTAATGTGCAAAGAGTATATGGTTTATAGCCTGCAAAATTGAAATAACCTAATACATAATTATATCTTCTCTTTCCAGGGCTTGGTGAGAAGATTATTTCTTCTTTTCCTAATTGGAAATGATAAATTTGGCTAGATTTTATATTATCTTCTTTTAGATAATTTGTTCCAGGTAATATTGGTACTTGTATATTTTTCATAGCAATAGGAGGTTTACTATTACTACTACTCTCGCCTTTTAAAAGGTTTTTTCCTTTTAATTTTTCCCAATCATTGTTAGGAAAATTCTTTCGCCAATTTTCTGATTGTTTATTTTTAAAATAAGCATTATTACCAGATACCTGTAATTCAACGCTATTTCGTTGTTTTTCAGGAGGTGGTTCTGTTATTTGGGGTAGTATCCATTGTTTTGGTACTTCCAAATTTCTCCAGTTGCTTAATCTGGGTTGTATTTCCGAATCAAATGGTCGAGGTTCAAATATTTCTATTCACATTTTTTGTATTTGTATGCGGTAGAGTTTTCAATTCATGAATTGTTTTCCAATGTGTTGACATATTTCGAGGGGTATCTTTCATTCATATTCCTTTGGTTAGGATTTTTATAATGACAGATTCCTCAATATTTGGATCATCAATTGATATGAAGAAATTTGGTTTTATGTTAAACCAAATAACTCCATTTACCAAATTGGACTGGACTCCTCCAATTATGGCATTCATAGGATTACTTAATCTTTTGTCTAAGACCAGTACAGCTACGGGTGTATCCATACCTTGTCTAAACAGGACAGTAATACATATTTGAATAAACCCGATATGTATATATTTAATATTTGGGTATTTTTTCTTCCATCTTTTGATCTTTTTTAAATCAAAAAGTTTTATATCTGCTATTTCATCATCTGTTGAGCCAGCAGTGGTATTACCATTAAATTGTTCAAATATTCTTGTTGAGAATAATTTGAATTTTGATAATTTATAGACATCTTCTTTCTTTATAAGTTGTCTTTGATTATCAATTTCTTGTAACTGTTCGTTGGTAAAAGTGATTTCTTCTCTAACTATTTCACGAAGGGCTATTATTTGTAGCTCATCTTCACTACTACCTCGTACTTCTGCAATATTATACATAAATACGAGTTCTTCATCGGATGTTTTCGAATCAAATTCAAGCTCATATTAAATTTCATTAGAATTATTAGAAATATCTGAATCAGATAAATCTTCTCCATAAAATATTTCTAATTCTTGTTCTTCAAGAAATTTGATCATTTTATTTGCACTTTTTCCCTTTTTAGGACAATCAGGTGCATAATGGCCTTCTTCGTTACAAATGTAACAACGACACTTCTTTTTTAGAGGTGGTTTTTTTAAAGGTTTCTTTTTTCTAATATATTTTTTATTCTTTGAAAAAGATGTTTTCTTTTTCCAAGGTTTCCATTTAAATTTTCTCTTTCGAGAATATTTGGAATTTCTAGTAGGTGGATTACATCCTATCTTCCAATTTTCTTTCAAAATCTTATCAAAACATTTATATTCAGCTTTAGAACTTGGGATTTTATTTTTAGCTTGCTTCTTGGCTTTTATTTGAATACATTTTTCAGATTTTTCTCTTAATACCCAATTAATGCGAAAACCAAGATTATCATCCTTCTCGATAGTTTTTACCCAAGCAAGATAAGATTTTAAAGACATTTCATCCAATGGTTTGGGAGTTTGTGGAAGAATTGATCCATCCAATGTTTAGTTTCTGAAGGTTTTAGTTTGAAATAATACTTTTTATATATTTCAACAAATTCTTCAAATTGACAAATGTTAAATAATTCTAGTTTAGATAATATGTAACACGCATCTTCTTGGAGTCTGGATTCTCCAGTATATCCAATCATATTTTCCTTAATTATTTCAACAAATCCTTTTAATATTTCATCACAAGATCTGAAGGTTTGTAGAAGCTCAGTTTTTTGCTGAATTCCTTTGTCTGAGCTTTCCCATTGTTGCAACCATTGTAAAACATCACCTTGAAGTGTTGCAGCAAGGTAGTCTAAAAAAATTTCTTTAGACAATGTACTCTTATAGTTAGTAATGAGTATAGACATGGAATGTGCCCACTCATTAATAGTTTGCTCTTGATCATAAAAAGGCACATGCCTTAAATCAAGATAAATACCATGTTGAGATATATTTTGTTTGTTCAAATTATCTCTTCTTAAGAAAAAAGGATATGGTTCATCCTCATTTTTAGTGTTACTTGTAGAAGCTGTAGAAGTATTGCCTCTTTTAACAAAATCTTCTTTTTCATTTTTATATGGAGGGGGTTGCATATAATCTTCAAAAGCTTCCCAATTATGGAATTCCTGAAGTGGTTCTTCAGCCTTCCGTTTTCCATCAATTGTATTTACTACACGTGGTGGAAAATCTTCTTCATCAGATGAATATTGGTTTAATTCATACTGATAATGTTGTAATAGTTTTTTATTTTCCAAATACGTGGTTTGTATTTGTTCAATGAGTTTATTACGTTCTGAGACAGTTAATATTGGATCTTTGTATAGATGTATCCAATAATCTAATATTTCACGAATGTTATATATTCGGTGTAATTAAATTCTTCTGTTTGAAGGGCTTTAATTTCTTCCGAACCATAATATATCCTAGGAATTTTATTATCCCCTGGGTTATTCATACCAGTTTGTTCAGGGTTTTGATTATCTATTTTGTTTAATAGATTTTCAATTTTTTGTTTAGTCTCCTCTTTTAAATCTAAATTTGAAACTGTTTCGAGTTGACTAATTTTTTTATCAACTTTATTTAAGTTGAAATCAATACTATCTAGTTTTTTCTCTACATATTTTTGGTTTATTATCTGACGTCTTTCAGTTCGTTTTACCCAACTAAAGACTATATCACTTAAACTATTTATAGTAGTACCAATTTTACTAATATCATTTTCAGATTTTTTATCTATATGTAAACTATGATTATACATAGACTCATCTTTTTGTAACCATGGTGCTAATAGTTGTTGTATGAAATATCGTTTATACCTAATTCTATATAAATAACTATGCTATTTGATATTAATGTCTGCTTTATTTCTAAAATCAATATATGCAGTTATAATTATAATTAAGTTACATCTGTCTTTGTGAAAAAAAATTGAGTATAATATTTGTAAACATTTGTGTTTGTAATCAAGGTGAATTAAACATAAGCAATAATATTATATTATAGTGAAAATCTTTAAAAGTTTTCATAAAACCCATATACCTATTATTGTTTCAAAGCCGATATTTTCGTTTGCCAAAAAGCTACTATAGTTACCAATCGGCGTTAGGAAAACTAGTTTTAGGCACCTGAAACAACATATAATAGGAGGTCTTAGGTACCAATGGAAACTGATCAAGATGAGATGAATAATATTATTATTATTCATCTCATCTTGATCAGTTTCCATTGGTACCTAAGACCTCCTATTATATGTTGTTTCAGGTGCCTAAAACTAGTTTTCCTAACGCCGATTGGTAACTATAGTAGCTTTTTGGCAAACGAAAATATCGGCTTTGAAACAATAATAGGTATATGGGTTTTATGAAAACTTTTAAAGATTTTCACTATAATATAATATTATTGCTTATGTTTAATTCACCTTGATTACAAACACAAATGTTTACAAATATTATACTCAATTTTTTTTCACAAAGACAGATGTAACTTAATTATAATTATAACTGCATATATTGATTTTAGAAATAAAGCAGACATTAATATCAAATAGCATAGTTATTTATATAGAATTAGGTATAAACGATATTTCATACAACAACTATTAGCACCATGGTTACAAAAAGATGAGTCTATGTATAATCATAGTTTACATATAGATAAAAAATCTGAAAATGATATTAGTAAAATTAGTACTACTATAAATAGTTTAACTCATATAGTCTTTAGTTGGGTAAAATTAACTGAATGTGTTTTCAATTCTGCCCAGAATTATCACGGTCATTAACCATGACAATCTATTTTAAAATGCCACGGGTTTGTCACGGTCTTTGACCGTGACAAATATTGTCAAGGTCAAAGACCGTTACATCATTGTGACAAGTCTAATGAATTTATCACGGTCAAATACCATGACAAGTCTGTGACAACAAATGCTATCACCCCCAGACTTGTGACGGTCATTGACCTTTGATAAGTTGGACTTGTCACGGTCAATGACCATGACAATCCGGCAGATTTGGTGTAGTGAATTGTAATTTTTATAATTAAAACTTGCATTTTGACATTAGAAAAGTGATTGATCACAACATTCATTGTAAAATTCTTTAATATCGATAGAAAAGAATTTGACCGTACCTTACAAAAAACTGTGACAACACGCTCACCAAAATATGGGGTGGCCAGCCCGATACTCCGATATAACAGGAATCATGGATGGAATCATTCTCAGCATCACAACAATATAATAAGTATACGAGATAACCACCCAATTTTTCTGAAAATGGGTTGCCAAAAATTTTGTTTTATTATTAGTTACGGAAATAATTTAAACAACCCAAATTGAAAAGAAAGTGGAAACCCAAGAAAAATTATTTTACACCCACAACAAGAATACAATATGGGGACCAAATCTGCTATCAGTCAACAGGTACATACAACGTATTCAACAAGTTTAAATTTACGTACATAATACATCCATTAGATAGTTACAAAAGTTTGGGCCACACGCCCGAATAAAAGACCTGATCATAACTAGAATACAAAAATGAAGGCGTCTAGCAACATATCCCGTAATATCCGCAAAGTATTACGGCTCCCCAAAACACCGGGATAGGAAAGTCAGTGCGGACGTCCTTGCGGCGGAGCACCTGAGCAGACACAAGATTCATGCACAACGAGAAAAATGAACGGGTCAAGGCCCAATTTTATATGATCACCAAATGAATAAAAAGTATGAAAGTTATGAACAGTTAATCATAAATGATAAAGATGAGAATCTATCAACATAAACTCAAAGCATAAACTAAGGCAATTTACAAGATTATAAATTCTATTTAGTTATGCAAGGGGATATAATTAGACATCATTAATTAAAAGTCTCCATCATTTTTCACCATTTCATTTCATCTTTCCATTCCTTATCAGGAATATAATTACTGTTGTATGCTCTTTGTGGCATTCCATTCCTTATCAGGAATATAATCACTATTACATGCTCTTTGTGGCAGTTATTATACATCAAGTCCCAATTAATTAAGAATAGTTATATTCATATACATATAACGATTCTAAGACCGCCCGTTCGGGTTTTTCCACTGTGCGCGCCCCAAAATAACCATCATCTTCTAGGGTCTACATACTAAGACAACCGGGGCACCTAACGCAAGACGTCGGGAAGCGTCCATATGCCTGCGGGAGAGTCATAACCACACCCGGAATTACCTCTCCATCGCAGAAAAATATACAACAACGCTCATATGGCCTAGGACTATATCCACCCTGCATTCATTAGCCAGGGGGATTCACCTCACGCGCGCACTTCCCTTATGATGGCATTTAGAGATGTGTGTTTAAGTAAATTACCATTTACCTTATTCATAATTAAGTATATTATCATTTACCATATTCACTTTTATTTTTACGAATGCATCACATTTTATCCGGAGCCATACGTATTTCATGTCATTAATGCAACCTCAATGAATAAATAAACTCTTAATTCATTCTCCAAACACTTTTGGGTTTCATAATAAACCACCGAGACTATCATGCCTCGATTGAACCTCTAAAGTCTCCACATAGGACCCTACAACTCCTAGACGCCTAATGGTTATCTAAGGGAAAGAAATGCCTTAACATTAATTTGTACACCCCCGGAATAAGCCCCGTTTAACCCATTTCTAATGAAGGGTAGTGTCCCAACTCATCTAAAACTCTAGGACTCTAATTTACTTCATACAAGAAGGTTCATAGGTCTTAAGCCTAAAGAAAAGGGTTGGAATTGAGCTAAGAAAAATTACTCAAAACTGCAGGATTTTCGAATCGATTCGGCTTGGGCGAATCGATTCGTTCAGAAAAGCGAATCGATTCGAACCAGCCGAATCGATTTGGTCAGGAAACCTGACTTTCTGCATAAATGCCTAATCGATGACCGAATCGATTCGGTCCACTGAGACCTGCACACTGCCCCTGTGGAGAATCGATTTTCCCTGGACGAATCAATTCACCTTGCGAATTGGCCAAGTATAGGTTAAGGGTTATGAACCCTAATTTCCCCAAATCTCCATTCTTCTCAAACCAACCTCATTAATTCAACCCATCAACTATACATGCATCTAACTACCATCAATTTACCCTAATAAACATACAAATCAACTTCTAAGGGTTCAAAATCTACGAATCCCTCAAAATCCCAAATGTGATAAACTATAACAACTACACAACAATCAATACCATTTATTCATCTTAAACCATATTTTTGCAAGTATAAAACTAGCCTTGAGGTAGGAATTTCATATTCTTGGAAGATGAATTCAAGATCAACTCTCCAATCTTCAATTTCTTTCTTTCTCCTCTTTTTCTTCAAAGTTCTCTTCTTCTCTCTATCTCTCTAGGTTTAATAAATGCACTTAAGAGAAATAAATGAAAGGCAAGACATAAATCGTGGCATTAGTCTAAAATTTCTAACTTAAATGGTTAATACCACATTAAAATGACTCACAAATACGCATTTAATCTATAACCAGTCAAAAGTGCCCAAAACATAAAAATATAACATGGCACTTATTTCGACTATCTCGCACGTTTCGGGACTAACTACGCCCTCTAAAATGGCATCCGTCAATTTTATAAATTATTTCATGTTCCGGCTTCATTTAAAATCATAAGTGTCATTTTAAAGAATATGACGAAATAAAACGCAATATGATGATATTTACTTACACATACAGTAAATATGCAACAATCTAGTAAATATGCTCCATTAACTCATTCAATTAATATTTACTCCATTTCTCAACATTAAATATAATTACTTCACACCGTAAATAAATATAAAATAGGTTCTCAAAAGCGAGGGTTGTTACATACTCCCCCCCTTATGAGGGAATATTTCCCCGAAAATTCAGGTGTACCTTGCAAGAAGAGATGTGGATACTTTTCCCGCATGTCATCCTCATTCTCCCACGTCGATTCCTCAGCGTTGTGATGACCCCATTGAACTCGAACCAAGGGCACCACTCGAGATCTCAATCTTCGCTCCCCATGCTCTAAAATAGCAACCGATTGTTCTTCATATGAGATGTCGGGTTGTACCTCGATATCCTCCAAAGGAAAATGCCAAAGGGCTCCTTCACACCACTTGTACTTCTTCAAAGAGGAAAAATGGAACACATCATGGATTTGTTGTAAGTGTTATGGTAAGGCAAGTTGATACGCCACCTGACCTACCTTGGCAATAATAAGAAAAGGTCCCACATAGCGCGGCGCAATCTTTCCTTTCTTTCCAAAACGTTTGATACCTTTCATAGGTGATACTCTCACCAACACTTGATCCCCTATCTCCATTTCTACATGCCTTATATTCACATCAGCATAACTCTATTGACAATCTTGAGCTATTCGAATTCAATTCCGGATGAGTTCAATTTTTGAAGAAGTATACTGGATCATTTTAGGTCCAAGAAACTTATTATCCCCCACCTCTAACCAACAAGTGGGCGATCTACAAGGACGGCCATACAAAGCCTCATAGGCGCCATCCCAATAATAAATTGGTACAAATTATTATAAGCAAATTCAACCAAAGGGAGATATTTTTCTCAACTACCTTTGAAATCAAGCACACACATTCGGAGCATATCCTCCAACATTTTGTTGACTCTTTATATCTGCCCATCTGTTTGAGGATGATAAGAAGTGCTTAACTTCAATTCCGTTCCCATAGCCTCTTGGAAACTTTGCCAAAAGTGGGAAACAAAAATCTTATCACAGTCAAAAACTATATTTAAGGGCATCCCATGAAGTCTAACAACCTCCGCGATAAATAATCGGGCATAATGAGCGGTATTATAATCGGTGCGTACCGGTAGGAAATGTGCCGACTTAGTCAAATGATCAACGATAACCCAAATAGAATCATGACCATTTTGCAACATTGCTAATCCTATGACAAAATCCATTGATATACTCTCCCACTTCCATGCCGAAATTTCCAACGGTTGCAACAAACCTATCTATCGTTGATGATCTATCTTAACCAATTGACAAGTGGTGCATTGGGACACGAACTTAGAAATATCCCTCTTCATGCCTGGACACCAATACTGACGGCGCATGTCTTGATACATTTTGTCATTACCCGGATTCACTGTAAACTTGGAACCGTGATATTTCATCATTACGGCCCATCTTAAGTCCCCTTCGTCCGGGACAATGAGTCTCCCGTGGAAACGCACCACACCCTTAGAGTCTATAGAGTAGGATTCTTCTCCCTCAGTCAACAACCTGTGTATATGGTCCTGGTAGACTTCGTCCCTTCTTTGGGCTTCAACCAATCTTACCACAATAGTAGGCATGATGGTCAACACCGAAATAAATGCCCTAGCAACCGCGTCCTCCTGACTCAACTCCTTCCATTTTTCTTTCCATACTTCGGCCAACTCCCCCTCGGGCTTTCTACTCAAAGCATCCTCCACCACATTCGCCTTGCCGGGGTGATAGTGGATGTCAAATTGATAGTCTTTCACAAACTCTAGCCAACGGCGTTGTCGCATATTTAAATCTTTCTGTGAAAATAAATATTGCAGTGATTTATGGTCCGTGAAAATACTAAATTTCTCACCTATGAGATAATGCCTCTTGATCATCAAAGAAAAAACTATTGCGGTAAGTTCCAAGTCATGCACCGGATAATTCTTTTCATGGGGATTTAGCTTGCGAGAAGCATAAGCAATATCTCGTCGCTATTCTTGAAGTACACCTCCCAATCCTTGTAGAGATGCGTTGATAAAGATTAAATATTCCAACCCTGGCTTTGGTAATGCAAGGACTGGAGCAAAAGTCAATCTATCCTTGAGCTCGTCAAAAGCTGATTGGCAAGAATCATCCCATATAAACCTCACCCCTTTTCGGGTTAAATTTATCAAAGTACTAGCAATTTTAGATAAACCCTTGATAAATCGACGATAATAACCTGCCAATCCCAGAAAACTACGAATCTCGATAGGTGTCGTGGGCTGACCCCACTCCCTCACCGCAACCACTTTACTTGGGTCCACCGAAATACCCTGGGCTGTCACAATATGACCCAGAAACTGTACCTCCTGCAACCAAAAACCACACTTCTCGAACTTGGCATACAATTGGTGATCCCTCAACCTTTACAGGACCAACCCCAAATGAGTGGCATGGTCAGATTTTGTCTGAGAATGCACTAGAATTTCATCAATGAGCACAATGACAAACCAGTCCAGGAAGTCCCAAAATACCCTATTCATGAGGTCCATAAACACGGTGGGAGCATTGGTTAGTCCGAAAGGCATAACTAAAAATTTGTAGGACCCATATCTCGTTAGAAAAGAAGTATTGGACACATCTTTTTCTTGTATCCGCAACTGGTGATACCCCGTCCTCAAGTTTATCTTAGAGAAGTACGCCTCTCCCCTAAGTTGATCAAACAAATCATCAATTTGAGTTAAAGGGTATTTATTTCGGTTGGTGACTTTGTTCAACTCTTTGTATTCAACACATAACCATAGAGAACCATCTCTTTTCTTCACAAACAACACCGGAGCACCCCACGGATACGTACTTCGCCTAATAAACCCTTGCTCTAGCAAGTCTTGAATCTAATCCCTTAACTCCCTCATCTCAATAGGAGCCATATGATACGGAGTTCTTGCAATCGGTTGAGTTTCCGGCGCTAAGTCAATTAAAAACTCGATCTCCCTGCTAGGAGGCAAACCCGGTATTTCCTGAAAAACATCTTGGAAATCTCTACAACCGAAATTAAATCTAAGGAAACAACTGCATCCTGATAAGTCTCCTCCGTAATACAATACAAGTAAGTGTTATTACCTCCTTCTGGGAAAGGCATAACCACTAAAAACATTTCTTGCCCCGAAATGGCAAAAACTATACTCTTACCATAGTAATTAACTATCGCATGATACTTCACGAGCCAATCCATACCCAAAATCATATCATACCCGACCATGTCATGGACGACCAAATCAGCCTCAAAGCACAAATTACCAAGAGTTATTCCTATTTGTTTAGAAACAAAGAAAATGAGTGAACCATCACCCATAGAAGACTCAACACTAGTGAAGGTACTCTCAGCAGATTTTATCAACTTAGTAGTCTGAGCAAAGCTCCTAGAAATAAACGAGTGTGTCGTGCTCGTATCAAATAACACACGACCCATGTGTCCCTGAATGAGAAACTTACCCTCAATAGCTGGCGGCGCCAGTGGAGCCTGAGGAAGCATAGCATCCTGAATGTGATAAGCACGCCCATACTATAGCTGACCCTGCTGTGGAGGGACAACTGGGTTAGGTACTGGTGGCGATAACTGAGCAGGCGGGTATTGTGGGACCCTAGGAAACTATCCCCCAATCAACTGAGGACACATCCTCTTGAGATGACCCGGCTCTCCACACTGAAAACATTGATTTGTCATATTCTCTTGGTTTTGGCCCCGATTGTTTCTAAACTTCCCTGAGCCTTGGCCCGGATGGCCTCTACCTACTTGTTGCTATTGCGAGGTACCTTGCCCCTACATATTGTTATTGCCACACGCAATAAACCCACCAAAACGTTGCCTCTTTGACAAGTCCCCTTGTTGGGGATCCCTTTCTTTCTTCTTATTTCCCGAAATTGGGACGAGGGAAATTCCCCTCCTCCAGTCCCAATGCCTCCGGGTTTTCCCGCTTGCCCCATCATTGTAGCCTCCTTACTACTCTGGACATACAATCGGTGTTCCTGACAATGGAGTAACACTGCATTCATCACGTCTCCAAAAGTCTGCAAAGCTGGATTGCCCAGCAATTGTTGTCGGATCCTCCAGTTTAGGCCTCCCATAAACTTTGATATCTTCCTCTCTTCCGGAATCACCTCATCCGGTACAAAACTTGCTAACCGGGTGAACTCCTCTTCATATTCCACAACGGATCTCTCACCTTGCACCACAACCTGAAGCTTCCTTCTCATCTCCCTCTGAACTGCGAGAGGGAAGTACTTCTGATCAAACAAATCCCAGAAATCATTGATAGTCATGGTATCTCTTTGCTCTGGTGTAGTCATCGACTCCCACCAATGTAAATCGGCCCCAACGAGTTTAAAAGTAGCAATGATCTACTTCCTTTCCTCGATACACTCGACCATATGTAGATGGCATTGCATATCCTTCTTCCATTGATTAGCTCTAATAACATTGGAGCCTCCATCAAATTTCTGGGGGGGGGAGGGGCTTTAACAAGGACTGTCTAATTCTCTCCCACGGAGAAGGTCCAGTAAGATCTTGTGCATCCTGAGCCCGTTGTTGTTGATCTTGTGGAAATTGTTGAACCACAGTGTTTATAGCATCATTAACTTCTTGGGTAATGATGTTTGCTACATCAGCAGTATTTATGGTCCCCTACTGCGGCAGGGGTGGACCTACTTCCTCTTCTACCACTCTATTGCGTCTCGTTGGGCGACCTCTCTTAGGAGGCATCTGAGATGAGGAAATAATAGAGTTAGAATACTATTTAAAATAATCTAATTATGCAGAAGATCGTAAACATAAGTAGCAAATCAATCCTAACATTAAGCTTTATATCAAAGACCACTATGGTAGAACGTGACAAGTCCGCATAGATCCTAAAGATTCTAGAACCTTATGCTCTGATACCATCTGTGACAACCCGCTCACCAAATAGGGGGTGGCCAGGCCGATACTCCAATGTAACAGGAATCATGGATGGAATCATTCTCAGCATCACAACAAAATATAATAAGTATATGGGATAACCACCCAATTTTTCAGAAAATGGGTTGCCAAAAATTTTGTTCTATTATAAGTTACGGAAATAATTTAAACAACCCAAATTGAAAAGAAAGTGGAAACCAAAGAAAACTTATTTTACACCCACAACAAGAATACAATATGGGGACCGAATATGTTGTCGGTCAACAGGTGCATACAATGTATTCAACAAGTTTAAATTTAGGTACATAATACATCCATTAGACAGTTACAAAATTTTGAGCCACACGCCCGAATAAAAGACATGATCATAACTAGAATCAAAAATGAAGGCGTCTAACAACATATCCCTTAATATCCGTAAAGTATTACGGATCCCCAAAACACCGGGATGGGAAAGTCAGTGCGGGCGTCCATGCAGCGGAGCACTTGAGCGGATACAAGATTCATGCACAACGAGAAAAATGAACGGGTCAGGGCCCGGTTTTATATGTTCACCAGATATATAAAAAGTATGACAGTTATGAACAGTTAATCATAAATGATAAAGATGAGAATCTATCAACATAAACTCAAAGCATAAACTAAGGCAATTTACAAGATTATAAATTATATTTAGTTATGCAAGGGGATATAATTAGACATCATTAATTAAAAGTCTCCATCATTTTTCACCATTTCATTTCATCTTTCCATTCCTTATCAGGAATATAATTACTGTTGTATGCTCTTTGTGGCATTCCATTCCTTATCAGGAATATAATCACTATTACATGCTCTTTGTGGCATTTATTATACATCAAATCCCAATTAATTAAGAATAGTTATATTCATATACATATAACGATTCTAAGACCGCTCGTTCTGGTTTCTCCACTGTGCGCACCCCGAAATGACCATCATCTTCTAGGGCCTACATACCAAGACAACCGGGGCACCTAACGCAAGATGTCGGGAAGCGGCCATATGCCTACGGGAGAGTCATAACCACACCCGGAATTACCTCTCCATCGCAGAAAAATATACAACAACGCTCATATGGCCTAGGACTATATCCACCCTGCATTCATTAGCCAAGGAGCTTCACATCACGAGTGCACTTCCATTATGATGGAACTTAGAGAGGTGTGTTTAAGTAAATTACCGTTTACCTTATTCATAATTAAGTAAATTATCATTTACCATATTCACTTTCATTTTTAAGAATGCATCACATTTTATCTGGAGCCATACGTATTTCATGTCATCATTACAACCTCAATTAATAAATAAACTCTCGATTCATTCTTCAAACACTTTTGGGTTTCATAATAAATCACCAAGACTATCATACCTCGATTGAACCTCTAAAGTCTCCACATACGAACCTACAAATCTTAGACTCCTAATGGTTATCTAAGGGAAAGAAATGCCTTAACATCAATTTGTACACCCCCGGAATAAACCCCATTTATCCCATTTCTAATGTAGGGTAGTGGCCCAACTCATCTAAAAACTCTAGGACTCTAAGTTTACTTCATACAAGAAGGTTCCTATGTCCTAAGACTAAATAAAAGGGTTGGATTTGAGCCAAGAAAAATGACTCAAAACTGCAGGATTTCCGAATCGATTCGGCCAGGCCGAATCGATTCGGTCAGAAAAGAGAATCGATTCGAACCAGCCGAATCGATTTGGTCAGGAAACCTGACTTTCTGCATAAATGCCGAATCGATTCGGACAGGCCGAATCAATTCGATCCACTCAGACTTGCACACTAACCCGGTGGTGAATTGATTCGCCCTGGCCGAATCGATTCCCCCCTGCGTATTGGCCAAGTATAGGTTAAGGGTTATGAACCCTAATTTCCCCAAATCTCCTCTCCTCTCAAACCAACCTCATTAATTCAACCCATAAACTATAAATGCATCTAACTACCTTCAATTTACACTAATAAATATACAAATCAAATTCTAAGGGTTCAAAATCTACAAATCCCTCAAAATCCCAAATGCGATAAACTATAACAAGTACACAACAATTAATACCATTTATTCATCTTAAACCATATTTTTGCAAGTAAAAAAATTGACTTGAGGTTGGGATTTCATATGCTTGGATGATGACTGCAATATCAACTCTCCAATCTTCAATTTCTTTCTTTCTCCTCTTTTTCTCCAAAGTTCTCTTCTTCTCTCTATATCTCTAGGTTTAATAAATGCACTTAAGAGAAATATATGAAAGGCAAGACATAAATCATGGAATTAGTCCAAAATTCCTAACTTACATGATTAATACCACATTCAAATGAATCACAAATACGCATTTAAGCTATAACTAGTCAAAAGTGCCCGAAACATAAAAATACAATATGGCACTTATTTCGACTATCTCGCACGTTTCGGGACTAACTACGCCCTCTAAAATGGCATACAGCAATTTTATAAATTTTTTCAAGTTTCGATTTCATTTTAAACCATAAGTGTCATTTTAAAGCATATGACGAAATAAAACGCAATATGATGATATTTACTTACACATACAGTAAATATGCAACAATCTAGTAAATATGCTCCATTAACTCATTCAATTAATATTTACTCCATTTTTCAACATTTTATACAATTACTTCACAGCGTAAATAAATATAAAATAGGTTCTCAAAAGCGTGGGTTGTTACAAAAACTAAGGGTGTATTTTATTGCAAACATGGAAAATGCGTGGAAATAGTTGATTTGAATAAGAAGTTGGAAAATGAGTGATAAAACATAAGAATTTTTTGCCTTACTTTTTTCTATTTTTCATGGAAACTAATTCTTTGGTGGGTGGATAAGAAATATTTTGGACTAAAAATGAGGTTTGGGATGGAGCACTTGTAATGTAGCTGAGTATTATTCTTACATGAAGTATTCACAATCAAGGTAATACAATGGCAAAACATGAGTCAAAACAACTATTTTACATGAAAATTTTTCCATGTTAATCAAACACACCCTAAATGCTTTCTCCAAGAAAGATGGAGAACCTTATATATCTTCCAAGGCAAGTAAAATCGGATGATTAATAACAATACTCTCACATACTCTCACTTATTATATTCTTACAACTATGAATGTGTTAATAGTACTCATATGTTGATCTGCAATTGGAGGGTGTTATGTTCATTGCAACTTTGGGTGTCTATATATTTAGGTGTTATGCCCTACTTCCACCAACTGAGCCAATCGAACTCACCATTGATCATATAATCTTTAGCACAAATGGTTTAGTGCAATAAATAATTCATACTTATGATAAATATTACAAGCTAGTGACTCAGTTTCCCCATACATGTCGCAAGCATGTGTGCTATATTTAAACTTTTTTGTGTATTGTATTGTATCTCATAAACAACGGAGGGAACAAAGAATACGTGTAATAATACGTGTAATTTTTCTTGATGCTCTGTTTTTAAGATATTCATCAAAACTCTTTTTCTTTTCGGATTTGTGCAGCTATGTCATTCAAGAAATTAGCCCTCACGTACCACCCTGCATGACCAAAAAGAGGAGTCACAAGCAGGTTCATTAGAGTATATAGATGTTCTTGTGTATATTTTTTTATATCGGTTGCATTATTAATTGTTCTTCATACATAGATGTCTTATTTTCCCTTAATCTAGCAGTAAGTTTTTTAGAATAACTTAAATATTGATATTATTTCCATGAATTGATTGAATTGATGATGTTTCTAAGATAGACTATTACTAATATTGCTAGATTGTTTATTTTCTTAAATAGGATGGATAGTCTTATAAATAAAGGAAATTATGTCCACTTTTATGTTTAGGTGTGTGATGTTGAATTGGGTGTTTATTGTAGTTGGTGGCGGTGCCGCCTCGTAAGCACAATTACGCATATTGGGTGCAAAATTATTTTCGTGCCTTCAGACATGGGCATATCCTAGTGTGTGTGTGTGTGTGTGTGTGTGTGTGTGTGTGTGTCTATACAGGTATAGAGACAGTATATATATGATATGCTTATAAATATATCTTTGTGTATGATATAGTTATGTCAAACATACCCTCTAGTTCTATCATGGGATGTTTCCCGATGTGGGCGAATCCCTTGCCTTAAAGAGCACGGTGAGAATAGTCCCCAGGTCATAGCGTCTAGTTATTTATGCAATGTGGCTCTTTGTCATGGGTGAGACGTCTTGGGTATGATTCGATCTCACTTTCAGGTGAGGAACTATGACCGCTTCCCCAACGTTTGTATTATGTTTCTTTATCAAGTCAGTGTCAGACCACGATCAACGATACCCAAGATGATGCGTGTCCCGTAGAAGATGATAGCATTTTAGAGACAGCATCCATTGAGTTATAGGTCTGAGGGATAGTTATTATACTTATATAGTGTGTGATATATAAGTATGGATATACTTAAAGTGTATTGTTTATTATATATATATATATATATATACAGAATAAAGTGAGAAGTAAATTGTCATCCGAGAAATTAAAAATCCGGAATAAATTGCGATATACCTATATAAAGATGAGAAAATTATATACGTGATTAATGACACTAAAATATGAATAGTGTATCATAACTAGTGAAAGTTAATCATAATGAAGGGATAAATTATAAGTGAGAATTTATAATGCATAAGCTCGGGGTAAAGCTTAGAATATTAAATACGTGGGGTATGATATGACATATGAGTACTTAGAAGTTTTGTGAGATGCTAGTTGGGCTGGATAGCATAACCAAGGTGTTTAAAATACTTGCATTAGGTGCGCACTGTTAGATGAGAGGTGAGGGATATCTCATGTGAGTGAGACACTAGTTTAAATATGGAAAATATCACATTTTAAATATTAAAGTATTTTAGACACCTGTTAAATATTTTCAAAATACTTTGAGCTCTAACCTGCTTGCAATTTATGTTTTTTAAAATCCTTTAGGTGTCCAGACAAAGGGATGCCTTGATGATATTATTCTTTCAAATTAGGCGATGTTGTACCAGTTGTGGATGCTAGGAGGGATTGTTTAGATGCTTCTATCCTTGTGATCTCAATAGGAGGTATTGTTAAAATATTCGAGCATGTTCCAACTATTGTCATTTATTTTATTTTTTCTGCATTTTCGTTTGCACCTATTCGATCTGGTTGTATTAATGTTTTACCGAGAGTTATTAGTTATTGTTTTATTTTCTTCAATTAATGTGTATATTAATTGTGGATGGATTCATTGTGTGTCTAATTTAACAAATTTAGAAAGTTTAAAATTTGACATCGGGCCAAACAGGTTCTTAGTAATTAAATTGTTTTTCGAAAATGATGCTGAGAATGATCCATATGAGAATCATGTTTTATTTTTATAAAGAATTTATCAGCCGAGATTAAAATAGGCGGAGTGTCACAGTAGAGCTAAGCATGTAGGAGGGATTATTGAAGCTATTTAAAGAGATTTTAGAGTCTTCGAGCTAGGAACTTCCATTGCTATTCTCTCGTTTGGTCTCCTCATCAAACTTGAGGCGGGGTTTTCGTCTTCCATAGTTTCAAGCTTTTCTAGCTAAAAAAACATGCAACATAAATGCTAGATGATATTTAATGCCTAAAATGAAGGTATTTAATGAAAAAGTTATAGTCTCGCAAAAATGAATTTTTAGCATGACTCCTTGAAGGGTTTTTATAAATATTTCACATTTTTACGTTGAAAATGGAAGAAAGCATGTGAAATATACAAACCCATGATTATTATATTGTCTGAGTGCATTTTGAGGAATTTCTAGGATTCAAGTCCTCCTTCACATGTGTGGAATAATGTAGTAAGATAGATAATGATGTTTTAGACTTGTTAAATCATATTATAATATTTTTATGAACGAACGATTTAATCAAGAAAAATAGCCCTAGCATGTGTTAAATATTGATAGAATGAATAAAAATAATATTTGGGATCGCATGTTATAATAGGGCAAGGTTATGGACATTTGGTTAAAAATTAGTCTTGAAAGTTAAAATGTATTTTATATGGCAAAACATAAAATGATATCATAATTTTTTACATAAAAGCATAGAAATAATGGTTTGTAAGGAAAATGTTGAATTCTAGTGCAAAAAAGAAGTTATATATGTCTTTCACAAAATTATGATTAAAAAAGGCAAATTGATGATTTTAGAAAAAATGAGGGTCCTGATGGTTGGACTTCCTCTTTAGGCAGTATCGGTCAGTTTTTGATGAAAATGGATAAATGGGATAAATGGCACGTTGATAAAGTGAATGAATGGTTTAAGCCATAGAATGAGAAAAACGGTAAAATGATGGAATAATGTGGAGATGAGTTAAATTCTTAATAGACATTAAATTGGACTCGGATGACATCTAGATAATTAAGGAGGGCCCGAAGCACTGGGGTGAAAACCTAAAATCACTGGCCACAGAAAATAGTAACTTAGCTAATGGTGTGGAGACCATTAAAATATGAAGTTATTGGGTGATTCTAAGAAAATATAAGGGAAAAGGAAAACATTAAGGTTGTACTTGATAATGCATATGTAACACAACCTAATGAAATGTGATAAATGGAGACTAATGAATAAAATATGATAAATAGTTTCTAGAACTAGTAAAGGATTGTATGAATCAATTAAGTGTGAGAATGAGCTCATTGCTCGGGTGCATTGCATAGTAGTTGCATTATTGTTAGCTAAATTGTTAAATGTTTTCGGAATTGATTAAAACACACATTATATGTACAATATTTTTGTAGAAAACATATAGCTTAGTATTACCCACCCTACTGAGAATTGACTCACCTCCTACTTGTTATGTTAAAAACCTCACCCCCACCGTAGGTACTTCCAGTAGGGACATCGAAAAGGATGCATGTAAGGCCCCAAAGGGCAATCAACTTCATTACTTCCCCGTTTCTTTATTGAAACCATGTCTTGGAACATTGATGGATTTGGAAATTTAAACATTTATTCGGATCTTTGGACATGGTTTGTAATAATATAAGGATGAAAGTGATGTATTTCTTATTTAAGTTATCATTGTGAACTAAACCAGATTTTTATAAATAAATCTTGTAAATCGAGTTAATTAATTTAAGTGGTCATAATTTTCCAACATAAAATCAAAAATTAACCTTAATGAATGAGGTAATAAGAAGGGATTTTTCCTAGATATTAAAATGGACCTTCTCCCTCTTCTTTTAACTCCTTGACTTGGGGCGGGTTAACATAACATTGACCCAAACTCGAGTTGGGGAATTATAAATGTTATCAAAGAATTGAATGTTTCCACTTTCTTAGTAAAATTTCCACTTATGTTTCCACTTAGTTAATTCTTTAGTTACTATTTAGTAAATCGATTTTATTCATATTATTGTGTATTGAACTCTCTATTCTTCTGTAAATATCTCCATGGCGTGATATAACTAGTGGGTGAGGTACTAGAGAGCTTAGATGCATGGATCAAGACATGTGAAAACTTGTGGACTATCACACATAGCTGCGGCGAGCCAAACGCAGTAGGACAATCGAGAGTACTATCTCCTCTTTTTTCCTTAAGGAGTTCAGGAGGTTGCACCCGCACACCTTTTATAGGGAAGTTGGCCCCAATTCAGCTGAGGAGTGGCTCGATAAAATCACTAGGGTAATGGATATTCTGGATGATCTAGTTGGGCACAAGTTCAAAATTATTCTATTCCATCTCACGAAATAAGCGCAATGATGGTGGAGTGCATACTCTTCCAGAACCACTGAGACGATTCACTAGGGTAACTTCGGCAATTCCTTCTTTGATAGGTACTTCCCACTAGAATTTTAAGGATGATAAGAAGGAAAAATTCCTTTAACTAATACAAGGGAAGACTTATGTTAATGAGTATCTGGTGAAGTTCAAATGTTTTTGCAATTATGTTGATGATGTGTAGAGAGATGAGTCAAAGAAGATGAGACTATTTGTTAAGATCCCCAACCTAGCTATCAGACGAATTGTGGCAGGTATGGATCTGTCCAATTTTAGGGTTGTAGTAAATAAGCCTATTTTATTGGAGCTTGACATTGAGGATAATAATTTTATCTGAGAGAGGAAGAGAGATCCCAATGGGTTCTAGTCAGGCGGTCACAAGAAGTCCTGAAGTAGGGCTTAAGGCTTCTTCACATAGTTTAAGGCCACCATTGGGGTTATTTCTACATTATCCCATTGCACTAGCGATTAGGGTCCCATATCCCCCACATAGAGGACATATTTGTCTTGATGGTCCCCAGGTCATTTTAGAAGGATTAACCTTAATGAGCCTCAGGCGGTCAATAATGAAAGCAATAGACTATTAATTTTGTGATGGTCCTAAACTCTAGTTATACATGCTCTATTCAATAATAGTAGTAGTTCTATTTTCTATATCAGCATCTCATGAGTTATAGCATAGATGGCTCATAACCAGGCTAGGGGTAAGGTAGCCGCGGTCCAGGATAGGTGCTCGATGGCTAAAGAAGTGGGTTCAACCCCAGGCGAGCTTACACAATGTCTTAGTATGTTGCACCTTTCGAATATCCTCTGGTGATGAAAGGTATGATTCTTCTATCTAATACATGGGTTAAGGTATTATTTGATTCTGTTGCATCACATTCTTTCCTATCAAGTTACCTAGCATACATATTGGGGCTAGAGGTACTAGTTTCATCCTCCTATCTTCAGAGGGCTTTCGATTAGTGGCATTATAGTTCTTCATAGGGTCTGCCATAGTTGTGTTATCACAACTAAATACTATGTCCTAGAGTATGAGTTCATCCTTATTTATACGGATGGGTTCGAGGTGATCCTTGGAATGGATTGGTTATGATGTTTCGAAGCTATCATCAAATACCATCAAGTTAATGACATAGTATCACTTCTAGATAGGTCCTTTCATCGCTTTAGCAGCGAGCAAGGTATTGATTATCATTACAAGTTTTTCTAAAGTTCGTGAACAAAAAAGGTATTGAAGCTGGTTAAGCAATTTTATTTCTCAAGATTAGCCGGATGATATGGTTTTAGATTGCCCAAGGGTGCGGGAGTTTTTTTATGTATTCCTGGATCATCTCCCTCGGTTACCACCATGATAAAATGTGTATTTATCTATCAAGGTGCATCAGGGAATTTTGCCTATCTCAATTCAACCTCAAAGGATGACTCATATAGAATTACAGGATCTAAGGGTTCAGTTGGCATATTTAACCAACAAGGGCTTCATCCGCCCCAGCATGTCCTCATGAGGTGCACGTGTCCTCTTTATGAAGAAAAAGGATAATACCTTAAGACTCTGCATTGATTATATATAGTTAAATAAGATGGTGGTAAAGAAGTACCTCATACCCCGTATTAAAGATTTATTCAACCAGTTGCGCGAGGTGATCAGTTTCTCAAAAACTGACCTTTGGTTCAGGACAATCAAGGAGGAGGATATTCCTAAGACGACATTTCGGACATGGTATGGTCACTACGTGTTTCTAGTGACGCCCTTCGGTTTGACCAATGCCCGAGAAAAATTCATGGATTTGATGAACTACATTTATCATCCCTAGATCGGTTTTGCATGACATACTGGTCTATTCCACTCGGGTATAGACCATGAGGAGAACCTCCATACGACATTGTAAGTTATTAGGGAGAATCAATTGTATGATAAGCTCAATAAGTACAAGTTTTGAATGGATGAGGTCAGGTTCCTTAGCCATGTTTACCACTTAAACTTAAGTTGGTTTATATGCCTATTCTTATCCTCCCAAAGTATGGCAAAGGTTACACCGTGTATTATTACACTTCGGGGTCAGGGTTTGGTGCAGTTTTGAATTAGAATGGGCACGTAATCACTTATACATCCGGTCAGTTAATTGTTTATGAGAGGAACTACCCCACCCATGATTTGGATCTAGATTCAGTGGTGTTTGGACTTAATAACTAGAGGTATTATTTGTACGGGGAATGGTTTAAGGTGTTTTCCGATCATAAGAGTCTCTAATACATCTTCACGCAGCGTGATCTTAATATCTGTCGAAGACCATGGATGGAGTTGATAGTGGAATATGGTTTCTTGTTGGAGTATCATCTTGGTAAGGCTAATGTTGTGGATGGTGATATTAGCAGGATGTCTAGTCTTACCCTTGCAGCGATGAGATGCCGTCGAGTGAACATTTTTTTGTGAGTTGCAAAAGTTTAACTTGCACATTCAGTGGGGTTATGATAGGGCATACATTTGGGGTGCGGTAGCTAGGCCACTCATCTAGCAGAAAATTCTAGATGCTTAGTCATGTGATCCCAAGTTTGTTAAGTATCAATTACTTATTTAAAATGAGGAAATATTTGACACTCTTACCGTGGGCAAGGACACCAGGTTGCGATATAAGGGTCTGTTGATTGTCCAAACTATCGATGAACTTCATAACGAGATAATGGTGGAGGCACATCATTTGCAGTTTAGTATACATCCCTATGCTAACAAGATGTATAAGAACCTGTGTAAGGATTTCTGGTGGTCCATCAGAAATAGATATGTGGTGACGTATGTGGCTAAGTGCTACACTTGTTAGCAAGTAAATGCCGAGCATAAGAAACCAACAGGGCTATTGTAATCACTGCCCATGGAAGAATGAAAGTATGAGCATATCACACTAGATTTCATCATATCATTACCACGTCCTGAGTGTTTTCATGATGCGGTTTGGATTATAGTGGATTAACTCACAAAGTCTGCACATTTCTTATCGATCAAGATCATAGGCAGTGTGCTAAGTTGGCAAGGTTGTATGTCATAAAAATATTTAGGCTTCATAGTGTCCCACTCTCGATTGTCTCAGATAGAGATCCTCGGTTTGTGTATTAGTTTTAATAAAAGTTTCAACAGGAGTTGGGTACCGAGATGAATATGAGTACGACATATCATCTCTAGACAGACGAATAGTTAGACCGAACATCCAAATTTCGGAGGACATGCTAAGAGCTTTCATGCTTGACTTTTAGGATAGTTGTACGAAGAATCTGTATTTAGCATAGTTCGACTAAAATAACATCTAGCAGGAGAGCAACGAGGTAGCCCCCTTTTAGGCCCTTTATGGGAGGCCATGACGCTCTCCAATTTTTTTAGCTGAGGTGGGTGAGAAGCATCTCACAAATTCAGAATTTATTCAAGAGATGATAGATAAGGTTTGAGTAATTCATCAAAGAATCATGAAGGCTCAGATTCGATAGAATAATTACGCCAATAATCGTCGGGTACCCTCAAAGTTTTGGTTTGGTGACCATGTGATGCTCCAGGTTATAGCAAGAACCGATATTTAATGATTCGGGGAAGAAGAGGAAATTATCCCCCACGGTATATCGATCTCTTTGAGCTACTATAGTGAATTGGGGATGTTTCATACCGTTTGGCATTGCCTCTATAGTTGTCCCAAGTGCATAGCGTGTTCCATGTCTCTATATTGAAGAAGTATCTTTACATCCCTCTTCATGTCATCGACTGCAACCTCATCAAATTATAGGAAGATGTCACATTGCCCATGCGACCCATATACATCCTAAACCACGAGGAGAGATTCCTATGCAACAAATTCATTCCATTAGCGAAGGTTTTCTAGGAATATCAAGGTGTTGAAGGTGAAACTTAGGAATATGAGTCGAAGATGCGGGAGAAGCACTCAAAACTCTTTCCTTAGTCGATTACTCTTATTTGAGGGATGAAACCTCCTAAGGAGGGGAGAATGTAATACCCATACATGAGATTTTATCCTTTATACATGTTATTTGTAATCTTGTGGAGACGTTAAGATTTGGATCATTTAATATATGGCCTTTTATCTATATTCAATTATACGTATGGAGATGGTGGTGTTTGTTGCTAATTAATTAGGATAATGTGGAAATTAGAGGAATTATGTGGTTCAAATGAAATTGAATCCTTCGAACGAGATCCCATATGACACACCCCAACCCAATTACTTATAATTAAGTTTGGAAGTCAAAGTGAGTCAAACCCTAATTAATCTAACCAAACCATAAACACGAGTTTTGATTTCAGAGTCATCATTGTAAATCCATATAACTGAAAACCTTTTTACAACATCAAAGTAGTTATGCTCATAAAACTTTCTTAAAGGATAAGTTAACTTAATTACATCATTTACATTTACACAAAATCATTGTTTCTCCCATTCCTGGCTAACCCAACCCGACCTCCTAGATTTGGCAGTGATATCGCATTACCTGAAAAATGTGAACATAGGAACCATGAGCAAAAATAGCCCAGTGAATGCATCACTACTAAACTACTGCATGAATTTAAATGCAATAAATCATGTCCATATAATTATGTATTAACTTATCCGGATCATTCATAATGAATGACCAACTTTTCCGAATCATGATTCACATATCCTGTCTAAATAGACAATTCTCCCCCATTCCTGGTCGAGGAGTAACCCCTTGTCATTAATAGACAAATCTCCCCCATTCCTGGTCGAGGAGCAACCCCTCATTTCAGTAAATCGAAATGAACAATTTCATATTTATTTTATTATGATCATACCAACAACACGATACAAATATCTCTTTCCAGTGAGTACACTCACCATGGTTGACAACTACGTATTCAGGTTTCCTTCTGGTGGAGCTGAACTGGGTTGATTAGACCTTATACCTGTCAATCCAACTAAATCAGTTCTAAACCTCAATTACAAATATTATTCAAACATAATTATGTAACTTTCCATGACTATACATCAACAATATAATTCCAATTAAGTTACATTCCATAAAACATAGGTAAAGGCAAAACAATGATATACATGTTGCTAAAGTTACGGACATTCAACCGTAGGAAATACCTTATGAGGAATTTATAACCAAAGTCAAGTAAACATGAAATTATACTCCTCAATTTATATACACATGAAACATGTACTCAAAGTACCCTTTGTAAGGACGAAATACAAACATTCATTCAAGGGGTATCCAGTATGACCTGAAATTATTGTCTTACATATTTAATCATCCCCTATTCCTAAATTGTATAAATGCAGGGGATAAAACTTATCAATATGAAAACATATATGAATATACTATCCAGTACAAGTGATGGTGAAATTTTTCAAGCTTCCTAGGGCAAGTTATGACCATTTCTCTACAACACAAGAAATCTGCCCTACAAGCTCCTCTATTGTTCCTTCAACTTCCAAGAATTTTCATAATTTTTCTACAGCATAACTTTCCATGATTTTCAACCCATTTTCATTACACATAATGAATCGTACATAATTAAAGTTTCATAATTGTTTGAATTCATTTGCTATCTCAAAAGCTTGACTAAACTCAGGGCATACCGAAATGAAGTATAAAAACAGAAACCATATACCAACTTGAAATCATCATTACGGACTAACCACAAGGAGATAAATTCTAATGTTAAGATAATATATGAATATATGAGTCAACTTTCATTTCCAATTGGAATTTCTCAATTCCAGTAATCACACAAAGAGATATGCAGATTTGAATACAAGGGGTTTCAACACAAAGCAATTTTAAGGGTTTCTACACTCAACTTAACATAAGCTTGCATCTAACCATACATATATATAAAGGGCTGAAACTTTCGTAAACTTATGATGATTTATATCATATAAATCAGTAATATAAGATGAATAACAAGAATTACAATTAGGATTACCTTCAGGGCTTTTTACGTAATTTCCACGGATTTTTCTACACTTTTTCTCCTCACTTTTTCTTCCTAAACATCAACTTCCTATTTCCTCAAGCTAACAACACTTGAAACTGAACCTAGCCTTTGTTTTTCTGAAGAAATATGTTAGAGGGAGGGTTTTAAGTCGGCCAAGTCTTCCTCGCAAGCCAACCACTCAATTTAAAACATTTGGTTTAATAAAGGACAAAATACCACTTAAAGGGAATGGACAACTTTGCCCTTTGTTCGTAATTTCGGTATAAATCTTTACTCGGACATCCATTTGATGATCCGTTTGTTGTGTTACAACCCTAACTCACATGTCTACAACTATCTAGTTTTCACCTAAAGTCATTTATAATGTTATAAAGGTCAAAACTAGTCTCTAACAGGAACCTTTCCATCGAAAACAACAAAATTTGTGTTTGTAAATAATTCGACCTTTCATCATTTATGAAAGTAGAATTATAATAAACATAATCACTTAACATTAGATATACTAATATCACATTATTCATATCACATAAGATAAGAATGATTTAAATATAATTTATCATAATTATATTCGGGTTGTCACACCATATCTCATTTGAGCGAGAATTTTATTGGTTCTAATGGGGAGTCTATTTCATTTGAAGTGGGATTCTAACAATGGACAAATGAACTTCATCTACCTTAAGATTTCACCCTTATTAATATGTCATTCTAAGGGCATTCGAATGAGATTCTAATCCCATTCAAATGATGTTCGATGTTATTCGAACGACCTATTCAAAAATTCTTAAAATCGGTTCACCCATGTGTGCAGTTGCATTTTATATCATTAGATTGATGACTTGTCAATGTCTGGCCAATCCATATGATCAAAACATGTTTAGCATATGTGTGGAGAGTTTTTTAAATGGTTTTGTGGGTTATTCTTAGGTTGTAAAAAGTGAGAGGGGGGATGGGTTTTCCCCACCATTTTCTTCAGTATATTTCTTCTCTTTCTCAAAGTTTCAGGAACCCACTTCTTCCCTAACCAATTTCATCCATAGCCAAGCCTTGCCATCACCCAAAAACACTAGTACACACCATTTTCAGGCTTTTTCCTATCATCTTCAAGATTTTATCAAGCAAGAACGTAGGTAGATCTAAGCTTGTAGGAGGCATTATAGGATCTATTTGAATACCTTTTAGAGTCTTAGAGATGGGAACTTCCATATCTATTCTCTCTCTTGGTCTCCTCATCAAACTTGAGGTAGGGTTTTCTTCTTCCAAAGTTCCAAGGTTTTCTATCTATGAAATACATGTATGATTAATGCTATAGATAATATTTAATGCCTAAAATCAAGTTATTTGTAGAAAATATTATAGTCTTTCAAAAATGGATTTTTAACAAAAAAAACCCTAAAAGGATCTTTTATAAAAATATGGCATTTTTACTTTGAAAAAGAAAGAAAGCAGGTGAAATACACAATCCCGTGATTTTTATCTTTTCTAAGTGAATTTTAAGGAAACTCTAGGCTTGAAGTCCTCTTTAACATGTGTAGAATAATGTGGTAAGATAGATAATGATGTTTTAGACTTGTTAAATCATGTTATAATGGGTTTTATGAAGAAATGAGTAAATGATACAAAATAGCCATAATATGTTTTAAATTTTTTTAGAATGAATAAAAATTATATTTGGGGTTATATGTGATAATAGGGAAAAGTTATGGACGTTTGGTTAAAAATAGTCTTGAAGGTTTAAATATGTTTTATGTGGAATAATATAAAATAATAATAACGTGATTTCTGACATAAAATCGTAGAAAGAATGTTTTGGAAAGAAAAGGTTGAATTCTTGTGCCAAAATGAAGTTAAATATGTTTTTTCACAAAATTATGATAAAAATGGAAATATGACGATTTTGGAAAAAGTGAGAGTCCTAGTGGTTGGACTTCCTATTTAGACCTTATGGGTCAATTTTTGGTCAAAATGGATAAAAGGAATAAATGGAACATTGATAAATCGAACGAATGGTTTAAACCGTAGAATGAGAAAAACGGCAAATAATGGAATAATATGGAGATTAGTTAAAATGTTATCAAACATTAAATTGGACTCAGATGACATCGGAATAATTAAGGAGGGCCTAAACCCTTGTGGTAAAAGATCCAAAATCATAGGATTGAGCATATGGTAGCATAGCCAATGGTGTGAATCTCGTTACAGTATGCAGTTATTGGAAGATTCCGAGAAAAGATAGGGGGGAAAGGGAAATATAATGGTTGTACTTCATAATGCATAAGTAAGACAACCTAATAAAATGTGATAAAGGATACTAATGAATAAAATTTGATAAATAATATCTAGCCCGGTAAAGGGTGGTATGAAACAGTTAAGTGTGACTATGAGTTCTTCACTCAGGTGCATTGCATAGTAGTTGCATTAATATAAGCTAAATTGGTAAACATTTCCGGAATTGATTAAAGCACATGTTATACATATAATTATTTTATTGAAAACATTTAGATTAGTATCACCCACCCCTCTTAGCATTCGCTCACCCCCCTAATTTTTATATTAAAATCCCCACCCCCACCCCCTCCCAGGTGCTTCCAGTAGGGACGTCGAAAAGAACGCGGGTAAGGCCCCAAACGACAATCAATGTCATTAGGGCTCTGTCTCTTTTATGAAACTATGTCTTGGAGATTCGGTTGATTTGGAACTTTGAACATTTATATGGGCCTTTGTCCATGGTTTCTAATAATACAAGGATGAGATGTATTTATTTTTTAAGATAGCATTGTGAACTAAAATGGATTATTATAAATAAATCTGTAAATTGACTTAATATAATCACCCTTTTCCAATATAAAATCGGTAAACTAACCTTAACGAATGAGGTATTAAGAAGGGTTTTCCTTAAAGATTCAAATTGAACCCTTCAACTAGAATCAGACCCATTGAAACACTAGGTCCACCTACAAACTCGCCCAAATCCTTCAAAATATATCCTTACCTCCTCTTAAATCCTAACAATCCCATCAACCAAATTCTATCTCTCCTCACCAATGCATGCATAGTCGTTCATACCCGTTCAAAAATGGGAGACATGGAACTACCTAGAATCTTGATCACCTTCATAATTCGAGCTGAAATTTCCCTAAAAAATGACCCTCGGAGAAAATAATTATGAAAAGATCAACGCCATATTCATAAAAGCCTATAAGTGGTCTCGATAATCCAATGAATGGTTCATACCCAAAAAATATTTTAGTTTATATGACATTGTGTGGGTTATGTAGGATCTATTCATCAAGAAATAGGAAATATGTACTATCTCCAAGTTACTCACGATTTTAATAATCTAAGGGCATCTAGTCCATTCCTCCCGACACTTCCCTGCTGAATGGGATGTCTTGTATGACGAGTCCATTGAGGTTGTGAATTGATTGACTACTCATGTAAATTTGACATTGTTACCACCAAATGGGGTGATGACTTCAATAGCTAAAGCGATGAACTAAAGGGTGAAGACTTACCCTTTTACAGATTTCCAGAACCATGGTACGACCCTGTAGAGAAAAAGATGAAGCTAGTACTGGAATTTTTTGGTGTATTAGTTTACCTGGGATAAAGAATAAAAGAATGAGGCTGAGCCTCTAACCATCAAAGTTGTGGAAAACATTGAAAACTCGGAAGGCAGTGACGCTGATTAACCGTTTCACCTGCATACTGGAGTTGGATCTCTGCATGATCCACCTAAGTGCCAAGCCATCTTACCCATCCAAAAATATCACCACTACTGATTCACCACTCCTTAACTTACACGCTTTCCCTAGAAAGCCTTCTTGCATTAATTTGAACCATGTTGTTCACCCGTCCAAGAAACACTTGAATCTACTTCTTTTTCTTCTAATTCTGATGTAATTATGAATGAGGCCTCCTTTGATGAGGTACTTACCATTGTATTTTCTTAAAATATTTTCAATAAAAAGAATGATGATTTCAAGTATCTTGGTGTTCCTTATATTAATTTCCTTGATTCTAATCAAACAAATGATGAAAATGATTTAATAAATAAATAATTCTTAACTGACTCAATGAGGAAAAAACTAAACAACATAACAGCATTCAAACTAATGATGATAAGACTATTCTTATCAATGTCTATTGTAGTAGCCATCTGTGTGAGATTAGGATAGGGTCCACCCTCAACGAGCATGAGCAGACGTACTTTGAAGAACTTATGAAGGAATTTGTGGACATCTTCGTGTAGTCCTATGATAGCATGCGTAGTATTGACCTAAAAATAGCACAACATGAGATCCATTCCTTCCTAGAAAGCAAGCATGTCAAGCAGAAGTTGAGAAATCTACGAACAGAGTGGTCTCTCAAAGTCACAGACAAAGTGTTGAAATAATTGAATGTAGACTTCGTTTGTGTGGTCGAATATCCTACATGGCTTGCAATCATCGTACTTATGCTGAAGTCGGGAGAAAAACTTCATATGTGAATTGACTATCAAGATCTAAACAAAGAATCGATGAAGGATTATTAAATAATTCCCAAAATTTACATGATCGTCAATAACGTTGCTAGTTATGCCCTCAAGGCATTTATCGATGACTTTGCCGATTATAATCAGATTAAGATGCATCTTGACCATCAAGAACAGACCAACTTCATTACCCTATGGAGAACCTTTTGCTACATAATCACACCTTTCGGTCTCAAAAATATAGTAGATACCTACCAAAGTGATGCTATGACCATTCTACATGATCTTATCCAAAAGTAGGTTGAAGTTTATATCGTTGAAATGATCATCAAGTATGAAACTCGGGAAGGTCACATTCCTGCTTTGCGGATATTTTTTGAGCAGCTGTGAAAATACCTAATACGACCGAACCCATTAAAATACATGCATGGTTTCATAAGAGGCAAACTCCTCGGATTCATGTTCATAAAAAAAAGGATTGAGGTAGACCCTTCCCAACTAAAGGAAATACTCAAAAAGCCACTGCCCCGAATAGAGAAAGAAGTTTGTTGATTTTTGGGTAAGCTCTAATACATTAGTTGGTTCATCTTCGAACTGACCTCTATTTACAAACCCATTTTAAAGATATTTCATAAAGGTTCAACCAAAGTCTATAACAAGGCATGTCAGGAATCCTTCAATCCGATCAAGCGTCACATCACCTGAACTGCAGTGCTTATGTCTTTGTCGTAAGGTCTCCCCCTCCCCATATATCTCACTATTATAGAAACCGTAAGAAGGGACTATGCTAGCCCGGTAAATTAAAGAATAATGTAAGGAGAGAGACATTTACTATGCTAGTCAAAAGTTAGCAGGGTATGAGGTGAACTAAATGGCATTAGAAAAAGTGTGTGTCACCTTCGTCTAGGTCATACAAAAGCGATAGCACTAGATGCTTGCATTCACTATCAAATTTGTGTCCCGGATGGATCGGATGAAATACCTATTGGAAAAGCCTGTGTTGTCTAGTCGCATAGCTTGATGTTTTATGTTACTAGGTGAATTTGATATCATATATATCACGTAGAAAACCATGAAAGGAAGATCTATTTTTGACCACCTTGTCGATAATCCCATGGGGGGAGATAAGGTCTGGATTTTGGATTTCCCATATAAAGATAATTTATATACCTCTCAAGAAGAGATCAAATTACAGATTTTTTTTCACGAAACTGTTAACAAGAAAAGATACGATATTAGGAAACTCTAATCGCTCCTGATGATCCTCACACTCCCATCTCCATCAAATTAGACTCCCCTTTCACCAATAACATAACGAAATATGAGGCATGTACTATAGGACTCAAGATAGCCCTTGAAAGAGGAATTAATGCCATTTATGTCTATGGATATTCATCTCTCATTGTAGCTAAATTATCAAAAAATGGAAATTTAAATACGAGAAGCTCCTACCCTTCCATGCTCACCTAGAAAAGTTTGCCTCTCAATTTAAAGATGCCACCTTCCATTACCTTCCCTATTCAAGGAACAACCTAGCCAATGCACTGATGACCTTAGCCTCCATGGTCAACATGCTCGAGGGGATAAAAGTGGCCCCCTTTCTAGTCCAAAAATAGGTAAAACCCACAAAATTCTATTACATTGAGCTCATTACAGAAGAAGATCCAAACATAGCAGGATTGTAGTATTATGACATTTGGCACCTCTTTAAGCATGGTAGGTATCCTCAAGATGCTAATAAGAAAGATTGGGTAATCCTTCGTAGGGTGGATGCTCAGTACATCTCCTATAACAAGTCACTCTTCAAAAGGAATTTCGATGGGGTATTGCATAGTTGGGGTTGGGGTTGAAGACTTGCTGTAGAAAATCCATAATGGGGAATGTCGATCTCATATGAACGATTATATATTTTCTAAGAATATAATCCTTCGGGTATATTGCTTGACCACCATGGTTCAAGATTACGTTGCTTGTGTCTGAAGATGCCTTAAATGACAATAGGTTGCCAACTTTCAGCACTTGTCTCCCCAAGAGTTATACAACATTACTTCTCCCTGACGATTCTCCACCTAGGGAATTAACATTATTGAGAAGGTCACTCCTAAGTTATCAAAAGGGCATGAATTCATCCTAGTCTACATTGAATACTTTATGAAAAGGGTTAAAACCGAGCCTTACACAGAGTTAAATGCAAAGAAAGTAGACAAGTTCATCAGGAAAAATATTATTTACCACTACGAAGTTCCCAATGAGCTGGTATCAGACAATAAGATCCATTTCAAAGCTAAAGTTACAAAACTAATTCATTATCATGGAATCCAAAGGCATAAGCCTTATCCTTATCGAACGCAAACCAACGGGACGATCGAAGCTGCTAACAAATTCCTCAAGAACATAATTAGAAAGATGACTAAAATTTGCTGAGAATAGGCCAACTGAATCCCATGTGCCCTCTGATGCTACAAAACCTCCATTAAAATGCCCACTGGGGTTATTCCTTACTCCCTAGTATATGGCATGGAGGCAGTCCTACCTATCGAACTCAAAACACCCTCCTTGCGCATCATGCTAGAAAGTCAAGTCAATGAAGAAGACTAAAAGATAAGCCATTACAATGTACTTATGCTCTAAGATAAAAGAAGACTGAATGCCTTATATAATATACAAGGGTACCATCATTGTATTATGCGATCATTCAATAAAAAGGTCAAGCATTGCGATGTTCGGGTGGGAGGTATTTACCTCAAAGAAATAATGGAACCCATCTGGATTTCAAGAGTAAAGTTCAAGACCAACTAGAGAAGGCCCTACATCATAAAGAAAATCATGGCGGGTGGCCTTGCTATGCTCACAAACCTTGATAGGGAAGAGATGGTGCATCCAGTTAATTTGTACCATCATAAGAAATTTTACCCCTAAGTCTGAACTATCATCACACTACGAATACTCTCACATCCCTTATGTTCTAAAAAATGTTCTTTATCCCTCTCTAATCAAAACTGTGTAGGACTTGATCCTCTCAAAAACCACCTTTTAAAAAGAGGAACTCGTAATTTCTAAGCACAGAGGTACCTAGGAAGCCTATAAAAGACACTTTGGGCACGATCCTTTCTCTTTCACAAAATGTTATTCCTTTGTCCCTCTGAGAACATTAGTCGGTCTCATCATTTAATCAAACAAAAGGATTAATTATGCATTAATAATCAATATAGATAGTTTAAACAAGAGAAATTCATCAAAGGCATAACAAAATAAGTCAAAATCACTATCACCTTTTATTAAAAAAATAAAGTATGGTAATTACATTATACATCAGTAACAAGAACGAAAAACAACGAACACCCTTACACACTTCAGAAACCAAACACCTCAAACTTAACCCAAATAAGAAACCCATGTGTTACAAACACCTTACCCATGTTCCCCACAACACATGCTTCAACTTCACAATGAGGCTTCCTCATAATTATTTCATATCCTTGGAGGACCCCAAGAATCCCAACCTTGGTTGCACATTCGCATATGCTTTATGCGACGGTATTATTTTATCATCTTTGATAAAAACACAACACCCTCCTCCAGAGCATCAAACATCATCAGCCATTTTTGTGTTGCCTCCTCAGCACAAACCTTCATAAGCACCTTCTTCCATAGCAATTTCCAATAGTCCCTAGATACACGGCTAGGCTCTCTAATAGATTAAGATAGATGGGTACACGATCAGCGATACTCCCACAAAGGCCCCAAAATAATTATCAGCAATTCAAGCAGATCCTCCACGAGAAAGAAGTTGGTTATAAGAGGTGAAACAATCTGCTCCCAACCGACTTCAAACATAAGCTATTATACAAAATAGAAATATTTTTGGCAAAGTCCTACCAACCACACATACCGATAGTCACCCAATTACAGAATAAGCTATAGATTGCCTCATCATGGCACTGACTAGTGAAGATTCCTAGCCCCATGCTCCACAAGATTATTCACCAAGTTCTCCGCAGATGGATGAAAGATAGAAAAATACTGTGAAAGGAAATTAGGAACTCCTGCTACAAGATACTCAGGAGAAGTTATAAGGTGCAGTCTCTCTAATAACCATATAAAAAACATCACAAAGATAAACCGTAGAAAATTGTCCCGACCTTTTTTCCAGGCATCAATTCCATTCAAAGTCTCTGTCAGTATGACAATAACATGATTACATTAATGGGACATCCACATCACAATCGTGGTCCCCTAAGGGTCCGTCGTCATGTCACCAGTTACTAAAAGCATTCTGGCAGTAAACCCCAAGGCCATGGAACTATCAAAGAATTTATCAGTATAGTCTCTTTGGCACACTAAATTCAATACCACCGGGTGAAAAATACTTCTTTCGTGCACTAATGGTCTAGCATGTGTGGCATAACTACAGCAACACCTAGGTTAGCGCCCAACATTACAAAAAAACTCCTAATAGGTAGGACATACTTCATCCAAGAGAAAAATACATATTCCTCAGGATACCTAAACTGTAATGCCCCTTATAAGATATTATAATCCAGAGAACAGTTGTGCCACAAGGAGACGAGGAACTGGTTAAAAGCCTCATAGTTGACACTGTAAAGGCACATGGCCTCCAAATCCTCAAGAACAGTTGACAATGTTTCGATCATGGAGAGCACTATTTTATCAAAAAATAAGACTTGGAAAATAGAGAGGATATTAAAGTGTGGTGATGGAACCCCTCCTCAAGCCCATTTTTATACACAAGTGCACCCACAAAAAAGTAAAAGGTTCGACCTGCTGTCATCACTACTGCTCATAAGTACACCCAAGTACAGAAAAAGTGCAATAATGGATAAAAAGGTGATTTAGGCTTAACTGGTATCCTAATAGGCAGGCCAAGGGTAAGTCGATCGGTATTTCCATATTTTTCAAAATCTTCAACCTTCCCCTCTTGCATGTACGTCAAAAACAACTTGCTTGCAAAAAGTTTTTTGAGTATTTCTTCTATTTTCTAATTACCTTTGCAACAAATAAAACCTCAGTAGAAAATTAGAGTGCATGAATAATATGTCATTCAATCTGAGATAAATAAAAAATGATGAAAAATGCATCTTGTATATATTTGTCAGTGTGCTTACATTTTCTAAGTACATATAGAATAAGAAAAGGAAAAAAAAAGAAAAAATTAAAATAAACAGGGATGCAGCCCGGACATTCTAGAAGCTCCATCAACTAAAAACTCTTACCTTAGGAACCTTGGCAAACATGCTTTCCCTCACAATGATAAGTAGATCACCCACTCCCAAAATCATAGCTCTCCTCAGAAATGGACAATGGTAACATACAAGACCTGGCCATTTTCTCACATGATCAGACACTGGAGCCATCTAGTCATGAATGTCCCGCAACCACAATGCTACTACGACAAATAGTTTGCAAAAGAACCAGTCCAATAAAATCCATCAAGTCAGTAATAAAGGAAGAAAGTTAGAAGAAGAACTGCAAAATAAGAAGTCATATATATCTCTAGAGAACCTCATCGGGAAGGGGAGTGAAAAGATATACCTCCACTTAAGGTAAATGAGGCATCGATATAACATGCCCATGATCCAAACTAATGTAGTAGGAAGGAGTGGAAAGATACGAAGCAAGAACATCCTCCTCTACTGTTGTGCCACCCCTGAGCTATGAGCTGAAGCCACCGAGGCACTAGTACCCCTCACTGATCCTATTGCTGGTGGAGGCATACACTCCATCTTACAAATAGACGACGGCATTAACCAATTAGTCATAAAGTCAGAATAATCGCATCCTGCCATTGGTTTGCCCTCCATAACCAATGCTTTCACCTCATCTAATATTTCATTCACTCGCCTCATGAACTCAGGGTACACTTACGGTGGGACCTCCACCTCTCCCTCCATCACCTATCTCACCACCCTCTCTCCTAAGTACTAGACATGCCTAAACTCATACGCTACCAATCTTCTTATTTGGGCCTGCATGCCCATAACCCCTATAACTCTCAAGGATTGATACAAAGGGTGGGAACGTTACTTAATCCTAAAAATAAAGGTCACTAATCAAAGATCTACCAATAGAAAATAAAACATAAAATCACACATAGATAAAAAAAACCTAAGCCTAACTTGATCACTTGTTAAGGCATTCAAAACCTACCTTACGTCCTTCAAAACTAAGGATTGGTTTAACTTCCTCTTTGACTTTCTCCACCTGTACATACTTAAGAAGTTCCTCGTCTCACTTTCCTTCAAGCACACCAACGCAACATTGTACCCAATCACCTCATAGAACACCTTTACTGATAATCAATGTGAAATGTCAAAAGGGAAAAATAATAAGGACAATAAGAAACTAAAGAAAACTGTATCCAAAGATTACCTCTAGCAAGTGCGTGGACCCTGTGAAGGTTTCTCGGTAACATTGACTAAAATCGTCAAGAAAAGTATAAAGCGATGCTAGCTTAAAACTCCCCCAGTCATACAGATGAATCTCTGAGATGATCCTCAAGTAAGTAAGAAACTAAAAATGGATTACAACACACAACTTGTCACTGCAACGAACCCTCCCAGTAAAAGAAAAATAAATAGATGAGTTGCCTACCTCACATGTCGCTAGTCGGTCTCATTGATCGGTCTATATAATATGGTGTATTTTAACACTAATATTCATACTGACTCACTAGAAATGACAATACCAATATCTTCTAAAACAACCCAAATTGTGACCTCAGATATACGCAAAGATCAGTCTATTATGATCTAATGACCCTTACACTCAAGCCCAATCAACTAATGAACATCCAAGGGCATAACTGTCATCTCCCTGACACCCAAGTGAAATATACAGGTGGTTTACCACCATCTCTCACCTAGAGCATATAATATTGAAGAATAATATGGTGTCTCATCTAAATCCCCAACCAGAGGGGAAAATCCAGTAGCATCCACCATTAACCGCACCTCCTAAGGGATTTTATCCTACACCTTCTTCATCCTCGTTGAGCCACGAGAATGAATATTTGACAACGAGATATCCACATGTACATAAGGCAAAACATTTCAGCACCCCAAGGATAAAATAAATGGAAAAGAAAAAAATGAAAACAAAGAGCACGCACTTACATAACCATTTGGGTTTTTACCCTCGCGGAGTGATGATTCAATGAACCTCGCAATATGATTCTATTATTAAGAACATGTTCAAAATTATCATAGGTATTATCAATCCCTAATATCAGTGCTTTAGCATCATGTCATTCTAAACTGGCCCAGTAGTCAGTAGCCATCCAAGCATTATCAGTTGCACCTTCTGTAAAATCTTGTGAACAAATATGCTTGTAACTAATTATTAGAGAGAGGAAAGAAGATATCCACTCGAATCAAGGTGTGAAAAAAAATAGGAGGGTCGCCCCCTTTTATAAGTATCTAGGGGGCCGATCGATAGTATCCTACTCATGCATGTAGGTAACCTGTTACACCCTCTAAGCAGTCTAGGAGTCTGTGCCTTATACCGATTGGCACATCTATGACTATACCTACTGAAAGACCCCTCAAATTTTGTCATAAAAACTCTAAAAAAATACAAAAATTGCCTATAAAATTCACTAAATCCCCATAGGATCGAATACATAATAGCCCTGAGTATATTCATTAAAGAAATCACAACAGCACTCATAGGAGAACCCTCACCACCCCCTTGCTCTCCAGTAGAACGAAATAACGTCTCTCGTAACATCAACTCTTTAGGTTTAGAGAAATTAACCTCAACCCTCAGAATTTCTCACCTCAACTCCTTAGGTCTCAGGAATCGATCTCTACCTAATGAATCAGTCACCTCAATTATTCATGTCTGCAAAATTGGCCTCAAGCCTCTGAATTGGTTGCTTTCACTCTTTAGGTCTGCAGAATTGACTTAGACCCTCTGAATTGATCACCTCAAATCTTCAGGTCCACAAAATTGACCTAGGTATGTAGAATCAATCTTGATCCTCCAAATAAGTCACCTCAACTCTTTAAGTATGCGAAATCTGCCTCAACCCTTTGACTCTTTAGGTCTTGACCTAGGTCCACAAAATTAACCTCGACACTCAGAGTACGTTGCCTCAACTCTTTGGGTTTGCAGAATTGACCTAAGCCCATAGAATTTTCCTCGACCCTTTAAATCGGTCACCTCAGCTCTTTCCTCAAAATAGACTTAGGTCCATAGAATCAACCTTGACCCTCTCATTCAGTCACCTCAACTCTTTAAATCCACATAATCGACATCGAACCTCTGAATCGGTCACTTTATCTATTTAGATCTGTATAATTGACCTTGGACCTCTGAATTGATCACCTCAACTCCGTAGGTTTTGAAAATTGACCTCGACCCTCTGAATTGGTCATCTCAACTCTTTAGGTCCGTAGAATTATCGTTGACCCTCTTAAGTAGTCAACTCAACGCTTTAGGGCCAAAATATCGACCTTGACCCTCTAAATTGGTCACTTCAACTATATAAGTCTGTAGAATCCACCTCGACCATCTCAATCAGTCACCTTAACTCTTTAGGTCTACAGAATAGACCTCGACTCTCTAAATCGATCAATCCAACTCTTTAGGTCCATAGAATCGACCTCGACCCTATAAATAGGTTACCTCGGCTCTTTAGGCCCGTAAAATCCTCTGAATAGATCACCTCAAATATTTAGGTTCGTAAAATAGACCTCGACCTTCTGAATTAATCACATCCACTCTTTTAAATCCCCAGTGAAAACCTCGACCCTAAAAAATTCTTAAACATTGACAACGTGTCAATCTTTCGATGACATTCGCTTATTCTAAGCTCTCCCATTGAGGGACTCTATTGACACCCCTTCTTAGTACCCTCTAAATACCTCCTTAGGTCCCTAACACTTCTCCTCCCAACCTAAGACCCTAGGTCCTTCTCTAAACCTTAATCTATATCCAACCGACTGCTCCCGAGCCTCGTTTGACTTTTGTCATCTCTCCAACTTGCGCTAAGCTCATTTCACCTTTATAGATTTCTAAATTCCCTTTCCAATGGTCCATACCATCGCAAATTGGCCTTATGGTTTGTATGTACACACCTTTTTACTCTAAACTCTGATCTAGAGGCTACCAACACTGGCAATCCCTGTTTGACTTTTGTTAACTTTCTAGCTCTAGTGAAGCTCATTTCACCTTCATAATAAGTCTCTAAATACCATTTCCAATGGTCCATACCCTGTGTAAATCGGCCTTACGGTTCGCACATACTCACCTTTTTACTTTGAACCTTGTTCTAGAAGCCATTGGGAGCTCTCAAGCCCTATTTGACTTTAATCAACCCTCAAACCCAAGTGAATATCATTTCACTTTTATAGTCACCTGAATCCCATTTCCAATAATCCATATCATACGCAAATCGACTTTATGGTTCACGCGTACCTGTCATTTTTCTTTGAGAACCACATTCTAGAGGCCATTCGACCCTTTTGAGCCCTATTTGACTTTAATCAACTCTCTCATCCGAGAGTGGCCTAATAAAATTTCAAAGGACTCTGAATTCCCTTTGCAATGGTCATGGTTGTGCGTGATTCTTATTATGGTTTGAATTTTGAGCCCATTTTTAAAAAAAATCCTTTATGGAATGCCTATAAGCACCCTGGACCCCCTGCCTATAGGCAGGGGTGTACTTTACTTCTCCACCAAGACAGGGGTGTGCTAATAGTCAAGCTAAGTCCTATACCGATTTAGTCCTCTGAACCCTAATTCTTGCTATTTAAGGAGGTCATGGGCGCAATTCTAGGGACCCTTTTTTCAGCAATCAGAACATTTCCAGCCACGAAATCAATGCGTCGTCACTCCAAAAGATCCTAGTTTCCAACATTATTTTCACTTTTCTTATCTCACTTTAATGCCACCATTTTCCACTTACCTCATCCATACTTCGCCATCATCCTACTACTATTAAATCATCCTATTATTTGTAAAAAAAATCACTAGCAAAATCTTCTAGGAAGTCTACTCCTATTTTTTCTATGACATTTAATTAGTGTTGTTTATTTACTTTACTTTGATTTTTTATATCTTTTAGTCTTACTCAATTATTACACATCAACTAATATTCTTTGTTGTTACTATTATTCACATAGTATATTTTTGTAAAACAAAAAAGACAAAAAATATGGTTTACTTATAAAACGCAAAGTAGGATTTCCTCACTTTTCTACACTTTTACACTTAAGCACATTTTCTTCAAAACCAACTAAATAAGAGTCCTAAATTTGGGTTTATGGGATAAACCCAAACCCTGTGATATGTCAAACTAAGTGGACCTTGATGTCTATTATGGCTACGTAGGCATCCCTAACCATTATCGGGGTTATAGTCTTGATCACTGTGTTACCTTTGTTTATATCGCATATTTAGTAGTCTTGTGCATCCATATACAGTTACATATTAGTGTTCACACTCGATATGTACATTCACTTCCTCATGGTGAATTATGATTCAGTGGTCACTAACATCATATATTTCTATTATCCTATAACTTTCGTATACTCCTTAAGATGACTCCTTTATGCCATTCCCATGACATTAGTAGGTTGATTTCTTTTTCTGACAAATTTTTCACATCAAACACCTTATACATTTGATTTATATCTAATATAAAAGGAGAATATTGTTATATCATATGAGAGACTGAAAGGGAAGAATGGGTGCCTAACAACTTTCCATTATGTAACATTATCCCTGGACCCTCGATTCATTTGGGTTCGTATGCAACAATATTTCTTTTGATGTCGTTCTTTCGAGGATGGATACATTCCTTTGTCTATTTTGTGAAAAATAGTTTGGCGACTCAATTTTCTATATTTTTCTCCCCTTTTGACGATGAACAATTTATATTTGTGGTAGCTCGAGAAGATCGTACGAGTGGTGAAAAGAGGACCCTTATCCTTGAATCCCAACACATGCCGAGAGAGTTTTCCCAATTTCTCTCCTTTCGGGTCTAGCCGGCTCTAGATGAATCCCAAATGGCCACAGTGACATCTCCGATGGGGACTTTATTTTTTAGATAACTATACTCTATTTTTCATGGTTTTAGTTTCCTTTTCTCCCCCTTTCTTTATTTTTCTACATGCGTACATATACCTCCAGTTGTATATTTGTCTTACTCTCATACTAACATGTTGTATATACGCCCTGTTCACATTATGATGTTTATATCCTTCTTTCTACTATGTTATTTTCTTTCCACGTATATATACCATCTTCATATAACATGCTTAACTCTTTACTCACTTGTATATAGTTACCATGTTTCACTCCACTTACTCAGCACATAATTCACACCATTTGATGTTAGTAACCACCGAATCATAATTTTCCTCCTCCATTTGATGACGATCGATTTATATCCATGGTATCCCACAAAAATTGTGGGTGGTAGAAATAGGACTCCTATCCTCAAATCCCCCCACACACCGAGAGATATATCTCCATTTTCTCTCCTTTCAGAGCCAGAACGCGCCAAAGGAATCCCGGATGGCCACAAATATATAACAAGATATATGAGTGGACAAATTGTATATATAAGTATAATTAATATTTTTCTGGATCATAGGTATCACTAAGCTTATTAACAAAGAACTAAGTTTTAACATTAATAATATAAATGCAATAGAGTCAAAACGTTTTTGTTAAATGAATTTGTTTGATAAACACTGGTTTTATTAAATATAACTTGAAAAAAACACTGAATTTACACTTAAAAATTCACATGGAATAATATTTAAAAAAATTGAATGAACATAAAATATATTATCTCACATAATTAACTTGTTGTTCATATAAATAATTTTAAATAAATATGCATCAACATAAAATAACTTTTCTGATATTACAGAAAATATTTTTTGCAACACAGATTATAATTACAATAATTTTGTACTTTATTTAGTACACAGTATAGAAATATCTTCATAAGATTGTTATCCAAAATGATTTTTATTAAATTACGGAACAAAAATAATATATATAAACATAAATATATATGCATAATAATTTGAAATTACGTAAACACAAATTTATAGTGACTTTAATGGAGATTACCCTATTGAGGCAACTGTTCAATACTTTTTCCTTAAGATGAGATTTTTCCTGCAACGGTATTTCACAAACTCAATGACAATCATCTTCAATGATACAACAATCCATACTTGTAATACTAACACTCTAAATTATAAGTAACAGTCAAACGAATAATAGAAGAATTATCTTTGTTTAGACATGAAATGGAGTTCGACTTAGAAAAACAATAATACCTAAAAAAGTAACCTTTTTAAAGATGAAATGCATACTACCAATTTATACTAAAATAAAATGCGGATAAAAAACAGTTATAATTATCTCAACTATCAAAATAGTTGGGAACAAATAACTAAAAATAAAAGGAATTAAAAATTCGACCTAAAATTGATAAATACAAAAAAATGGACTCATAAGATAAAAACAAAAGAGGTCCAATAAAATTTGGCGTAAAAAGTTAAAACGTCTTCCATGTCAAAGATTAAAGCCCAACGCCATTACCCACACTCGTATTGAACCGAACTGAGCTGGGCCGAATTAGGTCGGGTTAATTGGGTGGCAATGCATATGTGTGGACATGGAAGTCAATCCAAGACCATATAGGTTTTCCCCACTTTAAAGACTTGGGATACCCTAAGGGCACCATGCTCAAAAGCCACAATGCATTATTATATACTACACCCATTTTTCATATTTTATCTATGTGAGACTCTGGATTTACATAAAAGCTTCAACCAAATTTCATGTTCCAAGTGAGTAATTTTAGTAACAATTTTTCATTCCTTAATTTATGGTTACTCACATGTGAGTATACTCTTTTATGCTCCTCATGAAGGAGAATGCGTTATGACTTCAAGCCGTCTTGATAGAAACGTAGGTGCCATATTAAATTGATCCCAAAATTGACCAAAATAATATTTTTGTCGACATATTAAAACCCATAAATTCCAATAAAAGGTTGTGTTAGAATCCCATAGCCAAACCATCCATAGTAAGGGGTGTTCTTTTGGGTTACGATTTTGTCTTTTATCGAATGAACTAGGCCATGTATCTATCGGACTATTAAGTCCTTAAACTATGGTGGGATAATCACGGGAGACCCTATTGTGCCTTTAAAATTATGAGATGATATTATTTATTTGGGGGGAATGGATTTTTTAGAGGATAAAGTGAAAGAGAGTATAACGAGAGTCCACTCCATAATGAGGTAAGTGCGGCAAGGATTTTGTATATGATAAATTTTTGTAAGTGTAGGGAGATGTGGTAAGCTCCTAGAAGTCAATTATGATAATCTTGGGTTTCTAGTTAAGATGGCATATGCATATACTTCTAAACATTTTTCACGTACACACGAGTATATGTAGTTCACCTAGAGCATTTATACGAGCCAAGTTTTTCGCCCACACCCCCATAGTTTCTATATGCGTTTTAGGCTTTGTTTGAGTTTAGAATTATTACGAGTCTATTGGAGTTTATGACGCATTAGAATGTTTATAACCTCTATACTTTATTTTAGAGAAAGTTGTATTTTATTTTCAATTGTAAATTGTAAAAGAGATTTTGAATACTCATGAGAAAATCACTTGTTTTGTTTATTTATACATTGTTATTTTATCTTCTGCAACCAGTTTATTTTAAATGGAATTTTCTTTTTAAAAAAATGTTAAATTTGGCAAAAATTTATACTATTTTTATTTTAAAATTCCATAAGTACTACATCCACAAAACATGAATTCCTCTGAATTATGATCTCATATATACTCACACATTGGTTACCCAATAAGTGAGGTTATATTGGCCCAATATAAAATCAAATCACACACATAACAATTAAAGTAATATTTGTGTAGGTATTAAAATCCTCATAACACTCAGATTAAAAATATATGCAACCTTTGCATATGGTGCGAGACTACCTAAGTTTAATCAAGACAACCGTTAGACTTAAATATCATGGGTGGTCATGCTCAATACATTCCTTAATATACTAATCGCAATCATCTTTCGAACTATCATACAAGTTCTAGAACCATTAGAAAAATTCACAATGTTTAGGATAAATCATTAGGATTGTATTGCAATTGTTTTGATAGGATGTAAACTCCCAATCCAGACTAATAACTGTTTAATAGTGCTAAAATTGAAATTATTCACGAATGGTCAGTTAAACCCAACTCACCAAAATAACTACTAATTGCTTGACATATTAAATAATATATTTAAAGAACATAAATATAAAATATTAGAATTTTGCAAACTTTTTGGGTCAAATTAATATTTTAGAAAATATTTTAATTTAACAAATTTGATAAAATTTTAGATTAATAAATCTTTTAATATGTAAAATAATAGTTATCAAAATATAACTAATTCAAATCAATTAAATAATCTGCATGTCACACCTTGAATTTCTTGATTGCAAGTTTTATCTTAAAACAATACTAAACCATAAATTTTTTACTAACTAAGAGATTTATTGATGCGCAAAGGTCTTATAAGTGCAAATTAAAAACTCATTCTTATAGAATACTTCTATATGTATCTATCCCGATGCTCTATGTTTCATTTCTTCTAATAAGATCTCTCATTGTCTTTATGTATCAATTGATTCCTGAAGAGTTCATCGATTCCTATAGGTACCCCTTCAAAATAACTAGAAAGAAAGGAATCAACAAGGTTTCCGAGTATATTTTAACTAGTTCTATAACAAATTTATGTATATAGAAGTTGGAGTGTGTATGTATTTAACTATCTTTTGAATGAAGTGTAAGCAATAATGTTCATAAAGGAGATCAACTGTATCATAAAGAAAGTCAAGGATCTTTAAATTGATAATCCCATACTTACCAGTTTATTAATTAGCATAAAAAAATTCCAAGCATGTTCATTATAACCGAATAATAATGTTAACCCAAAACCTTCGGGGAATAAATAAATAAACAATTAGGCAGACTACTTAGAGCGACACTCAAATGTATGTAGCTATAAATCTATGCTCTCAAACATCTGAAACTTCGGGCAAAGAAGAAATATGCTTATAATAATTTGCACATAAGTGCAGGGGTGAACTGATTTAATTGTTTCAAATAATATTTTGAAATCAGTTATAAAATTGATCAAAGGATCTATATTCAAATAACAACAATATTTAAAAAATTTGTAGTATCACAGTTTCATAACATACACAGACTAAGAATAATTTGGAGCTATCACAATGTGATATCAATAGCGGTATATAAGCTAAAATATTATTAAAAACGGCAAAACCTACCAAAAATTAGATTTTAGCTCGACTGGTCCTTTGTTGCTTGTCATGTTCGGCCATGATGTTTAAAACAAAGGTTACTATGGATAATCCAAAATAAATATTTTTACTAGTTTATACTACTTATACTATTCGTTGTTTTCATATGATGATACAAGTATCACTCTATATGTAGCTCGATTGTAACTGAATTAAACTGCCCTGGATATTTGGGTAGCACACTAATATCTTATAAACAAATTTCATGTACGAGTCAAATTCTTGCAAAATAATACAACTTAATAACTTTTGGCGGAAAACAAATTGAAAATAATATTTTTGGGGTTGTAAATTGATGTTTTGGTTCATAGTAAAACAATAAATAGTGTAGGAGGATTTTTTTGTATAAGGTTCATAGGATAAAAAAAAATCCTAGTATATTCGATCCTTAATTGACTCAACGACCTAAATTTGACTTTGTCAAAAATAGTGTCAATTATAAAATGTTTATATACTAAAATGTTTTATTTGACACTGCGAACCCAACAGTACCTTTCGCATATTTTCCAGAATAACGGTGTAAAAGATATGAGTTTTTAAAGATTGAAAAATGGCTTTCTAGTGTGTGTGTGTATGTGTGTGTGTCTCTCTCTCTCTCTCTCTCTCTCTATATATATATATATATATATATATATATATATATATATATATATATATATATATATATATATATATATATATATATATATATATATATATATATATATATATATATATATATATCGGTAGATAGATATAGATCCACACTGTATACACACATTTACGTATATATATTCATATGTATACATATATATCTAGAAGAAAACATACATGTAATATGTTTTTTGTATCTCCTCCCTTGGCCCGAAATAAGAGCTCCCTTACCCGGTGGGTTGAAGTAAATGAGGTAATGGTTTATATATCTATCCGTGGGTTCTTTTTTTTCCAATTGTAACAGGTGTATAAAACAAAGGAGATAGGCGGTTTACTGTAGATATCTAGGATTTTTTTTGTTTTTTTGTTATTTTTATTTTTATCCCCTAAGGTTTAAAGTTTTAGGTCTAAACCTTATATCCATAAGTTTTAGTTTTTATTCTTAACAACGAAATTTTATTTTGGGTTAAAACTAAACTTGGTATGATAAAAAAAATTGATTTTTTAAGCATACCCGATATTCGCACATGCATAAATTTGTAAAAAAAATATATACCCCAATACTTAATCGGTTAAAAAAATTGTTATTTATTTGTTGACTTGGATTTAATAAAATAAAATGTCACTTCGAGCAATAAATAATTCAACTTTAATTTTTTTATAATAATAATAAATGTGGCTTGTTACACTTAATTACAAACTATAACTCCCCAATAAATAAATAATCAATTTTCAAAATTAATTTATTGATTAATATTTTGAAATTAATTATTTGCTTTAAAATAATTATTTTTACTTTAAAATTATGTTACCAATTTTTGGAGTAAAGTTATTTGAATGTTTAAAGTGCTGAAAATATGAAATCCACCAATCAGAAGCAAATAAGTAACTAAAGTGCTGAAAATAAATGACAATTTATCGTGGTTCGACTAAAACCAGAACAAAACCTGACCTACATCCACTACCATGATTCACTTATGGATAGGATCAAGTCACCTTATACAGGTCCGTTGTAGCTAAACTCGAGTTACAATGGTACTCTCTGAGCAACTAAAATCAAGCTCCTTAGTACACTCCGTGTAACTAAAAAATCGAGCTACAATTTGTACAACTAGAAGCTAAACACCGAGCTTCAATTTGTAACAAAAAGTGTGTAGAAATTATAATTTTGAATTAGAGTTTCTTTCACAAATGAGAAGACTTGAACCCGATGAGAGTGTTGAATCTTGTCCCTCAATTTGAAGCAGGAGATTTTCTTCAAAAATCTTTCTCGTTGCACTAGTATTTGTTGATATGTGCCTTTGAATATTTTATCACAGTATCTCTTTGTAAGCTCCCAAGCGTGTCATAATTGAATATAGTTTTCTTGGCTTGTTATTTCTTCTTTTGATAAATTTCAAATGTTTTATGTTGTTGATGTCTATCTCTTGTTTATCTTAGCCTAGTATTTGTAGACATCAAAGAAATATATCCATTGGAGAAAAAGACGAGTTATAGTATGCCCTATGAATAAATGATTCTTATAAGAAGTATTGTACATATGACTTTGAAAACACAATTCCATAATTTTTATAAAAGAAGGATTAGTGTAATTACAAAATAATAATACATTTACCTATTTATGCATTGTGGCATAAGCTTTCGACTGATTTGAAATAAAGGAGAGTGGGCATATACATTTTTTAATAAGAAGGACAAATATTCTATCTAATATATATACCCATGTGTAATATAAATAAATATTGGTTGTCCTATCGAACTATAAAATAATTATCTTATATAAATAAATCTTGTGCAGCTACTCCAGCGATAACCTGAAATGTTAGTCAACGCAATAGGTCAGAGCCCACCATATGAATAACATCCACTCACCCCAAATAGGGTTCGTGAACCCAGATCGTATCATCATACATAATAAATATCGTAATAGAATATTTTAAATTAACGCAATAATTATTAGCGTACGAGTAAAATAAATTAATGTCTATCCACATTTAAGTCAAACCTAGAGTCCAAGTCCAACTATTTGATTTTATCAAAAGCTATCCATCTAATTTAATTCAATTAGCCCGATCATTTATATTCATCATTAATATCAGTTGCGGAACTCCATATTAAAGTTTCTTCGTTCAAATTGATTTATCACATTATTATTGTGTTACCAACGTAGCCATCCGACCCTACTGTATGTCCTGCACTTATTCGGGCTCGTCTCAAGTTTTACACCCCACACATTCCCCCCATAATATCCATCTAACCCGTATTCTGTCATCCCTGCACTTATTTCTGAGGTTTCACATACGACACGTCATAATAGCCAGACAGCATGTTTATCTGTCAGCCCTGCACTTATTACTCCGTCACACGCCACGTCGCAATAGCTAGCCAACCCGTTTAACTATAAGTCCTGCACTTATTAACTACGATAATTCATTTTAATACCTGTTTAGCCAACCCGTTTAACTGTAAGTCATGCACTTATTAACTACGCCAGTTCATTTTAATACCCGTTTACTATCTTAGGCATTAATTCTCAATTTCTTATTTTCTCCTCATCTCAATTTCTATTTATTTTATTTTAGATGCACCCTATTATAGATCATAAACCTCAAACCTACCCCTAGTCCCATACCTAGAGGTCTCCAAAACACAACCGCATCCTATCCTATTTCGTAGTATGAATTTCTAAAATTAATCTCTTGCTAATCTCGCACTTAAATTAACCAAAACAACAAAATGACACCGAAAATCAGTCCCATCCTGGAATCTCTAATCCGTATAATTTTACACTAACTAGTCCCATACCTAGCATATGTTAATCGCGATAAAGCTTACCTACTAGTCCCATACCTAGCAATCATTCCTAAGTTTAAGGTGAGAGCACTACCCAAATTCCGTCATCCCCTCAACGATTAATTTTATCAACGCAATAAATCGCACAACTATAATTTATTAACAAATGCACAATTTCTCATAAAGGCACACTGAATCTTAATTTATGTTAATTAAATTTGTATTCATAACCAACACCAATATTTTTATTCAATCATTATGATTGTAATGTCATTCAAATATGCAACACACAATGATAATTTTTTTAACCAAGTCTAGATAATTTTCATGGTTATATGCATCTAGTTTTCAAATAAATCGATTTTTAATGGTTTCTACATTCAAAGTTATACTGACATACCCAAAATTCAACCTTTACCCTTATCACATAAGGGTCACAAGTATTAAATGAGATTAGTTTATTTTCAAAAAAAACAATCCCATTATTAAATTTCACTTTTTTTAATTAAATTTCTATTTTTTTAAGAAAAGCACATGAATTAAGATTTAGGCGACATCTAAGGCACATGATACTAAGGGAGAGAATAGAGATATTCATGCTTGAGATTAGTCGGTTAAGAAATTTGATTAGATGGTTGGAAGTCTTTTGTTAACAAAGATTGACTATTGCATCAACTTGATTAAAAACCAATTGAGTCTTCAAATCTTGAGTTAAAACTTGAAAACTTTAGGGCTAGGGTTTGTTGGAGGAAGAAGATGGAAATTATAACGGTCTACTGCTATTAGAGGTTGTGAAAATATGTTTGAAAAGTCCTAATCTCGTATTAATTTAGCTAAAGAAAGATTAGGGAATTCACGTGGCACTAGAATCCTATTAAAATTAAAACAGTTTGCCTGTTAGTCACACTCCAGAACCGCGACAAACAGTTCGTCACGCTTTAAAGCCTTGACAAATTATCTTAAGCGGGATTTTTATTTTGGCCCTGTTTTTTAGCCTAGAGAGTTTTATGTTTTGAGGACTCTTCTAAACAACCGAAGACTTATATATTATCATATTATAAGTCTTTTAAATTAGCTTTCTGAATTCCGAATTAACTTAGTTAATTACCGGATAAAATTATGGGTAGTTATAATAAATATCAAATATGTAATCAAAATAGTATGTACTAACTTTACAAAATAAAATAAACTATAAAGTAGTATAGTAAATTATAGATAGAAAAAAAAAATATATATATATATATATACAAAGAGAAATATATACAACGCATTATTATACACATATTTAAAAAATGAGGAGTTATAATATGTATGAAGAGCATAGTTACAAGATATAAAGTATATACACGCATTCATTAAGATATAAAATAATAAAATATAAATGTATATAATTATATAAAATATATTTTAAAAGTATTGTTATCATTAAAGTAATATAAGATTAAATCATTGTTTGATATCATCAAAATCAATATAAAAAAATGAACAAAAGAAAAATAATAAAAATAATTAAGATAGTTTAATATTAAATGAGGGGTTAATTATATTTTATTTTACCAATTTCATTTCATAATGAATAAGACAATCCTCTATCAATTAAAATAAAAAGTCTTTACTTGGTTTTAAGAATAAAATTCCAACATAGATGACAACGCGTACTCCCACCTAGTCACTCCTTGCATTGCTCTTTTTTCTCTATAATCTTACTAACCAGTGATGTTCTAGTTAAGGAATGAGATACATAGTCTCCAAAGCCTCAATATCCAATAAAATTTGTTGTACATGATTAATCCAATTAAAATCCAACGTGTTTTCTTCACCCACATGAATATACATGCTTAAATTTTCTTAATAGTAGAAAATTTTAGGATATTTCTAAACCTAGAGTCTAGTTTAATTGAATGGAGTTGATATGATCTCCTAAACTCAAATGACTCTCCAAAAACTAATTTAGGTTTTTTTTTCCAATACGGGATTTGTACTTTGAAATGCGTTGTTAAATGAGTTTAAATAGTATACTCGTGAAATAAAATCATTAAAACATTTTTTTCAAGTTTGAACCCCCCGTTTGAACAAAGGAGGCCCTCATTTGAATGAGATCTTTCATAAAAGGGTTCCTCTTTTAAAAAATTACCTAACTAGGGTCATTTTCTAAAGGCACTGGCCCCTTATTTGAAATTAGTTCACTGATGGGACCTCATTTGAAGTTTTTTCAATCAAGCTCCACCATCTTGAAAATCAGTCCCTCTTTCGAAACCATATTCTATCGAGGGTTAGCTCGTCTAAATGAGGTCACTGATTTTTTACCCTTGTTAAATTTAGTTAAAATAGCATTTCAAAAAAAAATTCCTTGAATTTGTTTTAAACAAATTTATGTGATTTCACTTCCTATAAATAAAGTAAACTGCAAGAAAATACATAACTTTAAAACCGTATAAAACCTTTGATATAAACTGAATGTATTCGATCCAATTCGATAATATTTTTCACAATACTTTTTCTTTTATGTCTTCACTTGGTGTAACATTACAACTCAATAGACTCGATACAAACACACGGCAATAAAAACATTTGTTATGGAATTAATACAACAATACAAAATAAATTTTAGGGAGTGTAAAAGATGTCCTTGCAAATACATAGATGTTTATCAAGCCTTTAGGAACTTACATCGAAACTTTAGTCATATGTTTCTTTTAGATATTTTAAGCAATACGTGTTGCATTAGATAAACACTTATGTAAAAAATTGTTAGGCACCAAAATTTATAACAAAAAATGTATAATGTATTTTACTTATCTTTGTTTTTATTTGTGGCCATCCCTCTAGTTTTCCTCTGTCTCGAGGTTTGGTGCTCGCACATGCGCGGTTGTGGATGGAGAGAAGGTCACACGGCCTTTTCTACGAGCGCTTTAGCCATCGTCGATGTGGGGTGATGTAAAGAGATGGGGTGGCTAGCATATTTCACACAAAATAGATAAAAGAACATGTCGCCACCTCGAGAGAGCGGCATCAAAGATGAACTGATTCTTAGGAAACCAATAGTTCAAAGGTTCAGGGGCCAAGTTATAGAATGGGAAGGTGTTAGGCCCCCATCCTTCCCTTTCGATCTCTCATGGGCTTATTCTACTATTTTCCTTAATTTCTCATTTAAGTGTGTGCGCATTTATATATAAATGAATATCGAAATCGTTCGACTCATATCATGGAAAAGATAGAGTGAGGTCATCCAAATGAATGTTGCCAAAATAATAATTAGAAAATATGATGTATGCTCTTATTTAGATATATATCGTTATAATGGAACGATAATATTTTTCGGATAAAATGCAAAAATGAATCCCGAGTATGGTATATATGAGTAATGTATGGATCAAACAAGAAAAAAATGAACATATGAAATTAAAAAATTGGACTCGAGTCTTGGGTTTTAGCCCGAAATGCCTATGTAGACTATAAAGGCATCAAAGTCCACATAATTCATATATAGCACAAAGGTGGGGTTTATCCCATAGATTCAAATGGGATTTTATTATATGTGTGTGTGTATAAAATATATTTTTAGTTTTGCAAAAATGTGGTGAATAATCCCGTTGGAATTTATAGGTGTAACCATCTTTTTCTTTGTTTTGGTTTTTTATAGGAAATAAAGTATGTGCAATATAACTAATAAAGGACTAAATGTTAATGCGTATGATCTAAAGTAAAAGATAAATTGAGGATTTATATAACTAATGCAAAAATAAAGAAAATAGAGAGAGAAAGGGGACTTTGGACCTTCTTTAAATACTTGAGGCTTGATCTTGATCCTTGATGAGCTTCCTTGCAAGTTGGGATAAATGTTGGGTGAGAGAGAAAGAGATTTTTGCTAGATTGGGTATGATAATGATGGGAATGAAATGTGGAAAAAGAATTTCCCACAAGGAAACTTTGTTGATTGCAGAAGAATGCTGCTGAGATCGTAAATATAAATGGATCTAAGGTGTTCTTGGAAGTGAACTCATGCTCTCCTTATATAGGGTAGGGCGTACTACCGATCGACATATCCTTACCTATGCCAATAGGCACGTGACCATAGACACACTACTAATAGGCAAGGAAATGGGAGTGCCAATTGACAGTCTCGTGTAGATTTTTTAGGAAAAATGGTGGTATAATACAATCCATTAATCAAAATTGTGCACGGATCATATCATTAAAAAATTAATTCAAAGACCTTTAAAAGTCCTTTGGGTCGCTCCCGGGTCCAAGAGTTGACTTTGGATCAAACGAGGCTCGAAAACGCTCGTTGGTACTTTGGACAGGAGATCGTAGGATGATAATAGATCTTTTGTCCAAATCGTAAGTCATGGGGTGGACTATTGAAAAGGTTATGCAAGCGACTTCTACATTCCGAAGATCTTCGCTTGGTTTGGAGAGTTGACTTTGGTCAAATGGGTCTCGGAAGTGCCCGTGACCTTTCGGAGTAAAATGGGTCACTCATCTGTAGCGTAAGGCTGATTCGTTAAAGGGGTAGACTATTAGAAAGGGTATTCAGTGCCTTTTAAAGATTCATTCAGTATCATTAGAGCTAAATAATTTACCTTAGTCAAATTGAGCCCGGGAGTGTTTGTTTGCCTCCGGATCAATTTTTGGGTGAAAATAAATTGTTCGTCTGAATGGTTATGTCATTTCACGCATGAGGAAGATCATTGGAAATGATATTCAGATCCCTTTGAAGATTTATTGAGATTTCTCGCTGACAATGAAGTTGATTAGGGTCCAATCTTGGATTGGGAGCACCTAGTGGCCTCTAAATCTATTTTCAAAAGTAAAATGTTTCGTTTATCTGAACAATTATGATGATTTGCATATGAGGTAGACTGTTGGAAAGGGTATTCAGATCCTTTCAATGATTTATTGACCTTTCGCTTTGTCGATGGACTTTACCATAGTCAAATAGGGCATGAGAGCGTATGATGGCCTCTAGATCCATACTGGGAGTATGACCTAGGGTTTGTAATTAATGGGGAGCTATAAAGGACCTAATAAGAGACTTATGTGGGTCCTAGATTGTGTTGTATATAGATTCCCTCAATGGGTGATCTTAGAATAAGTTAAAGTCATCGAATAGACACAACATGATGTTTTGGGAAAGAAGTCCATTCTGAGGACCAAAAGGGATGAGAATGAACATTTTAGAGGGTCGAAGTCATTTCTGAGGACCTAAGGTAATGATGGGGATGGTCGATTTAGTGGGCCAAGGTCAATTCTGAGGACCTTAAGGTGGGAGTGACCAATTTTGAGGGTCGAGGTCAATTCTGAGGGTCGAGGTCAATTCTGAGGACATTAAATAGGGAGCGACCAATTATGAGGGTCGTGGTAAATTTTTAAGACCTTAAGTGGGAGAGAACAATTCTGAGGACATTAAATTGGATCGACCAATTCTATTTTGAGGGTCGAGGTCAATTTTGAATACATTAAATTAGAGCACCAATTCTGGCGGTCGAGATTAATTCTGAGAACCTTAAGTTAGAGAGACCAATTTTAAGGGTCGAGGTCAATTCTGCGAACCTTAAGTTGCAGCAACCAATTTTGAGGGTCGATGTCAATTCTCAGGAGCTTAAGTGGGAGCGACTAATTCTGAGGGTCGAAGTCAATTCTGAGGACCTTAAGTGGGAGCGACTAATTCTGAGGGTCGAGGTCAATTATGAGGACCTTAAGTGGGGGAACGACCAATTCTAAGGGTCGAGGTCAATTCTGAGGACCTTAAGTGGGAACGACCAATTCTGAGGGTTGAGGTCAATTCTGAGGACCTTAAAATAGAGTGACCAATTATGAGGGTCGAGGTCAGTTCTAAGGACCTCTAGTTAAAGTGACCAATTCTGAAGGTCGAGGCTAATTCTGAGGACTTTAAGTTAAAGTGACCAATTTTGAGGTTCAAGTTCAATTCTTATGATCTTAAGTGGAGCGACCAATTCTTAGGGTCAAGGTCAATCTTGAGGGTGAAGCTCAATTTTGAGGGTCTTAAGTTAAAGTGACTAATTTTGATGATCAGGGTCAATTGTGAGGACCTAAAGTTAAAGTGACCAATTTGAGATTCAAAGCCAATTATGAGGACATTAAGTTAGGGATAACTCTCTTTGGTAATTTTTTCTTTGATACTCCATAGGGGAGGAGACATTTGTCTGGGGATTATGTCTTATGAGAAGAGCTGAAATCGTAGTTTGGAAATTCCATTTTGGGGAAACAGTTGATTGGCTTGAGGTTTTGGGATTCCGTTGGGAATGTGTTGCTAGGGAGAGACGTCGGGTTAGGGCTTTTGGCTCTGCTTTGGAGCACATCCTCTCTCATTTCAAATATCCAAAGGTAATCATTAGCGATAATAACAAAGAATTTTTTAATAAGACATTTAAAAAACTCATGAGAAATTATGGGGTCATCCACAAGATTGGGACAACTTTTCACCCCCAAATGAACGGGCAACCTGAACTAGCAAATCGTGAGATTAATAAAATTATAGATAAGACCATCGATCCTAACCCAAAGGATTGTTTCTCCGTTTAAATAATGTTTCATCGGCTTACTTAACCATGTATAAGAACCCCATAGGGATGTCCCCATTTCTCTTTGTCTACGGTAAGCCTTGCTATCTCCCCATGGAGTATAAGGCATATTGGGATATCAAGAGGTTAAATTTTAACTTGGATCAAGACAGTAAAGCACGAAATCTTCAATTGAATGAGTTGGAAGAAATACGCAACACTGCATATGAGAGCGCTGAAATATCCAAATTACACGAACGAATTTTCTGTCGAAAAGAGTTTCATTCAGGTCAAAAAGTACTTCTTTACAACTCCCATTTAGACTTTTTTCAGAAAGTTACATTCATGGTGGACCGGCGCATTTGTTATGAGAGAGGTGTTTCCCCATGGAGACGTCGAGTTAAAAGATCCTATAGGTGGAGACAGATTTAAAGTGAATGGAAAATGCCTCAAGCCATGCCTAGAGGCATGTGTTGAGGAAGCCAACACAGTTTAGTTATCGAACCCCGTGTAAATCCGAATTTCCTTGTAATAGATATGCGGAAGCGTAGATGGTTCACAAAAACATAAAATTTCAATTTCTTCTCAAATTAAAATTAAACCAAGTGAAATAAGATGGAATACACAAACACAATTTGATTTCACTTAAACACAATTAATTAACCCAAGTCTTAGAAATTTTCATAAGTCATATTTTCAATATTTTTAAATTAGGCCAAACTAAATTTTACCAAATTAAATTAATGACTTGAATTAATTACAGATTACCCAATATTAATTTAGCACCAAATTAAACAAGTAGTGATTAAACCAAATTTTATCTTGAATTACCTAAGCATGCGTTCTAGGTGACTATAGCAAGATAAAATAAACAATGAATCACTATGTCGCGATGTACGAGGAAAAACCCACAACTAGAAAAAACCTCGGACAGTCCTAGCCTCAAATCCACTAAGTACGGAATTGCAATTACAAGTAAGATTACTTAAAACACTCGACTCGACTCCTTCAAGCCCTGACGCATCTTCTTGCAAATACCTCTACTTAGCGAATAACCACGGAGCTCCACCGCGGTCTCGAAATCCACCTATCGGACTTTATATGGTCACCGTCAACCACACATAGTGCCTTTCACCACATGAGAATGCCGCGGGAAAACAAGCTCTTCTTCTTTATGGGATTTAGAATAAAACCCAAACTTCTCTTGAAATGGTAGAGATCAAACCGGTGCCAAACACCAAACAATGATATATATATATGAGGTAACTTGGATAAACAAACTTTGGGTGAAAACTAGAGTGTTAAATGATTTGTTCTTGTAAAATTAGACACTCAAAACCATGAACTTTTCTTGGAAGAATTTGCTCTCAAAAACTCTCTCTTGGAGTTGGAATAGAAGGAAAAGTTAAACCAAAAAGGTTGGTTCCCGCACTATTAAGTTTTGTCAAAAGTTAGTGGGGTAAGGAAGTGGGAAACATGAAAAAAAACTGCTCAGAACTGCCACATACCAGTTCCCGTCAAATCTCGTTCGAACGAGATTTTTTGTTCGAACGAAGTCTCATTTGAACAAGCTTCTAACGAAGTTCAAGTGTGAACTCGTTGGATATCTCGTTCGAACGATACTTTGAACGACATTCCAGTGGCCTTTTGGGGAACTCGTTGGCAAACTCGTTCGAACGACATTACTGTTCGAATGACAATCTCGTTCGAACGACACTTCGAACTAACTTCTAGAAAGTTTGAAAATTCAGTTTTTAGCCCAAAAACTTTATATACTTTATTTTAAAGTTTTAATAAAATCTATTGTAAATTAAACAACAGTTTTAAATAAACGTTCACCCAATATAAAATGTTCCAAGCTCCTATATATATATATGCATTCATACCTTAGGAACAATGGAACCATGTTAATGACATAGAAACGAGGCAAATTAAACTCGGCAATTTGATGAAGCTTTATACTCTTGGCCTCTACGTCTTCAACAAACGCGTCATAGGCTTGAAGAATGATCAATTAACTATATCTTTTAACTTAAACGTTTTTGTTTGGAATTGAGCCAAAACTACAAAGGACTCAATTGGAAATTTGTGTCCTTACAAATCTCCCCCTTGGCTATTCTTTGACAAAATCAAAAAAAAAATCCTAAAGGGTCGTTAAGCTCTACTAGACTAACAAAAAGTCCCACCCAAAATAAAAATACAATGCTTGACTCAAAAAACCCAAATGATCAAAATCTTTATCGGTGAAAGTTGTCGCTTGGAATATAATTCCTGCACACTTAGCAAAAACATTAAACGTATAGGGAATATCAAAATATTAAATGCAATTAATTAATTACTCCCCCTAAATTAATTTTCCCTTTTATCAAAACAAATGACCTACTTAGAAAGACGTCTCCCCCTAAGATAAATCTCCCTCAACTAAGATACGATAACAATAGGATTAGATACCATTTCTCTCCCTATCATTCTCCTCCTTTTTGTTCATGAATAGACAAAGGCTAAAGAATCAAACATTAACTTATCTTCCCTAATTAAAGAAAATAAACCCTTTAAACTAAGCAAGGAATAAATAGAATGGGATAACAAGCTAAAAACATTCAATTACGCATAAAGTGATGAGAACATTAAAGCACATGGGCAACAAAATCATAACTAATCCAACAAGTAAGAATGGATATCAACTAAGATGCAAGAAACAGATACCAATATGATACATAATTATTAAGCAACGAATGCAACAAGATGGATACCAATTAAGAATTAAAGCATAGATGGATTAAGTAAAAATGGCAAAGACATAAACAAAATATAATATATATATGTATACACAATAGATACAAGCTAAGTATAAGTACACACATATAGATATAAACACCAAAATGACACACACAAAATATAATATAAGTCTTCCACACTCTTATAACATAAATGTGTCATATGGAAACGGAAGTGTTGGGGTGTGAACTAGTAACAATTAAATTTAGACCCAATCACTTAAAACATGTTCACAAAGTTCTCAATTGATTGCAAACTTCATCACATTTGAATATAACCTCATGTGACAATATAGATTGAAATCAATGAACAAACATACACAATGCATACAAGCCTAGCATGTTGATGATTCTACAAACCAATAGAGTCATGACAATGAAAGTACAACTAAGATAAACGGACATTGTGCAAACCATTGATATACCATCCAATCTCCCTCAATAAGCATATAACAATTTTGAATGAATATATCAATCAAACATAGGCCTTGGCAATTATTTTTCTTTTCAATGACATATTTTCTTTTAGGCCTTTGGACCACGTATTTCTTTTAGGTCCAAGCAAATGGTGGCTTACTATTCACAAAGGATAAGAAATCCTTTTAGAGCCCTTCCCCGTGCACATTTATATATAACATTTTTATATCTCACAAATCTCACGTGCAGCGGATTTTGACATGCACTAGTCCTCCTAGGTCACAAATATGTAGATGACAAGATTGGTAGGAGAACACCTCACAAAGCTCAAATATACATATGAAGTTAAATTTCAAAGGAGCTCATGCATGTGTGAATAGAGGCATATAAAAATAGAATCCATTTAATCACCACAAAATCCAACTACTCCATGTAAGCATGGTAAAGAACATTATAAGGATTGATAATCTAAACCAAAAGTTCTAGCCACATGAGAGCGTGAAAGATGGGATTCTAACACAAGTGTATGCCACATAAAGTGTGTTAAACTAAAATACACCCAAAATAAAAATCGTTTTGAGCTTTTCAATTTTTTAACCAAAAATAAAAATATATACTCAAAAGACAAATAAAAATCATTTGAATTTTTCATTGAGCTTAAATTACCAAGAGCTAAAAACCCAAATGATATATTTTTCATTTAATGCAAACTAAAATGAAAGAATAAAATACAAAAAATAAACATGTCATGATTTCTAGCATAAGATATGAAATAAAGAAATGACTATAAAATGACTAAACATGCATATACCTAGCAATGATATATAATATGAAGCACAAAAAGCTAGAGTATGCAGACAAAACTAACACATTTAACCTTTAAATTTAGCAAGGGAGGTTTCATGTGAAAGTAAATGAGAATCAACAAATCTAATATCTAGCGCGTCTAAAAATGATTTTCGAATCCATATAGATGTATATTTAAAATGATGAGATTTGGAAACTAATGAATTACTAGACATAGACTTCCTAGGACTTCTTTTAAGATCAAAACAAAATATCCTAAGGTGACCTTTCCTACCACAATGCAAGCATGTGAAAACACGAGGAATGATACCTACGGTGTGACCTTTTCTAAAGTCCTTGGATAAAGTTGACCCTCTAAAACAAACAATGGTTTTAGCTTTAATAATGGAAGTATTTGAACTAGATATGCTAGAACCATCACAACTACTACTCGAGTCTTGTAAATCATTTTCCATTTTTAAAATTTTGGACTCAAGTAATAAATTAGACTCCTCAATTTTACGGGACTCCTTCTTCAAATTTTCATTTACGCGTAGAAGGTTATCACGCTCCCCCTCAATATGAGCAAACTTGTCCCTAAGAGTCTGTTCTCGACTATCACTCTCTTTCTTGGACATTTCTAAAATATTAAAATTGTGATTTATGTCCATGAGCTTTTCACGAAATATATCTTTTTACGATAACGAGGTTGTCAAAAATTCAACTTTAGCTTTAAAACAAGAATTTTCATTTTCAAGAAATTTAATTCTTTTTGCACATCTCAAATTTAATTCTCTTAATTTTTCGTTACACTTATTAAGCCCATTTAATTCCTCTCGGATAGAAAAAACTTCATTATCATTAGAAATGGAAAAATTATCATTAAAAAGTCCCATCGAGAGATACAAAAATAATGAGAGTGAGTAAAAATTGAACCACCTAAAAATGCAAGGTTCACAAAACTTATAAGAGCCGAAAAATGGATCTTTGACGCGATAAATTAGCGGTCCAGCTCTGAGACCAATTTGTAAATATGAATTTCCTAGTTATAGATATGCGTAAGCGTAGATGGTTCACAAAAACACCAAATTTTAATTCCTTCTCAAATTAAAATTAAAATTAAACCAAGTGAAATATGATGGAACACACACATATGTTAATTTGATTTCACTTAAACACAATTAGTTAACCCAAGTCCTAGATATTTGCCGAAGTCATATTTTCAATATTTTCAAATTAGGCCAAACCAAATTTTACCAAATTAAATGTAATACCCCGTAATTTTAATGACTTTTAAAAATGTGTTATATTTTAAATTAATGGATTAATTGGATTTTATTATAAATTAATTCATTTGGGTTTTATCCGAATTGTGGATATTAAAATGAATGATTCTGAATATTACTTAAAGATATTTAGGTAATATATGAATATGATGATATGGTTGTGTGATATTAATTCAGTAATTTGAATTTTTAGTCGGACGGGATATGGGACGTGCTAGGACAAATTTGTTAAATTAAAAAGGCAATTTATTTTTACATCAACCTTATAGTCGTTTTGAGTGCGTCGTTGCATCCGAAAGGGTAGAAATAGTCAGAAAAGTTTATTTGGATGTTGGTTTTGGGTCTCGGGCCATTTGAAAATGAAAAGACACCCAAAAAGGGCATTTTGGTCATTTTTACATGGGTGAATAGTGATTTCGGATTTTGTATTATTATAAATATTTGGAGATTAGTTGTACGTGGGTTCATTCATCTCTTCTACACAAAGTTGATAGGTCACCTTTTGAGAGAAAGTGAAAGGGTGCTTGGGAGAAGAGAAGCTTGCTTGGAAAGGAGGAGAACCAAGGGTCAAAGGTCACCACCACCAACCACCACCGAAAGTTGATCGAAGAAGGGGAGAACCACCTGAGTTTTTCAACCCCAAAGGATCAGACCTTCATTAGAGGCAGGTATTTGATAATTCCAATCTAGTTAGTATATTGTCCATGTTAGGATAGTTATTGAAAATATGAGATTTTACATGTTTGGAAGATAAAGATAGAGTTTTTGATTAAATTCTGGAAAATGGAAATATATAGGAATCAAACTCATGTTGTAGGTAGAAAATAATCCACGAAATAATCCTTAAGTTGTTGAAGAAATTCTGAGAATCATTGGTGTGTTCCTGAAGATATCATGTATATAATTTTCTGGAAAAAGAGGATAAATATATGCTTTTAATTCAAACTCTTGATAATCCTAGGAGGTTAGGAATGATTATAACATGTTAGGAGTTGATGGATATAGATGATGAAATGTTGGGTGTTGAATCTTAGAGGTTTTAGGTTCAAAAATGGTGAAAAATGATGGAATTTGGTGAAGAAGACAAAACAGTAGGTCTCACGCGAAGTCGCACGAAGTGGTTCTAACGATATGGGGATCTCGCGCGAAGTTGTTCGAACGGAATTGGAAGTGGTTCGAATGACATGTCATTCTGATTCAAACGACATGTCATTCTGGTTCAAACGACAGGGTGAATTTCTGGGAATTTTCTTAGAGTCCAGTTCTGAGTTTGTCGGTTTATTAGAGTGAGAGAAACTACCAAATAGTAAATTCAAATAGGAAAGCATTTTGGGAAAAGTATATGAGAACTCATACTTTAATTATTTAGGTATAGAGAGAATGTACCTTGGATATAATGGGACTTAGGGAAGATCAGTAAGCCCTAGATAAGAACCAAATTAATGTGATTGGGATTTAATTGATGAGAATTATGATAATCAAATTTAAGATGAAAAGTCATAATATTTTAATACATAGGATTTAAAGAGATATAATGCTACGTATGGGAACTATCATAGGGTAGTGTGAGTACCTGGTTTATATTATATTTATATAGGTAGATGATAATGCCTCTTTGATTAATTGATGATTTATATGTATGACATACCTATCTTACTTGGTGATATACCCGTTTATACCCTCAGCCTGGATGAGGATTAACCCCAAAACGGACGACACTACGAGGGGCCGACCCTTCACCAATTTCTTGACGACCCTTCACACCAGGCCCCAGACGACAGTATGAGGGGCCGACCCTCCACCAGGCTCCAGCCGACAGTACGAGAGGCCGACCCTCCACCAGGCTCCAGCAGACAGTACGAGGGGCCGACAGTACGAGGCCAAAATTAGTCCAGGCTCACTCCCGGAAGAAACTTTGCCCTCGGCCTAGGCTCATAGGCCGAGGGTGACATCATGACAGCGCGTGGTTTGGGAGACGCGTGGAGCAGTGCGCGTGAGGCTCATATGACACGTGGCAGACCGTTATAACAAAATCACATCCTCACGTGAGGGAATATTATGTCATCATTTGGCATCTACATGTGTCAACAGGGGATTGGCTAGATCATTATTCACATGCACCATGCTTACTTGGGGGGTACACTACACCCCCTAAGACCTATATATACTTGTCACCTACAACCCTACAGGGGATCGATCCATGAACAGTAAACCTAGCTAAAACTCTGCTTGTACACATAGTAGAGAGAGAGAGAGAGAGGGTTATGTGCATTGTATCCAAGGCCATTAGCGCCCATACTTAGTGGATCACACACTCACAGTGGATGTAGGCCAAATTGGCTGAACCACTATACATCATTGTCTTATTTCCTCTTACACTCATCCCCTTCTACATACTTACATACTTATACATCTCTATGGATGCCATGGCTGCTACTGCTTGAGCTCACTATCACTTATCTGGTGGTGCTAAATCTTAGCATCATCAGTTTGGCGTCGTCTGTGGGAACACGAGAAGACATATCATCCCTAAGTACAGCTTGACCTCACTGGGCACTCTGGTGGCGAACCAACACTCCCCCTGAGAGGAGGTGTTTCACCATTGAAAGAGACCCACTAAGGTATTCAAGCTCACCAGTATTTTCTTCAGTCCAACTTTTTATAGCTCAAGCACATGGCACCTGAGATGCCACCACCACCACTTCCCCTACCGAATGAGGGGGGAAGACCCAGTTCCAGTCAGCCGCCACCCCAGTCTGAGATGGCTGATGTGGCGGCAGCCCTAAAGTCTCTGGCAGCAAGCCAGCGGATGATGCAGGAGCAGTTCACAGCTCTAAGCCAGAACATACTGAGACCACCAGGGGTCTCACCTGAGATGATTACTCCGGCAGAAGCTCCAAGACAGTATGAGGTCAGGGGACCACCCCAGGCACCACACAAAGACCTACCACCCCCTCAGCGGCGTAGGGATGTTGCTGACCCCCGACGTTTACGCCTGGGGAGGCAAGGAAACCCTTGCCCTGAGGACAGGTATGATGATCTGGAGGGAGATGAAGACCCAGTAGAATGCTGGGAACCCTATGAGGTCTCCAACAATACTGTACGACCCCTTCAGGACAGTAGAGGGAAGTGTGGGAGACCAAACCCTGATGATCATCCAAGAGGCTCTGCTTTTGATTGCTTGAGCAGGGGGTCGGCCTTTGAGACGCTAGGCCCAGTAAATGACCTACGGGAACAGTTGTCCAGACCAAGAAGCACTGCGAGATCCAGGAGGGAGGCAGCAGATGGCCGACCCCGAGGACGAGATGATGGCCAAAGGGAAGTAAACAGCCGACACAGGCTTGCTGCAGCAGAACCCTCCATCCACCTCAGAGAGGCAGCAGGGGATAACATCGGCCAGGCCGACCCTGTGAGGCCCTGGAATGACTCAATCCAGCGGTTAGAGGATAAGATTGGTGATATATTGAAGAGCCGAGACCCTCTTCAGAGGGGATACACCATAGGCTCACCCTTTGTGGCAAAGATAGTCAACTTCCCCACGCCATCAAAATTCAAGCCACCTATGGTCACCCCAAGGTATGACGGGAGTACCAACCCCGTCAACCATGTGGAGATGTATCAGTCGGCGGCAGACATATACTCTATCTCAGATGAGATGAGGTGTCGTGCCTTCTCTGGTACCTTGACAGGGGCTGCGCATGTATGGTACACGTCTCTTCCAAAAAATTCCATCAAAAACTTTAAGCAGATGGCCGACCTGTTCATCCATAATTTCTGCTTCGGGGTGAGGCCACAGAAGAAGACCACCCACCTGCTCTATGTCAAGTAGGGGAAGAGTGAGAGTCTGAGGGACTATATAGACAGATTCAATAAGGAGAAGCTGGAGGTGGAAGACTATGAGGAGAGCATAGCCATGACAGCCCTGATTGGAGGACTCCAAAAGGGGAAGCTGTTATGGAAGCTTGCTGAAGACCCTCCGAGGACGATGGCCGAACTGTTGTCGACAGCAGGAAAGGTGATGAACGCCGAAGAGGCGATGGCTGCAAAATATGAGGACGAAAGAGGAGGTGCAAGTGGGAGTAAATACCCTAAGAAGAATAAAGAGGGGAAGAAGAGGTCCACGGATGACAAGTTCGCTGGGTACACCCCTCTGACGGTCAGCGGTGAACATATCCTCAATGAGATAAAGAGTGATCGGACGCTGAAGTGGCCTGAGAAGCTGAGGGCAGCCCCCGGCAAGAGGAATAAGAACCTGTGGTGTGAATTTCATCAAGACCACAGCCACGTAACGGATAAATGCTTTGCTCTGAAAGACGAAATTGAGAAGATGCTGAAGGAAGGGAAGCTCCGAAAGTACGACGACAAAGGTTTCTTCAAGAGGGGCCAAGGGGACGAACCCAGAAAGAAGCGAGGTGATGCATGCAGAGAAGGTCCTCAAAAAAGAGGGGACGACCCTTCTGATGATGAGGACGACCCTGACCTCCCGCCGAGAGACGACCACGGCTCTGTCAAGAGACTTAATATGATCTCGCTCGGAGTGGGAATGATCTTCGGGGGACTTGCAGGAGGAGGGTCTGAGGTCGCCGATAGGATGGCCCATGTGGCTGAAGCAAAGGCAGTGACGAAGACGGTACACGCAACCTCCCTGGAGGTCAAGTCAGAAAAGAGGAAGAAGGTGGATATGGACACACTGATAGTAGGGTTTTCAAGGATGGACTTCAAAGGCCTCTTAGCCCCACATGATGACCCTCTCGTCATCACTACCAGGGTGCACGTATGCGAGGTGCCGAGGATCTTGGTAGATGGGGGTAGCTCTGCAGATGTGATGTTTTGGCCATGCTTCAAAGCCTTGGGTCTCAGCCGTGCTAGACTTGTCCCCTACCATCATCCGTTGATTGGGTTCAATGAGGAAAAGGTTCATCCCCTTGGGGTATATGAGGCCGATGTGAGGATGGGGGACAAGTGGCCGAGATGGCTCACAAAGAAGGTCAGTTTCTTTGTGATGGACGAGCAGGTGTTTTCGGCCTACAACATCATACTGGGGCGTGTGGCCCTCAAGGGGTTTGAAGTCGTGCCATCTACGGTCCACCAGATGATCAAATTTCCTACCCCTTACGGGGTAGGGGAAGTTCAGGGACACCAGACGACAGCGCGAGAGTGTTACTACAACTCCGCTGAAGAAAGGGAGGCACACAAGAGGGTTACGACCACTTATAACATTGATACCCTAGACCCCAGAGATGAAACAAAGCTGAAAAAAGGAGAGGCTGCGAAAGAGGTAGAATCCATCATCCTCGATGAGGATGACACGGAAAAAACCGTCCAAGTTGGCAAGTCTCTGAAGTCCGACATCAAGGAAGACCTCATTAAACTATTGAGGAGAAGGCGAAGCGTCTTCGCCTGGAGTCATATAGATATGCCAGGGATTAACCCTGAAGTCATGTGCCACAAGCTCAATGTGGTAGAGGGAGTGAAGCTGGTGAAACAAAAGAGGAGAATTTACTCCAGAGAAAAATATGAGGTCATCAGGGACGAGGTCAAAAAATTAGAAGACGCTGAATTTATTAGAGAGGTCATCTACCCTGAATGGCTATCCAATGCAGTCATTTTCCCAAAGGCCAACGGCAAGTGGAGAATGTGCGTGGACTTCACAGACCTCAACAAGCATTGTCCCAAAGACAGCTTCCCTCTCCCCCGCATCGACCAGATGGTAAACGCTACCGCAGACCATGAGCTCATGAGTTTCATGGACGCCTACTCAGGGTATAACCAGATTTTCATGAACCCTGAAGACTCGGAGAGGACCGCCTTCATCACTGACAAGGGGACATACTGCTACAGGGTCATGCCCTTTGGCCTAAAGAATGCAGGGGCAACGTACCAGCGCCTCGTAAACAAAATGTTTGAAGATCAAATTGGGAAGTCTATGGAGGTCTACGTAGACGACATGCTGACTAAGAGTCTGAAGGCAGAGGATCATGTGGCAGACCTGGAGAAGACCTTTAATACGATGGACAAGTACCAGATAAAGCTTAACCCGGCCAAATGTGTCTTCGGGGTCGGATCAGGGAAGTTCCTGGGGTTCATTGTCAACCAAAGAGGCATCGAGGCCAATCCTGAAAAGATAAAGGACCTTGTTGAGATGAAGACCCCCAAGTCCATTAAAGACGTGCAGAGACTCACAGGGAGAGTTGCTGCCTTAAATAGGTTCGTGTCTAGAGCCACAGACAAGTGTTTGCCATTCTTCAAGATCCTTAGGAAGGCCTTCGAGTGGAACGAAGAGTGTGATGAGGCTTTCAGGGACCTGAAGTTATACTTAGGGTCTCCCTTGCTGCTGTCACGACCCGTGCAGGGTGAACAACTCTACGTGTACCTCGCCGTCTCAGAGTCGGCCATCAGTGCAGCCATTGTGAGAAACGAAGACAGGATACAGAAGCCTGTGTATTTTAACAGCAAGGCGCTCCAAGGGGTAGAGCAAAGATACCCGAGGATGGAGAAGCTGGCCTACGCCTTGATCCATTCCTCAAGGAAGATGAAACCGTACTTTCAGTCCCATACAATGGTCATCCTCACCGACTCTCCTCTTAGGCAGGTCCTACACAAGCCAAAAAAATCAGGTAGGTTGATGGCCTGGGCTATAGAGCTGGGGGAGTTTGACATTGTGTATCAGCCTAGGATGGCCATTAAGGGGCAGGCATTGGCAGACTTCGTGGCTGAGTTCACCTGGGAAGATGATGAGGCCGAGGGAGAGACCCTCGGGAAGACGAATACAGAAGACAGATCCGTAGACACACCCGCAGATAGGGCTGAGACGAGCACCGCTAGAAGGAAAGCGATTGAAAACGAAGAGGGAAGATATATCTTTAGACAGGAGTCCCTCTCTGAGGGAAATTTTTCAGAAGGAAAGACTCTGTGGAGCCTCTTCGTTGACGGGTCCTCCTGTGACAGCGGAAGTGGTGCTGGACTGATACTATCAGCACCCGATGGCACAGACGTTGAATACGCCCTGAGGTTCAACTTCAATGCCTCCAACAAAGAGGCTGAATATGAGGCCTTAATAGCAGGCCTCTCCTTGGCTAAGTCTCTTAGTGTCGGCCAGATTTTGGTCCATAGTGATTCAAGGCTAGTAGTGAATTAGATACTAGGAGCCTACGAGGCTAAGGACGAGAGGATGGCTAGGTACCTTGAGAAGGTGAGGTCATTACTGAAGGGCTTCAGAGAAGTGAAATTAAGGAGGGAACCTAGGCTTGACAATGTCCGTGCTGATGCCCTTGCTAGGTTGGCCTCGGCAACAAGAACAGACATCAGGAGGATGGTCCCAGTAGAAATTTTACTTCGGCCAACTATTGAGGATGCTGAGGGAACACCTAGCAATTTCCTAAATGTTTCCCAAGAATCTTCGTGGATGGACCCCCTGATCAGATACATTAAAGAGGGTGAGATGCCAGAAGCAAGGCAAGAAAGGAAGAAGCTGAGGTACAGGGCGGTAAAATTCACTGTCATCGGAGACACCTTATACAAAAAGGGGTTTCTGCTCCCCTTACTTAGGTGTGTGCATCCCTCAGAAGTCCCTTCCATTTTGTAAGATGTGCATGAAGGGTCGTGCTCAAGCCACATTGGGGGTAGATCCCTAGCGAAGAGGGTAATCACCCAGGGGTACTGGTGGCCGACCATGGGGAAAGACGCAGCGGCATACGTAAAAAAGTGCGACAAATGTCAAAGATTTGCCACCAACCCCATCAGCCTCTTACTTCCATTACATCCCCATGGCCATTTGCAGTGTGGGGGATCGACCTAGTAGGACCCTTGCCTAGGGCCATCAATAACTATCGATTCCTCATCGTAGCCATTGATTATTTTTCAAAATGGGTGGAGGCGGAGCCAATGGTGACAATCACAGAGCAGAAGACCTTCCAGTTCATCTGGAAAAACATCATATGCAGATATGGTCTCCCCAACACCCTCATCTCGGATAACGGGACTCAGTTAAAGAATGCCTCTCTATAGAAATACTGTGAGAGGGTAAGTATCAAACAATTTTTCTCCACCCCAGGCCGACCTCAGGCCAATGGGCAAACCGAAGTTACGAACAGGACAATCGTAGACGGAATTAAGAAGAGGCTTGAGGAGGCAAAAGGAAGATGGGTAGAGGAATTATATGTCGTGCTGTGGGAATACATGACGACAGTGAGGACCTCCACCTGGGAGACCCCATTCATGCTAGCATATGGATCAGAAGTCGTCATCCCCACCGAGATTGAGTTTCCTACGCATAGAGTCCAGGTGTATGACCCCAAGAAAAATGCGGAGGAGAGGAGACTTGACTTGGACCAGATTGAGGAAAGAAGGGAGAACGCTGAGGTAAGGCAGGCCGCCTACCAACAGAGGACCGCAAGGTTCTACAATCAGAGGGTGAAACAGAGGCCCATCGCTATGGGGGACTTGGTCCTCAAGAAGACTTGGCAAAAGCCCAACAAGCTTCACCCTAATTGGCATGGCCCATATAGGGTCATCGATGAAGTCATCCCTGGGACCTACAGGCTAGAAAACCTAGAGGGAGAACCTTTTTCAAACCCCTGGAATGCAGATCATTTGAAGAAATACTATCAGTAGTGTTGTAAGGTCTTGAAAGGCCATAATTGTAATGAGAGTTGCTCCAACAGAACACTTGGAAAATTAATGAGAAATATCAGTGTTTCCCTCATCCTGTGGTTGTCAGTCCTAGCACGCATGGAAACATCTACAGAAATCCATTAATTTGGAAAGTTGATCCCTCGGCTATAATGGGGACCAGTGGAGGGGACGACCCCACCACTGTCCTCAAGAAAGACGAGGGAAGACTTTAAAATCCATTAAATTGAAAAGTGAACCCCTCGGCTATAATGGGGACCAGTGGAGGGGACGACCCCACCACTGTCCTCAAGAAATACGAGGGAAGACTTTGTTAAAAACCATTAAATTGGAAAGTTGATCCCTCAGCTCTAATGGGGACCAGTGGAGGGGACGACCCCACCACTGTCCACAAGAAAGACGAGGGAAGACTTTAAAATCCATTAAATTGGTAAGTGAATCCCTTGGCTATAATGGGGACCAGTGGAGGGGACGACCCCACCACTGTCCTCAAGAAAGACGAGGGAAGACTTTGTTAAAATCCATTAAATTGGAAAGTTGATCCCTCGGCTATAATGGGGACCAGTGGAGGGGACGACCCCACCACTGTACTCAAGAAAGACGAGGGAAGACTTTAAAATACATTAAATTGGAAAGTCGATCCCTCGGCTATAATGGGGACCAGTGGAGGGGACGACCCCACCACTGTCCTCAAAAGACGAGGGAAGACTTTAAAATCCATTAAATTAGAAAGTTGATCCCTCGGCTATAATGGGGACCAGTGGAGGGAACGACCCCACCACTGTCCTCAAAAAAGACGAGGGAAGACTTTAAAATCAATTAAATTAGTAAGTGAATCCCTCGGCTATAATGGGGACCAGTGGAGAGGACGACCCCACCACTGTCCTCAAGAAAGACGAGGGAAGAATTTAAAATCCATTAAATTGGTAAGTGAATCCCTTGGCCATAATGGGGACCAGTGGAGGGGACGACCCCACCACTGTCCTCAAGAAAGACGAGGGAAGACTTTAAAATCCATTAGATTGGAAAGTTGATCCCTCGGCTATAATGGGGACCAGTGGAGGGGACGACCCCACCACTGTCCTCAAAAAAGACGAGGGAAGATTTTAAAATCCATTAAATTGGTAAGTGAATCCCTCGCCTATAATGGGGACCAGTGGAGGGGACGACCCCACCACTGTCCTCAAAAAAGACGAGGGAATACTTTAAAATCCATTAAATTGGTAAGTGAATCCCTCGGCTATAATGGGGACCAGTGGAGGGGACGACCCCACCACTGTCCTCAAAAAAGATGAGGGTAGACTTTATTTAAAAATAATTAATTTGGTTACTTGAACCCTCGGCTATAATGAGGCCACATGAGGGGATGACCCCACATTGGTCTTCAAAAAAGACGAGGGAGGGGTTAGTAGCATCAACAATGAGCAAACCATAATAGAATTAAATATGGAAGACAGCAATTATGGAAGACAGTAGAAGTAGAGACGATGGTATTGACAAAACATAAAATATCAAGTGTTTTACAATACAAAGCACAAAAATACACTAGAAGGGTATGGGCTACAGGCAGCCACCCTATGGGACGACGTCAGAGGGCAAGGCCTCTACATCTATAGGAATGGTCTCCTTAATAACCAGAACAGGGTGATCTTCAGAAGTGCCGACCCCCTCGACCTGAACTTGGGATTCCACTTGGTTGAGGGCCTCGGCAATTAGGGGGTCGTCCAGTTGAACACCCTCCAGTGAAGGACGAACCAACGAGACGACATCACCGAATTTGAGGAAGACCCATCGGCAGGCCGTCCTGATCCCCCTTTCCAGATACTCAAGGCCGAAGCCCTGAAATTCATCTGAAGTCTTATAAGCCTCAACAGCATTGGCCTTAGCTTTCTTTATGGCTTCTTCCAGATCAGTCTTATGCTGGGCCTCCAGGTTGATCAGGGTTGATTCCCTCCCCTTGATGATCAAGTCCTTGGCCTGCAGGTCGGCATCATGCTGCCTCGTCAGCTCATCTAGTAATCTAGCATGCTCAGTCCTTGCACTCTCAAGCTCAGCCCTCGCAGTATTAAGCTCAGTCCTCACAATATCAAGCTCTATCCGAAGGTCGGCCTCATGCCAAATGTCCCTCTCAGCTTCGTAAAACTTCTGTTGGTTCTCAGCCATCCACTTGGTGGCTGAGGTGAAGGCACAAACGGACTACACAAAATAAATAAAAAACAGATGTCAAGAAGGGCCGAGGGAACAGTTAGTGAAAGAATGAAATTAAAGAGGTAGGTCAAGATCAATACCTGGGCAAGGGAGTGCAGGCCATAGTCGTACACTTTTTCAGGAGGCATCTTTGCTAAAAAATCGAAGTCAGAGGCCGACGGTGCAGAGAACATCGAGGCCTTGGCAGCCCTTAAGTTTGTGATCAGTGACGAGGGGTCGGCCCTCAAGTGTGCTAGGTTTTGAGACCAGAAGGCCCCCATGCTGGAAGAAGAGGTCGTCCCCTCAGAGGCTTCGACCCTTGCTCTCGTCCGAGAATCAGGTCGAGGCTCAACAGGGGCCCCAGGCTCCTTCCTTTTGTTACTGTCAGTGGTCGGCTCCACCACTGTCGGCCCAGCGGCCTTTGTCTTCCTCGGAGCCTGCTGAGGTTCCTTCACCTTCTTTTTGGCCAATCCAGACAGTAGGCTGGGAGCTGTCTGGTGTACCTGTAGGACGATCTGATAAGAGGACGATATGTTAGAAAAGTGCAGATCTAAAGAGGAAACACTTTGGAAAAAGCATATAATAGGAAATGTTCAGTATAACTCACGTAGTTCAGACAGGGGGCCGACCCTCAGACCAGCTTCTTTAAGGAACCGAGGGGTCATCAAGTCTTCAAATTTTGCAAGCTCACCCTCTCGCCCTCGTCCTCTCAGATAATCTACAATGTACTTCTCCTCCAGACTAAGTCCAGGGTCTGGCCAGGCCTTCATGGAGGGGTTGGCCCATTTTCTGGGGGCCCTCGGAACATCGGCAGTGGGCTCCCATTCCCCAGAAATAAAGAAAAACCTATTTTTCCAATCGTGGTTGGAAGTTTGTGCCACGTGAAGGAGTTTATTCTCAGACCCCCTTGCCCCCAGATGATAGTATCCGGGTTGTTTGAACGAGGAGGTAATTTTGTAGCAGCCCAAAAATAGGGCAGCCGAGGGCTCGTCGGTGAAAGAATTCTTCCACAAAGAGATATATCCCAATATCGTCCTCCAAGAGTTGGGGGAAGTTGAGAGGGGGCTACGCCGAGGGCAAACAGGATATCAGCAATGGCAGGGTGCAGAGGGAGCCTGACTCCAACCTTAAACATTTGTTCATAGACTGTAACCTCTCCCTCTTCACAATCAAAAACCCTTTCAGTCTCAGAGGGAACCCTCATAGTTACCCCGGAGGTCACTCCGTAAATACGCCTCCATATCAGAAGGTCTCTATCCCTAACAGAGGAGATAAAGGACGAGGCATGGGAGGTATCAACCTCGTCATCCGTATCATCATCCTCGTCCTCATCCCCTTCTCTCTCATCACCTGCAGGAGGTTCCTGAGGAAAAGCCACTTGGAAGGCATTAGGGGATAGGGTTATCACAGGGACAGCCTCAGAAGGGGCCGTACCCTCGGCCTCTCGGCCTGGACTAAGGTCAGATGTGTCCCTTCTACCAAAAGTTCCAGCACCAGTTGGCAAGGAGGCTCTCTCATCCATTTCACTTGGGTTGGGAGTCTCGGCCGGACGAGGAGACGACCCACAAGACTCAGAAGGTTCGGATGGTCTTATGGTGGCAAGAGGAATGGGAAAGATGGGTCGTACCCAATTAGGGTCGGCCCCTCGTCTCCTCTCTTCCTCTTCCTCTATTCGTCTGATTTCGGTAAAAAGCTTCTCTCTCAAGGACGGGAACTCAGATACTAAGCTGTAAAGCCTCCTAAGCATTAAGGGGAAGACTCTACACTTAGAGAAATTACACTAGACTTGGCTAATTCAGCTACAAATAAGTGGGGAATTGACCAGGTTTGACTTTTGGATTAAACAAAAGAACTCAAAGGTTTTCGTCAAGAACGTTCAAGAACCTTTAACTGGAGAAGGCACCGGAAAAAGCTATGGGGAACTCGAAGGAAGTGCAACCCTATGGCCCTAAAAAACAAACAGAATTGAAGACAAAGGAAAGCGCTTAATGAAGGAGAGTACCTGATGATGAGGGTGGATAACGCTGCTGAGACCTGACGAATCGAAAGCTGCAGGTGGCAATGGAAACTGGTTCTAGAGAGAGAAAAGGTCTGGGCGCGAAGAAGAAGAAGAAGGAAGAGAGAGACTTTGAAAATCTCTTAAATACTTTGGGAATGAGTGGACCCATTTACCAAGAAAGGTATAATTAGGGCACAAGGCCCCAAGTGCACTGCGCAGCCGCCATGCCTTGGAAACTGGAATAGCAATGAGTATCTGCACAGGTGTCACTCACCTAACTGATCACACGTGTCTCAATTTTAACAAATATCCCTCAGCTATCTCAATGGCACCTATGGCTAAGGGCTGGGGGGTGATTGATATACCCATTTATACCCTCAGCCTGGATGAGGATTACCACCAAAACGGACGACACTACGAGGGGCCGACCCTTCACCAATCTCTTGACAACCCTTCACACCAGGCCCCAGACGACAGTACGAGGGCCCGACCCTCCACCAGGCTCCAGCCGACAGTACGAGAGGCCGACCCTCCACCAGGCTCTAGCCGACAGTACGAGGCCAAAATTGGGCCAGGCTCACTCCAGGAAGAAACTTTGTCCTCGGCCTCGACTCATAGGCCGAGGGTGACATCATGACAGCGCGTGGTTTGGGAGACGCGTGGAACAGTGCGCGTGAGGCTCATATGATACGTGGCAGACCGTTATAACAAAATCACATCCTCACGTGAGGGAATATTATGTCATCATTTGGCATCTACAGGTGTCAACAGGGGATTGGCTAGATCATTATTCACATGCACCATGCTTACTTGGGGGGTACACTACACCCCCAAGACCTATATATACTTGTCACCTACAACCCTACAGGGGATCAATCCATGAACAGTAGCCCTAGCTAAAACTCTGCTTGTACACACAGTAGAGAGAGAGAGAGAGGGTTATGTGCATTGTATCCAAGGCCATTAGCGCCCATACTTAGTGGATCACACACTCACAGTGGATGTAGGGCAAATTGGCTGAACCACTATACATCATTGTCTTATTTCCTCTTACATTCATCCCCTTCTACATACTTACATACTTATACATCTCTATGGCTGCCATGGCTGCTACTGCTTGAGCTCACTATCACTTATCTGGTGGTGCTAAATCTCCAGGCTCACTCCCGTAAGAAACTTTGCCCTCGGCCTCGGCTCATAGGCCGAGGGTGACATCATGACAGCACGTGGTTTGGGAGATGCGTGGAACAGTGCGCGTGAGGCTCATATGACATGTGGCAGACCGTTATAACAAAATCACATCCTCACGTGAGGGAATATTATGTCATCATTTGGCATCTACAGGTGTCAACAGGGGATTGGCTAGATCAGTATTCACATGCACCATGCTTACTTGGGGGGTACACTACACCCCCCAAGACCTATATATACTTGTCACCTACAACCCTACAGGGAATCGATCCATGAATAGTAGCCCTAGCTAAAACTCTGCTTGTACACACAGTAGAGAGAGAGAGAGGGTTATGTGCATTGTATCCAAGGCCATTAGCGCCCATACTTAGTGGATCACACACTCACAGTGGATGTAGGCCAAATTGGCTGAACCACTATACATCATTGTCTTATTTCCTCTTACACTCATCCCCTTCTACATACTTACATACTTATTCATCTCTATGGCTGCTACTGCTTGAGCTCACTTTCACTTATCTGGTGGTGCTAAATCTTAGCATCATCACTTGGTATCGAAGGGAGGTTTGTGCGTGAGGGCAGTCATATCCTGATGAATCCATGGGATTTTTTATTTGTCGCTCAAGAATATATGTCTATGAAAAACTTATCGTGGAGTTGATAAGTCCGTTGACTATGGGAACGTAGGTATGTGCGGGACCCGTGGGTATGAGAACTATGTTTGCCTCCAATTTTTGTGTTAATATTTGTGGTTCGAGGAATCCTTGCCGAACCTTTAGTACCTTATTCGGCGACCAGCGATACTGGAACATGATAGCAGAGTAATGCATGCACCGCAACTGTGTCTAAGGGTGCCGTATTATATATGTTTATATATATAATGAATTAAATGAGAGTATATATAGTGGTTTAATTAATCTACTGTGTGATGATTGTAGATGGCGGTGAATAGAGAAAAAGAATTGAATTAAGTTAATAAATATTTATTCTTATAGATTTGAAAATCTTAATTCATGTTAATGAGAAATGTATATGAATGATTATACTACGTATGGTATGGGACATACGGGGTTATGATATGGGATAGAATCATATTATGGAAACTAGTTAGGAGGAACCATTAACTAGGAGGTTAATAGGAAACGTTAAGCGTGCACTTTAGGTGAGAGGTGAGAATATCAAGTGAGAGTATGGATACTATAATGTACATACTAAATTCTCTATTGTACTTGTTAAATATTTGTTGTTTTCAAAATTATTTTACATCGGGCTCTGACCCGTTACCTTGCATATTCTCTTTTCTATTGTATCTTCTATATCATGTGTCCAGTAGTAAGTACGCCAACCTTAGAGGGTTATGATGGGCTATGGAGATATGGAGCATTGCTTAGACGCCTATGTTCATTTGATTCATATTGTTCTTTAATTTAGGGCATGTCACCTAAAGGAATTCAGTTATCTCTTTTCTATCTGAGTCATAGAGCCTTGTACTCGTGTCATTTTAATACATTTATTATTGTTGGGATTACTGTATTGGATTATTATTTGGTAATGTCTATTCCAGTTATATTTAAATTCTTTTGAGTTATCTGTTCAGTTATTATTGTGATAGCATAAAATGTGTAGTGTTATTCGTAAACTAAAAATGAATTTTGTTGAATTAAAATTTGGAATGTTTTTAACACGAGCTTAATTGGGTATTGGGTGAGTTGAAAATGTTTTCCATAGTGATGCTAAGAATGAGCCAATTGTATATTTTGTTTTAATTTGGTATGGAATTGGCCACCCGGTATTTAATTAGGTGGGGTGTTATATTAAATTAATGACTTGAATTAATTATACATTACCCAATATTTAATTTAGCACCAAATTAAACATGTAGTGATTAAAACCAAATTTTATGTTGAATTACCTAAGCATGAGTTCTAGGTGAGCATAGCAAGAAAAAACAAATAATGAAACCACTACGCCGCGATGTACGAGGAAAAACCCACAACGGGAAAAAACCTCAGACGGCCATAGCCTCAAATCCACTAAGTACGGAATTACAATTAAAAGAAAGATGACTTACGACACTCGACTCGACTCCTTCAAGCCCCGATGCATCTTCTTGCAAATACCTCTGCTTAGAGAATAACCACGGAGCTCCACCACGGGTTCAGAATCCACCGATCGGACTTTATATGGTCACCGTCAACCACACATGGTGCCTTTCACCACATGAGAATGCCGCAGCAAAACTAGCTCTTCCTCTTTATGGGATTTAGAAGCAAACCATAACTTCTCTTGAAATGGTATAGATCAAATCGGTGCCAAACTCCAAGCAATGATATATATATATGTAGTAACTTGGATAAACAAACTTTAGGTGAAAAATGGAGTGTTAAATGATTTGTTCTTGTAAAATTAGACACTCAAAACCATGAACCTTTCTTGAAAGAATTTGATCTCAAAAACTCTCTCTTAGAGTTGGAATAGAATGAAAAGTTAAACCAAAAAGGTTAGTTACCGCACTATTAAATTCTGTCAAAAGTTAGTGGGGTAAGGAAGTGGGAAACATGAAAAAAACTACTCAAAACTACCAAATACCTGTTCCAGCCAAATCTCGTTCGGACGAGATTTTTCATTTGAACGAAGTCTCGTTAGAACGAGCTTCTAACGAAGTTCTAGTATGAACTCGTTAGAAATATCGTTTCATATCTCATTCGAACGATACTTCGAACGACATTCCAGTGGCCTTTAGGGAACTCATTGGCAAACTCATTCGAACGACATTACTGTTCGAATGAAAATCTCGTTCGAATGACACTTCGGACGAACTTCCAGAAAGTTTGAAAATTCTATTTTTAGCCCAAAAACTTTATATACTTTATTTTAAAGTTTTAATAAAATCTTTCTGAAATTAAACAATAGTTTTAAATAAACGTTCACCCAATATAAAATGTTCCAAGCTCCTATATATATATTAAAATTCATTCATACCTTAGAAGCAATGGAACCATGTTGATGACATAGAAACGAGGCACATTAAACTTGGCAATTTGATGAATCTTTATACTCTTGGCTGCTACGTCTTCAACAAGCACGTCATAGGCTTGAACAATGATCAATTAACTCTATCCTATGACTCAAACGTTTTTGTCCGGAATTGAGCCAAAACTACAAAGGACTCGGTTGGAAATTTGTGTCCTTACACCCCATTTACGGGGTTGAGTGAGCTTAAAAGAGTGGTGGTCGCACCCTCGATGCAAATGGGGTAAATAGGTGTTGTATACTAGTGAGTAGAGTTAGTTTTTATGTAGTTTAGAAGTCGGTAGAGGTCGATAAATAGGCAGGGTTTGAGCGCTACGTTGAGTTTTCATGGATTGGAGCGCTCACATGTGTTACGAGAGAGAGGTTGAGGTTTCCTAAGAGTCCCGAGTTTTTAAGTAGGCTTACGATACATTAGAGAGGAGAGTTCGAGGGTTAAAACACTTTGATTATAGAAAACAATACCAATTTGTGTTATGGGGCAGAGAGTTTTTACGAACCGTAGGCCAAATTGGTTCGGGTCACCTATTCAACCATTCTTCCCCCTTTCCAAATTCTTCCCCCCTTTTCCCATTTCCCTCGCTACAAAATTAGCCCCCCCCCCCCCCCCCCCCCCACCCTCCCCTTATTCCCTTAAATAATTTTTTTGACATAAAGCCTCCCTCCACCCTATCCATTTACTGCCAAATCCTACCCCTCCCCACCTATAAATACAACCCCTTACCACCACTTTTCCCCCACACCTAAACTCCTTTTCACCTCTACTCTACCATTCCTCAATTCTAAAAAAATCCCTCACACCATGGATCACCCTTGCCACCTATGGTCCCGTAAATACGACTCTACCACCACACTCCACAAGGGGGTAAACCAATACTTTTGTTCACTACAAGAATGTGATTGGTTCTAAAAATACTTCCATCCCTCCCGCACTATCCATATTGAGCATCAAGTCATTTGGGATGAGCTGCCCGATGAGGTCACGTCCCTCTTCCGTTGCCGAGGGTGGTGCACTTTCTTCACCCTGACGTATGATTGGGTCTATGATGAAGACACGGAATATTTCTACGTGAACCTCACTCGGATATCAAACACTTTCTATGAGGCATTCGTGGACAACATCTGCATCCCTTTATCCATTGCCATTATCGAATGGAAGATGCGTGAGAAAGGGGTTGATTTACCCACATAATTTGTGTATCCCAATAACGGAGCCCTGTGCATAAAATTCGAATGCATAGAGCGCATGGCACCGGGTGAGGAATAGATACATTTTCAGTGGTAAAGATACCGAAGATGGTACAGTACACGCACCTCATCACTTGTGGCACAATTCTACAAGCCACCAATGACTCAGTGGTTCAATGATGCCACGACAATTTTCTATACCATTTCCGTGACCCGGAGAGCACCATCAATCTCGACCAAATTTTCAATACATAAATCATCCGTGACTGATATGATGACAATGAAAAAGCGGCTCTTCCATATGCATGCCTTATCACCAACATCATGTACGATACCGAGGTGTGGCTCCCTGACTCGCAAGTCAAAATTTTAAAATCAATTATAGCCACTTCCACTACTCGAAGTGGCCATCATATGTGAGTGACCCACCCCGTACTGCCTATTACTGGTGACGAGGATCATATGGAGCACGATGTCCTAATGCCATATGTGGGTGGTGATCCTGAGGAGAAAGAGTCGGATGAATCAACGGACCTGGATTATGTGGCCGACTCGACTGAGTGTAATACCCCGCGATTTTTAGGCTGATAATTTAATTATTTTGGGAGAAATAATATTCATTTAAATTGGAGAGATTTTAAATTGGCAATTGAGGTCAAAATTTGAGGGTGTTAGAAAGTATTTCGAATGACGATTTAAAGTGTGAAGTTGATCCCGGAAGGGTCGATATAGTCGAAATGACTGTAGTTGGGTCTTATTTGGGTTCCGAAATAGTTTAAGATCGTCTGGATCGAATTAAAGTAACCGACTCATTTAAAGTGTTTATTGTCATTTAAATTTAGCTATTTTGGAGATAAGGCTTAATAAGACTACGGGAGATAGAAATCTCATTAGAGAGAAAGATAAAGCCCTAAAGAGAGAGAGAAGAGAGGAAAAGAAGAAGAGAAAGAGGATAAAAACTTGGGGATTCCGGTCAATTCACGATTTCTAGGGAGATTTGGTCTCTACAATTTTGAGGCAAGTGATTAAACTTGCTAAATAATGCTTGTGCATCATTTATTTCTTGATGTGTGGATAAAGTTATGGATTTTGGGTTATATATGTTAAAACCTAAATTTTGGGTAAATCTTGCATTAGAGGTGCGTAGATGGATTTGAGGGTGTATAAATGGTTGGGTTGACTTACATAATGAGTTTTAATGTTAGATATACGTTTCGGTTGAAGAGAAATTGAGAGAAGATGATTAAAAATGATTTTTGGAAATTTTGGATTTTGGAGAAACCAACCCATTCGTAGCTTGTTGAACAAACCGAATCGATTTGCCCCTTTCGAATCGATTCGGCATGTTGCAGAACCTACAGGTCTTTAGGGACAAATTAATTCGCCCCTTGCGAATCAATTCGGTATGTAGCAGACTTATAGGTCCCTTTAGGCCGAATCGATTTGCTGTTGGGACCGAATCGATTCGGAGGGATCGAATCGATTCTGAAACAGGGTTATTTTGTAAGGTTTTTCTAGAGTGAGTTTCGCTCCGTTTCATTTGGGTTTATCGGTTGGGAACCTTCATATAAGTTATGAAAAGTATGTTTTGGAGACTTTTAGGGAGTTTCCCTTATGATGAATTGTTAGGGTCATATGGACTTATTCCGAGGGAATATCAATTGGAGATTATCGTGTCTACTAGTGGGAAATCCCACTATCATTGAGATTACTATTTAAAGACGATTATGGGTCTATAAGAGAGAGGTAAGATGAACTTAGTGACGTTGGACTTTTTGATTAAATCACAAATGTGATAGCATTAATAAGTTGACTAAATCGGGAGACTTTTCATGTTCATAGGTGTAATGAATGAGCTTCAAGTGAGAGATTGTATTGTGAAATAATGAGAAGGTATGGGAGTTAGAAATAGGTAGTATAATCAGAGTTATATACTATAAATGGATTCACTTCCTTTACATACGGGCGTAATATAATATATATTCTTATATGGCGTAATTTTATATACCTTGTGTGATGGGTTGCATTTATATGATGCGATTGCTCATATATCTAGTGTGATTGATATATATATAGACTTATTGTGTGGTCATGCCCTCCAATGCTATCATGGGAAGTTACGCGATGTGGGTGAGGCCCTTGGCTTGAGGAGCAGGGTGCATATAGTCCCTAGGTCATAGTCATCCATTATTTATTGTGTGATATCATTTGGGGGTGAGAAGTCTTAGGTATGATTCATTCTCACTTTCTGGTTAGGAACTATGACCACTTTTCATACGTTGTGAATTGTTTTATTTTACCATGGCGGTGTGATAATAATCCGATATATGGTAACCCGGGATAAAGTGAGCAATTCATGGAATATGATAGCATTGTGAAGTATTTTGATTATCCATAAGTGATTGGATTTTGGATATTTAATTGTACGTTAAGTGTGTTATGTGTACTTGATTGTTAGTGTTGTATGGTTGTGCTTTATAACTAGAGTAACGTTATAGACCCCTAAAAGGTTTGGAGAATTATCTTATTTATGTGATTAGAGATTATTACTCCTTATATGTATTCATAGTTATGTGTGGGGTACCTACGGCGTAATGGATCTCAACGACCAACATTATCAAGGAGTAGTGTATCGGGGGGGTTCCTTGTTTGTATTTCTCTTACGAGACGTCCCACGCACGAAACGCATTGCAATATTAGGAGTGGGGAGAAGTTTAGTCCTTAGTACTCAGATTTACATGTTATAGTGAAACAAGGTTTGATGAGAATAAACTGGAGTAATATATTAATTCAGTGGGTGATGTTATATGCATCGTACACTGAGGTCTTAATGAATCTCGATAATCAACAGTGTTAAGGAGAAGTGTATCAAGGGGGTTCCTTATTTGGATTTCTCTTGCGAGACGTCCCACGCACGAAACGTAGTGCATTGTTGGGAGTTGGGAGAATTTTAGTCTTATATATTAAATAAGTAATTTGGGGATATATGCATCGGGCATTGAGGGCATAATGAATCTCGATAATCAACACTATCAAGGAGTAGTGTATGGAGGAGGTTCCTTGTTTGAATTTTGCTTGCGAGACGTCCCACACATGAAACGCAGTGCAGTGTTGAGAATTGGGAGAAGTTTAATCCTTAGCATTTAGATGTTATTAACTCGTGTAGTTAATATCTAGAATTCGCTAAATTCTAGTATATATTTGTATATGTATAATTATAAGTTATATAATTTTAAATGCATGTGGGGTAAGTTAGGATAGGAAGTTTATGGATGGTTTTAGATGATGGGTTACACTAGTGTGAATTTTGGGCATAGGTTAGATTCATTTTGTCCTTATAAAGAGTTGGGTAGTTATTTGAGGATCATAAGCATACCTTTAGGTTCGCGCACTAGTTGAGGGGTGAGTTGGATTGTCAGGAGAGTGTGACTCCACCTTTAATCATGCTATAATGCATTTACAATTATTATGCATTTTAATGCACTTGCTAAAAATGTTTTCACACCTCGGACTCTGCCCCGTTTATATTTTCATGTTGCTATATATATATTGTATTATATTAGGTGTTCCTCCCCAAGGACGCCATTGATGTTTTCTATCCAGAGTATTCGTGGAGCCATAGCAGATGCGGACTGTTACGAGTCTTTGTTATAACCGTTTCCAATCTTTTGTGTATCTAGATTAGGACTCAGTTTGTATATCGGGTTTACACCCAAGTGTTTTAGAGATAGGACTTTTATATTTCTCTTCAGGATTGTTGTATTGTCTGTAACCCGACAATATATTCGGGTATTTTATTTTGTGAACTTATGTTGTAATTTAGAATTACTTCTTTTTATTATCATCGTGAGCATATGATATCATGTTTAGTAGTTATTATGTTGTTGGTTAGTGATTGTTTTGTATGTTTTAAAAAAATTTGGCTCCCTCTTTTTATTGAATCGGGTAGTTAGCTGTGTTTATTTCTGTATCGTTAGTAGATGCTGAGAATGATCTACTTCAGATTCCTGATTAATTATAGTATAGGGCTGACCAGCCATTATTATTTTAAGCTGGGTGTCACACTGAGATCTACGATTTCCTTGATAATTTGGATGCTCTTCCAACACTTTTATGAACAATTACGAGAACGACACAGGCATGATGATTCGTCTCCGAGCCTATCAATTTTTATGAGAATTTAAATCAATCCGAGTTAATGGTTAACTCAACGTTCGATTTAATGTTTATTTAAGTCGTTGAGGATCTGTATTCCTTTGTTTTGATCAGTTACGAGAAACGAGTAAGATGTTCTAAATTAAATATATTCTTGAGACGCGTATGGTAAAATAATGAGTTATTCGGATAATGGAGTTAGGTCATCATTTTTTACCAAAAAATATTAGCTATAAAAAGTTGGGAAAAATTATCCTTTTGCTAGACATTTTGAGCCTAATAATTTTTTCCATATTCGTTTGATAACCCAAAAAACCTCTTATCTCGAAATTGCGAAAATCAAAACTGCAGAATTAAGTCCAACAAGTGCACAAAAGGGGAAAGAAAAATAGAATAATGCTCAACAAAAATACCAAAAAAATAGAATAATGAGAAAAAGTCAAAAAACCACTAATAGACATCGTAAGAAAATTTTCAAATTCTGAATTTTCAAACCATTCCCAATTTTTGCTCAATACTTCTTAAACCCGAAAAAGTCATAACCGAGTCCGAATAACAAAATTAATTACCGCGTGGCGAGCCTAAGACACAAAGAGATAATAAGAGAGATTAATTGGTGTGAATAAGAGGCGATATTTCCTATTTTCCAATTAACGTATTCCGATGATGAGATCTTTTCACCATAAAAATTTTGTCTTTCAATTTTTAATTTTGTGTGGGTGAATTTGTGTTTCATTATATTTACTCATATGAGTCACATACCCGAGATAACTAGCCACATTCTGAGTGATTCATTTGTGAGATTATCCGTGAGAAATTGATTCAAAATGAATTTTTAGAAAGTAACATAATGATCAATTGATGGAAGTTAGCAGTTTAATTTTTGGCTTGGCATACACACACACACACACACTACAAATTGAGATTATTGAATACAAATTTACGGTGACTATTTTTGGAGAATTTAAATTGTACAGTTTTTATATATTTTGATTTTTCTTTGAGTCGAAAAATAAATTTTGTGGGTGTATTCACTGCAAACCTTCAAGAGATACCACCCATCCTACTAGGGTAACCTAGGGATTTAACGACTTGTTGCATACGCTAAATGCAATTGCTTGCCTATGAAAAGAGGTATTCTATCCTAATAATTTTTTAGCAAACTTTCTTAACTTGTACCTTTACGCTTTTACATTGCTCGGGAAAGACAACATTCTAAGTTAGGGAACACGATAAGGCATAAATATTTCATATTGATCCTTTTAATTTTAGTCCTTTTATGATCTCGTGCATCGTAATTAACCTGGATTTATCTCATATTTATGCTACTAACTCTCCTTGACGAGTATTTCATGTTTTGTGTATCTCTCAAATGTTTTATAGGTATTTCATGCAAGTTAGTGCTAGAGTGAAATCGAAACAGTGAAAGAAACCAAATAAAGGAAGTCGAAGGGCATTTTAATAATTTAGCAGCCATAGTCTGGAAGCAGAGCCTAAAGAAAAGTTGAAAAGTATGAAATCACAAGAGCACTAGAAGAAACAACACCTTAATCTGAGCTATGGTGAAAAAGTTATGCTCGATAAAAATTGCGAAGGAAATAAAGAGAAAGAAGAGGAAACCAAGCTGATGCAGCAAGTTTTGCCAAATCTAACTCCAAACCAGTTCGACAGCGAACCAGTTTGCCTATGCACTGTACCGGTTCGGCTTACCTGATGCGCAAATTTTCATTTAAATGATGATTTTTCTTAGAGTTGTATTAGAGTTGGACTCTTGCAAAAATGACTAAGTAGGGTTGTAGTTTCATGTTAGGCATAGGTTCACTCAGTTTTGACCTAGGGCTAGAGATAAAAGAAGGCAAGAACCATAGTTTTGAGTTTATGCATTACGATTACACAATTGTGGATTGAATATCAAGTTTTAATACCTCAAGTTTGTCTCCTCTACTTCACTCTTGAATCTTCTTCCTCTTCGCATGTTTTGTTTATTTTCTAGGATTTTAAGAACATCAAGCATGTTTAGATGTAATTTCATCATGATTTCAATTACATGTAGAATTAGAATTTCATTTACTTCCCACATCACCATGTACGGCTAAGTTATTAGCGGGTTGGGGTACATGAATCCAATCTAGGCGTTACGAAAGGACTTAAAAGCGAATAAAATTTAATTAATAATTCAAAGTCTTGATTCCTAATCGAAATAAACATCGTAGGTCTTTTAATTCCATTTACCCTAGGTAACCAAAATGTTTAAGGATTCAATATGAGTTTTGGTAATTTTTTGAATTGAGAATTAGGTTTTTGAAGTTGTTATGTTTTAAGTAATTACCGACGGATCGGGAGAGTGTACTCCAACTCCATTTTCTCACATTGATTTAAAAATCACTTAGTTATTCTCGCATGAATAGTTAATTTACTAGTTTAATTAATTTGAATTAGTTGATAGGAAATCCTCTAAAACAATCATCTTTTCTTTTCTTCCTCCGAGTCAAACATAAGGTTATTCGTCGTTCTTATTCGTCGTCATGAGCATTCGTCCTAGTCCCGGAGTTTGAAACCCTATTTACCGAATTATTACTTGAGCGACCGACTTGCACTTGAGCCGTAATCATAGGCGTTAAAGACACAATTAAATAGTCATCATATTAAAAGAAAATATTTCACGTTCTTTGTTTCTTCCCGTCCCCACTTCTTCATCTATAAAAGAAAATATGAATATCAACATATTGCCAAAAAAATAAAAATTAGTCGAAACTTACAAAAAAATCATTTGTAGAAAAAAAATTACAAAAAAGTATAAAACATAATACAAAATAGAATGAACAATTTGCACCCGTTCAAAACTTAAAGTTGCCTAACAACTTGCACCCATTCAAAACAAAATGTAAGTTGTGAATGATCTAAGGGTTGTAAAATTTGTATTGATCCAAGGGATTACTATAATGTTAACCATTTACAGAAAAATAAACAACTTATAAAATAAATGTAGTTGTGTTAGGCTTTAGCCATTGGTTATTTTTGTTTGATTTAATTTGATATTTTCGAATTGGTAAGTTCGATAATATCATTTTCTCTTTTTTGGTACATTAATTTCGATATGGTACAATCGGTAAATAAATTTTTAAAATTTTAGAACCAAAACCAATAAAAAAATCAGTATTTTCGATTTCAATCATTTTGGTTTTCGTAAATAAAAAATATAAACCATTACTATTAATTTTCGATACAAAATGATACAGTATGAGTTTTTACCATACCACGAACCCCCCTATTGTCAGGTCTAGTTTAAAGAGCTAAACCTTATAACTCTTTTAGTAACTCTAGCGTAAATAATTATTCATAAATTTATTTTATTGAATATTTGATTTTAAAAATAACTTATATGAAATCTGTTATTTTTTTTCCTATGCCGAAAACATTGAAATTTTGATGAACTGTGGACTGCAGAATAAACCAGAATAACAGACAATAATGCACCATTGTCATTGGAAGGGAAATAGTTTTAGGAGAATTGTGGAATCTCAATGATAGACTTGAGCATTGCACACAATAATATAATACGAAAAAAAATGTGATTTTAGTTCATTTTTTTTACTTTCACCCTTCTTGATTTCAACTTAATTTTATAAAAAAATTATCTTAGATACAAAAAGTGTGACACAATTTTATTGTTTTTTATGTAAAATATTTCTTATTCAAACCCCAAAAAATTGTTTTTCAAGAAAAACTTCAAAAGTAAAACCCTTTCACTTCTTTATTTTTCCACTCATTTTTAACTTTTATTATTAATGAACTAATTTTCAGTTATTTTTTAATTTTTTTTAACAAACGCACCGTTATAGATTTCAATCCGTATTAGTTTTAACTCAATCACTACAATAGTTGACAAAAATATGTTTGATATTGATCCACTTCACATATTGTAAATCGTTAACACACGTTAAAATCTATCAATTTAAGTAGTTTGAAAATATTTTAATTGGGTTTTGTTCATTTAAGTAAATAATAATGCTTTTGCATAAGTAAAAAAATTGAATGAGTTGGATGCACATATGGCTTATACGTTACAACAAGTTTGTTAACAGGTAATGCGTTAATCTAAGTAAGATTTAATATAATTTATTGTTGGATATTATGAATGAAAATACAGAAATGGAACTCTTTATATATCTCAAAAATGTCAACTTCAATACAACAATGTAATTTCTGAATAGTCATTATAAAACTTCAAGGCGTGATGTCACTTTCCTAAATACAGTATTTGCCCCACACGAAGAATTTCTGTATACAAACGGGAATCATCAAATCCGTACTCAAGATACAATGAAGCAATTGCACTGTCTGCAACTTGTATATTTGAAGACAGCCCTTGGATGTAGCAGCGAAGAACAGTCAATCAAGTTCTTATTCTGTTTATGTGCACAAAATAGAATAAGAGAATTTGTATCTCCTGAAAATTGTAAGAGAGTAATAGCAGGGTATGGAAATCTGAAACTGGTTTTTGTTATCAATCTAATTCCGTTTTTAGGCAGCCTTTATTTATAGAAATGAAAGGCTTTGTCTTTAAGAGTCATGACTGTTGAATTAAGTCAGTTCCGAACAGGTATGACTGTTAATTACCAACAGTCTTAAGTCCTTTCCGAACAGGTATAATAATACCGAATCGGTTTTGCACGGGTCAACCAAAAAGTGACCGCGCCCGAGCTACCGCGATCCGACCCGGACGAATCCCGGCAACCCGCTACCACTGCGGACACGCGGCATGCGAAGTGCAAAGTGCACCACTAGCGCCTCTACGGCCCACTGCCCCGCACGAGCACGCGCGCGCGCGCGCGCGCGTTTGCGTGTGCGTGTGTGTACGGTGCTTCGCACCGTATTGAGGTCTCTTGAATAGCCTCTTAAATGCTAGATGAATTAACTCTTCATCTTCCATTTCTACTTATTAAGTGTACAAATTCTTAACATTTTTCCAATGTGGGACTCAAAGGTTGCCCACCCCTTTTATAGCTTAGTGGTGACACTTAACTTTGTACATTTTCCAATGTGGGACACTATCCCCTTTTATATTTGGGTTAGCTTCCCACCTATTCCTCACACTTCCAATGTGGGACAAGCTCTTAAGGATTTTACACCCAAAAAACTCTCACTCTCTTATTTTAAAAATCTCCTACATTCCTAAGTTTTGTAAATCTTTGATTGTCTGTAAGACTGTGTATAAGCATTGGTGTCTCACGACTTGAACCAATACCCTGTGAAGGTTCGTCAAGGTTAACCATGAATGTATAGTAGATTTTTCTTTGAACTATCAATCTATATTGATTATCCGGATTTGTATTCACACACAAATCTTTTAGTCACTGATTATCCATATAAGCCGACACATGAATTAGGCCTTGTGTTTGTACCTTGATTTCATGGGTGCTTTAGAGTCAAGCCCAATACTCATAGGAAGCGGCACCACTTCCACACTCATATAGGTAGATTATCATAGGTGTCCATGTAACTTAAAACACCATAAATCTATTAAGGTTAAACCCATCATCTTTCATTATTCATTACATGTTCTAAGCACTTATCCTTGGGATGTTAAATTTCATAGTGCTTACAATCACGTCGTATGATGTACTTTAATCATTGAACTTGAGACTTGAATATATCAAGTTTCAAGTTGAGTTTCCATCAAGAGTGATTATTATTAATGGGCTTTAGTCCCATCCCTATTGATGTCTTAGACACCAGTCCTCTTGCAAGACCTTTTGTAAAAGGATCAGCTAAATTTTGACTTGATTTTACATAATCCACTGTGATTACACTATCTGTAATCATTTGTCTGACATAAATATGTCTTAGGCCAATATGTCTAGATTTTCCACTGTACACTTTACTATAAGCTCTGGAAAGTGTAGACTCACTATCACAATGTATAGATATTGGAGGCATTGGTTTTGGCCAAACTGGAATTTCAATCAATGAATTCCTTAACCATTCTGCCTCTTTACTAGTTGCAGCTAATGCTACAAACTCATCTACCATAGTAGAGTCAGCTATACAAGTTTGTTTCTTTGATCCCCAAGAAACAGCTCCTCCACCAAGAGTGAAAATCCATCCACTTGTTGAGGAATGATCCTCCCGCTCAGTTATCCAACTGGCATCAAAAAACCCTTCTAATACTGAAGGATATCCACTATAGTATATACCATAGTCCATAGTTCCTTTCAAATATTTTAATATTCTATTGACAGCATGCCAATGCAATAAACTTGGATTACTAGTATATCTACTTAATTTACCAACAGCATAAGCAATATCAGGTCGAGTACATGTCATGGCATACATTAAACTACCAATTACTCGTGCATATTCCAATTGTGAAATAGCTCTACCATTATTAGTGATCATCTTTAGCTGTGGTTCAAAAGGTGTACTAACAGGTGTGCAATCAAACTGATTAAATTTCTTTAAAATTTTCTCAACATAATGAGATTGAGTGAGAATTATATTTTTATCTTTCCTTATTATTCTCATTCCTAATATGACATCAGCTACACCCATATCTTTCATATCAAATTTAGAAGACAAAAAACTCTTAGTATTATTAATGCTTTCTAAATCAGTACCAAGAATTAACATGTCATCTACATATAAACAAATGATCACACCTTTACCATTAGCAAATTTACTATAAACACACTTATAAGATTCATGAATTTTAAAACCATAAGAAATAATGACTTTATCAAATTTTTCATGCCATTGTTTAGGTGCTTGTTTTAGGCCATATAAGGACTTAATAAGTTTACATACTTTGTTTTCTTGTCCAGGCATAACAAACCCTTCAGGTTGTTCCATGTAAATTTCTTCTTCTAAGTCACCATTTAAAAAGGCAGTTTTCACATCCATTTGATGAATCTCAAAATTATATATAGATGCTAATTCAATTAAAATTCTAATAGTGGCGGTTCTAGCAACAGGTGCATAGGTATCAAAATAATCAATTCCTTCTTTTTGTGTAAAACCTTTAGCAACCAATCTAGCCTTGAATTTATCAATTGTTCCATCTATTTTCATTTTCTTTTTAAAAATCCATCTACACTTAATGGGTTTAGATCCTGGAGGTAAGTCTACTAATTTCCAAGTTTTATTTCCCAAAATTGAATCCATTTCATCATTTATAGCTTCTTTCCAAAATGCTGAATCTAAAGACTTAATTGCCTCATTATAAGTTTGTGGGTCTGTTTCAACGCTAAGAGTCAAAGCATATTGATTACAAGATGTATCTCTAGTTCCTTCAACAAGATAGACTACAAAGTCGGGACCAAAGCTTTTTTCTTTCCTAGGTCTTTTACTTTTTCTAATCTCTTCTTGTTCTACTGGTGGAGTTACAGGTAACTGTGAAGGAGTGCTTACTTCTTTTTCATTATTAATTCTAGGAATAGAAGAAAACCTTTGTTCATAAAAAATTGCATCTCTCGATTCAATTATTGTATTTACCTCAACAGAATCATTAGGTTCACTAACCAAAAATCTATAGGCTTTACTATGTTGTGCATAACCTATGAAAATACACTTAACACCTTTGCTTCCTAATTTCTTTCTCTTAGTTTCAGGTAGTCTTACAATAGCTCTACAACCACAAACTTGAAGATAAGCTAAATTAGGTTTTCTATTCTTCCATAATTCTTAAGGAGTTTTCTTATTATCTTTAACAGGTATTCTATTCAGAATATGACATGCAGTTAAAAGTGCTTCTCCCCAAAAACCTTTACTTAAACCAGAATAAGAAAGCATAGCATTAACCATTTCAGTTAGTGTCCTATTTTTTCTTTCTGCTACTCCATTTTGTTGTGGTGTATAAGGTGCAGTAACTTCATGTATAATTCCCATATCTTCACAAAATTGAGGAAAGTGATATTAACCACCTCTATCAGATCTAAGACATTTTATTTTAGAATCACATTGATTTTCAACTTCATTTTTATATGTCTTAAATCTATTAAGCACATCATCCTTAGAGTTTAAAAGATATACGTAACAATATTTTGAAAAGTCATCAATAAATGTAGCAAAATATTTACTACCACCTCTAGTAGGCGTTCCATGCAAATCACAAACATCACTATGTACTAATTGCAACAAAGATGTAGTTTTTTCTATTTTAGGAAAAGGCAATCTTGTTATTTTTGTTTGCATGCATATTTTACACTTTTCATTCATATCATTCTCAAATTTAGGAATTAAATTTAAATTAACCATGAAATGCATTTTCTTTGTATTAACATGTCCTAAACGACTATGCCATAATGAAAGACAATCAACGATATAAGCAGAAGAATCCTTTTCATTGATATTGAGCTTAAACATGCCCTCATACAAATATCCTTTTCCTACAAAGGTACCATTCTTAGTCAGAATAAATTTGTCTGACTCAAATACAAGATTAAAGCCAAATTTGTTAAGAAGACTTCCAGAAACTAAATTTTTCCTAACATCAGGAACATGAAAAACATTGGTGAGGCTAAGGATTTTCCCGGAAGTGAATTCAAGATCCACTGTCCCTTTTCCTTTAACCGCAGTTGTAGATGAATTTCCCATATAGAGAACATCTCCTTCCACTGTTTCATAGGCAGAGAACAAGTTCTTGTCCTTACAAACATGCCTTGTGGCACCAGAATCAACCCACCAAGAGTTGTCTTCTCCAAGCATATTAGCCTCGGATATCATAGCAGCAAATTTTTGCTTTGTGTCTGATGTCCCTCCTTTTTCCTTTAGTTTCTTGAACTCACGACAATCCTTCTTGAAGTGACCTGGTTTGTTGCAATGAAAACAATTTCCTTTCTTCTTTTTGTTTGCTTTAGAATTATTTGAAAAATTCTTCCGCTTGTTATTTTTTCCATGATTGCCATATTTTTGCTCCTTTCCTTCCTCCACCACATGGACCTTAGAAATAGAATTTTCTTGTTCCTCTTTACCATCTAGAATTCGAGACTCTTGTTCAATTCTTAAATGAGTCTCTAATTCTTCAAGTGAAAGATCCTCCTTTTTGTGTTTGAGTTCTTTCTTATAGTCTTTCCAAGAAGGAGGAAGTTTTTCAATTATGTCAGCAACAATTACATTATCATCCATATTTAATTTTTTCAGTTTGCAATGATTTATGATGCGTTGGATTTCATGAAATTGTTCTAGCACAGGCCTATTATCATGCATTTTAAAGCTTAGAAACTGACCGATAAGGAACTTCTTACTTGTAGCGTCTTCCGTTAGATATTTGGTCTCCAATGTTTCCCATAAAGTTTTTGCAGTCCCAACATTTTGGTACAAGTCGAACAAATTATCAGCAAGTGCATTGAGAATGTGACCACGACACAAGTAATCATCGGTCTCCCATTTTGTGCGTTGCCTTGTCTGTTCCACGGTTTCACCTTCATCTTCATTTGGTTTCGGTTGTGACAAGACATATACAATCTTCAATGTGGTTAGAAGAAAGTGAACCTTTTTCTTCCAATGCAGAAAATTACCACCATCAAAACGGTCCAACTTGACAAAGCTTTCTGTTATTTGTCGAAGTGATTTGGAAGAGTCGGCCATTTCCAAAAATACTGTATTTAGATTGTTGGATATTATGAATGCAAATACAGAAATGGAACTCTTTATATATCTCAAAAATGCCAACTTCAATACAACAATGTAATTTCTGAATAGTCACTATAAAACTTCAAGGCGTGATGTCACTTTCCTAAATACAGTATTTGCCCCACACGAAGAATTTCGATATACAAACGGGAATCAGCAAATCCGTACTCAAGATACAATAAAGCAATTGCACTGTCTGCAACTTGTATATTTGAAGACAACCCTTGGATGTAGCAGCGAAGAACAGTCAATCAAGTTCTTATTCTATTTATGTGCACAAAACAGAATAAGGGATTTGTATCTCCTGAAAATTGTAAGAGAGTAATAGCAGGTTATGGAAATCTGAAACTAGTTTTTGTTATCAATCTAATTCCATTTTTAGGCAGCCTTTATTTATAGAAATGAAACGCTTTGTCTTCAAGAGTCATGACTGTTGAATTAAGTCAATTCCGAACAGGTATGACTGTTAATTACCAACAGTCTTAAGTCCTTTCCGAACAGGTATAATAATACCGAATCGATTTTGCACGGGTCAACCAAAAAGTGACCGCACCCAAGCTACCGCGATCCGACCCGAACAAATCCCGGCAACCCGCTACCACTGCGGACACGCGGCATGCGAAGTGCAAAGTGCGCCACTAGCGCCTCTACAGCCCACTGCCCCGCACCCGCACGCGCGCGCGGGCGCGCGCTCGTGTGCGTGTGCGTACGGTGCTTCGCACCGTATTGAGGTCTCTTGAATAGCCTCTTAAATGCTAGATGAATTAACTCTTCATCTTCCATTTGTACTTATTAAGTGTACAAATTCTTAACATTTTTCCAATGTGGGACTCAAAGGTTTCCCACCCCTTTTTTAGCTTAGTGGTGACACTTAGCTTTATACATTTTCCAATGTGGGACACTATCCCCTTTTATATTTGGGTTAGCTTCCCACCTCTTCCTCACACTTCCAATGTGGGACAAGCTCATAAGGCTTTTACACCCAAAAAACTCTTACTCTCTTATTTTAAAAATCTCCAACATTCCTCCACCATTTTCAAAATAAGTTTTGTAAATCTATGATTGTCTGTAAGACTGTGTATAAGCATTGGTGTCTCACGACTTGAACCAATACCCTGTGAAGGTTCGTCAAGGTTAACCATGAAAGTATAGTAGACTTGTCTTTGAACTATCAATCTATATCGATTATCCGGATTTGTCTTCACACCCAAATCTTTTAGTCACTGATTATCCATATAAGCCGACACATGAATTAGGCCTTGTGTCTGTACCTTGATTTCATGAGTGCTTTAGAGTCAAGCCCAATACTCATAGGAAGCGGCACCACTTCCACACTCATATAGGTAGATTATCATAGGTGTCCATGTAACTTAAAACACCATAAATCTATTAAGGTTAAACCCATCCTCTTTCATTATTCATTACATGTTCTAAGCACTTATCCTTGGGATGTTAAATTTCATAGTGCTTACAATCACGTCGTATGATGTACTTTAATCATTGAACTTGAGACTTGAATATATCAAGTTTCAAGTTGAGTTTCCATCAAGAGTGATTATTATTAATGGGCTTTAGTCCCATCCCTATTGATGTCTTAGACACCAGTCCTCTTGCAAGACCTTTTGTAAAAGGATCAGTTAAATTTTGACTTGATTTTACATAATCCACTGTGATTACACTATCTGTAATCATTTGTCTGACATAACTATGTCTCAGGCCAATATGTCTAGATTTTCCATTGTACACTTTACTATAAGCTCTAGAAAGTGTAGACTCACTATCACAATGTATAGATATTGGAGGCATTGGTTTTGGCCAAACTGGAATTTCAATCAATGAATTCCTTAACCATTCTGCCTCTTTACTAGTTGCAGCTAATGCTACAAACTCAACTGCCATAGTAGAGTCAGCTATACAAGTTTGTTTCTTTGATCCCCAAGAAACAGCTCCTCCACCAAGAGTGAAAATCCATTCACTTGTTGAGGAAGGATCCTCCCGCTCAGTTATCCAACTGGCATCAGAAAACCCTTCTAATACTGAAGGATATCCACTATAGTATATACCATAGTCCATAGTTCCTTTCAAATATTTTAATATTCTATTGACAGCATGCCAATGCAATAAACTTGGATTACTAGTATATCTACTTAATTTACCAACAGCATAAGCAATATCAGGTCGAGTACATGCCATGGCATACATTAAACTACCAATTACTCGTGCATATTCCAATTTTGAAATAGCTCTACCATTATTAGGGATCATCTTTAGCTGTGGTTCAAAAGGTGTACTAACAGGTGTGCAATCAAACTGATTAAATTTCTTTAAAATTTTCCCAACATAATGAGATTGAGTGAGAATTATATTTTTATCTTTCCTTATTATTCTCATTCCTAATATGACATCAGCTACACCCATATCTTTCATATCAAATTTAGAAGACAAAAAACTCTTAGTGTTATTAATGCTTTCTAAATCAGTACCAAGAATTAACATGTCATCTACATATAAACAAATGATCACACCTTTACCATTAGCAAATTTACTATAAACACACTTATCAGTTCATGAATTTTAAAACCATAATAAATAATGACTTTATCAAATTTTTCATGCCATTGTTTAGGTGCTTGTTTTAGGCCATATAAGGACTTAATAAGTTTACATACTTTGTTTTCTTGTTCATGCATAACAAACCCTTCAGGTTGTTCCATGTAAATTTCTTCTTCTAAGTCACCATTTAAAAAGGCAGTTTTCACATCCATTTGATGAATCTCAAAATTATATATAGATGCTAATGCAATTAAAATTCTAATAGTGGCGGTTCTAGCAACAGGTGCATAGGTATCAAAATAATCAATTCCTTCTTTTTGTGTAAAACCTTTAGCAACCAATCTAGCCTTGAATTTATCAATTGTTCCATCTATTTTCATTTTCTTTTTAAAAATCCATCTACACTTAATGGGTTTAGATCCTGGAGGTAAGTCTACTAATTTCCAAGTTTTATTTCCCAAAATTGAATCCATTTCATCATTTATAGCTTCTTTCCAAAATGCTGAATCTAAAGACTTAATTGCCTCATTATAAGTTTGTGGGTCTGTTTCAACGCTAAGAGTCAAAGCATATTGATTACAAGATGTATCTCTAGTTCCTTCAACAAGATAGACTACAAAGTCAGGACCAAAGCTTTTTTCTTTCCTAGGTCTTTTACTTTTTCTAATCTCTTCTTGTTCTACTGGTGGAGTTACAGGTAACTGTGAAGGAGTGCTTACTTCTTTTTCATTATTAATTCTAGGAATAGAAGAAAACCTTTGTTCATAAAAAATTGCATCTCTCGATTCAATTATTGTATTTACCTCAACAGAATCATTAGGTTCACTAACCAAAAATCTATAGGCTTTACTATGTTGTGCATAACCTATGAAAATACACTCAACACCTTTGCTTCCTAATTTCTTTCTCTTAGTTTCAGGTAGTCTTACAATAGCTCTACAACCACAAACTTTAATATAAGCTAAATTAGGTTTTCTATTCTTCCATAATTCTTAAGGAGTTTTCTTATTATCTTTAACAGGTATTCTATTCAGAATATGACATGCAGTTAAAAGTGCTTCTCCCCAAAAACCTTTACTTAAACCAGAATAAGAAAGCATAGCCTTAACCATTTCAGTTAGTGTCCTATTTTTTCTTTCTGCTACACCATTTTGTTGTGGTGTATAAGGTGCAGTAACTTCATGTATAATTCCCATATCTTCACAAAATTGAGGAAAGTGATATTCACCACCTCTATCAGATCTAAGACATTTTATTTTAGAATCACATTGATTTTCAACTTCATTTTTATATGTCTTAAATCTATTAAGCACATCATCCTTAGAGTTTAAAAGATATACGTAACAATATTTTGAAAAGTCATCAATAAATGTAGCAAAATATTTACTACCACCTCTAGTAGGCGTTCCATGCAAATCACAAACATCACTATGTACTAATTGCAACAAAGATGTAGTTTTTTCTATTTTAGGAAAAGGCAATCTTGTTATTTTTGTTTGCATGCATATTTTACACTTTTCATTCATATCATTCTCAAATTTAGGAATTAAATTTAAATTAACCATGAAATGCATTTTCTTTGTATTAACATGTCCTAAACGACTATGCCATAATGAAAGACAATCAACGATATAAGCAGAAGAATCCTTTTCATTGATATTGAGCTTAAACATGCCCTCATACAAATATCCTTTTCCTACAAAGGTACCATTCTTAGTCAGAATAAATTTGTCTGACTCAAATACAAGCTTAAAGCCAAATTTGTTAAGAAGACTTCCAGAAACTAAATTTTTCCTAACATCAGGAACATGAAAAACATTAGTGAGGCTAAGGATTTTCCCGGAAGTGAATTCGAGATCCACTGTCCCTTTGACTTTAACCGCAGCTGTAGATGAATTTCCCATATAGAGAACATCTCCTTCCACTGTTTCATAGGCAGAGAACAAGTTCTTGTCCTTACAAACATGCCTTGTGGCACCAGAATCAACCCACCAAGAGTTGTCTTCTCCAAGCATATTAGCCTCGGATATCATAGTAGCAAATTTTTGCTTTGTGTCTGATGTCCCTCCTTTTTTCCTTTAGTTTATTGAACTCACGACAATCCTTCTTGAAGTGACCTGGTTTGTTGCAATGAAAACAATTTCCTTTCTTCTTTTTGTTTGCTTTAGAATTATTTGAAAAATTCTTCCGCTTGTTATTTCTTCCATGATTGCCATATTTTTGCTCCTTTCCTTCCTCCACCACATGGACCTTAGAAACAGAATTTTCTTGTTCCTCTTTACCATCTAGAATTCGAGACTCTTGTTCAATTCTTAAATGAGTCTCTAATTCTTCAAGTGAAAGATCCTCCTTTTTGTGTTTGAATTCTTTCTTATAGTCTTTCCAAGAAGGAGGAAGTTTTTCAATTATAGCAGCAACAATTACATTATCATCCATATTTAATTTTTTCAGTTTGCAATGATTTATGATGCGTTGGATGTCATGAAATTGTTCTAGCACAGGCCTATTATCATGCATTTTAAAGCTTAGAAACTGACCGATTAGGAACTTCTTACTTGTAGCGTCTTCCGTTACATATTTGGTCTCCAATGTTTCCCATAAAGTTTTTGCAGTCCCAACATTTTGGTACAAGTCGAACAAATTATCAGCAAGTGCATTGAGAATGTGACCACGACACAAGTAATCATCGATCTCCCATTTTGTGCGTTGCCTAGTCTGTTCCACGGTTTCACCTTCATCTTCATTTGGTTTCGGTTGTGACAAGACATATACAATCTTCAATGTGGTTAGAAGAAAGTGAACCTTTTTCTGCCAACGCAGAAAATTACCACCATCAAAACGGTCCAACTTGACAAAGCTTTCTGTTATTTGTCGAAGTGATTTGGAAGAGTCGGCCATTTCCAAAAATACTGTATTTAGATTGTTGGATATTATGAATGCAAATACAGAAATGGAACTCTTTATATATCTCAAAAATGTCAACTTCAATACAACAATGTAATTTCTGAATAGTCACTATAAAACTTCAAGGCGTGATGTCACTTTCCTAAATACAGTATTTGCCCCACACGAAGAATTTCGGCATACAAACGGGAATCAGCAAATCCGTACTCAAGATACAATGAAGCAATTGCACTGTCTGCTACTTGTATATTTGAAGACAGCCCTTGGATGTAGCAGCGAAGAACAGTCAATCAAGTTCTTATTTTGTTTATGTGCACCAAACAGAATAAGAGAATTTGTATCTCCTGAAAATTATAAGAGAGTAATAGCAGGGTATGGAAATCTGAAACTGGTTTTTGTTGGTTTTTGTTATCAATCTAATTCCGTTTTTAGGCAGCCTTTATTTATAGAAATGAAAGGCTTTGTCTTCAAGAGTCATGACTGTTGAATTAAGTCAGTTCCGAACAGGTATGACTGTTAATTACCAACAGTCTTAAGTCCTTTCCGAACAGGTATAATAATACCGAATCGATTTTGCACGGGTCAACCAAAAAGTGACCGCGCCCGAGCTACCGCGATCCGACCCGGACGAATCCCGACAACCCGCTACCACTGCAGACACGCGGCATGCGAAGTGCAAATTGCGCCACTAGCGCCTCTACAGCCCACTGCCCCGCACCCGCACGCCGCGTGTGCTACGCTGCTTCGCACCGTATTGAGGTCTCTTGAATAGCCTCTTAAATGCTAGATGAATTAACTCTTCATCTTCCATTTGTACTTATTAAGTGTACAAATTCTTTACATTTTTCCAATGTGGGACTCAAAGGTTGCCCACCCCTTTTATAGCTTAGTGGTGACACTTAGCTTTGTACATTTTCCAATGTGGGACACTATCCCCTTTTATATTTGGGTTAGCTTCCCACCTCTTCCTCACACTTCCAATGTGGGACAAGCTCTTAAGGCTTTTACACCCAAAAAACTCTTACTCTCTTATTTTAAAAATCTCCAACATTCCTCCACCATTTTCAAAATAAGTTTTGTAAATCTTTGATTGTCTGTAAGACTGTGTATAAGCATTGGTGTCTCACGACTTGAACCAATACCCTGTGAAGGTTCGTCAAGGTTAACCATGAAAGTATAGTAGACTTGTCTTTGAACTATCAATCTATATTGATTATCCGGATTTGTCTTCACACACAAATCTTTTAGTCACTGATTATCCATATAAGCCGACACATGAATTAGGCCTTGTGTTTGTACCTTGATTTCATGAGTGCTTTAGAGTCATGCCCAATACTCATAGGAAGCGGCACCACTTCCACACTCATATAGGTAGATTATCATAGGTGTCCATGTAACTTAAAACACCATAAATCTATTAAGGTTAAACCCATCCTCTTTCATTATTCATTACATGTTCTAAGCACTTATCCTTCGGATGTTAAATTTCATAGTGCTTACAATCACGTCGTATGATGTACTTTAATCATTGAACTTGAGACTTGAATATATCAAGTTTCAAGTTGAGTTTCCATCAAGAGTGATTATTATTAATGGACTTTAGTCCCATCCCTATTGATGTCTTATACACCAGTCCTCTTGCAAGACCTTTTGTAAAAGGATCAGCTAAATTTTGACTTGATTTTACATAATCCACTGTGATTACACTATCTGTAATCATTTGTCTGACATAACTATGTCTCAGGACAATATGTCTAGATTTTCCATTGTACACTTTACTATAAGCTCTGGAAAGTGTAGACTCACTATCACAATGTATAGATATTGGAGGCATTGGTTTTGGCCAAACTGGAATTTCAATCAATGAATTCCTTAACCATTCTGCCTCTTTACTAGTTGCAGCTAATGCTACAAACTCAGCTGCCATAGTAGAGTCAGCTATACAAGTTTGTTTCTTTGATCCCCAAGAAACAGCTCCTCCACCAAGAGTGAAAATCCATCCACTTATTGAGGAATGATCCTCCCGCTCAGTTATCCAACTGGCATCACAAAACCCTTCTAATACTGAAGGATATCCACTATAGTATATACCATAGTCCATAGTTCCTTTTAAATATTTTAATATTCTATTGACAGCATGCCAATGCAATAAACTTCGATTACTAGTATATCTACTTAATTTACCAACAGCATAAGCAATATCAGGTCGAGTACATGTCATGGCATACATTAAACTACCAATTACTCGTGCATATTCCAATTGTGAAATAGCTCTACCATTATTAGGGATCATCTTTAGCTGTGATTCAAAAGGTGTACTAACAGGTGTGCAATCAAACTGATTAAATTTCTTTAAAATTTTCTCAACATAATGAGATTGAGTGAGAATTATATTTTTATCTTTCCTTATTATTCTCATTCCTAATATGACATCCGCTACACCCATATCTTTTATATCAAATTTAGAAGACGAAAAACTCTTAGTATTATTAATGCTTTCTAAATCAGTACCAAGAATTAACATGTCATCTACATATAAACAAATGATCACACCTTTACCATTAGCAAATTTACTATAAACACACTTATCAGATTCATGAATTTTAAAACCATAAGAAATAATGACTTTATCAAATTTTTCATGCCATTGTTTAGGTGCTTGTTTTAGGCCATATAAGGACTTAATAAGTTTACATACTTTGTTTTCTTGTCCAGGCATAACAAACCCTTCAGGTTGTTCCATGTAAATTTCTTATTCTAAGTCACCATTTAAAAAGGCAGTTTTCACATCCATTTGATGAATCTCAAAATTATATATAGATGCTAATGCAATTAAAATTCTAATAGTGGCGGTTCTAGCAACAGGTGCATAGGTATCAAAATAATCAATTCCTTCTTTTTGTGTAAAACCTTTAGCAACCAATCTAGCCTTGAATTTATCAATTGTTCCATCTATTTTCATTTTCTTTTTAAAAATCCATCTACACTTAATGGGTTTAGATCCTGGAGGTAAGTCTACTAATTTCCAAGTTTTATTTCCCAAAATTGAATCCATTTCATCATTTATAGCTTCTTTCCAAAATGCTGAATCTACAGACTTAATTGCCTCATTATAAGTTTGTGGGTCTGTTTCAACGCTAAGAGTCAAAGCATATTGATTACAAGATGTATCTCTAGTTCCTTCAACAAGATAGACTACAAAGTCGGGACCAAAGCGTTTTTCTTTCCTAGGTCTTTTACTTTTTCTAATCTCTTCTTGTTCTACTGGTGGAGTTACAGGTAACTGTGAAGGAGTGCTTACTTCTTTTTCATTATTAATTCTAGGAATAGAAGAAAACCTTTGTTCATAAAAAATTGCATCTCTCGATTCAATTATTGTATTTACCTCAACAGAATCATTAGGTTCACTAACCAAAAATCTAAAGGCTTTACTATGTTGTGCATAACCTATGAAAATACACTCAACACCTTTGCTTCCTAATTTCTTTCTCTTAGTTTCAGGTAGTCTTACAATAGCTCTACAACCTCAAACTTTAAGATAAGCTAAATTAGGTTTTCTATTCTTCCATAATTCGTAAGGAATTTTCTTATTATCTTTAACAGGTATTCTATTTAGAATATGACATGCAGTTAAAAGTGCTTCTCCCCCAAAAACCTTTACTTAAACCAGAATAAGAAAGCATAGCATTAACCATTTCAGTTAGTGTCCTATTTTTTCTTTCTGCTACTCCATTTTGTTGTGGTGTATAAGGTGCAGTAACTTCATGTATAATTCCCATATCTACAAAAAATTGAGGAAAGTGATATTCACCACCTCTATCAGATCTAAGACATTTTATTTTAGAATCACATTGATTTTCAACTTCATTTTTATATGTCTTAAATCTATTAAGCACATCATCCTTAGAGTTTAAAAGATATATGTAACAATATTTTGAAAAGTCATCAATAAATGTAGCAAAATAATTACTACCACCTCTAGTAGGCGTTCCATGCAAATCACAAACATCACTATGTACTAATTGCAACAAAGATGTAGTTTTTTCTATTTTAGGAAAAGACAATCTTGTTATTTTTGTTTGCATGCATATTTTACACTTTTCGTTCGTATCATTCTCAAATTTAGGAATTAAATTTAAATTAACCATGAAATGCATTTTCTTTGTATTAACATGTCCTAAATGACTATGCCATAATGAAAGACAATCAACGATATAAGCGGAAGAATCCTTTTCATTGATATTGAGCTTAAACATGGCCTCATACAAATATCCTTTGCCTACAAAGGTACCATTCTTAGTCAGAATGAATTTGTCTGACTCAAATACAAGCTTAAAGCCAAATTTGTTAAGAAGACTTCTAGAAACTAAATTTTTCCTAACATCAGGAACATGAAAAACATTAGTGAGGCTAAGGATTTTCCCGGAAGTGAATTCGAGATCCACTGTCCCTTTGCCTTTAACGGCAGCTGTAGATGAATTTCCCATATAGAGAACATCTCCTTCCACTGTTTCATAGGCAGAGAACAAGTTCTTGTCCTTACAAACATGCCTTGTGGCACCAGAATCAACCCACCAAGAGTTGTCTTCTCCAAGCATATTAGCCTCGGATATCATAGCAGCAAATTTTTTCTTTGTGTCTGATGTCCCTCCTTTTTCCTTTAGTTTCTTGAACTCACGACAATCCTTCTTGAAGTGACCTGGTTTGTTGCAATGAAAACAATTTCCTTTCTTCTTTTTCTTTGCTTTAGAATTATTTGAAAAATTCTTCCGCTTGTTATTTTTTCCATGATTGCCATATTTTTGCTCATTTCCTTCCTCCACCACATGGACCTTAGAAACAAAATTTTCTTGTTCCTCTTTACCATCTAGAATTCGAGACTCTTGTTCAATTCTTAAATGAGTCTCTAATTCTTCAAGTGAAAGATCCTCCTTTTTGTGTTTGAGTTCTTTCTTATAGTCTTTCCAAGAAGGAGGAAGTTTTTCAATTATGGCAGCAACAATTACATTATCATCCATATTTAATTTTTTCAGTTTGCAATGATTTATGATGTGTTGGATGTCATGAAATTGTTCTAGCACAGGCCTATTATCATGCATTTTAAAGCTTAGAAACTGACCGATAAGGAACTTCTTACTTGTAGCGTCTTCCGTTAGATATTTGGTCTCCAATGTTTCCCATAAAGTTTTTGCAGTCCCAACATTTTGGTACAAGTCGAACAAATTATCAGCAAGTGCATTGAGAATGTGACCACGACACAAGTAATCATCGGTCTCCCATTTTGTGCGTTGCCTAGTCTGTTCCACGGTTTCACCTTCATCTTCATTTGGTTTCGGTTGTGACAAGACATATACAATCTTCAATGTGGTTAGAAGAAAGTGAACCTTTTTCTGCCAACGCAGAAAATTACCACCATCAAAACGGTCCAACTTGACAAAGCTTTCTGTTATTTGTCGAAGTGATTTGGAAGAGTCGGCCATTTCCAAAAATACTGTATTTAGATTGTTGGATATTATGAATGCAAATACAGAAATGGAACTCTTTATATATCTCAAAAATGTCAACTTCAATACAACAATGTAATTTCTGAATAGTCACTATAAAACTTCAAGGCGTGATGTCACTTTCCTAAATACAGTATTTGCCCCACACGAAGAATTTCGGTATACAAACGGGAATCAGCAAATCCGTACTCAAGATACAATGAAGCAATTGCACTGTCTGCAACTTGTATATTTGAAGACAGCCCTTGGATGTAGCAGCGAAGAACAGTCAATCAAGTTCTTATTTTGTTTATGTGCACAAAACAGAATAAGAGAATTTGTATCTCCTGAAAATTATAAGAGAGTAATAGCAGGGTATGGAAATCTGAAACTGGTTTTTGTTGGTTTTTGTTATCAATCTAATTCCGTTTTTAGGCAGCCTTTATTTATAGAAATGAAAGGCTTTGTCTTCAAGAGTCATGACTGTTGAATTAAGTCAGTTCCGAACAGGTATGACTGTTAATTACCAACAGTCTTAAGTCCTTTCCGAACAGGTATAATAATACCGAATCGATTTTGCACGGGTCAACCAAAAAGTGACCGCGCCCGAGCTGCCGCGATCCGACCCGGACGAATCCCGACAACCCGCTACCACTGCAGACACGCGGCATGCAAAGTTCAAAGTGCGCCACTAGCGCCTCTACAGCCCACTGCCCCGCACCCGCACGCCGCGTGTGCTACGCTGCTTCGCACCGTATTGAGGTCTCTTGAATAGCCTCTTAAATGCTAGATGAATTAACTCTTCATCTTTCATTTGTACTTATTAAGTGTACAAATTCTTTACATTTTTCCAATGTGGGACTCAAAGGTTGCCCACCCCTTTTATAGCTTAGTGGTGACACTTAGCTTTGTACATTTTCCAATGTGGGACACTATCCCCTTTTATATTTGGGTTAGCTTCCCACCTCTTCCTCACACTTCCAATGTGGGATAAGCTCTTAAGGCTTTTACACCCAAAAAACTCTTACTCTCTTATTTTAAAAATCTCCAACATTCCTCCACCATTTTCAAAATAAGTTTTGTAAATCTTTGATTGTCTGTAAGACTGTGTATAAGCATTGGTGTCTCACGACTTGAACCAATACCCTGTGAAGGTTCGTCAAGGTTAACCATGAATGTATAGTAGACTTGTCTTTGAACTATCAATCTATATTGATTATCCGGATTTGTCTTCACACACAAATCTTTTAGTCACTGATTATCCATATAAGCCGACACATGAATTAGGCCTTGTGTTTGTACCTTGATTTCATGAGTGCTTTAGAGTCAAGCCCAATACTCATAGGAAGTGGCACCACTTCCACACTCATATAGGTAGATTATCATAGGTGTCCACGTAACTTAAAACACCATAAATCTATTAAGTTTAAACCCACCCTCTTTAATTATTCCTTACATGTTCTAAGAACTTATCCTTGGGATGTTAAATTTCATAGTGCTTACAATCACGTCGTATGATGTACTTTAATCATTGAACTTGAGACTTGAATATATCAAGTTTCAAGTTGAGTTTCCATCAAGAGTGATTATTATTAATGGGTTTTAGTCCCATCCCTATTGATGTCTTAGACACCAGTCCTCTTACAAGACCTTTTGTAAAAGGATCAGCTAAATTTTGACTTGATTTTACATAATCCACTGTGATTACACTATCTGTAATCATTTTTCTGACATAACTATGTCTCAGGCCAATATGTCTAGATTTTCCATTGTACACTTTACTATAAGCTCTGGAAAGTGTAGACTCACTATCACAATGTATAGATATTGGAGGCATTGGTTTTGGCCAAACTGGAATTTCAATCAATGAATTCCTTAACCATTCTGCCTCTTTACTAGTTGCAGCTAATGCTACAAACTCAGCTGCCATAGTAGAGTCATCTATACAAGTTTGTTTCTTTGATCCCCAAGACACAGCTCCTCCACCAAGAGTGAAAATCCATCCACTTGTTGAGGAATGATCCTCCCGCTCAGTTATCCAACTGGCATCACAAAACCCTTCTAATACTGAAGGATATCCACTATAGTATATACCATAGTCCATAGTTCCTTTCAAATATTTTAATATTCTATTGACAGCATGCCAATGCAATAAACTTCGATTACTAGTATATCTACTTAATTTACCAACAGCATAAGCAATATCAGGTCGAGTACATGTCATGGCATACATTAAACTACCAATTACTCGTGCATATTCCCATTGTGAAATAGCTCTACCATTATTAGGGATCATCTTTAGCTGTGGTTCAAAAGGTGTACTAACAGGTGTGCAATCAAACTGATTAAATTTCTTTAAAATTTTCTCAACATATTGAGATTGAGTGAGAATTATATTTTTATCTTTCCTTATTATTCTCATTCCTAATATGGCATCAGCTACACCCATATCTTTCATATCAAATTTAGAAGACAAAAAACTCTTAGTATTATTAATGCTTTCTAAATCAGTACCAAGAATTAACATGTCATCTACATATAAACAAATGATCACACCTTTACCATTAGCAAATTTACTATAAACACACTTATCAGATTCATGAATTTTAAAACCATAAGAAATAATGACTTTATCAAATTTTTCATGCCATTGTTTAGGTGCTTGTTTTAGGCCATATAAGGACTTAATAAGTTTACATACTTTGTTTTCTTGTCCAGGCATAACAAACCCTTCAGGTTGTTCCATGTAAATTTCTTCTTCTAAGTCACCATTTAAAAAGGCAGTTTTCACATCCATTTGATGAATCTCAAAATTATATATAGATGCTAATGCAATTAAAATTCTAATAGTGGCGGTTCTAGCAACAGGTGCATAGGTATCCAAATAATCAATTCCTTCTTTTTGTGTAAAACCTTTAGCAACCAATCTAGCCTTGAATGTATCAATTGTTCCATCTATTTTCATTTTCTTTTTAAAAATCCATCTACACTTAATGGGTTTAGATCCTGGAGGTAAGTCTACTAATTTCCAAGTTTTATTTACCAAAATTGAATCCATTTCATCATTTATAGCTTCTTTCCAAAATGCTGAATCTACAGACTTAATTGCCTCATTATAAGTTTGCGGGTCTGTTTCAACGCTAAGAGTCAAAGCATATTGATTACAAGATGTATCTCTAGTTCCTTCAACAACATAGACTACAAAGTCGGGACCAAAGATTTTTTCTTTCCTAGGTCTTTTACTTTTTCTAATCTCTTCTTGTTCTACTGGTGGAGTTACAGGTAACTGTGAAGGAGTGCTTACTTCTTTTTCATTATTAATTCTAGGAATAGAAGAAAACCTTTGTTCATAAAAAATTGCATCTCTCGATTCAATTATTGTATTTACCTCAACAGAATCATTAGGTTCACTAACCAAAAATCTATAGGCTTTACTATGTTTTGCATAACCTATGAAAATACACTCAACACCTTTGCTTCCTAATTTCTTTCTCTTAGTTTCAGGTAGTCTTACAATAGCTCTACAACCTCAAACTTTAAGATAAGCTAAATTAGGTTTTCTATTCTTCCATAATTCGTAAGGAGTTTTCTTATTATCTTTAACAGGTATTCTATTCAGAATATGACATGCAGTTAAAAGTGCTTCTCCCCCAAAAACCTTTACTTAAACCAGAATAAGAAAGCATAGCATTAACCATTTCAGTTAGTGTCCTATTTTTTCTTTCTGCTACTCCATTTTGTTGTGGTGTATAAGGTGCAGTAACTTCATGTATAATTCCCATATCTTCACAAAATTGAGGAAAGTGATATTCACCACCTCTATCAGATCTAAGACATTTTATTTTAGAATCACATTGATTTTCAACTTCATTTTTATATGTCTTAAATCTATTAAGCACATCATCCTTAGAGTTTAAAAGATATACGTAACAATATTTTGAAAAGTCATCAATAAATGTAGCAAAATATTTACTACCACCTCTAGTAGGCGTTCCATGCAAATCACAAACATCACTATGTACTAATTGCGACAAAAGATGTAGTTTTTTCTATTTTAGGAAAAGGCAATCTTGTTATTTTTGTTTGCATGCATATTTTACACTTTTCATTCATATCAATCTCAAATTTAGGAATTAAATTTAAATTAACCATGAAATGCATTTTCTTTGTATTAACATGTCCTAAACGACTATGCCATAATGAATGACAATCAACGATATAAGCAGAAGAATCCTTTTCATTGATATTGAGCTTAAACATGCCCTCATACAAATATCATTTGCCTACAAAGGTACCATTCTTAGTCAGAATAAATTTGTCTGACTCAAATACAAGCTTAAAGCCAAATTTGTTAAGAAGACTTCCAGAAACTAAATTTTTCCTAACATCAGGAACATGAAAAACATTGGTGAGGCTAAGGATTTTCCCGGAAGTGAATTCGAGATCCACTGTCCCTTTGCCTTTAACCGCAGTTGTTGATGAATTTCCCATATAGAGAACATCTCCTTCCATTGTTTCATAGGCAGAGAACAAGTTCTTGTCCTTACAAACATGCCTTGTGGCACCAGAATCAACCCACCAAGAGTTGTCTTCTCCAAGCATATTAGCCTCGGATATCATAGCAGCAAATTTTTTCTTTGTGTCTGATGTCCCTCCTTTTTCCTTTAGTTTCTTGAACTCACGACAATCCTTCTTGAAGTGACCTGGTTTGTTGCAATGAAGACAATTTCCTTTCTTCTTTTTGTTTGCTTTAGAATTATTTGAAAAATTCTTCCGCTTGTTATTTTTTCCATGATTGCCATATTTTTGCTCCTTTCCTTCCTCCACCACATGGACCTTAGAAACAGAATTTTCTTGTTCCTCTTTACCATCTAGAATTCGAGACTCTTGTTCAATTCTTAAATGAGTCTCTAATTCTTCAAGTGAAAGATCCTCCTTTTTGTGTTTGAGTTCTTTCTTATAGTCTTTCCAAGAAGGAGGAAGTTTTTCAATTATGGCAGCAACAATTACATTATCATCCATATTTAATTTTTTCAGTTTGCAATGATTTATGATGCGTTGGATGTCATGAAATTGTTCTAGCATAGGCCTATTATCATGCATTTTAAAGCTTAGAAACTGACCGATAAGGAACTTCTTACTTGTAGCGTCTTCCGTTAGATATTTGGTCTCCAATGTTTCCCATAAAGTTTTTGCAGTCCCAACATTTTGGTACAAGTCGAACAAATTATCAGCAAGTGCATTGAGAATGTGACCACGACACAAGTAATCATCGGTCTCCCATTTTGTGCGTTGCCTAGTCTGTTCCACGGTTTCACCTTCATCTTCATTTGGTTTTGGTTGTGACAAGACATATACAATCTTCAATGTGGTTAGAAGAAAGTGAACCTTTTTCTGCCAACGCAGAAAATTACCACCATCAAAACGGTCCAACTTGACAAAGCTTTCTGTTATTTGTCGAAGTGATTTGGAAGAGTCGGCCATTTCCAAAAATACTGTATTTAGATTGTTGGATATTATGAATGCAAATACAGAAATGGAACTCTTTATATATCTCAAAAATGTCAACTTCAATACAACAATGTAATTTCTGAATAGTCACTATAAAACTTCAAGGCGTGATGTCACTTTCCTAAATACAGTATTTGCCCCACACGAAGAATTTCGGTATACAAACGGGAATCAGCAAATCCGTACTCAAGATACAATGAAGCAATTGCACTGTCTGCAACTTGTATATTTGAAGACAGCCCTTGGATGTAGCAGCGAATAACAGTCAATCAAGTTCTTATTCTGTTTATGTGCACAAAACAGAATAAGAGAATTTGTATCTCCTGAAAATTGTAAGAGAGTAATAGCAGGGTATGGAAATCTGAAACTGGTTTTTGTTGGTTTTTGTTATTAATCTAATTCCGTTTTTAGGCAGCCTTTATTTATAGAAATGAAAGGCTTTGTCTTCAAGAGTCATGACTGTTGAATTAAGTCAGTTCCGAACAGGTATAATAATACCGAATCGGTTTTACACGGGTCAACCAAAAAGTGACCGCGCCCGAGCCGGACGAATCCCGGCAACCCGCGGCATGCGAAGTGCGAAGTGCAAAGTGCAAAGTGCGCCTCTACAGCCCACTGCCCCGCACCCGCACGCCGCGTGTGCTACGCTGCTTCGCACCGTATTGAGGTCTCTTGAATAGCCTCTTAAATGCTAGATGAATTAACTCTTCATCTTCCATTTGTACTTATTAAGTGTACAAATTCTTTACATTTTTCCAATGTGGGACTCAAAGGTTGCCCACCCCTTTTATAGCTTAGTGGTGACACTTAGCTTTGTACATTTTCCAATGTGGGACACTATCCCCTTTTATATTTGGGTTAGCTTCTCACCTCTTCCTCACACTTCCAATGTGGGACAAGCTCTTAAGGCTTTTACACCCAAAAAACTCTTACTCTCTTATTTTAAAAATCTCCAACATTTATTTCATTTAGGAATATAACGATTGAAAATTATACGAACTACTAAAATAAAGGTCATTCAACGAAAAATCATTCTACATTTTTTAATTAACATTTAGTACACGCCTTCTATAAACTTTATCACCATATAAAACAATCATGAATACCATTCATTTTCTTATCCTATACCCTAAAAAATATTTGTCAACAAAAATAGACAAATAACTTTTTGAAACATAATAAATGAATTACAAGCAAAATTTATGTAGCTTCTACTAAACAAACATTAATAATACCTTAAAATTTAGATAAAAAATGATATTAATAATTAGATATAATCTTTTCACCAAATAAAAATTTAACCTTTTAAACACAGAAATTACTAACATTAAAATAGGATAAAACATAACTTTTACAAGGCTAGTTGTCAACTCCACTTGTTGTACTGAAATTAAAAAAACATCAAGTGATTAATCGGTAAACAAGTGGACCCTGGTTTGGACAAAAGGCAGGTGGCCCAAAGTGATATATTGGTGGGAAGTGGGACCAGCAACATTCATTTACGCGGGACCCATTGCACCAATTCATTCCACTACATTCCAATTTCATCAATTTTGCAATTATGCGACTAGGTCCCCTCCCATGATAGATGACTATACCACAGATTCCTTCCTCATCGATAGTAGGCCACATATTTATCTGCTAGATTGTGCTATGCAATGAACATAAATTAAACATGCATAAAAGGAATAATGAAAAATAATAAGCATTATATCACACTAAGTGTACGTATGATTCGTGTTAAAATATCTTTAATCGTGTTAAAAAAAATTAAATGATTAATATGATAATTTTATTTTCACCATCTCCATTTGAATGAAGCAATTTTAATTAGGTGAATATTTTAGCTTTTTCATTATTGGTTATTTGAATAGTTAAGAATAACATAGTGAAAAAATAAAATTATCATATTACCCTCATACTTCAAATATACACAAAAAATTTTATATTTAACTATTTGATTTTCATCACATAAGTACCATGGTCAATAAAAAATATTAATTTTACCTCAAACTCAAATTTGACCCCCCCCCCCCCCCCCCCCCAACACACACACACATAACTAGTTATATTTTGCTATACGGGACAAATAAGTATAAAAAATTTAAAAAAACAGTCCGAAGTAAAAAAAACAGTCCTAATTATAAAAAAAATAGCCCTAATTAAAAAAGGAAACAATCAAAATTTACAAAAAAAAGAAATCAACAATGAAAAAAACTGCAAATTGTAAAAAACAGTCACAATTAAAAAAAAATGTCTCAACTATAAAAATAGTAGTCCAAAATTAAAAAAAAAAGTTATCAACAATGAAAAAACAATCCCAATTAAAAAAAAAACTATGAAAAAAAAAGTTCCCAATTAAAAAAAAAAGTTTTCAACATTGCAAAAAAACATCCCAAATTAAAAGTAAAAAAAAAAGTCTCAACTATGAAAAAAAAAATCCGAATCAAAAAATAATAATTATTTTAAAAAAACAATCCCAACTATGAAACCGTCTCAATTAGTAAAAAAATTCCGAACACATTACCTTGTACGAAGGAAATATTCATTCATTCATTTATTTTATTTATTTTCATAATTTTATTTATTTATTTATTTTAATTATTTTTAAAAATTTTAATTTTTTAATTTGTTTTTAATTTTCTAAAATATATCTTTTTTTATTTTATTTTTATGTTTTAAATTTTTTAAATTTTTTTTCAAATTAATAAAATGAATATTTAATGATCGTGTTAATTGAGAGGGAGAAATAAATGTCTAACGATTGTGTGATAATTGTAAGTGAAAATAAGAAATGTTAGTGTGGTAATAAGATAAATTTCATTGTTTTCACTTGTTAAATTATTCACTTTACCCATGGTTTAAAATGGTTAAAGTTTTACCCCACTTTTCACCACATTTATTTTATTTCACCATGTTAAATGCCCAACCAAACACATATTTTAACTAGGTGAATTAATTTTTAACACGACAAAAATTATTTCACAAAATTAACAAAAAAAAGAAGAAAACTTTTAGATTGTCAACATGAGTTATTAGTAAAATGCACTAAATGCATACTTGTTTATTTTATTTTCTAATATATTATCTCATGAAACTAATTACTTATTAGTTTTTTCGTTATGTATTTTAAATAAGTTGATTATAAATTTTTACTTATATTAGACCCTTAACACTAATATACAAGTAACATAAAGTATACCAAAGTTACAAAAGAAAAAAATAGTGAGATACCAAAATCTAAAAATCATCATTACAAACATATTCATATCCATTTTTTGTAAGTATATTTTTTTTTGATATTGTTCATTATTAGTTCTTTTTATATTTTAGGGTAGTTTGACGTATTCTGTCATGCATCGTCACGGCAAATCGAACTCAAAAATCTTCAAGTTTGAAGACTTCCCTACATCCCATAAAGGTATAAACCTTTTTAGGAATTTAAATTTATTCATTAAATTTATTTTGGCATGTTTTATTTTTATTAAAACTCAAACAATATTTTTTCTTTAAAAATCGGTGCATATTTTTAATTTTAATTTTTCTTCAAATTCGCTGAACTCGTTCAAAGGAGATCAGATTCTCGTTCGAACGAGATCACCATTTCAATTGAAGGCTCGTTTGAAGTCGTGTATCGATCGAGGGTGTTTTAGGTCATTTGAACTTCGTTCAAACGAGAAGGCACATTCATTCGAATGAGCTGTCGCCTCGAAATTTGTGTTCGCCTTATAAATACTTGTTTCGTATTCTTATTTTTTAAGACTTTTGAAAGAATGCTTTATGAATATTTGTTTCAACGTCTTCATAGTTTTGTGTTATTAAACACTTTTAGATTCACACTTTGCATTTCCAAAATAATTTTGTGAATGGGTTTAAACCCTAGAAAGATTTGTATCCTTACATACACCTTGTGGAGAGGTACTCCATGGTTGACTTGTGAACCCGAAGGGATAACGACTAAAAAAGAAGGATAAGGTTGATCGGTGGATACCGAGAGATAATCTATCGCTTGTCGATTGCTTGAAGACCCAGTAGTATTATTTAGGGATTTATGAAGACTAGCACGTTATACTTCTTGCGATAATCAAATAGTATTGTAAGTCGATTGTCTGAAGTGTTGAATAAAAGGTTTCGCCCAAAACGAATTTCTCCCCAATCGTTGTGTTCTTGAATGCGTAGCATATTCATATTATTTTGAACACATATTTGCCTTCATAACTAATTTAATGAAAGATTAAAATTGGTATAAAATTGGTTTTCTATGCTTGGACTTTTAAATTAAGAAAAATAAGAAAACAAAATTTCTATTTATGACCATCCTTGCCAAGCACGTTTATTTTCGCATTCTCATTTGGTATCAGAGCATTCAACATTCTTACCCTCTCATATTATTATCATATCACTTACCTGTTTTTAGTCTTACAAGTGGCATCAGAGCGGGTTGTAACACCCCGTATTTTTAATGACTTTTAAAATGGGATTAATTAGATTTAATTGTGGGATAATTGAAAATTTATCCGCATTTCACTATTACTTGAGAATAAAGTAATATGTGATTTATGTTAAATATTACTTAGTGATTAAAATTATTATATATGAATATGACTTTACATATGATTATGATTTCATAAATTATCGCGAGTTGTTAATACGACAATTACGGTAATTAAGTTGGGACGCGTGTGTGAGTCATGTTGGGACTATATGTAAATGAGATGAAAAGAAAATTATTTTTATGTCATCCGAATGGTTTTTTTGAGTGCACCGTTGAGTCCGAAAGGGTCGAAATAGGCAAAAAGTCTACCCTAGGGATTTGATTTAGGTCTCAGGTCAATTGGGAACAAAAAAAGACACCCCGGAGGGGTATTTTGGTCATTTTATTTGGGAGGTGAATAGTAACTAAGAAAATTGGTTTTTGTTATATATGTGAAGATATTAAATAACTTAGGTTCATTCAGCCAAAAATAAAGGAAAGGTCTTTGAGGAGAGTGAGAGGTTTTTTAAAGGAGAGGAAGAGGTTTTGAGAGCAAACTAAGGGACAACCACCTTGCACCACCATCGAAAAAGTGACTGAAAAAGAGGAGGGGACATCCTACACATATCTTCTCCAAAGTATCATACCTACACATTAAGGAAGGTGTAATTTTTGTTCCAATTAGTGAGTATAATATCCATGTTAAATTATAAGAGATAAACATCCATGAAAACTATGAATCTATGATGAAAATGTGATGATTTTGATGTAATTCTTGAAATGGAAGTCATTTAGGATTATTCCTTTGATGAAATTAGAATTAACACCATGAAATTTTAGGTTTAATTGATGAGGAAATTCGGGGTTTATATGTGTTCTTGACAAAGAATTATACAATGCAGATTTTTCTGAATTTAAAATAAGATTAGCATGATTCATCGAAGCTCCATGATGATTTTGATATGTTTTGATGTTATAAATCATGTACATACTTGGGTATATCAATTGGTATTGATTATTGGGAGGTTGTGATCATTTGAAGTTGGTATTTTCATACTATTTCTGGGTTTTATGAAGAACATAAATGGTGAATTTAGAATTGAAGGATTTTAAAGATTATATTAATTTAGATAAAAATGCTTCGTGAAAATAAGGAATTAGATGTTTTATATATGTTATAATCACCCATAAACATGTACAAATGATGTTGGTATAATTGGAATTTGTTAGAATATATTTCATGTGGATTTGGGTGTAAGAAAATGGAGAAAAACAAAGAAAACTGAGGCTAGGGACGAACTGCTGAAACGTCGAACGAACTGGGAAGTCGTTCGAACAAGACATGATGTTGTTCGAACGATATTCTATATCGTTTGAATGAGAATTTAGGGACTTCTAATGAGATTTTATAAACCCTGTTTTAGTCCAGAAAAGTTGAGAAATTCGTATTTTGGCCTATAGTAGGTTCTGAATAATTTTTTGTACATTAACAAAGAGTGAGAGACTTGGGTTAATGTTGAGAAATTATATATTGAATTAAGAAATGAATTATGTGAGTGATAAATACATAATAAAATACGATAATAAGATTTAATCGTAATTAACAAGTACAGGTAGTATTCTAGAACTACAACTGGTATTTGGGGTACAATGAATTCCTAATATGAGACATAGGTCGAGTGTGTACCTATTATTATATAGGTTAAGTATATATCTATTGCTTGATGATTTATTTGTATGACATACCTAGCCTACTTTATATCGATGGATGGTTTGCGCGTTAAGGGCAGTCATATCCTGATGAGACTTATGGGGGATTTTTGACTTGTTGGCTCAAAACATAGGACTTAGGTCGGATTGCCATTAGTTGAAACAATGGTATTGAACAGTCATTTGGGTGCGTAGTTATGTGTGTAGACCAAAGGATTAGGACTATGTTCGCCTCCAATACTTATGTTTTGATATTTGTGGTTCGAGGAATATACCGAACCAACAGTCCTTTATACAGTGACGGGATGTACTGGGACTAGATAGCAGAGTATGCATGCGCCATAGCTGTGTCTCGAGGTGCAGTATTGTATATATATATAATAGAGTGAATGTATATATATACTTATGATATTATCGAATGTGTGATTTAATTAGACATGAAAGATAGTGAAATATGAAATTAATTAAGTCCATCAAGAATAGGCATGGAGCATCTAAATGTCCATAATATAAATACAACAACTCCACAATTTCGTTTTTTCCACAATAAAGATTACAAGAATTTCTCTTGAATATGTTATTCTCCAACTAAAAATTTCACCACTAATTATTACATCAAAAATAAATCTTCCAATCCAAGATCTAAAAAAATTCTCCAAAATATTTCATAGCGTCTCAATCCATGCTAACCTGTCAACTAAAGGAAAATACGGGGAAGTACACAATATGACAGGCATAGATGCTAAAAAATAATTAGCACGGTGAATAAATCGCAACAATACGAATCCATGTATACAAATCAAATGCAATACTGAAGCATTATATCAATATTAATTTCTCAACAACACGTCAATGAGTCACCAGGCATCACCTCACCGCGCCTATGCATTCTTAAGCATATCCGGATTTTGGACTATTGGCGGGTGACCATTCTCCATGCCATATTAAAATCGCATGACACGATGCTAAAATCACAATAAAATATATCATAATGAATCAAATTTACATTCCAACAATTATTTCAGATTTCAAAGAATATCACAATTCAATATGAGTGCAATCGACACATAAATCAAAACGGAATACTCTCGAGAGAATTTAGGATCATATTGTGTAAGTCTTGTACCTCAAAATTATCACATAATTTCACCCTCAAAATCTTATCGCACCATCACGTTCTTCTCATAAAAATAATCAAATCTCGTTTTAGCCCAAACTCGAGAAAACACCAAATAAGCCTTCTAATCTAAGGTTGAAATCTTAAATAAGTTTGGGGCTATGGTTTGTAGATGAAAGGGAATAATTTTGGAGAGGTCTTCTGGTTGAAAAGTTTGAGAAAAAGTGATTTGAAAAGTCCATCCATGAATTAGTTGTGATATATAAAGGATTTAGAGTTTGATTAGGAAAAGAGTTCTAAACAAATACAAACACTCGAAAAATCATTACGGATGATCAGACCATCGAATAATTTGAAATTTCAGTATGTTGTAGCGAACGTCGAGAGGGCTTCTGTGAATAATTCAGCTCGATCGGACGGTCGGATTTTTAATAATATTATTTTTCTCCCACTTAACTCGAATCCTCCCCCGATTTTTATACAAAAAGTTATAATTTCCAAATTTTAATCCTGATTTAAATCCCACTTAAAACCTTATTTTTATATATAAAAATAAGTTTTTAAGTGGAATTTAAATCGTAATTAAAATGGAGTTTTACTTGAATTTTTATTACGTAGAAGAGTCCGCAAAACATAAAACTCTCTACAAAAAAATAATATTTTTAGAAATCCGACCGTCCGATCGAGCTGAATTTTTTTCAGCAGTCTTGTCTCGCCGTTCTCTACAAGTGCTAAAATTTCAAGCCATTTTGATGGTCCAATCGTTCGTAATGATTTTTCGAGTGTTTGTATCTGATTAGAACACTTTTCTTAATCAAACTCTTAATCATTTATATATCAACTAATTCGTGGATGGAATTTTCAAATCACTTTTTCTCAAACTTTTCAGGAAGAAGACCTCTCCAAAATTACTCCCTTTCATCTACAAACCAAAGCCCCAAACTTATTCAAGATTTCAACCTAAGATTAGAAGGCTTAATTGGTGTTTTCTTAAGAGGAGTTCAACCTTCTACTCAGATTTTTGTCCAACTAATCACTGGCATGAATACTCTATTCCTTTCCTTTCGTATTATGCCTTTTAAGTGTTGCCTAAACTGTAATCACATGTTTTTCCTTAAAATCAATTAAAAACCTAATTAGAGAAAGTGGAAATTAAAGACTGGGGGCTATTTTTACGAAACCTTTTCAATGTAAATAATATTCATAATCCGTGGGTACATAGGATTCATGAGTGATTTTGGGTTTTGTTGGTGTAGGTTGCATGTAGAAAAATCATAGTTTTGAAAAAAATGAATTTGGGGGCGTATAACTCACGTAGTTTATGTAAAGAGAATGAAATTGGAATTTTTTATGTTTTAATGATAAAATATCGAGGTATTTAATTTAAATAATTAAATGAGATTAATTAGGTATTTTGATGATGTGATAATTAAGATAAGATTTAATTGAATTGGACTATCATGCGTAGTTTTGTACGATGACTATATTGCTTATTTGTGTGAATTGTTGGTATTGTTATATTGACATCGCGACGACGAGTTTTTGGGTATTTTGCTCTCCCTATTTTAAGGATGCCTTCTAGGTATGGGACTAGTGAGGGTAGATTATCGCGTGTCTGTCATTTTGGGGGTGGGCTGATTTTCGATACTTTATCGTCATTACGCTAGTCTAGGCATGAGACTAGGATGAGGTTTACTTTAGAAATTCATCCTATATATAGGGTAGGACGTATTGATAACTTGGGGACCCTTAGGTATGGGACTAAGGTGTATTTTTAGGATCTCTCATCGAAAAAGGGTGGTGTAATTTTATAAATTGTGAAATTTAGAATTAATACCCAAGATAATAAGACAGGTATTAAAATATATTGGCGACATAATCAGTGAGGCTCGATAGTTTAAAGGAGCCAACCGACGTTTTATGTCGTGTCGTGTGTGGAACTTCGTTAATCAGCGAGGACCGACAGTTTAAACGGATGAGCCGGCGTTTTGACTAGGGGATGTGTATTTTGGTGGAGAAATCACTCGAGGCGGGAGGACCGCTATAATGAATTTTGGTGAATTATCACCCGTGGCAGAAGACCGCCTTACCTAATAATTATTGAAGTAAGGACATAAAGAATTGGGAAATTTTGGTAAGTTGAGTTAATTTAATTAACTTCGTGGGACTTGGGAATTTAAAATCATATTACTGTGCCTTTATAAATGGGGATCTCTATGGGTAGTTATATTTATATTTATCGCGTTTAATTATTCTCTTTAATATAAAATATTCTATTGTGATATTTATTGCGTATAATGCTACTGTATGGATTCAAGGATCCTAATTGAGGGGGGTAGTGTATATTCATGCTCGGGGCTCTGCCTTCGTGTGTTGACTCACTTTTCAGGAATTAGTAATTGGAGAAGCTGCATAGAGTTGTTTGAGGATTTGCTTGGAGGTGCAGTTGGAGTTGCTCTACCTTAAGCGTGTTGATTTAGTTTATCAACATCCACTTGCTTATGCATTTATGCGATGAAGCTTTATTAGCTGGTCCCGTTAGGTATCGTCAAATGTATCCTTTTGAGCGCTTGATGAAAACTTTTAAAGAGTATGTAAAGAATACATGGTATATTGGAGGGTCAATTTCCGAAGAATACATAACTGTGGAATCATCATTATATGCTAGGGAATATATGCCAAAACAAAAGGTGAGGAGGTTCAATCCTCGTAAAGGAGGAGTGATCGCGGAACCTGAAGAGTTTGAGGACCAAGTACCGTTTAGGAACCCTAAAGAGTTGAAACTCATAAATATACAATATGAGCAAGCAGCTCATTATGTCTTCGAATCGCAAGATGAAGTCGAATTCCTTCATAAGTACTTGAGACACTGTTTATGGTTTTTTATTGGGCCATTCGGTTTCAAAATTGTATGGGTTTTATTCAGTTTCATATTTTGGAGATTAGTTTATTATTTGGAGTTTAGCATCTGGTTGATATTTATCGTTCAGTTGTTGTTATCAATTGAGTTTGATTCAATTATTTATCTTGAGGATTGATTTATTTATGTCTCATATCCGTCTCATGCTAAGAATAGTATTTTATGGACTCACGCCCAGATTAGTTTTGGTGGAGGACGACACCAGAATTAGGCGGGGTGTGACAGATGGTATCAGAGATTAGGTATATGATAACCCTTGGGTCTTGGGTTTTGGGTCTAGCTTGGGCGTTAGACAAGTTTTTTTTAAAAATACAAATTTTTCGAAGACGTGTTAGGTATCGTGGTGAGGATGTTTAGAATTGATTGTAAGACTTTAGTATTGTAATTTTTGGAAATGGAATCGAGTAGCATTTTATAATCGAGCATTAGGCTATGTCGAATTTAGAGGGCAAAATTCCTTATTAGTGGGTAAGTATGTAACAACCCCGATTTTGTTTAAATAGGTATTTTTAAACTAATTTTGAAAAATTCGAGAAAAATAAAATTTTGGATTTAGTTATTTTTAATAATTAAATATGTTGGTTTTTATATATAAAAATAAGGTTTTAAGTGGAATTTAAATCGGGATTAAAATTTGGAAATTTTAACTTTTTGTATAAAAATCGGGGGAGGATCAGAGTTAAGTGGGGTAAAAAATAATATTTTTGAAAATTTGACCATTCGATCGAGCTGATTTTTTTACAGCAGCCTTGTCTCACCGTTCTCTACCACATACTAAAATTTGAAGTCATTCTAATGGTCCGATCATCCGTAATGTTTTTTTGAGTGTTTGTATCTAATTAGAACTCTTTTCTTAATCAAACTCTTAATCCTTTATATATCACTACTAATTCGTGGATGGACTTTTCAAATCACTTTTCTCTCAAACTTTTCAAGCAGAAGACCTCTCCAAAATTACTCCCTTTCATCTACAAATCATAGCCCCAAACTTATTCAAGATTTCAACCTTATATTATAAGGCTTATTTAGTGTTTTCTCGAGTTTGGGCTAGAACGTGATTTGATTATTTTACGAGAGGAACCTGATGGTGTGATCAGATTTTGAGGCTGAAATTATATGATGATTTCGAGGTATGGGACTTACACAATATGCTCCTAAATTCTCTTGAGAGTATTCGGTTTTGATTTCTGTGTCGATTGCACTCATATTGAATTGTGATATTGTTTGAAATCTGATATAATTTTTGGAATCTAAATTTGATTCATTGTGATATATTATATTGTGATTTGAGCATCGTATCATGAGATTTTAATATGGCATGGATAATGGGCACCCGCTAAGAGTCCAAAATTCGGATATGCTTAAGAATGCATAGACGCGGTGAGGTGAGGCCTGGTGACTCATTGATGTGTTGTTGAGAAATTAATATTGATATAATGCTTGAGTATTGCATTTGATTTGTATACGCGAATTCGTATTATTGCGATTTATTCACCGTGCTAATTATTTTTAAGCATTTATTCCCGTCATATTGTGTACTTCCCTGTATTTTTCTTTAGTTGGCAGGTTAGCATTGATTGGGACGCTATGAACTATTTTGGAGAATTGTTTTAGAGCTTGGATTGGAAGATTTATTTTTTATGTAATAATTAGTGGTAAAATTTTTAGTTGGACAATTTTATATTCGAGAGAAATTATTGTAATTTTTATTATGGAAAAAAAGAAATTGTGGAGTTGTTGTATTTATATTATGGGAATTTAGACGCCCTATACTTATTGTTGATGGATTTAGTTTAGTTTTATCGCACTAGAACGTCGCGTGTCTTCTCGGCCCCGCGGAGTGTTACAGATGTTATCAGAGAATGGTCTTAGGTCTTGTAGGTTATGAGTCCGTTTAGCTTCTGCGTTGTCGATCTTTGATTCCCTTTGTTGATTTGTACTCCTTAAGGTAAAGGGTCTAGTATACGTGTTAGATGCGTTTCTTGGAGATGTGAAGCTTTGCGCTAAGGACGTCGTAGGCATTGAGTTTAAAATTAGTAAGCTTAATGTGAGGAGCCTTAAAATGGATTTTGGAGATATAATTATTTTAGAGATTTTAGTGCAGATGTTAGGTATCGTATGTATCAATTTTTTATGTTGAGATTTAATTTTGGGATGTTAGCATTTTGATGACTTTCGGATATAGGACTGAGTGAGAATTTTTGGGAGCGCGTGGTACTCCATTATTTTCATAGTTATGCGTATGTTTATAGGCAATATATATTATTTTATTTCTCGTGGGGTAGGTGTGCATAGAATTGGGTATATGGGCGGACCAATTATGGCATCCTAGGGGTAGACACATGTGAGCCATATTTTCTTTTGGGAGATTTACACGATGTGTATGCTTCGTCTAATTTCGAGGACGAAATTCTTTGCTAGAGAGGAAGTATGTAACAACCCCGATTTTTTGTAAATAGGTATTTTAAAAATAATTTAGAAAAATTCAAGAAAAATAAAATTTTGGATTTAATTATTTTTAATAATGAAATATGTTGGTTTTTATATATAAATATAATTTTTTAGGTGAAATTTAAATCGTAATTAAAATGGAGTTTTACTTGAATTTTTATTATATAGAAGAGTCCTCAAAACATAAAACTCTCTACGAATCCTCAAAACATAAAACTCTCTACAAAAACATAATATTTTTAGAAATCCGACCGTCCGATCGAGTTGAATTTTTCACAGCAGTCCTGTCTCACCATTCGCTACAAAATTCAAAATTACAAGCCAATTTGACAATCCGATCGTTCGTAATGATTTTTCGAGTATTTATATCTCATTAGAACTCTTTTCTTAATCAAACTCTCAATCCTTTATATATTAACTAATTCGTGGATGGACTTTTCAAATCACTTTTTCTCAAACTTTTCAAGCATAAGACCTCTCCTAAAGTACTCCCTTTAATCTACAAACCATAGCCCCAAACTTATTCAAGATTTCAACCTCAGATTAGAAGGCTTAATTGGTGTTTTCTCAAGAGGAGTTCAACCTTCTACTCAGATTTTTGTCCAACTAATCACAGGCATGAATACTCTATTCCTTTGCTTTCGTATTATGCGTTTTAAGTATTGCCTAAAGTGTAATCACATATTTTTCCTTAAAATCAATTAGAAACCTAATTAGAGAAAGTGGACATTAAAGACTTGGGGCTATTTTTATGAAACCTTTTTAATATGAATAATATTCATAACCTGTGGGTACGTAGGTTTCATGAGTGATTTTGGGTTATGTTGGTGTAGGTTGCCTATAGAAAAATCCTAGTTTTGAAACAAATGAATTTGGTGGCGTATAAGTCACGTAGTGTATGTAGAGATAATGAAATTGGAATTTTTGATGTTTTAATGATGAAATATCTGTGTATTTAATTTAAATAATTAAATTAGATTAATTGGGTATTTTGATGATGTGATAATTAAGATAATATTTAATTGAATTGGACTATCATGCGTAGTTTTGTACGATGACTATATTGCTTATTTGTGTGAATTGTTGGTATTGTTATATTGCCATCGTGACGATGGGTTGTTGGGTATTTTTCTCTCTCTATTTTTAGGATGCCTTCTAGTTATGGGACTAGTGGGTGGGCCTTTTGATGATTTACACTTTCTAGGTATGGGACTAGTGAGGGTAGATTATCGTGTGTCTGTCATTTTGGGGGTGGGCTGATTTTCGGTACTTTATCATCGTTATGCTAGTCTAGGCATGAGACTAGGACGGGGTTGTAACACCCCGCTTAAAATAATAACAGGTGGCCAACCCTATACTACATTAAATCAGGAGTTTCATATGGCTCAATCTCAACACCAACTATCGGTACTATATAATATAGGACTAACTACCCGATATCATATAAACGAGATGTTAAAATTAAATAAAATACGCAACAGACAACAAACCAACACTATAAAACTACTAATAAAGAAAAGAAAGATACATACAAGAACTATGAGAAATGAAATGCAAGAATAAAGTGGAATAAATAACTACAATTGAATATACCACAAAAAATGAACCCAAATAAGCTGTCGGGTCACAGCCTATACAATGACTGAAATGAAATAAATATACACATCTATAAGCATCTCTTGGGTATAAACCCGATATACCACAAGAATCCTACCTAGTTTTTTATAAGTAGGAAGCGACTACAATCTAAGTCCCGCAATAGTCCGCACCTGTCATGGCTCCCAGGACTCTGAATAGAAGGTCATCCGGCATCCATGCGGTAGGATACCTATATATATATATATATATTCAGGAAAGAAAAGTAAACGGGTCAGAGCCCGAGTGTGAAAATATTTAGTAAGTGTGTTAACCGTGCATAGTAAATATCGATGCACTTATTTCATAATTAAAGTGGAATCGCACTCTCGTGAAACCCCAAATCACCTCTCATCTAGCGGCGCACACCTATTCGCGTCCTGAATTTTAGTTAAATTATCCCCATTTATAAGGACAACCTAACTTAACATAGGCCCAGCCTATACCCATGAGATCTGCCTTCCTATCATAACCCAAGAATCCACTCTTTCTAAACACACTTAATTATTTTTACAAACATGTATGCCACATTAGGCTTAATGGATTCTGGTTTATAATTTATTCAATTATAATTCTTAATATGTTAACCATATACATTAGGTTTAATCATATAATTTAATTACTAAATAACATGCATACACATTATTATTGACAAAACTTCTCTCCAATCTCAACACCGCACTACGTTTCGTGCGTGGGGTGTCTCGCAAAGCGAAATCCAAATAAGGAACCACCCCGTTACACTACTCCTTGACAATGTCAATCCTAGATATCCATTATGCCGTACATACAATATTATACTACTACAACTACTAAATTTATATTACAATATGAAAGAAACTTAAAATCTCCAATAATATCCTTGGGATGATGTAACCGAAATATTCCTTAAATGCGATACGTCAACCCCCATCAATCTAGTACATCATAATCATCCAAGATGTACTTCATAAAGATTCCATATCCTTTCATCTATAGGATATATAAATATATATATATATAGGCATTTATTCTAACCATATATATATATATATATATACAATCATCCATTCCCATAGCCAAGTGTACATACCACATATGATGTACAATGGCCATACACATAATATACCCGGCTATATATATCGCCGATAAAATTGCATCATGCTATCATCTTCCAGGGCATTACTCACATACCATCCTGGGGACCCCGGTAGGTCTCAATATCACCTACATCGGAGCCATACACACACACACACACGATGTCCCGGGAAGCGACCATAGCTCCTAACCGGTCAATGAGACGAGACATACCCACCATACCTCACCCTGAAAATACAAATCACATAATAACACACTGGATGACTATGACCTGGGGACTATCCACACCCTGCTCCTTGAGCCAGGATGCTCACCCTCTGCGCGAAAACTTCCCAATGATAGCATGAGCGGGGTATGCTTAACCACATAAGTATATATATCATTCACATGCACAATATATATACATCCATATGATCCCATCATATGATCAAACATTAAACCATCATATACGGTTTAGATATTCATACCATGTATATCCACAACATAAATATATCCATATATTCATATCTATATATCTATATATACATATATTCACATATCCTTATATCTATATATACAAACTAATTCTCGTTCATGTGTATAAGATATATATATATATATACACTCGGCTATAAGTATACATAATCCTCAATATACAAGCCGTTACCAATAAACTCATTTAACTTACCTCGATATCTGAATACAATCCCTCACTTGAAGCATATTCATCCATTTCTTTCCTATGATGAATAATCTCCCAAACAACATATATGTATATGTATATATATATATATATATATATATATATATATATATATATATAGCATTTAGGTTATCATCCAAAGTTTAGTGTAGGTAATCAATTACTACACATTTCATATATCTCCGAAATTACGTCAAGATCTCCAATACTAATTTTGACTATTGGTATGCTCATAATTAATAGCCTACTACCTCAAGTCTTAAACTTAAATCCATTTTAGGATCTCATCAATTTAATAAAATCCCCTTCATCAATCAAAGTATTCTTGTTACTAGTATGATCCCAACGTTCTCAATTCTGACTATAGATCAATCACTCCTATGAACTCCTAAATCTTATTGCGCTTGCAATTTATTTCGTAAGTTAAACATTACTAGAGATACGCGACCACTCTCGCTCATCGGTCCTCAATAACATCTAAAGTCACTTATGACCTCAAGCTAGAACTCCCGTCCTCCCTGAGATCCCTCACTACCTCGGAATGTCCATTATTAACACGCACGTAAGCAAAAAGGGACGATCTCCACCATTTATAACCATTTCATGATAACCCATCTCTATCATGATAACATAACCCGACAATCACTTCAGTTCCATATTTCTTTCATTACTAAAAGAGGCATCCCATCCTCCTGAATCAGTTTAACATAGGCCCGCAAGTCCCTATTCGACCTAGGACCCTATTCCCTTAATCTAATATCATAACCCTTCAGAATAAACCCATTAAGAAAGCCCCTAAGAATAAAAATCCAAAAAAAACGGGGAAGAAAGAACTCCAAATTTTGGGCTAAAAATAGGGGACCGGTCGACCGGTCCCAAACTCCCAGTCAACCGAGGGTCCACATTTTGCCTACGAAGAAATGCAGTAGGCTTTTCCCTTAAAGCGCGATCGACCGGTTCCCTGGGCGCGGTCGACCGGCCACACCAGTTATCTTGGCCTATTTTCCCATTTTCAGCAAGCCCTAAATCCTCAAACACCCAAATATCATCACCAAATTCCCAAATCTTTAACCCAATATTATTAACTTGTAAACTCATCCTACATATCGTCCCAACAATTTATATGTCATTAAACCCATGTATAAACATCAAATTCCCATTTTAGTACCTAAAATCTAGGTTTTGATATTTATACCCATAAACCATTTCTTTAACCCACAAATTATGAAATGAAATACACAAATGAATTATTTAGCAAGATTAAACACTTGCCTCAGATTTGTAGAGGTTGGATCGTCCTCGATGTCGCATTTTGGCCGGAGATCCCAAGCTTTTTCTCCTCTCTCTCTTCCTTTCTTCTTCTTTCTCTCTTCTTTTCCTCTTCTTTCTCTTTTCTTTCTATTTCTCTCTTTCTCTAAATGAGAAGGCTTGTCCCGTAAGCCTCTTAAATCCCTAAAACATAAGTCCAAATTTTAAATGTTAATACAAACTTTAAATGACCCGTTTACTCCAAATCGAGTCAAACTAACTTAAAAACATCCAGGAGTCGAAATAAAACCCAGTGACAGTCATTTTGACTATCTCGACCCTTCCGGGATCGATGGTACCCTCAAAATCATCAGCCGGAATACTTTGAAATGTTCTCTATTTTTGGGACCTCAATTCCCAAATTTTCAAATTCTCCAATTTAATTAAATTTTATTTTCCCCAAAATTTAATTTCTCAGTCTCCAAAGTCAAGGGTTGTTACAGAGGTTTACATTAGAAATTCATCCTATACATAGGGTAGGATGTATTGATAACTTGGGGACCCTTAGGTATGGGACTAAGGGGTATTTTGAAGATCTCACATCGATAAAAGGGTGTGGTAATTTTATAAATTGTGAAATTGAGAATTAATACCTAAGATAATAAGACGGGTATTAAAATATATTGGCGACATAATCAGCGAGGGTCGACAGTTTAAACGGGCCAGCCGATGTTTTATGTCATGTCGTGTGTGGAACCTCGTCAATCAGCGAGGGCCGACAGTTTAAACGGGTGAGCTGGCATTTTGACAAGGGGATGTATATTTTGGCAGAGAAATCACCCGAGGCGGGAGGACCGCTATAATCAATTTTGGTGAATTATCACCAACGGCGGGAGGACTGCCATACCTAATAATTATTGAAGTAACAACATAAAGAATTGAGAAATTTTGGTAAGTTGAGTTAATTTAATTAACTTCGTGGGACTTTGGAATTTAAAATCATATTGGTGTGCCTTTATAAATGGGGATCTCTATGGGTAGTTAGTGATTTATATTTGACGCCTTTAATTATTTCCTTTAATTTAAAATATTCTATGGTGATATTTATTGCATAGAATGCTACTATCTGGATTCAAGGATCCTAATTGAGGGGAGTAGTGTGTATTCATGCTCGGGGCTCTGACCTCGTGCGTTGACTAACTTTTCAGGAATTAATAATTGGAGAAGCTGCATAGAGTTATTTGAGGATTTTCTTGGAGGTGCAGTTGGAGTTCTCTACCTTAAGCGTGTTGATTTAGTTTATTTTTCCATTCCTTCATAAGTACTTGAGACACAGTTTATGATTTTTGATTGGGCCATTCGGTTCCAAAGTTGTATTGGTTTTATTCAGTTTCATATTTTGGAGATTAGTTTATTATTTGGAGCTTAACATGTGATCGATCTTTTATCGTTTTGTTGTTGTTATCAATTGAGTTTGATTCAATTATTTATTTTGAGGATTGATTTATTTATGTCTCATATCCGTCTCATGCTAAGAATGGTATTTTATTGACTCACGCCCAACTTAGTTTTGGTGGCGTCCGACACCAAAATTAGGCAGGGTGTGACATTAAACTCAACAAGGGAGTATAGCAGCCAAGCCCGGGTATCAAAAATCTAGAAAGATGAGTTACTATAATTTAACTCGCTTAGTACTTCTGAATAAAAGTGTAAAAGGTAATGCTAACAAAAATGAAAAAATAGTAAAAAGGGAAAGATTATTCTAGGCAAGTATTTAAACGAGACTAAGAAAAAGCGAATAAAAACTATAGGTTGCTTCAGATACTCCTCACCCAAGTTAATTAGTATAAAATGGTTTCATGGGTTGATGAGTTATTAGGACTGCGTCTCGTTTTGACAGTTAATTAAACCCAGAGTTGTCACACCCCTAAATTCGCATAAAAGTCTAATAAGATTTTGGTGTCAACAAATACCCCAAAAATTATGCACGCAAGGTCGTAAGTACAGAGTATACATGATATACGCCGTCAAATCTCCTAGGCGTAATAACTAGGATAACCCACTAAAAAAAACCCGTAAAATCCATCACCAAAGAAAAGTAACACATCAACCCTAGGAGAGTTTCATTTAACACGACCTAGATTATTTTAACCTAGAAAGCATGAAAAAAACGTGGTAAATAAAGAGGTAAATCTACACTAGAAAAAATGTAAATAAACACAATAAATATAAGCTAGAAAGTGAGTAAAAACATGGTAAATAAAGAAATACAAACATTGGAAACTCGGATTGATAAAGAAGATGGAGGATAGTATTCTACACAACCTCGACGGGCAAACCCCTCTATACGAGCAAACCCTCGGAGGGAGAAAATGGCACACTCCCCAAACCCTCCAAACCCTAGATTCCCTCTCTACCCTAAGTATGGAAAATGATCTATTGTTGGAAGATATCTATCAAATCAAACCAAATTTGGTTTATATAGTAAGTTATAAAAGACATAAAGGAAAAAAGAAAATAAAAGAAAATGAATCGATGCAGCAAATATCTGATACTATCGGTCGATCCGTCCCTTAAGTTAAATCCCACCGGTTGTCTCATAGGACAAATTTTGATTTCCCGATCGATCGGTGGCCATGGGCCGGTCAACCGGTGCTCGGTTTTCCACTGCTTTGGTTCCTTTGTCTTTCTCTTTCGCTAAAAGTCATGTAACTTCTTCGTCCAGACTGGGAATCACGCACCATTTATGGCCACGCAAAGCTTGAACAGAGGGCTAAAAATTTCGTGTGTTGGACCAGTTGCCCAAACTATGAAATGACCGAAATGCCATTACGCGTGCGAATATGTACGGAACTGTACCAGAATGCATCCAAACTCCATACTTAGTACCTAAATACCTACAAAACCCCAATTATACTTCATATATCATGTTAAAAATTTAAAACAGAGGTTGTGAGGTTAATGAGCATAAATATAGAGATTAAGGCACCCGAGGGAGCTAAAATGCGTAGGTTTGAGGGTATAAATATAGAATGTTCAGTACGAATCACACCCCATAACTTACACATTGCTAGTCCCTAGTAATGAAATAGGAAACAACAAGAACTACATGAAAATGAAAATAGGAGGCAAGTACAAAAATGGGATAAAAAGAGATAATGAAATATAAAAGCCACTTTTAGTTGGGAACACGATTGCATTTAGCATATGAAATAAGCCGTTAAACCACTAGGTTACCCTAGTGGACGAGCGTCATCTCGTGAGGGTTTACAAGGATGAAACCCACAAACATCATATAGTTTCCTCAAAATGTGCCCAATCACATGTGACATGCCCAATAATACGAACAATATTTCATGCACATTATTAGCAAAGTGAACGAATTCACACAAAAGACCGTATTATTAACATTATAGAAGGAACTTCATTGAATTGAGACCTTAAAATGTGGGAGGGGAGCGAGCACATGAAAAGTATGATTCGGCAAAAACTTATATAAACTGGATAAAGATTAAAGAAAGCATATACTCAATTCTCATGGGCATCACACTCATCAAATGAATTCACTCGAAATAGGGAGTTAACACACGAAACATGCTGGCATAAAGAGTAAATGTAAATGGAGACAAGGCCGCACACATGTCATAAATGAAGAACTCTATATTGCAAATAAAAACATGTAATCTCAATGAAAGATACTTCTCAGTCAAGGAGGAGAAATGCGTTTTTACAGATTATCAAAACTATTATGACTTTTAAATTCAATTCATCCTAAGATCACAGAAGACTTGTATAGGGTTTGAATGTAGGTTAGGCTAGGGTACGAAACGAAGGATATGTATATACGAATTCAAAGTGTTCAGAATGAAAACTTAGAATAATGGGAAGAATGTGGGCAATAACGAAAATGGAAAACAAGTTCCATAATCAAGCATTAAGTATGACAATGGAGAGCAATCAAAGCTTATCGAACTATACACATCACATATATACAAATTTCTCTTTCTTTTTCTTTTCTTCTTTTTCGCATGTTTTATTTTCTTTTCTTTTGCTTTTTTCATTTTTCTTTTCTTTTTCACTACTATTTTTTTTTTCTTTTCTCACTCTCTTCATGCTCAAATTGCGGCCACACAACACAACATCATTAAATCCCAAACAACATTCCAAACAAAGGCAGTGATGGTAATATGAATGGTTTAAAACTCCAATTCAAAGTTGGTTATGGGATTTTGTGTAATGAAACGAAAGGCTACTATTTAGGCTCAAGGGGGTTAAAGGGGGTAAACATATAGGGTGAGGTCAAGGTCAATATGGGTGAAATAACAAAGACGGCCTATGGCCATTTCCTAAAGTTTACGCAATACTCGAGTCAAAACAATATATGAAAATCATGATCAAGTAACACATTTCAAGATATAAACTCAATTAATGAACGATCAATGAAAGAATAGAGAGATTACCGACGAATTCATCGTTTTCAAAAAGGAAAGAAAATTGTATACACTCACAAATAACGAAAGGTACAAAGATTTCTCTATGTAAGTATATACAATGAAACAAAAGATTACCGAGTTATTAAAATCTTAAACCAAGTCAATAAAATAAGAAAAGTTCATGTGCTCATGGGATTAAAGTTTAATTCATGAAGTTATTCATAATATCAATTATGGAGGAAAAAAGTATAATAACTTCTAAAATCGAGAACATGCATCATTGAGTTGACTATTGGATCAGGCAATTATTGAAATTTATCATCGAAAACAAAGGCAAAATGCCCAACAAAGGAGAAAATAATTTTTTTTTTGAAAATATTCTTTTTTTTTCTAAGGAAAGCCTACTTAGTAACTAAATGTGAGCAAACCTATGGACTGAACAAAGAAATGGATGGAATATCCCACACCCCCAAACTTAAATGTTGCATTGTCCTCAATGTGTCCATTAAGAACACAACACAAAGAGAGGAAAATAACGATATTACCCAAAACTAGAGCAATCTCTATAAGCATGAGTCCAAATGAATCTACAAAACAAGTTTGTACCAAGAATAGCAAGAATAAATAATAAAAAGTTAACTAATTATACAAGACTAAATAAAAAGGAAAGAAAAAAAATAAAGAAATAAAGAAAGAAAAAAATGTAACTATTTATAATCTACTATTTACAACCTACTATTTACAACATGCCTCCCGGACAAAGGAAGGTATGTGGGTGGTGGAAAAAGTGAACCATTGCCAATTTGAAATTTTGGGCGGATGATGGGGGATTTGGATAACAAGGGGGGAAAGACACACTTGAGGTCCAAAACAGATTGACTCATCTCCCAAAGTTTTTTTAACTGGAATGGATCCATCATGGAAAACAAGAGCGACAAAGAGCCCTCATCGGCAAAAGGTGTAGAAGTTTTAAATAATTTCTACCGACTTATAGGAAGACACCGGGAATTCTAATAGTTCAAGATTCGAGAACACGTCCTAAATAAAACATTCGCAGGGCCAGATTCGAGAACATATCCCAAATGAAACATTAGAATTACTGACAAAGCTATAAAAGAGGACGTGGTTACTGAATTGTTTGTTGATGGAGAATCCGAGAAGGAAGGTGTGTGGTCGAGAATCAAAGTTCCTTAGTGCTAAAATGTTATATCTAGCAAAAAGGTTAGCAAAAAAAATACAAATAGAAAGAAAATATTACGAAATTCTAAATCAAATAAATTCTAAAACAAACGCATCCCCGGCAACGGCGCCATTTTGATTAAGCTAGTTGTTGGGGATCAAAGCACTAAATCAATTAAGATCAATGAAAATCATCCCCGAAAATGGTGCCATTTTATAGCCAGGGTTTTGCCGCGGTGATATATTTGGATCACCAACTCTATACAAAAGTTTAAGCTTATGACTACACTCAATAAGGCAGTATAGCGGCCAAGTTCGGGTATAGAAAATCCACAGAGACGATTTGCTAGAATTTAACTGGCTTAGTACTTCTGAATGAAAGTGTGAAAAATAATGCTAACAAAAAGGAAAAGATAGCAAAAAAGGAAAGATTAATCTAGGCAAGTATTTAAACTAGACTAAAAAAAGAGAATAAAAACTATAGGTTGCATCGGATATCCCTCACTCCGAGTTAATTAGTATAAAATGGTTACATGTACCAACGAGTTATTAGGACTGCGTATCGTTTTGACACTTAATTAAATGAAAAGTTGTGACACCCCTAAATTAGCATAAAAGTCTAATAAGATTTTTGCATCAACAAATACGACGGAAATTACGTGCACAAGGTCGTAAGTACGGAGCATACAAGATATACCCCGTCAAATCTCCTAGGCGTAATAACTAGGACAACCCACTCGAAATAAACCCGTAAACTCCATCACCAAAGCAAATCAACACATCAACCCTAGGTAAGTTCCATCCAACACAACCTAGGCTAATTTAACCTAGAAAACATGAAAAAAAACGTGGTAAACAAAGAGGTAAATCTACACTAGAAAGCAAGTAAATAAACGTAATAAATGTACACTAGAAATTGAGTAAAATCGTGGTAAATAAAGAAATACAAACATTGGAACTCGAATTGATAGAGAAGATGGAGGATAGTTTTCTATACAACATCGATGGGTAAACCCCTCTATACGAGCAAACCCTCGGAGGGAGAAAATGGCACACCTCAAAACCCTAACTTACCTCTCTAACCCTAAGTATGGAAAATTATCTATTGTTGCAAGATATCTATCAAAACAAACCAAATTGGGTTTATATAGTAAGTTACAAAAGAAATAAAGGAAAAAGAAAAGAAAATGAATCGATGTGACAAATATCTGATACTACCGGTCGATCGCTCCCTATATTAAAGCCCACTGGTTATCTCGCAGACCAAATTCTGATTTACCGGTCGATCGGTGGCCGTGGGCCGGTCGACCAGTGTTTTGTTTTCCCCTGCTTTGGTTTCTTTGTCTTTCTCTTCTTCTAAAAGTCACGTAACGTCTTCGTTCGGACTTAGAATCAAGCACTGCTTGCAGTCACGCAAAGCTTAATAGAGGGATAAACCTTTCGTGGAGATGTTGGACCAGTTGCCCAAACTATGAAATGAACTAAATGCCCTTGTGCGTGCGGATATGTATGGAAATTTTTTGGAATGCATCCAAACTCCATACTTAGTACCTAAATACCTACAAAAACCCAATTATACTTCATATATCATGTGAAGAATTTAAAACAGAGGTTGTGTGGTTAATGAGCATACATATAGAGATTAAGGCACCCGAGGGAGCTAAAATGCGTACGTTTGAGGGTATAAATATGGAATGTTCAGTACGAATCACACCCCATAACATTCACGTTCCTAGTCCCTAGTAATGAAATAGGAAACAATAAGAACTACATGAAAATGAAAACAGGAGGCAAGTACAAAAATGGGATAAAAAGAGATAATGAAATATAAGAGCCACTTTTAGTTGGGAACACGATTGCATTTAGCATATGCAATAAGTCGTTAAACCCCTAGGTTACCCTAGTGGACGAGCATCGTCTCGTGAGGGTTTTCAAGGATGAAACCCACAAACATAATATAGTTTCCTCAATATTTGCCCAATCACATGTAACATGCCCAGTAATACGAACAAGATTTCATACACATTATTAGCAAAGTGAACGGATTCACACAAAAGCCCGTATTATTAACATTATAGAAGGAACTTCATTGAATTGAAACCTTAAAATGTGGGAGGGGAGCGACCACATGAAAAGTATGATTTGGGAAAAACTTATATAAACTGGATAAAGATTAAAGCAAGCATATACTCAATTCTCACGGACATCACACTCATCAAATGAATTCACTCGAATTAGGGAGTTAACACACGAAACATGCGGGCATAAAGAGTAAATGTAAATGGAAACTTTGTCGCGCACATGTCACAAATGAAGAACTCTGTATAGCAAATAAAAAGATGTAATCTCATTGAAAGATACTGCTCATTAAAGGAGGCGAAATGAATTTTCACAGATTATGAAAACTATTATGACTTTTAAATTCAATTCATCCTAAGATCACATAGGACTTGTATAAGGTTTGATTGTAGGTTAGGCTAGGGTTCGAAACGAAGGATATGTATATACGAATTCAAAGTGTTCAGAATGAAAACTTAGAATAATGGGAAGAATGTGGGAAATAACGAAAATGGAAAACAAATTCCATAATCAAGCATTAAGTACGATAATGGAGAGCAATAAAAGCTTATCGAACTATACACATCACATATATACAAATTTCTCTTTCTTTTTCTTTCCTTCTTTTTCTCATGTTTTATTTTCTTTTCTTTTGCATTTTTCTTTTTGCTTTTCTTTTTCATTACTCTTTTTTTTTCTTTTCTCACTCTCTTCATGCTCAAATTGCAGCCACACAACACAACATCATTAAATCCCAAACAACATTCCAAACAAAGGCAAGGAAGGTAATATGTATGGTTTAAAACTCCAATTCAAAGTTGGTTATGGGATTTTGTGTAATGACACGAAAGGCTACTATTTAGGATCAAGGGGGTTAACGGGGGTAAACATATAGGGTGAGGTCAAGGTCAATATGGGTGATATAACAAAGAGGGCCTATGGCCATTTCCTAAAGTTTACGCAATACTCGAGTCAAAACAATATATGAAAATCATGCTCAAGTAACACATTTCAAGATATAAACTCAATTAATGAATGATCAATGAAAGAATATATAGATTACCGAAGAATTCAACGTTTTCAAAAAGGAAAGAAAATTGTATACACTCACAAATGACGAAAGGTACAAAGATTACTCGGTGTAAGTATATACAATGAAACAAAAGATTACCGAGTTATAAAAATCTTAAACCAAGTCAATAAAATAAGAAAAGTTCATGTGCTCATGGGATTAAAGTTTAATTCATGAAGTTATTCATAATATCAATGATGGAGGAAAAAGTATAATAACTTCTAAAATTGAGAACATGCATCATTGAGTTGACTATTGGATTAGGCAATTATTGAAATTTATCATTGGAAACACAGGCAAAGTGCCCAACAACGGAGAAAAAAAAGTTTTTTTTTTGAAAATATTATTTTTTTTCTAAGGAAAGCCTACTTAGTAACTAAATGTGAGCAAACCTATGGACTAAACAAAGAAATGGATGGAATATCCCGCACCCCCAAACTTAAATGTTGCATTGTCCTCAATGCGTCCGTTAAGAACACAACAAAAAGAGAGGAAAATAGCGATATTACCCAAAACTGGAGCAATCTCTATAAGCATGAGTCCAAATGAATCTACAAAACAAGTTTGTACCAAGAATAGCAAGAATAAATAATAAAAAGTTAACTAATTACACTAGACTAAATAAAAAGGAAAGAAAAAACTAAAGAAATAAAGAAAGGAAAAAATGTAACTATTTACAATCTACTATTTACAACCTGCCTCCTGGACAATAGAAGGCATGTGGGAGGTAGAAAAAGTGAACCATTGCCAATTTGAAATTTTGGGCGGATGATGGGGGATTTGGATAACAAGGGGGGAAAGACACACTTGAGGTCCAAAACAAATTGACTCATCTCCCAAAGTTTTTTTAACTGGAATGGGAGATGGTGAACACGTGGGGATAACATCCATCATGGAAAACAAGAGCGACAAAGAGTCCTCATCGGCAAAATGTGATTTCTACCGAATCATAGGAATCCATCGAGAATTCTAATAGTTCAAGATTCGAGAACACATCCTAAATAAAACATCTGCAGGGCCAGATTCGAGAACATATCCCAAATGAAACATTAGAATTACCGACAAAGATATAAAAGAGGACGTGGTTACTGAATTGTTTGTTGATGGAGAATCCGAGAAGGAAGGTGTGTGGTCAAGAATCAAAGTTCCTTAGCGCTCAAATGTTATATCCAACAAAAAGGTTAGCAAAAAAAATACAAATAGAAAGAAAATATTACGAAATACTAAATCAAATAAATTCTAAAATAAACACATCCTCGACAATGGTGCCATTTTGATTAAGTAAGTTGTCGGGATCAAAGCACTAAATCAATTAAGATTCAAAGAAAATCATCCCCGAAAATGGCGCCATTTTACAGCCAGGGTTTTGCCGCGGTGATATATTTGGATCACCAACTCTATACAAAAATCTAAGCTTATGACTATACTCAACAAGGCAGTATAGCGACCAAGTTCGGGTATCGAAAATCCAGAGAGACGAGTTGCTGGAATTTAACTGGCTTAGTACTTCTGAATGAAAGTGTACAAAATAATTCTAACAAAAAGGAAAAGATAGCAAAAAAAGAAAGATTAATCTAGGCAAGTATTTAAACTAGACTAAAAAAAGAGAATAAAAACTATAGGTTGCATCGGATATCCCTCACTCCGAGTTAATTAGTATAAAATGGTTACATGTACCAACGAGTTATTAGGACTGCGTATCTTTTTTACACTTAATTAAATGCAAAGGTGTGACACCCCTAAATTCGCATAAAAGTCTACTAAGATTTTTGCATCAACAAATACGACGGAAATTATGCGCACAAGGTAGTAAGTACGGAGCATACAAGATATACCCCGTCAAATCTCCTAGGCGTAATAACTAGGACAACCCACTCGAAATAAACCCGTAAACTCCATCAACAAAGAAAATCAACACATCAACCCTAGGTAAGTTCCATCCAACACAACCTAGGCTAATTTAACCTAGAAAGCATGAAAAAAATGTGGTAAACAAAGCGGTAAATCTACACTAGAAAGCAAGTAAATAAACATAATAAATATGCACTAGAAAGTGAGTAAAATCGAGGTAAATAAAGAAATACAAACATTGGAACTCGGATTGATAGAGAAGATGGAGGATAGTGTTCTATACAACCTCTATGGGTAAACCCCTCTATACGAGGAAACCCTCTGAGGGAGAAAATGGAACACTCCCTAAACCCTCAAAACCCTAACTTCCCTCTCTAACCCTAAGTATGGAAAATGATCTATTGTTGCAAGATATCTATCAAAACAAACCAAATTGGGTTTATATAGTAAGTTACAAAAGAAATAAAGGAAAAAGAAAAGAAAATGAATTGATGTGACAAATATCTGATACTACCGGTCGATCGCTCCCTTAAGTTAAAGCCCACTGGTTGTCTCGCAGACCAAATTCTGATTTACCGGTCAATCGGTGGCCGTGGGCCAGTCGACCAGTGTTTTGTTTTCCCCTGCTTTGGTTTCTTTGTCTTTCTCTTCTGCTAAAAGTCACGTAACGTCTTCGTTCGGACTTAGAATCAAGCACTGTTTGCAGTCACGCAAAGCTTGACAGAGGGCTAAACCTTTCGTGGAGATGTTAGACCAGTTGCCCAAACTATGAAATGAACTAAATGCCATTGTGAGTGCAGATATGTATGGAACTTTGCCGAAACGCATCCAAACTCCATACTTAGTAGTTAAATACCTACAAAAACCCAATTATACCTCATATAAAATTTTAACAATATAAAACAGAGGTTGTGTGGTTAACGGGCATAAATATAAAGGTTAAGACACCCGAGGGGACTAAAATGCATTGGTTCGAGGGTATAAATATGCAATATTCGCTACGAATCATGAATATGATGTAAAAAAAACAATCACATCAAATTTACATATTTTCATAAAATCAATAACTATATACATTCGTGAAGTATGTAAAATATTGTTATATTTGTAACAAGGGTTTGCAATGAAGAGTTTTTCATAACTTCTTAATAGGATGGAAACTCTAGTTACACAAATTACCGCATACACAAAAATATCAAATATAAATCAAATTCAAAATTATAAAATGTTTAGTTTAGAGAATCATAGTTCCATAATATGATATATGAGTCAATCCTATTTTTTGTAAAGAGACATTAAACCAAAAATGAGGATTGTGTCTAATGTTCATCAATTTTTTCTATGGTCAAATTTCCCTCATCTTTTTCCTTTTGCCACCTAAAATGAAACTTTAAATCTTATTCTTAACCTAGATAAAAACTATCCCACCCCACCCCTTGAATTTTTACTGGGCCACGAGATAGCTATCTAAGTCAGAGTTGTCACTAATCCACAACCTCAATATATAAGTAAGAAAATTTTAATTTAAACTTTCATGCCATGCACAATTTGTTTAAGTAAATCAAGATAATTCAAGTTTTATTTCTTTTATATTAAATAAAAGGCTTAATTTGTGACATGGATATTGAGAATACGTGTCCTTTAATTAGGGGTTGACAAATATCGGGCTAGGGGGATTTTTTGGAATTTTTTTCATGTATATAGATATACACTATTGAAAAGTATGTAACTTTGAGAAAAAGTGCCGGAGCTTGTGTCCATGCAATTTTTTTTTATTAATATCTATGTTGTAAAACTTTTTACAATGACAAGTGTTATTTATTAATTTCAAACAATTTTTCTCTTTAACAAAATTATGAATAGGAAAAATTTCTCCTGTTAGTTTTATTACTCAGGAATTTTTTCTCATTTTCCAGTAGCGACAAATTTATGTCATGGTCAAAACCTATGACAAATTGAACACAATTTCACTATTTATAAATTTCAACACGATTTTTATCATGAAAAAAGTGTATTTTTGTTCCCCCTCCACAAAATTCTCTGATCCATCACAACTCACATCAATCTTAAAACTTTCCAAGATAGTGACTAATGGATTGATTCACTCTAGTTCTAGTTTTTTCATTGAGTTAATTGTATTATTGTGTTATCTACAAACCTAAGGCGAAGCTAGAGAATTTTACGGCTGGGAATACTTATTTGAAAGTAGTGTAATATTCATGTACAAACTAAGTGTGACAAGTAATGGACAGGGTAAGGACTGATGATACCAAGTATGATCTCTTGCCTCAAACCAGATACAAAGACTCGAATTACAAAGTCATGGTCAGAACACCGGCAGAAGGACCTCGTCTCTTCGATATCTCGACCTAGTTTAGGCGTGTATACAAAGCATACAACCCTCAAAATTTCCCTCGAGGAAGCATCAAATGTTCAGGAATATCAGCAGACCTCAACGGTTGAAGAAAGACCTCTTATTCCAAGTAAAGAACCCTGGGTGTCCCCAAACTAAGACTAAAAGTCAGTTACTAAACCTTGGACAAATGGCGAATGATTTCTTACTCATTGCTATAACTAGAGACGCTCTGCTAGGGATAAATATACCTTAGATAATTCTATTATACCACAACAGGGTTTGAGCCCATTTCTAAAAGGATCAATATAGCCTTAATAGCTAAGAACTAAGATGTCGGTGTTAGAAGAGTCATCCTAGAATTGTGCCTAGCTCCTCAAAAAACCTTGGAGGGTTGGTAGAAGGCACACACATTGTTGAAAAAACCTCTACTCACCACTTATGATTTTTCCTAGAGCATTTATTCTCATTTGATGCTCTGAATGACAATTTCGACTCACTTGCAAGATTTTACACTAACACTACACCATTCTACTATAACGACAGAGCTTAGCTATAGTCGCTCATGCCTCACTATCAACTCCTAACTACACCTAGTAGTTGGCTATATAAAAAATTCTTAGTTAAGGTTTAATGTATCAAAATCATGTGATTTTATGATGAGAACAAGTGTTAATAATAGATTTAGCATTTGCAGAGATAATTCCATCCACTTCCAATTATTTTACTATGTGTTGAGCATCGCATTTAGGACAATTAGTTTATTTCTTATCTTATGAGTCCCGAGTGAGTAACAAGTAGTTAGATAAGTTGATGATTTTCTTTCTAAGAGCTCTTTGACCATAAAAAATACCTTAAAACATGTTGAACCACCTTAACTAACATCTAAGGTTAGTCATACTTATTATATTCAACTTCATAGTCAAGTACCTCAACTGTGGTACTTAACCAATATATATCCTTATGTATTTAATATTTTTAAGTTAGAAATACCTCATTCTATTCTAAGGGGCGTACTTGGTGAGGCTAAGGTCAAAACTAATTCCAACCTCATTAGTTTAGCATCATCGGTGGGAATGATTATTCTCTAGAAATAATTATATTATGTTTTCCAACCTACATTAGCAACGACTACTAATGTGAGGACGGTGGATATGAAGGCTTTCTAATAAAACTCAAAGACTAAATATAAGCTATAATATATAGGCTACTACCCATTGCATATGCTCTTTTCAGTGTGCTCACTCGACTTATTGCACCTTCTTATGCTCACTCGACTTATTGCACCTTCTTATGCTCACTCTACTTATTGCACCTTCTCACATCACCTCATCATCTCAATCAACCTTAGGAAAGTAAAATCATGATAAATGATAGAGAGAAAGGGATGGGTGTAAAGATATACTTAGGAAATTCCTAGAGTTCTCCCATAAATGCATAAATCCCAAGAATTAATCCCTATTTATAAGAGACTATCCCTACTAGGCTTTCTCCCACGGAGGTTCCAGGATGGTCAAACCATGAGATGATGAGATAAAGAACATGAAAGAACAATTGGGTAATTTCCTTATACAATATTAGGCTCAAATCCCAAATATGATCGAGTTGGACTTACAAAACACCTTATCCATATTATATAATTAAGTGGATCATTATTTTATTACAAGCGAGTGGAAGATGGAAACCATAGAGCCATTTAACGGGTCTAGATACCCTATAGACGATTGGTAAACTCATAGGCCTCTGATGATACTATAAGATACCCCCAACGAGGTATTATTCAGGGCATTACCAAACATCTTGAGGGGGACAACTAGATACTAATTTTCCAAGATCAAGTTTGGAACCATTAAAATGTCATGAAGCTAGCCAATTCCTTCATAAGACATTTTATAGTATCTTAGAAAATGCGCAAACTACCAACACCTCTCCTAAATTGCATACAAAAATAAGGGGAAACCCTGAGAGAATATGCTAAGAGGTTTAATTAAGAAGCTTTTCGGGTAGAAGCCTTAAATGATACCATATGTATGGACACCTATATTGAAGGAATCACGTTTAAAGATCTATTGAGGTCATCCAGAAATATACCACCTTCATCATGACTAATCTCCTAGAGAGAACCCATAGATAATAATGTTAAGGATGCCATATCTACCAAATCATTAGACTTACTCACTCCTCGTAACCTCAGTAGGAGAATATGGAAAAAGGAAAATATCTCTTGGGGGATACTTCTTCTAAAACATTCGAGGTTAAAAAAAGGATGAAGAATAGAGCATAAAATCTAAGAATTTAAATGCCCTCTTAACTACTTAGAAGAAGTATACTAAGCCATAGATCTGTAAAATATCCTACCTAAATCCAGATCAATGAAGTTGTTTGAGGACAAAAGACACAAGTTAGAGTATTATCGATTATATATAGACTATGGGCACAACACTCATGAGTGTGGAAATACCATTTTGTAATCAAGGTATGGGTAATTTTATCCCTTTCATTAAAATACCCTTAACCCAAAGTCCATGAAAAGATTATAAAGGACAAAGTGATAAAACCTTAGAAGGACAAAGTATGAATAATTGAAAATTACATAAAGATAAAAACCCTCTTAGTAGTTCTTTTAACTGAATGATTATCACACGCAAGGTAATCATTACAAGATCTTCACAGATCTTTTCCCAGACATACAGATGCCCCTCAACCCCCATCCATCGTACACTTGTCACCTTAGATAACTGCACGGTCAAAGGCCCTTATTGGACCCCTATAAAAAAAGGTTCCCACCAACCTGAAAGACTACCACCAACCCAAACATTGATTCAATTTTCTAACTTTCTTCAATCATGAGGGCCCGAGATACTCGAGATTGTTTTGAAAAGTCCCGAAAAACTTCGTACTTCAGAAAAGTTTTTTCCTTAAGGAAATTTCATAATTTTGAAAAGTCACTTCTCTTAATTAAAGTTTTTACTTATGAAAAGTTGTTTACTCTGAGAAAAAGAGGAAAACCTCTATGGATAGCCCTGGAATGATGACGCTTATAAATGAAGCTCTGCCCGAATAGGCATCTCAGGAGGGGAAAATCCCCAAGAAAAATTCGGATCACGTTACAAGGGTAAAGAAACTCTGCACTAATCTTGGGTTAAGTACCATATATATATTGTGATAAACTGTCCTTATTTGTTTATCTCATTTAGCCCGACCCTCATTTATATTTTATGGCATTGTTTCTAACCCAATACCTTTGTTAATTGAATTGACACGCTCATATGTTAAATAAATTCTAATAAATTTTATGATTAAATAAAAACATTAAAACATACTTTTCAAAATTGTTCTCACTAAAGTGTGAGTAAGCCGAGTCATTTCAGAAATTTTCAAAGCCAAAGTATAAAATAAAACTACTCCCATTACTTCTCTGAGCGAACCTAATATGTTGCTATGATGACACCCTCAAATAGTTTTTTTTCACATAAATACTTGTCAACAATTGACCATTGATTAACTTATTTTTAACATATAAATATATCAATTCGATAAAACAAAAATGCTATATTAAGCACTAGGCTCCATAAATACCATAATATTGTATGTTGTAAACATGTATCCCGCTGCCTACATTCCTAAATATGTCCCGTTTATTGAAATTATGTTTGGTTTGATCCTAAGTCCTATTGGGTATCTAGGCACTGTACCAAGGCACACTAGTGAAGATCAAGTCTCATAATACATCACTTGGCATATTATTTCTGAAGGGATGCCTCCATATTTAGTCCAAACACCCTCTCTCCATCACCTGAAACTAGCCCAAAGATTCGACACCTCTGGATTTTAGCTATGTCGATAAGGATACTTAGTTCTATGTTGGTGTCTTCTATTCCACTCTAAACCTAACTAATCCCCCTCATTCAACACCTCCAAACTAGTGTGAAGGTTCAATAACACCTTGCTAGTGGTCACTCGATAGACATGAATATCTTTATCAGTGACTTTGGGTCAACTTCCATTCTGAACCTTCCACCGAAGCTACCCTACGTCCGATATATAACTTATCCTCCTCTTAGGACAAGTCTTACACTTTCACACGTGTCATGTTAGATCACATGTAAAATCAAACTATGTAGGCTTTTATATCGTGGCCACACAAGTATGTGGATGTAATATCAAGTCCTTCTCATAAGCAAAAGCCTAGAGAATACATCTCTCGATATGTTGTAACAACAAATATGAAACCATCCCTTATATTACCTTTATATCTCTTCTCAAACCTTTAATGAGATATCAAACTATTTAAAGCTGTGAATTCTCACTCACACATACACATAACCTTAATGGCCACCGGTTACCAAGCTAAGCTTCCTCGCACCATTATATACATTGACATCCACCGATTATACGTGCTAATATTTCTCACAAACTTATATGGATAGTAACAAACATACATTAAAAAAAATACAAAATCATTCACAAGCACCCTTATGTACCCACACCGATTTAAGTGACGTGCATACACCTCTCGCTAATACCATTTTCATACCTAAGAACATATCTACATTTTAAGGGATTCTCAAACTAAGGGCTCGAATCATGTTCTAAAATAAACTAAACAATATTCACATAATGTTAAGAGCGATAATAAGCATACAATTAAGGAAGCATAAAGAACAAATGGGGTTCTTTACACTATCCCCATTCATAATCTGCTTACCAAACCCCATAATAAGAATCTCTAGACTATTCGTAGACCTAAACCTACCTTAGGATTAGCCCAAAGGGGCTAACCTTAACCTTATATATATATATATATATGCGACTCTTAACAATCGATAACCCCTCACACGAAATATACTTAGTCATAGGCCTAAACCAGGTTGTGCGACAAAAACTGGATATGGTTTCAAATAACTTATAAGGGCAAATCATCGAGCCCGTCGAGCTGATAAACTGACCATGGGGAGAAATGGTGTATTGAGAGACAATCACTCTCGCGTACCGTTAGGGATCACAAAACCTTGCTAAATGAGTCCCGCTGCCCACACACAGTGACAAGCATCCTGCTCCCCCAAGTCCCAGTCCAAGGCCATTAAAACAGTAGTTGTGCCTTTGCTGTGGATAAATCAAGAGAACCAACTATCCTCATCATACATTTCTAATATGATTAATATCTCTCCCTCACATGAATAATTTACATAAATTTTAGAACTATTTAGAGACCTTATTTAGAGTCCCTCAAAATGTAGATATGTGTGTAGGACACCGTGTACAACATTATACATTATTCTAAACATATAGGTACGCACGAAGGAACTCACAATGAAACAAACATCAAAGTATGTAAAAATAAATATTACATGTTTTCATCACGGACTATATAGTAGTGATTTTCATATTATTTAAACCCTTTATCCTTGAGACCAAAAATAGTTAGTTGAAAGACCGATCTCTAATGAATATTCTCACTCTTTTCGTTCATCCATCTGGTAGATAGGGAAACTTATATCTCGATCCCAAAGTCTCTGTGACATGGAATGTTTGAATATTGCTCAGTACTGGGTTATATCGAGTAGGCTTTCATAGCTATTCAACACTAGTGTAAAGTGGTGTCACATGCACCTTAAAGGTTACTCTGTCCAAGCAACCCAAGATATCATGGTCCACAAGAATGAAAAGTTGTCCATCGATCATTGTGTCACATCACTTTTTTACATAAAAATAAAAACATCTAGGTACACATCCTATTACACAAATTCATTGATACTTACATGACATTCTTTTTAATGAATGTTTTTCAAAAATCGTCAGACGGATAAACGTTGGTCTAAAACCCCTCAGATTTTAAACCGAATGTCTTATGATTTTTAAATGGAAGATAAACAGTAAGAATACAAAAGTCATTGACAAAGAGTAATTCCTTTACCTTGGATTCCCCGAAATGAGTAGCCACCCGAATAATTCATAGTGTAGCCACCTGAATCATCCATAAAATTGAATACCTACCAGGATTCAGACTTGGAAGAAACCACCATAGATCCCTCAAGGCTATCACTTACACATAATGCAATGGTAAGACCGATCTCGGGTATATCCTCAATGGTAATACTCCATCCTAAGATCTTAAAGACCCCCATCAAGGGTGTTATGGTAACCTTTGTCTCCAAGGAGAAGGCTTCCCCTATCACGAACTTCTCAAACCTCGGTAGGATAAAGAAAATAAATTGTTGCAACGTGGAAAAGACATCCTCTATGACGAAGGACTATACGTGTAAAAGACGATTGTTTTAATTGTATATTAATCTACCCATGTATTGAAACTAAGTTAGACTAAAGAAAATAAAAACTATAGATTAATAATAATATCCTTCATCTAGGGTTACATGAGAAGAAAATATCATGCAATATTAAATCTCATTTAGTCAATTAATCAAACCTAGAGTTATCACTCCCTAAATTCTCATAAAATCCTAGTATGATTTTAGGTTTAACAAATACCCCAAAGATTAGACATATAAAATCGTAAATACAGAGAATACAAGATATGCACCGATTAATCTCCTAGGAATAAAATCCAGAACTACCTCACCCATTAAAACAAGTGTTATCTATCACCAAAGAAAGGAACCAACTAATCCGAGGTGAGTTTAATCATCTCAACCTAATCTAATTTATGTAGAAAGCATGTTAAAGCAAGTATTTAAAGAAAGCAATAAATTATGGAAAGCATCTAGGTTAAGAAAGAGTTAAAAAACTTAAGAAGCTTTAATGAAGGAAGAAGAAGATGAATAGTACTTACAAAGTCATAAATTGCAAACCCTAGGAGGGATAATGAGATGCTCCTAAAATCATCTCTCAAACCAAAAAACTAACCTAAAAACAATAAAACCTCTATCATGAAATAATATCTAATTTTTACACACACACACACACACACACACATATATATATATATATATATATGATTAAATAAAAGAAAAGAAATTATATAACTAAAAAATATATGATTTCTGGGTTGATTGAACAATCGAACAAAGGGGATCGATCGATTAATAGTTACGGATGCTCAATCAATTAACAGTTATTTCAATCGACCGTTGAAAGGTAAAATTCGATACCTTTCTCATTCCAAGAAAAAATCTATTTCATCGATCGATCGTCGATCAATACCCTATTTCTTCGATGCACTTTTCTCTTCAAAAAGGGAATTATTTCATCGACCGAAAACGATTATAACTTCACCATTCGGACATCAAATGACGTGCCATCAGCATCCATGCGAAGCTAACTAATCAAAATACGCTCGCATTGACATCTACTAACCGATACCTAAAGTCTTGAATTATGGAATTTCCACTGAAGTTGCATCAAATGACATAACTTTCCCAAATCACAATTAATTGGTCCGTTAAGCATTTTAGTACCTATAAAAACTCATATACACACACACACACACACACACACATTGTGAAAGGTTTAACGAACACAATTATGCAAGAATGCATAAAAATAAAGGGTGCAAATATTCAATATTCATCACTTATCACACTCCTAACTTAGATATTGCTAGTCCATAGTTATGAAAAAAATCCATCCCAATAGATATATAAAAATTAGATAAGCGTAAAGGATAGAAATGACTCTTTCGCGAGGGTATGATTGAGTTTAATGAATGCAACACCCCGTTAAACCCCTAGGTTATCATATTGGATGAGTGTTGCCTCATGAGGGTTTTCAGGGATAAAAACCACTAATATCATGATTCCTCAAAAGTATGCCCAAAAAATCTACAAGATAACCTCAATGAGAACGAAAAAGATTCAACAAGTTATTGTCATTAACATTGAAGAATAACTTCATAGAATTGTAACCTTAAATATGGGTGGAAAAGCGAGCAAATGAAAATATCAATTTGGCAAAACTTTAATAAACTGGATAGAAATTAAAGCGTGCATGGATATAAATACTCACCAATGATTACATTCAACAAATAAAAAACACTCAGAAATGGGGTGCAACACACACAGGACATGCATCGATAATGAGTAAATATAAATAGAAACTAGTTCGTGCATGTGGGTACCTCGATTAGTTATTTTGGCCCAGATGAGTAGCCAAATTAAGCCCAAACCAAAGTCTAGGGGCCTCGCACTATAACTGATTCAGTTATGACCCATTCAACTCCTAAAATCTCTCAAGAGATATTCTAGAGATCATGGGCTAACGTGGAGGAGTCCCACACCCCCACTCCCCTAAAAAGACATGTATAAATAAAACCCTCAGCCCGGGGAAAATGGGATGCAATTGTAAACACTCCACTGGAGTAAAGAGAAATAAAATACTGAGAGCACCACCGTGGGGTAGGCCTTCTTGCCGAACCATGTATATCTTGTGTTGTGTGTGATTGCAATTATTTCAAATTCTTTATTTATTTTGGTGATCGCCTTTGCTTATTATTTTGTGTCGAGTTTAATTGTCACTACAATTAGTGCCGTCTGTGTGAAGCGTTTTATTTTCTTTTAAGAAAGCCTCCACCAATAAGAACTTATAATGTCTAGTCACAACAACAATTCCTCTCAAGCAGGGGATATTCAAGAGAAACCTGCTCCTTGAAGGGTCAGATCTGAAGTTCGATGCTCAAATCATAGGGCTCGCATAGAATGACAAGTTTGAAGGAAAGTCAGGGACCAACCAGGTCCACACAGGTCTCCAGGCTAATCGATGCCTATGAAGATAGGATCCAAAAGCAAGAGGAGGCCACTCGCAAGAAAGAAGCTGAGAACGCTCATCTCAAGAAAATACTGGAGAAAATGGAGAGAGAATTCCATCGTAGCACAAGGCAACGTCCATATCTCACTCCTAGCCCTTAGGCGAGCAAATATCACAGCCGAGGAAGGAGCCCTAGATGTGGATCTCAAAGATTTGAGGAACACAGGTCAGATGATGACTTTCCTGAGCAACAACAACTAGGTCACCGTTATAGGAGCCCAGGTTGAGGAAATGATGACATACGAAATTTGATCCGAAGAGAAATGGACCAACACCTAGCACATCGGGGTGCCAGATCGACTAGAGAGATAGTCAGGCGATCTCTCAGGACCCAAATGAAATCCTCTTTCTCAAGGGAGATAGAAGAAGCTCCTAAGAAGTTCACGATGCCCAAATTCAAGATCTACGATGGAAAGACTGATCCTATCGACCATGTTAGGCAGTACAGGCAGACCATGACCCTTTGGAACTATAAGAACACGTTAATGTGCCGGATGTTTACATTGAGCTTGCATGACATGGCCCAAAAGTGGTTCGAGAAAATCCCTCATAGATCCATCAGGAGATTCGAGTCCCTGGCGGAGCTCTTCACAGCTTGCTTCATTACCAGCAGCTCCAACCTTAAGAGGATGGATGCTTTGTTGACAATGAAGAAAATACCCCAAGAGAGCCTCAGAGATTATGCGAAGAGATATTGGGAGATATTTAACGAGGTCGAGGATTTCTCGGAGCAGGTCACCGTGGCATCCTTTAAGATTGGATTACCCAGCTCCTGCCTCTTGCACCAGTCCCTCACTAAAAAGGAGGCCACAACCATCGACGACTTAATGGCCCGTGTTGAGAAATATGCCAAAGTTGAAGATGTGACCCATCTCAATGCAGGTGAAAATGGTTGCGCCAAGTTCGCTGATAAGGGCAGCGACAAAGCTGAGAATCAAAAGAAAGGAAGTAAGAATGGGGGCAGGAGAGGCCCTAAGAATGGGAATAAAAGTGATGCCCCAAAAGAATTTCAAGCACTGAATACAGTTTTTAAGGAACCAACTTACAAAATTTTAGCGAAGATCAAGGATGAGCCATTCGATTTTAGTGCAGATGGATGGGTGGAGATCCCTCTAAAAGAAACAACGCACTGATATGTTCATTACACAAGGAGGGTGGGCACAAAACCGATCATTGCAAATATCTCAAATCTCACCTCGAAGAGCTAACCCAAGCTGGGCACTTGAATGAATTCATAGAGAAAAAGGCAGAGAAGGTAGCTGCTAATGGAGATCGGAGACCCGATAACGTGCTTGAGGAGGATGACGACCATGAGTTTTCTGTAATTCATAGGGCATCCGATCTAAAGTAGATTCAAGGAAACACATCTCAGATGGAAGTAAAAAAGCATAAGACAGTAATGCAAGATTTTCAAATCGATCCAGCTAGAACGCAGGCAGGAAAGCGTCGCCGAGCACATGACGTCGACTGTAGCAAACAAATTGTGTTCATGGATGAAAACCTAGTGGGAATAAGGACCCCACATCATGATGCCTTGATTATTACACTCAAGATAACTAACTACGATGTCGACAAGTTGCTCATCGACTAGGGTAGATCATTCGAAGTAATGTATCTCAACCTATTCAGAAAGTTGAAGTTAAGCGTCGTCGACTTAAAGGAAGCCACCGTCCCTCTAGTTGGCTTCGCTGGTAAAGTGACCATCCCTTTGGGAAAGATTGTACTGCCAGTAAGGGCAGGAAGCATCTATAAAATGATAGAATTTTTGGTGGTCGACACCCTACCAGGCCATCCATGGTAGAGGGTGGCTACATACGATGAAGGTCGCCCCCTCTATCTACCATTAGGAACTCAAATATGTGACTTGGAGTGGGGTGATGGAGATCCATAGAGATCAGGCAATTGCGAGAAAGTGCTTTATATTAGCCATCCTCCCAAAGCCGGAGAAGAAGGTTGAGAAAGCCAAAGTGAAGGTTGAAGAATAGGAAGGTTTGATACCTTCCAAATAACAGCTAAAATATGGAAGACCTGGAGTGGAGGAGACCAGGATCCTCCCATATGAGAGGGTCATTGAGAACCTGGAAGAAGTCGCAGCTGATGGCAACAAGAAAGATAGGATGTTCTTGATCAGATCCTCTCTCACAGATCGAGAAAAGAAGGAACAAATAGTACTTTTATAGAATAACTTGGACGTTTTTGCATGGGAACCCTAAGAGCTACCTAGGATTGATCCCAATATGGTTTGTCATCGGTTGCATGTTGACCTGACTTTCCAGAAGATTGCACAAAAGGCCCGACGAACTGCACTCGAGAAGGCCAAGACTATGGAGAAGGAACTGCAAAAACTGCTGGGTGAAGGATCCATACGGGTAGTTCAATTCCCTAAGTGGCTGTCCAACACAGTAGTGGTCCTAAAAAGCAATGGAAAATGGAGAGTCTGTATTGACTTCACCGATATTAACTGAGTGTGCCCTAAAGACAGTTTTCCTCTCCCAAAGATTGACCAGTTGGTGGATGCCACAGCAGCTCATGAAAGAATGAGCTTCCTAGAAGCATACTCCGGGTATCACCAAATCCCTCTAAACGATCCAGATCAAGACAAGACAACATTCATCACCACTGTCGGGTTATATTGTTACAAGGTCATGCCCTTTGGCCTAAAAAATACAGGAGCAACCTACCAACGGTTGGTCACCAAAATGTTTAAAGACCAAATGGGAAGCATCATGGAGGTCTACATCGATGATATGCTCGTCAAGATAAGGCATAAAGAAAACCACCTCTCAAACCCATCGAGGAACATTGAAATCCTTAGGAAATACCGAATAAAGCTTAACACAAGTAAGTGTTCCTTCGGTGTCCAGTCAGGAAAATTTCTCGGCTACTTGGTCAGTAAGAGAGGCATTGAAGCCAACCCAGACCATATTAATGCTATCAATAGGGTGCAGACCCCCTGTATGATAAGAGACGTGCAAAAGCTCATAGGAATGCTCGCCGCCTTGAATCGATTCATCTTAAAATCATCCAAAAGGTGCCAGCCGTTCTTCCTACTTTTGAAGAAAAGAAAAAGTATAAAGTGGAATGAGGATTGATCGATGGAACTAGAAGGACTCAAATCTTACCTCAGTACTCCACCTTTTCTCGTAATCCCTCAAGAGAATAACTCTCTATACCTGTACCTCGCAGTTTCCAGTCACACTATAAGTTTTGCACTGGTACACGAAAGAACGGGGATCCAACACCTAGTTTATTACGTGAGAAAAACTCTCTTGGACACTGAATAATGGTACCTACCACTAGAAAAGCTCGCCTTTATGCCAGTGGTATCGTCAAGGAAATTTAAATATTACTTCAAAGCTCACTCCATCATCGTCCTTACATCTCACCCCCTTAAAGAAGGCTTGTGAAAAGAAGATCTCTCCGGTAGACTATCAAAGTGGTCAATCGAGCGTGGGAGATACATCCAGTTTCAGCCAAGGAATGCAATCAAGGGATAAGTCCTCATCGACTTCATCGCAAAATTTATAGGAGAACATCATTGTGACGAACGTCAACCTATTAGCCAAAGGGAAAACCACTCGGCACAAGGTGTTTGGTGATTGTTCATTGAAATAGCCTCCAACTCCAAAGGGGTCGGAGTGGAAATCATACTACTTACCCCTGAAGATGGAATCCTCGAGCAAGGAATCAGGCTTCGATTTGAAGCCTCCAACAATGAAGCAGACTATGAAGCATTGATAGCAGACCTACAGAAGGCACAAGCGCCGGGGGAAAGGTAACTCCAAGTGTTCGGTGACTCACAGCTGATCTACAACTAGATAAGTGGTGACTTCAACGCTAGGGATGAGAGAATCACAACCTACTTTGCCACAATAAAGAAATTAATGTCTAACTTCAAACAGGTCAGCGTCCAACAGTTTCCTAGAGGAAAAAATAACCATGCTGAACCCCTAGTGGCCTTGAGCTTAATGATCAATTATGACTTGAGGAGAATAATTCTGATCGATTTCCTTACCGAGCCAAGTATTACCCAGATCGATAAATTGCCAAACATAGGTCATCTTCTCCATATTGAATCATCCCCCAGTTGGATGGACCCCTTAAGGTATTATTTGAAAGATGGTTCCCTGCCAAACGATAAGAAGAACGCTTATCAGATAAGTGTCAAAGCTCCTTTCTTTCACTTATCTCTCGAGGGAAAACTGTATAAGAGGTCTTTCATCGGTCCTTATCTCCAATGCGTTCACCCAAAGGACGTCGAGCAAGTTCTACACGAGCTTCATAAGGGAATATATGGAAGTCATATTGGGGGCAGGTCGCTAGCTTTCTGAGTAATGAAGGAAGGGTACTGGTGGCCATACATACAGAAGGATCCTGGGACATATGCTCGCAAGTGCGAAAGATGTCAACTTCGTGCTCCTATAGTTCACCAACCAGCCAATGACCTAAAGTCATTTACTATCCCATGGCCTTTCTCTCAATGGGGAATGGACATCATATGCCCTCCTCCTATCGCTGCTAATAATTGCAAGTATTTGTTGGTCGAGACAGGCTACTTCACTAAATGGATAGAGGCAGAGCCACTAGCAAAACATCAGAGACGCGAATATGATAAGATTCATATGGAAGAACATTATCACCCACTTTGGGATCCCCAGGACCATCATCACTGATAATGTAACAAAGTTTGAAAGTGGCCTTTTCTAGGGTTTCTGTAACGACCACGGGATCAGGCACGATTTTAGCTCGGTGGCATACCCTCAGAACAATGGACAAGCTAAAACTTCTAATAAAATAGTGATTGATGGATTGAAGAAGCGATTGGAGCGATCTAAAGGGGCATGGTGCGAGCTGCCCCACATCCTATAGGCTTATCGCACTACCCCATGACAAGAAACCGGGGAAATACCATTCGCACTGACATATGGTATGGAGGCAATCATCCCCTTGGAATATGGACTCCCCACCATGAGGTCCACCCTGGTCAACCAAGGACATAACGATGCAGCATTGCTCGCTGAAATTGACCTAGCTGAGGAACGAAGATATCTAGATCTAGTAAAACTAGCAGGTTATCAGCAATAGCTAGCAAATCACTATAACAAGAAGGTCAAATCCGAGAGCATTCCAAGTTGGGGACTACGTCCTAAGGAAACTTCTTGACAGCGCAATAAAACCATCAGATGGCAAGCTAGGGCCAAACGGGGAGGGACCATTCAAGGTGATAAGAGACAACCTACAAGGAGCCTATCACTTAGAAACACTGGAGGGTAGGGAGATACCTCAAGTTTGGAAAGTAGACAATGTATAGAAATTCTACTTCTAGTTTTTTGTGTTTATCTTTTAACCCAATGTTGAAATTTACAATTCCTTTCTGATTAAAAAAAATTATTTGGCAGTGGCATTCTATGAAGTGTTGATTATTTCTCAAATACTTTATAATTTATGCACCTTTTCCAAGTTACAGTCTCTTCTCTTAACATACAAAAGAAGGGTATTACCCTCCTCGGGTTTTCGTCATCAAATATGGATAACCTCCTAGCATTGCCCCTAGAAATATATGAATCCCTATAGGTGACCCTTAGGCAGCACGGCCAACTCAAGTTGGTCGCCAAATAATGTTTGGCTCAAAAAACCTGCTCGAATAGAACATCCAACACCAGGTGTGTCCTTTCCATTGCCACACTTAGGCTTAAGGGGGTATGACGACACAACCTAAAAGATAAAGTGAGGCAGAATGGTATCTTATAAGTATACTGAACTGGGGAGATACTCACTCAACAAAATAACTCTTCCTATATCAAATCTAGTCGGCTAAGAAGAGCCCATGATAGTCAAATAAGAAATCAATAAAGTAAAAAATACACAACACATGTTTAGGGGTCGAATCGCCCAAAACATCATTAGTTTATTACATCATTACATATACAAAGAGTTAAATGTGCTGAGTAAAATAAATCCTAATGAGGATTAGGTCTCTGAGCAAGATAGTCAGCCACTTGCGCTCTTCGTCCATCATCTGGGTGAGGAGCTAATTCCTCCTCAACTTCATTTGAATCTGATTCCAATAGCTGCCTTGGGATGGCATCTATGGGGACCCACTGATCATCCCTCCTGAATGGGTTAGGCATCAAAGTTGAGGGGGAGATCTTATGACTATAGCAGAGGAAAGAGTTCCTTGGGACCTGCAACTCCCTAAGAGCACTCAACCATCCCCTAATAAAGGATAACTCTTTAACTTCCCCTAACTTCATCAGAGCATCGGTCCAACCCTGATCATAACCATAAGCCTACACTCACCGAGGACCTTTCTTGAATAAATTCCTTATCAAGGTAACATCTCTTTAAAGACTGGCACTATCAAGTACGCTCGACTAACATCGCCTCGAAGATTAGAAATCTCCCTAGTTGAACCTCTATCATCAGTACCAGCTCACGGTCCAGTCGATGAAAAGGAACCCCGTAGAAATCGAGGAGCAATGATCGACGCATTCTCCCTAAGTTAGGAGACTTCTCTTCTCAGAGCATCGTTCTCTTGCTGAAGTAATTATCCAATCTGATTAACCTCAGAGGCATTAAGGATCTTAACCTTCAGAGCATCCACTTCTTCTTGAATATAAGCATCGATCTCCTCCATCTCTTGGAGCCTATCCTTCATCTTGGCGATGAGCTCTGACTAGTCCTTATAATCTTGGTTCATTGATCTAAGAGAAATGTAGATCCTTATAAAGGCTTTGCGAAATGGATTTCTCGCATAAGGACCAATAATATTTCCTAGTTGAGAAGTAGTAGGTATATACTCATTAGCATCAATCATCTACAAACCATATAAGCATTAAAGAACAAATAAATCAGTACACGGATGGGAAATTAATTTCATTTCATTAAAAGAAGGTTCAAAGTACATCATTAAAAGGAAAGAACAATAAAAATACAAAGATCTCCCTAAAGAAGACTAGGTGGCAACCTCAGTCTGCTCCGAGGACACTGGTTGCTTTCCCTTGTCTACGAAAGCCCTAAGCACGCCTCCCTTAGACGGAGTGGTCACCGTCCCCTGGTCAAGGGGAGTACTAGCAAAAGTTGTCTGGACAGCTGGAGCACCTTCATTAACAGCAGGAGCAGGCGCCTCATCCACAACGGGCCTAAGGCCAAGATCGTGCTCGTCAAAGAGTGGGGAGTTAATATCCACCTCGACAGCAAGCATAGCCTTGTCCCAACCCTTCTTGAAGTTGAAACGGCTAATATAACCAATATGAACCTTAGCATCCTCGTATGATGTGACCCAACCAACATTTTACAAGATCTCCTTAAGGGTGGAAGCCTCAGATTCCACCTTCTTCACCTTCCCCACAAGCACCGTATTCTACTCAACCACAACCAGCTTGCTCATGCAAACCAAGTCATAATACTTCCTCATCTCTTAGAGCTCCTTGGTCGCCGCCTCTTTTAATTTGTTGGCTTGGGCCAAGGCGAGGTCAAAAGACTTTTATTAAGAACTAGCAGTCTTCAAGCTAGCCTTTTGCTCGATATTTTTCCTATCCAACTCAGCGTTCTTCCTCGCCAGCTCATCACGGCTGCGATAAAGGATGGTGAAATCAGACACAAAATACAGAGAAAAGGTAAACATTAGCAGAGAAAGTATTGAAAGGAGTGTTGCAAGAAAATAAAAGTGAAAATAGTCTTGCCAAGGCTATCCCTTGACTCGCCTTTAGGGTTAACTGGCCAATACCTATATTTATCAACCTCTGGCGATCAGCTGGCAGCACTGCTCGCTCAAGCACTGCCGGAGCTAACTGAGGGGTAAGAGAAACAGAAGCCCCCTCATTCAGAGTGGACACGGGCACGAGAGATTGCTCCACCTTTTTCCTCCCCTCTTCCCTCCTCTTTTCTTCTTCTCTCTCCTTTTTCTCCCTCTCTATCCTCTTTCTCTCTTCCACCTTCTTCTTCTCCTCTTCCGTCTTTCTCTCTCTCTCTCTCTCACCTATACCTCCTCCTTCTTCTTCCTCTTCTTCTCATGAGCAACAGTTTGGGAGCCAGTGGCAGTATCCTCGTTCCCAGATTTCTATTTCTTCAACCAGCGAGCAAGCAACACATTGTCTTCATCATCCTTTTGGACCAAAATTTTCCTAGGAGGAGCCATATCTTCCTCGCTGGAGCTACTTGAATGCCCTGAAGACTCCTGAGCCTCTGAACCCTCCTCCTAGATGGAAAATTCTTTGCTACTTGAGCTCTCCTCACTGTAATCACCTTTCAGCACCACCCCTGTTAGCTCCCTTGCTCTCTTCACTAGAGATGCTTTCCTCATCGTCCAATTGAATGGGGTCAGCAATAACCTCTTCTGTGATATCTAGATGAGGAATGATATCCACAGGTCATGCGATGAAACTATACCCAATGTTCTTGTATTCCAGGAGAAATGCCACTAATCGAGGATGCTCACCATCAGCTAAGAGTTCCTTGATCTTCCAAGCCTTGACCAGCTCAGCAGCTCGAATCTCGCGAAGACCAGGGTCTGAGTTCTTTATCGTCACTGAAGAAAGAAAGAGATAAAGATATGAGAAAGACCGTAGACTAACAGAAAAGTCAATAAGAAGAACAAAAAGATATGTCTACCTATGTACTCCTCTCCATAAAAGGGAATCACCAGTCCCCTTTACCTCTCCCCTCCAGCTTGGGGTGGGAACTGCAAGTTTTTGGCAATAAACCCATCATGTCAGTAGTCCTTGTGGGAATCAGGTAGATTTACTACCAACACCCTATCAGGACTCCTAGATTTGAGGCAAAGAAGTCCAGAGCTTGTTCGAGAAAAAGAGTAACAATTGCAAATTTCAGTAAGCCCTAGATTGGTGCCATAGAGATGATTAAGTCTATGCACACCATTGATAATTTTCCAAACATTTGACGAGCACTGTGTAGTAACTATATAGAAGTAACTAAAAAAGTGCAAAAACAAGCGATTCGGGGGAAAATCAAGACCCCTTTGGGATAACAAAAAATCTTGTATCTAGTGACCTACCTCAATGTCCCTGACATTACGAGGAATAGGGGCACATTCGATGTCTACCCAGTTTGGAATATTGTAGAACCTCCTAAACTCAGTTATCTACCTATTGCCTATTTTCTTCATCAGAAATAAGAAACCCTAATATCAAATATGAAGAAACTACAACAGAAAAAAAGGGAGTGTGAAGAACTTACGGAGTAAGAATCAACTTGAGACAATGCAAAGCCGCAAGCAGGGAAGATGAGAAGATAAGGAAAAAGATTAAAGATGGAAGACGAGACCTGGAAGTGAGAAATCAATAGTGATAGGCTAGAGAAATTTAGAGAGTGGAGATAAATTTGAAGCGATGTCATGGAATGACCTCTCCAAGCTGTTTTAAACCTTTCTAATCATGACGCATAGGATACGAAGCAATTTGCCACCTAAATCAATTCGAGAAGGGAGCTTAAATCCCAAAGTGATGTACGATTCACAAAAATGCCATTAAGGAAATCATTTAAAATTATTGAGCCCAAATTGTGACCCCAAAATTTTAGGGGCAATTGTGGGTACCTCGATTAGTTATTTCGGCCCAGATAAGTAGCCAAATTAAGCCCAACCCAAATTCTAGGGGCCTCACGCTATAACTGATTCAGTTATGACCCATTCAAATCCTAAAATCTCTTAAGAGATATTCTAGGGATCATGAGCTAACAGGGAGGAGTCCCACACCCCCACTCTCCTAAAAAGACATGTATAAATAAAACCCTCAGCCTGGGGCAAATGGGATGCAATTGTAAACACTCCCCAGGAGTAAAGAGAAATAAAATACTGAGAGCACCACCATGGGCGTAGGCCTTCTTGCCGAACCACGTATATCTTGTGTTGTGTGTGATTGCAATTATTTCAAGTTCTTTATTGATTCTTGTGATCACATTTGCTTATTATTTTGTGTTGAGTTTAATTATCACCACAGTGCACATCTCATCAATCAATAACGCTATGCATAAACTGAAAAATATGTAATATTTAAGAAAGATAATGTTCATTAAATAAGGAGAAACATATTTTCCAAGATTGTCGTAATTGTTATGAATTTTGAATCACACTCAGCTTAGGATCACATAGGACTTTATAAGGTTCTAATGTAGGTTTTGGGTTAAGGTTAGGAAATGAAGGAATATATATGGATTAAAAGGAGTTCAGGGATAAACAGTTGGGATAACGGAAAATTGCAGGTAATTTTAAAATCGGGATATACTTTCCAACAAAAGCAACAAATATAATATGGGGTTGATAAAGATTATTGAGCAATATGTACATTAATGAAATACTTTCTCTTTACTTTTTTTTTATTTTTCACCTATTTTTTTCTTTTATTTTTCTTCTCTCTCTCTCAAATGCTTAGTTGCAACCAAATAATAATAACATCATATAATGCCAAGTATGATTCCAAGCAAAGGTATGGAAATTATATATATGGTTTTGAAATTCCAATGTGGAGTTGGTTATAGGATTTTGGCTTCTGAAACAAAAGTTTATATTTAGACTCATAGGGGTTTGACTAGGAAATATGTAGGGTGAGGGCAAGGTAACTATGGGTTATGATCCTTTTCCAAGGCTTACACGATTCTCAAGTCAAAACAACTTTAGAAATCATGCTCAAGTAGCACATTTACAAATTAACTCAATTAAAGAATGATATAGTGAGATTCCCGATGACTTTAACGTTTTCAAAGAGGAAAGAGTACTGTATAAACACTCACAAATGAACAAAATCAAAAATTTGAGTAATAAAAATCTTAAACCAAATCACTTAAACAGGAAAAACTCATGTGCACATGGGTTTAAATTTTAATTCATGAAGTTTTCCATATTATCATTAAGTGGAGGACTAAAGTCTAATAACTTCAAAAATTCATAATATGCATCATTGCATTATCTATTGGATCAAACTTTTATTCTAAATATACTATCGAAAACAAGGGAAAAATGCCCAACAAAGTAGAAAAAGAAAGAAAATATTTTTAAAATTTTTCAATTTTTACAACAAAATCCTACTTGGGAAGAACATATGATCAAATCAAAGAAACTACTAATGAATGGGAAAAATTTCCCACGCCTTTAACTCAAACCTTGCATTTCCCTCAATGTGAACTGATAATCAACTTAAAGAGAGAAAAATAGCAATATTACACAAAATAGAGCGATCTCTGGAAATTACAAGTTCAAAGATTCTACCAAAACATGTTACCACTATGCATAAAAAAGAATAAATAAAAACTTTAATTAATTACACTGGATAATAAGTAAAAATAAAAACCAATCTAATATTTACATCCTGAAATATTAATTGTAGGTGGTAATTTTCGATAGTGTTTGTATCCAATGCCCACAAGATAAATTAATATAAGTAATAAACAGTGAGGATAAAAAACACACAACACAAGAATATACATGGTTCATCAATGTGCCTACGCTCATAGTGTTTGGGGTTTGCTCACTTATTAACTTAAAGATCTTATAAACAGATTTGTAGTACTACTCGATGATACAACATCACATTCCCCTCTCAATGGGTGTGAGTTTATATTTATAAAGAAGCTTATGAGAGTTCTAAGCTCTACTAATAGATATGCCTAGAAGTTCGTACTTATACCGTATTAGTTTGAATCGTTCTCAGTGGTAGATGCACAGGAGTGTTCTATGACTTGGACTCTTCATTAAATTGATACAAAAAAATATTGTAGGGTTGTGCTGAATAGGCGAAGATCATGTGCTACTTTAATTTAGGTCCCCAACATTATCCTCAAATCCCAGGGTCACTCTGATCTCACTGGGCTTTGTCGTATCTAGGTAGACTGTTGACTTCAACAAGTCTTCATACTTTAATTTTTGTTAGTTGATCGAAGGCCAGTTTGGTAAATACCTTAAAATTGCAGGATTGTTTTACCATTGAGTGCGTCAGGGGCACACTAGTAAATAAAGCCTTTTTTCTTGGCGATGAACCGTTTCTTTGATAGTCATCACATGCGCATGTAATCATTAAGAGTGTGGGGTCACTTTTCTCACAAATCGATTACATTTTAGAGTTCCACCAACACTGTGATGTGGTCCCAATTCAAGTTGCTCCAAATACGGTGAGGATCAATAATGGGGTGAATCGTACGAGATATATGGAACCTATTTGGAATTACTGAAATTATTTATTATTACCATTGGGTGAAGACCACTATGAACATTAACTACATGGAGACAAGGGTGGCTAATTGATCCTTGGTTGTGAATCTCCCTGATTCTAATAAAGATTATTAGGATAATGGGATTATTGTGAAAATTTACAACACTCTCCCTTTCCTGAGGGTGTGTTATATGAAGGGCCACGATGCCCTCTGGAAGGGAAGTGAATAGGTTAGAAAGCCATTTTGTTAACTCTGTGGTCCTAACTTGGTTGAGGCCAATGTTTTGTTCTTCTCCCTATTTATTTTTGCAACAAAGAGCAAAAAAGAAGATTCTTCACAATAATGATGTTAACTTGGTTGACCTTTAGACAATATGGTTTATTCAACTGAGAGGTAGAACGGTTGAGCACCCATGGTCGGCGTCTTTTTCTTCTTGGTTATAAAAGTTCAAATATTTCTTTTGTTAAAAGACCAATAGAAAGAAGGTTATTAATCCCTATTACTTTTGCCGAATCAGATCCTTGCACTTACAAGGATTCAGAGAGGAATGAATCATCTCAGGAAAGCACATCATCTTGTTGTGAATCTTTTAACATTTCATTTATTCTTTATATTATTTCAATAAAACTATGTCCAAATGGAAGGTTATGAATTTGATCATTACCAATATTGGCATAAAGTTCCCCCCTACTTATTCTTTAGGCAGATAAAAGGATCTTTATCGATCGACGAGTAGTAAAATCCCATGGTCGTTGAGGATTATCCCTTCAAGGACAACGTGACTCCTTTATAGAGGCTAAATAAGGATTGACTTCCTCCTCCCTAATTGGATGTTGTGACGAAAAAAACTGTTGATATGGAAAATGGTGTTACCCAGTCTATTGTTGCTCGTCCCGACCTAAATCAAGACTTGATTCGACGAGAGATTTTTTCTATAGATAGAGAAGTTATATCCTCTTTTTCCCAATATAAATTAGTGGAGTGTGATAATCACAACCTCTCCCTTATAAGTTTATTTTTTTACATCATTTTCTTCTTGCTCTCCCTTTTACTTGCTTCTTACTAATCTTTGTTTCATCCATGCTTAGAAGTTTTAATTGATTACGATTAATTGTAGGCGAGGAAGGATGCATTCAAAAAATTTATACACATGTGGGGGTAGTCTTTAAGAAACTAGGACCGTCTCTAAAGTCTACTGAGAAGCTTAATGCTGCCGAGGCAGTTGATAAGTTGACGCTTAAAGAAATGGTAAGGGACCTGAAGTGCAAGAAGACCAAGCTTCAAGAGAAGATTGATTATTCTACTATCCTAGGGGCTATTGCTGAATATGAGAAAAAAGATGACAAGGATACTATGGTTGAGGTCGAACTCGCCAAGATACAAGCAATTGGAGATAATGACAAATATTAGGAGACCTTGACTAATGTTTTGAAGATTAAGGATGATTCCTTTACCCATAGTTGGGAAAAATCCTTTATTAATTCCGAAATGAAGATTGCATGTCTTAAACATGTATTTTTTAATAGTGGATGGGATAAGGTAAAAAATAGTCATTCAATTTCCTCCTCAATATGAGGAATAGTATGAGAATGATGGTGATGAGAAGGTGAAATCTATTGATCAAAATTAGATGCTTCTTGAGCCGACTAAAGAGAAGGATATGAATGTCGTTCAGAATTAGATGAATGCTTACAGGTTGCCAAAAAGGAGAAGGTAAACAAGACATTGCCTTAAGGCCTTGATTAGGGAATGTTGTATTTCTTTTTATTCCCAAATATTGTTGGGGGATGACCCATTTGTAATCCATTTTTAATGAAATTTATAGCTTGATTCAACTATCACTGTTTTGTTAAATTTTTTCAAGTCTTTTCTTTTATTTGACAAATTTATACATTTGACCACTTGTTCATGCAGTTTAATTAAGTCTTGTAACATTGACCAATGCACATAGAGAGATTGAATAAAGACGTGGAGTAATTTTTACTATTGGTCATGATGAAGATGATAAAGACAATGAAGACGAAGACCGTGTTCAACACTTATGTCTTAATAGGTCTTGATATGCCTGCTCAAGAAAATAAAGTATACTTGGATCTTTATCGACTTTTTCATTAGGTAGTTTCAGACAATGCCATTTTTTGTAACATTTTTTATATTGCTCAATGAATTCACGAGGAGACATTATCCAATCTGAAGGCCAACTTTGAACGAAAGTCTGTTGATCTGATTCAAAAGAGTGGATTTTATGAGGGGCTGGATGCCATTGAATTCTCTCTTTTGAGGAATTTTATTATGCATGCCAATCTGATGGGTGCTAAAGAGGTCGCCACTATCCTTGAAAAGAAGAACAATGACCTAAGGTCTGAGCTTGAAAAACTCACTTCCTTTTTGGAAGAAGAGAATGCCCAAATGAGAGAGGAACTATAAAAGACTTAAAAGGCCTTAAATGGCAAGGTTTTAAATGCCAATGGTCAGTTCTCCCCTCAAAGGCAAAAGGAAGGTCATCTAGAAGAAGAGCTAGAGATGACCGAAAAGTCTATGATCAATGATATACTAACCATGAAAAGTATGGATGAGAAGATTTACCATATATGATTCCAATTCTATAAACAACCTTACCAGGTATGGATATATGGTTACGCTGAGGCTCTTCTCAAAATGGATCCTTCCTTGAGTGATGCCTGGAATGTTGGATATAAATATTAATGGATTAATGCCTTAATAATGGAAAATGTCCCATAGGATTTTAAACTATGATATTGGTATGATATAGGTTGTCTCTATAATCAATACCCTCCTTATAATCTTGATGTTTAGCGTATTCCTATGGATGCCATTCCATTTAGAATTATAAGGAAATATCTCGATGAATTTGAACTTGAAGGAGATGATGAACTCTACTGATCTCAATATTTCGTCGATAGGGTGAGTCGTGGTGGGCTATCAAGGATAAAAGATATGGCTATGCCCCCTTTAATTATTATGCATTGGATGTTTCACCTACTGTGGTTGGGAGTTCAATGAATGAGCCATCCCGATCATGCAATCCATCTAGAATTTGATCCATTTTTATTTTTCACTTTGTTGTAAATTATTTATTTTTTAGTTTCCTTGTAATAGCTTAAATTGTAATGGAATGTTTTGCATTTTTTCTTCCCTATATGATGTGTGGTCTTTTGGTCTTACCTTTTAAGTGCTGCTGCGACATTTAACCATAGGTATAGAACCAAAAAAGAAAAAAATGCAACTATTGGTAGTGTCATTCCCTCGTGAGGATTTTTGTGACCTAGTTGGTCATATGTGCCTAGGGTTTCCAGTAGGTTTCATCTGTTGTAAGACATTGTTCATGATTTGTTAATCATCAAAACTGTTTATTTTGTCTAACCAAACACTTAGTGAGAGTTGGTTTATGGTGGCTCAACTAGTGAGTCTTAAAAGAAGATATTTGAGAGAATGAAATCATCACAGTGACAAATAATACGTCAAAGAGAACTCATAACACTATTTAATATTTTTCATAAAATACTTAATTCTCTTACACTGGGAACAAAACATAGAGATAAGTATGAGAAGTTTGGAAGAACTTCTTGAAGAAGATTTAAAATTGAAATAAACAAAATAAGGTTAGTCATAAACGAAAAATTTTAATGCAAAAAATTCTTTAAATTGGATACTTTCCAAGCTCAAGGAACCTATCTCCCCTCCATTATTTTTAAGTGGTAGGTTCCCATTAATTCGTCATGAATGACTTTGAATGGGACTGCCCAATTAGTCCTAAGTTTCCCATTTGAGGTCTTTTTGGCACTGCCCATAAAGTTTCTAAGTACGTTGTCTCTGACCTTAGATCCTCTTGATTTGACCCCTGTTGTATTCCTTGGCCAACTACTGCTGGTAGGAGGCAAGTCTTACATGATCCAATTATATTTTTTTATCAGCTAAGTCAGGCTTTGATTTGATCATTTCATTGTTGAGATCTTTGGTCGACTAAAGTGGATTTTATGGTTGGCAGATCTGCTTCCAGTGGGATTATCTCCTCCATTCCATAGGCTAAGGCAAAGGGTGTTTCCCCTATTGATTTCTCGGGGGTTATTTAAAACTCCCAGAGAATGTGGGGGAGTTGGTTAACCCAAATGCCTTATTATTTTTCAATTTGATTTTATGATTCCGTCAAGGTCTGGCTTATGGGAAGCCTTTGCCGGCCAGTTTCTTTGGGTGTAGACCATTGAACTTAGTAGTGCCTAATACCTTTCTCATTATAGAAGTGTTGAAATAGTCTACTTTCGAACCGAGTTACGTTATCTGTGATGACAATTCAAAGTATGCCAAATAGTGTTTTGATGTTGTTCCATATGAACTTGGTCGTATCGATGTCTTAGATATTGGCCCAAGGATTCCCTTTAACCCATTTAGATAATTAGATTCCGTTGACCAAAAAATACTTTCTACTGATAAACGTGAGGGGAAACGACATAACGATGTCAAGCCCCCATTGGGCAAATGACCAAGGACTTGTGAGGGACTTACGATCGCTATTCAGTTAGTGTACTAACGACGAAAAGAGTTGACCGTTCTAGCACTTTTAAACATAGGTAACTGCAACTTTTTTCATTTATGGCAATCAATATCCTTCTTTTATTGCCTTAAACGCCAGTTACTTCTCCTTGCATGGCTTCGACATATCCCTCGTGATGATCGTAGAGGGTCTGCTCGACATCGTCTGGGTGCACGGATTGGAGTTAAGGCCCTAAAAAAAGATCACCAATAAAGTTTTCGATATGCCACTAAGTGAAAATAAGAAAATTTGACCAGTACCTTATGTGCTTCTTTCCTATCAACAATCACGACATCTTGCATTAGGTAACGCATGGTTAGATCCATCCAGTTGGGGGTCCTATCAATGAATATAACTTTCTAGGCATAGTTACCTTTACTCATACTGGGTTGGTTGAGGTATTCCATTCAAATTGTCCATTTAATACCCCCCTTAAAAGCTGAAGTGAGCATGGCTACTGAGCCATCATGGCTATTATTCCCCATTGGGAAATATTGCATTTGTATATGCTTAAATTGGGTGACCAAATATTGGTCTTATTTAACCTATGCATCCATGCACACATCCCTAACACAATAGTCTTTCGATATCTAATTTTTACCAATCTTGAGTAATAGAAGGCATCAAGGTTATGGGAACCCTGTAAAGTGCTTTCTATAATCCGTCAAGCAAGGTTCGTACTCAGCTTTATTATTGGAGGCTTCAAATCTCAAGTGAATTTTGTTTGGAGAGTTATTTTCTCTTGAGATACTGGTATTAACCCTAGCCCCCCCTTGGAATTTGGGTTTCCATCAACATATAATACCCATACATCACCTTTTTAACTGGTTATGGGTCAAATTCTATACGTCTATTGCTAGTCTCTACCGATTCTTGATCACTAAAAACTTTAAAGATGAAGTCTTTTATGACTTGACCTTTGAGCAAGGTTCAAGTCTACAACTGAATATCAAAAATTTTGAGTTCTACTGACTATTTGCACATTCTTCCAGATAGGTTAGACTCCATGAAAATTTCTTTCAAAGGGTAGGAGGTTATGACAATGATAGTGTGTTCCTTAACGTAGTGTTTCAACTTCCTCGATGTTGTCACTACTATGTATGCAAGATTTTCTAACGACATGAATATTTTCATCATCAAGAAATGTTTTTCTTGCATGATAAATTATATACTAACTCCCATTCTTCTCGCAAACCATGGCTGAACTCACAGCTCTGTTGGATATTGCCATACACAAGTAAAAAGGGCCCCCATCGATTGGAATAACTCCTTATTTTTGCAAGTTCCCTAGTGCATTTATCATTTTATATTCGCTTACTTTATTTTCTAAGTACTTGAAAGACAAGTCAACACTTTTAAGAGGATTTGGATATGAAGTGTTGAGGGCGGCTAACGTACTGGTCAGTTTGTGTATCTCACACACAGTCTTGGGGGGTTACACCATCTTGATGGCTTTATTCTGGTCGGGATTTGCCTCAATACCTCTTTTAATGAGTAGGTATCCGAGGAACTTTCTCGAATGTACCCCAAAGGAGAAATTCATTGTGTTTAGTTTCATTTTATAATAACGAAGGATTTTAGAGGTTTTTCTAGGTCTACAAGGTGATCCCCCTTCCTCCTTCTCCTCATAACCATATCATTGTTATATATCTCTATTGTGTCTCCTAATTTCTCCTTGAACATCTTCATCACAAGTCTATGAAAAGTCTCCCTTGCGTTCTTAAATCAGAATGACATTATCTCATAGCAATATTACCCCAGACTGCGATGAAGGACATATTTTCCTAGTCGAGGGAAAATAATGGGATTTGATGGTACTTTGGTTAGGCATCGAGGAAGATCATACTCTAATGGTTATCAATGGCTCAGACAAATTGATCTATGTTTAGTAACAAAATCCTATCCTTTGGGCATGCACGGTTCAGACCAGTGAAGTCTATGTTGACTTTACACTTCCCGTTGATCTGCCTTATGACTATTGGGTTTGACAATCACGTGGGTAATTGTTGTACCTTTATGGAATGTGCCTCTAGAGTTTTATCCACTTTACTCCTCAATAGCCTTGCATTCTTGGACGTAGTTCTTCGTGCCTTTTGAGTCATTGGGTGATTTAGTGTATCCACGTGGAGCTTGTAAGACACATCAACCTTGGGCTGATTCTAGGCATGCCATATGGCCTCCAGGCAAATACGAATTTGTTGATTATGAGGAAAACATCCAACTCTTTTTTTCTTCTTTCATGAGTGAACTATTGATCAAGAACTTCTTTTTAGGTTTATTGTCATTAAACGCTACCTCTTGTAGGTACATTATAACACAATCGACGGGGGTAACTCTGGTTTCCTCAACACCATGTCTCCCATTCTATTATTATTATTTAGCGGGTATAAAGCCTTCTCGAGATGTATTAATTTTTCATTCTTCTTCTCCTACTTAGGTCATATATTATGAAACATTTTGTAGCCAAGGCTTCGTTATCATGACTCCTTTGTCAGTGATGCACTTTATTTAATGGTGGTGGGTGAATGGTACATCCATCATGGCATATAACCACCCTCTTTTGGGGATAGCATTATATGGGGAGTCTATATCCACTGTTAGGAATTCAATAATCTTAGAGATTCCTCCATCCCAAACACGGAGAACTACCTTTCCCTGGAGCAAGGTCATCCTTCCTACAAATCCAACTAAAGGAATGGTGTCTTCCTATAGGTCTTCAGCACAAAAGTTCAACTGATTGAATATCTTGAGCTACATGAGTTTTGAGTAACTCCCTTGGTCTATAAACAACTTGTCCACATCTTAGTTATCTACTATGAGAGTGATGATAAGAGTGACATGATAGGTATTTTTAACTCCGACCAAATCATAGTTAGTGAAAACCATGTGCGTCGAGTAATCAATATCTTTGGAACATTGACATTTGCTCTTAATGGGCTTAGTCGAATCAATTTTTAAGGCTTCCATAACTGTTGTGATCTTCTCAACCTCCATTATGAAGGCGTTCCTTTTAGTTTGGTTTGGATTTAACAAACCATGAATCATCACAAATTGATGACCTAGACATTCGTCCTAAACATTGTCATTTCCTTCTTCTCTAAGAAAGGGTTTAGATGCCCATCATAAAGTAGCTCCTTAAGGTGGAACTTGAGTGCCTTGCAGTTTTTGATCTCATGACCATGATCATTGTGGTATACATATTTCAATGCCTGGTTCCTCTTCTTCGGATAGTTGAACATCTTCTCAGGCCATTTGATTTTTTTTACCTTTTATCTTGCAAAAGATTTTTTAGATTGGTTCGAATAACACTATGTTAGCTACCTTGAATTATTTTTTAAGATCCTTCTTGTTGCCCCCTTTAAGCTTCTCACTTTTCTTTCCCCTTATTTTTTTGTTCTCCCCTCCGTATCCCCATTATTGGGATGCTTTTATCGCACTCCATCCTGGACAACTCTATTTATCATATCTTAGACCATGGTGTATTTTGAAACCTAGACCTATGGTCGTCGATCGTGATGGCTTCCTATTTGGTGAAGGATTGGTAGAGCATGGAACCTCTTGACATACCAATTTTAAAGGATGCCATCAAGACTTTCTTGATGTGATCCTCTACTTCATTATAGACCTTAAAAGTGACATTTGGCATACTTACAGAGTGTTTCCTGGGGCTTTTTCTTCATCATCGGGAGTGAATCCATTTATTTGGGAAGGTTACTGCTAGTAATAAATTTGGTTGTAAAGGATTTGGCTAGTTGTTGAAAGAGTCTATCGACCGGTGTTGCTGCTTTTAAAAGCACTTCTGCGAAGTGTCTCCAAGACTAGAGGGGAATATTAGACATATTAATCCTTGATTATTGTTCCACTACATCATCGCTTGACGATATTGTGTGATCTGATTGGTGGGATCAGTCTTCCTATCATAGATCTTGAATATTAGTGGATCAAACTTCTTGGGAGGCTCAAACTATTCTATTGATCGAATAAAAGGAGACTCTATCTGGGAAACAAGTGATAATATTAAGATCTCCTTGGTTGTATAATCCCCTTAATGGGCTGGGTGTGTCTCTACCTCCCTTCTGATAAAGTCACATAACTCTCTATCTCCTCGCCAGTCATCGTGTCATGGTCTCCCTTTAAGAGTGCTTCAGTGAAAAGAACAATCTATTTATTATAGAGTACTCCTTCCCCGATTGCATGTTCTACTCACTTTAGGGCTAGGAGTTCATGAGCGGCATCCATGCTTACACTTTTCTAAGTGGGCTTCCTTTTTCATCTTCCCTAACAGTAATTGAAGCGCGACGTTCTTCTCCCGTTAGATCTTGTTAGTAGTCCTTTAATATCATAGGCGCTTACAATAGTTTTTAATGAACCTTACGATCTAGATGGATTGATCAAGATCACCGGTGTCCACCATTCTATCCTCCCGAGGATGATAATGAAAATATGAATATTGGTAATACTCACTACTCTAAAATCTAACCCTCTTAGGGGGGGGGTATCCGAAGACCCTTTTGGTCATCGTAACCTTCATGGTCAAGGGGATACGCCCCTAGGTGACCATAACTGTATTTGTGATTCTAATCCTGGTCATTATGATCTTGGTTTGGTGGGTGAGATATCCCCAAAATTTAGCTAGTGGCAAGGAACTTATATCGCTTCCAACATATGGTGCCAATTGTAGGGGCAAATCATCGAGCCCTTCGAACTGATTAACCGACCATATGGAGAAATGATGGATCGAGAGACAATCACTCCCATGTATTGTTAGGGATAAAAATGGCTAGCTAAATGAGTCCCGATACCCACACTCAGTGACGACTAACCTACTCCCCCCAAGTCCGAGTCTAGGGCCCGTAAAATCGTAGTTATGCCTTTGCTGGGGATAAATCAAGGGAACACACTATCCTCATCACACATTTCTAATATGATTAATATCTCTCCCCCACATGAATAATTTACGCAAATTTTAGAACTATTTAGAGCCTTATATTTAGAATCCCTCGAAATGGAAATATGTGTGTAGGACACCGGGTACAACATTGTACATTCTTCTAAACATTAGGTATGCATAGAGGACCTCGCAATGAAATAAAAATCAAATTACGTAAAAATAAAGATTACATGTTTGCATCACGAACTACATAGTATTAATTTTCATATTGTTTAAATCGTATACCATTGAGGCCAAAAATGGTCATTTGAAAGACCAATCTCTATTAAATATTCTCACACTTTTTGCTCACCCATCTATTATATAGGGCAACTTATATCTCGATCCCAAAGTCTTAGTGACATGGAATGTTTGAGTATTGTTCAGTACTAAGTTATACGAGTAGGCTTTCACAACTATTCAACACTAGAGTAAAGTGGTGTCACATGCACCTCAAAGGTTTCTCTGTCCAAGCAGCCCAATATATCATGATCCATGGGAATGAAAAGTGGTCCACCGATCACTGTGTCACATCGCTTTTTTGCATAAAAATAAAAATATCAAGGTACAAATACTATTGGACAAAAAGCATTGATACTTACGGGGCCTTATTGTTGCTGAAATGTTTTCAAAAATTGTCAGAAAGATGGAGGTTGGTTAAAACCCCTCAGATTTTAGACTGAATCTCTTTCGATTTTTACATGGAAGATAAAAAGTAATTGAGAGTGTGCGTGCGTTCAATTGAATTAATTATTTAATTAAATTCCAATTCCAAACCCAACAATTTTTTACTATTGCAAATAAATGTGATTGATTAAAAAATCAATCTAAGCATGCAAGACAGTCATAAATGAGGAAAAAAAGCCCGAAAGGAAAAACCATTTATTTCACTATAATTTTGTAATTCACAACTTACACGGATTACAATGAAATAATTTGACATAAGAATACCCGCAGGCGTCGGTCGACGTTGTCAGTAATGGAACAACCTCAACAGCTCCACAAGAACACTCAGTTCTATTTTAGCAATGTCTTGGGTTCCACAAAACAATTCATAAAAAGTAGATGGGATTATGAATTAAATGGGCAAAAGGTTTGGACCCTTAAAAGTGAGAAGAAGACATACAGGAAAAAAATATTGAACACAAACGATTTTTCTTTCTGAGAAAGTGTTTTGCTAAAAAATAAACTTTTCTTCTCTTCTTTGAAAACTGTATGTGTTGGCCTTTAAATAGAAAAGATTTGGTTAAAGATGATAACCAGTTATCCACAAAAACGATGGAGGCGTAAGGTGTTAAAATAAAGAAACCAGTAGCGTGGGATTTTAAAACATCACATGAAGAAAACTGCTTCACCAAAAATAATAAACGAATGCACCCCCCCCCCCCCCCTTTCAATTTTCTCTACAAGGTCAAACATTGCCAATCTTGGCAGATGCATGGCAAAACCAAAAAGCACCAAGGAGAAGTTTATCCTTAAAAAAAGGTTATGTACGCAACTTTGTAAAAAACATTCAAAAAGCCTTTTTCTCATATTCCAATCATTGGCACATGAAGAAAAAAAAAGTCGATGCCAATTTTTGTATAAGAAGGTACCTTGGCAGCAACAGTTCCTCCTTGTTTTTTTTACCAAAACTTGAAAAAAAAAACTCCTCTTTCAAAGACAAAATGCCAACTCATTTTTTATTTAAAAAACACTTTTAAAAATAATTTTAAATGAAACCACTTTCATTCAAAAGAAATTTTATAAAAAAGTTCTAACCTTTTTTTTTTAAATTCCAAAATTCCAAAACTCTAAATATAAAATGTATATGGAACTTTAAGCATATTTTTACCAAAATTATCTTGACGGTGTTTGAATGTTGAAGTGCTCTTGTAATTAGGATCTAGAGTTTGTATATGTTAGCATCCTCGATTCTTTGTTGACTTAAAGCAGTGTACGACATAATAAATTGTGACGGACAATGTCCTTACAAATCTCCCCATATGTCTATGCCGGTACAAAATAAAAAAATCCAAAGAATGACCTATACAAATCTACCCTCCCAAGACAATCATGGAAAGATAAAATGACACGTCTACAAACTTTCAAACTTTACTTCAACAATCAACTTTTCAAAACTTCAAGCTTTTCTCATCAGGGTGTGCAAAAATTTGATTTTAAATCTTCGTACCTACACACATGAGATAAAGAAAAAAAAACTCGTGACGTATTGAGTTTGAAATAATATAAACATAATCAATGTTAGCACAATAAAATCTCCCCCATACTAAAACTCCCCCATAATATCATAATTCGTTCCCCCCTTTTTATTTGTCCGAAATAGACAAGGAAAAGAATAAATCACATAAAGAAAATCGGGGTGTCACGGTAAACTAAGCAAACAAACTATTTTTGAAGTTTTCAACTTTTTTATACAAAAAAATAATGTTACAAAAATCACACACCATGAATTTATACTAAGACGATCAAATCATGGAAACGAAATGAATGGGCGTGAATAAATTCGATAGGAAAATCAACTCAATCATATCATATGTGCAAAATGCATAGGTGTACTCCTAATGAGTGAAGATAAAAAATAGTCCTTTGGTGTAAACTTGTTGAATATAGATGACATCGTCTTAAATCAAAATCAACAAATCAAAGTCAACATGATTTTCACACCAATGATGTCCAAAACGATTTCATGCTTTTTCAAGAATTTTTAAGAATGTAGAAAGCCCTTTAAAAGCTCCAACTAAACTCCCTCATATATATTTTCTTTTCGAGGTGATCTAAATTCTCAAACAATGGAGAATTGGCGAATAAACCTAATGGCCCATTATTGACATGTATTTATTTTTATTGCCTTTCAATATTTTCGGGCTCTTTTAAACCTCTTTGGGCCCCGGATAATTAAAATTACTCAATTTTTAAGATCCAATTTAAACGGCATCTTAATCGCAAAGGATAAATGTGTACCTTTCGTAACCCTTCACCATTTATAAAATTCACACAAACTAATAACTTTATGGTAAAAACATGCACACCTTTGATTATCTTGTTTTATCGCATTTGGCTTGTTTTAATAGACAAAATTGAGATGAAAACACATAATCAACATGTGATTTGTCAAGAACAAACATCAAACAAATCCATGCATGTCTGCAATAAAGGACAACGTGAGTCAAACATGTAGTTAGCAACACTATAGAAATTCAAAGACTCCAAACTTTTTAAAGCACAAGAATGACATAACATATTGTCTCAAATCACTATCAAACAATCACATGGATATGGCATGAAGTTATAACTTGGTCATCCTAAGTATTTATTCATAAACGGTGCAAAACAAACTACAAAAATCTTTTTGAGTTTTTCTAGTTTTTTTAAAATAAAAAAAAATGTTTTTTAGTTTTTCTGGTTTTCTAAAATAAAAGAAAATCTTTTTGAATTTTTCTGGAAATAATAAAAGAACCAAATGTATATAAATAAAAAAATGATACAAACTAGAAATAGGAGATGAATAATGTGGGCATAAAAAATACATCATATATTAGACACGGACCATCCCCTCAGTCAATTGTGCAGATACCTAAAGACTTCCTAAGACTCTCGAATCTAAGGGCATCTAAAGGTTTCATGAAAATATCGGCTAACCGAAGGTCACTGGGTACAAAACTCAGGGATACAACTTTCTCCTCAACTAACTGACGTATAAAGTGCTCGCGTATCCTGATGTGCTTTGTGCGTGAATGTTGGACCGGATTACGAGATATGTGTATCGCGCTCATGTTATCACAGGAGATGGTTATGGTGTCCTATAAAATCCCATAATCCTTCAACATTTACTTCATCCACTAGAGTTGCATGCAACAACTCCCGGTGGTGATGTACTCAGCCTCCGCAGTGGACAAAGAGATGGAGTTTTTCTTCTTGTTCATCCATGAGACAAGAGAAGAAACAAAGTAGAAACACCCACCATAAGTTCTCCTACAACCATCTACATTCCCGTCCCAATCGGCATCCGAATAGGCGGACAGACAGTCATCGGTATAAAAGGAATACCAAATACCGTAGGAGAGAGTCCCACTCACGTATTTGATAATATATTTTAGAGCGAGTAAGTGTGACTCTTTCAGGGATGCCTGATATTGTACACAGATTCCAACACTAAAGGCTATGTCAGGACGACTGGCAGTCAAGTAGAAAAGACTACCTATCATACTCCAATAAAAGGTTTACTCGACGTCCTTTCCTAAAGTGTCGTTACTAAGCTTGGTAGAAGTACTCATAGGTGTACGTGCATGCTTAGCGATGTCTAAACCAAATTTCTTCACTAGGTCTCTTGCATACTTGGATTGGGAGATGAAAATCCGATCCTCTAGATGACAAACCTAGAGACCAAGGAAGAAAGTAAGCTCACCTGCCATGCTCATCTCAAACTCACTTTTAATCTCCTCCGCAAAGAGGTGAGCATGCTGGGAGAACGTGGATCCAAAGATTATGTCGTCCACATAGACCTGGGCAACCAAAATAGAATCTTCATCTATCCTTACTAATAATGTCATATTAACTCCCCCTCTCTTGAAGCCACGGTCTAAGAGATAGGAAGTAAGCCTCTTGCACCAAGCACGGGGTGATTGTTTTAAACCATACAAGGCTTTCCTCAGATAATAGACGTGCTCCGAGTGCTTAGGGCCTTCAAACCCTTTTGGTTGTTCCATGTAAACCTCCTCCTGTAGAATGTCATTCAGAAAGGCACTCTTGACATCCATCTAATATAGCTTAAAGCGCAGATGACAGGCGATGGTGAGTAGTAAGCGAACGAACTCAAGCCTCGTAATAGTAGCAAATGTCTCCCCAAAGTCTAAAACCTCTATCTGTGTGTAGCCTTGAGCGACCAACTGTAATACCCCATAATTTTATTGGTTTTATTTAAGGGATTAATTAAATTAAATGAGAATTAATTGGGAAATAATCCGGGTATAAATACTAGTGAGATGTGAGCTGGTATTTGATTATGATGTTAAAATTTAATATTTCTAAGTATGTATGGCAATACATGAGAATTGAAAATATTTAAATTGTCACGAGGTTGAAATACGACAATTTAGAAATTTAGTTGGGACGCGCGTGTCAGTCGCGTTAGGAATGAAATTATTTAAATTAAAAAGAGAATTAAATTTTTTGTCAACCAAATGATCATTTTGAGTGCGCCAACGTGCCCCGAAGGGTCGAAATAGTCAGAAAACACTAGCCGGGGGTTTAGTTTGGGTCCCGGGGCATTTTTAGGCCAAATCGGCTACCTAGAGGGGTATATGTGTAATTTTAAAAATTAAGGAATTAAAACCCACGAAAATTAGAGTAAATATTTATTATTTTAAAGAGGCCACTAAGGTCATTACCAGTAAAAAGCTTTAGAAGTGTGCTACGGGAGTTAGAGACGAGTTACCATAGGGTTCCTAACCAAAAACACTCACCACCATCAAATTGGAGAAGATTTGTGACTAGATAAAGGAGAGAATCAAGCTCGAATCATCGACAACACATCTGAAGAAAAAATCTGAGGCAAGTGATTTAATACTTTTAAGTGCATTGAATATTTCTTTCATGTTTAGTGTAAGAACTATTTTGTCTTGAAAGTTTTGAGGAAAAGTAATGAAATTTGTTTGAGAAACTCTAAATTTAGGATAGGATTTGCATGTAGAATGACTATGGACGAATTTAGTATTCGAAGACTTAAATATGATGATTTAAAAATGGATTTATGATGAGTAATTGGGCACAATCAAATTATGGGTTCATGTTCATAGGGTTTGGGGTAATATTTGGGGATTTATGTTAATTACATGTTGGTTTGGAGGATTTGACCCCAAAAATATGTTAAGAAACGACCTAAGCGGATTTAGAGAAGTTCAAGAACATTAAAATGCGATTGGGATGATCTTAGGGTGAATTTAGAGAAGAGAAAAATTGAGAAAAACGAATTGGAAAATTTTTGGGCGCAAACTGCCATCTCGTTAGAAGACCTGCTCAGGTCGTTCGAAATGACCTCGTTTGAATGAGCTTCTAACAAGATGACAGTACCCCTTCTAACGAGTTGGTAGTTCATTCGAAGACATTCGTTTGAATGACCTCATTCAAACGACCTCGTTCGAACGATACTTCTAACGAGTTGACGGAATGGCCTTTTTGGCCTGATTGTATTTCAAATGTCCCTTAGACTTATTTAATGGTGTAATAACCTTCTCTTATTGACTAGTGGGTATATTTGGGAGATTTGAGTACGCTGAGGAGTAAAACGTAGAATCTCGTAGTGAATCGTATGACCTTTATGAATTAGGAAACGAGTACCTAATTACGACGTGAGAAGAGTTAACAACTTTTATGTATATAAATCGGGGACTTATAAGTGTATGATATTAAATGACGATACAAGAATGAGAAGTATGCCTCTATTAATATCTTGAGATATCTAAGATGTGCGAATTCTTAGTATATGTAGTTATATGTGTATAACATACCTACCGTACTTGCTATCATGGGAAGTCGGCGTTCGATCAGGGCCATCTAATCTTTGTGTGCATATGGGGGGATTTAGATTGGTACCTCGAGGACATAGGTCAGAGAAGGACTTATTGAGAAGTTAATAAGTCTGCTGATGATGGGAGCGTAGGTATGTGCGTGACCCATGTGATGTGAACTATGTTCGCCTCCATTATGTGTGATTGTTGTCATTTGAGAACGATTCCTGAGAGATTCGGAATGCGTGGTCCTAATGTACGTGATGTACCGAGATTGGATAGCAGAGTATGTGTCCACCGAAGCTTAGCCTCGGGGTGCTAGTATTATATATTTATGATGTAAATAATATACTGTAAATTGAAATGCACTGTCATGTATAAATGTGAGTATAAATAATAGTAACGTTTTCATAAAGATAAAAATGGAAATCCTCTAGTAAGTAGTATTACTAATATGGGAAATCAAGAAGAAATGTAAGACACTCTGTTTAAATGAAGATGCAGGAATTAAATCGTGAATCGTATAGCAATGTTAGATTTTATATTAGACTAGTTAAGTATGGGAATAACTAGAATGGGTACGGGAATGATAGGAGTGCACAATTAGTTGAGAGGTGAGGAACTCATGTTAGTCCACACACTATCATGTACTTTATATTCACTGTTTAATGATATTAAATACTTGCTATTTTTAAACTGTTTTCACAATCGGGCTCTGACCCGTTTGCTTTCAAATCTATTTTAGTAAAACTTTTTAGGTGCCCAGCCACAAGGACACCAAGCATAGGAGTTCCATTCAGGTGACGTACTATAGCTATTGTGGAAGTTACAGGACCTTGACAGTAGACGCCTCCATTTTCGATCTTGACTCTATATTATTAGACTCTCTCATCTGTTGGGCATGTCGCCCTATTTGCTGTTAGAGATACTTTATCTATCCTGTTATTTCAGATATTGGGTTGTAATTAATTTAGTGATGCGGACTTGGTATTTGTTTATTTCAGTACTCGGATTGTTATGAGGAGTATTCCTCTAGATTCTTTATTACTTTATGGTTATTCTATTGTGACTATGTTGTGGTGGTTATGTTAGCATTTCAAAATCTACTTATTGCATGTTAATCGGATTTAATTAAAATTGACAACTCACTTTTAAATATTAGGTGGCTAGTAATTGTTAAAACGTATTTCGACAGTGATGCTATGAACTGATCCAACTTGGAATTTTGTATTAATTTAATAAAGGAGTAGCTACCCGGTATTTAATTAGTTCGGTGTGTCGCAGGTGGTATGAGAGCATCAGGTTCTAGTGTCCTTTGGATCTGTACGACTTATTATGTTTTCGCTGAGCTTTCTTTGATGTAGAGCCCTATATTTTAGGATTGTTGTATTTTTTTATGTATGTTTCGCTCTTAAGCTATTTTGAGATAATTACTGCGAACTTATAAGACGTTACTCTCATTTCAGATGCCTCCATGACGTGCACAGCGATTTCCTGGAGATGCTCAGCCCGAGCCACAGCCTGCACCAGTTCAGGGCACCATGAATGCCGTAGAGGTTACAGCTATTGTAGCCCAAGCAGTAAATGCCGCCCTCGCAGTTGTGCATCAGGCACCACCTCAGGCATCGGTAGCCGCGCCAGTTCAGTCTCATGCATTCCCGTCTACTTGGGAATGCATTCATGATGCTTTTCAGAAAGCAAACCCTCCATAGTTTGCAGGTAGCTTCGACGTTGTTGTGTCCAGTCAGTGGAGGAAGGACATTCAAAGGCCCTTAAGGATGTACGAGTGCATGGATGTTTAGAAGAAGATAATGACTACTTTCAAGCTAGTAGGATCAGCGTTGCAGTGGTGGGAGTCCATTACCATCGTGAAGGAGAGAAACGCCCTTTCTATTTAGGAGTTCTGGGTGCGGTTCGACCGCAAATATTTTCCATCAGCGGTTCACACTGAAATGAGGAGGAAGTTAATGAACCTCAAGTAGGAGGGGAAGACCGTTGCCGAGTATGAGGCCAAATTAACTAATCTCTTGAACATTGTTCCCAATGAGATTCCAACTGAGGAGAAGAAGGTTCAGAAGTTCATGGATGGATTAACTTGGAGGATCCGTCAGCACTTGTTGGGAAATCTCTCGTTGGACACTTACGCTGATGTGGTTAACGCAACACTACTTCACTACCAGGATCACCGTTTTCACATGTCTGAGAGTAAGAGATCAGGAGAGTCCAGCCATCAGGGAAGGACAGGAGGAAATGGTGCCAGCGGAGCATAATCTGCTCCGGGTCAGCACATGCAGGGTGATCAGGGTTCCCAACAGGGGGATCCTAAAAGATTAAGATATGGGGGGTTTCAGGAATGGTCAGGGAGGTTTCAGACATGGCCATCAGGGTAAGAACGACAATCAGGGCCAGCAGGGCCAGAATGGTCAGCAGTAACAGTTTTAGCAGGGCCAGTATGGCCGAGGTAGGAATGGTAACGACCATCAGGGCCGTGGGAAACAGGGACAGCGAGGGGGAAACTTCCCAGGGAAGTGATTTGTTTGTGGCAAGATTGGTCACAAATGACAAGATTGTCCTGATAGGGGAAGGGCCCCACCGCAGCAGCAGCAGGGTGCTCGACACGAGCCATAGAGGCCTATGTTTCCCTCCGCCCTCCCAGCACCACCACAGATGGCAGCATTACCACCCATCCTAGCGATCCCAGTCCAGCAGGGACAACTTCAGTATGGGAGAGTGTATCAGCTCCAGCATGCTACAGTCCCACAGGATCCACCTGCTATTGAGGGTATGTTCTCTATTCAGGGGACTATGGGGGCGTATTTTATTTGATACGGGGGCCACAAATTGTTTCATTGCCACGAGATTTGCACGCACTATTAGGTTGTTAGACACTGCAGAGAGCACGATTACTTGTGTAGATTCACCGTTGAGTAGGGGTTTCATGATTTCCCTTATTTGTAGAGGTGTGGGTATAGAGATAGGGAGATTTACTTTACCCGCTGATATGCTAGTATTGGAGATGACAGAGTACGATGGGATTGTTGGTATGGATTGGCTAGTTGCGTACTGAGCCATGATTGATTGTTTCAGTAGGATTATTATATTTTCCATTCCCGGGATGGAGATGTTTTTAGTGGCGATGCCTCGCCCTGAGGGAGGATCGTCCACTCATTTGTACTACATAGAGGAGGAGACCTCTAAGGAAGTGGTAATACCACTTGATTCGATTCCCATTGTTAGTGAGTTCGCTGATGTATTTCAGGATATACATGGATTACCTCCTAGTAGAGAGATAGATTTTGTTATCAATTTGACGTCGGGCACTCGGCCAAATGCCCGCGCACCGTACCGTATGGCTCCAGTGGAGATGAGAGAGCTAAGAGATCAGATAGAGCAGTTGTTGGGTCAGGGGTTCATCCGAAGGAGTACTTCGTCGTGGGGTGCCCCTGTGTTGTTCGTAAAGAAAAGGGATGGATCGTTGAGATTGTTTGTATATTACCGGGAGTTGAATAAAGTTACGATACAGATTAAGTATCCGTTGCCCCGAATCGATGACTTATTTGACCAGTTGAGAGGAGCTTGCTTTTTCTCAAAGATTGATTTGCGATCGGGACACCATCAGTTGGGTATCAGGGAACAGGACGTCTCGAAGACTGATTTCTTGACGAGGTATGGTTCCTATGAGTTTAGGGTTATGCCTTTTGGATTGACCAATGCGCCAGCCGTGTTTATGGATTTGATGGACAGGGTGTTCAGAGAGTTCCTAGACTAGTTCGCCATCGTCTTTATTGATGATATCCTGGTTTACTCCTAGACAGAAAAGGAGCACGCCGAGCATTTGAGGCAGGTTTCGCAGACGCTACGTCAGAACGAGCTTTATGCAAAGTATGAGAAATGTGGATTTTGGCTGAAGGAGGTTCAGTTTTTAGGGCATATCATTTCAGACCGGGGGATATCTGTTGATCTGGGGAAGGTATCCGCGGTGAGGGAGTGGGGACATCCTACGACACCGACTGAGATCAGTTGTTTCTTGGGCCTAGTAAGATACTACAGGAGGTTTATTCAGAGTTTCTCAAAGATAGCGGGTCCTTTGACACATCTGACTTGCAAAGGTGTGCCATTCATCTGGAGCGATGCCTGTCAGTTGGCATTTGATGAGTTGAAGGACAAGTTTACCTTAGCGCCTATGTTAGCATTTCCCAGATCGGGAGTTGAGTATTTAGTTTACACCATTACGTCCTTGCAAGGACTTGGAGGTGTGCTGCAACAGGAGAGTTAGGCCATAGCTTATGCTTTCCGTAAGCTTAAGCCTCACGAGAGGAATTACCCCACCCATGACTTGGAGTTAGCGGCAGTCATACTCTCTCTTTTGATTTGGTGACACTATCTCCTGGGGGAGAAATTTTGGTTGTTCACAGACCACAAGTCTCTATAATACCTCTTCACGCAGAAGGAGCTGAATATGCATCAACGTCGATGGCTTGAGTTTGTAAAGGATTATTAGTTCGATATCCAGTATCACCTAGGGAAGGCTAACGTGGTAGCAGACGTATTGAGCCGTAGGCCAGTAGATGAGGTGGCCGAGGTGTGGAAAGCTAAGTGGAAGGTGTTGGGATACCAGGATGCAGTGGCCCGATCGTTCATGTCTGTGATAACTGTTACACCGCAGATTGTTACGAGGGTGATAAAGGCCTAGTAAAATGACTTGTTCTGCACGGAGCAGATAGTTCGATTACTAGCTAAGGGAGTCGATTCCTATACCATTAGTTCAGACGGGGGATTACGCTTCAATGGAAGACTGGTTGTTCCGAAAGGGGAAGACTTGCGACACGAGGTAATGGTAGAGTCGCACGGCTCACGATTTGCAGTACACCCTAGTGAGGATAAGATGTACCAAGACATGAGACGACAGTACTGGTGGAGTGGGATAAAGAGAGATATCGTCGTGTTCATTTCAAAAATGTGCCACTTGTCAGCTAGTAAAGGTGGACCATTTAAAACCGGCAGGACTTCTACAGCCATTAGAGGTTCCGACGAGGATATGAGAGAGCATATCCATGGACTTTATCGCGGGGTTACCTACGTCATAGAGGGGTCATGACTCCATATGGATAATTGTGGACCGGTTGACCAAAGTTGCTCATTTTCTACCCGTAAGGACAGATTACACCACGGGACAGTATGCTCAGCTTTTCATTGCAGAGATAGTGAGACTTCACGGGGTGCCTCTAAATATCGTGTCTGACCGAGACAAGATATTTGTTTCATGATTTTGGGAGAGTTTCCATGAGGCCATGGGTACAGAGTTGCGGCTGAGTAGGGCATATCACCCGTAGAGTGATGGGAAAACAGAGCGGACAAATCAGATGTTGGAGGATATATTCACCATTGGCATGGCTCCATTTGAGGCGTTGAATGGTAGACCTTGTCGTTCCCCAATATGTTGGTTAGAGGTGGGGGATAACAAACTCCTTGGGTAAAAAGTGATTCAGGACACTTCGGCAAGGATAGAGATAATACGAAGCCGTATTCGGGTAGCTCAAGGACCGGAAGAAGAGCTATGCTGATGCCAAGAGGTTCTTCAGAGAATTCAAGGTGGGGGACCAGGTGTTACTCAGAGTATCTCCGATGAAGGCGATCATGCATTTTGGGAAGAAGGGGAAACTGGCACCAAGATACGTGGGGCCATTTCCTATCATCGAGAGGATTGGGCCAGTCGCATACAGACTTGGGTTACCGGAGCACTTGCATAGGATTCATGATGTGTTCCATATTTCCTCACTAAGGAAATATCTTAGGGATGATTTGGCCCATACTCACATTGCTTTGGAGGACATCGATCTTCAGCCCGATAGTTTCTACGAGGAGGGACCGATTGCTATTTTGGACCGAAACTAGCGGAAACTGAGGTCGAAAATAGTACCGTTAGTACGTGTTCAGTGGCGGCATCATAATGCCGAGGAGTCCACATGGGAGCACGAGGATGAGATGCGCGAGCACTATCAGGAGTTATTTTTTACCAGGTACTCTTTAGTTCTGAATTTCGGGACGAAATTCTGTTATTAGAGGGGAAGTATGTAATACCCCGTAATTTTATTGATTTTATTTAAGGGATTAATTAAATTAAATGAGAATTAATTGGGAATTAATCCGGGTATAACTAGCAAGATGTGAGATGGTATTTGATTATGATGTTAAAATTTAATATTTCTAAGTATGTATGGTAATACATGAGTATTGAAAATATTTAAATTGTCACGAGGCTGAAATATGACAATTTGGAAATTTAGTTGGGACGTGCGTGTCAGTCGCGTCAGAAATGAAATTATTTAGATTAAAAAGTGAATTATATTTTTTGTCAACCAAATGATCATTTTGAGTGCGCCAACGTGTCCGAAAGGGTCAAAATAGTCAAAAAACACTAGTCGGGGGTTTAGTTTGGGTCCCGGGGCATTTTCAGACCAAACCGGCTACCTAGAGGGGTATTTTGGTAATTTTAAAAATTAGGGAATTAAAACCCACGAAAATTAGAGTTAATATTTATTATTTTAAAAGGGGCCACTAAGGCCATTACCAGCAAAAAGCTTTTGAAGTGTGCTACGGTAGTTAGAGAGGAGTTACCATAGGGTTCCAAACCAAAAACACTCACCCCCATCAAATTGGAGAGGATTTGTGACCGGATAAAGGAGAGAATCAACCTCGAATAATCGACAACACATCTGAAGAAAAAATCTGAGGAAAGTGATTTAATATTTTTAAGTGCATTGAATATTTCTTCCATGTTTAGTGTAAGAACTATTTTCTCTTGAAGGTTTTGAGGAAAACTAATGAAATTTGTTGGAGAAACTTTAAATTTGGGATAGGATTTTCATGTAGAATGACTATGGATGAATTTAGTATTTGAATACATAAATATGATGATTGAAAAATGGATTTATGATGAGTAATTGGGCACAATCAAATTCTGGGTTCATGTTCATAGGGTTTGGGGTAATATTTGGGGATTTATGTTAATTACATGTTGGTTTGGAGGATTTGACCCCAAAAATATGTTAAGAAACGACCTAAGAGGATTTAGAGAAGTTCAATAACATTAAAATGCGATTGGTATGATCTTAGGGTGAATTTAGAGAAGAGAAAAATTTAGAAAAACGAATTGGGAAATTTCTGGGCGCAAACTGCCATCTCGTTAGAAGACCTGCCCAGGTCGTTCGAACGACCTCGTTCGAATGAGCTTCTAACGAGATGACAGTACCCCTTCTAACGAGTTGGTAGTTTGTTCAAAGACATTCATTCGAACGACCTCGTTCGAACAAGACTTCTAACGAGTTGACAGAATGACCGTTTTGGCCTGATTTTATTTCAAATGTCCCTTAGACTTAATGGAGTAATAACCTTCCCTTACTGACTAGTGGGTATAATTGGGAGATTTGAGTACATTGAGGAGTAAAACTTAGAATCTTGTAGTGAATCGTATGACCTTTATGAATTAGGAATCGAGTACCTAATTACGACGTGAGAAGAGTTGACAACTTTTATGTATATAAACTAGGGACTTATAAGTGTATGATATTAAATGATGATACAAGAATGAGAAATATGCCTCTATTAATATCTTGAGATATCTAAGATGTGCAAATGCTTAGTATATGTAGTTATCTGTGTATAACATACCTACCGTACTCGCTATCATGGGAGGTCGACGTTCGATCAGGGCCATCTAATCTTTGTGTGCCTACGGGGGGATTTAGATTGGTACCTCGAGGACATAGGTCAGAGAAGGACTTATTGAGAAGTTAATAAGTCTGCTGATCATGGGAACGTAGGTATGTGCGTTACCCATGTGACGTGAACTATGTTCGCCTCCATTATGTGTGATTGTTGTCATTTGAGAACGATTCCTGAGAGATTCAGAATGCGTGGTACTAATGTACGTGATGTACCGGGATTGGATAGCAGAGTATGTGTGCACCGCAGCTTAGCCTCGGGGTGCTAGTATTGTATATTTATGATGTGAATAATATACTGTAAATTGAAATGCACTGTCATGTATAAATGTGAGTATAAATAATAGTAACGTTTTCATAAAGATAAAAATGGAAATCCTCTAGTAAGTAGTATTACTAATATGGGAAACCGAGAAGAAATGTAAGACACTCTGTTTAAATGAAGATGCCAGAATTAAATCGTGAATCGTATAGCAATGTTAGATTTTATATTAGACTAGTTAAGTATGGGAATAACTAGAATGGGTACGGGTACGATAGGAGTGCACAATTAGTTGAGAGGTGAGGAACTCATGTGAGTGCACACACTATCATGTACTTTATATTCACTGTTTAATGATATTAAATACTTGCTATTTTTAAACTGTTTTCACAATCGGGCCCTGACCCGTTTTCTTTTAAATCTATTTTTGTAAAACCTTTTAGTTGCCCATCCACAAGGACACCAAGCATAGGAGTTCCATTTTGGTGACGTACTGTAGATGTTGTGGAAGTTACAGGACCTTGACAGTAGACGCCTCCATTTTTTATCTTAACTCTATATTATCAGACTCTCTCATTTGTTGGTCATGTCGCCCTATTTCCTTTTAGAGATACTTTATCTATTCAGTTATTTCAGATTTTGGGTTGTAATTAATTTAGTGGTGCGGACTTGGTATTTGTTTATTTCAGTACTTGGATTGTTGTGAGGAGTATTCCTCCAGATTCTTTATTACTTTATGGTTATTCTATTATGACTATGTTGTGGTGGTTATGTTAGCATTTCATAATCTTCTTATTGCATGTTAATCAGATTTATTTAAAATTGACAACTCACTTTTAAATATTAGGTGGCTAGTAATTGTTAAAACGTATTTCGACAGTGATGCTATGAACTGAACCAACTTGGCATTTTTTTATTAATTTAATAAAGGAGTAGTTACCCGGTATTTAATTAGTCGGGGTGTCACACCAACCTAGCCTTGTTTATGATTATGGTACCATTTTCATCCATTTTATTCTTGAAAATCCACCTGGTACCTATCATATTAGTCTCACTAGGTCAGGGGACAAGTTCCCAGACATTGTTCTTTTTAAACTGAAGCAACTCATCCTATATAGCTGATATCCACTGTCCATCCTTGAGTGCTTCTTTATGATTCTTGGGCTCGACTGTGAACGTGTAGTAAAAATGACTAACAACGTTCTCTAGCTGAGCACGATTATTGACCCCTAAGGTGGGATCACCTACAATGGTGGCAGGGTCATGACTCTAGCGAACTCAAGCAGGTGTGTCTCCTAACACAGGAGTAGGATACACATGGTGTGTGTGAGGGACAAGTAAATTGCTGCCAGCAAAGTCCTCATCCGCACACTGAAGGCTAGGATCAACAAACGTCGGAGGTTTTTCATCTTGCATAGTGATGTTTATTGAATCCATAACCTTAGATCTACTCAGTTTGTAAACCCGGTATACTCTACCATGTGATGAATATCCACGAAAAATTCCTTCTTCGCTCCGGGAGTCAAACTTTCCTAATTGCTCTCTATCTCGTAGGATGTAGCATTTACTCCCAAAGACACAAAAATATGCAAGGTTGGGTTTCTTGCCAGTCCTTAATTCATAAGGCATTTTAAGTGTGTGTGAACGCAGGTAAACACTATTCACCATGTCGTACGCTGTAGACATTGTCTCTGCTCAAAATCTCCTAGCAACCTTACAACCCAAAAGCATAGATCTAGCCATTTCCTGAATCGTTCGATTCTTCCTCTAAACAATCCCATTTTGATGAGGAGTCCTTACTGTCGAAAATTCATTTTTGATTCCAATGCTATCACAGTAAAGATCTACCTTTGCTTCTATAAATTCCATGCCGTTGTCACTACGTATCCTGTTAATAGTGACTCCGTGTTGGTTTTGCAAGACACGGTACTTGGTCGTTAAAAACACTACAGAATTGGATTTCTCTCTCAAAAAACCTATAATCGAATATCTAGAGAAATCATCCACCATCATGAGGATATACCTCTCACTAAACAGACTCTCAGTACGAGTAGGACCCATAATATCCATGTGAATCAGCTCAAGCACACGAGAGGTGGTAATGGAATGCAACTTCCTATAGGGACTACGGACTTGTTTACCCAACTGACAGGGTCCAAAAACTATAGAAGTTGGCTTTTCAAGGGATGACAAGCCACGTACTAGGTCCTTTTTAATAAGACAATCTAATATCTAACGTTTAGAGTGGTCGTGGTACTTTTATAGATAAATGAGGACTTGGGTATAATCCCATAGAAGTTTTCGTCAGTCCTCACCCCTTCCAATAATAGTTTACCAGCTTGATCATAGACATTACACTCATTCCGGTCAAACTTTACTGCAAAGTTAGTGTCGCACAACTGACTAATGCTGAGTAAATTAGCTTTCAAACCTTTCACGTACAAAACATTCTCTAGCTTAGGAAATCCAGGTATCTCTATAGTCCCTCATCCTACTATGCTTGATTTTATCCCATCTCCAAATGTGACCTTGCCTTACTTTTGATCCTCAAGGGAGGTAAAGAAGGGTACGTCACTAGTCATGTGCCTGGAGCACCCACTGTCAAAATACCATTGGGAGGTATTATGTTCTTTGAGAGAGATGTGAACAACAAGGGCCTTTTCATATTTCTTAGGTACCCAAGAAGTGGTAAACTTTTGTTTACCATTGTTGTTGTTGGTTTTAGCCAGGATGCGGTAAGCATTCACTGACGTCAAAGACATCCGTCTGAATTCCTCCATCAAACTCTATGATATGGCAACCAAAAACTCAACACGCTCTCTCAGACTGGTAAAATCATCAGTACAATACGGTGGATCATAAGTACGTGAAGTTCGGCCCAAACTATAGCAATACTCTCTCAGGTGACCTTTTCTTTCGTAGTACGTACAAAAGAACACAGTTTTAAGCAAACCTTGGTTTTCTTTTCTGGGTCGAACTCTTCTCTTGGGCTTTGATGGGTGGCCATATGGACTAGTCGTAAACTTAGGGACTGGTCCAGGTGAAATTTGAGAGGTGGAAGCACCATCAAAACCAATTCTCGGCCTTACTCCAAATCCCAAGGCGGGGGCGAGGATCATCTTTCCCATCTTACCAGATCTATCCTCGATTTAAACCCTGAATTATCGTGCTCTCCCAAGATCATGAGTGAGCTGGGCAACAAGGGCTTCCAGAATCTTTCGAGCCTCTTCGGATGCACAGAGGTCTCTCGTCAGATTAGCCACTTGTTTAGTCAAGTCCCCCTTTTCCTTCTCAAAACTCTTCTCGCTCTCATCACAAACTAATCTCTCTCTCTCCCTCAAGTCAGCGCTAAACGATGATGACTCTCTCTAATCTCCCTAATTCCTTTTCAACGACGACGGTCCTAAGAACTAACACTTTGTTACTCTATTTGGTTTTGAATGATTCGACATATAAATCGACGTAGGCGCATATAAGATCACTCTCGCTCTCACTTCCAGCATCCTCTCACTCACTCTCATTACTGTCAAGGTGTCCATTTGAGGTGGCATCATTAGCGTCGAGACATGTAGTAGGAGAACCTCCATGACTTTCCATGAATGCGGTGAAGTGACATTCATGTGGTGATTCATCTCCAGAATCCACCGACTTGACCCAGCTGTCGTCACTCAATGTGGCATTTTGGATAGCTTTGCCCTTGCCTTGACGCTTCAACCTAGTGGCACATTCAAAAGCCTTATGGCCTCTACCGTCGCATTCATAGCATCTCTCTTGTGGGTGTCCTTTTTATCTTTTTCATCTTTCTTGCCATATTTATTTTTCTCAAAATTCCTTTTATCTTTAAATTTTTCATTTTTTAATTTGAGATTTTTTTTTGAAATTTTTGGCAAAAAGAACCAAGTTGTCTAAATCAAATTCTCCCTCAGAATCAAACAATTCCATCTCTCTCTGTTTAGACGCCTCTTTCCTTTTAACGGACCCTCACCCTTTCTAGCCTGGGCTTTAAGTGCAAATCCCTTATCTTTTGGTTTAACAGACTTAGGAAACATATCAATTTCAAAGGTTCGTAAGTCTCCAACCAATTCCTCTAATTTAAGCGTGTTTAAATTACCCATAGAAATTAACACACTGACTTTAGGGATAAAACACTTAGGTAGAGATCTTAGAATCTTTTTAACAACTCTAGAATTAAGAATGTGTTCACCAAGACTAAATCTAGTGTTTACAATATCAGATAATATAGCATATAATTCATCAAAACATTCAGACTCAAGCATGGTGATAGTTTCAAATTGAGTTGTTAAGTTTTGCAATTTTGATTCTTTGGCAGCATTAGTTCCTTCATGGGGAAGCTGTAAAAAATCCCATGCCTCTTTTGACATGGTACAGGTCATTATCCGTCTGAACTCATCGGGTGTGATGGATCCATAAATAACAGTTAGACCCTTAGAGTTAAAAGATGACCATTTAAATTTATCTTCAGTCAATGCAGTCACATATTTTAAATTTGTCATGTTGTCAAGAGTAATGGAGGGAGGTGTCCACCCTCTTTCAACCAAAATCCAAACTCTTTCATCTATGGCTTTTAGAGCATATTTCATACGGGCTTTCCAGTAAGCATAATTAGTCCCGTAAAAAATGGGATTTTATTATATAATTTTTCCATTTTGAACACGCCCTTTTTCAAAAATTAATTTTTTTACAAATTGATATCTCAGAAAAGTTTGCAGAAAATTAAACGGTATAATTGTGTAATTAGATCTGATACCAATTTGAGAGTTCCGGTGCGTTCAAATGAATTAATTATTTAATTAAATTCCAATGCCAGACCCAACAATTTTTCACTCTTGCAAATAAACGTGATTGATTAAAAAATTAATCTAAGCATGCAAGACAGTCATAAATGAGGAAAAAAATCCCCGAAAGGCAAAACCATTTATTTCTTTATAATTTTGTAATTCACAACTTACACGATTACAATGAAATAATTTGACACACGCATACCCATAGGCATCGATTGACGTCGTCAGGAATGGAACAACCTCAGCAGCTCCACAAAAACACTCAGTTCTATTTCAGCAAATAAATGTCTTGGGTTTCACAAAATAATTCATAAAAAGTAGATGGGATTATTAATTAAATGGACAACAGCTTTGGACCCTTAAAAATGAGAAGATGACATACTGGAAACAATTATTGAACACCAACGTTTTTTCTTTCTGAGAAAGTGTTATGCTAAAAAATAAAATTTTCTTCTCTTCTTTGAAAACTGTACTTGTTGGCCTTTAAATATAAGAGATTCGGTAAAAGATGATAACCAGTTATCCACAAAAAAATGGAGGCGTAAGATGTTAAAATAAAGAAAGCAGTGGCGCGGGATATTAAAACATCACACGAAGCAAAGTGCTTCACCAAAAATAATTAACGAATGCCCCCACCTTTTTATTTTCTCTACACGGTCAAACATTGCCAATCTTGACAGATGTGTGTCAAACCCAAAAAGCACCAAGGAGAAGTTTAGCCTTAAATAAGGTTCTATACGAAACTTTGTAAAAAACTTTCAAAAAGCCTTTTTCTCATATTCCAATCATTGGCATTATGCCAATCATTGGCACATGAAGAAAAAAAAAGATGGCACCAATTTTTGTATAAGAAGGTATCTTGGCAGCCACACTTCCTCCGTGTTTTTTTTTTACAGAAACTTGAAAAAAAAAATCATTTTCTTTCAAAGTCAAAATGCTAGCTCATTTTTTATTTAAAAAAAACTTTAAAAAAATAATTTTAAATAAAGATTCTTTCATTGAAAAGAAATTTTATAAAAAAGTTCTAACCCTTTTTATTGAAACAAAAATTCCAACACTTTAAATATAAAATTCATATGGAACTTTAAACATATTTTTACCAAAATTATCTCGACGGTGATTGAATGTTGAAGTGCTCTTGTAATTCGGATCCAAAGTTTATAGATGTTAGCATCCTCGATTCTTTGTTGACTTGAAGCGGTATACAACATAATAAATTATGACGAACAATGTCCTTACAGTAATAATACACAAGCCTTTGTCAAAGAGTAATTCCTTTACTTTCGACTCCCCGACACGATTTTTTTTCGAGAAAAGGATCCAATAATTCACGGTTTAGCCGCCCGAATCATCCCCAAAATTGGATGCCTACCAGGATTTATACTTGGAAGAAACCGCCAGGTAACCCTCGAGGCTATCCCTTACACATAACACAACGGTAAGACTGGTCTTGGGAATACCCCCAATGGTAATACTCCATCCCGAGATCCCCAAGACCCCCGTCAAGGGTGTAATGGCCACTTCATCTCCAAGGAGAAGGCTTCCCCTATCATGAACTTCTCAAACCATGGAAGGATAAAGCAAATAAATTATTTCAATGTGGAATAGAGATCCTCTACGAGGAAGGACTATATGTGTAAAAGATGATTGTTTTAATTGTATATTAATCTACCCATGTATTGAAACTAAGTTAGACCCAAGAGAATAAAAAACTATAAATTACTAATAATATCCTTTATCCTGGTTAAACTACCATAAATGGGTACATGAGAAGAAAATATCACGCAATATTAAATCTCATTTAATCAAACCTACTATGATTTTAGCTTAAACAAATATCCCAGAGATTAGACATACAAGACCGTAGTTACGAAGAATACAATATATACACCGTTAAATCTCCTAGGAATAAAATCAAGAACAACCTAACCCATTAAAACTAGTATAATTTATCACCAAGGTAATGAACCATGTAATCCGAGGTGAGTTCATTCATCTCAACCTAATCCAAATTAGCTAGAAAGCATCTAAAAGCAAGTATTTAAAGAAAATAATAAATTATAGAAATCATCTAGGTTAAGAAAGAAGAAATATTGAATTAAGGAAGAAGAAGATGAATATTACTTACAAAGTCATAAATTTCAAACCCTAGGAGAGACAATGAGAACCTCCCAAAATCATCTCTCAAACCAAAAACTAACCTAAAAAATAATAAAACTTTTATAATGAAAAAATATCTAAATTCCACACACACACACACACACACACACACACACACACACACACACACACACACACACACACATATATACACACACACACTAGGGTATGCCCGTGCCTGAAGGCACGACAATATTCGAGAAAGCTAACATAATCCTGACAAAATAACGGTCGACCCGGTTTAATTTCAATACAAATAAGTTAAATTTTTTTCAAAAAATTGACAGCATTTCCTTTATTTATAGGATTATCCACCTGTTTAAGGTATAAAAAACACTTAAACAATCAAATAAATAGTCACTCAGGAACCATGTTTAAACTACATCACCTAAAGGCACAACGATATTCGATAAATCTAACATAATCACAACAAATTAACGACCAATCCAATTTAATTTCAATACCAATAAGTTAAACTTTTTTAGAAATTGGACAAATTTTCCTTTATTTATAGGACTATCCACCTGTTTAAGGTATAAAAAACAGTGAGTAATTCTAATATAATCAAAATTTTGACATAATTTTTGTTGACTTAATGACGTGTTGGCTTGCTATTGGTTGATTTTAAGGTCTCACTGGCGTGAACCCCATAAACCAACCAATAGCAAGCAGACACATCATTAAGTCGGCAAAAAATATATAAAAATTCAATTACAATAGGATTTTTGAAAAATAGTTAATCAACCAATAAAGTAGTCACTCAATTAATCATAAACCAAATCACTCTTTCCATCCATGTGAAACTAAAACCCAATGATCTGACATTGTATTGAAATCAGTTGAAACAAATGATAGGGGAAAAAGATCTAGATCATGTAAAATAGATCTAGGGATTGAAAAGAAAATCAAGGGAAAGAGAGAATTAAATACAAACCCACCGTATCAAAACTTCACATAACTCAGTTCTGATAAGCACCAGAGAAATCTTATAAATATGTCCAACCCACCCTACACCCACCACAAATAGAAGTTGCAACTTGTTAAAATTGAAAAACGTCAACAATGACCAATAAAAACCAAAATTTAAATTTGACTAAGGATTCAATATATAATATTATAGGTATAAACAGAGTATACACACATTACAACCATAAAATCCAATTAAAAACTCCTATTCTGAAAACCAAAACCTATTTGAAACCCATGTATGCATGTAAAAATCATTTAAAAAAAGGTATACATGTATACACACAACAATATAAAAAAATTAACAAATTCAAAAACATCCATCAAAAAGTAATAAGAAAATTACTTCTTCACTTTACTTAGACAGTCACTTATTCTAATGCAATTACAAAAAAACTTATTAACATGTGACAATTTAGGGTTTTTAATAAAGGCAATTTAGGGTTTTTAATAAAAAAATTATATTTTTATTAAATTTATTCTACGTTCTAAACATTTAAGGATACCCCTAAAAAAATATCGAAACATTAGTTATTTTGGTATTTTAAAAACAATGAGTCAACTTTTGACAGTTTTTAAACCGTTTATTGACTAATTTTTTTAAAATACCAAAATAAATCTTTTTAGGATGATTTTTTATGATTACCTGAAATCTTTAGAACCCAAATTTTTATGAGTACCTGAAATCTTTAGAACCCAAAATAAATCATTTCCTATGATATTTAAAGTATCCGGTCTATGTCATTTCACAAACAAAGAAAGAAATAACAAACTGCAAATAATAATGTCCCTAAGTTTGAACCCCCAATAATTAACCACAAACAAATTTAACAGAACAGAGATGGATTTTGAGAGAGTATCCCTGATTGAACCCCTGAAAAACAAATATCATCTAAAACCAATGGGGGTAAACTAGAGCATTCACATAGAGAGAAAGAGAGAGGGAGAGAGACCGTACCTTCGTAAATAGAGAGAAACTGATGTTTGTGTTTTTCGGTTGAGAAAAGCCGGAAAATGGGTCCGGCGTGGGAAAAGAGATATCCCAATCAAAGGCATAACCGGGATAGGGAGGAGTAAAAGTGGCGTCTAAGAAACAGGCATCTAAGCTGAGCAATAGGCCGGTAGGTGGTCTCAGTAATCTCAAGGAAAAAAATAATGCAACAGGCCGACCAAAGCCCCAAATTTCCATTCAAATCATAAATATATATACCGAACTGTTGATGGTAATTTTGGCTTTCTCAATACTGTTGAGCAAACAAACAAAAACAAATGCTGAGAACACCCAACGTAGTGATTTGTATACAAAACGTAAACAACTGAGAACTTCGTAATATGGAAGTTTTAAACAAAATAAACACTGACATATTTGGGTTTTAAACAAAACAAAAACATAATTAACAATAAGGAATTTAAAACACTTACACAGGTACACGTTGATAGATCTGTAATAAAAAAATTAAGAAAACCCTCAAACAATCATGATTTGGGGATTTGAAATTAGAAAAAAAACAACAAAAACCTCGTTAACAGATCTGTTCACTTCGATGTACGATTCTCTGACCGCATCTGGCCGCCAATCATTACTTCGTTCAAGCTCCGAACACAAACAAAGCCACTGATTGGTTGAGCTAACAAATTAACAATAGTCGTTACTCGTTGACAGATCTGTTCACTCAGATTGACAATAGTCAAAAAACTTAACACGCACAAATCAACAATCTAACAAATCATTATATGGATGATGAGATCTTGAAGGTGGTTTAGTAGTGAAAAAATGGGACACCTAAACCTCCCATCCTCAAAACGCAACTCTCACCAATGGCGTCTTCTGGATTTCGTCTCCACTTCATTTTTCTTGGCGGTTCTTCTCTTCTTTGTCTTAGTCTTCACTCTGCTGGGCGATTCCCTGGAAGCATCTAGGCGCTAATCTTTTCTCCGGTCGAGCACCAATCCCAAACAATGCCAGCGATTAGTTGAGCTATGGGAGAAATGGTGGTGGATCGTTAGAGACAGAGAGCGAGAGGGGGTAAGTATGAGAAAGGGGGTAGAATAATCTCTGAGAAAGAGAAAAAAGTGGTAAATCGATCTGTCCAAATAGTAAAATTCAATTTTACTCATGTTTTTGAATTTTAAAGATAAGGGGGAAAATTTAGAGTGTACAAAAGAGAGGGAACCCAAATTTTTTAAGGGCAGAATAGGCATTGCAGGAAAAAATTCATCCGATGACATCATCGATCAATCTTATGACATACACAAGTTTTCTACTTTATTATATATATATATATATATATATATATATATATATATATATATATATATGATTAAACAAAACAAAAGAAATGAAATAACTAAAAAATATGTGATTTCTGGGTTGATTGATCAATCGATCAAATGGGGTCGATCGATCAATGGCCGTAAAATATGCCCATTGCCACCAGATCCTTCACAAAAATGATATATCATTGAAAGATAAAATTTGATACCTATCTCATCCCAAGGAAAAATCAATTTCATCGATCGATCCATAAGGGAGGCTCAATCGGACGAGCCCCTATTTTTTATAGGTACTTTGCTGTTCAAAAAAGGAATTATTTCACCTAATAACTACAATTATAACTTCATCATCTGGACATCGAATGATGTTCCATCAGCATCCACGTGAAGCTAACTCAACAAACTACGCTCGCATCGACATCTACTAATCGGGACAAGAAGTGTAAAATTATGGAATTGCCCCTGGATTTGCACCAAGTGACATAAATTTCTCAAAGCACAACTAATTGGTTTGTTAAGCATTTGAGTACCTATAAAAACTCACATAAGCCTTTCACAACATATATATATATATATATATATATATATATATATATATATATATATATATATATATATATATATATATATATATATAGAGAGAGAGAGAGAGAGAGAGAGAGAGAGAGAGAGAGAATTAACGGACACACTTATGCAAGAATGCATAAGAATAAAGGGTGCTGATATTCAATATTCATGACTTATTACACTCCTAACTTAGATATTGCTAGTTCCTAGTTATGAAAAAAATACATCCCAATAAATAGATTAAAATTAGATAAGCATAAAGGATTGAAATGCCTCTTTCGCAGGTGTATGATTGCGTTTAACGAATGCAACAAGCCGTTAAACCCCTAGGTTATCCTACTAGATGGGTGTTGTTTTATGAGGGTTTTTAGGGAATCCACAAATATCGTGTTTCCTCACAAGTACGCCCTAAAAATCAATAAAACAAGCTCAATAAGAACGAAAAGGATTTCAACAAGTTATTGTCATTAACAGTATAGAATAACTTCATAGAATTGAAACCTTAAATATGGGTGGAAAAGTGAGAACATGAAAATATTAATTTGGCAAAACTGTAATAAACTGAATAAATATTAAAGCGTGCATGGATATCAATCCTCACTGGTGATTACATTCAACAAATGAAAAACACTCAGAAATGGGGTGCAACACACATGAGACATGCAGGCATAATGAGTAAACATAAATAAATACTAGGCCATGCTCATGTCATCAATGAAGAACGCTATATATAAATTAAATAATATGTAAAATCAAAGAAAGATAGCATTCATTAAATAAGGTGAAACATACTTTCCCAGATTGTCGCAATTGTTATGAATTATGAATCACACTCACCCTAGGATCACATAGGACTTTAATAGGTTCTAATGTAGGTTTGGGATTAAGGTTATGCAATGAAGGATATATATATGGATTCATAGGTGTTCGGTATAAACACTTGGGATACTGGAAAATTCCAGGTAATTTTAAAATTGGGATATAATTTCCATAAAAAGTAACATATATATTATGGGGAGTGACAAAGATTATTGAGCAGTATGTACATCAAGGAAAGGCTTTCTATTTACTTTCTTTTCTTATATTTTTTTTGTTTTTTACTTATTTTTTATTTTTATTTTGTTTTTCTTCTCTCTCTTACATGCTTAATTGCAACCACATAGCAAAGACATCTTACAATCCCAGGTATTATTCCAAACAAAGGTATGGAAAGTGTATATATGGTTTAGAATCTCAAATGTTGAGTTGGTTATGGGATTATGGTTTTTGAAACAAAAGTCTATATTTAGAGTCAAAGGGGTTTAACTAGGAAATATGTAGGGTGAGGTCAAGGTAACTATGGGTAAAATAAAAAAAGAGGGACTATGATCCTTTCCAAAGGCTTACACAATTCTCGAGTCAAAAGAACTTTAGAAATCATGCTCAAGTAACACATTTAAAAATTAACTCAATTAAAGAATGATATAGTGAGATTACCGATAATTTTAACGTTTTCAAAGAGGAAAGAGTAATGTATAAACACTCATAATTGAACAAAAGAAAAAATTTCACATGGTGTAAGTATATGCAATTCAACAAAATATTATCGAGTAATAAATATTTAAAACAAAACCACTTAAATAGGAAAAAATATTTGCTCATGGGTTTAAGTTTTAATTCATGAAGTTTTCCATAATATCATTGAGTGGAGGACTAAAGTCTAATAACTTAAAAAATTCTTAATAATCATCATTGAATTATCTATTGGATCATACATTTATTCTAAATATATTATCGAAAACAAAGGAGAAATGCCCAACACAGTAGAAAAAGAAAGAAAATAGTTTTGAAAATTTTCAATTTTTACAACAAAAGCATGCTTGGGAAGAACATATGATCAAATCAAAGAAACTACCAATGAATGGGAAGAATATCCCACAGGTCTACATCAAACCTTGAATTGCCCTCAATGTGAATTGACAATTAAGTTAAAGAGAGGAAAATAGAGATATTACACAAAATAGAGCGATCTACGGAAATTACAAGTTCAAAGATTCTACAAAACATGTTAGCACTATGCATAGAAAAAGAATAAATATAAACTTCAATTAATTACACTGGATAATAAGTAAAATAAAACGGATCTAATATATAAATCCTAAAATATTAACTGTAGGTTGTAATTTTCTATAGTGTTTGTATCCAATCCCCACAAGATAAATTAAGACACATAATAAAGGGGGAGGATACAAAAACAAGAATATACGTGGTTCGATAATGTACCTACGTTCGCGGTGTTTTTGGATTTCTCTCTTTTTAACTTAAAGAACTTATCACCAGAGTTGTAGTACTTCTTGAAGATACAACATCACATGCCCCTCTCAATCGGTGCAAGATTACATTTATAAGGAAGCTTAGTAGAGTCCTGAACTCTATTAATAGCTATACCTAGAAGTTCATACCTATCCCTTATCAGTTTGAATCGTTCTTAATGATAGATGTACGAGAGTCTTATATGACTTGAACTCTTCATTAACTTGATACACAACAAGATTGGAGGCATGTGCTGAACACGTGAACATCATGTGCTACCACAATTCAGGACCCCACAATTTCCCTCAAAGCTCAGGGTCTCTCTGATCTCACTAGGGTTTGTTGCATCTAGGTCAACTATTGACTTCAAAATGCATTCATTCCTGAATTTTTGTTAATTCATCGAAGGGCAATTTGGTAAATATCCTTAAAATTGTAGGATTATTTTACCATTGAGTGCCTCAGGGGCATGCTGGTAAATAAATCCTTTTTTTCTTGGCGATGAACCGTTGCTTCGACCGTTATCACGTGTCGTGTAATCATCATGCTTTTAGGGAATCATGAGAGTGTTTCTCACCACAAGAAAAAAAGGTTCTCATTCTTTTACTTATTTTCCTATTTATTTAAAAAATCAAAAATCTTTCATAGGACATCTTTTCATTATTGTCATTCCCCATTTCAATATGTAAGAATTTTTTGAAACTTTTTCCTCATTAAAATATTCCTCGCTTTATCTTTTTTAATTCTTCCATTGAGCTATGATTTTTATCCATGGTGTACATTCTTGATGAAAACACCAAAGAAAAATTCAAAATTAATCATCAACACCCCCAACTGTGGGTATTAATAGGATAAGTTGAAGATCTTTACAACACCAGATAAATATGAGACTGGCTGGCTGAAACTGGGCCCTCTAACACCAGATAACGTAGGTGGTAAATCTGGTGCCATATAAAAGACTAAAGAGCTTGTATTGAAAATATTAGAGAGATTGAGACCTCAAGGGATCTTTTTCAATGGTGAAACAACTCCACGCAAAGAGTGAGGGGGGCTCAGGTTCACCACCAGAGTCTCTGGTGAGGTCAAGCAACAAAGGAGGAAGATATATCCTCTCATTACCACAAATGGTGCCAAAATGATGATGATATAAACAAAACCACTAGATGAGGTGTTGATAACCACAAGCTAGTAATATGAATGGCAACACAAGAGTATATATATATCTAGTAGAATGAGGTGAGGAGAAGAGGAGAAACACTGGTATATAAGTGGTTCAGCCAATCTGGCCTACATCCACTGTGAGTATGTGAGTAAGAATCACTAAAATGAGGGCAATAATGGTCCTTTATACAATCTCTCACTTTCTCTCTCTACTGTGTATACAAATAAAGTTTTTGTGAGGGTTGTAATTTTTGGATCCCCTCCAAGGTAGGAGAATATATGTATTTATAGTGCTTGGGGGGTGTAGTGTACCCCCAAAGCATTATAAGAGCATGTGTGGGTTAAATAAACCAATCATAGGTGGACACCTGGCTGGGCCACATGTAAGGGATGATGACTAAATATTCCCTCACATGAGAGGAATGATTTGGTTATAACTGATTTGCTCACGTGTTCTAAGTCTTCCATGTGCTTGCCTGTGATCGGACTTATGACACCATCTGTCGTAACCTCGGCCTGGACGAGTACGAGGTTGAAGAAGTACTATAGTGCTTTATCCTATAAATCATCAGTACGACCTCGACCTGGGAGACTGGCTGAGGTTATGCATAAGGTAGGATGTAACATCGGTTGAGGTAGAGTATGATGTTAGCAATAACTTGAGCTCATAAGATTTTGTTTTCCTCTGCGGCTGGCCAGCCGAGGTTAGTCAATGAGGATCCGACCTTACAGAGAATGACCCTTCTGATGGACGTTGTAAGCTTCCTGCCAACTCGGCTGTTAGTCATGACGAGGTTAGTGACGCTGAGTACGAGGGTACACTTTGGGCATATCAGAGAGGATTTCAAGAAAGACATGGAATAATTTTTATTGTTGGTTATGATGAAGATGATGAGTATGAAGTATGTGATTAGCACTTCGGTCTTAATATGGTTTGATATGACTGCACGAGGAAAAGAAGCATACTTGGATATTCATCAAATTTTTAATTAGGTAGTTTCAGACAATGCCATTTTTCATGACATTATTTATATTGCTCAATGTAGTAACAACGAGACATTATCCAATCTGAAGGTCGACTTCTAATGAAATCTTATCAATATGATACAAAAGAGTGGATTTTATGAGAGATAGGACACCATTGAATTTGCTTTGCTCATTTGGGGAATTTTTTTATTGTTCACGCTAATCTAATGGGTTCTAAAGAGGTAGCCATTATCCTTGAGAAGAAGAAAAATAACCTAAAGGTTTTGCTTGAAAGACTCAATAAGTCCAAACTAAGTGAACATGTTGGGGAGGGAACTTCATTTTTGGAAGTAGAGAATGCCCAAATGAGAGAGGAACTAGAAAAGACTCAAAAGGCCTTAAATGCAAAGGGTCAGTCCTCCGCTCAAAGTCAGAAGGAAGTTTTTCGAGGAAAAGAGCTAGAGATGACCAAGAAGTCTATGATCAATAATATACCAGCCATCAACATTCTGATCGAGAAGATTGACCGTATAAGATTCTAGTTAAAAAATAAACCTTGCCGAGTATGGATGGATGATTATAATGAGGCTCTGCTCAATATGGATCCTGCCTTAAGCGATGGTTGGAATGTTGCCTATAAATATTAATGTATTAATGGCCTCGTAATGGTAAAGGCCCCATAGGATTCCAAATTATGATATTGGTATGATCCAGGTTGTCTTGATCATCAATATTCTCCTTATAATCTTGATGTTTTATGGGTTACAATGGATTCCGTTCCATTTAGACTTACAAGGAAATATCTCGATGATTTTGAACTGGATGGAGGTGATGAACTCTACCGACCTCAACATTTCATCGACGGGGTGAGTAATGGTGGTCTGCCAAGGGTAAGAGATATGACTATGACCATTACTCCTCATTCATTGGATGTTTCACCTATTGGAGTTGGGAGTTCAATGAATGAGCTATCCTAATCATGCAGTCCATCTAGCAATTGATAAATTTGTATTTTTTACTTTGCTGTAAATTGTTTGCCTTTTAATTTCCTCATAATAACTTAAAATGTAATGGAATGTTGTTCATTTTTTCTTCCCTATATGATGTGTGGTCTTCTAGTCTTACCTTTTTGGTGATGTTATCACATATAACCATAGGCCTAGAACTAGAAAAACAAAAATTCACCTATTTGTAGGGTCATTCCCCAGTGAGGATTTTTGTGACCTAGTTGAGTAGGCTTTTCATCTGTTGTAAGCCATTAACCCAGGGTTTCCCATTAACCCATTTAGATAAGTAGTTTGTGTCGACCAAAAAATACTTTCTACTACTACACGTGAGGGAAAACGGCCCAACGATGTTAAGTCTCCACTTGATAAATGGCCAAGGACTTGTGAGGTACTTGAGGTCACTATCCGGTTAGTGTACTAACGACGATAAGAGTTAACAAGTATATAATTTTTAAGCGTAGGTAACTGCGCCTTTTTTCATGTATGGCAACAAGTATCCTTCTTTCATTACGTTAAATTTCAACGACTTCCCCTTGTAAGGCTTCTACCATGAAGATCGTAGAAGGTCTTCTCGACATCGTCTGGGTGCACGCATTAAAGGTAAGGCCCTGAAAAAAGAGCACCGATAAAGTTTTTGATATGACACCGAGTGAAAATAAGTAAATTTGACCCATACCTTATGTGACTCTTTCCTATTAACTAGCCAAACATCTTGCATTAGGTATCGCATGATTGGATTCATCCTGCTCGGGGTTATATCAACGACTATAACTTTCTCGACATAATTCCCTTTATTGATACTGGGCTTATTGAGGTATTCCATTCAAATTGTCCATTTCATATCACCCTTAATAGCTGAAGTGAGTGTGTCCAGTGTGTCAACATGACTATTATTGCCTCTTGGGAATTATTGGATTTGTATATGCTTAAATTAGGCGACAAAATATTAGTCTCTTCAACCCGTGCTACCTTGCACTCATCACTATCACTATAGTCTCCCAATATCTATTTGTTACCAGTCTTGAGTCATAAAATACATCAAGGTGATGGGCACATAGTAGAGTGCTTTCTATAATCTGTCAAGTAAGGCTTTGTACTCAACTTTATTATCGGAAGCTTCAAATCCCAAGAAAATTTCTTACTGGAGAATTATTTTCTCCAGATATACTGGTACTAACCCCAATCATTTCCCCATGGAATTTAAGGCCCCATCAACGTATAATACCCATATATCACCTTTTTCAACTCGCTATATGTCAAATTCTATACTTCCATTGCTAGTCTCTATCGATTCTTGATGAGTAAAAACTTTAGCAATGAAGTCTACTATGACTTGACCTTTGGTCAAGGTTCTAGACTACAACTGAATATCAAAATGTTTTAGTTTTATTTTCTATTTGGACATTCATCCAGATTGGTCAGCCTCCGTGGGAATCGATTTCAAAGGGTACGAGGTTATGACAATGATAGTGTGTTCCTCGACGTAGTGTTTCAACTTCACAGAGGTTGTCACTAGTGCGTATGCAAGATTTTATAATGGCATCTATCTTTTAATCATCGAGCAATGTTTTGGTTGCATAATAAATTAGAGCTTGAATCGCATTCTTCTCGCAATCCAAGGCTGAACTCACAACTCTATTGGATATTGCCAAATACAAGTAAAAAAGGCCTCTAATCGACGAAATGATTAGCAATGGTGGTTTTCTAAATAGTTCCTTATTTTTGCAAGTTCCTTGGTGCATTTATCACTTCATACTCCCTTACTTTATTTTCTAATTACTTGAAAGACATGTCAGCAATTTTTGAAGGATATGGATATAAAGTGTTGAGGGCGACTAACATGTGGGTTAGTTTTTATATCTCACACACGGTCTTGGGGTTTTTCACCTTCTTAACGGCTTCATTCTGGTAAGGATTTTACTAAATACTTCTTTTACTGAATATGTATCCGAGTAACTTTCTCAAATGTACCCAAAGGATAACTTCACTTAATTTAGTTTCATCCTCTAATAACGATGGAATTTAAAGGTTTTCTCTAGGTCTACAAGGTAATCCCCCTTCCTCCTTTTCTTCACAATCATGTCGTTGATATATACCTCTGTTGTGTCTCCTAATTTCTCATTGAACATCTTCATCATAAGTCAATGATAATTTTACCTTGCATTCTTCAATCGAAATGGCATCACCCTTTAGAAATATAACCCTAGAGTTGTAATGAAGGAAGTATTTTCTTGGTCGAGGGCAAATAATGGGATTTAATGGTACCTTGATTAGGCATCGATGAAGATCATAATCTCATGGTTAGCGATGGCATGGACCAATAGATCAATATTTAGTAAAGGAATCCTATCCTTTGGTCATACACGGTTCAGACCAGTGAAGCCTACGTAGACTCTACACTTCCCACTGATCTTCCTTACAACGATTGGGTTTGACAATCACGTGAGGAATTAAAGTACCTTTATGGAATGCGCCTCTAAAAGTTTACTCACTTTTCCTCCTCAATAGTCTTGTCATTCTTGGATGGAGTTCTTCATGCCTTTGAGTCACTAGTGGATGCAGTGGATCCACGTGGAGCTTGTGAGACATCAATCCTGGGTATATTATAGGCATGTCATATGGCCTCTAGGAAAATACGACTTTATTGATTTTGAGGAAAATAACCAAATTTTTGTTTTATTCTTTAGTTAGTGAACTATTGATCAAGAACTTATTTCTAGGTTAATTGTCATCAAATTCTACCTCTTGTAGGAACTCCATAACATGATCGATAGGGGCAACTCTGGTTTCCTTAACACCATGTTGCCCATTCTATTGCCGCTATTTGGAGGGTATATATCTTTCCTTTGGTTGTGTAAATTTTTCCTTCTTATCCTCCCAGTTAGGTTAAATAGACGTTATGAAACATTTTCCAGCCAAGGCTTGGTTATCATTACTCCTTTGTCAGCGATGCACTTTATTTTATGGTGGTAGGTGAATGGTACATCCATCATGGCATATAACCTCCCTCTACCGAGGAGAGAGTTATATGGGGAGTCTATATTAACCATAAGTAATTCAATAAGCTCAAAGATTCCTCCATCCCAGACCAGGAGAAATACCTTTCCCTGGGGCAAGGTCATCCTTCCTATAAATCTGACTAAAGGAATGGTGGCTTCCTATACGTCTTCTACATGAAAGTTCAACTGATTGATTATATTTGGCTACATTATTTATGAAGAACTCCCCGGTCTGCAAACAACTTTTCCACATCCTAGTTATAAACTATAAGAGTGTCATTATAGGAATTTCTCACTCCGACTAACTCATATTCAGTGAAAACGACGTGCTTTGAGTAATCAATATCTTTGGGTCACCGATAATTGCCCTCAATGGGATTAGCCGAGTCGATCTTAAAGGCTTCCTTGACTATTATGAGATTTTTAACCTCAATTCTTAGGGCATTCCCATTAATTTGGTTTGGATTTAACACATGATGAATCACTGCAAATTGATGACCTAAACATTCATCCAAGACGTTGTCCAGTCTCGGACACCCATGGATTATCGCAAATCCATGTCCTATTTCATCATACAGGATGTTTTTTGGTATCTAATCGTGTATAGGTTTCACATTCCTTCTTTTTTTCTTCTAAGAAGTCATTCAGGTGCCTATCCTGAACTAGGTCCTAAAGGTGAAACATGAGTACCTTGCAGTTTTTGATCTTGTGGCCATGATATTTATGATATACACATTTCACTGCCTGGTTCCTCTTCTTTGGATATCTGAACATATTTTCATTCCATTTTAAATATTTTTGACCTTTGATCTTGTAAAATATCTTGTAGATTGGTTCTAATAACACTAAGTTAACTACCTTGAATGATTTTTTAAGATCCTTCTTTTTTACCTCATTATGGTTCCCACTGCTTTCTCCCAACTTTTTTTATTCTCCGCCCTCTGTATCCTCATTCTTGGGCGACTTTTATTATACTCCATCCTGAACAACTTTGTTCATCATAACTTCTACCTTGGTTTATTTTGAATCTTAGATCTGAGGTCTTCGATTGTGATGGCTTCCTGCTTGGTGAAGGATTGGTAAAGCATGAAACCTTTTGACAGACAAATTTTGAAGGATACCAATGCAACTTTCTTGATGCAGTCCTCTATCTCATTATACACCTCAAATTACCTTTTGGGATACTTACAGAGTGTTTCCTAGGGTTTTTTTCTTCATCATCAAAAGTGAATCCATTCGTTTAGAAAGGTTACTATTAGTAATGAATCTGGTTTTGAATAATTTGTCCATTTGCTTGAAGGAGTCTATCTATCGATGTGTAATATTTTAGATTGACTTATGGGAACTGTCTCCAAGAATGGAGGGGAATATTCGACATATAAATCCTTTCTTATTGTTCCACAACATCATTGCCTGATTATATTGCGTGATCTAATCGGTGGGATCAGTCTTCCTGTCAAAGATCTTGAATATTGGGGAGAAAACTTCTTGGGAGGCTCAAACTATTATATAAACCTGATAAAAGGAGACTTTATCTAGGAAACAAGTGCATACTGTAGATCTCATTGGTTGTACGATCCCCTTGTTGGTCTGGGTGCCTCTCTACCTCCCTTCTGATAAAGTCATAAAGCTCCCTGTCTCCTTGCCATTCATTGTGGCATGGTCTCCCTTCAGGAGATCTTAGTTGAAAAGAAAATTCTATTTATCACTTAGTACTCCTTTCTCGATTGCATGTTGTACTCGCATGAGTGATATGAGTTCATGACCGGAAGTCATATTTGCACTTCTTTTTGTGGGTTTCATTTTCCAGCTTTCCTAGAGGTCCTTGAAGCGCGGAGTTCTTATCCTATTGGAGATTGTTGGTAGTCCTTTCATCTCCTAGGCACTTCTCATAGTTTTTAATGAGCCTTGAGATCTAGATGGAATTATTAAGCTCATTGATGTCCACCATTCTATCCTCTCGAGGACGGTAACGAGCATCTAAATATTGGTAATACTCACCAATCTAAAATATAACCCTCTAATGGGGCGGGGGGCTATCTGGAGACTATTTTTGTCATCATAATTCTCATGGTCAGAGGGATAACCCTTTGGGTGACCATAAATGTGTTTGTGATGATATTCCTGGTCATTGTGATCTTGGTTTGATGAGTGAGATATCCCCAGAATTTAGCTAGTGGCAAGGAACTCATACAACTTCCCACATATGGGACCAGTTGTAGGAAGTAATTTCCTACAATATTTGTGTTCAGTGACCGCAAGCTAAATCAAGATAAGTATTAAATAGTGATGATGAAAAATAAAAAATATAAGAGTATACATGGTTCGACAAAGTTCCTATAACCACGGAGTTTGGGGTTCAATCTTTTATTGACTTAAAGAATTGGTCTACCGTATTGTAGTACTGATCAACGAAACAAAATCACATGCCTCTATGAATTAGGGGAGCGTATACATTTATAGATAATATTAGGAGAGTCCTAAGCCCCGTTGACAGATATCCTTGAAAGTTCATACATATCCCTTATAACCATTCCTAGTGATAGATGCACAGGATTCTTTCGTGACTTGAACTATTCACTAACCTGATATACAAGGAGTTGTAAGGCTTGTGCCGAACATGTGAAGGTCACTAATCACGATAAAGGAACCATCACTAATTATTTTTTTGTATGTATGATGGGGGTTTGGATAAAATGGGTGACAAGCACACATGAGAAACAACAAAAACTAAATTTCCTTCCAAAAGTTTTTCAAAGGGAATGAGAGGTAGCGCAAATGGAGGCAATATATACTTCATGGAAAGCAATTCAGGAAACTAATTCTCATAGGTGAAATGGTTAAATATTTTAAAGTTTTGAACTAATTCATTGGGGAATGACAATGGGGATTGACTAAATTCAATCTCGATAGATGACTAATCATCCCATAAAGCTTTAATTTTAAAGGAGATGAGATCATTTCAAATAAAATTTTCTTATTTGTTTATAAAGAAAAAAATCTTTTCATTCCAATTGGTAACTACATCCTTTTCTTCCTCCCTTTCATTATGTATTATTACTTGGGTCAAGAGAATAATGGTTTGTTCCAAAGTAGGCATCCTTGGTTCTAGAACCTCGGATTCCTAATTTGGTTTAAAACATTCATCATCTTCAAAAGCCTTGGAAGACTCATTAACGAATTAAAATAATGCATCTAACTCTTGTTCCCAACAATGGTTTTCTTCTCGATAACATTTTTCACGATTTTCATTCTGAAGCATGAGAATGCCCTCACGTAACGTCATAGGTGTAGGCGCGAATTCTTGAAAATATAAATTTTGAGAACTATCCCTGGCATTACTATCAAAATCATTATTACAAAAGTCTTGAAACTTATTGCAATAAGTTTCAACATTCTTATTGCAATGATTTTTTGGCCCTCTATCGAAAACATCATTTTTAAAATACCCAATAATCCATAACACGACTTTTGTAATACTCACCCAAAGTTATTTTGCAATATTCATTCTACTCCTTATGAAATTATTCAACAAATGTCATCGGTTTTGGGCAATTTTGAGAATTTTCATTGCGATTACCGAAAACAAAAGAGTAAGAAGTCCTTACTCCAAATAGATCAAGATTGATGTACCCACAAAGTGATGTGTAACTGAGAATTCAAGAGTTTCATGACACTCAAATGTACATGTCTTGCGAAAAACATAAACAAAAAATTAAAATACATCGAAAAAATATTACAAAATACTAAATCAATAACAATGTACATCAAAGAAGTCACTGACAACGGTGCCACTTGATATTCACGCAGGAGCCTAGCATCGAATGACTATTATTATCGTTGTTATTGACTTCCACAACTAATGCAAACACCTTAACTTTAACTACATTCTTATGGGAGTATAACATTTAGTCCGAGTATTGAATCCACAGGGAATGATTGGTAGACTTTAATTACTTCTGAATAAACATGTAAAAGATGATTGTTTTAGTTATATAATAATCTAGGCATGTATTGAAACTAAGTTAAACACACAAGAGTAAAAACTATAAAAATAAGAATAATATCCCTCACCTAGGGTTAAATAGCATAAATTTTTATATGGGAAGAATCGATTTTGTATGATTATATTTCATTTTGTCAATTAATCAAACCTAGAGTTTTCACCCCCTAAATCTCATAAAATCCTGCCATGATTTTATCATTAACAAATATCTCGGAGATTAAACATGCAAGGTCGTAAACATGGTGCATATATGATATATATTGTTAAATCTCCTTTGAATAAATGAAGAACAACCTAACCCCTTAAAACTAGTCTAATCCATCACCAAAGCAAAGCATCCAACTAATCCAAGGCGAGTTTAATCATCTCAACCTAATCTAACTTAGATAGAAAGCATGTTAAAACATGTATTAAAGAAAGAAGGTAAATAAAGAAAAATTATTCAAAACAACTAGGTGAACAAAGCATTAAACAAAATAAGAAAACTTGAATTAAGGAAGAAGAAGATGAATAATACTTATAAAGCCATAAATGGAAAACCCTAGGAGAGAGAGGGAAAAGCTCCCAAAATCACCTCTCAAACCAAAAACTAACATTAAAACTAATAAATTTGAATAATGAATTAAAACCTAACACACACACACACACACACACACACGCGCACATAGTAAATGATTAAACAAAAGAAATGAAATGAATATCTTAAAAATATTTGATTTACGGGTTAATAGATCGATCGAACAAAGGGGTTCGATTGATCGATGGTTGTAAAATATGCCAATTGTCACTAGATCCTTCGCAATATTGAGATGGTCAATCGATCGATCGATGAAAAGGAAAATTTGATGTTGTTCCAGCCCAAGTAAAAATATGTTTGATCAATTGATCAATGGGGGAGGGTCGATCAATCGATCTCTATTTTCTGGGCACCTTGCTCTTCAAAAGGAAATCGTTACACATAATGAGAATTACTTTAACTTCATCATCTGAACTCGAAATGACATGCCATTAGTGGACACGTGTAACTGACTCAATGAACCATGCTTCCATGGAGATTTGCCAATCGGGACATAAAGTCTAAAATTAAGTAATTTGCCTTTAAGTGGCATTAAATGATGTAACTTTCCCCAGACTCAACCAATTGCTCTGTTAAGAATTTCAATACCTAGAAAATCTCATATGAAACTTACACAACACACACACACACACACACACACACACACACACACACACACACACACACACACACACATATATATATATATATATATATATATATATATAGAGAGAGAGAGAGAGAGAGAGAGAGAGGTCCCTTCCAGTAAGGACTCCTTATCATGTAGACCCCGGTCCCTGCCACTTTTTAAAAAAATAGTAAACAATTACAATTTTTGATAAAACTTCATGGATATGATGTCCACGGTGATAAGATCATCTCCAATTTTTTTCATTAAAATATTCAATAAAAAACCCGTTTAGATGTTGTAATATGTAAAAAAAAATGGTATAAATATTCATTTTCGATCCTTGAAATTTTGACGATCATGTCACCCACTTTTTGATGAAACTTTGTGGATATGATCTTGATAGTGAGAATATAATATCCATTAAGTTTCATCAAGAAACTTAATCAATCATGTGGCTGATGCATACCCGAAATTTCAATGACAGTCAAAATTTCCTTCGCACCCTCAACTTATAGTATCAACAATCATCCCGTTAAGAAGCTCCCTGGCTACCTTCAATGAAATGAATCACCCCGCTCTCAAGTTCCTCCGCGCATTCCGTATATATAGATGGAAACAACATCCATCGATGCCCTAGCCCAAGTTCTCTTATAAAACGTAGAATTATAGGAAAAAACCACATTTGCAAGACGCAAAAACAAGATACGTAAGTAACAGAAAAAATGAGTATTTAACTAATACAAATAAAAAGAAAATAAATAAATAACACATATTTCCCACGAATACACACAATATTTGAAACTATATGTATGATATCTTGAGAAGAAGAACATGGACTTGTACATCTATGCCAGACCCATCCTCCCCAATGCATACCCCGAAAGTCGAGAAAAGTCCATCGTAAATGGAAACCACTACAAATGGATCCCACCCTTGCGACTCAATGCCAAAATACCCCAAATAGGAAAAAAAAGTTACGACATATTGTCTAGCCATTACAACATCAAGACATGGGTCCTCAGCTACTCTACATAAGTAGTCAAAGTGCTGACCTGTAGGAACTCCCCACGAGCAGGACCTACCTGTATTGCCAAAGATGCATATAGTCCTTTGGCTGTAATGGTAAGAGTAAGATCCACAACTAGGGGAACTTTAGAAAATGGTATTTCCATCTGGTCATAGAGGTGTAGAGGAGTCATGATCATCTCCACCATTGGCAAGTGAATAATTCTAGTAGTACCCCACCAATGCTATCCTAAAGCATCCATAATCAGCCGACTACTACTAAAGTGAAAATCAGCAATACAATCCATTAATTGTCCAAGCCCAAAAGTATTCATAAAAGATATAGCAAAGGAGGGGGGGGGGGCTTGCCTAAACTCTAACCAACAGTGCTACAGAACCCTGGAATTTAGCATTCCGGCCAGGCTACAAGAAAGAAATGAAAAAAACACATCAATAATACGAAAACTAACTTTCTATATTGGCGGTTAGGTTACAATGTATTCACACTTAATCCGCCTACCCTCGGTTCCTACAACCAGTTATGAGGTGACTATAAACCCCTTAGAGCTTTCTCCTTCTCAGAGTTTGGGTTACTATGAATTCATAGTTAAGCCACCTACACTAGGTTTGCGCTAACAAGGAAGGTTAACCAACCGTGACATGATTAAAGTCCCATTTGTTCTTTCTCCCTCTTGAGTGTTGGATTACCATGTGTTCACACTTAAGCCACCTATCATCGATTCCATCTAACCAAGAAGGTTAACCAGTCGTGAGGTAATCAAAAACCACTCGAAGCTATGTTCATCCCAGAGTTTGGGTTACTATGGATTCACACATAATTCATCTTTTATTATGTTCCCACAAACCAAGAAGGTTAATTAATCATGAGGTGACTTAAAACCCCCCATAGATTTTTCCCTCCTGAAGTTTGGGTTACTATCTATTCACACTTATGCCACCTACCCTATATTTACTCTGACACAAAAGGTTAACCAGTTATGAGGTGACTAAAATCCCCGGAGATTTTTCCTTCCTGAAGTTTTGGCTACCATGTGTCCAAACTTAAGACATATATGCTTTATTACCGCTAACAAGGAAGGTTAGACCATCATGAGGTGACCAGAACCCCCATAAGCTTTCTCTCTCCCAGAGTTTGGGTTACCATGTGTTCACACATAAACCACCTACCCTCTGTTCAAGTTAACCATAAAGTTTAACTAGTCGTGAGGTGAGAAGAAATCCCTGGAATCTTTCTTCCTTATAGAGTTTGGGTTATCATGGATTCACCCTTAAGTTACCCACCCTCGGTTCCCACAAATAAAAAATGTTAACCAATCATAAGGTGACTAGAAACTCCTTAGAGATTTCTCCCTCCTGAATTTTGAGTTACCATGTATTCATGCTTAACCCACTTACCCTCAGTTCCCACTAACCAAGAATGTTAACCATTCATGTGGTGACCAGAAACCCCTTATATATAATTATTATCCTATGAGGGTACACAAATGACACACGGGTTTAGTCCATCATTGTCACACCCTCATTATGATTTATTTCCTCAACGTAAGCTCTATCCCCGCTTTGTACGTAAATAGTTTTTACCTTTATCTTTATCTTAAGTTTTGCTCATAGAACTACTTATACTTTTCTATCATTTATTATCATTAATATCATTATTAGTATTAATAATTCTTGATATTATTATTTTGTCTGATTATTATTATTATTGTCAAGATGTTTTTCTGATTTATTTTTATATTATTTTTTTCTTATATATTTCATGACTAGTTCGATACCACTTTTCCATTTTAGGTTACTTCGCCCTCCCCATTATATCAACCCCTATCAACCATTATTTTAACTACTTCTTATTTTATTTTTATCTTTATGTTTAGGAAAATGACAAATATTTAGTTCTAATGTCGTGGTCTAAACATATGAAAATCCCGTTACAAAGAATTACTGTGTTATATAAGGAAGATAGGTCTAATAAAATTCTAAAAAAAGAAAATAAGTCTCAAGAACATGAGTTAACAAAGGAAATTACAAGAAACTTACGCGTGGGGAATCTACAAGAAGCACCCCCAATGCTATATGACGCTCCGACTCTGATAGGAGAATATCCATATCCTCCTCATTTGATGAAAAAGTTGGGTCATACACCATTTCCCAAGGCGCGACGGGAACTTCCTTCCATGCAACTCCCCCCCAATCCTCCACATGGGGGATCACATTATGGTTCCCCTCAAGCTCTAATACAAACACCTATGGCCAATGCTCTGCATCCACTGGCCCAGCCTCCACCTCCGCTCCCTTCTTACTACCCATTACGCCCTCCTCATCCTGATTCACGTCTAGGGCCTTAATCTCACCATCATCAAGCATAATGGGCTCCAAGTGGTCCATAATGCAAGAAACTTCTAAAGAAAATGTGAAAAAAACTCATAAGCAGGTGAAGAAACCCTAAACAAAAAGAGAGAAATGAGAGAGAAGGAGATAGTAGAAGGAATAAAGGAGGAACTACCTTATGCAACCTTGTTAATACATTTCGTATGCTGAAAAATTTATTCGAATGTCTAAATGATCTATTTTCCATGGCCGAACAATTAACCATCTAAAATTGTCCAAGAAATCCCCCCCCCCACCCCCCAAACAAAAAGAAAAACTTACCTCTCGCACATAAGTTCGCACCCATCCTAAAAATAGGGAAACCTATTTAAATCATTTCAATTTTTATAGAGAGTATCCTCATGTGCATGCTTTTAGTTGACCGCCTTTATGGACACCCATTTTCAATTCGAGGTGTGGGCCATTTTATCACATTCATTAAAATAAATTTAACGCAAAATTCATGATAATATTACAAAGGCTAAAATGGAAAAAGGCAAAAGTACGAAGAGTATAAAATTACAAAAAGACAAAAACCCTCTTCGAGGTTCCATTAAACGAATGGTTAAAGGGTTTTAATTGAATGATTATCTCTCTCAAGTTAATCATTACAAGATATTCGTAGATATTTTCCTGTCCATACACCTATCCTTGAACACCCATCCACCATACACATGTCACCTTGGATGACCATACGGTTAAAGGCCATGGATGACTGTATGATCAAAGGCCTCTATGAGACCAATATAAAAGGAGGTCCCAACGAAACATGAAAAGCACACTCAAACCCAACATTGATTTGGTTTTCTGACATTATTCAATCATGATAACTCGATCTCATTATGATAAAGTCCCAAAGAAGTTCGTACTTCAGATAATTCCGTCCCCCCCAAGGAAAGTTCGTACTTTCCAAAATTTCTCCCCCAGAGTGAAGTTCATACTTCTAAAACGTCACTTATTTTGATAAATAGATGTAAACATATGTGTGTATCCCTCTAAATTTGGCTCTTCTAAATGATTCTCTACTTGAATAAATGGAGCTCTGCCCAATTGGACACCTTAAGAGGGGACACTCCCTGAAGAAAAAATTGGCTTAAGCTACAAGGGTAAAGAAACTCTACACTAACCCGGGTCAAATAACCCATATATATATATATATATATATATATATATATATATATATATATATATATATATATATTGTGATAGACTATCCATATTTATTTATCTCATATAACGGAGTCCTCGTTTAGGGGACTAAATATGTACTTTATAGATTTTATATTTTAAAGCCTGGTTTCTAACCCAACACCCATGTTTATTGAGTTGACATGATCATATGTTGAATTAATTCTAATCAAATTCCAGGACAAAATACAAGCATGAAAACTTAATTTTCAAAATTAGTTTTTGAAAAGTTTTAGTGAGCCTAGTCATTTCAAATCTTTTCAAAGCCAAAGACTAAAATTGGACTACTCCAACCATTTCACCGGGTGTGAAAATCGCATTACTAGAATGGCACCCCCAAATATTTGTTTTCATATAAATACATGTCAAGCATCTGCCTTTGTTTACTATAATTTTAACATATAAATATATCAACTCAACAAAATGAAGTTTTTATATTAAGGACCAGCCTCCACAAATACCATAATGTTGTATATTCTATACTCGGTGTCCTATCGCCTACACTCATTAATATGTTCCATATGTTGGAACTACCCTGGTTTTTATTCCAATTCCTCTCAGGTAAATTGGAACTATGTCGAGCTAAACTTGAGAAACCAAGCCTCATAATATGTCTCTTGGCATATTATTTCTTCACGATGCTTACATCTCTAGTCCAGACCCCCTTTCTCCATCACTCGAAACCAAATCGAGGATTATGACACCTCTATAATTTTAGCCATATAGATAAGGTCTATCCATGGATTATGGTATACTCAAATCCTATATATTCCCTACTCTCTCCTTATACAACTCCAAACTAGCCCAAAGGTTCAATAACACCTTTTAGTTATTGATCTCCCGATAGACATGAATATCTTTGTTGATGATTTCAGGTCAACTCCCATTCTGAACCCTCCACTGAATCTACTTGCTATCATAAATATAACTTCTCCCCTCTCAATCCAAGTCTTACACTTGTACACACATAACGCTGGAACACATGTAAAATCGCACTATATATGCTTTGATCTCATACTCCCACGAGTATGACATCATAATACCGAGTCCTTATCGTGAGCACATAGCCTCGATAATACATATCTTGAAATGTTGTCACAACAGAGATGCACCTATCTCTCATATTACCTTTCTATGTATCCTATAATCTCGAATGAGATATCAAACTATCTTAAGATGTGAATTCTCATGCACACACACACATGAAAATAACCTTAACGACCATCTATTACCTAAGTCGTGATTCCTCGCACCCTTATATACATTTTAAGCTACCCTTTATACAAGTTGAACATTCTCTCAAACTTAAATTCATCCTAATGGCCACGAATTAAATTAAATATATGGTCATGCACAGTCACCCTCGTGCACCCAGACCTATTTAAGTGACATGAATACACCTATCGTTATCGTTTTTATACCTAAGAACCTATCTACATTTTATGGTATTCTTAAACTAAGGTCTCTAAGAATGTTCTAAAATAAACTAAAAAGTAATCATGTAATGTTAAGTGCTAAAGCCTCTGCTTCCATATATAACTCCATATATTACTCCACACCTTTCAAAAGAGCTAAAGCCTCTGCTTCAATATATGTAACTTCTTTGAAATTAATATTAAAAGACCAAACCATTTCCCCAAAATGATTTCTAAGAATGCCTCCACCTCCTCCCAAACCAGGATTCCCCTAGAACTGCCATCAACATTTAACTTTAGAACTCCTGATGGGGGTTCCCATTTGATCTGCAACCTCTTATTACGAACCTTTGGAATTTTTGAAACTGAAATTGATTGAATCTGCTGATGGATTTGAAAAATAACAGTAGACACACTAGGTTTGTCGTCATCATACTTGCATTTATTTCTCAAACACCATAAGCACCAACAAACTATGGAGGGGACTATAATAGAGACACCATGGTTTAATTTTACCCCATACAACCACCATTGAAATAATTGATTTCTGAATCCTCCACCTTTACTTCTTTGGATGCCATATTCTTTAGTAATTTTATCCGAAACTAATTCTGCAATGCGTTCCTTCTCGAAAATATGGTCAGTTGTTTCTTCTTGCGGTCGCGAGCAACATTGGCATTTAGATGGACCTCTAATCCCAATAGATTTGATTTTCTCATCTAATGGAAACAGGTTATTCATGAATTTCCACATAAACACTGATATTTTCACTCGGAGGGAGCTATGCCATATAAATTTTGTGCTCATGCTTGAAACTCCTCTAGTTCTACTTAGACTCCAGGATGAAGAGGTGGAAAAAGATTCGAAAGTAGATGGCTTCCAGATCAGAGTGTCTGAACTTTTGGGGAAAAATTCTTGATAATTTAGCATCTGAATAGCAATGTCTGGCTTGACGAAATTCATAACCTTTTCCTTGTTCCATTTTCTACCTGGAATCCAAAAGTCTTTTTTAGGACCTGCTTCGACTTCTGTAGCATTCTTAGAATCAGTTATGCCCCAATTATCTTTAAGAACAATGATTTTACCTTACCCTATATGAAAAATCATATACTCCTTAGCTTTGTCTCTAATAGAACACAATTTATTCCAAGTTTGGGCACTCCCCTCATTAGAGCAACTGTCGAGTGATGTTTCCTACAGTAGGTTGCTTGCATAAATTTTGACCATAGGGAGTTTTGAGTTCTAAAATGCCACCACAACTTCTACTTTGAGATGAGTTTACATCATTAAGATGTCTGATACCCAATCCACCTTCGTTAATAGGTTTGGCAATCAAATCCCAACTACACCATTGATGCATATGTTCTCCAAAATTAGAACTCCAAAAGAATTTTGAGAAAAGAGAGTTTATTATTTTGAAAATTGCCTTAGGAGGACTAATAGCTAATAATAGGTACATTGGGATGGAGGAAAGAACTGAATTGAGGAGGACTAACTTACCACTTGTACTCAAACATTTGGCCTTCCAACCTTGAATTCTACTCTTGATTTTTTAAACCAAATCTTCAAAGAAAATGATCTTCTTTCTTCCACTGAAAATTGGGCAGCCTAGATAGGTGATTGGGTCTTGTTTAACCTGTATTCCAGTGCATTCCTTCAGCTAGTTAACAATTCTTGAACTTAATTTGTTAGAGACCACTAAATAACTTTTGTATTTGTTAGTGAGTTGGCCTAACACCTATTCATATTGACTTAACACCTTCATTATTTTATTTTCTTCCCTCCTCAATCCTGAGCTAAATATGATGATATCATTTGCAAAAGACAAATGGTTAAAACAGGGGCAACCAAGTGGCATTTTATATCCCACACAAGAGGGATTAGACATTAGGTTTTCCAGGTTTTTAGAGAGAGCATCAGCCATAATTATGAATAGGCTTGGTGACAAAGGGTCCCCTTGCCTTAACCCTCTAGAAGATTTGAAGAAGCCTGCATTTTCTCCATTGATCAAGACTGTGAACCAAGAATTGGATAACAATCTCCAAACCATATCCAACCATCTTTTGCAAAAGCCCATCTTTCTCATGACTTTAATAAGAAAAAACCAGGACACTCTATCATAAGCCTTAGCTATATCCAACTTCAATAAAATATTACCTCCAAAGTTTTTATTATGAATTATAGAAAGACATTCTTGGGCCAATAAAGAATTCTCTGTAATGCTTAGATGATATAGTAAGGGTGGTCAACACCAATATGCCCGAGGGTACACCCCATACATGATCATGTTCTAAATATGATTTATATCTTGAGAGAATTGGTGGCTCTTAGGAATGAAATCGATGGGTAAATCTAGGTTGAATTCATAATTCAATCACTACCAGAGTCCTTTAAATAGTTTCGCAAACCTATTATATGAACAAATTTTATTACTCTCTAGCAAAAAAACTTAAAAAATTCTAGGTTATGGATAATATCAATAGGAAAAGGGGTATGATTTTGGTTACTAAGAGAGTCCCATGTACTGATATCTCGAATGGTAAGAAGAAGAATAATGGAAAGTCTCAGGGCCAACCTAAATTTGTCAAGAAAAACTTCAAGCCCGAGGCACCAGGGAAGAAGCCGAAAGATAGATATTTCATTTACAAATAGTAAGGACACTAGAAGAAGCAATTCCCTATCTTCATATCCAAAAATAATGGACACGGTAATTTCTCCTACGTCCTTGATACGTGTTTTATGATGAAATCTACCAATACCCGAAGTGTTACTTTAGGATCCACTAATTATGTTTACTACTCTTTGTAGGGGTTCCAGGTAGCTGGGGAGCTCAATAATGGATAAATGTTTCTATTAATGGGTGATCATCACAAGGCAATAATAGTAGTAAGAAGTTTAGCTTTAAATTTTGGTAAATACAATAAGTTAGTATTGCTAAATTGTTTTTGTTTTCCAAGCGTTAGAAGAAATTCAATTTTTATTTTCTAAGCTTGTGATGAATGGATACCTACTTAATTTTAATATAAGAGATTTTTATAAAAAAAGTCATATATGTTATATGTTGTAGAATATTGGAAAAGATCTTTATATTATAAGACATGTCTCACCACTGCTACTTAATACTTAATCGAATAACTTAAAAGGAAATAACTTAAAGAGAAAATAACCTTATAAGTTTGACCAGACATATATTTGGCACTTGTGGTTAGGTCATAACAATTTAAAAAGGATACAAAGGGTAGTTTCAAATGCTAATTTGAGTCCATTTAAAGTGGAGGCACATTCATCCTTGACTCATGGTTAGAGGGAAACATGACCAAAAGGTAGTTTACATCCAAAGGGTATATAACTAAGCATGTGTTAGAATTGGTTCACATGAAAAAACTAGTTTCCAGTACTCCATCATTTGTATCCATTATAACTTGAGGTTGGGATATGTATACACAATACACCATAAGTCTGAAGCGTTTGATAAGTTCAAAGAGTATAAAGCCGAGGCGGAGTGTTCCTACGATAAACTAATCCATACCTTGAGATCTAATCGTGGAGGGAAATACATTTTGAAAGAGTTTAGGCAGCACTTATCAGACTTGGGTATTACAATCCAATTGTCTACACATAAAATTGGTGTGAAAAATTGAAGTAACAAGACTATTTTGGATAGGGTTAGGTCTATGATGAGCTATTCAGATCTACCAGATTCCTGTTTTTGGTATGCACTGGACACTTCTACATATTTATTGAACTTAGTTCCATATCATTACATCTTGTCAACTCCAATATAACTTTGGAAAGGACTCAAGCCAAGTTTAACTCATGTTTTGATATGGGGTTGTGGATCATACATGCTACTGAAGGATCTAGGCAAGTTAGAATGGAGGATGTATGTTTATATCCGTGGGATATCCTAAATGTATCAAGTGTGTCCAATTCTACAATTATAAGAACCATATATTATTTTTTATAAAAATTCTAGGTTCTTGTAGGAAGATTATATGGTTGACCACAAGCCCAAGAGCAAGATTATTTCTGAAGTGCTAAAAATTCTTCAAGACCATTCATATTGGAGGTAAGACAACCCAATCTTGATAATACACTACTGAACGGTAGTGGGAGTGATACAGAGGATCAGGGTCCATGTGTCATTTATACATGACAATAATAGGAACCACGTCATAGTGGGAGGTTTAGGTCTTAGTCTGATAGATTAGTGTATTTGGGAGCACACTTGGTGAAATCACGATGAAACATGTAATGATCTTGACACCTATAATGAGGTACTTGATGATAAGGTTGTCGATCTTTGTCTAAATGATATGTACACCGAGATGGATTTGATGTATTCAAATCAAGTGTGATAACTTATAAACTTTTCAGGCAGTCTAAAACCCATTGGGTTGAAATGGGTATTGATGAGGAAGCCATGGGTAGACAGGAAAGTCCAAACCTTCAAATAATGACTTGTTGAGAAAGGTTTCACTTAGGAAGAGGTAATCGATTACGGGGAGACTTTTTTCCTGTATCCATAATTAAGTCTTTATGGGTTCTCTTATCCATTCTTGTGCATCTCAATTTCGGGATTTGGTAAAAGGATATCAAGACTATGTTATTAAATCATAATATTGACGAGTGCATCTATATGGTTCAACACATGGGATTCATAGTAAAGGGCCAAGAGATCCATTTGTGGACTTAAGTAATCATAAAGGTGTTGGAATATCTGAATTCATCATGAAATTAATTTTTTTTGTTTTCATCAATGTTTGGATAAAAAGTGTGTGTATAAGAAGAATAAAGGAAGTGTGGTGGTGTTTATAGTACTTTATGTAGATAATATTATCCTAATAGGGAACAATGTGGGTGTATTATCTAGTATAAGAGTGTGGTTATCTAGTTAATTCAATGTGAATGACTCAGGAGAAGCCAATCACATCTTTAGGATCAAGCTTCGGAATGATCGAAAAAATAAGGCGTTGGGATTATCCTAAGACACTTATATTGACACAATACGTACCAGGTTCAACATAAAAGATTTGAATAAAGTTTTTTTCCCTCTAAGGCATGTAATTTCCTTGTCTTCAAATTAGTGTCCCAAGACACTTGATCAGATAGGGATGATGCAAAAAATCCCTTTTGCTTTGGTGGTGGGAAGACTTATGTATTCTATGATCTCTACTAAAGAGGATATTTCTTATGACATTGGCATGGTGAGCTTATTCTAGTCTAATCCATGTGAGGAGCACTGGATTACTATGAAGCATATTCTCAAGTATCTGAAGAGGGCTAAGGATTATATACTGGTTTACTCAATTAAGAGTCTATTACTCCCTACGTACCTTGAATTGGATTTTTAATTGGATAAGGAATCTAGGAAATGGACCTTGGGATGTGTGTTTACCCTATGAGGTGGAGCCACAAGTTGGATGAGTATTAATTATTCTTGTATTCATGATTTTACCATAGAAACCAAGTATGTTTCCATTTCGGAGGTAGTGAAAGAGGTTATTTTTATCCAGAACTTCCAAAATTATTTGGGTGTGGTTCCTTTAATTCAATCGCCTATTATACTTTATTGTGACAATAGAGGCCCAGTTACGAAATCAAAATAACCAATGACTCATAAGAGGGAGAAGCATATTGAGCGCAAGTGTCGCCTGATTCAGAAGATCATAAAGAGGGATGATGTGATCCTGGCCAAGATTACATCTGAGGACAACTTGGAGAATCCTTTTACAAACATCTTACCGGATAAGACTTTTTTACATTCACGTATAAGGAATGGGAGTCTAGTGCATGGCCATATGGCTCTAAGACTAAGTGGGAGATTGTTGGGGTATAGACTTAAAACAATATGTAAAACATTTATTATTGATTAATAAAGGATTGTTTTATTCATTTTGAAATGAGAATCAAGTTTGTGTTATATTTTTTTAAATATATTATTTCATTTATTATCGATCAATAAAGCGTAGTAGGTTTTATAGTGATGCAACTTGAGGTTGATCACGAGGAGATTGGAATTCGGGTTCTAAAAGTATTGAAAAGTTCACAACTTATATAGGAACTTGACATTATGTTAGAATTTTTATGATGAATCCACTCTTTTTGACCTAGTACGCATTAAGGTCTTTTTTCTCAAATCACTTTCAGCTAATATTTAAACAAAACTAGTCTAATGGTTTAAATATTAATTTCTTCCTCGAGAAATCCCCCTTCTGTGTACTCATGGAAGACATCTTGGGCATGCTGGCGGTGATTGAGTAAAGTAAAATGACACCGACCATACCCTATCCAAGATCGTGAAAATGACCTATGCAATGGGGTGAAAACATCCCTTTGGAACCCAAACTTCACAATTCCAATG